>JAVGWX010000002.1:105243784-106613784 GCA_036924085.1 Ariolimax columbianus
GTGTAATAGTAGTAGTCAGTAATAGTATAGCAGGTAATAGTAGTAGTAGTATTAGTTAGATAGCAGTAATATAGTAGCAGTATAGTAGTAGTATTAGGTATTAGTTGTTGAGAGTAGTGAGTAGTAGTTAGTAATTGTATAGAGTATAGTAGTAGTAGTAGATTAGTAGTAGTAGTAATAGTAGTAGCAGTAATAGTAGTAGTAGTAAATAGTAGTAGCAGTAATAGTAGTAGTCAGTAATAGTAGTTAGTAGTAATTCAGTAGTATAGTAGTAGGAAGTAATAGTAGTAGCAGTAATAGTAGTAGCAGTATAGTAGTAGCAGTATAGTAGTAGTAGTAGTAATAGTAGTAGCAGTAATAGTAGTAGAGAGTAATAGTAGTAGTAGTATTAGTAGTAGCAGTAATAGTAGTAGCAGTAATAGTAGTAGCAGTAATAGTAGTAGTAGTAATAGTAGTTAGCTAGTAATAGGTAGTAGGAGTAAAGTAGGATAGCAGTAATAGTAGTAGTAGTAATAGTAGTAGCAGTAATAGTAGTAGGAGTATATTAGTAAGTAGTAGTATTAGTAGTAGCAGTAATGTTGGAAGCAGTAATAGTAGTAGCAGTAATAGTAGTAGTAGTAATAGTAGTAGAGTAATAGTAGTAGTAGTATTAGTAGTAGTAGTAGTATAGTAGTAGCAGTAATAGTAGGTAGCAGTAATAGTAGTAGAGTAATAGTAGTAGTAGTATAGTAGTAGTAGTAATAGTAGTAGTAGTATTAGTAGTAGCAGTAATAGTAGTAGCAGTAATAGTAGTAGCAGTAGTAGATAGTAGTAGTAGTAATAGTAGTAGTAGTAATAGTAGTAGTAGTAGTTAGTAGTAGTTGAAGCAGTAATAGTAGTTAGTAATAGTAGTAGCAGTAATAGTAGTAGAGTAGTAGTAGTAATAGTAGTAATAGTAGTAGTAGTAGTAATAGTAGTAGCAGTAAAGTAGTAGTAAGTAGTAGTACAGTAATAGTAGTAGCAGTAATAGTAGTAGCAGTAATAGTAGTAGCAGTAATAGTAGTAGTAGTAAGTAGTAGTAGTAGTAAGTAGTAGTAGTATAGTAGTAGAGTATAGTAGTAGTAGTATAGTAGTAGCAGTAATAGTAGTAGCAGTATAGTAGTAGCAGTAATAGTAGTAGCAGTAATAGTAGTAGTAGTATTAGTAGTAGCAGTAATAGTAGTAGGCAGTAATAGTAGTAGCAGTAATAGTAGTAGTAGTAATAGTAGTAGCAGTAATAGTAGTAGCTAGTAATAGTAGTAGAGTAATAGTAGTAGTTATAGTAGTAGCAGTAATAGTAGTAGGAGTAATAGTAGTAGTAGTATTAGTAGTAGCAGTAATAGTAGTAGCAGTAATAGTAGTAGCAGTAATAGTAGTAGCAGTAATAGTAGTAGCAGTATAGTAGTAGTAGTAATAGTAGTAGCAGTAATAGTAGTAGCAGTAATAGTAGTAGTAGTAATAGTAGTAGCAGTAATAGTAGTAGCAGTAATAGTAGTAGTCAGTAATAGTAGTAGTAGTAATAGTAGTAGTAGTATTAGTAGTAGTAGTTAATAGTAGTAGCAGTAATAGTAGTAGTAGTAATAGTAGTAGCAGTAATGTAGTAGAGTAATAGTAGAGTAGTATAATAGTAGTAGCAGTAATAGTAGTAGCAGTAATAGTAGTAGTAGTAATAGTAGTAGCAGTAATAGTAGTAGTAATAGTAGTAGTAGTAATAGTAGTAGCAGTAATAGTAGTAGCAGTAATAGTAGTAGCAGTAATAGTAGTAGAGTAATAGTAGTAGTAGTAATAGTAGTAGCAAGTAATAGTAGTAGGCAGTAATAGTAGTAGTAGTAATAGTAGTAGCAGTAATAGTAGTAGCAGTAATAGTAGTAGCAGTATAGTAGTAGTAGTAATAGTAGTAGTAGTATTAGTAGTAGTAGTAATAGTAGTAGTAGTATTAGTAGTAGTAGTAATAGTAGTAGCAGTAATGTTGGAAGCAGTAATAGTAGTAGTAAGTAATAGTAGTAGCAGTAATAGTAGTAGCAGTAATAGTAGTAGTAGTAATAGTAGTAGCAGTAATAGTAGTAGTAGTATTAGTAGTAGTAGTAATAGTAGTAGCAGTAATAGTAGTAGCAGTAATAGTAGTAAGCAGTAATAGTAGTAGGAGTAATAGTAGTAGTAGTATTAGTAGTAAGCAGTAATAGTAGTAGCAGTAATAGTAGTAGCAGTAATAGTAGTAGCAGTAATAGTAGTAGTAGTATTAGTAGTAGCAGTAATAGTAGTAGCAGTAATAGTAGTAGCAGTAATAGTAGTAGTAGTAATAGTAGTAGCAGTAATAGTAGTAGCAGTAATAGTAGTAGTAGTAATAGTAGTAGTAGTAATAGTAGTAGCAGTAATAGTAGTAGGAGTAATAGTAGTAGTAGTATTAGTAGTAGCAGTAATAGTAGTAGCAGTAATAGTAGTAGCAGTAATAGTAGTAGCAGTAATAGTAGTAGCAGTAATAGTAGTAGTAGTAATAGTAGTAGCAGTAATAGTAGTAGCAGTAATAGTAGTAGTAGTAATAGTAGTAGCAGTAATAGTAGTAGCAGTAATAGTAGTAGCAGTAATAGTAGTAGTAGTAATAGTAGTAGTAGTATTAGTAGTAGTAGTAATAGTAGTAGTAGTATTAGTAGTAGTAGTAATAGTAGTAGCAGTAATGTTGGAAGCAGTAATAGTAGTAGTAGTAATAGTAGTAGCAGTAATAGTAGTAGCAGTAATAGTAGTAGTAGTAATAGTAGTAGCAGTAATAGTAGTAGTAGTATTAGTAGTAGTAGTAATAGTAGTAGCAGTAATAGTAGTAGCAGTAATAGTAGTAGCAGTAATAGTAGTAGCAGTAATAGTAGTAGTAGTAATAGTAGTAGCAGTAATAGTAGTAGCAGTAATAGTAGTAGTAGTAATAGTAGTAGCAGTAATAGTAGTAGCAGTAATAGTAGTAGCAGTAATAGTAGTAGCAGTAATAGTAGTAGCAGTAATAGTAGTAGCAGTAATAGTAGTAGCAGTAATAGTAGTAGTAGTAATAGTAGTAGCAGTAATAGTAGTAGCAGTAATAGTAGTAGCAGTAATAGTAGTAGTAGTAATAGTAGTAGTAGTATTAGTAGTAGTAGTAATAGTAGTAGTAGTATTAGTAGTAGTAGTAATAGTAGTAGTAGTATTAGTAGTAGTAGTAATAGTAGTAGCAGTAATGTTGGAAGCAGTAATAGTAGTAGCAGTAATAGTAGTAGTAGTAATAGTAGTAGCAGTAATAGTAGTAGTAGTAATAGTAGTAGCAGTAATAGTAGTAGCAGTAATAGTAGTAGCAGTAATAGTAGTAGTAGTAATAGTAGTAGCAGTAATAGTAGTAGCAGTAATAGTAGTAGCAGTAATAGTAGTAGTAGTAATAGTAGTAGCAGTAATAGTAGTAGCAGTAATAGTAGTAGCAGTAATAGTAGTAGTAGTAATAGTAGTAGTAGTATTAGTAGTAGTAGTAATAGTAGTAGTAGTATTAGTAGTAGTAGTAATAGTAGTAGTAGTATTAGTAGTAGTAGTAATAGTAGTAGCAGTAATAGTAGTAGTAGTAATAGTAGTAGCAGTAATGTTGGAAGCAGTAATAGTAGTAGCAGTATTAGTAGTAGCAGTAATAGTAGTAGTAGTAATAGTAGTAGCAGTAATGTTGGAAGTAGTAATAGTAGTAGCAGTATTAGTAGTAGTAGTAATAGTAGTAGTAGTAATAGTTGGGGCACATACACAAACACACACACACACATACATACATGCATACATACATACTTTCTCTCCCCTTCTCCCCTTCTCCCCTTCTATCTTTCTCTCTCTCTCTCTCTCTCTCTCTCTCTCTCTCAAACATACACACACGTGCACGTGGGGTTGAGCGCCATTGGGCTAGAAATGAAGAAGAAATTCGAAACCCTGTGCCATTGTCACCTAAGTGGTCATTACCGTTGCTAAGGATTTCTAGAGTACCCCGCAGGTGACATCACGATGCAGAGTATCGACATGACGTCATAGCAGCCATTTAAACATGTCAGCCCCACTAGTAACATGCAGGGATCTGTTTAAACATGTCCGTTCCATTAGTAAAATGAAGCGTAATGTTTAAACATGTATGTCCTACTAGTAACCTGCAGCGTTATGTTTAAACATGTCTGTCCTATCCTACTAGTAACCTGCAGCGTTATGTTTAAACATGTCAGTCCCACTAGTAACAGGCAGGGATCGGTTTAAACATGCCCGTTCCATTATTAAAATGAAGCGTAATGTTTAAACATGTCCGTCCTACTAGTAGCATGCCGCGATCTGTTTAAACATGTCCGTCCTACTAGTAACCTGCAGCGTTATGTTTAAACATGTCTGTCCTATCCTACTAGTAACCTGCAGCGTTATGATTAAATATGTATGTCCTACTAGTAACCTGCAGCGTTATGTTTAAACATTTATGTCCTACTAGTAACAGGCAATGCTGTGTTTTCCAATATTTCATTAGGGAAGAAGTGAAGTCAATCGAAGTTCATTGACGGATGAAGGTTCAGCACACTGATGCATGTCTGTCACTCCTGCGAGTGTACAAGTGGGGGGCAGACAGTTCTGAAACGGCTTGAGTTCTGCGACAGACTGTTCTTGAACGGGTCAGCCCACGAGTGTGATACTGGAATTGATTGCAGAAGTTGAACGTTGTGATAAAAATCTCGCAAAATGTCTGTGAATGAAATAGCAGAACTTCGGGTCATCAGTCAAGGTTCGGAAACAACACATCATCCATGACACGCCCCAGTTCCACAACGGGTCTGCAAGAAGTGTGCAAAGGCAGCTGACTCGTGTATTGAAACACCAAGTGTTACATGCGTGGCTACACACATGACGCAAAGAACTTGTTTCTAGAGGAACCCATGCACTTTGTAAGCGGGAGGGCACTTGCATCGACCGGAAATGGTGGCTATGTCGAATTATGATACATTTGTGAACTAATTTTTCTTCATTAATTTTTCTAGAAAATAAAATAAATTTTAAGGTTTTACATTTCTTCCTCTTTGTCGTTCGTTCTCAAACTCTGGTGAGTTCTGAAAATGGCTTCGCAAGTAGCAGAATGCAGTCCGGAGAACGGATAGCGTTGTGTCGTAGTTTACAGCTTGACTGTGATTTATGCACATTTCGGATCAACACATTCGACTTCTGCAGACATTTTTGAGTATCGGGTTAGTCTTCTCTTGTCGGTCCCATTTCATAAGCCACTCTGCTCTATTGCAGCCTATTATCTAGGATCACCGCCTGGAGGTAGAGATATGCCCCGACGCTATGTTGTTGTTGCTTAGATGTTTGCCTCATTAGTTTCTACTGTCGGAGGCGCGCCATTTTCCACCCCAGACCGTAGTCCATTGGGCGATATCAGGACGCATAAACCAGTGCTTGGATGAATGTATGCGTCTGTATGTACCTATGCTAGGTTGTGCGTCCTCAGAAGCTAGCCCAACCAAAGTGCAATGGAAGGGCCTCACCACGAGGGCGCGTGTGAAAGTTGTGCAAGAGTGTGACTGTAGGATAGAGTCAAATGAAACAGAGTGAGGTAAGAAGAGATAGAAGAGTTGCCCCCAGTTTAGAAGACCTCATGAGTCCTGCAGAAAGTGGGCCCCGACGCTAGCAGTTAGCGTTAGGCCGGCCACCGCTGCAGCTTAAGCACTGCTCAGCGTCTTAATCCTGGTTTATATTTGACGTATATGGGTTCCTGGTGTTGTTGAATGCCCACGAATGTTTACCCTTTTGTTCATCTTGTAAATGGTGCTAGTTGGTCGGCTGCAGTACCGTTTCTCACACCTCGAGCGTGTGTCACGAATGGTGGTCCGGGGTCCTCCTTGCGCTTGTGCTATGTCTTACTTCATCTGCGTGTCGTTCACTACTAGGGGAATCACGTCGGTCCCCACTCTGTTAGCCATCATCTCATGAAACAGCCTGTTCTCAGTGAAAGCCTGCATGGTAGTTAGTTGTGGTTCTTGATCATTGTGTTTCTGAGTAGCCTAATTGAAGAGTGCGTGCTTATTAATGTATCAAAATACCGTTTCGGACACCTTTATCGACACCCTCAAATCAACCCAACCGTATATAAGTACCTATCTTTCTATAAAGAATGAAAAGAAAGCAAAGTAGAGATTGACCATCTCATAACATTAAAAAAATCAAAATATTAGTACAATGAAGTCTCCAACACTCCATTATTGTGCAGCAGTGCCTGCTTTGTAACAGCATCTACACTAAACTACCCCACCTGCTAGTGATCGATTAACTGTATCGAACCGAATCATTACAGAGCCACGAATATTATTGCCAGTGTAAGCAAATTACCGCCCTTTTGGGTAAGATAGTCACCCCTTAGGACATGTCAAGCCTAAGGTATGATTATACAGTTATTAAGTTATCCTGGGAAACCATCCTATGTGACTTTTGACGAGACCTACAACATATATCACGGGGATATTTTCAGTAACTGTATTAGTATTGTGGTTAGATGAAATCAATCAACACTGGAGCTTAGTGTGAAGGAAATCCATCTATCTATTCTCTCCACTCATCTGTCAGAGACCTAATCATTCTTAAATCTTCCAATTTCACTGCTCATTTCATTCAAAAGTTGTCTGAACAATATGTTATTAGCACAAGCATGCAGATTATCTGCCCATCAGTCTACCTGTACAATATGAAAGAAATAGGTTATTTTTTTCTTTCCGAATCCCTGTCCTATATCCCCATTGCACCGTACTCCCCCCTTTTAAAACGCTCGTTAATAAATTCTCTCACTAACCTAAATCTACCTTTTCTATTCTATTTTCTATTTTCTCAAATCATCCCTCCTTCCCCTCAAAAAACCCATCCCAACTCGCTCATGTGTGTTACAGATTAACAACTGTTAATGATTTGTGTTTGGCTATTCCAAGGAGAGCCCATATTGTAATGTATCGAATCAAGCGTCCAGTGGCACGCAAATTATGTGACAACCCATTACTTAACCCCGCTACCCCCCCCCCCCCCCCCCCCCCAATCATCTCAAACCGCCCATCATTTCCTCCATCTCAAACCATCTGCATTTCTCTCAAATTCAGTACTGACTTATTTTTTTCTATTGACACCATTTCATAATTATCATGCACAGGGTCTTGTATTTTAGTGCCTCACGCCAAGTGCCACTTTGACCCACGTATAACTACATCATGTGATTCAATCAGCCAATCAAATCTCACCCGCAAACTGTGAAGATACAGATGAACAACTGAAAAATAATAGACATTTCAATTCTATCCATCCATCACTCCATATATCTATCCATCCATCAGTCCATAAATCTATCCATCCATCCATCAGTCTATAAATCTATCCATCCATCCATCAGTCCATAAATCTATCCATCCATCCATCAGTCCATAAATCTATCCATCCATCCATTAGCCCATAAATATATCCATCCATCCATTAGTCTATAAATCTATCCATCCATCCATAAGTCCATAAATCTATCCATCCATCCATTAGTTCATAAATATATCCATCTATCCACGAGTCCATATATATATATATATCCATCAATCTATCTCTCCAGCTACCTGTCACCATCCCAATAATCTATAGAACAGATGTTTCAATGTCATCCTTGAATCCATCTATTCATACATGCATTCATTCATCCACCTACCCGAACTCATATATCCACCCACCAATCAATCCATCTTTCCCCGCCACACTGGTCTAAAGAAACCAGTTAACACCAAGCGCATTCTTGCTTCCTGGGCACGTCCCATCCCTTCCCCTAACCCATTCTCCATCCCTCCCCACACAGGCGACATAATTTTTAACTAATATGACTTCCATGCTTCGTGAGCCTGTCAAGATTGCTAGAAAGGAACGTCCAATGCGGAATGCCTACCAACCAGAACTTTTTATGTAGCTTTCACACACCGATGTAGGCTACGGCGCAAGGGTTCTCACTGATGTGAGTTATTCCAGGGTGGAATCCTGACTTTTCCCCATTCTTACACCCTTAATAACTTTATTTTCTGAAAGCTTTTAGAGTAGATATGCCGTGTCTGTGAAATGTCATTTTGCGGGAAAATGCAATAAATTTCTCTGAAATTTGGAGTTTCACCGCCATGTTGGTCCTTATCCTCATTGCGTGTCAGTATTTCGGTTTGGGCGTGTTAGGAAGTTTCTTGATCATATCATACGACGAATTAACGTGCAAAATACGTGAAGGCAGTCTAACTGTCGTCAGGGATAAAGTGTCAAGATCATCATTGTGCCAAGTCTTAAACGTGTTAGTGAAATTAGGTTTCCATTTTCGCTCCTTGCCACCTTAATGTTTTTATGAGTATGGTACACATTTTCGCTCCCTGCATCCTCAGTTTCCCTAAGAGTAAGTATGGTACATATTTCCTAAACAGAGAACGTGATACCATCACCAGAACAAGAAAACCTGGGCGAAAACTAAGGAAGCCGAAACGGAAATCATGAACCAGACGTGAGGCCACGTACCAATGGTTACCGTAGATGAGGTGAAGTGGAGGGAGTTTGTTGCTGTATTTACAAATTCCAATCATTCGTGATGGTCAGTTGACCTAATGATGCATTGATGATAGATCTAAGAAATGCAGGTAGTTTGTTGATACTTTGTATGATGCCACCAGGCCTGATGATCACTTATCACTTCATCATCCATTGATCAAGGATCTAAGAAGTGGAGGGAGTTTGTTGCTTCCCTTAAGAACGCCACCAGGAGTGATTGCCACTGTTCACCTTTCACCCATTGATCAAGGGTCTCAGAAGAAGAAACGCTCGTTCAATACGTGTAATCATTTCACCGTACTTTTTACTCTGTCACATTTGATTTGTAATATCCTCCCTCCTACCTTCCTGTTGTGCGTCATGGCATAACGCTTCTGGTGATAATATAAGGGTCTTTTATGAGGACATGAGATTCACCTTCTCGCTACCTGTGAATTATACCACCTCAACTACATCTATCCCTGTTATATAAAGCCGGTAACCTCAGTATTTTCCGTAGTAGATTCAACATAAATTGTTCTATGTAATAAGATTACTAGCCCAATCCACAGCCTCCAAATATGTTCTGGTGATAGTATCAGAGTCTCTTATGAGGACATGTGATTCTCCTTCTCGCTCCCTGTAAATTATGCCACCTCAACTACATCTATACCGGTTATATAAAGTATAAAACCCGAGTACGTTCTGTAGTGGTATCAATATATATGGTTCTACGTAATGAGATTGCTAGCTAAATCCACAGCCTCCATCGATCGCCTTTTAAGACACGCCAGGAAGGTGAATTGGGTCTGCCTAACCATGCATGTGAAGTAAGGATTCCATATCATGTCGGAGGAGACCACTTGGTTTTGCGAGGGCCAGGAGGGCGGTTATCAGCGGGGCATGGGGAGCACGGCGTGCAAGTAGGAAGTCCCTGATCATCTATGGTACTTGGCTTCATCTACAGTCGTCTTGTCTTGGGTCTTGCGTCGTGGGTCTTGTGTGTGTATTGGGTCTTGTGTCGTGGGTCTTGTGTGTGTCTTGGGTCTTGTGTCCTGGGTCTTGTGTGTGTCTTGGGTCTTGCGTCGTGGGTCTTGTGTGTGTCTTGGGTCTTGCGTCGTGGGTCTTGTGTGTGTCTTGGGTCTTGTGTCTTGGGTCTTGTGTCGTGGGTCTTGTGTGTGTCTTCGGTCTTGCGTCGTGGGTCTTGTGTGTGTCTTGGGTCTTGTGTCTTGGGTCTTGCGTCGTGGATCTTGTGTGTGTCTTGGGTCTTGCGTCGTGGGTCTTGTGTGTGTCTTGGGTCTTGTGTCTTGTGTCTTTGGTTTTGGGTCTGGGGTCTTGGGTCTAGGGTCTTGTGTCTTTGGTTTTGGGTCTGGGGTCTTGGGTCTAGGGTCTTGTGTCTTGAGTCTTGTGTCTTGTGTCGTGGGTCTTGTGTCTTGTGTCTTGTGTCTTGGGTCTGTGTCTTGGGTCATGTGTCTTGTGTCTGGGGTCTTGTGTCTGGGGTCTTGTGTCTGGGGTCTTGTGTCTGGGGTCTTGTGTCTGGGGTATTGTGCCTGGGATCTTGTGTCTTGAGCCTTGTGTCTTGGGTCTTGTGTCTGGGATCTGGGTCTGGGTCCTGGTGTATATTAACAGGTAGTGTAGAGTAACAGGTAGTGTAGAGTAGCAGGAATTTGTGTAGAGTAGCAGGTAGTTGTGTAGAGTATCAGGTAGTTGTGTAGAGTAGCAGGTAGCTGTGTAGAGTAGTAGGTTGTGTAGAGTAGTAGGTAGTGTAGAGTAGCAGGTAGTGTAGAGTAACAGGTAGTGTAGAGTAGCAGGTAGTGTAGATTAACAGGTAGTGTAGAGTAACAGGTAGTGTAGAGTAACAGATAACCGTGTAGAGTAGCAGGTAGTGTAGAGTAGCAGGTCGTGTAGAGTAGCAGGTATTATAGAGTAGCAGGTAGTGTAGAGTAGCAGATAGTGTAAAGTACCAGGTAGTGTATAGTGCCAGGTAGCTGTGTAGAGTAGCAAGTAGTGTAGAGTAGCAGGTAGTTCTGTAGAGTAGTAGGTAGTGTAGAGTAACAGGTAGTGTAGAGTAGCAGGAATTTGTGTAGAGTAGCAGGTAGTTGTGTAGAGTATCAGGTAGTTGTGTAGAGTAGCAGGTAGCTGTGTAGAGTAGTAGGTTGTGTAGAGTAGTAGGTAGTGTAGAGTAGCAGGTAGTGTAGAGTAGTAGGTTGTGTAGAGTATCAGGTAGTGAAGAGTAGCAGGTAGTTGAGTAGAATATCAGGTAGTATAGAGTAGTAGGTAGTTGAGTAGAATATCAGGTAGTGTAGAGTAGCAGGTAGTTGAGTAGAGTATAAGGTAGTTGTGTAGAGTAGCAAGTAGTTGAGTAGAGTAGCAGGTAGTTGAATAGAATATCAGGTAGTGTAGAGCAGCAGGTAGTTGAGTAGAGTAACAGGTAGTTATGTAGAGCAGCAGATGGCCGTGTTGAGTAGCAGGTAGTTGTGTAGAGTTGCAGGTAGCCGTGTTGAGTAGCAGGTAGTTGTGTAGAGCAGCAGGTAGCCGTGTTGAGTAGCAGATAGTTGAGTAGAGTTTCAGGTAGTTTTGTCGAGTAGCAGGTAGTTGTGTCGAGTAGCAGGTAGCCGTGTTGAGTAGCAGGTAGCCGTGTTGAGTAGCAGTTCATCACCAGCAGTCCCGTAACCTAGAAGGTCGTTGAGGCCGTCACAACTCTGGGGATTAAAGCGACCCTTTTAATTCAGCCGTATCAATCCTTCCAGTGTATCTCATCAGCGAAATTCAAAGCCGTAAAGATAAATGTGATTATTGTTGATAATATACGATAGCAAAATTTCGACTTGTGAAATGAAGTGATTGAGGAAAGCTTCGGTGTTACCAGAAGAGAAAGAATGCGGAACGACGACATTCGAAGTATGGTCGGCACTACGGCTTGTGTCGAATACATCTCCAGGCAGAAAATAAGTTGATTTGGTCATCTCATGAGAATACACCCTCATCAATCTCCACTGATGGCTTACAATGCTGGTAGATCTGGCTACAGGGCAAGGGGCGGCCGCGAAGCAGGTGGATAGATGATGTTAGAGTGATTGTGCAGCGACAAGGGCTCATATTGACCGACGCAAAGCACTTGGCGCAGGATAGACGACTTAAACTCGCCACGAAGCTTAGCGGCACAAGTGGAAAGAAAACTAACTATTATGCGTCAGTATCCGATATCACAAAAATGCTAACCCTTTTTCTTGATAGGTGACTAATACGTAGAGTTCTTTAATCAGTGGCGTCCCCTCCAGATGTGGGGTCCTAAGGGAAATATAGCGGTTTGCTCTTCTATGCAATTATTTAATAACCATTACGCAGGGTGCCCCACTCGCTGCTAGCCCCTAGTTTTGTCTTAAAACCTGTAAACCAATTATTGTAATTCAATAATATTTGACATGAACAAGTTTGACGATGAGGGACGTCGTACAAGCTATCTTCAGCAGGATGGAGCTCTTATGCCCCACCTCAAATATCAGCGTGATTGTAATTGCTGATGTTTGTGAATATCGTGTCACATCTAAGGGGCTTCGGACACTTAGGTCGCCTGAAGTTATCAAACGTGATTTGTTCCTATAGGGCTTACTGAAAGGGGAAAGTGTGTCGCAACAAGTCAATGAATCTCATGTGACTCCTGATGTGTTGGTGAATGGCTTCCGTGACACGGAGAAGCGTGTGTAGGCATGCCTTGATGCTATTGGTGACAACATTTCTATGAGCTTATTATTATTTTATTTTTATTATTTTTTTTGCGTTCGCATTATTTTTCTATTCCCCAAGGCGGTGTACGTTGCACTGTGGTTTTTATGTTATGCCTCTCGGCCTAATCCATCCGACTTCAGCACGCATTTGATGTAAGGGTCTGCCTCCTCCTCCATTATCTAAGGGTACGGTTCCCAGTAGTAAGTGCCGGTGCTGTGATAGGGATCGAACCCAGCACCTTTGGGTTGTGAGCCGTGTCACTAAACCACTAGCCTACACCGTCCCCTTATGTGAAGGTGATCTTTATATCACAGGAAAAGGTGATCTTTATATCACAGATAAAGGTGATCTTTATATCACAGGTAAAGGAGGTCTTTATATCACAGGTAAAGGTGATTTATTTTAAAACATGTGACCATTATTTGAGATGGACACTTAGAAACTTGATCCACATGATCAGTGAGGTAGTTTGACGTTTTCTTTTCAGTTTTCATTGTACACCTTTTCTTATTACGTTATTGCATTTGTCTTTATAATTACTATTGCGGTGCATAACATAAATAAGCAACATTAATAATAGGGCGAGTCAGCAAATAGATTACAAATAGTTTAAAAAAGAAATTTCATAAGATACGAACTTGAAAACCATTTATTATTGCGCCTAGATTGTCTTTTATTTCTTATCATGGTTTCCACCAACGTTTATACACTTATTCCTTCGATTTATGCGTGTATCAAACGTTGTTACATAAAAGTTTTTAGTCGCTGTCTCTGTCACATTTGCATTTCAAGGTCAACCTCTTCGTCATTCGCGAAATTCCTTCCGTCTAGGCGCGATCATGCATTATGCTGTATCCTAAACCATGCGAACACCCTATTGCAGCAGCTGTACTGCCTATCGTTACTCGCCTGTCAGCTTAAATCATCTCCTCCACCTGCAGCACAGATGCTCCTGTTGAAATTTGGACAGGACGACTAGGTCGTGATTCATCATCATTTTTCTAGCGTTTCTGATCAAATATATCGATTCAGATACGCACCGCATTAGGCTACTTTTCACAGTGAACAGGAAACATTTCCTTATAAATTTTCTTTGCAGAAAGTCATTTTGACAAATAAAAGCAAAAGCGCACACACACACACAACAGCTAGATGTTCCTTGTATGTACATTGTGACCACAAACGCCATCTTTGTATCCCAGAAGCGCTCGTGTATGCGACACCTAGCGTCTGCTACTTACAACTATCACAAAACTGGATCTTACTGTCATCTAATTGATACCTTTAGAAACTGCTGACTACATGTCTCAGCTATCCCCTACCCTGACTCTGATACAAGGTCCCAGAACATAGTAGTTCGCGGTCACACAGTAGAGAGTGTAAATGAACTTTCGTATCTCGGAATCACATCATCTTCTGACGGACCCAGTAGCCCAGATGTGCCTAGACGGATTGGCCTCGCTGCTTCGGTGATGAACGATCTCCGTCGTGTGTGGAACAATAGTGTATTATCCCTGAGTTCAAAGCTGCGTATTTACAAGTCGTGTGTGGAACAATAGTGCATTATCCCTAAGTTCAAAGCTGCGTATTTACAAGTCTTGTGTGGAACAATAGTGCATTATCCCTGAGTTCAAAGCTGCGTATTTACAAGTCGTGTGTGGAACAATAGTGTATTATCCCTGAGTTCAAAGCTGCGTATTTACAAGTCGTGTGTGGAACAATAGTGTATTATCCCTGAGTTCAAAGCTGCGTATTTACAAGTCGTGTGTGGAACAATAGCGCATTATCCCTGAGTTCAAAGCTGCGTATTTACAAGTCGTGTGTGGAACAATAGTGTATTATCCCTGAGTTCAAAGCTGCGTATTTACAAGTCGTGTGTGGAACAATAGTGCATTATCCCTGAGTTCAAAGCTGCGTATTTACAAGTCGTGTGTGGAACAATAGTGTATTATCCCTGAGTTCAAAGCTGCGTATTTACATGTCGTGTGTGGAACAATAGTGCATTATCCCTGAGTTCAAAGCTGCGTATTTACAAGTCGTGTGTGATTTCAGTGCTAGTGTATGGAGTCGAAACCTGGACTCTGCTGGAAAAGAAAAAGATATTTCAAGACGTGAGTCCTTTCATTTGCTCATATACTCGTACAAACTACTTAAACGTACAATCTCTTAAGGCAAAGATATATGAGCCGTGAGATATGTCCTGCCAAACAAAGAGTGGACTTCCGTGTAGTTTTCAGTGCAGCTAGAATAGAACCACTAATTCCTTCTATGCATCTCGTAAAATTTTGGGACTTTATTTTGTGGATTATATGTGCTTTCGATTGGTTATCCTGTTAGTTATACTGCATTTCGCTACATTTCATGCCTGGCTCAAGCCGTGAGAAACCAGTCTATGACTTCTGCACACCAGAATTCAGTCCAGATTTTCACTACTTGAGGACATTTCTGCTCGGATTGAAGCCGACTTCCTTTTGCCCGCCCCTCCCTCCACCGGAGGTTACACGATAACTCTCCCAACATCGTACTCACAGCACAGCAAGGGTCCCGCCGACCAACAGGTGGACACATTCAGAAGCCTCGGCGGCGGGACACGTAAAAACAGGAAGTTTGACACGGAAAACTTGACATAAACGTTGGTCTAACACACTCCTCGCGGCCCTTATCCCAAGGCTGCGGAGTACTCGGCTCCACCTGGGTAGTCTGTAACTATTTCGGTCGACACGCTACGCATGAACACAGCCTCAGCAGTTGGACATTGTAGTGGTCGACCGACGCAAAGCGCCTTTGACGGCTAAGCGAACATTATTATTATGATTATGTCGCAAGAGGCGACAAAAAGAATATTGTGAATAACGCATCATTTAGAAACCATTGCCATGAAAATGCACCGCAAATAACCGGCAGCGGGATTTCCTTCAAGCTCGTTAGCGTAAGCCGAAATCAGCGTTGGACCTATGCTCCAGAAATGGAGTTACGTGGGGAAAAAGAATAAGCAGGAAAGATCTGCTTTACGAGCTTAATAAAACGTGACTCTCATATCGGAATAGATCAAAGGCATTCACGGAACACAGAAAGGATTTTGCCTTCTTCGTTGAAACGTTCACTAAAATCAATGTTCTTCCCTTGTAGGGTGTCCGCGCGCACAGATATTGACACTTCCAGTGGCTTAGACTAGCAGATGATAGTAACCACTCAAGAGTAATAAGTTACAAGAAGAATGTAGCTCTGACGGATCTCATAATCTAAGATTCAGCGGATGACTCAGACTACAATCCTGTTCTGAATGTTTTGTTTCGAATAGATATAGGTAGATGGCGACGACAATTTTGGTATCGCTCACATGTCAAGCTTGTTCTCCGCTCTTAACATCTTTCGGGTACATAGACCCTCTACCAGCTCTCTCACTTCACCCTATTCACCTTGGGACACATAGAACATCAACCAACACTGTCACTTCACCCTATTCACCTTGGGACACATAGAACATCAACCAACACTGTCACTTCACCCTATTCACCTTGGGACACATAGAACATCAACCAACACTGTCACTTCACCCTATTCACCTTGGGACACATAGACCATCAACCAACACTCTCATCTCACTCTGGGGATCTAGAAGGTACCTGGTTAAAATTCAATACTACCCTCAAGGCAGATGTAGCAGAGCATGTGGTGAAATCAGATTAAGAAGATATCAACAGGACACAACGGTGGATAGAACAAATAAAAATGATAAGTGAAAAGAAAATGATGTAGAGACAATACTTTAAAGCCAACAAAATATCAGGAAAAATAAATACAAAGCAAATGTAACACTCAGAACGGAAGCCAAGAAAACAGTGCTATCAGCAGAACAAGAATCCTGGGAGACTTTAGATAAGACTGGCAAAAAATGCACAAGAAAACCAGAAGTTGTTCTACAGAACCATAAAAAACACTAGGAAAGAAACAGAGTGCTCCCTGAAATTGTTAAAGACAATTTGTGTGTGTGTGTGTGTGTGTGCGTTCACCTTATTTCTTTAATCCCCAAGGCGGCGAGCGTTGCACTGTGGTTTTTATTTTTTGCCTGTCGGCCCAGTGCATCCGACTTCAGCATTCATTTTATGAAATGGTCTGCTTCCTCTTGCATTTTCTAAGGGTTTGCTTCCCCGGAGTAACGGCCGGTGCTGTAATGGGGATCGAACCCAGCACCGTCGGATTGTGAGCCGTGTCCCTTAACCAGGAGCCCACGCCGTCCCCAAAATCGTTAGAGACAATCCAGGTGCTTTACTTACCACTCCGAGGAAGGTAATGAACAGATTGAAAGATTATTTCTCTGAGCTCCTCTGTGAAGAGGAAGACCAAGTTGCAAGTATGAAAGGCAATAATTCGTACGAGAAAATCAACGACGAGGAAAAAAATCACAATTAATGAGCTAAAAGCTGCACTGGAGAAAATGAAGGTTAGCAAAGCAACCGATCATGATGATACAACATCAGAATTGGTAAAGTACATGGAAACTGTATGTGAACTGTTATTCCTGATGGTTCACCGGACAGCCGGCTCCACAAAGCTGTAACAAAGGACTAGGAGATCCATCATTATAACAATATTAAACATGAGGGAGAACCAACAGTGCGAACATCCCGGATGCATATCCCTCTTTAGTGTTCTCGGCAAAGTCCACTGAAGCACACGAGCAAAAAGCCCATCGCGGTTTCAAAGCAAACAGAACCCTATCTTCACACTTGGGGTTTGAGTGAAACATCTTGTGAGTATGATGATGATAAAAAGCACATGTTTTTTAGATCTAGAAAAGACATTGGACAAGAACTCTGAAACAGACTCTGCGACTGCCTGGAAAAGATGAAGATCATCCCAGCACCCATGATCTGCTCTTTCCAGAGTTTTTGTAAGATCTACTGAAATGACATTAGGACACGAAACCAAAGATCAGAGGAATTCTTCTTCTTCTACTTCTTCTTCTTCTTCTTCTTCTTCTTCTTCTTCTTCTTCTTCTTCTTCGTTCGTTCTCAATCTCCCGCTACCAAACCCTGAAAGGGCTTAAGTAGCAGAATGTAGTCCAGAGAACGGAATGCGTTGTGTCGCAGTTTACAGCTTGACTGCGATATTTGCACCGTTCCAACACATCCGACTTCAGCAAGCATTTTTTGAGTACCGGGTTAGCATTCCCTCTTTGATCCCTTCTCCTTAGCCAGTCTGCCCTGTTGCAGCCTGTTATCCAGGATCACCGCGACGAGGTGTAGAAGGGTCTTGGCAGCTCTGATTCGCTGGCCCAGACGCTAGCAGTCAGCTATGGGTCGCTGACCACTGCAGCTCATGCGCTGCTCAGCATCTTGATCCCCAGAGGAATTCAAGACCAACAGTGGCGTAAGACGGGGCCACATTATATTCGCCATAATTCTTCGTACTACACATGGATTATGTCATCAATGTTTGTAGGTAGAAGACCGTAAAGAGCTCGGTGTGGTACTGGAAGATGAGCCCAGTCTTTATATCGGAGCTGGGGTTTGTGAAACGATGTGGCATTGATTACTAAACCAGAGGCATGACTCCAGACCAACATTCAAATCTGGATAAAGGAGTTGGGAAGGAGAGAGACTATTAACAGTTCAAAAGCAAAAACCATGGTGGTTTCGTGCTAAGAGAAGAGACATCACATTGTCCTGGAGGAACAGCCTCTGGAAGAGATCAAGTAGTTTACACACCTTGGAGCTAGAAGAGTTGGCTACACGAAATGCAGCATTTGATGAATTTTACATGCAACGAATAGAGAACTTCACATAAAAAATAGGAAATAAGTAAGAAAACTAAGATGGCGGTATACCATTCCAACTAGGATGCGAGTCATAGACGATGACAACACGTCAGGAAAGCCAGCTCCGATCGTCAGAAATGAAATATCTAAGCTAGGTGGCCCAAGTATCAAGAACATATTCTGTCAGCAATCAGAAAATGCATGAACTCGAAACTCAGCCCTTGCAGACTCGAGGACAGCAATCTCAATTTCCAAGTTTCGCCACGTCTAGGACATGAAAGGAGATCGACTACTGCGTCAGTCATGGGAAGAAAAGAGTTAAGTGTCCAGACCTCGAGGATGCCCCAACGTCCGCTGGCATGACAAGATACGACATCCTATAAGAGACCGAGGACTAGACTGGGACCAAGCTAAGAGGAAGACTGCGAATAGAATGTCTGGCGCTCATTCTGACAAACATTTACAAACCAGTGTAGAAGAGAAAAAACTAAGTAAGGTAGAAGACTTTACAACCCAGTGTAGAAGAGAAGTAGCTAAGTGAGGTAGAAGACTTTACAACCCAGTGTAGAAGAGAAGGGACTAAGTAAGGTAGAAGACATTACAACCCAGTGTAGAAGAGAAGGGATTAAGTAAGGTAGAAGACATTACAACCCATTGTAGAAAAGGAGTGGCTAAGTAAGGTAGAAGACTTTACAACCCAGTGTAAAAGAGAAGGGACTAAGTAAGCTAGAAGACTTTACAACCCAAGGTAGAAGAGAAGTGGCTAAGTGAGGTAGAAAACTTTACAACCCAGTGTAGAAAAACAGTAACTAAGTAAGGTAGAAGGTTTTACACCCAAGGATAGAAGAAAAATGACTATGTAAGGTAGAAGATTAAACTTCCCCCCTCCCCCCCCCCCTCTCCCTACCAACCCCAAAATGAGGGACTAAGTAAGGCAGAAGACCATACACCACAGTGTAGAAGAAGATTGACTAAGTAAGTTAGAAGACGTTACGCCTCATGAAGAAGCGGAGTGACTAAAGTAAGTAGTAGTAGCGATTTTGTGAAGTTATATTTTGCATGTACCTCGTTTTTTACTTGTCATATCAAAATGCCAAACGTGTATGTTTTCATGTTGCTTTCACTTTCTTGTTTCTCGTCCAGCACATACACACTTTTTTTCAGTACTTATCTCTGAAGCGGCTCCCTTTTCCTTTCTTTAAGATCTTCCCAATCAATCACAGCTGTTAGTCTTAACATTTCCAGGAACTGTAACGCTATTCTGGGAAAAAAGTATCTCTCGTTAGCTTTAACTATTTCCTAGTGTCTGTTTACTGTTTGCCTGTGCATTACCGTGGTCCGAAAAGGGCAAATAATAGTAACATTGTAACCTACAAAGCATGTCGTAAGAGACGACTATGTAGGGTTGGGAATATGGCTGGGCACACATGCCCTGCAAAAACTCTCAGACACAGGAGAAAGAAGTTCTCTCAAATCCAAAGTACAAGATGGAACTACTGAAAGAAGACTGATGTTGGCTGGATTAAAAAATTGCAGAAAAATAAAATCGATAGAACTTTAGCAGCAGTGAGTTGTTGTTGTTGTTGTTGTTGTGGATGTTGCTGTTGTTGTTGTTGCAGTTGCTGTTGTTGTTACTGTTGTTGTTGCAGTTGCTGTTGTTGTTATTGTTGCTGTTGGTGTTGTTGTTGTTGTTGCTGTTGTTGTTATTGTTATTGTTGCTGTTGTTGTTGATGTTGCTGTTGTTGTTGTTGCAGTTGCTGTTGTTGTTATTGTTGCTGTTGGTGTTGTTGTTATTGTTGCTGTTGTTGTTATTGTTGTTCTTATTGTTGTTGTTGCTGTTGTTGCTGTTGTTGTTGTTGTTGTTGCTGTTGTTGCTGTTGCTGTTGCTGTTGTTTTTGATGTTATTGTTACTGTTGTTGTTGCTGATGTTGTTACTGTTGTTGCTGTTGTTGTTGAAGCTGTTGTTGTTGTTGTAGCTGTTGTTGTTGTTGTTGTTGCTGATGTTGTTGTTGTAGCTGTTGTTGTTGTTGTTGTTGTTGCTGTTGTTGCTGTTGTTGTTGCTGTTTTTGTTGCTGTTGTTGTTGTTGCTGTTGTTGTTGAATGCTCGCTTATTCAAGAGCGTTAAATAGCGGGTTGCAGTAGGTTCCCTCACATCACGAGAGTGCTGATGAAGGTGGATAGAGGTCCTCCAGACGGTTGTGCTATGCTTCGCTCTATCTGCTGAGGAAATTACGTTGATCCTCCACTTCATTATTCAGGTTGTCCTTTTCCAGGGAAGTAAAGTCGGGGTATTGGTCAATACATTGACCTAGCCATACTTACTTACTTTCCTTGTCCTAGACATTACGTCACACTTCATTCTTCCAGTATTCTTCTTCTTCTTCTTCTTCTGCGTACACAGTCAGACAGTAACCATTATTTTTTCGAAAAAAGCGGCGGTCATCCTGAGGCTGTCGCCACTGCCATAGAGCTTGTCTTGCATTTCCACTGGTAATGGCCACATCTGCTCTCTCTGATCCTCGTATGTCGGGCAGTTCTGCAGCAGATGTTCAGCGGTCATTTTACCAGTACCGTACGGGCATTCGTCGGTACACCCTATCTTCAATTTGTTGAATAGGTGGTACCTCAGTCTGTTGTGGCCAGTGCGAAGTCTGAAGACAACGACTTGCTCTCTTCGGTTCAACTGGTAATAGGCATCGTTTTTGGTGTAACCAGTATGTTCGGTTTCCCATTTGGTCATGTATCTGGCTTTGATAAGCCGTTTTGACTCTTCGTATGTCATACTGGTATCTGTTTGTGGTAGTCTTGCACCTTCTTTTGCCAGTCTGTCTGCCTCCTCGTTGCCTTGGATGTTGCAGTGTGATGGGACCCACTGTACCACTACCCTTTTTGGTGCGGACTGCTGGCACAGTTTGCAGAGTGCTGCTCTTAAGTAATTAAGCTCAGTGTTTTTCTGGCTTTTTAGCGCTGTGACTACGGCGAGAGCATCTGTCAGCACGACTATATGGCTCTCATTTTCACTGTGTGTCACCATTTCTTCCACTGCCGCCCTCAGTGCCTCTGCCTCCGCTCTGAAATTGCTTGTGTACTTACCAGTAGCGAATGACAGTGTTATTTTTCTGCCATTTGGTAGGTTCAGGAATGCTCCTGCCCCTCCGTTCTGGGTAGTGTTTGTTACAGAACCGTCGGTGTATGCATGGGTCCAGTCCATGCTTGGGTAGCTTTTCGTTATGAAGCTTAGGGTAGTATCTCTCCTTTCTTTTTCAGTCTGGCAGTTTTTGTTTGCAATACCTGGTATATTTTCTACCACCTCTGGAAATATATCCTGCCGCCAGGTAGGTTTTCGTACAGTAGTGATGGGTTTTGGTGTTGTTAGTGCGTTTATGGGATCTTCGTGCATCTTTGCTTTGGCTATTTCTGCAAAGTTTCTCCGCTTTAGTTTCCCATTTCCCAAATTGTTTAGTCTCTGGTGCATTGGATGGTCGGTCAGTCTTCGGAGTTTCTCTGACTGCAGCTGGGCTCTGCAGTCTCTTCTATCGGTCATGGATTGCAGTTTTGTAATCTTTTCAAGTTCTACAATTGGCGTTGACTTCATGCCACCTGTTATAATTCTCATGGTTTGGTTTTGAAGTTTGTTAACTTTATCGAAGTTCGCCTTCGCTGCTGTTGTCCATGCCGCAATGCCATACTCGAGAACTGGTCTCACCGTTCCAGTATACAGTTTCTTTAGTATGCCTTCGTCTGCTCCCCAGCTTGTGCCAGCAAGTTTCCTCATGATTGCCATTCTTTCTCTGGCTTTCATTCGGTTTCTCTCAATCTGACTTTTCCATGTCATGCGCCGATCAAATGTGACTCCCAGGTAGGTTGGGTTGTCGTTTGGCTGCAGGATTTTGCCATTTAAACTTAATTTGGTACTTTGGGGTTTTAATGAAAGCGAGAATATTGTGCATGTGGTTTTCTCCTCGTTTAATTTGACCAGCCATGAGTTCGCCCACTCTTCCAGCGATGTTAGGGCCGTCTGCATCCGATTTCTTGCTATGGTGAGATTCTTTTCAGAGGTCCACATAGCCAGATCGTCTGCAAACATTGAGCTATGGACTCTTCTTGGTATAGTCTCTGTAATATCGTTTATATATACCAGGAAGAGTGTGGTTGACAATACTCCCCCTTGGGGTACTCTCTGCTCGAGTGTCACCTTTTTGCTCATCTGCCCTTGTACTTGGACTCTGGCCGTTCTTTGTTTGAGGTAGTGGTTGATCCACTTGTACATCTTCCCACAGACATCACTTCTTCTTAGCTTGACTCTAAGTCCATCTTTCCAGACTTTGTCAAATGCCTTTTCCAGATCCACCCAAACAGCTACTGTGTGTTTCTCTGCCTGGTAGGCATCTTCTATCTCCTGGGCTATGAGGATGACCTGGTCCTCAGTGGATCTGTGCTGTCTAAAGCCGGCTTGCTGTGGAATTAGTATTCGTTTTTCTTCCAGATGCCACATCAGTCTGGTGTTTATCATCCGTTCCATCAGCTTGCCGACACAGCTCAGTAGGCTTATGGGCCTGTATCCATTTGGATCTGTTTTGTCCTTTCCTGTTTTTGGTACTGGTACCAGTATTGCATCTTTCCATGCCTGTGGTACAATTCCCCTTTTCCAGCTTTAGTTCAGGACCGATAGCAGTTTCTTCTTCGCTGTTTGGCCCAGCCCCATCAGCATTTCGTTTGTTATCCCGTCTTTTCCGGGAGATTTCCTTTTCTTTAGTGTTCTCATAGCCTCTTCCATTTCGCGCATTGTTAGTTTGGCCATCATGTGCTCTTCAGGAGCCGTATTCATGTTTTCGTGTCCCTTTAGCTCTTCGCTAATGTCTATATGCTTATCTGCAGGGACCTCGATGTGGTTTGCTCTGGCATAGTGATCGACAAAGGCGTTTGCGGCTTTCTTACCTGTGATCAAGTTCTCGCCCTGCTTGATAGTAATTTGTTTGTTTGACGGGGTTTCGTCGTTCATGGTTCTGACTAGCTTCCATAGCTTGTTCCCGTCTTTGTCCAGGTTTAGACTTTCCGTTTTATTTTTCCAGCTTTCTCTTGCTGTTTGCTTGAGAGTGTGTTTGTACTTCGCCGCGGCGGCTTTGAGGGCGATGTTTGCCTCCATGGATTTTTCTCGCTCTGCCATGTTCCTAGCATTTGTTACTGCATCTTCCACTTTCTGCAACTCATCATTCCAGTAGGGCTTATAGTTTTTCCTAGCTCCTCTTGGGATGGTTTCAGTGGCGGCTTGCATTATTGCCTTGCTTAGGCTCTCTACCATGGGCTTCATTTTTGTGTTTCGTGTGTTGATGGTTTCACACAGCCCATCTGTCAGGATTGCAAATCTGTCCCAGTCGGCTCGTTTGTAATTCCAACGTGGGAGCGGTTTTGTTTCCTGTGGGCCTACTTCCATGTCAATAGTTAGCCTGATCGGCCTGTGGTCGCTACCTGCCAGTTGGTTTAGCACCTGGCGGTCTATTTTATGGTGTATGTCCTGTGTGGAGAAGGCCAAATCTGGAGTCGAGGTGGTATGCCATGTTCTTGAATAGAAGCTAGGGCAATCCTCCGGCCTATTGATTAGGGAGAGATTTGCATCTATCTCCCAATCTTCCACTTCGTCACCTCTGCTGTCTGTGTCAGAGTATCCCCATCTCTCCGAGTGGCTGTTGAAATCTCCAACTACTATGCAGTTGGAGTCTCTGACCTCCATACTCGAGAGCGATAGGTCTCTATTTGGTGGTCCGTACAGATTGAAAATGCGGAGCTTCGTCTCTTGAGCCATTATGTCAACTCCTACAATTTCTGCTTGTCCGGTGTGATTGACAGATACCGCGCTACTCGGTATGCAGTTTCTGGTCATTATCAGGACCCCTCCTTTGTGGCCTTCTCTATCTAGACGGAAGGTCTGGTATCCTCTGATTGAGAATTTATGGTTATTGTTGAGGTGCGTTTCCTGGATACATGCCACGTCAATCTTACCTTCATGCAGGTGGTGTGTTAGGGAAAGTTTTTTGTTAATGACTCCCTCCGCATTCCACTGAAGTATTTTGAGGGTCTTGAGGTTTTGGCCAATAGAAGTTGCCCCATAGCCATGTGCCTTTACTCCACGACACATGGGTGGGTGACCACCAGTAGTCAAGGGTGGGCCCCTTCGAGGCGTCAGGCCCGGCACTATCGCTGTCTGGCGGGACTCCACAGGATGAGCGCCATGCGTTTTTCTAATAGGTTGTACTGCCATCATGCTGCGATTTACGTTGCACTGTTTTGTTAGGCTTGCGGCCCCGTGCATCCGATTTCAACAGGCGTTTCTGTAGGGATGCCCTCCTTAGCCTTTGGCTGTCCCCAGCCTATCTGCAAGGCAGCAGTTGTTTATGATCAGAGTTGTCTCTCTTATGGAAGTTGTCTTACCAGACTATCGAGTCTTCACAACTCGTGTCTATAGGGTGCAATGATAATATGTGAGATGATATATGAGATGGACTGGTTTACCCGGAAGAGAGGTAGTCCAGTGTGTCTGTATCCCAGGATCGTCACGTCCTGCCAGAAACGTAGCATTTGCATGTGAGTGGGATATCTCTTTTTCCCTTTATTTTCTTGGCTTCTATGCAGGGATGGTACGCCTAGCATTCCCCGCCACCTGGGGTGTTGACACAGTGGGGCAGGTGTGCAATGTCCGCTGGTCTGTATCTCTTCTGCGTCCAGCATGATAGTTATATGGCTGATAACGTACAGAGGTAGATATCGTAGCTGACGTGCATTTAGCCAGAGGACAAGCCTGGCAATGTCACAGAGATGTTTTTCGCCTGGTGTGCGGACAGCTCTCATGGTCATTGGTTGAGTCTCGACAGTTCACAGTGAGGTGGCTGCTCTACTGTTTTCGACACCCCGACCAGGTACTAAGTCTTTAGTCGGCGGTTTCGCACCCCATCGCCGTATAAGGTGAGTATCAAGCAGTTGTCCGCTCGCTTTGATCGGCGGACGGCAAGGACCTCTTGCTGCGGCTCTACCGGATATGGCTGGGGCGCAAGCCCCAGGTCCCGAGCATGTAGGAGCCTCCCATTGCAGTGGTGCTGAGATTTTGGGCGGGATTGCGGCTTACAAGGGTTCGGCCGTAATCCCCCACATGGTAGCTTCGCGCCATTGGCTTATCAGCCTGGTACGTGAACCAAACATAAGTGTCTGCGGCTCCTCTCGATATGAGCTGGTTTTCCGTAGCAACGCCCTATCATTAGTAGGGTAAAACTGACCTGTCTTCAGATGGTCTGGTCTATTTCCAGCACCCGTTCACTATTTGGTCAGACGAATTTATTGAGGGCTTTTGTTTGTCAATGACCAGGTATTTGAAATCTGCGGTTTCTGCGGGGTTAAACACGATTTCCGTGGCGTTCTTTCATTAGAGTGTTTGAGAGCTGACTTGTCTTCCGTGAGTCTAATACCAGCATACGTTCATTTTTAGACCCAAACGGTAGTGCTCTCGATTTGTCAGTCGTTCTACAGTATTGGCGTGTTCAGTCAAATAAAGCCGCAGGTTCCACTCGTGGTGGTGCCCTTCCGTCAATTCCTTTAGCGAGACAATCAAGTTACTTAGAGGGTGGCCCCAGATTTTCGAGGGTCTAATTCCAGCACATGTTCACTATTAGACCCCCCCGAAGGTGCTCTCTTTTGACAGTCATTCTACACTATTGGCGTGTTTAGTCAATTTTAGCCTCAGGCTCCACTCCTGATAGTGCTCTTCCGTCAATTCCTTTATCAAACACTGGATGCAGACCAAACGAGCCTCAGAGGGCATAACCCCAGATTTCTGAGGGTCTAAATTCAGCACCAGTTCCATAATAGACCCCAGAAAAGTGGTCTCGGCATGTCAGTCATTTCAGTGTTGGCCGTGTTTAGTCAAATTAAGCCGCAGGCTCCACTCCTGGTGGTGCCCTTCCGTCAATTCCTTTAAGTTTCAGCTTTGCAACCATACTTCCCCCGGAACCCAAACACTTTGGTTTCCCGGAAGCTGCCCGCAGAGTCATCGAAGCAACTCCTGCGGATCGCTAGTCGGCATCGTTTATGGTCAGAACTACGACGGTATCTGATCGTCTTCGCGCCTCTGACTTTCGTTCTTGATTAATGAAAACATTCTTGACAAATGCTTTCGCAGTAGCTCGTCTTGCGGCGATTCAAGAATTTCACCTCTAACGCCGCAATACGAATGCCCCCGTTTGTCCCTGTTAATCATTACCTCCAGTTCCGAAAACAAACAAAATAGAACCGAGGTCCTATTCCATTATTCCATGCACCATTATTCAGGCAGCCGAGGCCTGCTTTGAACACTCTAATTTTTTCAAAGTAAACGCGCCGGCCACCCAGGACGCTCAGCGAAGAGCACCCGTGGGAGAGAGCCGGCAGACGGTAGGGCAGGAGATAACGGGCAGTGAACCGGCGCGAGCCGGACCGCCCGCCTGCGCCTGAGATCCAACTACAAGCTTTTTAACTGCAACAACTTTAATATACGCTATTGGAGCTGGAATTACCGCGGCTGCTGGCACCAGACTTGCCCTCCAATAGATCCTCGTTAAAGGGTTTAAAGTGTACTCATTCCAATTACGGGGCCTCGAAAGAGTCCCGTATTGTTATTTTTCGTCACTACCTCCCCGTGCCGGGAGTGGGTAAGTTGCGCGCCTGCTGCCTTCCTTGGATGTGGTAGCCGTTTCTCATGCTCCCTCTCCGGAATTGAACCCTGATTCCCCGTTACCCGTTACAAACATGGTAGGCATGTCACGTACCATCGACATTTGATAGGGCAGACATTTGAAAGATGCGTCGCCGGCACATGAGGCCATGCGATCAGCACAAAGTTATCCAGAGTCACCAGTGGGGACGCCGCAACCCCGCGAGGGGAAACGACGATTGATTTTGAACTAATAAAAGCGCTCTTTCCGCGAGGGTCGGAGCTTGGTAAGCATGTATTAGCTCTAGAATTGCCACAGTTATCCAAGTAGGATCGTATCATCTAAGGAACCTCGACTGATTTAATGAGCCATTCGCGGTTTCACCGTGAGACAGTGTGAACTTAGACATGCATGGCTTAATCTTTGAGACAAGCATATGACTACTGGCAGGATCAACTAGATATATGTCGGAGACGTACGTACAGCACACACCGGTCGGCGGAGGAAGGGTGTGTAAAAAGCCTCACTGGGACGACGGCCGCAGGGACCGACTGACGGACGGTTGTTCCACCCGTCCCTCACTCCGTTGACCTAGGACCGCCTGACAGGGGCCTCCCACACGCACAAGACGACCGACCGACCGGGCTCGCTCGCGGAGGGATGGCAGCGCTCTGTGCAGAACGGATCCCAACGACCTCGGCGATGAATTTCACTGGGACTAGAGACAATTTGGCCTGCCGGCCTGCCCTTCTCCGTAGGAGACCGCAGGGCCTCGAGGCAACGATTCCTGCTTTCCATTTGCCGGTCACAAGCTCTTTGCGAGAGTCGGACCACCAGCGAGACGTACTGTCGAGCTCTGCTATAAGCCTTAGATAAATTACCACGGACGGACCACGTTTCCTGATACGGACCAGACGAGCGCACCTCGGTGGAGGAGCCACTACAACAAACCGCACCCAATTCGCTCTACGGGGAAAGGCAGGCGAGCGTTCACCGCAAGCCCGCGCTATCGCTCCGCCTGGCGGGACTGAGATCGCTTTACGAACACTGGTTGAAATTGAGTCGCTGCGGCGAGACAACTACCCCAGATCTTTCAGTATTCAACCGCGTGGATTGCCCTGTCACTGGCACTCAGCAGCTCCGGGAGGTTTGGACAGATCATCAGATGGTCCTGGTCTTATGTTACTCCACATTGGCATGTTTCATCCTCCCTGCATCCCTATCTTTTCAGGTTTTTCCAGCATTGTGATACACCAGTTCGAAGTTTATTTAGTGACTTCCATGTTGCGAAGGGCAGGAGATGTCCAGGCGCAGGTTCCTTCCGTAACTGGATCAAAGAGACCTGTATCAGCTGTTTCCAACTTTCGATGCGTCGATTTCCTGGACTAGTCTATAAAGACCGGGTTGACAGTAAGAAACTTTAACTTGACTTTAGTCTTGGCCGGTGCACCTGATATCTGAACATAGACTGTCTTGGGTCAGTTACCTGTTTATCTCTTTCTATCTCTGACACGACAGTTCTTCGTATCTCTGGTGGCGCTTTGCCGATTATGGGGTATATTTTTTTCAGTTGGTGTAGGTTTTAGGCATCCAGTAACTATACGGCCTGTCCAATTTATTGCTGCATCTATATGTTTGACATGTGTAAAGTTCTTCCACGTTGGTGCGGTGTACTCAGCTACAGAGAAACACAGAGCCAGTGATGATGTTCTGAGGACATCTGGCTTTGCTCCCCATGTTGTGACAGTCAGTTTTCGTATGATATTATTTCTCCAATGTATTTTCTGTTTTGTCTCCTGACAGTGTGCGGCATAGGACAGCGTGCGGTCCAACTTTACTTCCAAGTATTTGGGGGCCGCGCTGTGTTCTAGATCCTGTCTTTGCCATTTGATCTGCAACTGTCTGTTCGTCTCTGTATTTCTGAAATGGTAGGCACATACTTGAGTTTTGCTGGGGTTTGGTTCGTGGTGATTATTTTGGTAATATGGACCAAGGCCATCAAGGGCTTTTGTCAGTTTATGTTCGACTTCTTCGAAGCCCGTTCCCTGGGCAGCTGCTGCTGTACCATCGGCATATATGAATTGTGTCCCCTCTGTATCTATAGGTTGATGGTTGGTGTATATATTATACAGAATAGGTGCCAGGCCACTTCCTTGTGTCAACCCATGTTTTTCGTTTCACCATCGACTTCTTTTTTATCCGCCAAAGTGACGTAGAATCGCCTATTCTGCAGGATACATTTAATGAGGTTTGGGAGACGCCAGTCCTTTGTCATAGTTTAGGAAACAGCTTCTGGTGGTTTATGGTGTCATGGAGTATAGCTTAGGAAACAGCTTCTGGTGGTTTATGGTGTCATTGAGTATAGTTTAGGAAACAGCTTCTGGTGGTTTATGGTGTCATTGAGTATAGTTTAGGAAACAGCTTCTGGTGGTTTATGGTGTCATTGAGTATAGTTTAGGAAACAGCTTCTGGTGGTTTATGGTGTCATTGAGTATAGTTTAGGAAACAGCTTCTGGTGGTTTATGGTGTCATGGAGTATAGTTTAGGAAACAGCTTCTGATGGTTTATGGTGTCATATGCTGCGCTTAAGTCAACAAACGTTACTCCTGGGATCTTTTTACGGTCGTACCCATCCTCGATCAGTTGTGCCAAGTTAAGAATCTGGCTGCAACAAGATCTTTCAGTCCTGAAGCCTGCTTGCTCCTTGATGAGAGTCTTGTCTATGGGGGGAGGGGCGATACGGTTCAGGATCATTCTTTCAAAGACTGTATACAGATGGCACAGTAGTGAAACCGGTCGGAAGTTTTATTTCGGGTTTTTCCTGGTTTTAGCAGAACAGCCCCATGGAATTTTCCCCAGATTTTTAGAAATGTACGTAGAACCGATGTATGTGTTGAAAAGCCTTAGCAGTCATGTGATGGTTTCTGATCCAAAGTTTTTCATTTGCTGCCCTGAAGTCAACTGGACCAGCTGCTTTGTTGTTTTTCATTTAATGTATTGCATAATTTAGTTCTTGCAGGGAGAAAAGTATCGCCAATATGTCATTCTCCTGTTTACAATCTCACTGGATATTGGTTTGCTCTGCGTTTTGACCTGACCATAACTAACATTGTCTGATCAGCAGAGCTTGAACATTTTTAGTGTGGTTCACCAGTCAGTCTAAATGTTCCCAGTCAGCATGGTCGGACTACAGTCATGCAATTTATATTAACACATTTAAACTAGGCACTCATTCACTTTTATTTCTACATAACAATGCGTACCAAACCAACACATATTGTATTGCTTACATAGTATTAGCCTTTAAAAAATCTGACAAGATAAACGGTTATCACTATGCACGAAAATCAAATTAATGCGTACATTGATCCTGTCAATATTCCTCTACGCTTGTGAGACATGGACAGTTACAGCTGACCGTCAGGGAAGGATACAGGCCTTGGAGATGAGATGTTTCCAAAGATTTTAAACGTCACGTACAAAGATCGAGTTACAAATGAGGAAATACGAGATAGAATTACAACAGCAATAATAGTTGTCCATCACAAGGGATGAAATCCACTCTCTTTGTTCAGCCGTGTTCAGTCGTATCTCTTGCTGTGTCCGCTGAAATGGGTGACTTGCGCGGTGATTTGGATTAAAGTGAGGAAGAAACTGCGCCTTTTGTCAACCTCACTCCCAGAGCCTAAGCTACCTTTTGCCAGTGGCAAGACATTCATCGAGACGACTGGAGATAGCATAGGATGCAGATTTTGTCTCAGGGTTACCACCGAAGACTTTCCGTAAACAGGTAACCCGCAGGGTAGAAAGGTGGGAAGGCATCTAACGCAGTTTGTCGTGCCTTTTCGATAACCACAAGAGGTCGTATGGACAACACTCAGCGTGTGAGTGAGTCTGGCATCTCTCCCCAGCTGTATTCATCTCATCATTGTAGCATCTAAAATTCCCACACGCCAAATTCGTGAAGGTGAACCGGCAGAACTAACCCGTGAAATACGACACAGGTATAAGCGTAGTTCCATTCACTGAATGATTCAACCGGCGTCCAGACCAGGATAAACGGATGGAAGAAATCACCAAAAAAGAACGAAATAACAAGTCCCGACGGAAAACAACACCACGTTTACGTGAACACAAGTGTAAGTCGTCGACTAGTGTGAATTCCAGCAAATCCGTGATCTGGCGGCATCCATAATGATCCAAAACAGTAGAGAAATGTAGACTCGCAGCCAATTATGGCGCCATCTTTGCCATAGGGTCTTTTAAAGACCTCTTGGCAACTGTAGAAAGAAGGAAACTCGCTTGGTACGGTTACATATCAAGATCAAATGGTCTTGCAAACACGATCCTCCACGGAAAGGTGCAAGGCAGACGACGACGAGGCCGTCTCAAAAAGAGGTGGGAGGACAACATACAAGAATGGACTAATCTCCGACCAGAAGAGGCACAGGCAGCGGCCGCTGACAGAGAAAGGTGGCGTGGGGCTGTGTGGATGCCTTTATGACATGACCTGACCTGATCTGATTAGCGTTTTTCTTCTTTGGAAAAAAAAAATGCATTTTTGTCAAAGTCATGGCGTTTATGTCCCCGAACATTGTTAGAGCTCGGTACTTTTAGCACTGAAGTACAATTTATAGATGACTTTAGCTGGTTTAAATTGTTGTAGTGAATGTCAATTTAGATGCACCATTGTAAGCTAGCTTATGTACAATCTATTTGAAACGTAATATCATTAATAATCGTGTGAGAGTCGTTATGTAGAAACTGATATAAACGTAACTAACTATTCAAAACTGATTGTCCTCTTACTCGTCCAGCAAAAATGTGTACTCGTCACAGACGATCAGAGTAAGTTTTGCCTGACCAGGCGTTAGTCTCCTCTGCCCATCAGTAGGATGTAACAACAAGCTTGCAATAGATGTCATCAACATTGTAAGATCGCCAAGAAACGTGACTACCAGTTATAGCTTACTCAGTTTAACAACTTTCTGACCTCTCACAAGAGCTAGGTGTACAGAGTAGATATGCTAAGTTTTTCTTATCGTTTTACATTTCATTTCAAATGTTTGTTGTATAGCAACTTTTAAAGTTAGTTTACCATCCACTTAATGTCGTTAAGCGTGAGGATCTTAAATCGTCTCTCCTACGCCAAGTGCGTTGTGTCGGTCATTGTGAGCCAGTATCGTTTGTCCTGCGCCAAGTGCGTTGTGTCGGTCATTGTGAGCCAGTGTGGTCTGTCATGCGCCAAGTGCGTTGTGTCGATCATTGTGAGCCAGTATCGTCTGTCCTGCGCCAAGTGCGTTGTGTCGGTCATTGTGAGCCCGTGTCGTCTGTCCTGCGCCAAATGCGTTGTGTCGGTCATTGTGAGCCCGTGTCGTCTGTCCTGCGCAAAGTGTGTTGTGTCGGTCATTGTGAGCCAGTGTCGTCAGTCCTGCGCCAAGTGCGTTTTGTCGGTCAATGTGAGCCAGTGTCGTCTGTCCTGCGCCAAGTGCGTTGTGTCGGTCATTGTGAGCCCGTGTCATCTGTCCTGCGCCAAGTGCGTTATGTCGGTCATTGTGAGCCAGTATCGACTGTCCTGCGCCAAGTGCGTTGTGTCGGTCATTGTGAGGCCGTGTCGTATGTCCTGTTCCAAGTGCGTTGTGTCGGTCATTGTGAGACAGTATCGTCTCTCCTACGCCAAGTGCGTTGTGTTGGTCATTGTGAGCCCGTGTTGTCTGTCCTGCGCCAAGTGCGTTGTGTCGGTCATTGTAGCCAGCATCGTCTGTCCTATGCCAGGTGCGTTGTGTCGGTCATTGTGAGCCCGTGTCGTCTGTCCTGCGCCAAGTGCGTTATATCGGTCATTGGGAGCCCGTGTCGTTTGTCCTGTGCCAAGTGCGTTGTGTCGGTCATTGTGAGCCCGTGTCGTCTGTCCTGCGCCAAGTGCGTTGTGTCGGTCATTGTAAGCCTATGTCGTCTGTCCTGCGCAAAGTGTGCTGTGTCGATCATTGTGAGCCAGTGTCGTCAGTCCTGCGCCAAGTGCGTTGTGTCGGTCATTGTGAGCCAGTTTCGTCTGTCCTGCGCAAAGTGCGTTAAGTCGGTCATTATGAGCCCGTGTCGTCTGTCCTGCGCCAAGTGCGTTGTGTCGGTCATTGTGAGCCCGTGTCGTCTGTCCTGCGCCAAGTGCGTTGTGTCGGTCATTGTGAGCCAGTGTCGTCTGTCCTGCGCCAAGTGCGTTGTGTCGGTCATTGTGAGCCCGTGTCGTCTGTCCTGCGCCAAGTGCGTTGTGTCGGTCATTGTGAGACAGTATCGTCTCTCCTACGCCAAGTGCGTTGTGTTGGTCATTGTGAGCCCGTGTTGTCTGTCCTGCGCCAAGTGCGTTGTCTCGGTCATTGTAGCCAGCATCGTCTGTCCTATGCCAAGTGCGTTGTGTCGGTCATTGTGAGCCCGTGTCGTCTGTCCTGCGCCAAGTGCGTTATATCGGTCATTGGGAGCCCGTGTCGTTTGTCCTGTGCCAAGTGCGTTGTGTCGGTCATTGTGAGCCCGTGTCGTCTGTCCTGCGCCAAGTGCGTTGTGTCGGTCATTGTAAGCCTATGTCGTCTGTCCTGCGCAAAGTGTGCTGTGTCGGTCATTGTGAGCCAGTGTCGTCAGTCCTGCGCCAAGTGCGTTTTGTCGGTCATTCTGAGCCAGTGTCGTCTGTTCTGCGCCTAGTGCGTTGTGTCGGTCATTGTTAGCCCGTGTCGTCTGTCCTGCGCCAAGTGCGTTGTGTCGATCATTGTGAGCCAGTATCGTCTGTCCTGCGTCAAGTGCGTTGTGTCGGTCATTGTGAGCCCGTGTTGTCTGTCCTGCGCCAAGTGCTTTGTGTCGGTCATTGTGAGCCCGTGTCGTCTGTCCTGCGCCAAGTGCGTTGTGTCGGTCATTGTAGCCAGTATCGTCTTTCCTATGCAAAGTGCGTTGTGTCGGTCATTGTGAGCCAGTTTCGTCTGTCCTGCGCAAAGTGCGTTGTGTCGGTCATTATGAGCCCGTGTCGTCTGTCCTGCGCCAAGTGCGTTGTGTCGGTCATTGTGAGCCAGTGTCGTCTGTCCTGCGCCAAGTGCGTTGTGTCGGTCATTGTGAGCCCGTGTCGTCTGTCCTGCGCAAAGTGTGTTGTGTCGGTCATTGTGAGCCGGTGTCGTCAGTCCTGCGCCAAGTGCGTTTTGTCGGTCAATGTGAGCCAGTGTCGTCTGTCCTGCGCCAAGTGCGTTGTGTCGGTCATTGTGAGCCCGTGTAATCTGTCCTAAGCCAAGTGCGTTGTGTCGGTCATTGTGAGCCAGTATCGACTGTCCTGCGCCAAGTGCGTTGTGTCGGTCATTGTGAGACAGTATCGTCTCTCATACGCCAAGTGCGTTGTGTCGGTCATTGTGAGCCCGTGTTGTCTGTCCTGCGCCAAGTGCGTTGTGTCGGTCATTGTAGCCAGTATCGTCTGTCCTATGCCAAGTGCGTTGTGTCGGTCATTGTGAGCCCGTGTCGTCTGTCCTGCGCCAAGTGCGTTGTATCGGTCATTGGGAGCCCGTGTCGTTTGTCCTGTGCCAAGTGCGTTGTGTCGGTCATTGTGAGCCCGTGTCGTCTGTCCTGCGCCAAGTGCGTTGTGTCGGTCATTGTAGCCAGTATCGTCTTTCCTATGCAAAGTGCGTTGTGTCGGTCATTGTGAGCCAGTTTCGTCTGTCCTGCGCAAAGTGCGTTGTGTCGGTCAATGTGAGCCAGTGTCGTCTGTCCTGCGCCAAGTGCGTTGTGTCGGTCATTGTGAGCCAGTGTCGTCTGTTCTGCGCCTAGTGCGTTGTGTCGGTCATTGTGAGCCGTGTCGTCTGTCCTGCGCCAAGTGCGTTGTGTCGGTCATTGTGAGCCAGTATCGTCTGTCCTGCGCCAATTACGTTGTGTCGGTCATTGTGAGCCCGTGTTGTTTACACAATCACCCTAAATCGTCGTCTTTCCATCTGCCCTAGACAGATCTGCCAGCGCTGTAAGCCAGCAGGAGAATTTAATGAGGGTGCATTCTCATGAGGTGACTGAACCTGTATATCGGCTGCCTGGAAATTTACTCTGGACAAGACATAATGCCGCTACACTTCGAATATCTTCTGGACAAGACGTAATGCCGCTACACTTCGAATATCTTCGTTTTGCATTCTGTCATTACTGGAAACACCACTGGACTTTCTAAAACACTTCATTTCATAAGTCAAAATTCTGCTCTCAGGCATTCTGGACAGATGTCATGTTTGGCTTTGATAGCACAGAGTCGGCATAAATATACAGTTTGCTTTTAAACTGTTGTTTTGTTGCGAACCTAATGCTCGGTTAACTAGGCAGTGACAACTCAAAGGAGACGCTTTCCGACACTTTTTCCAGATTTCCTTGTCACACTGTCGTCTGCCGAAAATATGTACACTTGAAGTCGTCATCCTATAAAAGAGCAATATCAGTTAAACTTATCTTGAGTGGCCCAGGCGCTCTGCTGATCCTCATAGTTTCTGTTTTCGTTTCGTTAATTCGCATATTGTATGTGGTACATGTTGTCGCAAACGCAGTCTCAATTTGACTAGTCCCTGGTGTGATTCTGTACATGTGGAAGTTGAACAGGGGAAAGCACCCACTCTTGTCTCACACTCTTGTCTCACACTCTTGTCTCACACTCTTGTCTCCCATCCTTGTCTCACACTCTTGTCTCACACGCTTGTGTCACACTCTTGTCTCCCATCCTTGTCTCATACTCTTGTCTCACACGCTTGTGTCACACTCTTGTCTCCCATCATTGTCCTAAACTCTTGTGTCACACTCTTGTCTCGCACCCTAATCTCACACTCTTGTTTCACACTCTTGTCTCCCACTCTTGTCTCATTCTCTTGTGTCACACTCTTGTCTCACACTCTTGTCTCACACACTTGTCTCACACTCTTGTGTCACACTCTTGTCTCACACTCTTGTGTCACACTCTTGTGTCACACTCTTGTCTCACACTCTTGTCTCACACTCTTGTCTCACACTCTTGTCTCACACTCTTGTCTCACACTCTTGTCTCACACTCTTGTGTCACACTCTTGTCTCACACTCTTGTGTCACACTCTTGTCTCACACTCTTGTCTCACACTCTTGTGTCCCACTCTTGTCTCACACTCTTGTCTCACACTCTTGTCCCACACTCTTGTCTCACACTCTTGTGTCACACTCTTGTGTCACACTCTTGTGTCACACTCTTGTCTCACACTCTTGTGTCACACTCTTGTCTCACACTCTTGTCTCATACTCTTGTATCCCATCCTTATCTCACACTCTTATCTCACACTCTTGTTTCACACCTGTAGTGGTTTCAAAAGCAATTGTAACATTTTGTCGTTCTGACGACTTTTATTCGTCTGAATAATCTCGAAATTAATTTTGAATGTTTCCCACTGTGTTACATGGACAAATTTTGAATGTTTCCCACCGTGTTACATGGACAAATCTGTAAGTAGGTTATAAATGCTATTTTTTTTTAAACAACTAAATAAGATAACTTGAACATAATTTATTAACACACTTACATTGTTCCTTATTCCTCCACATAATTTCTACCAATACTGATGCACATCCTATCGCTTTATCGGCCATGTGGTTTGTTTAGTGTTCGTCAGTACATCGTCTAGGTACTCAGTCTGAGTCGGAAAGTCAATCGGTCAGGCATTATGATACATGTTAAACCACGCGAACACACTACTGCAGCAGCTACACGGTATATCGTTACTAGCATGTCAGCTCGAATCATTCTCCCCATCTGCAGCACATATGCTTCTATTGCAATCTGAACAGGATGACCTGGTCAGGCTTCATCATACATGTTTGAGCGTCCTGAGAAAACCGGCCGCTTTACGCGAGAAACACTTATTACCGTAAACAGAAAGCATTTCCTTATAAACACCATTTACAGACAGAACCGTTGCCCAAAAGAAAAACGTAACACCGCAAACTGTTCTTTGATTGTACACTCTGTGAGAACTGACGCCATTATGCATCTTAGCAGAATATTTGCATGCGTCACCTATCGTCTGTTATCTACTGTAATCACAAAGCTGGATGTTGCTGCCACATAATGATACCTTTATAAACTAAAACTACATTTTTCAGCAAACAAATTTCAGTATGTGACCTACTTACTGACCTACCGTTATCCTTTCAACTGCAGGCTCAATGAACAGCCAACTGGTCTTCGACTCACTGAGAACTTTAAATGGTTACTTTTGGTTTTATTAAAGATTTGCCTGTTTGGATTCTACTGGTGAAGACACGGACCTTTCCACCCCAGACCGTACTTTTTTGAACGAAATCAGGACATATTGGCCAGTGTTTTGGTGGATGTGTGTATCTTTGTATAATGTGTTTCGTTACAGAAGTTTTACAATAAACTAGTTTTACCAATCCTTTCTGTACGTGGAGAAGTGTTCATAGTGAGAAAAATTCCCCACCTTCCCAGCATTTATAGCTGTATAAACGAGAAACTTGATAATCACAACAGAACCACTGGTTACAACAAGTGAAATTAGAAAATACGGTAAAACAAACTGGAAACTACACTTATCAGACACTGGCTATGACCTCACATAAAATGTCATCTTCACCTTACCAGGCGGCCGCAGTAAAAAAAAAAGACAGATTTTTAATGATAGTATAAATTTCAATTTCATAATACAGTTTTTATATTTATCGGATGTCAACTCATTTGTAAAGAAAAGATTAAATGGCTGTAAACACAATTAATTTCTTAAATGCGAAATAAGCCATACCATGTAACAAGAAACGAACATAAATTGGAAGCTTAAATGTAGAAACAAAAACTTTTGAAACGATTTTAATAAAGCGTGAGTGCAGGCAACTGGTGATCTGTGTACTTTCGACGAAAATGACGATAATGCGCAAGATAATGAATGTAAAAACTGCTGATGTGATATTTATTTATGGCAGAAATAAAACACGATGCATCGCTAGATAATAAAGACATAAGGAAGAAGATAAATATCTGATTATATCAATGTATGTCCAAGACACGAGAGGTCAGATCTTGTTTTATTGGAGAATAACGAATACCACCACTTCACCATACTACCATTTCACGTTACCTTTACGTTCCTTGCTAAGCTCAGAGCGACACCGATAGCTGGCCCATTAAGATGAATGAAAACGAACACTTGCAGTGGTTATTTCAGAAAAGATTGTTTTACATTTTGAGGCAGCTAGTCCCATGCACAACACTGTTAAGTCAAATTTTATAACATGCTTATAACGTGACTGCAGTTCCATTTGTTTGCACTCTAGGTACCACTCTGGTGCCTCGGCTGTCTCCACTATTTCCATCTGTCTATTTATGTCGTTTTTCTTCATGAAGAGTTGCCATCTTTTTTTACTGTGGCATATGTGTTACTATTGATATTTTTAATGGATGCCTTTCTAGTTTTTCTTTTCTTCTGTTCTGTTCTTAAGAATCGACTTCACTGCATTCCGGGTATACAATGGGTGATCTGTTTCCGAGAAAATGGTGCTATTTGTGGGTGCTGATGGTTTCTATAGCTAGTTGGTATTATACACTACTGCTTCATCTCCTGTGGGTCTTACTTGATTTCAAAGCTCCGTAGTCTGTGTATTTCTGATTGATATATTGCTGATCGATCTATTGCTTAATGTATTGCTTAATCTATTGCTGGTTGATTTATTGATGATTAATCTATTGTTGATTGATCTATTACTGATTGATATATTGATGATTGATCTTATGCGGACTAATCTATTGCTAATTGATCTATTGCTGAATGAACTATTACTGATCGATATATTGCTGATTGATTTTTTGCAGTTTGATCTATTGTTGATTGATCTATTGCTGGTTGATCTATTGTTGATTGATCTATTGCTGATTGATCTATTGCTGATTGATCTATTGCTCAATGAGTGAAATGGAAGAGGCCATGAGAACATTAAGGAAAAGGAAATCTCCCGGAAAAGGCGGAATAACAAACGAAATGCTGATGGGGATGGGCCAAACAGCAAAGAGGAAACTGCTATCGGTCCTGAACCAAAGCTGGAAAAGAGGAATTGTACCCCAGGCATGGAAAGACGCAGTACTTGTACCAGTACCAAAGAAAGGAAAGGACAAAACAGATCCAAATGGATACAGGCCTATCAGCCTACTGAGCTGTGTCGGCAAACTGATGGAACGTATGATAAACACCAGACTGATGTGGCATCTGGAAGAAAAACGAATACTAATTCCACAGCAAGCCGGCTTTAGACAGCACAGATCCACTGAGGACCAGGTCATCCTCATAGTCCAGGAAATAGAGGATGCCTACCAGGCACAGAAACACACAGTATCGATTTAGGTGGACCTGGAAAAGGCGTTTGACAAAGTCTGGAAAGACGGACTTAGAGACAAGCTAAGGAGAAGTGAAGTTTGTGGGAGAATGTACAAGTGGATCAACCACTACCTCAAACAAAGAACGGCCAGAGTCCAAGTACAAGGGCAGATGAGCAAAAAGGTGACACTCGAGCAGGGATTACTCCAAGGGGGAGTACTATCACCCACACTCTTCCTGGTGTATATAAACGACATTACAGAGAATATACCAAGAAGAGTCCATAGCTCATTGTTTGCAGACGATCTGGCTATCTGGACATCTGAAAAGAATCTCACCATAGCAAGAAATCGGATGCAGCAGGCCCTAACATCGCTGGAAGAGTGGGCGAACTCATGGCTGGTCGAAATAAACGAGGAGAAAACCACATGCACAATATTCTCGCTCTCAATCAAACCCCAAAGCACCAAATTAAGTCTAAATGGCAAATTCCTGCAGCCAAACGACAACCCAAACTATCTGGGAGTCACATTTGATCGGCGCATGACATGGAAAAGTCAGATCGAGAGAAACCGAATGAGAGCCAGAGAAAGAATGGCAATCATGAGGAAACTTGCTGGCACAAGCTGGGGAGCAGACGAAAGTATACTAAAGAAACTGTACACTGGAAGAGTGAGACCAGTTCTCGAGTATGGCATTGCGGCATGGACAACAGCAGCAAAGGCGAACTTCGAAAAAGTTAACAAACTTCAAAACCAAGGCATGAGAGTTATAACAGGAGGCATGAAGTCAACGCCAATTATAGAACTCGAAAAGATTACAAAGCTGCAACCCATGACCGATAGAAGAGACTGCAGAGCCCAGCTGCAGTCAGAGAAACTCCAAAGACTGACTGACCACCCAATGCACCAGAGACTAAACAATTTGGGAAATGGGAAACTAAAGCGGAGAAACTTTGCAGAAATAGCCAAAGCAAAGATGCACGAAGATCCCATAAACGCACTAACAACACCAAAGCTCATCACAACTGTACGAAAACCTACCTGGAGGCAGGATATATTTCCAGAGGTGATAGAAAATATACCAGGTATTGGAAACAAAAACTGCCAGACTGAAAAAGAAAGGAGAGATACTACCCTAAGCTTTATATCGAAAAACTACCCAAGCATGGACTGGACCCATGCATACACCGACGGTTCTGTAACAAACACTACACAGAACGGAGGGGCAGGAGCATTCCTGAACCTACCAAATGGCAGAAAAATAACACTGTCATTCGCTACTGGTAAGTACACAAGCAATTTCAGAGCGGAGGCAGCGGCACTGAGGGCGGCAGTGGAAGAAATGGTGACACATAAAGAAAATGAAAGCCATATAGTCCTGCTTACAGATGCTCTGGCCGTAGTCACAGCGCTAAAAAGACAGAAAAACACTGAGCTTAATGACTTAAGAGCAGCACTCTGTCAACTATGCCAGCAGTCCGCACCAAAAAGGGTAGTGGTACAGTGGGTCCCATCATACTGCATTATCCAAGACAACGAGGAGGCAGACAGACTGGCAAAAGAAGGTGCAAGACTACCACAAACAGATACTAGTATGACGTTCGAGAGTCAAAACGGCTTATACATGACCAGATACATGACCAAATGGGAAACTGGACATACCGGCTACACCAAAAACGATGCCTATTACCAGTTGAACAGAAGAGAGCAGGTCGTTGTCTTCAGACTTCGCACTGGCCACAATAGACTGAGGTACCACCTATTCAACAAATTGAAGATAGGTGGAACCGACGAATGCCCGTGCGGTACCGAGAAAATGACCGCTGAGCATCTGCTGCACAACTGCCCGACAGAGAGAGCAGATGTGGCCATCACCAGTGGAACCACAAGACAAGCTCTATGGCAATGTCGACAGCCTCAGGATGACCGCCGCTTTTTTCGAAAAAATTATGGTTACTGTCTGACTGCGTGCGATGAAGAAGAAGAAGAAGATCTATTGCTGATTGATCTATTGTTGATCGGTCTTTTGCTCATCGATCTATTGCTGATTGATTTTTTACTGTTTGATCTATTGCTGATTGAATTATTGCTGAATGAGCTATTGCAGTATTGTCATCTAAAGGGCGGTCATTGATAGACCTGACATTACAATCCCTACCAATATGCGATGTGTCCATTATGTGTGTTTTCGTAGCTTGATGGTAGCCCTTTCGTCGCCAAGAATCCCCGCAGATCCACACCAGCCTTTAGAGTTATGAGACCTCTTGAACTCCAATCCACGCATGCTATAGCCTGTCTTTAGTTATGAGACCACTTCAATCCACTCATGCTATAGCCAGTTCTTAGTTATGAGACCTCTTCAGCTTTAATCCACTCTTGCTATAGTCAGTCCTTAGTTATAAGACCACTTCAATCAACTCATGCTATAGCCAGTCCTTAGTTATGAGACCACTTCAATCCACTCATGCTATAGCCAGTTCTTAGTTATGAGACCTCTTCAGCTTCAATCCACTCTTGCTATAGTCAGTCCTTAGTTATAAGACCACTTTAATCAACTCATGCTATAGTCAGTCCTTAGTTACAAGACCACTTCAATCCACTCATGCTATAGTCAGTCCTTAGTTATAAGACCTATTCAGCTTCCATCCACTTATGCTATAGCCAGCCCTTCTGTTTCTCCCACAGTAAAGAGATGGGAGTATGATACGATGAGTCTCCTTGTTAGAGAGGTCTCAGATCTCATTAGTGAGATCCATTTGCATAAAAAAACAACCCTGTCAGCACTCGAATTTTACATGATCCTCTTGCCAGTCTCATGCACAACCCTATTTAGTTTTCATTTACCACATTCATATTAAGGTACAATAGACATAATCGTTCCTCTAAAGCAATGAATCTAAAAGTCAAGCAGAAGTAAAATCCTTGATTATTCTGTTGGTTGTTTGGTTATTGATCCAGCAGCCTATGGGCTTCTGTCCTTTGGCTGAGATTATTTTGTTAAATGTAGAACTCTGGTGATTCAACTTTTCATTTAATGTCTTCTGTCTGCTCTTCATTTTCATATTCCTAATTATTCCTGTCTTTTAATCTGTTCTCTTTCATTGACTTCGTCTGCTGTTTATTCTTTATGACAAATATTTTAATCTCTGTCTCTTTGTCTCTTTCCTTCTTTGCATAACTGTATTCCTCTTTGAGTTCATCTATGCCTATCTTTATATACAAAGCACTCTCTTTGTTTTACTTTGTTTATTTCTCAGTTTCACTTGTTATTACCGTCTCTCTCTCTCTCTTTCTCTGTCGCCTATCTCCTTCTGTCTATATCTCTTTTTATATTTTTTATATATCTATATTATCTATTTCTCTTTCTGCTCCTATCCGTCTGTCTCTCTCCTTCTCTCTCGCTCTCAATCTCTCTGTCTCTCTTTCTCTGTCGTGTATCTCCTTCTGCCTATATCTCTTTTTATATCTGTTCTATGTCTATATTATCTATTTATTTTTCTGCTCCAATTCGACTCTCTCTCTTCTCTCTCTCCTTGTCTCTCTCTTTCAATCGCTCTGTCCCTCTATTAATATTGCCCCCAGACTCACGCAGAGTAACAGACACAAGTCATTTAAGTCAAAAACTTGCAATTAATCGAAGGCGGATGGTCAAAAGAACACCAACAAAATCGATACCTGTAACTCACTGAACGGATACAAACGATACTCTTGTGGTAGACGATTCTTCTAATTGACACATTGATTGACTGCACACCTACATGTTACTTTCACTACAGGGATCATTTATTTCATTTCAATTTTTCCTTCCATGTCAGTTGTTCTTTTCAATCTGTCTCTCCTTTGCTGTCGTGTCCAGACGAAACCTTCTCATACGATGAAAAAAATTAAACTCGATGAAAATAGTTCTCGGAGTTCAGATTGATTGCCAGGTTGTCGTGAGGATGTCTTGGTGAGAACACTTTGGTTCTTTAAACATTTTTTCTTGGAAAATAAGTTCATGTTGTTGGTGAATTGTTCAGTTTAATTTAAACTGGGTATTGGAACAGTCTGACCAGCCGACATGACAAATGTCGAAATTAGTTACAACAGCTTATTAGTTAGCCTAGGAGCGTGACAGTCTGACCAGCCGACATGACAAATGTCGAAATTAGTTACAACAGCTTATTAGTTAGCCTAGGAGCGTGACAGTCTGACCAGCCGACATGACAAATGTCGAAATTAGTTACAACAGCTTATTAGTTAGCCTAGGAGCGTGACAGTCTGACCAGCCGACATGACAAATGTCGAAATTAGTTACAACAGCTTATTAGTTAGCCTAGGAGCGTGACAGTCTGACCTGAAAGTGAATTGTGTTTTGTGAAACATTTTTGTGGAAACAAATTAGTCTCTTTTCTTTGATAAACCCTTCTCGTCTTCGCATCTTTTTTTCCCCCATCTTCTTTTTGTTCTTCAACTTTATCTTATTTTTCATCTTTCTCTTTTTTTCTCCTTTTTCTTCCTTCTATTATTCTTATTCTTCTATTTCTTTTTTGTTTTAATTCCTTTTTTTTTTAGTCAAATGCTCTTTCATACTCCAGGAATCCAAGATAAAAGTGGAGGTCCATTCCCCTTTCACACTTTATTCAACTATTAATTTCAGTGTACAAATGACCTATTTAGTCGAAAGGATATCTGTTCTTCCCACAGTTGTTCGTCTTTGGCCTCTTTTAAATCTTTAGTATTATCCTTTCCAACACTTACGGAGGTAGTGATTTTAACATTACTCCTCTATAATTCGCCCAATGCTTCTTTGTCAACTTACATATTGAGCATTGTTTTAAGTCTGTTTGGATTTCTTTTCTTTCTCAAACTATACCAAGTAATGTGGATAACACATGTTGAAGTGTTAATGCTCGCTTCAATTGATCCTACTCATATGACATTTTGGCCAGTAGCTTTACCATCTCCCAGTAGCATTAATGCGTTCTTAATTTCTTCTTTGTTTGACTTCTCACAATTAATTTGCAGTTTTATATCTGCTGACAGAATGTCCGCGGAATCTTCTGGAGTGTTTCTGGTAGAACAAATTTCCGAAAAGTTGTACTTCATCTGCTCATTTGTGTTCCTAATTAAATGTCCTTTATTATATTCCTTGAAGTTATTTCCTTCCATATATTCTATAAAGCTTATAATAGAAAGGTATTTCTTTCCTTATATTCTACTAAGCTATTTAATTCAATATATAATATAAAGCGATTTCCTTTCTTATTTTCTATAACGCTATGTCCTTCCATATATTCTATAAAGCTATTTTTTACTCAAATTCTGTAAAGCTATTTCCTTCCCAATGTTTTATAAAGCTTTTTCCTTCCTAAAATTCTATAAAGATATGTCCATCCTCATTCTCTATAAAGCTACTTTTTTTCTTCATATTCTATAAAGCTATTTCCGTTCTTATATTCCATACAAGCTATTTCATTCCTTCTGTTAAATAAAGCTTTTTTCCTTTTCTTCTGTTTCAAAAAGATATTTCTTTCCTTATAATCTGTAAAGTTATTTACTTGCTCTTGTTTTCCAGTTACGTGTTGTCCAGTCTATGGATGCATGTGTATCTGTTTGTAGTGTAGACCAATTAGCAAGAGCATGGATGCGTGTGTATCTGTTTGTAGTGTAGCCATATTGGTAAGTGCATGAATGAATATGTGCATCTGTTTGTAGTGTAGCCGTATTGGCAAGTGCATGAATGAATATGTGCATCTGTTTGTAGTGTAGCCGTATTGGCAAGTGCATGAATGAATATGTGCATCTGTTTGTAGTGTAGACGTATTTGCCAGTGTATGGATGAATATGTGCATCTGTTTGTAGTGTAGACGTATTTTCCAGTGTATGGAGGCGTGTGTATATATTTGTAGTGTAGACGTATTGGTCAGTGTACGAATGCGTGTGTGTATTTGTTCACAGTGTAGACTTTGGCTAGTGTATGTGTGGGTGTATATATCGGTAGTGTAGACGTATTGGCCAGTTGATGAATTCGTACGTGTATCTGTTAGTATTGCAGACGTATTGGCCAGTGGATAATGTATCTGTTAGTGTTGCAGACGTATTGGCCAGTGGATAATGTATCTGTTAGTGTTGCAGACGTATTGGCCAGTGGATAATGTATCTGTTAGTGTTGCAGACGTATTGGCCAGTGGATAATGTATCTGTTAGTGTTGCAGACGTATTGGCCAGTGGATAATGTATCTGTTAGTGTTGCAGACGTATTGGCCAGTGGATAATGTATCTGTTAGTGTTGCAGACGTATTGGCCAGTGGATAATGTATCTGTTAGTGTTGCAAACGTATTGGCCAGTGGATAATGTATCTGTTAGTGTCGCAGACGTATTGGCTAGTGGATAATGTATCTGTTAGTGTTGCAGACGTATTGGCCAGTGGATAATGTATCTGTTAGTGTTGCAGACGTATTGGCCAGTGGATAATGTATCTGTTAGTGTTGCAGACGTATTGGCCAGTGGATAGTGTATCTGTTAGTGTTACAGACGTATTGGCCAGTGGATAGTGTATCTGTTAGTGTTGCAGACGTATTGGCCAGTGGATAGTGTATCTGTTAGTGTTGCAGACGTATTGGCCAGTGGATAATGTATCTGTTAGTGTTGCAGACGTATTGGCCAGTGGATAGTGTATCTGTTAGTGTTGCAGACGTATTGGCCAGTGGATAGTGTATCTGTTTTTATGACACGTTCCACTATTAGTAGTCATTGCAATGCAGTCTTTTTGTCAATCCTTTGCCGGGAGAAACGCGGTCATGCGGAAAAACATCCCTGACATGCCTCGTAAAACTGGGCACGAAGTTATTTCAGATCCGGAATGGTAGGGTTGTAATTCAATCGTGTCCTTCGTCGTCTTCGTTGTTTCCAAAGTAACATAGTCATAGGATAGGGCGGGGTTCTTATTTGAATTGAAGATTTGTATTTCTGTGGAGGACTTCAATGTATTTTAGTTTACATAAATTCTCAACGTAATGAAAGCCCCACTCGCCTGTTCTGTTCTTAATTGATATCGCTATCTCTACCTCTCACTTTGTGTACAGTGTTACCAAGATAGATAGGCTGGAAGACTAACGTCCGGTCAGGCAAAATATACTGATCAGACACGTTAGTTAGGGTCAGGCAAAATATGCTGATCAGACACGTTAGTCAGGGTCAGGCAAAATATACTAATCAGACACGTTAGTCAGGGTAAAGCACAATATCTTAACCAAGACCCTCACCTTGGTTTACTCGTAGTCCTTCCTGGAAACGGGCTGTTATCGTGGCTGCCCGACTAACAAGGTGATGATCTATGTGATCTCCACAGTAGTGAGCAGCACGGAGGTGAAGCCAAGCATAGCAGAACCGTCTGGAGGACCCCTGCCCACCTTCATCAGCACGCTTGGGGTGTGAGGAAAGCTACGACAACCCGCCACGTAACATCCTTTTCATGGCACTCAAAAGACTAACCCTACTCAATGTGGGCATTCTTCTTCTTCTTCTTCTGCGTACACAGTCAGACAGTAACCATTATTTTTTCGAAAAAAGCGGCGGTCATCCTGAGACTCTCGCCACTACCATACAGCTTGTCTTGCAGTTCCACTGGCAATGGCCACATCTGCTCTCTCTGATCCTCGTATGTCGGGCAGTTCTGCAGCAGATGTTCAGTGGTCATTTTACCAGTACCGCACGGGCATTCGTCGGTACACCCTTTCTTCAGTTTGTTGAATAGGTGGTACCTCAGTCTGTTGTGGCCAGTGCGAAGTCTGAAGACAACGACCTGCTCTCTTCGGTTCAACTGGTAATAGGCATCGTTTTTGGTGTAACCAGTATGTTCGGTTTCCCATTTGGACATGTATCTGGCTTTGATAAGCCGTTTTGACTCTTCGTACGTCATACTGGTATCTGTTTGTGGTAGCCTTGCACCTTCTTTTGCCAGTCTGTCTGCCTCCTCGTTGCCTTGGATGTTGCAGTGTGACGGAATCCACTGTACCACTACCCTTTTTGGTGCGGACTGCTGGCACAGTTTGCAGAGTGCTGCTCTTAAGTCATCAATGTGGGCATTCAAAAAGGACCAACAAGATTATTGACGTAATGTCTCCCAACACAATCTCATCGTCATTCGCTTTCAATCTCAAAATCCTTTACGTTTTCTGTTTGTATTACAAGTCACAATTTGCTTGACCATTAATCAGGTACACTTCTAAGTATTTTGTGTATCCACTTGTCAGACAGAGATAGAGTTGTGGTTGTGAGATAAAAGATCCAGTTGTGGTTGTGAGACAGAAGATCCAGTTGTTGGACAGAAGATCCAGTTGTGGTTGTGAGACAGAAGATCCAGTTGTGGTTGTGAGATAAAAGATCCAGTTGTGATTGTGAGAGAGAAGATCCAGTTGTGAGACAGAAGATGCAGTTGTAGTTGTGAGACAGAAGATCCAGTTGTGGTTTTGAGACAGAAGATCCAGTTGTGAGACAGAAGATTCAGTTGTGAGACAGAAGATCCAGGTCTGATTGTGAGACAGAAGATCCAGTTGTGGTTGTGAGACAGAAGATCCAGTTGTGGTTGGGAGACAGAAGATCCAGTTGTGAGACAGACGATCCAGTTGTGGTTGTGACACAGAAGATCCAGTTGTGGTTGTGAGACAGAATATCCAGTTGTGAGACAGAAGATCCAGTTGTGGTTGTGAGACAGAAGATCCAGTTATGAGACAGAAGATCCAGTTGTGGTTGTGAGACAGAAGATCCAGTTGTGGTTGGGAGACAGAAGATCCAGTTATGAGACAGGAGATCCAGTTGTGGTTGTGAGACAGAAGATCCAGTTATGAGACAGGAGATCCAGTTGTGGTTGTGAGATAGAAAATCCAGTTGTGGTTGGGAGACAGAAGATCCAGTTGTAAGACAGAAGATACAGTTGTAGTTGTGAGACAGAAGATCCAGTTGTGGTTGTGAGATAAAAGATCCAGTTGTGATTGTGAGAGAGAAGATCCAGTTGTGAGACAGAAGATCCAGTTGTGGTTGTGAGACAGAAGATCCAGTTGTGGTTTTGAGACAGAAGATCCAGTTGTGAGACAGAAGATTCAGTTGTGAGACAGAAGATCCAGGTCTAATTGTGAGACAGAAGATCCAGTTGTGGTTGTGAGACAGAAGATCCAGTTGTGGTTGGGAGACAGAAGATCCAGTTGTGAGACAGAAGATCCAGTTGTGGTTGTGACACAGAAGATCCAGTTGTGGTTGTGAGACAGAATATCCAGTTGTGAGACAGAAGATCCAGTTGTGGTTGTGAGACAGAAGATCCAGTTGTGGTTGGGAGACAGAAGATCCAGTTATGAGACAGGAGATCCAGTTGTGGTTGTGAGACAGAAGATCCAGTTATGAGACAGGAGATCCAGTTGTGGTTGTGAGACAGAAGATCCAGTTGTAAGACAGAAGATACAGTTGTGGTTGTGAGACAGAAGATCCAGTTGTGGTTATGAGATAAAAGATCCAGTTGTGATTGTGAGAGAGAAGATCCAGTTGTGAGACAGAAGATCCAGTTGTGGTTGTGAGACAGAAGATCCAGTTGTGGTTTTGAGACAGAAGATCCAGTTGTGAGACAGAAGATTCAGTTGTGCGACAGAAGATCCAGGTCTAATTTTGAGACAGAAGATCCAGTTGTGGTTATGAGACAGAAGATCCAGTTGTGGTTGGGAGACAGAAGATCCAGTTGTGAGACAGAAGATCCAGTTGTGGTTGTGACACAGAAGATCCAGTTGTTGTTGTGAGACAGAATATCCAGTTGTGAGACAGAAGATCCAGTTGTGGTTGTGAGACAGAAGATCCAGTTATGAGACAGAAGATCCAGTTGTGGTTGTGAGACAGAAGATCCAGTTGTGATTGGGAGACAGAAGATCCAGTTATGAGACAGGAGATCCAGTTGTGGTTGTGAGATAAAAGATCCAGTTGTGGTTGTGAGACAGAAAAACCAGTTGTGGTTGGGAGACAGAAGATCCAGTTGTGAGACAGAAGATCCAGTTGTGGTTGTGAGACAGAAGATCCAGTTGTGAGACAGAAGATCCATTTGTGGTTGTGAGACAGAAGATCCAGTTGTGGTTGTGAGATAAAAGATCCAGTTGCGGTTGTAAGACAGAAGATCCAGTTGTGAGACAGAAGATCCAGTTGTGGTTATGAGACAGAAGATCCAGTTGTGAGACAGAAGATCCAGTTGTGAGACAGAAGATCCAGTTGTGATTGTGAGACAGAAGATCCAGTTGTGGTTGTGAGACAGAAGACCTAGTTGTGGTTGTGAGACAGAAGATCCAGTTGTGAGACACAAGATCCAGTTGTGGTTGGTAGACAGAAGATCCAGTTGTGAGACGGAAGATCCAGTTGTGGTTGGGAGACAGACGATCCAATTGTGGTTGTGAGACAGAAGATCCAGTTGTGAGACAGAAGATCCAGTTGTGGTTGTTAGACAGAATATGCAGTTGTGAGACAGCAGATCCAGTTGTGGTTGTGAGACAGAAGATCCAGTTGTGTTTGGGAGACAGAAGATCCAGTTGTGAGACAGAAGAACCAGTTGTGGTTGTGAGACAGAAGATCCAGTTTTGAGACAGAAGATCCAGTTGTGGTTGTGAGACATAAGATCCAGTTGTGATTGGGAGACAGAAGATCCAGTTGTGAGACAGAAGATCCAGTTGTGGTTGTGAGATAAAAGATCCAGTTGTGGTTGTGAGACAGAAGATCCAGTTGTGGTTGTGAGACATAAGATCCAGTTGTGGTTGTGAGACAAAAGATCCAGTTGTGAGACAGAAGATCTAGTTGTGAGACAGAAGATCCAGTAGTGAGACAGAAGATCCAGTTGTGAGACAGAAGATCCAGTTGTGAGACAGAAGATCCAGTTGTGAAACAGAAGATCCAGTTGTGAGACAGAAGATCCAGTTGTGAGACAGAAGATCCAGTTGAGACAGAAGATCCAGTTGTGAGTCAGAAGATCCAGTTGTGAGACAGAAGATCCAGTTGTGAGACAGAAGATCCAGTTGTTAGACAGAAGATCAAAGTCATCAACAAAGTTCAGATCGTTGTCGTCGGTCAAGTACAAATGAATTCCATTTTCGTTGGTTAAGATGAGCAGCTGATTAGCGCAGTGGTAGACCACTCGCTTTTCATAACAAATGCACGGGGTTCTTCTTCTTCATCGTACGCTGTCAGACGTCAACCTTTATTTTTTCGAAAGAAGCAGCGGTCATCCTGAGGCTGTCGACACTGCCATAGAGCTTGTCTAGTATTGCCACTGGTGATGGCCACATCTGCTTTCTCTGATCCTCGTATGTCGGGCAGTTTTGCAGCAGATGTTCAGCGGTCATTTTCCCAGTACCGCACGAGCATTCGTCAGTGTCACCTATCTTGAATTTGTTGAATAGGTGGTACCTCAGTCTTTTGTGGCCAGTGCGAAGTCTGAAGACCACGACCTGCTCTCTTCTGTTCAACTGGTAATAGGCATCGTTTTTTGTGTAGCCAGTATGTTCGGTTTCTCATTTGGTCATGTATCTAGCTCTAATAAGCCTTTTTGACTCTTCGTATGTCATACTAGTATCTGGTTGTGGTAGTCTTGCATCTTCTTTAACCAATCGGTCTGCCTCCTCGTTGCCTTGGATGTTACAGTGGGATGGAACCCACTGTACCACTACTATTTTTGGTGCGGACTGCTGGCATAGTTGACAGAGTACTGCTCTTAAATCATTAAGTTCAGTATTTTTCTGGCTTTTTAGTGCTGTGACAACGGCCAGGGCATCTGTAAGCAGGACTATATGGCTTTCATTTCATGCAAGGGGTTCAACATCCACTACCAGCAGCTCAGTTCACCCAGATGTAAATGGCTACCTGACTTATGGTTAAGAAAGAAATGGAAGCGAGGATGGGAACTGGTCATTCCATCTCTCAAGCGGAAGCTTAGTTTCCTGAAGTCTCTAACACTTCATTCCTGACCAGCGATTAAATGTGCTGAAGGTTTTTTTTTACCATTCCCTTTACTTGAAGTTGTGTTTTTTTAAATAATCCAGTCCATAGCCAACAGATAGAGACATTGAACTGATGTTTATGATCATAAAGTTTTATTGATCTAGTGACATCCATGTTGATCTGTGTAATCTTTTATGTGGAAACCTGTTGTCTTCAATCATCAGCTGTTTTAAAGCACGCAAGTCCATATGTAACTCTACATTTTACTTGTGTGCCCCGATCCCATGTTTGCCCATGATTTCTACAAAACCTATATTATTCTTCCCAAACTAAGCCTGAAGATCGAAAACGCAGTCTTCTTCATAAACCTCACCGGCTAGAAGCATATCATCAGGTGATCGAAGAAGAAGAAGGAGAAGAAGAAGAAGAAGAAGAAGAAGAAGAAGAAGTGTGTAGTTTCTCATCAAGTGTACATGTGCAACCTTCCTCTGTTCGTACATTGCACAAAATAATTCAAACTACAGAATGTAACGGCTTTCTTTGGCGATAATATTTAGGACATCTTTGTGGATTTCTAGTGGCATCTTTAAATAGCTTTTCATGCAGGGGACATTTTCCTATCTTGGATAGATGAGTGCTATACAGAGTGTCTCAAAATCAAGTTGACACTATTTGAAGGTTGACAGTGATCCTATTAAAGATAACCTATTTGGACTGTTAGTTTTTTGTGCAGCAATGAATACGTTGAGTGCGTGCGAGCGGATATAAGTCATTCTGTTTTTAGTTTCCTGGCCGAAGGGCATATGGGGACTAAACAAAATAATAATGTTCGCCTATGCATCTAGGGCCCGTTGCGTCGATCAAACACTACCATGTCCAATTGATGAGGCTTGTAGCCAAATCTCGTTCACTGCCGAAGGAGAGACTGCTATCTGTCGGACCCATGTGGAACGGGGACGGCCCCTCTCACACCTTCAGCCGGCCGGTGGGAGACCGTTGTTACACATAACAGACGTGGACATTATCTGGTGAGCCGGTACTTCCTGGTCCAGCCGGCCGGTGGGAGACCGTTGTTACACATAACAGACGTGGACATTATCTGGTGAGCCGGTACTTCCTGGTCCAGCCGGCCGGTGGGAGACCGTTGTTACACATAACAGACGTGGACATTATCTGGTGAGCCGGTACTTCCTGGTCCAGCCGGCCGGTGGGAGACCGTTGTTACACATAACAGACGTGGACATTATCTGGTGAGCCGGTACTTCCTGGTCCAGCCGGCCGGTGGGAGACCGTTGTTACACATAACAGACGTGGACATTATCTGGTGAGCCGGTACTTCCTGGTCCAGCCGGCCGGTGGGAGACCGTTGTTACACATAACAGACGTGGACATTATCTGGTGAGCCGGTACTTCCTGGTCCAGCCGGCCGGTGGGAGACCGTTGTTACACATAACAGACGTGGACATTATCTGGTGAGCCGGTACTTCCTGGTCCAGCCGGCCGGTGGGAGACCGTTGTTACACATAACAGACGTGGACATTATCTGGTGAGCCGGTACTTCCTGGTCCAGCCGGCCGGTGGGAGACCGTTGTTACACATAACAGACGTGGACATTATCTGGTGAGCCGGTACTTCCTGGTCCAGCCGGCCGGGGAGAGACCGTTGTTACACATAACAGACGTGGACATTATCTGGTGAGCCGGTACTTCCTGGTCCAGCCGGCCGGTGGGAGACCGTTGTTACACATAACAGACGTGGACATTATCTGGTGAGCCGGTACTTCCTGGTCCAGCCGGCCGGTGGGAGACCGTTGTTACACATAACAGACGTGGACATTATCTGGTGAGCCGGTACTTCCTGGTCCAGCCGGCCGGTGGGAGACCGTTGTTACACATAACAGACGTGGACATTATCTGGTGAGCCGGTACTTCCTGGTCCAGCCGGCCGGGGAGAGACCGTTGTTACACATAACAGACGTGGACATTATCTGGTGAGCCGGTACTTCCTGGTCCAGCCGGCCGGTGGGAGACCGTTGTTACACATAACAGACGTGGACATTATCTGGTGAGCCGGTACTTCCTGGTCCAGCCGGCCGGTGGGAGACCGTTGTTACACATAACAGACGTGGACATTATCTGGTGAGCCGGTACTTCCTGGTCCAGCCGGCCGGTGGGAGACCGTTGTTACACATAACAGACGTGGACATTATCTGGTGAGCCGGTACTTCCTGGTCCAGCCGGCCGGGGAGAGACCGTTGTTACACATAACAGACGTGGACATTATCTGGTGAGCCGGTACTTCCTGGTCCAGCCGGCCGGGGAGAGACCGTTGTTACACATAACAGACGTGGACATTATCTGGTGAGCCGGTACTTCCTGGTCCAGCCGGCCGGGGAGAGACCGTTGTTACACATAACAGACGTGGACATTATCTGGTGAGCCGGTACTTCCTGGTTCAGCCGGCCGGTGGGAGACCGTTGTTACACATAACAGACGTGGACATTATAAATCAGAGACACTCGGCGGAGGACCAGAGTGTCCGTGATGGAGGGAAGTCTCGTCTTTGCAGACGCCACGACTTTACGGACGTGATCGAACCACTGGATACCGAGGATGCGTCGCTGGTTGAGCATATGAAAGTTATCGAGTCTTGATAGGTACTGTAGGGTCTAAGTTTCTGAACCTTATAGGAGGACAGGAATCACACACGTCTGACAAATACGAATTTTGGATCCATGGTCACAAGTGGAGGTAAGTGAAATTTACTGTGTTTTTTTTAAAAATTGGAAATTGATTGAGGTGCAGAGGCGATGGAGGGCAGAATTCGATAATATGCCACCGTCACAAGCAACAATTACAAGATTACGCGAAATGGTTTAGAGGGAAATAGCTGTGTGCGATGTGAAGAAGGGACGATGCGGCATGAAGAGAACGATAACGGACGAAAGAAGTACAGAGGCGAAATTGTAGACTTTCACAAAATCTCAACGAAGACCATACGACAAGATCGCTTGAGTCATGTGTAAGCAAATCAAGTGTCCATCGCATTTTAGTGCAATCAAACTGCAAGCCCTGCATTACCAAGTTGCTTCCTTCTATGAATGAGAACGACACAGGTAAATTGGCGTCTCGATTTTTTTGAGTGGTTTACCATGGAAACCATACTTGATGTTTTTCGATCTGTTCTATGGCGTTTATATTGCTGCCAATGGCGGTTATTGTGAACACCTTGAACTCTTCGGTATATGACATACACAAGTTCACGACTCATGTTATTTATGTTCGAGTTATTAACTTTCAAAAAGTGTGAACATAATTGTGGAACAATGTATTCCTTTTTAATTAACTGGTCCATAATTGTTGATATCAAAATGTGAGGTATTGGCCAGAATAGCACAGACAATAGCGCGCTTGCACGGCTTTACAAAATCTGGCACAATAAACGGTAAGCACTATGCACGAAAATCAGATTAATGCGTACACTGTTCCTGTCAATATTCCTCTATGCTTGTGAGACATGGAGAGCTACAGCTGACCTTCAGTGAAGGATACAGGCCTTGGAGATGAGATGTTTCTGAAGACTTTTAAAGGTCACGTTCAAAGATCGAGTTACAAATGAGGAAATAAATACGAGATAGAATTACAACAGCAATAGGGCCTTCTGAAGAATTCTTGGCAACTATCAAAAAGAAGAAAACTCGCTTGGTACGGTCACATATCGAGATCAAATGGTCTTGCAAATACGATTCTCCACGGAAAGGTGCAAGGCAGACGACGAAGAGGCCGGCCCAAAAAGAGGTAGGAGGACAACATAAAAGAATGGACCAATCTCCGACCAGAAGAGGCACAGACAGCGGCCGCTGACGGAGAAGGGTGGCGTGGTGTTGTGAGGATGTCTGCATGTGTGCTCCATCGACCTCACCGGTTACGGGATGACCTGACCTGAATTGTTGACGTTTATGTGGCTTAAAATATACAAAGGATGAGGTATCCAACCTTCATGCTCTACCCTCTTTCGTTGCCTTTTGTAAATGGTTGGCTGGTTACAGTGTTGCTAGTCTTCATTTTCCTTTCGGACCATGGCAAGACCGTGCATACAATCAGAGTATCCAACATTAGAAAGAACAAATTTCATTACAATGGGGTATTAATTAGAAGCGTGTCAGACTGGACACAAGATGAAGTTCGTTCCGTGAGAAACAATTTAGGTGAGACAGATGCGTTTATTTTTCGTGTTAAATACTTATCTTGTTCGCTGTTTATTTTCTTCATCTTCAACCGTTTATTTTTTCGTCTTCTTTTTCATCACCTCTTCCTTTTTGTTACTTTCTTGTCTTCGTCTTTTTCTTGTTTTTATCATTTTGCTTCTTCTTATTTTTATTTTTATTCCAATTCTTTTTCTTTTTTCTTTTAATCTTTCTCTAGTTTTCCCATTCTTAATCCTTTTCTTCTGACTCTTTCTATTCTTCCTGTTTTTCTTTTTCTTCCTATGCTTTTTCTTTTCGTTCATGTCATCTCTTTCGTTTTCTTCTCATTCTTCTTCTATTTATTTTTCTTACAATTTCTTCTAATCTTTTACTTGTTCTCATTATTCGTCTTTTTCTCAGTTTTTTTTCTTCTGTTTCTTCCTATTCGCGTTCTTTTTATTTTTATCCCGATTCTATCTTTTCCTGCTAATCTTTTTCCATTTCTTTTGCTTCTAATTTTCTTTTTCTTCTCAATGTTTCTCTATTTCTTTTTCATCTTATTTCTCCTCTAATTATTTGTTCCTATTCTTCTTTATTTTCCTTCGTTTCTCCTTTTTCTTTTCTACTTCGTTTTGTTTCTTGATTCTTTCTTTCATCCTATTATTCTTCTTTCTCATCTTTTTCTTTTTCTTCCTCTTCTTCCTCTTTTATTTTTATTTGTCTTCTTCTTATTCAAGTTCCCCTACTTTTATTTTGTTTTCTCTCTTCGTTTACTTTTTTTTCTTGTTCTTCTCTTTCTGTTTCTTCCCATTCTTCTTTTCCTGATTGTTCTTCCTCTACTTCTTATTCTTGATCTTCTTCCTCTTTTTCTTTTTCTTATCTCTCTTCATCATCATTGCCTGTTTGATCTCTTTCCTACAAGAACTCCCGACACTTGTCCAGAACTGGGGGTTTTCAGCCGCTTTTCCAAGAAATCTAACACGAAAGTTTACGTTGCCAGGTTTCTGAGAGATGAAATTCCATTTTGAATGCCCAAGAGAAACCAATTTTCTAGCAATAAACATTTTTTTCTTTTTAAGCCGAATCTTGAACGAGTGAATTTTATCGAGTTGTAAGAGTTCATTGGAACAATACAGACAGAACGTGTTTTTGCTTAAGGGTCAAATATACATGTCCTGACAGCTGACGTATTATGATCGAGGAGGTGATTGGGTTCTGATATCATAGACTGTTTCATGCATGTACGCAAGTGGCTATATTTCTTGCATGTACGCAAGTGGGTATATGTTTATATGTTTTATGAAACGTTTAACTTGAGTAGTCTCTTGGCGATTGAGTTTTATGCCTAGCTGCAAACGGAAAATATACGCAGTTCAAAACAACACATACGTTTTTATCAACACCAGAAATGCACATTTCTGATAATAAATCTATTCCGATGGTCTGGCATTAGTCGCTGACGAAGTTAATTTGTGAGTAAACAGGGTCAGCACCACTAAGCTTCATTTATCTTCTCCTGCCCTCCTCTCTTCCTTTACAAGGTGATATTTTTGTACACCAATAGGCTAAGTCAAAGGTGAACAGTCACAGGTTAAGTGTGTCTCACCTGTGCTGTCTGTCCACTTGTGTTGCCAGTCCACGTGAGCGGTCCGTCCACTTTAGCTGTCTGTCCATTTGAGCTGTCCGTCCACTTTAGCTGTCTGTCCATTTTAGCTGCCCGTCTACTTTAGCTGTCCGTCCACTTTAGCTGTGCGTCAACTTTAGCTGTCTGTCCACTTGAGCTGTCCGTCCACTTGAGCTGTCCGTCCACTTTAGCTGTCTGTCCACATGAGCTATCCGTCTACTTGAGCTGTCTGTCCACATGAGCTGTCCGTCCACTTTAGCTGTCTGTCCACATGAGCTGTCCGTCCACTTTAGCTGTCCGTCCACTTTAGCTGTCCGTCCACTTTAGCTGTCTGTCCACTTGAGCTGTCCGTCCACTCGTGTTGTCCGTCCACTTACGTTGTCCGCCCACTTACGTTGTCCGTCCACTTGAGCCACCCGTTCACTTGAGCCATCCGTTCATTTGATCCATCCGTCCACTTGAGCTGTCCGCTCACTCGTGTTGTCCGTCCACTGGTGTTGTCCGTCCACTCGTGTTGTCCGTCCACTGGTGTTTTCCGTCCACTGGTGTCACTGAGCGATGTCGGGAGCTTAACTCGACCCCCTATTAAGCCAAGCGTATTATGGCAGCCATTGTAAGTCGTTTGATCACACTGATTTGATATATCCGCCTGCATATGGCATACATTGTGCTATGAAGCCAGAACTCATTATGTTATAAGCGCGCAGTGGTAGTAGGTAGATCTGGTTGTATTCACATGTGAGAACCAAGCCACCTCAACTGCTATCTTAAAGTGTGTTCTACGCAATGTGTCGCACGCGCGATAGTTTCAATGTCTGATTTATCAAGTTATTTCCCCTTTCAACATGAATGACGTTTCGTAGACATTTAATTTTGCACTTAGAACTTGTCCGCGCCTGAGCCTTGAATACAGACCATTTCAGCCACTAGTAGCACAGAGTGGGTACAGATATACTGCTGTTGAGGCTGAAGATGCAGGCTAGCACAATGAATCATCTGGAAGCAGTCAGTGGCTCATAGTTACTGTTTTTGCATCAGAGTTAGCGAACAAAAGCTGATGAAGACCTTATTCCGTTTCCAGGCGGAGGCTCTGGGAACAGGATGTACAAGTGTAGTCTAGCTAAGAGAATAGGATTCGTAGTAGGAAGGTAAACTCGGTGCGTGAAAACAAACTAGATGATGAAGAATGAGTCGGGCCGAATCGAGCATATATCTCAGTCTCGATGTAAAACTACGACATAACGCCATATTGTGGGTTTTGTTGTAACGAACACTGCATAAGACAAAGATGTCGAGTTTATCAGTTGTTGACTTGGCTTGGCTTCGTTCGTTCTCAATCTCCCGCTACCAAACCCTGAAAGGGCTTAAGTAGCAGAATGTAGTCCAGAGAACGGAATGCGTTGTGTAGTAGTTTACAGCTTGACTGCGATATTTGCACCTTTCGGTCCAACACATCCGACTTCAGCAAGCAATTTGTTAGTACCGGGTTAGCATTCCCTCTTCGATCCCTTCTCCTTAGCCAGTCTGCCCTGCTGCAGCCTGTTATCCAGGATCACCGCGGGGAGGTGTAGAAGGGTCTTGGCAGCTCTGGTTCGCTGTCCCTGACGCTAGCATGCAGCTATGGGTCGCTGACCACTGCAGCTCATGCGCTGCTCAGCATCTTGATCCCTTATCAGTTGTTGATGTGTAACCAAGCTATATTTGGACGTTTAATGAAATTGTTGGAACAGCTGATAAATAAAATACAACATCGAAAAGTAAACTGGCCACCCTACCTGACATAGGTTATGGCTCATTACATGAGGAGTTATCTTCCTTCACGTCGCTAATTGTTGCCATGGGACTGACCTTCACTTACTTTAGTCCCAAAAACAAAACAAAAACAGGCTTTATTAAAAATAAATAAATGTTTGTTCTGAGATTTTGTGTTTTTTTTTAATTTACTTTGTCAACCGACCTCCTTCGACTCTCGTCAACTGATGAATAACTGAGTTTCCTCGATTTAGGATATTAATTGTCAATACTCAATAATCACAGGTGAACCAAAAAGGCAGCCCGTGTGTAGGCCAAAACGATGCGGCCCCTCTGCTGTCATAATCATCAAGTGTTGTCTCCACATGTGAGGTTGACGGTAATGAATCTCCAGGTGTATCTGTCCCGTGCTATGTTGTAAACTCAATCAAACTGTGTCTGGATGGTATATGTCCATCTGTACCTTTGTCTCCTCTGGCTCTCCTGCAGTCCTCTCTTCTCTCCAAGATAACTTTCAGCAGACTGTCATGTATTTTGACAAGACGAAAAGATTTTATTTTTGTGCTTATTGCCTTCAGAAGTATCTTCTCCACCTTGAGCCGTTCCATGGCCTTATTATTTGTTCTCCTATCCTTCCAAGAAACTCATCCAAGTCTTCTGAATGCCGACATTTTAAAGCCGTTAATACTCTTCTCCATTTTCTTGTTCAGGGTCCATGTTTATAATCCATACAACAAAACTGAATCCACATAGCATTTAATAATTCTCATTGTCAAGTTCTGAGAAATCTGCTTTGACAGAAGTACATGTCTCATGCTGTGCAATGTATTCTTGTTCATTGCAATTATCTTAATGATCTCCCTTTTGCATGTACCATCCGCCATTATTAGCTGGTCAAGGTATAAATAGGGGATGGGGTGGCCTAGTGGTTAAGTGGCACGGTTCACAACCCGAAGGTGCTGGGTTCGATCCCCACCACAGCACCCACCGTTACCCCGGGGAAGCAAACCCTTAGAAAATGCAGGAGGAAGCAGATCCTTACATACAATGCATGCTGAAGTCGGATGCACTGGGTCGACAGGCGCAAAATAAAAACCAGAGTGCAACGCACACCGCCTTGGGGATTAGAGAAATAAGGCGAACGCAAAAAAGCCACATACAAAAAAAAAGGGATAAATAGCTTAACTCTTGTTCCAGAATAACTCCATTTATGTGGATGTCAACTTGTGTCTACTAAACAAAGACACAACAGACCAGCCACTTTTTGGCTTAAAACAAAATAACAAAAAAACTAGATAGTAAACCCAGCTGATCTGTACGACTTCTAAGACAGTGGATATATAGGTCTGGCTCCATTTCTGACAAACCTCTAAACCACAGGGCAGAGGCGAAGCAACTAAGAAAGTAACATTATTCACTATTCTGCTATCTAAGAACTTGTGTCGCTGCCAGGCGCGTCTGCGTGGTAGAACTCTTCACCATTAAAGATACGATGTACGAGGGGCGTTCAAATTAAACCGGGACTTTTATTTGTAAGGAAAACAAAAATTGTTCAAGTAGTCAAAATGCCATTTATTATTCGATATAATCTCCTGCAATGTGTATACACTTATCCCAGCATTTAAGTAATGCTTGAAACTCTTCAGCGTAGAAAGATTTATCAGTATGTCTGAACCAATGCAGGACAGCCTGATTTACTTCGTTATCAGTGCTGAAATGCTGACATCCAAGGTATCCTTTTAGGTGTCCAAACAGGTGGAAATCGCTTGGAGCGAGGTCTGGACTGTAAGGAAGATGTGGCAAAACTTCCCAGTCGAGTTATTGCAGATGACATAGTGCGGTGAACCGAACGATGTCGAATGTTATCTTGAAGAGGCAGGGCGCCCTTTGTGATCAAACTAGACCGTATTTTCCGCAGACGGTTATGCACTTCACTCAAAATGCGTGGGTACTGTTCACTGTTGATATTGGCTCCATGGGTTAGACAAATGTCCGCAGGTTTCATGCCTTCTTTTACAAGAAACTTCATCAACACACGCTGTGCCATGCAAGCACTGACATAATGTTGTCCACCTTTTTTTATTTATCTGTCACGTGACTGGCTAGTAACAAGTGGGCCACCCAGCAGTAATAAAACACGTGCCTCTAACTAATGATAGTAGTTTCGGCACGCAATAACCCATTCAGGTAGAATTAGAAAAAAGAGTCCGGTTTTGATTTGAACGTCCCTCGTAACTCCATAAGACGTGAACACTTGTTCCTCGCTGGTTGTTTTCCCAAAGAGATTCATCTTTCTTTTAACAATCACTCGAGTAGTATCCGGGATGTAAAGAATAGGGCTACTGTAACCTTCCAAGCGAGCCGTAAAAGAAGACAACAAAAGAAGGTTGTTTAGGTGATGTTGAAACTATAAACAGGACAAAAAGCAAAAAACGGTCTCTACACGCAAGGGTAGAGAAAAAGTGATTATGTAATTCAGTAAATATCTCACGTACTCTTTTATTTGTTCTGTCTTTCCTTCCATGTAAGTTCAATTCCTCTTTAAAAAATAACACTGTCAGTGTCAACAGAAAAATTCTCAAGCAATTTCAGAGCGGAGCCAGAGTCACTGAAGGCTGCAGTAAAAGCAATGCTGACAGGCGAAAGCAATGAAAGCCAGATAGTCCTGTTTACAGATGCCCTGCCCGTGGTTACAGCTCTAAAAAGCCAGAAAAATACTGAACAATGATTTAAAAGCAGCTCTCTGTCAACTATGCCAGCAGTCCGCACCAAAAAGAGTAGTGGTACAGTGGGTTCCATCCCACTGTAACATCCAAGGCAACGAGGAGGCAGACAGACTGGCAAAAGAAGGTGCAAGACTACCACAACCAGATTCTAGTGTGACCTACGAAGAGTCCTAAAGGTTTATTAGGGCCAGATACATGGCCAAATGGGAAACAGAACATACTGGCTACACAAAAAATGATGTGTATTAACAGTTGAACAGAATAGAGCAGGTCGTGGTCGTCAGACTCCGCACAGGCCACAACAGACTGAGGTACCATCTATTCAATAAACTGAAGATAGGTGGCACTGACGAATGCACCTATGGCACAGGGAAAATGACCGCTGAACATCTGCTTCAAAATTGCCCGACATACGAGGACCAGAGAAAGCACATGTGGCCATCACCAGTGCCAACACTAGACAAGCTCTATGGCAGTGTTGACAGCCTCACGATGACAGCTGCTTTCTTCGAACAAATTCAAGTTGACGTCTGACAGCGTACGAAGAAGAAGAAGAAGAAGAAGAAGAAGAAGAAGAAGAAGAAGAAGAAGAAGAAGAAGAAGAACATTCCTCTTTTTTATTTTTCTGCAGTGTTTAGCCGCCTGTTTATTCTAAAGCCTTCAGCTTTCAAGCACACAGTCTATTTGGTGATATTAGTGCGTATGGCCCACAGAGATGAACCTCCATTCACGCACACAAAGAAACGAACCCCCCCCTCCCTCCCTCCAATAAATAAACAACACAAAAAAGCAAATTAGAAGAGCAGAAATCAACAAATTAGACCAATTTCCCCCACCCCCCAATTACAAAAAACCCGACAATGTAGCAATATTAAGGCGAGGCGGCGGAGAAACTGAGGATATAAATAAGTTAATTGACCATAAGTTACGTTAATTGACCCAAGTCCACATGAAGTCAGTTGACACAAAACCGCATGAAATGATGTCAATTTACCGGTGATCAATCTGAATTATATCAGATCAATCTGCATTTCAGAAGAAATGGGTTTTCTTTTAAATTGGAATGGTTGAAAGTGGATAAAGTCCAGGAAAATTTGGTATTCATCCAAAATTGATGTTTGAAATTAGAGACCTACTAGCAAAACTATTGTCAATATTATATTCTCAATCACTTGCAAAAGGGATTGTTCCACGGGAATGGAAAGATGCGGGAGTGATTCCATTATTCAAAACAAAACAAAAATCAGATCCAGCAAATTATAGACCGGTGAGTTTAACGAGCATAGTCTGTAAATTGTTAGAGTCAATAATCAAAGACAACATTGTAATGCAATTGAACAAGTTTAATCTAATCAGAAATAGTCAACATTGGTTTACTAGAGGCAGATCGTGCTTAACAAATCTTTCAGAATTCATGGAGGAGGTTACTAAAATAGTAGGATTCTAGAATTACAGTTATGAAGAAAGACAGAAACACCGACCTACGGTATATAGAAAATGAAGGAATTCGAGGTGACATAATACAGGTTTATAAGATAACCAAAGGAACGGATAAATTAGACTATGATAAGTTTTTCAAAATACAACCACCCACAACAACAAGAGGGCATACCTACAAATGAACTTAAGAAAGGTCCATATTAAATATTAAGAAATACTTTTTTTAGTCATATAGTGGTGAATGCTTGGAATGCATTGCCACAGGAAGTAGCGGAGGAAGGAACAATTAAAGCATTTAAGAATAGATTGGATGTGCAAAGATTTTAGAGCAAGGTAATGTAAATGAAAATGGTTGTATACAGACTCTACAGAGTCTTCTAAACCAGTATAAAGACGTTCTGTAAGGTGAGTTAAGTAAACCTCATCAAGAAACAACAAACCAAAGGATTCGGCCACGTGACACGTCAAACACCATCACAAAGCAATGCTATACAGATACAATGGATACAAATCCAAGGGCCGACCACGTAAAAGATGGTTAGAAGAAATAACGGAAGCAGTAAAGTTCTCCCTGTACAAAGCACAGCCTAAGGCCCGATCAAGAAACCTTACATAACCTGACATCGACAGGCACAATCAGGACAAACAGGGAAAAGAAAAAGATCACTGATGTTCATTGGATAGAATCATAATTGAAGAACGGGAAATTGCAACATAAGAAGTTGAATGCGACATAGGAATTAATTAAATCAGTTCAATAGATGAATTACTCTTTGCAGATGACCAAAGCCTAATATACAAGGGAAAAGATAGATTGAAATATCAAATGAATGCGTTTTTTACAGCTTGTGAAGATTAGCTGATCAAAGAAGGAAATTAAGCAGATGAAAAGAAGACCCAGTCCACTTAACATGCAAGTAAAAAGCATTAATTCTTAGCAGGCCCAAGAGTTCAAATACCTGGGAAGTATTTCTACAGAGGATGGAAGGCTTGAAAGAGACATTGAAACTATACGACAGAAAGCCTGATATGTAGCCTATCAACTGCTACCGCTACCTAAAAAACAGAACATCAGTTTGGCAATAATGCAGCTATTAATAAACAGTATATTTATACCAACTCTGTGCAACCAATGTCCAAATGTGGCCCTACAGGCACAAGACATTACAAGTATAACTTGTGAAATGTCATTGGTATCATCATCAGAAGTAAAATGAGAAATTATAACATTAGAAATACGGTGGGACCTATCCTTCTGCTTCTTCTTCTTCTTCTTCTTCTTCTTCTTCTTCTTCTTCTTCTTCTTCTTCTTCATTTTCTTCTCGTTCACTCTTTTTTTTAAAATCACGTCTGCACGGGAAGTCTAGTTCTCCAGATAACGGTTGCTGTGATGGAAAGTTCTTCAAGGCTACCAAACAGCTTCGTATGGAGGTTCATCTCCGTAGGCCAGTGCTTCGTATGGAGGTTCATCTCTGTGGGCCAGTGCTTCGTATGGAGGTTCATCTCTGTGGGACAGTGCTTAGTATGGAGGTTCATCTCTGTGGACCAGTGCTCCGTATGGAGGTTCATCTCTGTGGGCCAGTGCTCCGTATGGAGGTTCATCTCTGTGGGCCAGTGCTCCGTATGGAGGTTCATCTCTGTGGGCCAGTGCTCCGTATGGAGGTTCATCTCTGTGGGCCAGTGCTCCGTATGGAGGTTCATCTATGTGGGCCAGTGCTCCGTATGGAGATTCATCTCTGTGGGCCAGTGCTCCGTATGGAGTTTCATCTCTGTGGGCCAGTGCTCCGTATGGAGGTTCATCTCTGTGGGCCAGTGCTCCGTATGGAGGTTCATCTCTGTGGGCCAGTGCTCCGTATGGAGGTTCATGTCTGTGGGCCAGTGCTCCGTATGGAGGTTCATCTCTGTGGGCCAGTGCTCCGTATGCAAATACTTAAACATGTAACAGTCTCGATCAAGGCAGTTGTCTCTCGTTTATTTAATGAAAATAATTGTGCTCTTTTTAGTTTTGCTCCTCATCATTTTTTATTATCTTCTACTTTAGATGCTGCTCCATTTCGCATTTCTCTCTATTTTCTTCTACCTACCCGAGTGTTCAGCCGGGGTCTTTGTGTATGACAAGACACGAATATCACCACTGCCTTACAGAGAGCATGTCGTAAGAGGCAACTAACTGGGTGACATGGTATAACACCAGCCATGGCTAGGGGGTTTGTATGGAGCAGCATAGATCGCGCCTACAAGGCTGTGGGTCTACTTTGCTATAGTGTGTGTCTATTAAGATTGACTCGCACATCTCTTAAACACCCTTTGCGGCACTTGTTTCATCGCAGCGGAGTAATAAGCCACTCGAGCCTAGCCGGCTAAGCAGGAATCCTCCTCCCGGCTATATCCAGCTTACGTCAGAGCTTGGACCTGTACAGGAGCATCCACCCATGCAGAAGTACAGGTCGACTAAGATATATCCCTTGTGGTGAATACATTTCAAGAGAGAAAATACGATGGCTCATTTCCTGAGCATGCAGCCAGATCAACTACTCCAGCGTGCTTAAACCACAAGAAGATCTGGCTGCATGTCACGAGAAGGATGCGGTGCAGATGGATAGTGGATACAAGAGTAATCCTACAACGACACGGACTTATAACAACCAACACAACACACATTTGACCCAGGATAGAACAGCTCAGGCTCCCCACTGAACTTAACGGTGCACCTGGATGAACCAGACAGTCAGTAAAATGTTTATGAATAACTCCAGGTCACGCAGGAGAGCGTCTATGAGCACAACCTCATTCTGATTAGCTGCATTTATTCTCATAATCTTTTGTTGTTTTCCTCTATTCCAATTTGCGTGACATCTCATCAAAAATATATTATGTTTTGCATCTAATTACTGAATGTCGGCATTGTTCGCTATTATTTTATTACGCTCAAAGACGAATCCAGTTATGTGGATAATGGCTGCCGTGATAGGGAGTTCTTCAATGCCACTAAACAGCTTGTTGTGAGGGTTCGTCCCTTCGTCAACGTTCATATCCTAGCTACCTAAGTCTCGTATATAGCAGTCTTGTAGTCTAGCAGTCTAGCAGTCTTGTAGTCTAGCAGTCTTGTAGTCTAGCAGTCTTGTAGTCTTGTAGGATTGTAGCATTTGCTGATGCAAGGCAATGGTTAGGCACTTTATTGTACGGATGACAGGACGGTAATCCTATTGGTAAAGTGAGAGGTTGTTCGATTTCTGAAAGATAAGAGACAAAGTACGTGAAAGACAGCTATGAACGGAACTAGACACCCTACTGTGTACCCTACCTCAAACTGTGGCTTTGTACACTGAAGTCTCTAATAACGTCTTTCCCCGACAGTTATCTAGCTACTATGGGACAAACCTTTAATGTTTAAGAACAGCTAAATTCCCCCCGTCCCTCACCCCCAAATATGAAAAATGTGACAGCGAAGGTTAAGTTAAGATTTACGTGACGTTTTGGAAAAGTGACAACAGAATTGATAAACAGTATCAGGACAGCGTAATCGGGTTTTTCTACCAAAATTTAACAGCAATTAGTAAATCATTTTTTAATTAAGAAGATTTGTTTAAACTTTTGACAGAAATTAATAAATCTTCTCCTGTTACTTAAAAAACCCACACATTCTTGTTTGAAAATTATGATAATAAAAAGCATCCTCTTTAAAAAATCAGTACGCGCTGGAACTTGCAGCGCGTGAGCAACCGCCAATCAAATCCACCCCCCGCTACGTCCTTTAGACAAGCAGTTATGAGCTGTAATATAAAACAAATCTTGGTAACGACGCACAGAAAACTGGACTGGATCTTCTCTCCCAGGGAGTCAGGCCACTAGAACTAGTCCTAGATGTGACGCAACCAGCACAAGTTTGTTTTTACCCAATGCCTGAATCATTCCAGGCTTTCTCAATTTGTTGACACCTGCGGTGGCGGATAACTGAAAATGGATGTATTTGTTTTCATCTATTCGATCAAGATAGAATGTTATCTTTGCCGGATGTTGTTAAGGTTAGTATATATTAACATTCTATCCCAAATAAGTTTCTTGGCGGAATCTCCGTAGTGTCAGAAACAAGAATAGTTCCACTGACACGAGCAAAATTTGCCTCAAGAGTGACTAACAGTGTGTTCTAACTCAACTGTGGTTGAAGACTTTATGAGTTTGATACAAACGAGAATTGGCTTACTGGCACGAAGAGAGTATGCCGTAAGAAGTAGCTAACATCGCGTTCTTATTGACCTGTAATTGAAGACTGCCTGCGATACAATCGAGAAGAGGGCAATTGTCTTACTGAGAGTAAGTCGTAGGTAGAAGTATTGCCTAGACCAGAGCACGAAAACCTCGTCGCTATATCGCCTAGAAATGTTTCTGTGTTGCCTAATATCTCAGGACCAGTCTCTTATTTACTCGTGAAAATTGTTCGCGTAGCGTAAATCCCCCTTAGTTTTAAAGGACACCAAAAATATAATTATTTCCCCTTGTAATTTTCTCTCCTTCCCTCCGATTTTCAAGGTCGGACTGCCAGGATCATGTTACGCAACAGCTAAGGCAAAACACAAATAAGGATTGGCAGAAATACGTGGCTGTTGTTTAATGACCATGATGAGTGTGTTTACTCTTTCGTGCGCTCTGAAAAGGGAGCTAAGAGATGGGTTACTGCAGCGGTCCTCTCATCCCGAGCGTGCTGATGAAGGTGGACTTGTGTCTACCAGGCTGTATGCTATTCATGCTTGGCTTCATCTGCGTGACACTAACTACTAGATGGATCACGTCGATCGCCATCTTGTTGGACAGACTACGGGGAAACAGCCTGTTTCCAGGGCGGACTGAATGGAAGTGGGGTCTGGATCAATGTATTTCACCTGGCCCTGACTAGTATTGTCTGATCAGTTAATTGTCCCATCAGTCTTGTCTGACCAGCCATTAGGCTCCTCTCCTCAACAGAAATAAGTCTGTATTATTTTGAAAATAATGTACATTTGGCTATTAAGAATTCTTTTTTTTAAAGAAAAATTCGACCACACCCTCCGGCATGTTGAACAACATTTATGGTCAACTCTTCATCCAGCACAATGCCTGGCTTTTACATTTTGTTTACCTGGTACCTAGATCCTAAACATATGTGTCACCCCGTGGCCAAATTCCTCTATTGTATAAAAACAAATCGGTGCATGTCAGAGACCAATATAGACCCACTGTCGTGCTTGCGGCCCTAAAATCCAATGGAACACCCAGACAACGGTCGATGCGTGTAGTTGGGACTCGCCATTGACTTTAAGAATTGTTCGCCTGTGGCGATGAACATCTCCGACGATTGCTCGCGATGCTTACCAGCAGACTTCTTTCTGCACCTTAGTGATTCCCGAGGGGGGTAATTGTTTGATTCCTAAAAGGTCGTGTGACAAATAACCAGGGAGTGTTGTACAAGGGAGGAAAACTTCACGATGTAAAAAACCCATTGAACTGAAACCGCACTACAAATATAAAGAATCAGGATTCCCTACGAGCTGGGTAGTGCAATCGAAATATATTGTTGGATCTTTACTAATCATACTCCTACATCTTGAGCAACGCGTGAGTGATAAGGATTATACTGATGATGATGATGACGATGATAGTGTTGATGATGAGGGCCTGTCAAGAAACCCTGGTCGTGTTACTGTAGCTCCCTCATGTATCAAATTTAAACTTATGTATGAGGCGTGTTCAAATGAAACCGACCTTAACTGCACAAAGTGAACATACGCACGATGCGCATGATGACGTCACTTCTGATGTAAACAGCACATACCAACCGTCTAGTTTACAAACTTCCATTATCCTCCGACTCATAGTTTCTTCAGCACATTGCGGGTGTGATACGGAATCCGTCCAGAATTGATCAGCGAGCGGTGATTCGGTTTCTAACAGCTGAAGAGTGTCGACCAGTTGACATTCATCGCAGAATGCAGGCAGTGTATGGTGACAAAAGTGAGGCGAACGTAAGCTCCGGCGACGATCCACCCGAATTACTGTATCAATTTTGGCGATGGCATCTTGTGACGCAACAATATGCGCCTGACCTGGTCTCGGAAGATCTTTCGTTAACTCCTTTAAAAATCGTTGTCCAGTTCTTCACTGTTATCTTCGACACACTTTTGTCACCATAAGACAACCATAATTAGGGCAAATGCAGCAAACACAGATCCAATCAGGCGTGAGAGGAACGCCGCTGGAAGAGGTAGAGGTATTTACATACCTAGGAAGTATCATCATCAACTAGGAAGGAGGGACAGACGGGGATTTAAAAACAGGGATACAAAAAGCAAGAACTGGATTCGGAAAGTTGAAACCTATATGGAACGTCAAGGAAATAAGAAGTAAGACAAAAATAAAGATTTTTTATTCAAATGTGAAGCCAGTCCTGCTATATGGAGTGGAAACCTGGAGGATGACCATAGGCAATGACAGAAGACTGCAGGGTTTTGTCAACAGATGCCTGAGAAAGATTCTTGGTATAAAATGGTTTGACAAAGTTACAAACGACAGATTGTGGGAGATGACGGGACAAGGTAAATTGGAACAGGAAATCTTAGGAAGAAAGTGGAGATGGATGGGTCATACATTAAGAAAGCCCTCAGACAAGTAGCACCAGGCAATATCTGTCATGGAAACCCCGGGGAAGGAGAAGCACAGGCAGACCAAGGAATACATGGAGACGAGATCTGGAGCTGGAAGTAAAGAAAACAGGAACAAGATGGAAGGAAGTGGAAAAGAGTGCACAGGACAGATCTGCTTGGTGAGGGTTGGTTCATGTCTATGTACCCATGGGTGGTAGAAGGCGAAAGAGAGAGAGAAGGTCATTTAATGTATTCAATGATATCTTGAATGCGCATAGTTATTTTTTTTTTAGATCAAAGGATTGTAAAAGAAACTGGTTGTAAACAGACTCTCCGGAGTCTTCTACACCAGTATAAAGACGTTAAGTTGAGTTAATATATCGAATAAGACTATGTTGATAATAGAATTAAAGAAAAATCAAGTGTGGATGACATACGATATCTTAAGCAATATGGAAAAAATAAAGAGAGCAAAGTAACACTCCAGAATGCAGGGTACTGGACAGTGCGATAAGGACTATGGACACAAGAACGGTGGATTGAATCAAAATACAAGGTGATAGAAAACTTGGGAATGGCGAACATCACAAGTCATATGTATGTAAATATAAAACATCTTTCAAACAAGACAAGATTGGCTCATTGAGGTACATTATGAGCAAGACTAGAGAATCTCCCTTGACGAGAAAACATATCAAACAAGATAAGGCTGGCTCATCGAGGATACATTATGAGCAAGAATAGAGAATCTCCCTTGACGAGAAAACATATCAAACAAGATAAGGCTGGCTCATCGAGGATACATTATGAGCAAAAATAGAGAATCTCCCATCAAATAAGTGCGCGGAATAAGTATGTGACTTTTCAACAATAACAGGTGATAAACTATCACAATTTGATAATGACGGTCCCCGCATCCTCAGATCAGAACTAGAGATAGCGATTGAAAATACGTGGGAAAGCAACATGCACGGATACAATTTACATATATAAATGACAGGCGCTCTTTAGGAATTAGATGCAGTTAAAATCGCTGATCTGTGTAACGACATCTACAACACGGGATCTGAACTGAGCGACCTAATTACATTTGTATATACCATCTTACTCAAGATTCCTTACCCGATTAATTGTTCAGATTTTACAACAATCAGCATGTTGAGCGACATCATTAAGAAAGTACTTAAAATTATACCTGAAAAAATTTGGCGTAAAAGTTCTGGATAAACTAATTGGATTCAAACAAAAGAGCGGAACACAAATAGAACTGATCTGTTTAAGGACACAAGCATTTTAATCAGTGTTTCTCAACAGGGGCGCTGGGTACATTTAAACATATTGGAGATTGGCTCTACAACTACACAAAACCTGGACATGTTGCAATCGAAGTAATCCCCGATACCACTATTTCAACCAAGTCAAACAAGAGACATTATTGTTGTGGTCATTCAACTGCAATCATTCCATAAACAACCGTTATTTATTTACAATGTTACAAATATAGAGAAAATGCCGAAAATATTCAGTTGATTATTTGAAAATTTGGTTTTGTACCTTCCGCTACAAATGAACTATTACCAATGTGTGTATTGTGTCAACACGTGTTTTCTAACGAAGCAATGAAGCCATCGAGACTTAATGTGTCAACACGTGTTTTCTAACGAAGCAATGAAGCCATCGAGACTTAATGTGTCAACACGTGTTTTCTAACGAAGCAATGAAGCCATCGAGACTTAATGTGTCAACACGTGTTTTCTAACGAAGCAATAAAGCCATCGAGACTTAATGTGTCAACAAGTGTTTTCTAACGAAGCAATGAAGCCATCGAGACTTAATGTGTCAACAAGTGTTTTCTAACGAAGCAATGAAGCCATCGAGACTTAATGTGTCAACAAGTGTTTTCTAACGAAGCAATGAAGCCATCGAGACTTAATGTGTCAACAAGTGTTTTCTAACGAAGCAATGAAGCCATCGAGACTTAATGTGTCAACAAGTGTTTTCTAACGAAGCAATGAAGCCATCGAGACTTAATGTGTCAACAAGTGTTTTCTAACGAAGCAATGAAGCCATTGAGACTTAATGTGTCAACAAGTGTTTTCTAACGAAGCAATGAAGCCATCGAGACTTAATGTGTCAACACGTGTTTTCTAACGAAGCAATGAAGCCATCGAGACTTAATGTGTCAACAAGTGTTTTCTAACGAAGCAATGAAGCCATCGAGACTTAATGTGTCAACAAGTGTTTTCTAACGAAGCAATGAAGCCATCGAGACTTAATGTGTCAACAAGTGTTTTCTAACGAAGCAATGAAGCCATCGAGACTTAATGTGTCAACAAGTGTTTTCTAACGAAGCAATGAAGCCATCGAGACTTAATGTGTCAACAAGTGTTTTCTAACGAAGCAATGAAGCCATTGAGACTTAATGTGTCAACAAGTGTTTTCTAACGAAGCAATGAAGCCATCGAGACTTAATGTGTCAACCGTTGTTTTCTAACGAAGCAATGAAGCCATCGAGACTTAATGAGTCAACAAGTGTTTTCTAACGAAGCAATGAAGCCATCGAGACTTAATGTGTCAACAAGTGTTTTCTAACGAAGCAATGAAGCCATCCTGACTTAATGTGTCAACAAGTGTTTTCTAACGAAGCAATGAAGCCATCGAGACTTAATGTGTCAACAAGTGTTTTCTAACGAAGCAATGAAGCCATCGAGACTTAATGTGTCAACAAGTGTTTTCTAACGAAGCAATGAAGCCATCGAGACTTAATGTGTCAACACGTGTTTTCTAACGAAGCAATGAAGCCATCGAGACTTAATGTGTCAACACGTGTTTTCTAACGAAGCAATGAAGCCATCGAGACTTAATGTGTCAACACGTGTTTTCTAACGAAGCAATGAAGCCATCGAGACTTAATGCACATTTTATAAAGAAGCGTGCTGATAACATTTCTTACTTCCAGGATTTCAAGCAAAAGTTTGAAAGACGTAACACAGCTGTTGGTATGCTTAATAAAGTTTCTAGTCAGAAGGATACTGGCCTTATCGTATCTTACAGGAGAGCACAAATGATAGCAAAATGTGGGCCGCCCCGCCCCTCCCACAGTATTGGAGACAATTTAATATTACCAGCTGTACGAGATGTGATTAGTACCACGATGGAACGAAATTCAAGTGAAATAGTTACCTCTATTCCACTGAGCAATGATACTGTGTCTAGCAGAATTGATGAGATGGCAACTAATGTTAAAAATTTTGCAATCAGTCTAATTTTTATGACAGCTTAATGGAAGCACAGTACGAGGCAATGAAGCCTTGCTCCTCGCATATGTTAGATTCGTAAGGAATGAAAACGTTGTGGAAGAAATGTTTTTCTCAAAATTACTGACAACAGATTTCAAGGGCTTGTTGATATTTGAAATCTTTGAAAAATATTTCATTACAAAACACATTCCTTTTCTAATGTTATAGCATCTGCGACAGATGGAGCTCAGGCGATGGATAGTCGCTAGCGCGGATTCTGCCGCACTTAAAAAAGGTGGGACCAAATGTCTTAACAATTCATTGTGTTATTCACCGGCAGCACTTAGTAGCCAAACAACTTATTGATAGACTCAACAAATCATTGAGTGTAGTTATCAGTGTTATTAATAAAATCAAGTCACATTCCTTGAACGATAGATTATTTCTTAAATTGTTTAATGACAATGATGATGAGTTTGAACGTCTTCTCCTACACACGGAAGTAAGATGGCTGTCAAAAAGTCAATTGTTTGAAAAGATATTGGGTATTATTTGATACCATTATGGAGTTTCTTGATTCAATGAAAGAACAGTTTAGCATTGGAACTGAAGTACTGCGTAAAGATGTGGCCTACATTTAAGATATATTTGATAAGTTAAATGATGTCGTTCTTAAGCTACAGGGGAACAACATCAGTCTTATCAAAGTGAAAGGAGTTATTATGGGGTTCATCAGTCTTATCAAAGTGAAAGGAGTTATTATGGGGTTCATCAGTCTTATCAAAGTGAAAGGAGTTATTATGGGGTTCATCAGTCTTATCAAAGTGAAAGGAGTTATTATGGGGTTCATCAGTCTTATCAAAGTGAAAGGAGTTATTATGGGGTTCATCTGCAAATTGGGATTGTTTAAAAATAACTTCGGTCGTCGTGATCTATACCCGTTTCCATGTTTTGCAGTAGTTAGACAGGCCTGCTTGGAAATGTATTGCTGCCGTTTGGAGGCTGTTAAGAATGATATGATGATCAGATTTAAAGATTTGCAGGATCTCAACATACCAGAATGGGTGATTGAACCGTTTGAAACAAACTTGGAACTTGTTAGTGAACATCTCCAAGAAGAGCTGATTGAGCTACCGGTTTAGTAACGTTCATTTCGAAAAATTGTTGGATCCAGATTAGGGTATCCTATCCTCTTCTTTGGCAACCTATTAAACTACGTAGTACAGCATTTCCAACATCATAATTAGTAGAGAACAGGTTTAGTTCTGTAATGATGGGGCTGCAAAAACATCGCAATCGATTGTAAATGTGTGACAGAGGCGCCTTGAGACTTCTTTTAACAAATGTAGAACCAGATATTGTTCAGTTAGCTGAGTCATTCATAACGTAGGGATCACACTAAATTTAATTGGTAAGTGATTGTTTTATAACAAATCAATATTGGAATTAATGAGTGAAAACGAATGATTTAAAGTATTGGGGGGGCGGGGGGGGGGGGGGTAGTATGATTGTATGGGGAGGGGGGAGTTTACGCGTTTTTCTTTAGAAAAGGGGGCGCCAGTTCAGTTAGGGTTGAGAACACTGATTTAAATATACAAATAGACAAGTACATAAAAACATTTGCGTGCGCTTTATAGACTACATTAAAGTCTTTAACAGAGTCCGTCACGAGAAACTAATTATATGTTTTCAGAACACAGATATGGATGGAAAAGACACAATGATACTCAATAACCTGTACCGAGTGCAATATGCCGCTTTAAGATCTGGCAGGATATACTCACCATGAGTGGATGTAAAAGGAGGCGGTGTGGCAGGAAGACGTACTGTCCCCGTGTCTGTTTAACATTTACACAGAAGACATTTTTTTCTAATAAAGGAAATGTCAGAACTCATTATCGGTCGAGTGTCAATAAATAATCTCAGATATGAGACAAGTGACACAAGTCACAAGTCTGATGGCTCAAAACCAATACGAGCTTCAGAAGTTGATAATTCAAGTAAAGGTCAAAAGTCAGCTGTATGGATTGGGACATTAACACTCAGAACACAAACATTATGATAATTACCTAAGTAGACTCCAAATATACTCTGAAGATACAAAAATAAACGGTCAATTACTAGAATATATGAAGTGCTTCTCGTGTCTTAGTCTTAGTGTTACTTCTTAGTCTTAGTCGTAGAGTTACTTCTTAGTCTTAGTCTTACTTCTTAGTCTTAGTTTTACTTCTTAGTCTTAGTCTTAGTCTTACTTCTTAGTCTTAGTTTTACTTCTTAGTCTTAGTCTTAGTCTTACTTCTTAGTCTTAGTCTTACTTCTTAGTCTTATTTCTTAGTCGTAGTCTTAGTCTTACTTCTTAGTCCTAGTCTTACTTCTTAGTCTTAGTCGTAGAGTTACTTCTTAGTCTTAGTCTTACTTCTTAGTCTTAGTTTTACTTCTTAGTCTTAGTCTTAGTCTTACTTCTTAGTCTTAGTCTTACTTCTTAGTCTTATTTCTTAGTCGTAGTCTTAGTCTTACTTCTTAGTCCTAGTCTTACTTCTTAGTCTTATTTCTTAGTCTTAGTCTTACTTCTTAGTCTTATTTCTTAGTCTTACTTCTTAGTCTTATTTCTTAGTCTTAGTCCTAGTCTTACTTCTTAGTCTTAGTCTTACTTCTTAGTCTTAGTCTTACTCTTAGTTCTTAGTCTTACTTTTTAGTTTTAGTCTTAGTCTTACTTCTTAGTCTTTGTCTTACTTCTTAGTCTTAATCTTAGTCTTAGTTCTTAGTCTTATTTCTTAGTCGTAGTCTTAGTCTTACTTCTTACTCTTATTTCTTAGTCGTAGTCTTAGTCTTACTTCTTAGTCGTAGTCTTAGTCTTACTTCTTAGTCTTAGTTCTTAGTCTTAGTCTTAGTTCTTAGTCTTAGTCTTACTTCTTAGTCTTACTTCTTAGTCGTAGTCTTAGTCTTACTTCTTAGTCTTAGTCTTAGTTCTTAGTCTTAGTCTTACTTCTTAGTTTTAGTCTTAGTCTTAGTCTTACTCTTAGTTCTTAGTCTTAGTCTTACTTCTTAGTCTTAGTCTTAAGTCTTAGTTCTTAGTCTTACTTCTTAGTCTTAGTCTTAGTTTTAGTATTACTTCTTAGTCTTAGTCTTAATCGCAGTCTTACTTCTTAGTCTTAGTCTTACTTCTTAGTTTCAGTCTTACTTCTTAGTCTTAGTCTTAGTCGTAGTATTACTTCTTAGTCTTAGTCTTACTTCTTAGTTTTAGTCTTACTTCTTAGTTTTAGTCTTACTTCTTAGTCTTAGTCTTAGTTTTAATCTTAGTCTTACTTCTTAGCCTTACTTCTTAGTCTTAGTCTTACTTCTTAGTTTTAGTCTTACTTCTTAGTTTTAGTCTTACTTCTTAGTCTTAGTCTTAGTTTTAATCTTAGTCTTACTTCTTAGCCTTACTTCTTAGTCTTAGTCTTACTTCTTAGTTTTAGTCTTACTTCTTAGTTTTAGTCTTACTTCTTAGTTTTAGTCTTACTTCTTAGTTTTAGTCTTACTTCTTAGTCTTAGTCTTACTTCTTAGTCTTATTTCTTAGTCTTAGTCTTACTTCTTAGTCTTAGTCTTACTTCTTAGTTTTAGTCTTAGTCATATTTTTTAGTCTTAGTCGTATTTCTTAGTCTTAGTCTTACTTCTTAGTCATAGTCTTAGTCTTACTTCTTAGTCTTAGTCTTACTTCTTAGTCTTACTTCTTAGTCTTAGTCTTAGTCTTACTTCTTAGTCTTAGTCTTAGTCTTAGTCTTATTCTTAGTCTTACTTCTTAGTCTTAGTCTTAGTCTTAGTCTTAGTCTTACTTCTTAGTCTTACTTCTTAGTCTTAGTCTTAGTCTTAGTCTTACTTCTTAGTCTTAGTCTTAGTCTTAGTCTTACTTCTTAGTCTTAGTCTTAGTCTTAGTCTTAGTCTTAGTCTTAGTCTTACTTCTTAGTCTTAGTCTTACTGCTTAGTCTTAGTCTTAGTCTTACTTCTTAGTCTTAGTCTTACTTCTTAGTCTTAGTCTTACTTCTTAGTCTTAGTCTTAGTTCTTAGTCTTAGTCTTACTTCTTAGTCTTAGTCTTAGTCTTAGTCTTACTTCTTAGTCTTAGTCTTACTTCTTAGTCTTAGTCTTACTTCTAAGTCTTAGTCTTACTTCTTAGTCTTAGTCTTACTGCTTAGTCTTAGTCTTAGTCTTACTTCTTAGTCTTACTGCTTAGTCTTAGTCTTAGTCTTACTTCTTAGTCTTAGTCTTACTTCTAAGTCTTAGTCTTACTTCTTAGTCTTAGTCTTAGTTCTTAGTCTTAGTCTTACTTCTTAGTCTTAGTCTTAGTCTTACTTCTTAGTCTTAGTCTTACTTCTTAGTCTTAGTCTTACTTCTTAGTCTTACTTCTTAGTCTTAGTCTTAGTCTTACTTCTTAGTCTTAGTCTTAGTCTTAGTCTTAGTTCTTAGTCTTAGTCTTAGTCTTAGTCTTACTTCTTAGTTTTAGTCTTACTTCTTAGTCTTAGTCTTAGTCTTACTTCTTAGTCTTAGTCTTAGTCTTAGTCTTACTTCTTAGTCTTAGTCTTAGTCTTAGTCTTACTTCTTAGTCTTAGTCTTAGTCTTAGTCTTACTTCTTAGTCTTAGTCTTAGTCTTATTCTTAGTCTTAGTCTTAGTCTTAGTCTTACTTCTTAGTCTTAGTCTTAGTCTTACTTCTTAGTCTTAGTCGTACTTCTTAGTCTTAGTCTTACTTCTTAGTCTTAGTCTTACTTCTTAGTCTTAGTCTTAGTCTTAGTCTTACTTCTTAGTCTTAGTCTTACTTCTTAGTCTTAGTCTTAGTCTTACTTCTTAGTCTTAGTCTTACTTCTTAGTCTTAGTCTTAGTCGTACTTCTTAGTCTTAGTCGTACTTCTTAGTCTTAGTCTTACTTCTTAGTCTTAGTCTTAGTCTTAGTCTTACTTCTTAGTCTTAGTCTTACTTCTTAGTCTTAGTCTTAGTCTTACTTCTTAGTCTTAGTCTTAGTCGTACTTCTTAGTCTTAGTCTTACTTCTTAGTCTTAGTCTTAGTCTTAGTCTTACTTCTTAGTCTTAGTCTTACGTCTTAGTCTTAGTCTTAGTCTTACTTCTTAGTCTTAGTCGTACTTCTTAGTCTTAGTCTTACTTCTTAGTCTTAGTCTTAGTCTTAGTCGTACTTCTTAGTCTTAGTCTTACTTCTTAGTCTTAGTCTTAGTCTTAGTCTTACTTCTTAGTCTTGGTCTTAGTCTTACTTCTTAGTCTTAGTCTTACTTCTTAGTCTTAGTCTTACTTCTTAGTCTTAGTCTTACTTCTTAGTCTTGGTCTTAGTCTTACTTCTTAGTCTTGGTCTTAGTCTTACTTCTTAGTCTTAGTCTTAGTCTTACTTCTTAGTCTTAGTCTTACTTCTTAGTCTTAGTCTTAGTCTTACTTCTTAGTCTTAGTCTTAGTCTTACTTCTTAGTCTTAGTCTTACTTCTTAGTCTTAGTCTTACTTCTTAGTCTTAGTCTTACTTCTTACTCTCAGTTAACCTGTACTTCTACTGGGGCAGATTGTGCAAGTCCCAGCTCTGGCGTGAACTGGATATAGCCACGAAGAGCAGCTTATTACTCCGCTTGGTTTGGGAAAAGTGCTGCGGAGGATGATTAACCGATGTGCGAGTCCCATCTTAATGGACAAAAACACTCAAACAAAGTAGACCCGTAGCCTGTTAGGCGCCATCTATGCTGCTCTTAACAAGCCACCTAACCAAGGCCCATGTTATGGCATCTCACACAGTTAGTCACCTATAACGACTTCCTTCTGTGGGGATGTGCGACTATTCTTGTTCGTGTCATCACAAAGATCACGGCGGACAAATAGGTATCTCGTATTTTAGAAATATGACAACGAAGAATAGAAGATGAGAATTGGAAAAAGAATAGAGACTCTCTACTGTATGGCGGAGAAACGTGGACAATGAACAAACAATTGAAGAAGAGGAGTAATGCCTTTGATATGTGGAAATACAGAAAAATATGCGCACCTTCTGAAAATAAAACAGACACATAATTAAGTCTTGTGAAATTAGGGCTGCAAAGAGAATTGATGTATAAAAACAAAGTTCACGAATTACATATTTTGGTAACATAAATAGATTTAACGCCTTTCTAAAACAATACTAGAAGAAAAGTTGGAGGATGAACGGGCCAAAGGTGAACAGCGATTTAAGTTGGAAGATGACATGAAACAGTGAACAAGATGCAGCAAAATTGCAAGAGACAAAGCTCGTTGATATCAATTCCAGTTGCCCTTGGATGTAGAGACGGTACCTGTAAAACTGACCAGCTGACCTTAGATGTTGAGATGGTACCTGGACTGACCAGCTGACCTCGGATGTGCAGACGGTACCTGGAAAACTGACCAGCGGACCTTGGATGTGGAGATGATACCTGACCTGTACTGTAAATGGAAGCCAAGGAATCATAAAATTGAACAAGTCAAATTCGGACCCTTAAAAAAAAATGAAAAAGGAAAACGGTTCTACTGCGGTACAGATGTCATGGCAACAGTGACCAAATGGTTGAATTTTGAAGTTCTTTTACCAGAACGGTATCCGCCGTCTCCCAAAGTTGCGGGGCAAAAGCCTGAATTGCTACTGTGACTTGTTCTAACGCTACTCGGTGCATGCTTGCTTCTTTACAATTGTTTATTTTGACTAGTTGGTTATTCAGTTTGCGGCCGATGATTTCCTGCTCTTTGGCCAAATAATTCATAGTGTTTATTTTCATGCAAGTGTTCCATGTGTCTGGCCTCGGAGGAAGAAGCCCTTTCGTAACATCGAAAAGTGCCGGAGATTCACAAACATGGGGCTCAACAGTTTCATAGAGATGTGTGTATAACCTGCACACTCTACTTTTCAGGAGGTTGATGATGTTTTGGGATTTAGGATGGCAATATGTTTGTAAATTAGTTAGTAATCCCCATTGTCCATATATTGAGCCAAATCGTTGCCATATGTTTGTAAATTAGTTAGTAATCCCCATTGTCCATCTATTGAGCCAAATCTTTGCCATATGTTTGTAAATTAGTTAGTAATCCCCATTGTCCATCTATTGAGCCAAATCTTTGCCATATGTTTGTAAATTAGTTAGTAATCCCCATTGTCCATCTATTGAGCCAAATCTTTGCCATATGTTTGTAGATTAGTTAGTAATCCCCATTGTCCATCTATTGAGCCAAATCTATGTCATATGTTTGTAGATTTCTCTCCCAGTAATCCCCATTGTCCATCTATTGAGCCAAATCTTTGCCATATGTTTGTAGATTTCTCTCCCAGTATTCCCCATTGCCCATCTATTGAGCCAAATCTTTGCCACATGTTTGTAGATTTCTCTCCCAGTATTCTCCATTGTCCATCTATTATGCCAAATCTTTTCATTCGCAGCCTTCAGTAGTTGTTTGACTGTCTGAAGATAATTCTGCCACCCCTGCTCATGCACCTTTCATATGTTTATAACATAACCATTTGGACGTATTTCATTTGATCACGCCTTGTGAAAGGGGACCTTCACAGATCAGAATTAAAGAGCAGTAATTAAGACCATAAATGCGAAATGATTCCATTCTGTTAAAAATTGACGTGACTGAACACCGGGTATACTCATACTCAATTATTAGCAATAAATATCGAAGGCTGTAGTTACTGTTCGTTTCCATAGCTCGCTGATTGCACTCACTACATAGACGCTTTTATCAAATAACTCTGAATATAATTTCTAAACATTAAAATCTGTGCATTGCTGATTCAATGACTGCAGTGTTTTCATTCAATAAGCGACCGCTATTCAATTTCAAAACTACACCCACATAATGATGATGATGATGTTTGTCCATCACGTCTTTTCTCTTACTGTGTCCGCTGAAATTGGTGACTTGTGCTGTGGTTTGGATTAAAGTGAGTAAGAAACTGCGCCCTTTGTTATTCTACCTCTCTGGTCCCGAGCTACCCTTGGCCAATGGCAAGATATTTATCAAGACGACTGCACATGATGCAGATTTTTCTTCGGGTCTTTCTCCCGAAGTCTTTCTTGTAAACAGGTTTCTGCAAGGCAGCGGGAGGGGATGACATCTAACGTTGGGTGTCGTGCCTTTCCCATACCGCAAGAGGTTGTAGTGAGCTGGGCATCTCTTCCGGGCTGTGTTCTAGTTCAATATAGTCGTGTCTAAATTTCACACACCAAAACCGACACTGTTTGCATCTAGGCCGAATGGTGCCAATCTCGTGAAGCTCAGCCGTGTGAACTAGACCGTGAAATACAACCCAGTTTAAGCGTAGTGCTATTTATATCGCCTATGTCCATTCCAGGATAATCGGAAGGAAGAAAAAACAGACAAAACTAACGAATTAATCAGTCCAAATGGAAAACAACAACAGCTTTCCGTGAACAAAACTGTAAGTCGTCGACTAGTGTGAATTCTAGACAAATCCGTGGTCTGCCATAATGAACCTAAAACAGCAGAGCAATGTAGACTCGCAGGCAGTTACGGCGCCATCATTGCTGCACATATATTTTCAATGTCCCCGCTAAGAATGTCTTTGAGACCATGCTGTAATTTCAATGTCCCCGCTAAGAATGCCTTTGAGACCATGCTGTAATTTCAATGTCCCCGCTAAGAATGCCTTTGAGACCATGCTCTAATTTCAATGTCCCTGCTAAGAATGTCTTTGAGACCATGATGTAATGTCAGTGTTCCTGTTAAGGATGTCTTTGAGACCATGATGTAATTTCAATGTCCCAGCTAAGAATGCCTTTGAGACCATGCTGTAATTGCAATGTCCCCGATAAGAATGCCTTTGAGACTATGCTGTAATTTCAATGTCTCCGATAAGGAGGCCTTTGAGATCAGGGTGTAAGTTCGTTCAGTTCTGCAAACCTCAGCACGATGAATATACGAGACCAGGGATCAATAGCAAAGAGGGACGACACGCCCACAAAACAGGTTTTTTCTTGCTACGATCGCTTCTCCGCTTACGATAAGTAATGACGACCTACCAAACTACACACCTGTCAAAAACTTATAACAGCCAAACGTGTTGCCTCTTGTAAAAGCGACGTTCTGCAAAGGACTTACTACTTACTTCACTAACTCCATTCTGGCATCATTATAAAATCACTGCTCTTAAGTTACGCCTTCATTTGTCGATTTTCAATTCGGGGAATTCCGTATTTTGTTTTGTTTGGCTTGGCTTGGCTTCGTTCGTTCTCATTCTCACGCTACCAAGCCCTAAAAAGGCTTAAGTAGCAGAATGTAGTCCAGAGAACGGATTGCGTTGTGTCGTAGTTTACAGCTTGACTGCGATATTTGCCCCTATCGGTCCAACACATCCGACTTCAGCAAGCATTTTTTTAGTAAAGAGTTAGCATTCCCTCTTCGATCCCTTCTACTTAGTCAGTCTGACCTGCTGCACCCTGTTATCCAGGATCACCCCGTGGAGGTGTAGAAGGGTCTTGGCAGCTATGTTTCGCTGGCCCTGACGCTAGCAGTCAGCTATGGGTCGCTGACCACTGCAGCTCATGCGCTTTTTGTTTTGTTTAATTTTGTATTGTTTTTAATGACAAAATGTGTTTCCTCTGTCGTCCGATCCTCTTCAACAATAGCCCTCGGTTCTATTTCTCGAGCTTACTCACGCTCTCTCTCTCTCTATCTTTCTGTCTCTCTGCCTCTCTGTCATTCTGTTCTCTGTCTCTGTCATTATCTGTCCTTTGTCTCTCGCTCTCTTTATATGCATCTTTTATCTGTTGCTGCTCATCAATGTATATCTGCCCTTCTCTCCCTTTTCTTCTTTTTCCCTCCTCACTCTTCTCCATCTTCTCTTCTTTCATTCCCTCCATCTCTCCCGTTCAGCTCTGTCGTTCAGTCTGTATCACTCCATTTGTTCCCTTCCATCACATTATTCCAGTATCTCTCTTCATCATTCACTCCCTCCATCTCTCCCACGCCATATATCTCCCCCATCTCTCCCCGCCATATATCTCCCCCCTTCTCTCCCCCGCCATATATCTCCCCCCATCTCTCCCCCGCCATATATCTCCCCCATCTCTCCGCCATATATCTCCCCCATCTCTCCCCCGCCATATATCTCCCCCATCTCTCCCCCGCCATATATCTCCCCCATCTCTCCCCCGACATATATCTCCCCCCATCTCTCCCCCGCCATATATCTCTCCATCTCTCCCAGCCATATATCTCCCTCCATCTCTTCTAGCCAAATATCTCCTTCCATCTCTCGCCCGTCATATATCTCCCTCCATCTCTACCCCGTCATATATCTCCCCACATCTCTCCCAGCCATATATCTCTCCATCTCTCCCAGCCATATATCTCTCCATCTCTCCCAGCCATATTTCTCAATCTCTCGCAGCCATTTATCTCTCCATCTCTCCCCGCCATATATCTCTCCATCTCTTCCAGCCATATATCTCCTTCTAACTCTCTCAGCCATATATCTCCCTCCATGTCTCCCAGCCAAATATCTCCCTCTATGTCTCTCCCGTCATATATCTCCCTCCATGTCTCTCCCGTTATATATCTCCCTCGACCCCCCCTCCACCCACCCCACCTCCATCTCCCCCTCCATCTCTCCCTCCATATCTGCTTCGATCTCTCTCCCGTCAAATATCTCCCTCCATCTCTCCCCCGTCATATATCTCCCTCCATCTCTCCCCCGACATATATTTCCATCTCTCCCCCGTCATATATCTCCCTCCATCTCTCCCCCGACATATATTTTCATCTCTCCCCCGTCATATATCTCCCTGTACCTCTCCCCCGTCATATATCTCCCTCCATCTCTCCCCCGACATATATTTCCATCTCTCCCCCGTCATATATCTCCCTCCATCTCTCCCCCGTCATATATCTCCCTCCATCTCTCCCCCGACATATATTTCCATCTCTCCCCCGTCATATATCTCCCTCCATCTCTCCCCCGACATATATTTCCATCTCTTCCACGTCATATATCTCCCTCCATCTCTCCCCCGACATATATTTCCATCTCTCCCCCGACATATATATCCCTCCATCTCTCCCCCAAAATATATTTCCATCTCTCCCCCGTCATATATCTCCCTCCATCTCTCCCCTGACATATATTTCCATCTCTCCCTTGTCGTATATCACCCTCCATCTCTCCCCCGACATATATTTCCATCTCTTCCCCGTCATATATCTCCCTCCATCTCTCCCCCGACATATATCTCCATCTCTCCCCCGACATATATCTCCCTACATCTCTCCCGCGTCATATATCTCCCCATCTCTCCCAGCCATATATCTCTCTCCATCTCTCTCTTCTACAATCTTTTTGTCGTTATCAATCTCTCTCTTCATCTCACTCGCTCTCTCTATTTCTTCATTATACACTCCTTCATCTCTTGCTTCCAATATCTCTCCCGTATCATTATTCCCTCCCTCCATACATCTCCCTCCATCTGTCTTTCTTTCCATCTTACTTCGTCAATATTTCTCACTCCATCACTGTCTCTCTATCTCTCCCAAAATATCTCGTTCCTCTTCACTTATCCCTTCATTTCCCTCATCTCTAACCGTCAATCTCGTCATTCATCTTTATCTCTCATCGCTTCTCCTCACTCTCTCTCCATCTCTTCTCATCACTGTCTCTCTCTCTCTCTCTCATATATTCCCTCTCTCTATCGCGTCTTCTTTCATATCGCTCTTCCCCTTTATCTATCTCCATATCACTCTCCCGCAATCTTTCCTCATCTATATCTCTCTCCCTCCATCTCTGTCTCAATATCACTCTCATTCATCATCATTCTCCGCTTCTCTCGTCCCTGTCCCTCTATTTGTTAATCCCTCATCTCTCCCAGCCAAATATCTCCCTCCATGTCTCCCCCGTTATATATCTCCCTCCACCCCCCTTCCCCCAATCTCTCACCCTTGTCTCATCTAATCACTCCCAATTTATATCATTTGTTCATGATTTCCACCCCCCCCCCTCTTTATGTATCCCTATTTCCCTCTCATTCTCTACATCTCTCCCTCTCTCTCTCTCAGTTTCTTTGCTGCATCTCTCTCCCTCGCTCTCTCTCTATCTCTCTCCCTGCATCTCTCTCCCTCCATCTGCCACTCCATGTTCCTATTCCCATCTCTCATTCTCTCTTGACCACCATATCTTTCTCTGCATCCCTCTCCTTCCTTATCTCTATCCATCTCCCTCTCCATCACTCTCTCCCTGCATCTCTCTCCCTGCATCTCTCTCCATCATTCTCTCCATCACTCTCTCCCTGCATCTCTCTCTCTGCATCTCTCTCCATCATTCTCTCCATCACTCTCTCCCTGCACCTCTCTCCCTGCATCTCTCTCCATCACTCTCTCTATCACTCTCTCCCTGCATCCCTCTCCTTCCTTATCTCTCTCCATCACTCACTCCATCACTTCTCCCTACACCTCTCTCCCTGCACCTCTTTCCTTGCATCTCTCTCCATTACTCTCTACAACACTCTCTTCATCACTTTCTCCATCACTCTCTCCATCACTCACTCCATCACTTCTCCCTACACCTCTCTCCCTGCACCTCTTTCCTTGCATCTCTCTCCATTACTCTCTACAACACTCTCTTCATCACTCTCTCCATCCCTCTCTCCATCATTCTCTCCATCACTCTCTTCATCACTCTCTCCATCACTCTCTCCATCCCTCTCTCCATCACTCTCTCCATCACTCTCTTCATCACTCTCTCCATCACTCTCTCCATCCCTCTCTCCATCACTCTCTCCATCACTCTCTCCATCACTCTCTCCATCACTCTCTCCATCACTCTCTTCATCACTCTCTCCCTGCACCTCTCTCCCTGCATCTCTCTCCGTCACTCTCTCCCTGTATCTCTCTCCATCACTTTCTCCATCACTCTCTCCATCACTCTCTCCATCACTCTTTTCATCATTCTCTCCATCACTCTCTCCCTGCATCTCTCTCCATAACTCTCTCAATCACTTTCTCCATCACTCTTTCCATCCTTCTTTCCATCACTCTCTCCCTGCATCTCTCTCCATCACTCTCTCTATCACTCTTTACATCACTCTATCCATCACTTTCTCCCTACATATCTCTCCATCATTCTCTCCATCACTCTTTCCATTACTCTCTCCATCACTTTCTCCCTACAAATCTCTCCATCACTCTCTCCATCACTCTTTCCATCACTCTCTCCCTGCATCTCTCTCCATCACTCTCTCCATCACTCTTTCCATCACTTTCTCTCTACATATCTCTCCATCACTCTCTCTATCACTCTTTACTTCACTCTCTCGCTCTAGCTGCGTCTCTATGCGCCCCTATCCAATCTCTCGATGTCTCTATCCCACCATATCTTTTTCTGCGTCTCTCTCCGTCTCTGTCTGTTTCTCCGTATCTCTATCCCTACATCTCTCTCCTCCCTCCTCATCTTTCTCCCTCCATCCCCCACTCTATATCTCTATTCTTACATCTCTGTCCATCCATCTCCTCCATATCTCTGTCCTTACTTCCAACTACCTGTCCCTTTCTGTGTCTCTTCCCACTTCTCTCTCTCCATTTCCCTCTCCACGTCTCTCTCCCCATCTCTCTCCCCATCTCTTCTCAATACCACTCTCTCCGCATCTCTCTCCTTCTCTCTCTCCATTTCCCTCTCCACGTCTCTCTCCCCATCTCTTCTCAATACCACTCTCTCTGCATCTCTCTCATTCTCTCTCTCCATTTCCCTCTAAACGTCTCTCTCCCGATCTCTCTCCCCATCTCTTCTCAATACCACTCTCTCTGCATCTCTCTCCTTCTCTCTCTCAATTTCCCTCTCCACGTATCTCTCCCCATCTCTTCTCAATACCACTCTCTCTGCATCTCTCTCCTTCTCTCTCTCCATTTCCCTCTCCACGTCTCTCTCCCCATCTCTCTCCCCATCTCTTCTCAATACCACTCTCTCTGCATCTCTCTCCTTCTCTCTCTCCATTTCCCTCTCCACGTCTCTCTCCCCATCTCTTCTCAATACCACTCTCTCTGCATCTCTCTCCTTCTCTCTCTCCATTTCCCTCTCCACGTCTCTCTCCCCATCTCTTCTCGATACCACTCTCTCTGCATCTCTCTCCTTCTCTCTCGCCATTTCCCTCTCCACGCCTCTCTCCCCATCTCTCTCCCCATCTCTCTCACGTCTTCTCAATACCACTCTCTCTGCATCTCTCTCCTTCTCTCTTTCCATTTCCCTCTCCACGTCTCTCTCCCCATCTCTCTCCCCATCTCTCTCCCCATCTCTCTCCCCATCTCTATCCCCATCTCTCTCCCCATTTCTTCTCAATACCACTGTCTCTGCATCTTTCTCCTTCTCTCTCTCCATTTCCCTCTCCACGCCTCTCTCCCCATCTCTCTCCCCATCTCTCTCCCCATCTCTCTCACGTCTTCTCAATACCACTCTCTCTGCATCTCTCTCCTTCTCTCTCTCCATTTCCCTCTCCACGTCTCTCTCCCCACTTTCTCCCCATCACTCTTCCTATCTCTCTCCCCATCTCTCTCCCCATCTCTTCTCAATACCACTCTCTCTGCATCTCTCTCCTTCTCTCTCTCCATTTCCCTCTCCACGTCTCTCTGCCCATCTCTCTCCCCTTCTCTCTCCCCATCTCTCTCCCCATCTCTTCTCAATACCACTCTCTCTGCATCTCTCTCCTTCTCTATCTCTCTTTCCCTTCCCCTTCTTCCCCTCCATATGTCTCCCCTACCCTATCACTCCATTATCTGTCTCTCTGTATCTCTCTATCTCTTTCCCGCTATCTCTCTCCCATTCTCTCCCAATCCATCTCACCCATAGCATGTCTCATTCACTCTCTGTCTCTCCATATCTCTACACTTCCGTCTCACTCCCTCAATATCTCTCATCCATTTCAATATATTCAGATCTAACACTTCTGGCCAGGCGATTCCCAAAATATGCTATTGTGTCATGCAACATATATTACCTATGACCGCCAGATGAATTACACAGGACCATATTGTGTCAACGATCACCAGGCGTGTTATGAAGGACCAGCAGATGTGTCATTTAACCAAGAGGTATGTTATGAAGGTCCAGCAGATGTATCATTTAACCAAGAGGTGTGTTATGAAGTACCACAAAATGTGTGAATTTAACACGAAGTGTGATTTGAACCCCCCCCCCCCCTTCCCCCCCCCCAGATCTTATAATCTTATAATCTCTTTTAATCCCGAAGAATGTTATGAATATATCAGAAGGTCAGACCTTGAACCACAAAATATGTGAATTAGCCACTATGTGTTTTGTATAGGAACACAATAGCAGTCAATTTGAGTACAGTCATGAAGGTCCTGACCACACGATGTTTCAATTAACCACGTGATGTGTCACGAAGAACCAACAAGTGTTTCAATTGGTCAACAGGTGAGTTAGAAAGGTTTACAAGATCTGTTATATAATCACGAGTTATATTTTGGAAGAATAAGAGATTAATCTTGAAGTAAACCCAAATTTCCCCACATCTGCCAATTCATTTTGTATCTCCTTTTCGCAAAATAAAACAGTTATTTAACAAATTAATTGACACATATACCAAATTGCAATAGCTCACTAAAGCGTGTCACTTTTCTCAGTCGATTAAGAACCACTATCTTATTTAGTTGTTGTTCTTATACTGGGACGACATTTGTGAGATTGTAAATTGTATTCGTCACTGGCTTGCTATAACACTGTGGCTCATTACGGGCTGGATAAATGTTTAATATTGACGAACCAGAACCAATTCTTGAAACGGGAATACTTCGACCAGTGGTTACCAGTCGGTGCTGTACGGGGCGCGCTGGTGTGAAGTAAACAAGGAAAGACAATCTTGGACAGTGATCACCACATTCTCCTGAAAATAAATTCGACAACATCCTCCATGACAAGGATTCAGCAGCATCCTGCATAACAAGGATTGAGCAACCTTTTCCTGACAAGGATTCAGCAACCTCCTCCTGACAAGGATTGAGCAACCTTCTCCTGGACAAGGATTCAGCAACCTTCTCATGGACAAGGATTCAGCAACATCATGCATAACAAGGATTCAGCAACCTCCTCCTGACAAGGATTCAGCAACCTTCTCCTGGACAAGGATTCAGCAACCTTCTCATGGACAAGGATTCAACAACCTTCTCCTGGACAAAGATTCAGCAACCTTCTCGTGGACAAGGATTCAGCAACCTTCTCATGGACAAAGGTTCAGCAACCTTCTCATGGACAAAGATTCAGCAACCTTCTCGTGGACAAAGATTCAGCAACTTTCTCCTGGACAAGGATTCAGCAACCTTCTCCTGGACAAGGATTCAGCAATCTTCTCATGGACAAGGATTCAGCAACCTTCTCCTGGGCAAAGATTTAGCAACCTCAATTAGCTAGGAATCAGCAACATTCTCCTAGACAAGGATTCAGCAACGTTCTCCTGACAAGGATTCAGCAACCTCCTCCTGACAAGGATTCAGTAACCTTCTCCTGGACAAGGATTCAGCAACGTCCTCCTGACAAAGATTTAGCAACCTTCTCCAGACAAGGATTCAGCAACCTTCTCCTGACAAGGGTTCAGCAACCTCCTCCTGACAAGGATTCAGCAACCTTCTCATGGACAAGGATTCAGCAACCTCCTCCTGACAAAGATTTAGCAACCGTCTTCTGGACAAGGATTCAGAAACCTTCTCATGGACAAGGATTCAGCAACCTTCTCCTGGGCAAGGATTTAGCAACCTTCTCAATTAACTAGGAATCAGCAACATTCTCCTAGACAAGGATTCATCAACCTTCTCCTGACAAGGATTCAGCAACCTCCTCCTGACAAGGATTCAGTAACCTTCTCCTGGACAAGGATTCAGCAACCTCCTCCTGACAAAGATTTAGCAACCGTCTTCTGGACAAGGATTCAGCAACCTTTTCATGGACAAGGATTCAGCAACCTCCTCTGGACAAAGATTTAGCAACCGTCTCTTGGACAGGGATTCAGCAACCTTCTCCTGGAAAAGGATTCAGCAACCTCCTCCTGACAAAGATTTAGCAACCGTATCCTGGACAAGGATTCAGCAACCTTCTCCTGGACAAGGATTCAACAACCTTCTCTTGAAAAGGATTCAGCAACCTTCTCCTGGACAAGGATTCAGCAACCTGCTCTTGAAAAGGATTCAGCAACCTTCTCCTGGACAAGGATTCAGCAACCTTCTCTTGAAAAGGATTCAGCAACCTTCTTCTGACAACGATTCACCAATCTTCTCCTGACAAGGATTCAGCAATCTTCTCATGGACAAGGATTCAGCAACCTCCTCTTGACAAGGATTCAACAACCTTCTCCTGACAAGGATTCAACAACCTCCTTCTGACAAGGATTCAGCAAACTTCTCCTTACAAGAATTCAGCAACCTTCTCCTGGACAAGGATTCAGCAACCTTCTAACGGACAAGGATTAAGCGACCTTCTCTTGGACAAGATTCAATGAGGTAAATCTGGTCAGGGTTCAGCGACATTCTCCGAGACAGGGATTCAGCAATCTTCTCTAGGACAGGGTTCAACGACTTTCTGTCAGAGAGGAATCCAGTAGCACTTTCTAGGACAGTATTACGCGACCTAATCATGGGCATGGTTCAGCGATATTCTCTAGGACAGGGTTCAACGACTTTCTGTCAGAGAGGAATCCAGTAGCATTTTCTTGGACAGTATTACGCGACCTAATCCTGGGCATGGTTCAGCGATCTTCTCCCTTCAAGGTATTCAGCAACCTTCTCCCGAATAGAGGTTCAACAAGCCGTCTTCTCAAATGGTTCAGCTACATTCTTCTTCAGGGGGTTTGGAAACCTACTGCTAGACATGAGCTCATCGGGAACTAGTGAAAAAACGGTGAGGTACATTTTAAAACAACGTAACTTAATAAGGGTTTTGTCAGACATCATGAGTGATTAATAGTGTTTATTAAATATAATTACGTGGTCGTGTCAGACATCATGAGTGATTAATAGTGTTTATTAAATATAATTACGTGGTCGTGTCAGACATCATGAGTGATTAATAGTGTTTATTAAATATAATTACGTGGTCGTGTCAGACATCATGAGTGATTAATAGTGTTTATTAAATATAATTACGTGGTCGTGTCAGACATGAATGATTAATAGTGTTTATTACATATCAATCCTTTACCTGGTCGTGTTAGACAGGAGGAATCGGTAATAATGTGTATTGTATGGAAGAAAAATTTACGAGATCATGTCAGACATCACATAAAATAGTGTGGGGTTTGATGATGTTTGTCAAAAGAAAAATATATCATTTTTATACGATTTTCTGGGTGAATTAAATTTGTTTTCTTTAGACAACCACCGGCCGACAGATATATTATTTACTGGTGGAATCTCGGTCAGAATATTTAGGACCTGTCAAATGGATCTGGCCCCGACTGCCGTAAAATGACGACTCCCGATATAAAATATAAAAAGTTTAAGATATATACACACACACATACATTGGGTGTGCATAATTTTTTAGATCAAGGAAATGTAAAAGAAACTGGTTGTATACAGAATGTGCAGTCTTCTAAGCCAGTACAAAGACGTTAAGTTAAGTGTATAAATGGGACATAACAAGGTATTTTCTATTGTATATATTATCTTAGATATGATAGAATAATACAACTTAGCCTAGCGGTACACTGAGAGAAAAGAGCTTTCGAGAATGTTGAGAGAGGTGAGTAAAGAAGGTTGCACATGTTACCAGCAACCTCACTATGCAAAATGAGTTGCTACAGAAACCGATAATGTCAGTACGTATCAAAACTTCTTGATACAAACTTCCTGTAAATTACCAACTTCAGCTGTGTTATGGGCTCGGTATGTTTCGCATGCAAGCTTACGTTTATTTTTGAACAAGGTACGGTACTTTCAACCTAAATACATGGTCCTTTAGGTATTATTAGGACGTATCAGTCATTGTGTGGATGTGTGTGTGTGTATGTGTATGTCTGTTTGTGCTGTGCTGTAGTGCTACAATTGTCGTGTGTTTACTCCGTTGATTGTCCCAAGTCTGTTAGATCCAGCTGACTCCACCGATTGTCCCAAGTCTGTTAGATCCAGCTGACTCCACCGATTGTCCCTAGTCTATTAGATCCAGCTGACTCCACGGATTGTCCCAAGTCTGTTAGATCCAGCTGACTCCACCGATTGTCCCAAGTCTATGAGATCCAGCTGACTCCACCGATTGTCCCAAGTCTTTGAGATCCAGCTGACTCCACCGATTGTCCCTAGTCTGTGAGATTCAGCTGACTCCACCGATTGTCCCTGGTCTGTGAGATTCAGCTGACTCCACTGATTGTCCCAAGTCTATGAGATCCAGCTGACTCCACCGATTGTCCCAAGTCTTTGAGATCCAGCTGACTCCACCGATTGTCCCTAGTCTGTGAGATTCAGCTGACTCCACCGATTGTCCCTAGTCTGTGAGATTCAGCTGACTCCACCGATTGTCCCTGGTCTGTGAGATTCAGCTGACTCCACTGATTGTCCCAAGTCTATGAGATCCAGCTGACTCCACCGATTGTCCCAAGTCTTTGAGATCCAGCTGACTCCACCGATTGTCCCTAGTCTGTGAGATTCAGCTGACTCCACCGATTGTCCCTGGTCTGTGAGATTCAGCTGACTCCACTGATTGTCCCAAGTCTATGAGATCCAGCTGACTCCACCGATTGTCCCAAGTCTTTGAGATCCAGCTGACTCCACCGATTGTCCCAAGTCTTTGAGATCCAGCTGACTCCACCGATTGTCCCTAGTCTGTGAGATTCAGCTGACTCCACTGATTGTCCCAAGTCTATCAGATCCAGCGGGCTAGTATAACTTCCCCAATTCTGTCACTGCCATTCTCAAGACTCACTTTTTTGTGTTTAAAAATTAAATGTTCGTTGATCTGTTCTGCATCGCAAAGGATATATAATATACGAGTTATAAGCTTTACGAACTTATAGACTTTACCATTTAGGTTGGACATAGACCCGGATATCCAATCATGTATAAGGTGCAATAAAACGAAAAAAGTATACAAATTTAAGGGTATGTAACTTATAGAATTTTCCATTTAGGTTGGACATAGACCCGGAAATCCAATCATGTATAAGGTGCAATAAAGCGAAAAAAGTATACAAATTTAAGGATATGTAACTTTTATAATTTTCTATTTGGGTCGGACATAGACCCTGATATCCAAAAGCGTATGTAAATTTAAGTATATGTAAGAGTAAGAAAGACCTAATAGGAAAATAATTATCTAGTAGTTAGTTTTCTTTCCACTTTTGCCGTTGATCGCCAAGTGTGTTGCGTCGGTCAATGTAAACCCTAGTGGCTGCACAATCACTCTAATGTCATCTATCCAGCTCCCTCGCGGCCGGCCCCTTGCCCTATAGTCAGATCTACCAGCGTTGTAAGCCATCAGTGGAAGTTGGTAAGGGTACATTCTCATGAGATGACCAAACCAACTTATTTTCTGCCTGGAAATGTATTTGACACAAGACGTAGTGCCGACCATACTTCCAATGTCGTTGTTTAGCATTCTGTCTCTCCTTGTAACACCGATGACCTTCCTCAAACACTTCATTTGATAGGTCGAAATGCTGCTCTCATGCGCCCTGGACAGAAGCCATATATGGCACTGGTAGCACAGAGTCGGCATAAATATACTGAATTATATAAAGAATTATTTATGTGTCTCTAGATCGACTTTTCTAATTAAGTTGATTTTAAATAAATGATAATTTAATAATTTTCACAAATAATTTCAAATCATGTACTACAATATAGAAAGTATAACTATTTAACACAACACAAGATACACAGAAGAATGAGATACAAGGATGCGAAATGCGCTGTGGAAGAAGTGCATCTGGAAAGACAATCCGTGAACGCGTTCGCTACACAACTCTGAGCTAGATAGGTGAGACAAACCCAGTTAGTGTCTACGTTGACTCCAAACACATTAAGGGGCTTGGTGATTTTGTCAGCATGATTTATGACCAGCCCGGATCGAGAACATATCATATGCAGGTCTCTTGTCCACGAGCAAGGAGCCGACCTCAACGTTGGTGGATCGAGGGTGTCTGTTCACTTTCAGGAAGTCACACGTTACTACATCACAAGTCTCTTACCTGGCAATGCGACTTCTAATGGCAGGAGCAGTAGGACAAAAGAAGAAAGAAAAGAAGAAGAAATATTTCAACACTCGCTTAATAATACACACAACAACAAAAAAAGTTCGCCAGCAAAAGGGTGTCCTAGGTGATATTATGAAGCAACTGTACTCAGTGATATCAAAAAGTAATGCTGGGAATTGATTTTCTGTTTGTGAAAGTACTAATCAATAATTCTCAGTGGAGCGAGCAAGTTTTCATTCCGAATCTGTGGCTCGTATGTTAATGTTTGGTAACCTCTGATTTATTGAGACGAAAATAGATTCATCAAATTAAGAGAAATAAAGCAGGAAGAAGAGAGAACGAATTTGAAAATATAATTATTCGCGTGTTTGCAAGTACACAAGAATGTTTATTTTAGCGAGTGTTGGAGTTTGTTGTTGTTCACAACAGGTTGGCTAAGGATAGGACACCTTAGAATGACGACGCCGTATAGGATAGGTTGGAACGAACACGAGAGATTTGAGTTCTTGAAACGTAAACAGAAGGTCTGATGCTTTAAGCGATGACAGGAGATTTGATACATTGCAAGAAAGACGGGAGATCTGATATGTTGGAAGAAATACGGGAGATCTGATACATTGCAAGAAAGACGGGAGATCTGATATGTTGGAAGAAAGACGGGAGATCTGATACATTGGAAGAAAGACGGGAGATCTGATACGTTGGAAGAAAGACGGGAGATCTGATACATTGGAAGAAAGACGGGAGATCTGATACGTTGGAAGAAAGACGGGAGATCTGATACATTGCAAGAAAGACGGGAGATTTGATACATTGGAAGAAAGACGGGAGATCTGATACATTGGAAGAAAGACGGTAGATCTGATACATTGAGAGGAAGACGAGAGATTGTATACTTTGGAATGAATACGAGAGATATGATAGCTTGGTAGGAAAATGGGACATCTGATACTTTGGAAGGACCGATAGGGTGGAGCGTAGACGTGAGATTTGATTATTTTAGAGGAAAAGAAAAAATGGGATAACTTGAAGCAAATATGAGAGATTTAATACATTGGAAGGAAGACAGGATCTAAGATAGACAGAAACAAACACGTGAGATATAGACTTAGTCAGATCGAACGTGGCCTCAAAATAAGCGTCTGCTCTCTGAAATTAACAGCTTCACCTCTAAAACAGACTGAGACTTTACTATAATGAAGTGTCTAATAATTCATTGCTAACAACAGGGTCTACTATGAGACAACTATGACCTTTTGTCAATGTAGTGATTTGATCGATTACTGTGACATATTGTGCTACCTGTAATGTTTGGTTTGAACTTGCTCAGAGACACAATAGTGGCATAAGCAGTCGTTAAGACGGGTATATTTTCAGCGCTAGGAAAGGAGGCAACATAAAATGAATATAAAACAACAAGAACATACACCAGAAACCAAACAACATAAAATGTACAACAAGTAACATAAAATAGACACACCAACAACAACAAAAACAAAGAACAGAAAACAGATCACAAAAAATGGACAAAAAGCAGAGAAAAGAAAACACGCAAAATAAAATAGAGACCAGAAAATATATAACAGGAAACAGAAAGATGAAAACAGACAGCATAACATAGAATGCAAATAATATAAGAAAGCAACAGAAATCATACAACAAAAACCAGACATCAGATAACCTATTATATATGTTGTTTTAATAAATAAATAAAAGAACAGAAAAAAAGTAGGAAACAAATTTAAAAAAACAACGCAGAAACATTCAACTGAAAGCAGAAAGCATGTAGCAGAAAACAGAAAAGAGAAAACAGATAACTGAAAAGAGATAGTAGAAAGCATGCGCAGAAAACAGACAATAGGAAATGGACAACTAACGACATAAAACAGCAACAAAATGCATAGAAAAATAACAAAAACAGACAACAGAAAATATACAACAGGAAAAGAATGACAGAAAATAGATACCATGAACCGGACAACAAAAAACAAGCACCAATAAGTAGAAAATACGTAACAAACAATAGAAACAAACTACAGAAAACAGATAACAGAAGATAGACAAATGAAACAGACAACAGAAAACGATAACAGAAAACATTCATAAAAACAAACAGAAAACTTCAACCGAAAACAGAAAACATGCAACAGAAAAAGATAACAAAAGATAGCAACAGAGAATATACAGCATGCAATAAACAATAGAAAACATACAACAAAAAAAAGATAATAGAAAACAGATAATAGAAAAGAAACCCAAAAACGTCAGCAGAAAACAAGCAACAACAAACCAAAAAAAAGAAGCCAAAAGAAAGGGCCACAGAAAACCGAATCAAACAAAATAACAGACAACAAACAAAAAGAAAAACAACAGACACCAAAAAGTAGACAGCCAATAGAAAACACACATTAGATAAAACAAACAGAAAACGTCTACGAAAACAGAAAACATGCAGCAACAGAAGCAGACATAGAAATAATCACCAGAAAACAAATATCAAACAGTATCAAATAGGCAATTAAAAAAGACAAAAGAAAGAAGAGATCCTGAAGCAGAACAACAAACAGATTTTAAAAACGGAAATTAGAAAACAGACAACAAAAAAAGCAACGGAAAATACAGAGGAAAACAAACTCTAAAAAACCAGGCAATGAAAAAAAAACCGAAGAATGCAGAAAACAAAAATCAAACAACAGAAAGTGACAGTAGAAAACGGACAATAAATGAATAACAACAGAGAACAAAGAAAACTGTAAGCAGATGTCAAAAAACAAACAATTGAAAAGAGCTGGCAAATAGCAGACAACATAAAACAAACAAAATATGAAAAATCCACAGAAAACAGAGAGCAGACAACAAGTAATAGAACACATACAATACAAACCAGACAGCAGAAAACAAAACACAACTGATAATTGAAAACAGTTCAATGAAAACAGATTAACAGCCGATGCCCCTCAAAAAGTCTACATTATGTTAAACATCTACTAAATCTATTAAGGGACCCTCGCCAGTGCCATGGAGTTCCTGGATTGGGCTGAGATTCGACAAATAATATGGGGAATAGCAGAGCACTCATGAGTTAAACCATGTCGATTCTTCGACTAAACTAAACTAAATTAGGTAACGGAAACAGAAAATAAACAACATAATATAAACATAAGAAAACTGATAACAGACAACAAAAAGTCGATCTAAAGTAACAGACCATCTGTATTCGAACAACAGGCATCCAGATGAGGGATGTGCATTGTTGTACGACCCCCCCCCCCCCCCCTCTATAGCTAATAGACTAGACTTACTAGTCCTCCTAAAAATTACTTTGTTTTAGCTGAGCCTTTTCCTTATCAGTCAATTGCAACTATAAATAATATACCTTAGTCTAATCAGACAAATTTATTGATGCATTTACTCTCAACGTTTTCTATCATTCAACGTAGACCACACACCATGTCGAAAGATGCAATGTTTGTGACGACGATAGATAAATAATAACGGACACATGTGGCTTCACGTGATGAAATTTGATACATAAGAAAGCAAATAGAAACTCATAATCTAGTGAGTCTACAAAACATTGACGAACGATCGTAAAGGCCAGTCTGTTTTGAACACGTGGGCAAACTCGGGAAGGTCATTTTTGAAGTTCAGATTATCCACGATAAAAGGTAGACTACGACAACATAGTGCGATTGTTTTTCTTCTTCGTTTCATTTTACAATTTCAGAAAACGAAATGTTTTCTGTCATATTCAGTTGGATTGGAGTACGTGCTTCATTTTTTAGTTGGACTTTGATGTATGTTTAATTTTTTTTATTGAATTGAGATATTTGCTTAATCTTTTTAGTTGATTGAGAAATCTGCTTTATTTTTTAGTCGGAATACAATATCTCTTGTTTCTTTTACATGGATTGCGATATCTACTGTACTTTTTTAGATGGATTGCGATATCTACTGTACTTTTTTAGATGGATTGCAATAGCTTCTCTAATTTTTAGATGGATTGCGATATCTACTTATTTTTTATTTGGATATTAATACAAAATTAATTAATATTTTCTCCGGTTACGAATTTTGTTTAATTTTTTAATTCTAATTACGATATCCGCTACATTTTGCTTTTAAGTCTACTTATATATCTGCTTCATTCTGTTAGTCTGTTTCACATTTCTGTTTCATTTCTTTTAGTTAGTTATATTACGATATCTGCTGTACTTTTTTGATGAATTACCATATTTACTTTGTGCTTTTAGGTTAGTTTGCGTTATTTACTTTACATTTAACTTGAATTTCGATATTTTTATTTTTTTTTAAATTTAATTACAACAGCTGCTTTATTTGATTCTGCACATTCGCGCTCTGCACGTTTTTTTTTCTTTGTTAATTATTTCTCACTGTTAACATACTACCTGCAAGTGAGCAGGTGGTTTATATAATTGTTTTTGTTCTCTTAGATGATCTATCGCCTTTGGCTTACGAATTGACTTTACATAGAATATTTTGTTTCATAAAGTGCTTTCAGAAATGTGTGTCGTTCTTGGAACTAATTTATCTCAGCAATTATGAGATATAAATAGATGAAAATATATATTTTTAGTTATTCTAAGATCGACGTTGTGTCACATTTTTTATCGGTCATACAAATGAAGAATGCATGTTAGCTTATTTTGGATATAAAAAAAAAATGTTCTTAGCCGGATAGTATTTTAAGAATTTTTACAGTAACCAACTGTGATGTGTGGGAAAGGGCATTCATTGAATCAAAATGTGTACGTATTGTTATGGATTATCTCAACACTGCGCTGTTTTTTTACACTGAAAACTTAAAGATTCTTCACACATTTATGGTAATACATCTTTATGTAATTCTTTCCAAATTGTAAAATCGTCTCTCTCTATATATATATATATATGTGTGTGTGTGTGTGTGTGTGTGTGTGCGTGTGTGTGTGTGTGTGTGTATACATATATATATTTACATATATATATATATGTGTGTGTGTATAGTGCTTTTATTCCTACTATGTAGAGTTAGACAATAAAGTGAATGCAATTCTAAAATCGGACTGCCTATACATACTTGGTGATCTAAATACTCGGGTGGGATCGGACTCGAATTCATGGCAAGTGTGTTTAGGCAAACACAATATTGGGCGCGTGAATGAAAATGGACAAGGGCTACTGGAATTCTGCACAAAAAAACAATCTCTGCATCACAAACTCTTACTTTGCAACAAAAGATCGCCTTAACGTATCATGGAAACACCCACGATAAGGTCACTGGCATCAACTGGACTTTATTATCACCAGGAGACAACATCTGAATCAAACAAAACTTACACGCAGCTACCCGAGTGCTGACTGTGATACAGACCACACGTTGGTTGTTGCCCGCGTCAAGCTGAGACCTAAAAGAATCTTCACGGCGAAGCACAAATCCATTTTGAGGATAAATATGGTTAACACCAAGGATCCAGAAAAGTGTTTCAGGTTCAAAAAGGAGCTTGCAGATATTCTCACTGATACATCAGGAGACTGTATAGCTAGTGAAAAGTGGGATTTAATCAAAGGAGCTGCTCTCAAAGCAGCGGAAACAGCTTATGGCATTAGAGAATACAGCAATTAAGACTGGTTTGAAGCAAATAGTAGGATACTGTAGCCTATGATTGACAGGAAAAAGGCTGCACTACTGAGAAACAAAGACAAAACAACACGAAACTCTCTGAATGTATTGAAACAAGCGAGAAAAGAAGTGGAAAGGACAGCTAGACAGTGCAAATGACTATTGGATACATTTATGTGAGAATATCCAAGATGCCGTTACTAATGGTAACATCAGAGGCATGGATGGAGGGATAAAGAAAGCTATCGGCCTAAACAGTGAAAAAGAGTGCGCCGCTAAAAGCTTAATCTGGAGAGATCATCACTGATAAGAGGAAGCAGTTAGACAGATGAGTAGAGCACTATCTTGAACTCTAACTGAGTGAGACAGAGCTAACAGAAAATGCTATCAATGCCATCGAGGCCATACCAGCTCTGGACCATCTGGACTCGCTGCCATCCATAGCAGAAGTTAACTGTGATATTGCTGACATTGCTTCTGGCAAGGCTCCAGGAAAGGATGGAATCCCGGTAGAGATCATCGGGAGTAGAAAGGTCATACTTGCTCCACAGATACACCAGTTGATAACTTTATGCTGGCATGAAGGACAGGTCCTGCAGGATTTTAAAAATTTGAGCATTGTAACTTTGTACAAGAACAAGGGAGACCGGAGTGACTGCAACAACTACGGAGGCATTTCGCTTCTGTGTACCGTTGGAAAAATACTTGCCAGAATTGTTCTGCACAGACTCCAGGTCCTAGGAGATCAGGTTTGCCCAGAGTCACAGTGTGGTTTTTGTGGGAATAGATCTACAACAGATATGATATCCTCGTTACGACAGTTGCAAGAAAAATTCAGAGAACAAAAGCAACCATTGTATATTGCCTTCGTGTAGATCTCACAAAGGCATTTCATTTGGTCAGTCGTGTGGGTCTGTTCAAAGCGTTCTGGAGGATTGGTTGCTCATCGATTCCTCTGAGCATTATCGAGTCGTTCCACAATGACATGAAAGACACATTCAATTTTGACGGTGCGTCCTCAGAGGAGTTTGCAATCAAGTGCGGAGTAAAACAAGGCTGTGTACTTGCTCCAACCCTCTTTGGAATATATTTCTCACTTCTCTTGAGGAATGCATTTCATGACCAGGAAGGTGGTATCTTCATTCACTCTCGCACAGATGGGGGCCTATTCAATTCTCAAAAGCTGACAGCCAAGACCAAAATAAACTGGGTGCTGATGAGAGAACTGCTCTTTGAGGACGATGCGCAATTACGACTCATTCAGGTGAGGAACTGCAAAGCTTACTATCTGCATTTTTGGAGTTAACAATCAGCAAAAAGAAAACACAAGTTTTGGTCCAGGGTGCAAACAAACCACTAGTAATCTCAATTGATGATGAAGCTCTCGATGTAGTAGATCACTTTACATACTTGGGATCATCAGTCAATATTAAACTGTCCCTGGAGCAAGAGATTACTATCAGGATAGGAAAGGCAGCAACAACAATGAGCAGATTAACAAAGAGGGGCCTGGGATAACAAGGAATTCACTGTTTAAACAAAAACACTTGTTTACCAAGTCTGTGTCCTCAGCACTCTTCTTTACGGTAGTGAGACATGGTCTACCTACACGCACCAGGAGAGGCGGCTAAACAGCTATCACATGAGGTGCCTGCGCAGAATCCTGGGCGTTGGGTTGCAAGACAAGATCACCAACGCAGAGGTGTTGGAGAGAACAGGCACTGTCACAATTTGTTTCCATGTTTAGTCACCGAAGGCTTGGCTGGCTGGGACACATTCGGCGGATGGAGAATGGTAGAATACAAAAATATCTTCTCTATGGGGAACTACAGGTGGGGGAAAGGTATCGGGGCCGGCCACTACTTCGATACAAGGATGTATGCAAGTGGGATATGAATGACGCAGGCATCGATTTGGAATCATGGGAACAGGACGCCATGGATCGTGTTACATGGAGGGGCAGGATTAAACATGGAATACAAACAAAGGAGAGACTGATTACTAATAGGCTAAAGACTCAGAGTTTGAGAAGACACGCCACACCATGCGATGCCGCAAACGGTCCTGACTTTCCTTGCACACACTGTGGAAGATGCTTCTCTGCCAGGATTGGTCTTACGAGTCACATTCGTTACCGTCATAGACTGTAGTTGCATACCTTTTCAAAGCACAATTACTATCGTCTGACAAGACGGAAAGAGCTGATGATGTGATGAGTACTTTTATTATTTGCATAGCGTTGACATTTAAATTTGTTGCACTAAAAAACAGCAATAGAATTGTTTAAATATTTCTTATGTGAAGCTAGACGTGGGAATCTGTATCATTGGATTGTGACCTAAGAGAAAAGAGCAATGTATGTCATAGGTATTAACGACAGGTCCTTCTCACGCTTCACACTAAAACATAACAATCTGTCTACAAATACCAGCTGGGACAGAAAACGAAAAAAACAACCTTGATGACTTTCACCAAAAAAAAAAGAAAATTAATTAAACAAGAAATTTATAAAATGTTGGATTCTAAAGAAGTTTTGACGCTAAGGAAATTGAAAATGTCACTGGGAAATAACAACGACATTGATATCTCTGAAACGACTTTATGGAAAACTGTAAGGGATGCTGGCTTCCCATTCCGCAAGCATACAGGCAGTAGAAATATCATTTGTGGTAAGCATTACGTAGTAGCTATATGAAGTAAGTATTTCCGAGATATAAGAGCAGTGCTTTAAAAAATTACGATATGATGTATATAGATGACCCATGTGTAAATTCATATCATACTAATGAGAAGAATGGCATTGTGTAGATGGAACTGTAAAGAGAATTTCAGAAACTAACAATGGACAGCGGTTGATAAAATCCCATGCATGTAGCAGATATAATGAACTGTTGAGGAAAGGAGAACTCGTGTTTGTTTCAATATCTACTGCTCGTGACTGACATTCAGAGATGAATGGCCACATATTTAGACAGTGTATTGAGATAACTGTACTTCCGTCATTAGACCCTCGCGTCTAGAAATCGTCAAAGATTCGAAGATGAATGGCCACATATTTAGACAGTATATTGAGATAACTGTACTTCCGTAATTAGATAGACCATGGCGTCTAGTAATGCAGTAACACTGGAAGACAAGGTCCTGACATCAAAAAGTACTAAGGATGACATCAAACAAATGACCACATATGTTTTACAGAAATGCACCTCAAACCTGAATTGTCACTTGTAATAAATATCCACGGGATAAAGACGTTTCACATTGACAAAGTAATTCATGTGCGCCGTCGTGGATGTTTAAGATTGCTACCGTACCATTTATACTGAAGTCCTCTAGAATTAATTTGAGCATAAGTTAAAGAACAGCTGGCAAGGGACAAAACTTTAACCTTTCAGATAATAGTACTTATTCTGGCCTCTCAGACATTGACAAACAATTCTGGATAAAATGTGAGGACCATGTAATAAAAGAGAAAGATAACTATTATAACTATTAGCAGACAAAGTGTTTGCGATTAATTCAGCAGACAATAGTCATCAAACGTTTTCCATTCGTCGGAATTTGATTGAATAAGGTGAGTACATTCTACGCATAGATCTAGTTAAAGCAAAAACAACATTATTTAATAAATGCCTAAGGATCTAATAAAACTTGGAACATAACATTTAATTAAAAGGAAACACTGACACAAAAAAAGACATTAGTCATGTAATGTTCTTTGAGCACATATCTTTCACTAAAAATCCATATATTATTAACATTAATCCATATTTAAAGAAAAAATAATTTATTCAAAACCCAATGATAAATGAAGATACGCCAGCAGTTCTGAATCTGCTATCAATTAACGGCAGCACTGTAAAATGTTTTCTTTTTTTCTGTGTTGTATAAGCGATAACTGTGCCTCATGGAAGTAAAGAAAATGTCGAAAATATATGTCTATGCAGTGTACAAAATATAGTCTATGCAGTCTAAATAATATAGTATATGTAGTCTAAATAATATAGTCTATGCAGTCTAAATAATAAAGCCAATGCAGTCTAAATAATATTTCTGCTCAACACATTAGTGTCGTAATGAAAATGAAGGCTCGTGCAAAAATGAAAGTTAATAAGTTAACGAATTTTTGAGAGAATATATATAAATACCAGCAGCACGTATGACTGAACGCATTATAGTTTTAAAGCGTTAGAGAATTGTAACTCCCATTTCCCTCTTCTGCTAGTAGGTAAAGTCGGACTGCGACAAGGTCAAGATCTTGGTTTAGTCCGTCAGAGGATCTGTGAAACTCCTGCCCCCGCCAAAATTTCACTGAAATTGATAGCTCATTCTCAACTCTTCTCATAGCTAACTTGAAGACGGAACGGCATATTTTTTTTTTTTTTTTTTTTTTTGCGTTCCCAAGGCGTGTGTGCGTTACACTGTGGTTTTTATTTTGCGCCTGTCGGCCCAGTGCATCCGTCTTCAGTATGAATTTTATGTAAGAGTCTGCTTCCTCCTGCATTTTTTAAGGGTTTGCTTCCCCGGGGTAACGGCCGGTGCTGTGATGGGGATCGAACCCAGCACCTTCTGGTTGTGAGCCGTGCCACTTAACCACTAGGCCACGCCGTCCCTTGGAACGGCATATGAAAGTATGCAGTTGTGGCACGGAAGCTGCGTTAGATGTTAGTAGAAAAGACTCTTACAACACAACTCTAACACACGCCATTAGGGTGAGACTATTCCATTGCACTTCGGTTGAGCTGACCTCTGAGATTGTCCTAACTAGCATAGGTACATAAATACGCACACATGCATCCAAGCGCTGGTTAATACGTCATGATATCGCTCAAAAGACTTCGGTCCCGGGTGGAAAGCGACGTGCCTTTGCCAGTAAAATACAGAGATCCAAACCGTATTGCGGTACTTGAAGCTTTGAAGAGGGTAACATAGTCTAACTGAAGAAGTCTAACCTTTCTTAGGTCAAGTGTGTTGCCTATGTCGTTATAAGCTCAAGATCGTGTTGTTGTAGAGTTTATGTTTGGTCATCTATCCATTTGCGACGTGGTCTTCCTCGTGCGTTGTAACCAAATCTTCTGCTGTTATATGCGCGCAATGGTAGTTGATCAGATTGAACTCACATGAGATGGCTGAACCATCGTTTCTTCTGTATAACTATGCATAGACAACAAGGAGTAGGTTTTACAATGTTCATATCCTCTTAATTGTTCCTTCTCTCTCTCTCTCTCTCTCTCTCTCTCTTTCTCTCTCTCTTCTTTCTCTCTCTTTCTCTCTCTCTATCTCTCTCTCTCTCTCTCTCTCTCTCTCTCTCTCTCTCTTCTGGTGACGCATGGCTTTTCTCAGATATTTTATTTCACACGTAATGTGTCTCTCTTGTATCTTGGATACGAACTGGCAACGAAGTAGTGATAAACAATTGTATTGCTGACCATTTGTAGTTTTGTGACGAAGCTGATGTCACGGTGTTTATTGTAAAGGTAACAGTTGATAAGTCACCGCAGCGGCTTTCTGGCATCTAGTTTCAATGACGTTATAAATTCTTGTATCTTCTGTTGTTGTTGTTTAAAGTTCATCATGAGTAACTGAGTAAGTTTTCGCTTTCATGCGACCTGAGAAGAGTGTTAAGTAAGGGCTGCAGTAACGTTCCTCCTATCATGCTGATGAAGATGGACAGAGGTACTCCAGGCTGTTATGCTATAATTGGCTTCATTTTCACGGTACACACTACTACGGAGATCACGATGATCTCTGGTTCGTTAGTCAGACTATCGTGAAACAGCCTGTTTCCAGGGAGAACTGCGTGGAAGTGAAGTGGGGTCTTGATCAGTATGTTTTGTCTGATCCTGACTTAAATATTCGTATGAGTATGTTTTGTCTAACGCTGACTAACACAGTCTGATCAGTATGTTTTGACTAACCCTGACTAACATAGTCTGATCAGTATGTTTTGTCTAACCCTGACTAACATAGTCTGATCAGTATGTTTTGTCTAACCCTGACTAACATAGTCTGATCAGTATGTTTTGTCTAACCCTGACTAACATAGTCTGATCAGTATGTTTTGTCCAACCCTGACTAACATAGTCTGAGCAGTATGTTTTGTCTGACCCTGACTAACATAGTCTGATCACTATGTTTTGTCTGACCCTGACTGACATAGTCTGATCAGAATGTTTTGCCTAACCCTGACAAACATAGTCTGATCAGTATGTTTTGGCCTGATCAGACGTAAGTCTCCTCTTCTATTTTCTGAATAAATGCGTCCATGTTTCTTAAACTCTTAGACATGGTTCAATTTGCTCATGTTTTTTCATGTCTCAAAGTTTTGTGATCGTTCTAAAATGAGAACAGAAGTCTATTTCGCAATTCTGGTCCACAACCTGTTATTGGTAGTTCCCACATGACACGTTTCGTTGAGATTCACAATTGTACGGGCAGAATTGAGGAAATGATAAGGTCACAAATGTCAACCTGTGCGCCAGGTCGAACCAACTGTCGGTGGAGCAAGAGGTGAAGAAGAGGCTACGTGGGTGGATAGGTCATGACTTGAGAAGCGATACTTGCAGCATTTCTCGACAATGGAGATGGATAGATCGGGCCTTGAGAAGCGATTCCTTCATCATTTCTCGACAATGGAGATGGATAGATCAGGCCTTGAGAAGCGATTCCTTCATCATTTCTCGACAATGGAGATGGATAGATCAGGCCTTGAGAAGCGATTCCTTCATCATTTCTCGACAATGGAGATGGATAGATCAGGCCTTGAGAAGCGATTCTTGCAGCATTTTTTTCGACAGTGGCTGGTGTACTTGAACCTTTAGAGGTCAAAATAAATGAAGAAAAAAACATGTACGATATTTTCGCTTTCAAATAAACCAGAGAACACCAAAACGTCTTAACGGCAAATATCTGCGGCCAAACGACAACCCAAACTACTTGGGCGTCACATTTGATCGGCGCATGACATGGAAAAGTCAAATCGAGAGAAACCAAATGAGAGCCAGAGAAAGAATGGCAATCATGAGGAAACTTGCTGGCATAAGCTGGGGAGCAGACGAAAGTATACTAAAGAAACTGTACACTGGAAGCGTGAGACCAGTTCTCGAGTATGATATTGTGGCATGGATAACAGCAGCAAAGGCGAACTTTGATCAAATTAGCAAACTTCAAAACCAAGCCATGAGAGTTATAACAGGTGGCATGAAGTCAACGCCAATTGTAGAACTTGAAAAGATTACAAAGCTGCAATATATGACCGACAGAAGAGACTGCAGAGCCCAGCAGCAAGTACAGAAACTCAGAAGACTGACAGATCATCCAATGCATCAGAGACTAAATAGATTTGGAAAAGGGAAACTAAAGCGGAGAAACTTTGCAGAAATAGCCAAAGCAAAGATGAACGAAGACCCTATGAACATCATAACAATACCAAAGCCCATCCCTACTGTACGCAAACCCACATGGAAGCAGCATATCATTCCGGAGGTGGTAGAAAATATACCAGGTATTGGAAACAAGAACAGCCAGACTGAAAAACAAAGAAGAGACATACCCCTGAGATACATAGCGGAAAACTACTCAAGCATGGACTGGACCCATACATACACCGACGGTTCTGTAACAAACACAACACAGAATGGAGGGGCAGGGGTATTCCTGGGCCTAACACATGGTAGAAAAATAACACTGTCAGTGGCAACTGGAAAATTCTTAAGCAATTTCAGAGCGGAGGCAGAGGCACTGATGGCTTCAGTAAAAGCAATGCTGACAGGCGAAAGCAATGAAAGCCAGATAGTCCTGTTTACAGATGCCCTGGCCGTGGTTACAGCACTAAAAAGCCAGAAAAATACTGAACTTAATGAGCAACACTCTGTCAACTATGCCAGCAGTCTGCCCCAGAAAGAGTAGTGGTACAGTGGGTTCCATCCCACTGTAACATCCAAGGCAACGAGGAGGCAGAAAGACTGGCAAAAGTAGGTGCAAGACTACCACAACCAGATTCTAGTGTGACCTACGAAGAGTCCAAAAGGTTTATTAGGGCCAGATATATGGCCAAATGGGAAACAGAGCATACTGGCTTCACAAAAAATGATGCCTACTACCAGAAGAGAGCAGGTCGTGGTCTTCAGACTCCGCACAGGCCACACCAGACTGAGGTACCATCTATTCAATTAACTGAAGATAGGTGCCACTGACGAATGCACCTGTGGTACAGGGAAAATGACCGCTGAACATATGCTGCAAAATTGCCCGACATACGGGGACCAAAGAAAGCACATGTGGCATCACCAGTGCCAACACTAGACAGGCTCTATGGCAGTGTCGACAGCCTCAGGATGACAGCTGCTTTCTTCGAACAAATTCATGTTGACGTCTGACAGCGTACGAAGAAGAAGAAGAAGAAGAAGAAGAAGAAGAAGAAGAAGAAGAAGAAGAAGAAGAAGAAGAAGAAGAAGAAGAAGAAGAAGAAGAAGAAGAAGAAGAAGAAGAACCTTTAGGGAAAGAGTAGTTGACCTCGGTACACCCGGAGACGGGATGTGCATGCAAATAGAGAAAACAATGGCAGGTCGTGGCAAGATGGAGGAACTGATCAAATATTTGTTCAGGACCTACCTGTACACGCAAGGTATTGGAGAGCTTATATTGATTGTTTGGCTACAACAGCTCTGATACAGGCTTCCTGTGAAGTGACCAGCAGCAGCTATTTATCCATAGTCTGCATTTGAACCTAAAGGTCGTAAATCATTGTTAGGTATTTTATCTTATTTTGACGAGTCGCAACGCTTTAAAACACAGGATGAGTTCTTCTTTAACAATATTTCTTTCTGTAAGTGACGTTGATATTGTTTAAACATCTCGTGTATTAGTTAATCTACTGTTTACGAATGTCCTCATGTTGAGCGTAGTAGCTCTTCAATGCGAGCTGAAGAAGGCGGATCTAGATCTCCCTGACCGTATTGCAATATAAAAGAGGTTTTTAGTAAGTCCACTCCTATGGTAAATGGCAGTGTCGATCCTCCCACTTTCGGTATTCAGACTGTTGTAACACAGTTTGTTTCCAGGGGTATTATATGGAGGTTTGATGGGGATCATGACCAGGATCTTGCAAATATTTCGAGATAAATCTTCAAACCTTGTCGACTTTAGTCTTTAGCTAAATAAACTACAGCTTAGGATCTCCCAATCCGCAGGGGTCAGACAATTTTAGAATTTATTGGAATGAATTTAAATATTGTATGTGAACTGAACATATTACTTTTACTTGTTTCTGCTATGATGTATGTGAACTGAACATATTACTTTTACTTGTTTCTGCTATGATGTATGTGAACTGAACATATTACTTTTACTTGTTTCTGCTATGATGTATGTGAACTGAACATATTACTTTTACTTGTTTCTGCTATGATGTATGTAAACTGAACATATTACTTTTACTTGTTTCTGCTATGATGTATGTAAACTGAACATATTACTTTTACCTGTTTCTGCTATGATGTATGTGAAGTGAACATATTACTTTTACTTGTTTCTGCTTTGATGTATGTGAACTGAACATATTACTTTTACTTGTTTCTGCTATGATGTATGTGAACTGAACATATTACTTTTACTTGTTTTGCTATGATGTATTGTTTAATGCCCATAATGAGTCAGTTACTCTTGTGTACGCCCTGAGTTAATTTAAGTGGCGGATTGTAGTAGCTTTCTTCACATCCCGAGCGTGCTGATGGAGGTAGACCGCTATCATCAGTGTAGTTGTTGTTTAAGGCCCATAATGTGTAAGTTTTTTTTTTGGTGCGCCCTAAATAGTGCGTCAAGTGGACGGTTGTAGGAGCTCTCTTCACATCCCGAGCGTGCTGATGAAGTGGACCGCTGTCCTCCACACGATTATGCTTTGCTTGACTTCATCTGCATGACGCTTACTACTATGGGGATCTTCTTCTTCTTCTTCGTACGCAGTCAGACAGTAACCATTATTTTTTCGAAAAAAGCGGCGGTCATCCTAAGGCTCTCGCCACTGCCATAGAGCTTGTCTTGCAGTTCCACTGGTAATGGCCACATCTGCTCTCTCTGATCCTCGTATGTCGGGCAGTTCTGCAGCAGATGTTCAGCGGTCATTTTACCAGTACCGCACGGGCATTCGTCGGTACACCCTATCTTCAATTTGTTGAATAGGTGGTACCTCAGTCTGTTGTGGCCAGTGCGAAGTCTGAAGACAACGACCTGCTCTCTTCGGTTCAACTGGTAATAGGCATCGTTTTTGGTGTAACCAGTATGTTCGGTTTCCCATTTGGTCATGTATCTGGCTTTGATAAGCCGTTTTGACTCTTCGTACGTCATACTGGTATCTGTTTGTGGTAGTCTTGCACCTTCTTTTGCCAGTCTGTCTGCCTCCTCGTTGCCTTGGATGTTGCAGTGTGACGGAACCCACTGTACCACTACCCTTTTTGGTGCGGACTGCTGGCACAGTTTGCAGAGTGCTGCTCTTAAGTCATTAAGCTCAGTGTTTTTCTGGCTTTTTAGACTACGGCGAGAGCATCTGTCAGCAGGACTATATGGCTCTCATTTTCACTGTGTGTCACCATTTCTTCCACTGCCGCCCTCAGTGCCTCTGCCTCCGCTCTGAAATTGCTTGTGTACTTACCAGTAGCGAATGACAGTGCTATTTTTCTGCCATTTGGTAGGTTCAGGAATGCTCCTGCCCCTCCGTTCTGTGTAGTGTTTGTTACAGAACCGTCGGTGTATGCATGGGTCCAGTCCATGCTTGGGTAGCTTTTCGTTATGAAGCTTAGGGTAGTATCTCTCCTTTCTTTTTCAGTCTGGCAGTTTTTGTTTGCAATACCTGGTATATTTTCTACCACCTCTGGAAATATATCCTGCCTCCAGGTAGGTTGTCGTACAGTAGTGATGGGTTTTGGTGTTGTTAGTGCGTTTATGGGATCTTCGTGCATCTTTGCTTTGGCTATTTCTGCAAAGTTTCTCCGCTTTAGTTTCCAATTTCCCAAGTTGTTTAGTCTCTGGTGCATTGGATGGTCAGTCAGTCTTCGGAGTTTCTCTGACTGCAGCTGGGCTCTGCAGTCTCTTCTATCGGTCATGGATTGCAGTTTTGTAATCTTTTCAAGTTCTACAATTGGCGTTGACTTCATGCCACCTGTTATAATTCTCATGGCTTGGTTTTGAAGTTTGTTAACTTTATCCAAGTTCGCCTTCGCTGCTGTTGTCCATGCCGCAATGCCATACTCGAGAACTGGTCTCACTCTTCCAGTATACAGTTTCTTTAGTATGCCTACGTCTGCTCCCCAGCTTGTGCCAGCAAGTTTCCTCATGATTGCCATTCTTTCTCTGGCTTTCATTCGGTTTCTCTCAATCTGACTTTTCCATGTCATGCGCCGATCAAATGTGACTCCCAGATAGGTTGGGTTGTCGTTTGGCTGCAGGAATTTGCCATTTAGACTTAATTTGGTACTTTTGGGTTTTAATGAAAGCGAGAATATTGTGCATGTGGTTTTCTCCTCGTTTATTTTGACCAGCCATGAGTTCGCCCACTCTTCCAGCGATGTTAGGACCTGCTGCATCCGATTTCTTGCTATGGTGAGATTCTTTTCAGAGGTCCACATAGCCAGATCGTCTGCAAACATTGAGCTATGGACTCTTCTTGGTATATTCTCTGTAATATCGTTTATATATACCAGGAAGAGTGTGGGTGACAATACTCCCCCTTGAGGTACTCCCTGCTCGAGTGTCACCTTTTTGCTCATCTGCCCTTGTACTTGGACTCTGGCCGTTCTTTGTTTGAGGTAGTGGTTGATCCACTTGTACATCTTCCCACAGACATAACTTCTTCTTAGCTTGACTCTAAGTCCACCCTTCCAGACTTTCTCAAATGCCTTTTCCAGATCCACCCAAACAGCTACTGTGTGTTTCTGTGCCTGGTAGGCATCTTCTATCTCCTGGGCTATGAGGATGACCTGGTCCTCAGTGGATCTGTGCTGTCTAAAGCCGGCTTGCTGTGGAATTAGTATTCGTTTTTCTTCCAGATGCCACATCAGTCTGGTGTTTATCATCCGTTCCATCAGCTTGCCGACACAGCTCAGTAGGCTTATGGGCCTGTATCCATTTGGATCTGTTTTGTCCTTTCCTGTTTTTGGTACTGGTACCAGTATTGCATCTTTCCATGCCTGTGGTACAATTCCCCTTTTCCAGCTTTGGTTCAGGACCGATAGCAGTTTCTTCTTCGCTGTTTGGCCCAGCCCCATCAGCATTTCGTTTGTGATCCCGTCTTTTCCGGGAGATTTCCTTTTCTTTAGTGTTCTCATAGCCTCTTCCATTTCGCGCATTGTTAGTTTGGCCATCATGTGTTCTTCAGGAGCCGTATTTATGTTTTCGTGTCCCTTTAGCTCTTCGCTAATGTCTGTATGCTTATCTGCAGGGACCTCGATGTGGTTTGCTCTGGCATAGTGATCGACAAAGGCGTTTGCGGCTTTCTTACCTGTGATCAAGTTATCGCCCTGCTTGATAGTAATTTGTTTATTTGACGGGGTTTCGTCGTTCATGGCTCTGACTAGCTTCCATAGCTTGTTCCCGTCTTTGTCCAGGTTAAGACTTTCCGTTTTATTTTTCCAGCTTTTTCTTGCTGTTTGTTTGAGAGTGTGTTTGTACTTTGCCGCGGCGGCTTTGAGGGCGATGTTTGCCTCCATGGATTTTTCTCGCTCTGCCATGTTCCTAGCATTTGTTACTGCATCTTCCACTTTCTGCAACTCATCATTCCAGTAGGGCTTATAGTTTTTCCTAGCTCCTCTTGGGATGGTTTCAGTGGCGGCTTGCATTATTGCCTTGCTTAGGCTCTCTACCATGGGCTTCATTTTTGTGTTTCGTGTGTTGATGGTATCACACAGCCCATCTGTCAGGATTGCAAATCTGTCCCAGTCGGCTCGTTTGTAATTCCAAAGTGGGAGCGATTTTGTTTCCTGTGGGCCTACTTCCATGTCAATGGTTAGTCTGATCGGCCTGTGGTCGCTACCTGCCAGTTGGTTTAGCACCTGGCGGTCTATTTTATGGTGTATGTCCTGTGTGGAGAAGGCCAAATCTGGAGTCGAGGTGGTATGCCATGTTCTTGAATAGAAGCTAGGGCTATCCTCCGGCCTATTGATTAGGGAGAGATTTGCATCTATCTCCCAATCTTCCACTTCGTCACCTCTGCTGTCTGTGTCAGAGTATCCCCATCTCTCCTAGTGGCTGTTCAAATCTCCAACTACTATGCAGTTGGAGTCTCTGACCTCCATACTCGAGAGCGATAGGTCTCTATTTGGTGGTCCGTACAGATTGAAAATGCGGAGCTTCGTCTCTTGAGCCATTATGTCAACTCCTACAATTTCTGCTTGTCCGGTGTGATTGACAGATACCGCGCTACTCGGTATGCAGTTTCTGGTCAGTATCAGGACCCCTCCTTTGTGGCCTTCTCTATCTAGACGGAAGGTCTGGTATCCTCTGATTGAGAATTTATGGTTATTGTTGAGGTGCGTTTCCTGGATACATGCCACGTCAATCTTACCTTCATGCAGGTGGTGTGTTAGGGAAAGTTTTTTGTTGATGACTCCCTCCGCATTCCACTATAGTATTTTGAGGGTCTTGAGGTTTTGGCCAATAGAAGTTGCCCCATAGCCATGTGCCTTGACTCCACGACACATGGGTGGGTGACCACCAGTAGTCAAGGGTGGGCCCCTTCGAGGCGTGAGGCCCGGCACTATCGCTGCCTGGAGGGACTCCGCAGAATGAGCGCCATGCGTTTTTCTGATAGGTTGTACTGTCATCATACTGCGATTTACGTTGCACTGTTTTGTTAGGCTTGCGGCCCCGTGCATCCGATTTCAACAGGCTTTTCTGTAGGGATGCCCTCCTTAGCCTTTGGCTGTCCCCAGCCTATCTGCAAGGCAACAGTTGTTTATGATCAGAGTTGTCTCTCTTATGGAAGTTGTCTTACTAGACTATCGAGTCTTCACTACTCGTGTCTATAGGGTGCAATGATGATATGTGAGATGATATATGAGATGGACTGGTTTACCCGGAAGAGAGGCAGTCCAGTGTGTCTGTATCCCAGGATCGTCACGTCCTGCCAGAAACGTAGCATTTGCATGTGAGTGGGGTATCTCTTTTTCCTTTTATTTTCTTGGCTTCTATGCAGGGATGGTACGCCTAGCATTCCCCGCCACCTGGGGTGTTGACACAGTGGGGCAGGTGTGAAATGTCCGCTGGTCTGCATCTCTTCTGCGTCCAGCATGATAGTTATATGGCTGATAACGTACAGAGGTAGATATCGTAGCCGGAGTGCATTTAGCCAGAGGATAAGCCTGGTAATGTCACAGAGATGTTGTTCGCCTGGTGTGCGGACAACTCTCATGGTCAGTGGTTGAGTCTTGACAGTTCACAGTGAGGTGGCTGCTCTACTGTTTTCGACACCCCGACCAGGTACTAAGTCTTTGGTTGGTGGTTTCGCACCCTATCGCCGTATAAGGTGAGTATCAGGCAGTTGTCCGCCCGCTTTGATTGGCGGACGGCAAAGGACCTCTTACTGTGGCTCTACCTGATAGGGCTGGGGCGCAAGCCCCAGGTCCCGAGCATGTAGGAGCCTCCCATTGCAGTTGTGCTGAGATTTTGGGCAGGATTGCGGCTTACAAGGGTTCGGCCGTAATCCCCCACATGGTAGCCTCGCGCCCTTGGCTTATCAGCCTGGTACGTGAACCAATGTGTCTGCGGCTCCTCTCGATTTGAGCTGGTTTTCCGTAGCAACGCCCTGTCATTTGTAGGGTAAAATTGACCTGTCTTCAGATGATCTATTTCCAGCACCCGTTCACTATTTGGTCAGACGAATTTATTGAGGGCTTTTGTTTGTCAATGACCAGGTATTTGAAATCTGCGGTTTCTGCGGAGTTAAACACGATTTCCGTAGCGTTCTTTCATTTGAGTGTTTGAGAGCTGACTTGTCATCCGTGAGTCTAATACCAGCGTACGTTCATTATTAGACCCAAACGGCAGTGCTCTCGATTTGTCAGTTGTTCTACAGTATTGGCGTGTTCAGTCAAATTAAGCCGCAGGTTCCACACCTGGTGGTTCCCTTCCGTCAATTCCCTTAGCGAGACAATAAAGTTTCTTAGGGGGTAGCCCCAGATTTTCGAGGGTCTAATTCCAGCACATGTTCTCTATTAGACCCCACGAAGGTGTACTTTTTGATAGTCATTCTGCAGTATTGGCGTGTTAAGTTAATTTAAGCCTCAGGCTCCACTCCTGATAGTGCTCTTCCGTCAATTCCTTTTTCCGAACACTGGATGCAGACCAAACCGGGCCACAGGGGGCATAACCCCAGATTTCCGAGGGTCTAAATCCAGCACCAGTTCCATATTAGACCCCAGAAGAGTGGTCTCGGCATGTCAATCATTTCAGTGTTGGCCGTGTTGAGTCAAATTAAGCCGCAGGCTCCACTCCTGGTGGTGCCCTTCCGTCAATTCCTTTAAGTTTCAGCTTTGCAACCATACTTCCCCCGGAAGCCAAACACTTTGGTTTCCCGGAAGCTGCCCGCAGAGTCATCGAAGCAACTCCTGCGGATCGCTAGTCGGCATCGTTTATGGTCAGAACTACGACGGTATCTGATCGTCTTCGCGCCTCTGACTTTCGTTCTTGATTAATGAAAACATTCTTGACAAATGCTTTCGCAGTAGCTCGTCTTGCGGCGATCCAAGAATTTCACCTCTAACGCCGCAATACGAATGCCCCCGTTTGTCCCTGTTAATCATTACCTCCAGTTCCGAAAACCAACAAAATAGAACCGAGGTCCTATTCCATTATTCCATGCACCATTATTCAGGCAGCCGAGGCCTGCTTTGAACACTCTAATTTTTTCAAAGTAAACGCGCCGGCCACCCAGGACGCTCAGCGAAGAGCACCCGTGGGAGAGAGCCGGCAGACGGTAGGGCAGGAGACAACGGGCAGTGAACCGGCGCGAGCCGGACCGCCCGCCTGCGCCTGAGATCCAACTACGAGCTTTTTAACTGCAACAACTTTAATATACGCTATTGGAGCTGGAATTACCGCGGCTGCTGGCACCAGACTTGCCCTCCAATAGATCCTCGTTAAAGGGTTTAAAGTGTACCCATTCCAATTACGGGGCCTCGAAAGAGTCCCGTATTGTTATTTTTCGTCACTACATCCCCGTGCCGGGAGTGGGTAAGTTGCGCGCCTGCTGCCTTCCTTGGATGTGGTAGCCGTTTCTCATGCTCCCTCTCCGGAATCGAACCCTGATTCCCCGTTACCCGTTACAAACATGGTAAGCATGTCACGTACCATCGACATTTGATAGGGCAGACATTTGAAAGATGCGTCGCCGGCACATGAGGCCATGCGATCAGCACAAAGTTATCCAGAGTCACCAGTGGGGACGCTGCAACCCCGCGAGGGGAAACGACGATTGGTTTTGAACTAATAAAAGCGCTCTTTCCGCGAGGGTCGGAGCTTGGTAAGCATGTATTAGCTCTAGAATTGCCACAGTTATCCAAGTAGGATCGTGTCATCTAAGGAACCTCGACTGATTTAATGAGCCATTCGCGGTTTCACCGTGGGACAGTGTGAACTTAGACATGCATGGCTTAATCTTTGAGACAAGCATATGACTACTGGCAGGGTCAACCAGATATCTGTCGGAGACGTACGTACAGCACACACCGGTCGGCGGAGGAAGGGTGTGTAAGAAGCCTCGCTGGGACGACGGCCGCAGGGACCGACTGACGGGACGGACGGACGGACGGTTTGTTCCACCCGTCCCTCACTCCGTCGACCTAGGACCGCCTGACAGGGGCCTCCTACACGCACCAGACGACCGACCGACCGGGCTCGCTCGAGGAGGGATGGCAGCGCTCTGTGCAGAACGGATCCCAACGACCTCGGCGATGAATTTCACTGGGACTAGAGACAATTTGGCCTGCCGGCCTGCCCTTCTCCGTAGGGAGAACGCAGGGCCTCGAGGCAACGATTCCTGCTTTCCATTTGCCGGTCACAAGCTCTTTGCGAGAGTCGGACCACCAGCGAGACGTACTGTCGAGCTCTGTTATAAGCCTTAGATAAATCACCACGGACGGACCACGTTTCCTGATACGGACCAGACCAGCGCACCTCGGTGGAGGAGCCACTACAACAAACCGCACCCAATTCGCTCTACGGGGAAAGGTGGGCGAGCGTTTTCCGCAAGCCCGCGCTATCGCTCCGCCTGGCGGGACTGAGATCGCTTTACGAACACTGGTTGAGATTGAGTCGCTGCGGCGAGACAACTACCCCAGATCTATGGGGATCAAGTATAATGTGTAAGTTTTTTTTTTGGTGCGCCCTAAATAGTGCGTCAAGTGGACGGTCGTAGGAGCTCTCTTCACATCCCGAGCGTGCTGATGAAGTGGACCGCTGTCCTCCACACGATTATGCTTTGCTTGACTTCATCTGCATGACGCTTACTACTATGGGGATCAAGTCGATCCACATCTCGTCAGCCAAACTGCATTGAAAACAACATGTTTCCATGGAATGCTACATGGAAGAGAGTTAGTGGTCTTGGTCAGTAAATTGTGCCTGACCGGACTGACGCCTCCTTTCCACTAATTTCGTAAAAAGTGTAGGCACTCTAATTTATCTACAAACAGCCATACTGTAAAAATCTGCCGAAAGACGAATTCTCCCCGTAAATACCGTATTATTCACAAATGAGATGACGTACTTACACTTAAAAGTGAATTGAGGCAGATCTATATGTCAAGTAGAATTAGCGAGAAAAAGCAAAACAAATTTGTCATAAAGATCTGTATCAAATTAACTTCCAAGATAACATGTATTTTGTGGTGTTTTTTGTTACGGAAACAAAATTACGACTGTTTTTTGTGTCTGGTGGTAACAAATTGTTCAGGAGTAAGACCATTGTCACACTGAAACAGAAGAAAAAAAATGAACATAGAGCAACTACCACTCACACACAGCAACCACATCTACCACTCACCCACAGCAACCACAACTACCACTCACCTATAGAAACCACAACTACCACTCACCCACAGAAACCACAATTACCACTCACACACAGCAATCACAGCTACCACTCACCCACATCAATCACAGCTACCACTCACCCACAGCAACCACAGCTACCACACACCCACAGCAACCACAACAATCACAGCTACCACTCATCCACAGCAACCACAGCTACACAATCTTCTTCTTTTTCTTCTTCATCTTCTTCTTCTTTTTCTTCTTCTTCTTCTTTTTCTTCCTTTCTTGTTGTTCTTCTTCTTCTTCCTCTTTTTATTTCTTCAGAACCTGACACTGAAAGACAAAAGAGGATACGCAGAAAGAAGACTTATCAAACATAAACAATACCCTCAAATATTGTCACAAAATGCTGTAGTGTCCAATAGTTTGATATTTTTTGACATTTTTGTATTTTCTACAATATTTCAGGAGATCCACAAAACAAACTTAACAATGGACTAAAAATGACAAGTCTCGCGCTGCATCACAAACTGGCATTTCGAAAGCTTCAACATGGTCTAACAGAGCGCGTGCTCCAATGTACATGATTAATAATGGATAGTCCAGGAGTGTTCACACAATTCACAAGGAGAATTTTTAAAACCGTATTGTGCATATTTCAGGTTGGGATTATTTTAGGATTTGCAGTTTTGGGTTGTAATGGCCAAACCCCAAAACCTGGATAAATTGGTGTTGTCCGTTGTGTCAGCTGTGGTGGCGGTGACCGCTTGGATCCTGGTCATTGCTGGGTCGTTTGTTCCTCGCTGGGCCAGACCACTCCACACCAACCACACTGATGTTAACATTACTTACAGCTTGTGGGGCCGCCAGGTGTGCTACGGGCTCGTCTGTTCAACAAGATACAGGTAAGTGTGACGTCTGGTTTATATATATTTATATATATATAGGTATATATCCATTACTCCATTATCCAATAGCAAGTGTCTATTATGGATTATCCATTGCCAAGCGTTAATTATATATTCATTACTAATAATGCACTGCGTTCTTCTTTTTTCTTTTGTGCTATTGCTCTTCTCTTGTGGCGTCGCAGAAAGGAGGTTATGTGTAGCATTTCTGGTTTGCGCTAGGTATGAGGTTTGTGTAGTCGACGTGTTTTTTTTATATCCTCTGTCCAACGTCGGGTGGCCGACCTATTGCTGGAGAACCTGATACCTTCATGTAGCATGGTTTAGTTGCAGGTTGTTCATAGTGCATTCTTGTCAAATGAGCAAACCACTTTACTCTCTGTGCTCCAATATAGTCGTCAAACGGTGTACAAACTACCCCCACCCCCATATTCTTAAGCGTACTGATACGGATTCTGCCTCGAATTGTTTATCCTACTGCATTTCATGCACAGCGCATCTCACAGGTCTCGATCTGACGTTTGTGCTTTTCTAGTAGTGACCAGGTTTGGCACTGATAACATAACGTAGAGATGATCAATGTGTTTATCAGCGTCTGTTTAGTGGACATATCGACACTTGCATGTTTCAGTATCGGTGCCAAATAGTAGAGCACCTTGTGTGCCTTTTAGATTATGTTTTCCATCTCTCTGTCTAGCCTGCCGTCTTCAGTGAAGACACTTCCCAGATACGTAAATTATTGGACCTGCTTTAAGATTTTGCCGCCGGTGTGGTAACTGTGCTGTGATGGTAGGCGGTTTATTGTCATAGGTTCTGTCTTATCGAAGCTGATTTTCATGTCATAATCTAAGCAGGCTGAGTTGAGAAATGTCATGTGATGTTGTAATTTATTCTGATCTTTGTAGAAGAAGATCTGGTCGTCTGCAAAAATTAATTCGTGTAGAATTTCTTCACAATGATTTGACAGTTGAGTGACTGTATCCATATATACGATGAATAAAAGGAGGTATAGAACACATCCTTGACGCATCCCACTTTTTATTCGGAACCAGTTTGTCTGTTTGACAGTTGTCGTAACAGCCCCTTCGCTATCCACGTAGATGGCTCGTGTATTGTCCAGTAGCTGTCCACCAACACCGTATTCCTCTTTAACACCACATAATTTATGCCTGTTGACTCTATCAAAAGCCTTCTCTTGATCAATGAATTCAGTTCTTTGTTATACTCTATAGACTTTTTACTCAACTGTCGTAAAGCAAATATCGCATCCGTGCATTCCCTGCGTACTCGAAAGCCACATTGTAAGTTATTTATCATAGGTTCTACCCTAAATTGCCCTCGCTATTCCAAAATTCTGGCATTCATTTTTCCTACATGACTTAGAAAGAATTTGCCTCTGTAGGATCCACGCCTTTTTCTTCTATCTTTATTCTTCAATTTCGGCACAACCACCGCTCTTTGCCAATCCCTGGATAACCTCCTGTATTTCCACGCTTACCGGAATATCTGAGTTAGATACTCTACCCCTACTTCTTGGCACACCAATATAGCATCCCCCGGCATAGTGTCAACGTGATGTATTCTTTATTGCATGTACTACTCATTGTCCACTTCTCACTATCCAATATCCACTGTCCAGTACACTATTTCATATCCACGATCAAATATTCACTTTACATTAACCTTTATCTATCATCTTTTATCCGATGCCATTTTCTGCTATTCACTTTATTGCACCGAGTGATCAATATCTTTGACCCAGTGATCAATATATTTGACCCAGTGATCAATATCTTTGACCAAGTGATCAATATCTTTGAGTGATCCATATACTTGACCCAGTGATCAATATCTTTGAACCAGTGATCAATATATTTGACCCAGTGATTAATATATTTGACCCAGTGATCAATATCTTTGACCCAGTGATCAATATCTTTGACCCAGTGATCAATATCTTTGACCCAGTGATCAATATCTTTGCCCCAGTGTCCACTGCCGACTAATACTTCTCATTACGCAGAATCGATTATCAATTATTCAAAAATATCAAATTCCATTTAACGTTATACATTGTTATGTATCTAATTTACATGGCCAAGTATCCAGTATCCACTGTTCGATATCTCCGATTAATTATTCGTTTTCCATGATATATCCAGGGAAGAACATAAAGAGGTCAAGACCTGGTGGTTTGATGAGCAAGGTCAGAAACATGTCAAAGTCACTCAGAGCGTGGAGAAGGTACCAATCACCACCTGCATCGTGGCGAACTACTGTAACATCACCTGGTACGAGGATGTGGGTGAGTGGTAGTTGTGGTTGATGTGGGTGAGTGGTAGTTGTGGTTGATGTGGGTGAGTGGTAGTTGTGGTTGATGTGGGTGAGTGGTAGTTGTGGTTGATGTGGGTGAGTGGTAGTTGTGGTTGATGTGGGCGAGTGGTAGTTGTGGTTGATTTGGGTGAGTGGTACTTGTGGTTGATGTGGGTGAGTGGTAGTTGTGGTTGATGTGGGTGAGTGGTAGTTGTGGTTGATGTGGGTGAGTGGTAGTTGTGCCTGGTGTGGGTGAGTGTAGTTGTGGTTGATGTGGGTGAGTGGTAGTTGTGGTTGATGTGGGTGAGTGGTAGTTGTGGTTGATGTGGGTGAGTGGTAGTTGTGGTTTCTGTGGTGGAGTGGTAATTGTGGTTGATGTGGGTGAGTGGTAGTTGTGGTTGATGTGGGTGAGTAGTAGTTGTGCCTGGTCTGGGTGAGTGTGGTTGTGGTTGATGCGGGTGAGTGGTAGTTGTGGTTGATGTGGGTGAGTGGTACTTGTGGTTGATGTGGGCGAGTGGTAATTGTTGATGTGGGTGAGTGGTAGTTGTTGATGTGGGTGAGTGGTAGTTGCGGTTGATGTGGGTGAGTGGTAGTTGTGGTTGATGTGGGTGAGTGGTAGTTGTGGTTGATGTGGGTGAGTGGTAGTTGTGGTTGATGTGGGCGAGTGGTAGTTGTGGTTGATTTGGGTGAGTGGTACTTGTGGTTGATGTGGGTGAGTGGTAGTTGTGGTTGATGTGGGTGAGTGGTAGTTGTGGTTGATGGGGGTGAGTGGTAGTTGTGCCTGGTGTGGGTGAGTGTAGTTGTGGTTGATGTGGGTGAGTGGTAGTTGTGGTTGATGTGGGTGAGTGGTAGTTGTGGTTGATGTGGGTGAGTGGTAGTTGTGGTTTCTGTGGTGGAGTGGTAATTGTGGTTGATGTGGGTGAGTGGTAGTTGTGGTTGATGTGGGTGAGTAGTAGTTGTGCCTGGTCTGGGTGAGTGTAGTTGTGGTTGATGCGGGTGAGTGGTAGTTGTGGTTGATGTGGGTGAGTGGTACTTGTGGTTGATGTGGGCGAGTGGTAGTTGTTGATGTAGGTGAGTGGTAGTTGTTGATGTGGGTGAGTGGTAGTTGCGGTTGATGGGGGTGAGTGGTAGTTGTGGTTGGTGTGGGTGAGTGGTAGTTGTGGTTGATGTGGGTGAGTGGTAGTTGTGGTTGGTGTGGGTGAGAGGTACTTGTGTTTGATGTGGGTGAGTGGTACTTGTGGTTGATGTGGGTGAGTGGTACTTGTGGTTGATGTGGGTGAGTGGTACTTGTGGTTGATGTTGGTGAGTGGTACTTGTGGTTGATGTGGGTGAGTGGTAGTTGTGGTTGATGTTGGTGAGTGGTAGTTGTGGTTGATGTGGGTGAGTGGTAGTTGTGGTTGATGTGGTTGGTGTGGGTGAGTGGTAGTTGTGGTAGAGAGGTTTTTTGATGGATGTAGTTTTAACTTGTAGAGAGTATGATGGTGGAGGTAGATGTTGCTCATAGAGAGGATGCTGGTGGAGGTACATGTTGCTCATAGAGACGGTGATAGTAAGTAATAGTTTTAGCTGATGTCGGTGGTAGAGAAGATATTGGTGGAGATAGATGTTGCTGGTAGAGACGGTGATAGTAAGTAGCAGTGTTAGCTGATGTTGGTGGTAGAGAAGACGTTGCGTTGTAGTAGTAGTTCTTGTTGCGCTAATTTTATAGAGCAGGTATGGGCAGCATTTGGCCCCACAGGCGAATCCATCGCTGATTTCAGGCCGCGATGAGATTATGACATGTCACTGAATCTGGCCCGCTAGCCAGACATAATTTTGTATGTAAAATGAACAGTACAAAGATGGGAACCTACTCATTCTGGAATTAAATATGTAATAAATAAATCATAATGAGTTACTTTGAAGGGTTGGGGGTAGGGGTGGGGCGATTGGGGGGGGGCGGATTGGGGAAAGGGGCAGTAGGGAATGAGCTGACAGCAGCAAGAGTCTTACTTGCAGAGCAGGCTGCTTGCTTCAGGGTTAGCTAACCACCAGACTTATCTGAGTTCAAATGGTGTCCTTTGAAACGTATTTCACTTGTGTAGTCTTACTTCTTTAAGAGAAGAGCGATTGCTGTGTCGGGCCGAACGGCACAGATATCGCAGACTCGCTGTAAACTATGACACAACGCCACAAATGACATTTTCAGGACCAGCGCTGAAGAGGTATAAGTTTCGTGGGTACCCCATAAATACTTGAAGTTGACGTCTTGGAGTATAAACGAGTGAACATTACAAGGTAAATCAAGTTACGGTTTGTCAAGGTGAAGCTGACGCAGCAAGAAACGTCTACCAAACCCTTTATATGTCTGAGAGAACCCAACCAGAACTGCTGACCATAACTGCCAGTATATAATTGAACGTGTCTAAGTTGTAAATGCGAGTTTATTATTTTCAACTTTGTTGATATCTAGCACATTGTGATATATTACGAGGCGTGTTCAAATGAAACCGAACCAAACTTCAACAAGTAATGATGACGTCACTTATGGGGCAAATAGCACATACCAACAGTCAAGTTTGCAAAATGTCATTATCCTCCGAATCATAGTTTTCCCAGCAGACCATTGAAAACATGACGGGTGTTATACGGAATCCGCCAAGAGTTGATCAGCGAGCGGTGATTCGGTTTCTAACAGCTGAAGGATGTCCACCAATTGATATTCATCGCAGAATGCATGCAGTGTAGGTGACAAAAGTGTGTCAAAGACAACGGTGAAGAACTGGAGTTAAGGAAAGATCTTCCGAGTCCTGGCCAGGCACATATTGTTGCGTCCTTCTTTAAACATCGTTGTCCAGTTCTTCACTATTGTCTTCGACCCACTTTTGTCACCATACACTGCCTACATTCTGCTATGAATGTCAACTGGTCTACATCCTTCAGCTGAAACCTAATCCCCGCTCGCTTATCAGCTCCCGACGGATTCCGTATCACACCCGCCATATTTTTAATGGTCTGCTGAGGAAATTATTAGTCGAAGGATAATGACATTTTGCAAACTTGACGGTTGGTATGTGCTGTTTACACCAGAAGTGACATCATCATGCGCATCGTACGCATGTTTACTTGTTGCAGTTTGGTCCTGTTTCATTTGAACATGCCTTGTATATCACCATGGAAGATTTTGACATCTAGTTTCCATTTCTCAATGAAACCTTTCATTTTCTGGCCACAGTGGATGACTGAGAGTAGAGGAAATTATTAGTCGAAGGATAATGACATTTTGCAAACTTGACGGTTGGTATGTGCTGTTTACACCAGAAGTGACGTCATCATACGTATCGTACGTATGTTCACTTGTTTCAATTTGGTCCGGTTTCATTTGAACTCGCCTCGTATATTGATGTTTTCTATATATTGATTGCGTCGGTGTTCTAAATTATTCAAGTGTCTCTAAGAGGGATGTTGTTAGCGAGTGTCATGTTTTTCAAGAGGAGTTGTCTGATTGTTACTTTTATGTCATGCAGAAGTAACACTCCATTTGTTTTATTTGTTTTGAAACTATTTCCATTGCGAAAGCATACAACCTACAATGGCGTTATCAAACATGGCAATTGTAGTGATTTCAAAGGTCAGCTGAGAAAACAGATACATAATCTCAAAAAGAATTTGTCGGCTCCATAGATGATTTCCACAAACGTAATAACACTCTTCAGTCAAACTTTATTGCCAGAGAAAAATTGTAAAGCACTCGAAGCGCTATTCTGATAGAGGCTTCACCAAAGAATTGTTCACTGACGTCATACTGTTTCCTAATAAAACAAGGACGTTAAACAAATAAGTCTTTCCCGTTGACTGTAACAAGATGGAACGACGGAAATGGACAACAGCAGCAAAGGCGAATTTCGATAAAATTAGCAAACTCCAAAACCAAGCCATGAGAGTTATAACAGGAGGCATGAAGTCATGGCCAATTGTAGAACTTGAAAAGATTACAAAACTGCACAGCTGCAATCAGAGAAACTCAGAAGACTGACTGACCATCCAATGCACCAGAGACTAAACAATCTTGGAAATGGAAAACTAAAACGGAGAAACTTTGCAGAAATAGCCAAAGCAAAGATGCACGAAGACCCCATGAACGCACTAACAACACCAAAGCCCATCCCTACTGTATGAAAACCTACCTGGAGGCAGGATATATATCCAGATGTGGTAGAAAATAAACCAGGTTTTGCAAAAAAAAACTGCCAGACTGAAAAAGAAAGAAGAGATACTACCCTGAGCTATATAACGAAAAACTACCCAAGCATGGACTTGGACCCATGCATACACCGATGGTTCTGTAACAAACTCAATACAGAAAGGAGGGGCAGGAGCATTTCTGAACCTACCAAATGGCAGAAAAATAACACTGTCATTCGCTACTGGAAAATACACAAGCAATTTCAGAGCAGAGGCAGAGGCACTGAGGGCGGCAGTGGAAGAAATGGTGACAGGTAAAAGGAATGAAAGCCATATAGTACTGCGAACAGATGCCCTGGCGGTAGTCACAGCACTAAAAATCCAGAAAAATACTTAACTTAATGACTTAAGAGCAGTATTCTGTCAACTATGCCAGCAGTCCGCACCAAAAAGGGTAGTGGTACAGTGGGTTCCATCCCACTGCAACATCCAAGGCAACGAGGAGGCAGACAGAGTGGCAAAAGAAGGTGCAAAACTACCACAACCAGATACTAATATGACATACGAAGAGTCAAAACGGCTTATTAGATCTAGATACATGACCAAATGGGAAACTGAACATACTGGCTACACAAAAAACGATGCCTATTACCAGTTGAACCGAAGAGAGCAGGTCGTGGTCTTCAAACTTCGCACTGGCGACAATAGACTAAGGTACCACCTATTCAACAAATTGAAGATAGGTGACACTGACGAATGCCCGTGTGGTACCGGGAAAATGACCGCTGAGCATTTGCTGCAAAACTGCCCGACATACGAGGATCAGAGAGAGCAGATGTGGCCATCACCAGTGGCAACACTAGACAAGCTCTATGGCAGTGTCGACAGCCTCAGGATGACCGCTGCTTTTTTCGAAAAAATAATTGTTACTGTCTGACTGCGTACGATGAAGAAGAAGAAGAAGAACGACGGAATATCGGGTGATATAAAATTAAGCCTCAAAGAACTCACGTCACAATTTATCAACTGTTCTAGACGAGAGCACAGACGTAACCGATACAGTTCAGTTGATTGCAAAGTCGGTGCTAAATTCAATTGTGCAGAGGAACTACTTGCTTCAACCAGTGAAAGACACTACCCGAAGAGAAGATATTTTCCAGAAAATAAAATGTTTGTTTTATAAATTCGACGGGACAATAAACGGGATATAAAGCGACTTAGGTCCAGCATTGGCTGGTTCAAACATATACTTTGTTCCGAAAATCAGAACAGAAGATTTATGTTTGCTTCTCTGCATTTTATATCAACATAACGCATGTGCAAAATCGATTAAAATCGCCCAAATCATGACCACTGTAGTTTCCAGCATAGATTCCTGAATGATAGGGTACTAAATCATCGACAGTTTCAAGAATTTCTGGAAGACGTTAAATTTGAGCATGAAGAGACCTCACCTTATTGTGAACAGAGTTAGCTAAGTAAGGGGCGGATGCTGAGGGGAAACGACTTTATTTTGTGAAAAAAGGCATCTTTTTTTGACGACATGAAAAGAAAATCTCTGCAGGAGTTACAAAACAAAAGCTAGTCGCTTGATCTGGCATTTCGTGTAGGCGTTAAAACTCTTTTTAGTAAACTCAATGCTAAGTTACAAACTCAAGGACAGTTGGTTCCTGAGCTACATGAACAAGTTAAACTCTTTCAGAATAAACCGACTTTGAGAAAGTCAACTAAAGATAAGAATACTTATCCTTTTCTCACACTTGCGAACCAAACCAATGTTTTGATTGCTGTTTATTTGCTGATGAGTTGACGATTTAATTGAAGCATTCAACGCCAGGTCTCATGATTTTTTAGTACAAGAATCAAATTTACAAATCTTCTTTACCCCATTTGATGTTGGCATGGAACAAGATTGGTTGTATACTGGCTACACTGACTGACAGTGACAGATTGGTCACTGGTTGTATACAGACTCTGCAGGGTCTTCTAAACCAGTATAAAGACGTTAAGTTAAGTTAAGATCAACCTTCATTGTAAATGGAACTAATTGAACTGCAAGAGAACTCAGATGTAAAGACAAAAGGAAAGATGTTTCACTAACCAACTTTTCTCATAAATATTTTCCAAAGAACAATTGTCCAAAACTGACATCTTTTGATCGGAAAGATAAACACTGTTTGGAAACACTTGCAGCTGTGAGCAGTTTTTGTCTACAATTAAATTTGAAAAATCAAAAACGAGAACAAGAATAAGAGATTCCCATCCAGAAAATGTTTAGCGTGTTGCAACTCCAGTTACTTCCCCGAACATTCGGTCCGCCTTAAGCTGAATTTTATTTTAATTGTAAAGGGAATTTGATCAAATCTCAATCATCAAAGTAAACGTTACATAATCAGTAGCTTAATATAAATTTTATGAAATGTATGTTTTAATCTTAATCCACTCATACATTTGTGTGTGCTAGTAACATAACTTTAATCACATTTTTAAAATGAACTAAAACTAATGATCTGTTTTCAAATAATTACCATTATCTTGAAATTTTAAAAATAACTTCATATGGTTTAGCCCACGGATATATTTGTAATTCTTTATCTGTTCGCGGTTTTCATGAAGTTGCCCATATATGTTATATATTGTCCTACTTGATGGGGGTAGCAGTAGACGCTGAGCTGTTGGTGGGAGCAGGAACACAAACATAATACCTGGTAGATGCTGATGCCATTGTTGCTGTTGTTGATGGAGTTGCTGTTGTTGTTGTTGATGGAGTTGCTGTTGTTGTTGTTGTTGGAGTTGCTGTTGTTGTTGTTCCTGGTGTTTATGCTGTTGTTGCTGCTGTTGTTGTTGTTGTTGTTATTGTTGATGTTGTTTCTGTTGTTGGTGTTGGTATTGCTGCTTTTCGAAGTAACTCTAACTAAGATCTTCTCTGCTGATGAATTTTCTTTGGTAGCGGGTTTACAATGGTTCTTCTTAAATCACCGGACGTACTGAATAAAGTGAACATGGTTCCACCTCGCTGTAGTGCAATGCAAGGCTTTCTAGGCAGTCTACCAACACGGAAATTACAATGTCAATCCTCATCTTGTCGGTCAGGCTGAGGTTGAAGTAATATTGTCACGTGAACGTCCTGGATGGCATGTATCATCTTGGTGACTATGCTGCACCAGATCCTAATTTACCCTCATATACATAGCTCACGACTAGAGCCTGCGTGAATACTTTGATAAGGTATCCCTCGAGGTCAATGTTACTGTTCAAATCAACTTGTGCTGAGTTAACCCATGCCTATGTGAGTGTTCTGCTTGGGTCTTTGTGTGGGACATGGGCAAGAATAGCACCACTACCTCACAGAGAGTATGTCCAAAGAGGTGACTAACTGTGACATGGCATAACACCGGTCATGGTTAGGTGGTTTGTTTAGAGCAGCGTAAATGGCACCTAACATGCTGCTGGGTCTACTTTACATTAGTGTTTGAGTCTATTACGATGGATTCACACCTCGGTTAAACATTCTCCGTAAGCGCTTGTCCCAACGTAGCGGAGTATTAAGCTGCTCGAGCCTAGCCCGCTAGGCAGGAAGCCTTTCTCCAAAAAATATCTAGCTCATATCAGAGCTGGGACCTGCACAGCGGTATCTGCCCTTGTAGAAGTACAGGTCGACTAAGAATTACGTGAGCGTGGTACCGGGTTACAGCGGCGAGCTTCAGAAAGTGGTTCAGGGTCCTCTTCAAGTGCATTGTGAGGCTCTCCCCTTTGTGAATTGCAGTGTCCATCCCCACCTTGTTGACCAGGACGCTGTTACATATCATGTTTCTAGGATCCCGAATTAGGACGTAAGGTGGAAGTCTTGAACATTATGCTTTGTGCTTCCGGCACAGCCCCCATGAAGGCAGAACATATTTTACAGTCCTGTCCACCGTATACCGACAAAAGAAGTAGCATTTGGCAACAGAAGCTGTACGGGAGTGTACAGAACCTTGAGTCGAATGATGCCTTTCGTTAAAGTAATTGAAGTTGAGGTCTGAAGATGAACGAGGAAGAAGAAGAATATTATGTTTCCCAGCCCTAATCACTCTTCTCTCCCACCTTTATTGAAATGTTTCACCTGACGGAATATTTTTGTCTAGCATCCTGATTAGTATGTTCCACCTGATCCTAATTATTATCTTTCTCTTTCTCTCTCTCTCTCTCTCTCTCTCTTTATCTTTCTTTCTCTCTCTCTCTCTTTATCTCTCACTCATTGATAGGTATGTGTCACTTGACCTTGATTAATCTTCCCTCACCGCTTGATCAGTATGTTTCACTTGGCTTAATTACTCTTTCTCTCCCACCTTGATCAGAATGTTTCATCTGACCCTGATTACTCTTCATTCCCACCTTAATCAGCATGTTTCATCTGACCCAGATTACTCTTCACTCCCAGCTTGATCAGCATGTTTCATCTGACCCTGATCACTCTTCACTTCTACCTTGATCAGCATGTTTCATCTGACCCTGATTACTCTTCCCTCCCAGCTTGATCAGCATGTTTCATCTGACCCTGATCACTCTTCACTTCCACCTTGATCAGCATGTTTCATCTGACCCAGATTAATCTTCTCTCCCAGCTTGATCAGCATGTTTCATCTGACCCAGATTACTCTTCACTCCCAGCTTGATCAGCATGTTTCATCTGACCCTGATTACTCTTCACTTCCACCTTGATCAGCATGTTTCTTCTGACCTTGATTACACTTCGTTCTTCCCTGTATCCCAACATTTTAAATATTTTTAATATCATTCGTTTTACATTTTGAGGCTACTATCACCATGCACAACCCTCCTTAATCGTTTTTGTCTACATGCTCTGCAAGTTAAAGTGATCATATTGTTTTTAACTCAGGTTATATATATATATGTGTGTGTGTGTTTGTCTGTGTGTGTGTGTGTGTGTGTGTACTTGCTTACTTACTTAAAAACGTGAGTCCTGGTACCGGGTGCCTGGTCCTGGTGAGTACCATGATGATCCAAAGGCTTGGTGCAGAACATCTCTCTACCTTGTTGACGGTCGGCCACTAGGGAGATTGTAGTTGTATGACCATCAGAAAGACACTTTCCTCGTTTATCTATCATCATTCATGCGGACCACATGGCAGGCCCATCTGTACTTTCGTATTTGACGCAGAGTCGACGACATCCTGGAATTCTCTTTGGTTATTGATGTCGATATTTCGGATGTGGTCTTCAATTGTAGGACTCTTCGCTTCATTGCTCTTTCGGTAATACGGAGCTGCTTTGCGTCTGCTTTGCGAAGACTCCAAACCTCGCAGCCATATTCAGTCACTGGGATAACCTTGCTATTGAATGTGTGAGCCATGACGTCCGTCAACTGCTTGAGTATCGATTTAAAAATGCGGTTGAAGCATAGCCAACCCGCCGCTCTCCTACGTCAGAACTCCTTATCACCATTGTGGTTGTTGATTTCCTGTCATAGGTAGACAAACGCATTGACATTTTCGGTTGGCTCATTTTCCAATCGCAGTTTCCCCCGCAGGGCAGAAAGTGTTCAGTAGAAATTGAGTCTTCTTTCTATTTTTGTTCAGGCCAACCGCCTTACCTACTTCATTTATCAACTTATGCTTTGTTCGGCTTTTGTTCAGGCCAACCGCCCTACCTACTTCATTTATCAACTAATACTTTGTTCGGCTTTTGTTCAGGCCAACCGCCCTACCTACTTCATTTATCAACTAATACTTTGTTCGGCTTTTGTTCAGGCCAACCGCCCTACCTACTTCATTTATCAACTAATACTTTGTTCGGCTTTTGTTCAGGCCAACCGCCCTACCTACTTCATTTATCAACTTATGCTTTGTTCGGCTTTTGTTCAGGCCAACCGCCTTACCTACTTCATTTATCAACTTATGCTTTGTTCGGCTTTTGTTCAGGCCAACCGCCCTACCTACTTCATTTATCAACTTATGCTTTGTTCGGCTTTTTTTCAGGCCAACCGCCCTACCTACTTCATTTATCAACTTATACTTTGTTCGGCTTTTGTTCAGGCCAACCGCCTTACCTACTTCATTTATCAACTTATGCTTTGTTCGGCTTTTGCAATACAGTTGCAATGTCACAATGTCCTCCGCTAGATGTAGGTGTGAGAGCATCTCGCCATCTATGTTGACACCTCGATCCTGGCAATTTTTGTACCTACTAACTTGAAGAGCACCTATGAACAGTTTTGCTGAGATGATATCTTGTGTTGTACTCCTCGGTGTATAGCTATGGAAAGTGGCTTATGGAAAGGAGTGGCCGCTGTTAAGTAGCCCTCGTTTATCTTCCCTATAACCTGGACGTACTTTACATCCTCAAGTCATGCACCACTTTCACCATTTATTTATTACCGTTTACCACTGACGTTTGTTTACGCTATCAAAGGTTATTTATGAATGTAGATATATAAAGGCAAAGGCCGCCGTCCATCGTAGACGATGATGGAATAATTTATTTTGCTAGCGCTATTTTTAGTAAGGATAAACTGCACTACTTTTTATCCTCACTCTCTCGTCTCGAGCCGCCCGACCCCAGTGGCAAGTCAAGGACAAGACGACTAGAGGGCGACTACGAGATGCAGGGGACTCCGCATCAAGCACCCGTGAAAATGACGGCGAAGTCCAGAGTCGAACCCACACCACTTGATCACGAGGCCGACGGCTTAACCACTTCGCCACAGAATCCCCATATATATATATATATATATATATATATATATATATATATATATATATATATATATATATATATATATATATATATATATATATATATATATTTATATAATATATATCAGAAACCAAATATTATAATATACATTCATTGCCACCTCGCAGGGAGAGTGAACAACGAGTCTAAAACATGTCTGGTACAATGTAGCACAATAGGAAGTCTACACTTCTGTAGTCTAGTGTAAGGAGCTGAAGAAGACTATCCAAAATACGAATCGTTTGAGGGTGACTGAAGCAGATCTTTGTACTTACAAAATCAAATGAGAAATAAGTAGACAAAAGTGAAGCTAACATCGACTATTTCAGGATCCTTTATTAATGGAAACCCCTCCCACTCCCACCCTCATACCACCCCACCCCACCCCCTTTCACTCTCCGAGGTCCACAATTGCCTTGGTTACGACAATGAAAATAGATTTTAAAATACTGAAGTGCGACGATTAAGGATGGATTTTTTTTCTAAAGAAGAGGTAAAAGATCAGAGAAATCGTGGGAAAATTGCATGTGAAACAAGAGAATGCTTAAATCAAAAATTGAGGAGATAATGAAGGAACGAAATGTAAAAATCAAAGACACTCAAAGATTTATTAATCCCTGTTGGCGCGTGCAGAGCGCGGACATTTGCTCGCGGCCATGGCGTATTAATATTCCATGTCCTTCATCATGATGAAAGATAGTTCCGGCAACGAACGACGCCAGCCAAGTTGGTTGGATATGGAAGGTTAAACATGGTTTTTTGTGTGTGCTGAATAGTGAGCTCGTTTCTTGGTCTGTAAAACAGCATAGATATTCATCATTTTTGTCTACCTACAGACCTTATCTTCTTCGTTTTTTTTTTAGGGAAGCTAGTAGTGTCTGTTTGTAAATTCGTGTCTTCGTGATACTGATGTCTTGTAAAATGTTAATAACAGTTGTATGTCCTTTAACTACTTGAACTTACAAGTAGGTAGTGTGAATGTAAGGTAGTGCCAGGCAAGATATGCAACGGATTCGTCTTAAACAGATCAAAAGCGGAAGTTGACAAATAGCTCTGAGAGGAGCAGACAGGATTTCGTCATGAAAGATCATGAACAGATCATAAATAGCTCTGAGAGGAGCAGACAGGATTTCGTCATGAAAGATCATGAACAGATCATAAAGAGACTCTGAGAGGAGCAGACAGGATTTCGTCATGAAAGATCATGAACAGATCATAAATAGCTCTGAGAGGAGCAGACAGGATTTCGTCATGAAAGATCATGAACAGATCATAAATAGCTCTGAGAGGAGCAGACAGGATTTCGTCATGAAAGATCATGAACAGATCATAAATAGCTCTGAGAGGAGCAGACAGGATTTCGTCATGAAAGATCATGAACAGATCATAAATAGCTCTGAGAGGAGCAGACAGGATTTCGTCATGAAAGATCATGAACAGATCATAAATAGCTCTGAGAGGAGCAGACAGGATTTCGTCATGAAAGATCATGAACAGATCATAAAGAGACTCTACGCATGACAGTAGAACAAGTATTTCATGGAATTCATCCTTATATACAAATTGTAACGCCTATGAAAAGGCTTTGACAGTGTGGATCGAAGTACGCTATGGCAACTGTTGAGGCACTATGGGATACCAGAGAAGTCCATAACTCTCATACAGAATATGTGCGAAGATACAGTTGTTAGACTGGTACATGAAGGAGTACTGACTGACAGCTTCGGGATATAAACAGGAGTGATGCAAAGATGCCTGTTCTCACTTTTCCTGTTCTCGTTGACTACAGTGTTGATAATGAAGACATCAATCGAAATAAAAGAACTGGTTTTCAGTTAATACATTTATCATATTTGGAGGACCTGGACTACGCAGATGATCTGGTACTTTTGTTACACAGACAGAACCAAATAAAAGAGACACTTGATACGATAAAAAAAAAAAAATGAAAGAACAATCAGCTATTTGGGACTGATAATCATGAATGAACTCGTACTCTTTCAACTCAACACTTTAAACAAAGAACTCATCATGCTGGAGACAGAGCAGTTGGAGGAGGTGGATACCTTTAGCTATTTGGGCAGCGCCATTGATACATCAGGAGGTACAGATGTAAGGACCAGAATTGAAAAGGCAAGAATTACGGGTAGGTTAGGGACAGCAAATAGACCAGGAAACTGTCCTTCATAAGTGCACGTGAAGACGGATTCAGCGGCGCCAGGACGCAGAGAAGTGTGTATGTCAACCCCCCCCCCCCTCCCCCTTATAAAGACAGTTACAGACATAACGTTGATGTAGCAGAGATGTTCATGTCCGAGGGTGAGAACACACATCACGCCCAATAAATCCAGACACAGACATCACTTTGATGGAGTCAGCGATATCTGATGGCGGACAATATAACCCACCTCGTAAAGTCAGTAACGACATGACTTTGATGGAGCCAGCGATGTCTGATGGCGGACAATATAACCCACCTCGTAAAGTCAGTAACATACATGACTTTGATGGAGCCAGCGATGTCTGATGGCGGACAATATAACCCACCTCATCAAGTCAGCCACAGACATGACTTTGATGGAGCCAGCGATGTCTGATGGCGGACAATATAACCCACCTCGTAAAGTCAGTAACAGACATGACTTTGATGGAGCCAGCGATGTCTGATGGTGAACATCACAACCCACCTCATCAAGCCAGCCACAGACATGACTTTGATGGAGCCAGCGATGTCTGATGGGGGACAATACAACCCACCTCGTAATTTAGACACCCCCACCCCCTCCTCCCGCAGCACGCTATCCCCTCTCTTTCAGAGTCCGCTGCCTGATCCTCCTCTGAGATTAGTCCATTCTTTTATGTTGCCCTCCTATTTCTTCGCAATTCAGTAGGAGATTGAGACACACGTCAATTGAGAGATCTATGTCAATCAATCAATCAGTCAATCAAATCCTGTCATTTCTCTCGATACACGGGTCATTGGCCACATCTCGCCAGCATTTACAGCCTAGGCGGCTCTTTCTGTTTCTCTCCAGGATTAAACATTGAATCCAAGTCCCACTCAAACTCTCTTCTTCATGTAGTTTACTCGCTTTTCGTGGCAAAGGTACAAGGTATGAACTCATTTAAAGGTACATTTCAGTCGAGCCAGCTGTAAATGAGTATCTGGCATACGACTAAGGAAGTTACAGCCAACGATGAAAGGAACTAGTCACCCTACCTCATACAAGCTGTGGTTTAGTTTACTGTAGGCTCTGACAACGTTACTCCACGACAGTAGTGTAACTACTGTGGGACAAACCTTTACTTTACTCTTTCTCTTCCCTTAAAAGCCTGCTTAGCTATATTTTACAATGGCATCCTCAGTGTATGTTATATTCAGCCCCATTTTCTTTGTTTAATGTTTTGTTCCAGTAACAATTGCTCGCTCCTTTCCCACAGGTCTTCGGTCCAGGTCTTCGGTCCAGGTCTTCGGTCCAGGTCTTCGGTCCAGGTCTTCGGTCCAGGTCTTCGGTCCAGGTCTTCGGTCTAGGTTTTCGGTCCAGGTCTTCGGTCCAGGTCTTCGGTCCAGGTCTTCGGTCCAGGTCTTCGGTCCAGGTCTTCGGTCCAGGTCTTCGGTCCAGGTCTTCGGTCCAGGTCTTCGGTCCAGGTCTTCGGTCCAGGTCTTCGGTCCAGGTCTTCGGTCCTAACCATGTACTACCACTTTATGCGCATTATCCTTTTCATACATCCGCTTATTGAAGGACTTGAGTCTTTGTTGTATCGCTATCGTCTTTATCCATGTCTCGGCTCCATTTAACAAGGGACCTAGGGGTTATAATAGATCATACAGGTAAAGTGAGTGAGCAAGTTCAGGTAGCAGTGAAAAAGCCAAATGCAATGTTAGGTATGATAAAAAGAAATATTAAACATAGGAGCAAGGAAGTGATAGTCAAACTGTATAATGTTTAGACCTAGATTTGAGTACTGTGTACATGTGTGGAGTCCTTAACATAGAGGAGATATAAATATGCTGGAAAGAATACAAAATAGAGATACAAAGATGATAGTGGGATTCCAGAATTACAGTTGTGAGGAAAGAGAAAAACCGGCCTACATTGTCTAGAGGAGAGAGGAATTCGAGGTGACTTAATACAGGTTTATAAGATGATCAGAGGAATGGATAAATTAGACTATAACAAGTTGTTTTTTTTTTCAAAATCAGCCACCAACAGGAACAAGAGGGCATAGCTACACATTAACTAAAGAGAGGTTCAGAGAAAATATAAGAAATATTTTTTTAGTCAGAGAGTGGTGAATGCTTAAAATGCATTGCCATGGAAGGTAGTGGAGGCAGGGACAATTAATGCATTTAAGAATAGATTGAATGCGCATAGCTTTTAGAGCAAGGTAATGTAAATGAAACTGGTTGTATACAGACTCTGCAGAGTCTTCTAAACCAGTATAGAGACGTTAAGTTAAGTTAACAGCACCGACTTGACACTCGCGTTATAGTATTTTAACGTTGGTGAATCCTGATGTCTTTGGATCTCACCCATTCAATTGTTCATCTAAATGAATATTCTTGTGTTTTCGTAGTGGCTTCAGCTACTACGTTATCAATACATTACAGTTTAGTCAGTAATAAATAAATACCTGTCTAACTACTAATAGCGAAGTTAAGGCAGCTACGAAGAGAACTGGTCGTCACCTCAACAAAATACAGTTATCGAAGCCACTAACACTTCATCCTCGACGGCACTGAATGCTGGTGTGACTTATTTTAAATAAATGAGAGATAGGAATGTCTGAGCGAACTGTATAATACTAGTAAATAGAATGACTGCCCTGAGACATCGAATCTGAAGTGAATTTCTTAGTCTAGCCACATAGTTCCTCCGGGAAAGTAACTCTGGTTCAAACATTTGATTGATTTATGTAATTCTTTACCTCCCTTTCCTGAATCACATCGCACGCATTCACGCGACAAATTATGCAAATCACTAATGATGTTTAAAAAGAAAAAATTTTAAAACTGTAACTCGGTATAAACCGGAAATCGGCAATGCAGACATACATTTACCCGGGAAAATTACGCGACGGGAAGTAGCTAATATAATATGCAAAATGGTGGAACACGCGCGATTATTTGGACGCTGTTGCTAGGCAACACAAATGTGATTTTAGACAAATTAATGTCCGACTCTCGTGAGAGATAAAGAAAAATTGAATATTCTGTGACGATATTGATTGAGTGGTTGCTACAAACGTGATGATAATGTGGTTATTTGAGGGTGAAAGTGCAAGGACCAACTTTGTATCTATTTTCTAGTAGATTGATTTGTCTGGCCAAAAAATCGCTTTGCTCAAATATGCCACAGGTACCCTGGTTGTAAAGAAGCCCTATGTGCATGTTGAAATCAGGGCTGCAGATGCTCGGATTCATGAGTTCTACAAACAGCCGTTACAGTGGTGTTCAAATGCTTTGTTTGAGGCAAAAAGGCGACATAATCAGTTAATTAAATTGTAGGTCTATTACGATCAGTTATTAAATATTAGGTCTATTACGATCAGTTATTAAATATTAGGTCTATTACGATCAGTAAATAAAATATTAGGTCTATTATGATCAGTTATTAAATATTAGGTCTATTATGATCAGTTATTAAATATTAGGTCTATTACGATCAGGTATTAAATATTAGGTCTATTACGATCAGTTATTAAATATTAGGTCTATTACGATCAGCTAATAAAATGATAGCCTCAATCGTAGAAGTTTCACAACCATCTGGTTACATTGGCCTCGTGTGGAGTCTGGTCAAGTAGTTTTTTTTTAAAAAGCTCTAGAAGCACACCCTTAAACAGTAATATATGATACAAGGAGACAAATGATTGGGGGAGGGAGGTGGTTTAGGGAGAGGGGGGGGTAACTCTCTTTTCTAAGGAAAGGGAACAGAAAAATAGGGATGTGGAAGAAGAAGTAGAAGATGATGATGAACATGAAGAGGTGAAGTAGATACTAAGAAGGAGAACAAGTAGAAGAGAAGGAGGAAGATTAGTCGTAGAATACTAGCAAAACGAAAAAGTTGATGATGAAGGAGATGAAAAAGGTGAGATAGAAGAAGATGATGACGATGAGGGCGAAGATGTACACGAAAATGAGAAGGAAGAAGAAGAAGAAGAATGGAAGACGAAAAAGAAGAAGAAAATGAAGAATAAGAAGAAGGAACAAGAAGAAGAAGAAACAAGAGGACGATGAAACAAGAGGAAGAAGAAACAGGGGAAGAATAAACAAGAGGAAGAAGAAACAAGGGGAAGACGAAATAAGAGAGAGAAAAAACAAGGGGAAAAAGTAACACGAGGAAGAACAAACAAGAGGATGAAGAAACAAGGGGAAGAAGAAACAAGAGGAAGAACAAACAAGAGGAAGAAGAAACAAGAGGAAAAAGTAACACGAGGAAGAACAAACAAGAGGAAGAACAAACAAGAGGAAGAAGAAACAAGAGGAAAAAGTAACACGAGGAAGAACAAACAAGAGGAAGAACAAACAAGAGGAAGAAGTAACACGAGGAAGAACAAACAAGAGGAAGAACAAACAAGAGGAAGAAGAAACAAGAGGAAAAAGTAACACGAGGAAGAACAAACAAGAGGAAGAACAAACAAGAGGAAGAAGAAACAAGAGGAAAAAGTAACACGAGGAAGAACAAACAAGAGGAAGAACAAACAAGAGGAAGAAGAAACAAGAGGAAAAAGTAACACGAGGAAGAACAAACAAGAGGAAGAAGAAACAAGAGGAAGAAGAAACAAGAGGAAGAACAAACAAGAGGAAGAAGAAACAAGAGGAAAAAGTAACACGAGGAAGAACAAACAAGAGGATGAAGAAACAAGGGGAAGAAGAAACAAGAGGAAGAAGAAACAAGAGGAAGAAGAAACAAGAGGAAGAAGAAACAAGAGGAAGAAGAAACAAGAGGAAGAAGAAACAAAAGGAAGAAGAAACAAGAGGAAGAAGAAACAAGAGGAAGAACAAACAAGAGGAAGAAGAAACAAGAGGAAGAAGAAACAAGAGGAAGAACAAACAAGAGGAAGAAGAAACAAGAGGAAGAAGTAACAAGAGGAAGAAGAAACAAGAGGAAGAAGAAACAAGAGGAAGAAGAAACAAAAGGAAGAAGAAACAAGAGGAAGAAGAAACAAGAGGAAGAACAAACAAGAGGAAGAAGAAACAAGAGGAAGAAGAAACAAGAGGAAGAACAAACAAGAGGAAGAAGAAACAAGAGGAAGAACAAACAAGAGGAAGAACAAACAAGAGGAAGAACAAACAAGAGGAAGAAGAAACAAGGGGAAGAACAAACAAGGGGAAGAACAAACAAGAGGAAGAACAAACAAGAGGAAGAACAAACAAGAGGAAGAACAAACAAGAGGAAGAAGAAACAAGAGGAAGAACAAACAAGAGGAAGAAGAAACAAGGGGAAGAACAAACATGAGGAAGAAGAAACAAGAGGAAGAAGAAACAAGAGGAAGAAGAAACAAGGGGAAGAACAAACAAGAGGAAGAAGAAACAAGAGGAAGAAGAAACAAGAGGAAGAACAAACAAGAGGAAGAAGAAACAAGAGGAAGAAGGAACAAGAGGAAGAAGAAACAAGGGGAAGAACAAACAAGAGGAAGAAGAAACAAGAGGAAGAAGAAACAAGAGGAATAAGGAACAAGAGGAAGAAGAAACAAGAGGAAGAAGAAACAAGAGGAAGAAGGACAGCAATAATAAGTAGAAAAGAGGACGCTGAGAAAGAATGAAACATATGAGAATGAAGAGAGAAAGTACGATGAGTTTTGAAGATTGCAAGAGCATAAAACAAAGTCTTACAAATTAATACACTGATAATATTGAATTTCTAGTGACAGAATGATTAGAACTTCAATCTAGTCTCGATCTAGTCTACTCAGATGGTAATGTGTACCGGACCATGTTAACGTAATGGGAAACGAGGAATTCGGAATTGGAACTGATAAACTCAATTCACAAATGTTAAACACAATTCATTCAAGTCTTTAACACTTCATCCTCAGCGACAGTGTCCGTTATGGGATAGTTTTTTAGGGTTGACTTTAGTCTCTCTTCTTCCATCATGAGGAGTTGAAGATTCTGATGTGGTGTGTGAAGGGCTTTCCTTTTTCTGGTTGACTGCAGTTTCTGTAGGATGTAGTTTATTGGCTCTTGCGACAAGCCAAGTAGGTTAAAATGTTTCTTACGACAAGCCAGGTATGTTAAAGTGTATCTTACGACAAGCCAGGCAGGTTAAAATGTATCTTACGACAAGCAAGGCAGGTTAAAGTGTATCTCACGACAAGCCAGACAGGTTTAAGTGTATCTTACGACAAGCCAGGTAGGTTAAAAGGTATCTTACGACAAGCCAGGCAGGTTATAGTGTATCTTACGACAAGCAAAGCAGGTTAAAGTGTATCTCAAAACAAGCCAGGCAGGTTAAAGTGTATCTTACGACAAGCCAGGTAGGTTAAAGTGTATCTTACGACAAGCGAGGTAGGTTAAAGTGTATCTTACGACAAGCTAGGCAGGTTAAAGCGTATCTTACGACATGATAGCAAGGTTAAAGTGCATCTTCTGACAAGTAAGACAGGTTAAAGTGTATCTTACGACATGTTAGCAAGGTTAAAGTGTATCTAACAACATGCTAGCAAGGTTAAAGTGTATCTTACGACATGTTAGCAAGGTTGAAGTGTATCTTAAAACATGCTAGCAAGGTTAAAGTGTATCTTAAAATATTCTTGCAAGGTTAAAGTGTATCTTACAACATGCTAGGAAGGTTAAAGTGTATCTTACAACATGCTAGCAAGGTTAAAGTGTATTATCTTACGACATGCTAGCAAGGTTAAAGAGTATTTTACGACAAGCAAGTTAAGGTTAAAGTGTATCTTACGATATGCTAACAAGATTAAAGTGTATCTTACGACATGCTAGCCAGGCAGGTTAAAGTGTATCTTATGACATGCTAGCAAAGTTAAAGTGCATCTTCCAACACGTCAGACAGGTTAAAGTGTATCTTACGACATACTAGCAAGGTTAAAGTGTATCTTACAACATGCTACAAGGTTAAAGTGTATCTTACAACATGCTAACAAGGTTAAAGTGTATTTTACGACAAGCCAATCAGTTTAACGTGTATCTGTTTGAAGAATGTTGTGTGTTTCCGTTATCTTCCCCCAGGTATCCAGCACATCCGACTTCAACATATTTATGTTTGAGGCTCCTTCCTTTCCCCTTGGCTGTTCTCATCTTACCTGCTAGGCACTAGCAAACAGTTGCTTTGTGTGTCTGTCTGTTAGATTTGTCTATACTAGGAAAGCTGTCACTTGATGTTCGAACCAGTCCCACCTGATATTCAAGTGTATGTCTCAGGTTTATTTGACCAGAGCAGTGTAGATTGCCTGAAATATCTTGCAAATCAGAGGAAACAAACATACATTGGCTTGTTAACTGTTCTCTGAATGTGACTTCTCATGCAAAATGCACAATTTGACACGAATATGTCATTCAGTAAACTCGGAGGATTTGTAGAGCACATTGCACAAACTAATGTAACTTCTGTTTGAGTGAATAGCATCCGCCATATCGTTTCGTCTAGACACTATAAGCTGACATAACTATAATCTCAACGACACAACCACTCATGAAAATATGGACAGCAGTCTATTCCGGGAACATTTTGAAGCTACCTCAGATATATATATATATAGGCGAAAACATGGGCCGTGAATATGGAGCGCGTGGGATGTCCAAACTGCAGGATCCCTCTCTCTGTCTCGCTGGTGTATACCAAACGAATGCAAAGCCTGACAATTTGGCACCAGCTCAGCTGGAGGAGCTGTCGGAATGAGTTCACAATTTTGAAGCCATCCGCCTTAGGTGCTACGACTCCGGATTTTCTGTCTGGGTTTACTGCCGTAGCCCTACCCTCTCTCGAGGTTTTTACCGGGACGTGGAGTAGTTTCCCCACAGATGCTAGCTTTTCGAGATGTCCGATTATACTCTCATCGTCCCAGAACTAGCCAGCAGTCCCTGACAAGTATGGATTAAAAATCATAGCTCCTTCTCTCCTAGGTGAACAGCTTAAACAGGCTAACGAGCTTCGACTACCCGGATTTTGAGTCCGAGTGTTTACCTTTTCTTAGATTGGCTGCCAACCAAGGGATATGAGCCCAATTTGTCCGCACAGTTATACCGCCGGGAGTTCGGTCGCACCCAACAGCAGGCTCTGTAAGAAACAGTGAACATCTCATAAATGTGCTGCTGGGACACAATAATGTAGGAGAGGACATTGGCAGGGAAAATCCTGCCCAGCAAGCCGAACAGTGAATCCAGCGGCGATCTCTACACTTGGAAAGGAAAAGCTTCACTTTCTTTTAATGTGCGAGACGTCCAGCCGAAACCTCGCTACCCACCCCCGCCCAATATATATATATATATTCATTCTTTCGCTTTTTGACCTACTTGTACCTTTCAGCGACAAGGTTATGATGAGGTTTATTAACCGGATCCTGGTATGTGCTTGTGTCCTTCAGCGACAAGTTATGAAGAGGTTACTTTATCTATTGTATAAGCTTCGCACACGGGGAGCTTCCGTGCTTCTGTAATTACTGCTATCCATCGTTTGCGTGGTCGTCCTTTGACTTTGTTTCTATTATATCTGCTTAGCATTACTTTCTGATGGATACTATCTGGAGTTGGACGTTTTACGTGGCCGAACCATTTGGTATGCTATCTCTTGATGAGGTCTAGCACTAAAGATGTGCCTTTTTCTTCTTATATCTTCTTGGAATCGCGGTATTCAAACAGAGATGTCAATATCTGTTGCCAGGTAGCCTAATGCTTCGGCTTTACATATTAGCTATTTGAGAACTTCCTGCCGCTTACTCTATGAATAATATAAATAATTTGAGTAGATTTATCACTAGAATTTGTGTTCGGTCAGCGGCCGTTAAGTCTACTCTTTTCGGTTTCTAAACTGCCAAGGTATTTTTATCGTGCTCGACGCTAAACACGGGAGTCCGATCTCACTAGCAATTCAGGGGAATTTTTACCAGAAAATTCACGTACAAAAATCAGTCAGAATCGAACCCACGACCTCTGGCACTTGAGGTTGACACCTTACCTCGAAACCACTGAGCTCCCAACCCCCGCCTTATATCTTGTTTTCTGATTATATCCATTCTTGTTACTTCAAGCATTCTGCGCAGACATTCCGTTTCTGTTACGATGTTTCTTGTATCTTTGTTTATTGATGTTCTATTCTGGCACTGATATCACAATGTGGGTAGGAATACCGTATTGAACAGCCTTGTTTAAAAAAAAAAAATATACGTATATCACATCTGCGGGTCGAAGGTCAAGGTCGAGAGTACATGACAAATAACTTGATCGGGAGTGGAATGCAAAGAGTCTGAATATTCTTGAAACTTGTCGAAGAACTTGTCATCAAAAAACGAAATACGCCTGAATTTGATTCATTTTTCTGCGCCTATCTCGATTTATTATTTTTCCCAAACAATGGAGCTAATGAACGAGGTTCACCAGGGGTCTCTTACAGCCCACGTTATTGCCAGGTTTAGATCACGTCTCTCTCAACTGTCGTCGACATTAACGGGCAACATCGTTCGCCACTGCATAAACTAAACATCTTAATCAGTACTACTAGATCAGCAGACTCAGGCATTTCACCGGCGCTGTAGACACGTGAGAAGAATAGTGGGGCAGAATTTTATGATTTCGTGGTCACATGTTGCCTTCGGTTCTAACTTCTCTCTCTCTCTTTCTCTCTCTCTCTCTCTCTCTCTCTCTCTCTCTCTCTCTTTTCTCACTAGCTTCTCTTTCTCATTTTTCCTGTTTGTCAGTGTGTATTTCTATAAATCCATTTCGTTGCTCGACTTATATAAAATATTGAAATTATTGGCTTTTTTGTTTTGTTATCTTAAGCTGAGTGACATCATCGCACTCCAAGTAGACTCAAACGGTTAATCTTTCTGGTTGCCATTAACACAAAAGACTTCACCAGATCACATTTAATAATTAATTAAATGTATTCTATAGTCCTGCTCGAAAGTCGTCAGTCGCCATGGATTGCCCCTATGCTACCCGATTCCACCGGGCCAGGAGATTTCTGGCCTCACAACTCGTCTCCTTCCAAGTGTGTTTCAATCCAGGGCATATCAGACTATATTATCATGTTACCCAATGAGGGTATGTTCCATCCAATCTCTCTCTAATCAGTCTCATCCTGGCAAGCCCAACACTCTCTTCTGCTTCTTCTTCTTGTGATCGGCTCATAGATGTTTATACCATCAGGCGAGTTTCTGCTTCTTGTGATCGGATCAAAGATGTTTATACCATCAGGCGAGTTTCTGCTTCTTGTGATCGGCTCATAGATGTTTATACCATCAGGCGAGTTTCTGCTTCTTGTGATCGGATCAAAGATGTTTATACCATCAGGCGAGTTTCTGCTTCTTGTGATCGGATCAAAGATGTTTATACCATCAGGCGAGTTTCTGCTTCTTGTGATCGGATCAAAGATGTTTATACCATCAGGCGAGTTTCTGCTTCTTGTGATCGGATCAAAGATGTTTATACCATCAGGCGAGTTTCTGCTTCTTGTGATCGGCTCATAGATGTTTATACCATCAGGCGAGTTTCTGCTTCTTGTGATCGGCTCATAGATGTTTATACCATCAGGCGAGTTTCTGCTTCTTGTGATCGGATCAAAGATGTTTATACCATCAGGCGAGTTTCTGCTTCTTGTGATCGGATCAAAGATGTTTATACCATCAGGCGAGTTTCTGCTTCTTGTGATCGGATCAAAGATGTTTATACCATCAGGCGAGTTTCTGCTTCTTGTGATCGGATCAAAGATGTTTATACCATCAGGCGAGTTTCTGCTTCTTGTGATCGGCTCATAGATGTTTATACCATCAGGCGAGTTTCTGCTTCTTGTGATCGGATCAAAGATGTTTATACCATCAGGCGAGTTTCTGCTTCTTGTGATCGGATCAAAGATGTTTATACCATCAGGCGAGTTTCTGCTTCTTGTGATCGGATCAAAGATGTTTATACCATCAGGCGAGTTTCTGCTTCTTGTGATCGGATCAAAGATGTTTACACCATCAGGCGAGTTTCTGCTTCTTGTGATCGGATCAAAGATGTTTATACCATCAGGCGAGTTTCTGCTTCTTGTGATCGAATCAAAGATGTTTACACCATCAGGCGAGTTTCTGCTTCTTGTGATCGGATCAAAGATGTTTATACCATCAGGCGAGTTTCTGCTTCTTGTGATCGGATCAAAGATGTTTATACCATCAGGCGAGTTTCCGCGATGAACTCAATCGTTGACTGTAGTTGCTCTATAGCTCCATACATCTTTGATTGTAGTGTTGAATCATTTGGCCAGTGTATCCTCCTTAACTGACCATACAGAGGACAGTCCTGCAAAACATGCTCGACAGTCTGTTCGCCTGTCCCACATGTACACAGCGGCGAGATGACAGACGAAGCCTGTACATGTGGTTATTCAGTCAATTGTGCCCAGTCCTGAGGCGAAAAATGATAGTCTGCCCTTGCTGGTCAAGGGTGTGGTAGTCATCGTTGGCTTGGTTCTGTTCTCCTCGGAGAGTCTGGACAACTCTCTTTTTCTTCAAGTATGTGATTTCGCTGTCGTCCTGTTCACATTCTCCTCCTCTCCTTGCAAGTCCATCTGCCCTCTCATTTCCAGGCAAGCCACAGTGGGATGGCAGCCACTGGCGTATAGTTCGTTTTCCAGCAGCTACCCTACCTAGTTCACTTCTCATAAACGAAAGTTTACCACCCTTAAGAGCTTGCAGCACAGATAATGTGAAGATGACTAGTTGGTGGCAATCAGAATTCCTGTTCTGGATCATGTTGGTAGCCTGTTTGAGAGCTTCAACCTCAGCTGTTTAGTTGGAGCAGAATTGACCAGTGGGAACGCTTCCTCTCTCACAATGATCCTCAGGGTATGGTATAAAGATACCAGCTCCTCCATTCTTACCAGCATGTGTTGATGATCCATCTGTGTAGGCATGTATCCACGATTGTTGCTGATCCATCTGTATAGACATGTATCCACGATTGTTAAGGACAGTTTTTACTCGATCATATTCAGTGTAGCAGTTCGCTTTTGCGGCTCGTTGTAGTCGTGTTCAGTCGTGAGACCAGTGACTGATGTATTTATCTGTATGGTTTCATTGTCCTCTTCCCATGGTATTTGGTATAGGGTGGGCTTCACCTGTGTTGTCATTATGGGTAGGTCTGCTTGGTGTTGTCTCTCTTCCCGGTGTACAAAGCTGCCTCGTATAAGACGACCCAAAGCCACATCTTTTAGTCTTGCCTTCATTGGGTGCTGTATCATACTGTTGTACTTTTCCATCTGGATCATACCTTTTGTGTATCTTCTCTGGGACAGTGCCTATAATCCCAGTAACATTCTATATCTCTCCAGTCTCGTCATAGCAAACCCAACACTCTCTCCAGTCTCGTCCTAGCAAACCCAACACTCTCTCCAGTCTCGTCCTAGCAAACCCAACACTCTCTCCAGTCTCGTCCTAGCAAACCCAACACTGTCTCCAGTCTCGTCCTAGCAAACCCAACACTCTCTCCAGTCTCGTCCTAGCAAACCCAACACTCTCTCCAGTCTCGTCCTAGCAAACCCAACACTCTCTCCAGTCTCGTCCTAACAAGCTCAGCTATCTTCTTCAAATCCCGTCCCTAACATCACAACTATCTCCTTCCAATCTCGTCCCAACCAACTCAACTATCTCCATCAAATCTCGTCCCAACTAACCCAACTATCTCCATCTAATCTCGTCCAAACTAACCCAACTATCTCCTTCCAATCTCGTCCCAACCAACCAAACCATCTCCCACAAATCTAGCCTATTTCAACTAAAACCACCCCCACCCCCCTGATCTCCATCCTCATTGGCTGTAGGCGAAGACCAATGGCGCTCAGTTTCTTTCTTGTGTCACGAAGTGCGTACATATTGATGGTTTCTGCAGCTCTCAAGTTGTACATCCTCCATGCCCATCCTATCAGACGCCCCTCACTGCTCAACCGCTTAATTACAAATCCTCCTTAACCTCTCTCCTGCTTGTCTATCAGGTGCAGTTATATCATGCAACAGGCTGTCATTGATCAATTTCAACATGTTCCCCGGGCACATCTTGTGTCCCCAGGGTAAGCCAAAATACCAGCTTTATTTTGGTCGTGCGCCCTAGTAATACCTGGACAGAATATTTACCCAATCTCATCGTGCACCCTAGTAAAACCTGGTCAGAATATTTACCCAATCCCATCGTGCGTCCTAGTAATACCTGGACAGAATATTTACCCAATCTCATCGTGCACCCTAGTAAAACCTGGTCAGAATATTTACCCCATCCCATCGTGCTCTCTAGTAATACCTGGACAGAGTATTTACCCAATCCCATCGTGCGGCCTAGTAATACCTGGACAGAATATTTACCCAATCCCATCGTGCGTCCTAGTAATACCTGGACAGAATATTTACCCAATCCCATAGTGCGCCTTAGTAATACCTGGACAGAATATTTACACAATCTCATCGTGCGCCCTAGTAATACCTGGACAGAATATTTACCCAATCCCATCATGCGCCCTAGTAATACCTGGACAGAATATTTACCCAATCTCATCGTGCGTCCTAGTAATACCTGGACAGAATATTTACCCAATCCCATCGTGCGCCTTAGTAATACCTGGACAGAATATTTACCCAATCCCATCGTGCGCCCTAGTAATACCTGGACATAATATTTACCCAATCCCATCGTGCGCCCTAGTAATACCTGGACAGAATATTTACCAAATCCCATCGTGCGCCCTAGTAATACCTGGACAGAATATTTACCCAATCCCATCGTGCGCCCTAGTAATACCTGGACAGAATATTTACCCAATCCCGTTAAGTCTTGTTATCGGTATGCTCCATTGCCATAAACCTCAGAAGGATCAGGTCATTCGATCCACATATAGCCCTGAATGTCTGAGACCCCTATGTCCACTATCAGCCCTTAATGGCCGTGAGACCCATCATGGTCAAGGTGGTAGAACCACAGTTTGACTGACATTTCGTTTGACATTATATCTGTCCTCTTCCCATGTCGTAACCATCCCATACTGACCTTCAAAACCATTAACTGATAGTGACGACGGATAGTTATGACTGTTAGCTCGATGATTGATAGCCCAATGACTGATATCACGATGACTTATATCATGACGACTGATAACACGATGGCTGATAGTGGTGACTGATAGCACGATGATTGATATTACGATGACGGAAAGTGATGACTGAGATCACGATGACTGATATCACAATGACTGATATTACGACGACTGTTAGTGATGACTGACAGTGATGACTGATAGTGACGACTGATATCACGATAACTGATATTACGATGACTGATAGTGATGACTGATATGACGATGGCTGATATCACGATGACTGATAGTGATGACTGACAGTGATGACTGATATCACGATGACTGATATCACGATGACTGATAGTGATGACTGATATCACGATGACTGATATCACGATGACTGATATCATAATGACTGATATCACGATGACTGATATCACGATGACTGATAGTGATGACTGATATCACGATGACTGATATCACGATGACTGATAGTGATGACTGACAGTGATGACTGATATCACGATGACTGATATCACGATGACTGATAGTGACGACTGATATCACGATGAATTATATCACGATGACTGATATCACGATGACTGATATCATGATGACTGAGATCACGATGAATGATAGTGATGACTGATATCACGATGACTGATATCACGATGACTGATATCACGATAACTGATAGTGATGATTGATAGTGATGACTGATACTGATGACTGATATCATGATGACTGATATTACGATGACGGATATCACGATGACTGATAGTGATGACTGATACTGATGACTGATAGCACGATGACTGATAGAGATGACTGATAGCTCTTGTGGATGCTGACTGAGAGCACACTCACTGATAGTGATGACTGATTGTAATGACTGATAGCAAGATAATTGATAGTGATGAATGATAGCATAATGACTAATAGTGATGAGTGATAGCACGATGACTGATAGCATGCTGACTGATATCACGCGGACTGATAGCACGCTGACTGATAGCACACTTGCTGATAGCTCGCGTGATGATAGCACGATGACTGATAGCACAATGACAGATAGGGATGACTGATAGCACGCTGACTGATACTGCTAACTGATAGCACACTTACTGATAGCATGATGACTGATAGCACAATGACTGATAGTGTTGATTGATAGCACGCTGACTGATAGCATAATGCCTGATTGTGATGACTGATAGGGATGGCTGATATATCTCTAGGATGTTGACTGAAAGCACGCTGACTGATATCTCGATGACTGTCCTGATCAACGGCTATCAGATAACCAACCCAGATCTCACACCGATAACAGTTATCGTTTCAGAGTTTCTTCCCATGCTGTGGTCTTTGAGAAGGGCTGGAGATTTATTGAGTTATCGTTTCAGAGTTTCTTCCCATGCTGTGGTCTTTGAGAAGGGCTGGAGATTTATTGAGTTATCGTTTCAGAGTTTCTTCCCATGCTGTGGTCTCTGAGAAGGGCTGGAGATTTATTGAGTTATCGTTTCAGAGTTTCTTCCCATGCTGTGGTCTCTGAGAATGGCTGGAGATTTATTGTTATCGATTCAGAGTTTGTTCCCATGCTGTGGTCTCTGAGAAGGGCTGGAGATTTATTGTTATCGATTCAGAGTTTCTTCCCATGCTGTGGTCTCTGAGAATGGCTGGAGATTTATTGTTATCGATTCAGAGTTTCTTCCCATGCTGTGGTCTCTCAGAAGGGCTAGAGATTTATTGAGATGCAGAATAAAATGTTGATTGCCTGTGCAATGGCCGCTGTTTTTACCTTAACACAGATTGATTTTTTTTTAATCAGTGCCTCAGATGCGTTTTCTTGATCACCGATGTCTAACTACTCGGCCACCAACACGTCAATTTATATTCTCATACTGGATGTTGTTGTCTCATACTGGAGCATGTTGTCTCAAACTGGATGTTGTTGTCTCATACTGGAGCATGTTGTCTCATACTGGAGCATGTTGTCTCATACTGGAGCATGTTGTCTCAAACTGGATGTTGTTGTCTCATACTGGAGCATGTTGTCTCATACTGGATGTTGTTGTCTCATACTGGAGCATGTTGTCTCAAACTGGATGTTGTTGTCTCATACTGGAGCATGTTGTCTCATACTTGATGTTGTTGTCTCATACTGGATCATGTTGTCTCATACTGGATGTTGTTGTCTCATACTGGAGCATGTTGTCTCATACTGGATCATGTTGTCTCATACTGGATGTTGTTGTCTCATACTGGAGCATGTTGTCTCATACTGGATCATGTTGTCTCATACTGGATGTTGTTGTCTCATACTGGAGCATGTTGTCTCATACTGGATGTTGTTGTCTCATACTGGATGTTGTTGTCTCATACTGGAGCATGTTGTCTCATACTGGATGTTGTTGTCTCATACTGGAGCATGTTGTCTCATACTGGATGTTGTTGTCTCATACTGGAGCATGTTGTCTCATACTGGATCATGTTGTCTCATACTGGATGTTGTTGTCTCATACTGGAGCATGTTGTCTCATACTGGATGTTGTTGTCTCATACTGGATCATGTTGTCTCATACTGGATGTTGTTGTCTCATACTGGATGTTGTTGTCTCATACTGGAGCATGTTGTCTCATACTGGATGTTGTTGTCTCATACTGGATGTTGTTGTCTCATACTGGATGTTGTTGTCTCATACTGGAGCATGTTGTCTCATACTGGAGCATGTTGTCTCATACTGGATGTTGTTGTCTCATACTGGAGCATGTTGTCTCATACTGGATCATGTTGTCTCATACTTGATGTTGTTGTCTCATACTGGATCATGTTGTCTCATACTGGAGCATGTTGTCTCATACTGGAGCATGTTGTCTCATACTGGATGTTGTTGTCTCATACTGGATCATGTTGTCTCATACTGGATCATGTTGTCTCATACTGGAGCATGTTGTCTCATACTGGATCATGTTGTATCATACTTGATGTTGTTGTCTCATACTGGATCATGTTGTCTCATACTGGAGCATGTTGTCTCATACTGGATCATGTTGTATCATACTTGATGTTGTTGTCTCATACTGGATCATGTTGTCTCATACTGGAGCATGTTGTCTCATACTGGAGCATGTTGTCTCATACTGGATGTTGTTGTCTCATACTGGAGCATGTTGTCTCATACTGGATCATGTTGTCTCATACTGGATGTTGTTGTCTCATACTGGAGCATGTTGTCTCATACTGGATGTTGTTGTCTCATACTGGAGCATGTTGTCTCATACTGGATGTTGTTGTCTCATACTGGATGTTGTTGTCTCATACTGGATGTTGTTGTCTCATACTGGAGCATGTTGTCTCATACTGGATCATGTTGTCTCATACTGGATGTTGTTGTCTCATACTGGAGCATGTTGTCTCATACTGGATGTTGTTGTCTCATACTGGATCATGTTGTCTCATACTGGATGTTGTTGTCTCATACTGGATCATGTTGTCTCATACTGGATGTTGTTGTCTCATACTGGATCATGTTGTCTCATACTGGATGTTGTTGTCTCATACTGGATGTTGTTGTCTCATACTGGATCATGTTGTCTCATACTGGATGTTGTTGTCTCATACTGGATCATGTTGTCTCAAACTGGATGTTGTTGTCTCATACTGGAGCATGTTGTCTCATACTTGATGTTGTTGTCTCATACTGGATCATGTTGTATCATATTGGAGCATGTTGTCCCATACTGGATCATGTTGTATCATAGTGGAGCATGTTGTCTCATACTGGATGTTGTTGTCTCATACTGGAGCATGTTGTCTCATACTGGAGCATGTTGTCTCATATTGGAGCATGTTGTCTCATACTGGAGCATGTTGTATCATAGTGGAGCATGTTGTCTCATATTGGAGCATGTTGTCTCATACTGGAGCATGTTGTCTCATACTGGAGCATGTTGTCTCATACTGGATGTTGTTGTCTCATACTGGATGTTGTTGTCTCATACTGGAGCATGTTGTCTCATATTGGAGCATGTTGTCTCATTCTGGATATTGTTGTTTCACACTTGAGGTTGTTGTCTCAAACTGGATGTTGTTGTCTCATACTAGAGCATGTTGTGTCATACTGGAGCGTGCTGTCTGATACTGGAGCATGTTGTCTCATACTGGATGTTGTTGTCTCATACTAGATGTTGTTGTCTCATACTGGATGTTATTGTCTCATACTAGAGCATGTTGTTTCACACTTGAGGTTGTTGTCCCATACTGGAGCATCTTGTGTTATACTGGTTGTTGTTGTCTCATACTGGAGCTTCCTGTCTCATACTGGATGTTGTTGTCTCACACTAATTGTTCTCATACTGGAGCATGTTGTCTCATACTGGATGTTGTTGTCTCATACTGGAGCTTCTTGTCTCATACTGGAGCTTGTTGTCTCACACTAATTGTTCTCATACTGGAGGTTGTCATCTCATACTGGAGGTTGTCATCTCATACTGGAGGTTGTTGTCTCAGACTGGAGGTTGTCATCTCATACTGGAGGTTGTTGTTTTAAACTATAAGTTGTTATCTCATACTGGAGCTTCCTGCCTCATACTGGAGGTCATTGCCTCATACTGGAGGTCGTTGTCTTATACTGGAGGTTGTTGTCTCATACTGGAGGTTGTTGTCTCATACTGGAGGTCATTGCCTCATACTGGAGGTCGTTGTCTTATACTGGAGGTTGTTGTCTCAGACTGGATGTTGTTGTCTCATACTGGAGGTTGTTGTCTCATATATGAGGTTGCTATCGTATACTGGAGGTCGCTGTCTCATAATGGAGCAAGATGTCTCATATTGGAGGTTGTTGTAATGTATGCCACGCCCTCTTGGCTACACGCGCTTCAATCTCCATTCTCAAATTGGATGATATTCTCTCTTTCTGAAGGAAGTTATTTCATAATGGAGGGTCTGTTATGTATGCCCCTCACAATTTCATCTATGGCACCCTAATCTCCATGCACGTACCGTGGTTTGTTGCAGTGTGTGCCCTGCTCGGTTCCACCTAATCTCCATTCATGTACCGGGGTTTGTTATAATGTGTACCCTGCTCGGTTCCATCTAATCTCCATTCATGTACGAGGGTTTGTTGCAGTGTATGCCTTGCTGGGGTCCACCATCAACACCCTAATCTCCATTCACGTACCGGGGTGTGTTGTAGTGTGTGCCCCGCTCATCTTCAACCCCCATTCACATGCTAAAGATTCCTTTCTCTAATGCCCATCTACACTCGGCACGAACTGAACTCTCACTTTAGTAGGGAAGTCACATCCGAATTTCTCGCCATACAACACAAATCCATCGGTACATACCAACTATATCCTCATCATCATCATCGCCGCCGTAGGACTACTACCATTATCATTTAATCCCTGGAAGCACTTAACATAAATCTTGAACTTTTCTCAAATTACGTTTTAATTTACGACAGTATTGATCCAGTACATCTTGTATTGATAAATCTTTTAATTCACTTGCTGTCTTTTAAAAAATTAATTGATTCCGGATACCAATGAGTAAACTGGTCTACGAATTATCTCTTAGAACAGATTATTGGATTACTGTTGCTCGTCTGCTGTTACCGTACGAGATACCAGGTCTGTCTGTGTTTACAGATCCGGGTTGTTTGTTGATCGTGCGAGTTCTCCCGCGCTTTTTGTTTGTTGAAAAGTAGAGTTTCCGGAACGGTACACGCGCTGGAAAATTTCCCGGGGTTGAGTTTTACTTTGTTCAGTCAACAATAACGGGCGGGTGTCTTCTTCGTCCTCATCTATCGATTCTTCGTGTATTCTTCGTTGTGAAACTCAGTCCCGCCTTCATTGTTTCGACTGTTATGTATTATTTGATCCAAGAGGGTTTCATTGGCAGAACAGTTCAATCAGCGTTTCTCAACAGGGGTTCTTCTGAGCTCTAGGGTTCCGCGAGAAATAGCAAGGGGTTCTGCGAGAAATAGCAAGGGGTTACGAGAGATTAGTAAGGGGCTACGAGAGAAATAGCAAGGGTTTCCTCGAGAAATAGCAAGGGGTTACGAGAGAAATAGCTATGGGTTCCGCGATAAATACCAAGGGTTTCCTCTGGAAATAGCAAGGGTTTCCTCGAGAAATAGCAAGGGGTTCGGCGAGAAATAGCAAGGATTTCCTCTGGAAATAGCAAGTGGTTCCGCGAGAAATAGCAAGTGGTTCCACGAGAAATAGCAAGGTTTTCCTCGAGAAATAGCAAGGGTTTCGGTGAGAAATAGCAAGTGGTTCCGCGAGAAATAGCAAGGGTTTCGGTGAGAAATAGCAAGTGGTTCCGCGAGAAATAGCAAGGGTTTCATCGAGAAATAGCAAGTGGTTCCGCAAGAAATAGCAAGGGTTTCGGCGAGAAATAGTGATGAATAGACTAATCCTTTGAGTCATGTTTGAATTTCCGAGAGAAATATCTAGGGGCACCGCAATAATTAGTGATTAATTGACTAATCATATGAGTCATTTTTATGCTTCAGAGAGAAATATCTAGAGGTTCCGAGAATCGTAAATGTATTTTTGAATCATTTTTTGTATTTGTTTCAGTTCAAATGCGTTAGTTTACTGTACATTAGGAGACGAGCATATACAACACCAGTGCTGGACCTCATAAAGAGATCAAACCAAATGGTTTGCCCACGTGACGTGTCAGACACTAGATACTATCCCCCAGAAAAAAACATGAAAAAAAACTAGTAAAAGTTGATTTAGGTTGAGCTTAATCAAAATTTCAAAATGGGTATGGTCAGATACCGCACCGAGACGAGAATACAAACAAAACCTACGTTACGACCAATCGGCCTTCATCAGGGACAACAACACTGAACTAACAAATCAACATATAAGAAAAAAAGGGTCAACTCATCTGTTTCAGGTAGGAGACGCTTTCTGTCTAAGCGACCGGTTGTGCCAAGTACTCGATAGAAACTGAAATGGGAGCGGTCAAACAAAAAGTGGCGGAATATGCCTGATAAGCCAAGCGTGGCCAAATAGTGGTCCAGATAGGAGAACAATGAGAAGGCAATATTAGCCGGGAGGGCGTGATATTGATATAAGAGAGGGGGGAAGAGAACTGATGGAAGAATGGGGGAGGCGGGGGGGGGGGGGGAGGAAGACAAATAGATGGGAACCAGTGTGAGGGTTTAAGAAAAAGTATGGAAGATATTAATACCATGTGGTTGGAGACAGCCCATACTCGAGATGTCTGTTCTCAAGGGCGAATCGATGACGATCGTCAGAGAAGCACGAAACTAGACCAGTGACACTGACGTCAGCCATACCCCGGTGCTCAGGACCATTGAAGTGGCTGGCAATTGGGGAACCAGTGCTGTTGCGGATGTCGTTGAGGTGTTGGCGGAAACCCTCCCGTAGTTCCATACCAGTTTCCCCAATGTAAGTCATACCACACTGGCGGCAGATGATGGAATAGATGAGGTTACGAGATTTGCATGTGAACCCCTTTTTGATGAAGAATTCAGCCTTAGGAAAGGTAAAGGAGCGAGAAAGGATTACATGAGGGCAGGTAACACAGCCACGTGAATTTTTGCACGGCCTGGGAGGCTATGAGGGCTGGTGTGTAGGCGACTACTGACCAGCAAGTCCCTCAGGTTCCTGTCACGCTTGTAGGCGACAAGGGGAGGATCTGGAAAAACTTTGCGAGTGGCAGGATCAGAGTGAAGGATAGGGAGATGGCGGAATAGGATATCCCTGACAGAGACGCTGTGAGGGTGATAGGTGAGGACGAGTTTCACACGGTCAGAGGGAGGACGGCGGGTGGGAGTGAGGAAGTTTTGGCGGGAGATAAGAAGAACCCGCTGAAGGGCGGAGGAGAGAGTGGTCTCAGGGTAGAGTCGCTTGCGGAAGAAGTCAAGCATCTCGTGGGCCCTGAGAAGGAAGTCGTCGTCCTCCTGACATAGGCGTCGGAGGCAGAGGAGTTGGGAGAAATGAAGCAAATCGCGACAGGATAGCGGATGGGAGGAAGTGTAGAGGAGGTAGTTGTGGGCGTCAGTGGGTTTGTAGTAGACAGTGGTGGAGAGCCCTGAAGTGCAGATAGAGACAGTGATGTCCAGAAAGTGGACAGACGTGAGGGAAATGTCAGACGTGAACTTGATCGAGGGATGGAAGTCGTTGACAAAGTCGATAAAGTTGAGGAGATCCTTCTCCGACATGTCAGTAATACCAATCCCATCGTCGATGTATCGATAATACATCAAAGGAAAGGGGCCCTGGAATTGAAGCCAGATCAAGTGTTCCAGGTGACCCATGAACAGGCATGCGTAGCTGAGGCCCATTCTGGTGCCCATAGCCACACCGCTGATCTGGTCGAAGAACTGGCCATTGATTTCAAAGGTATTGAGAGTAAGAACGAGTTCTGCTAGACGGACGATGGCAGACGTGGAGATGGATGGGTTAACCCTTCGGTCAAGGAAGAAACGGAGGGCCAATAAACCATCAGAGTGGGGGATCGAGGTGTACAGTGAACAGACATCAAGTAGGAAGAGACGATAGGTTTGGTCGGGGGAGAGGACATTGGTAGAGAAAGTGGTTAAGGCATGGTTGGTGTCCTTAAGAAATGTGGGAAGACTCTCCACCATAGGTTGGAAGACACTATCCAGGAAGTCCGATACCAGTTCGGTGGGACAGGAACAGGCAGAGACAATAGGGCGACCTGGGTTGTCGGGCTTATGAATTTTAGGCATCATGTAGAAAGAAGGCTTACCCAGACAACTGTCAAAGATACGGAGGTTCGTAGCGCTCTTCGGGAGGAGATGTCGTTTGGTCATATCAAGGATGGTGGTAGAGACCTCCTTGCTAAAACCGACAGTGGCATCATCGGCGCGCGGTTTATAGAAAGAAGGATCAGATAGTTGAAGACTGCCCTCCTGAACATATAAATCCTTGCGCCAAACCACCACTGCTCCCCCCTTATCAGCAGGTTTAATCACGACAGAAAGCAATGCTACACAGATACAATGGATACAAAGTGAAGGACTAACCCAGCAGAAGATTGATAGTATACATTACAGAAGCAGTACAGCTCCCTACGTACGAAGCACATACTAGGGCCAGGTAAAGAAACCTCTTCATACCCTGACGCTGAACGGAAGGACACAAAGGAGAAGGAAGAATATTGTTCGCGCATGATATATTCTTGTCTAGTATGGCGTATAATGAAGTCTTCAACCTGTTATATCATTTAGAAGTACGATATAATTGTAAAATCGACCACGAAATAATTATTTAAATACCAAAAGATGAAGCACAGGTTTCGTATTAGAAAACAAAAATTGTATTATCTAAATTTTAACAAATATTTCCTTCACACACATATGTAAGGAGCGTACAAGTTAAATCGGGACTTTTTTCGGTTTTTTTTTGTTTTTTTGAAGGAACAAAATATGTTCTTGTAGTCAAAATGCTATTTATATTTCGATATAATCTCCTGCGACGTTTATGTACTTTTCCCAGGGTCTATGTACATTTCCCAGCGTGTATGTACTTGTCCCAAAGTTTATGTACTTGTCCCAACGTTTATATACTTGTCCCAGCGTTTATGTACTTGTCCCGGCGTTTATGTACTAATCCCCACGATTATGTACTTGTCCCAACTTGTATGTACTTGTCCCACCTTGTATGCAATTGTTCCAACGTTTATGCCCTTGTCCCAACGTTTATGCATTTATCCCAACGTTTATGCACTTGTCCCGACGTTCATGCATTTGTCCCAACTTGTATGCACTTTTCCCAACTTGTATGCACTTGTTCCAACTTGTATACACTTATCCCAACGTGCGTGCACTTGTCCCAACGTTTGTGCACTTGTCCCAACGTGTGTGCATTTGTCCCAACGTTTGTGCACTTGTCCCAGCGTGCATGTTCATGTCCCACCGCCTATGCACTTATCCCAGTGTTTAAGTAATGCTTGAAAAGCTTCAGAGTAGATAGATCTGTCAGTATGTCTGAACCAATCCAGGTCAGCCTGTTTCACTTCCTCATCAGTGCTGAAATGCTGACCTCCTACGAATTTTTTTAGGGGTTCAAACACGTGGAAATCTGGGCTGCAATGTGGATATGTGAATAACGCGTAGCCGAGTTGCAGCAGATGTCACACAGTGCGGTAAGCCGTATGAGGTCGAGCGATACCATGCAGAAGCAGGACGCCCTTTGGGATCAAGCCCAACGTGCACTAACCTTTTGAAAATACGAAAGTTCAAGAATGATAGTGTTCACTATACCAAGAGAAGGAATTGCCGCTTGTAAAATTTCGCGACAGGTTGTGCGTCGAATTTCCAGGATAAAGCGTTCCACAATCTGGATGGATATTCACAAGAATGACTGGTGGGTTGAGACCCACCACGCCGGGAACATCACTCACCTATGTACGGCTTTCTCTAAAACTTGTATGCTGTTCAAATGTCTTACTGCGGCTGAGTGTCTCATCCATTTATTATGATTTTATCCTTCTGTAAATGTATGCAGGTTTCACGCCTTCTTCCACAAGAAACTTAATCACAACACGCTGGTCCATGCAAGCACTAACAGTGTTGTCCGCCATTGTTATGTATCTGTCACACGACTGACACACGGTAATGATAGTAGTTCCAGCACGCTATAATCCATTCAGGTAGAACTAGAACAAAAAGTCCTGGTTGGGTTTAAACGTCCTCGTATATTTATTCATATGGAAATTGGGTTTGATGTATTTATGTGTATTTTCAACATGTACAAAAAGCGATTCAGCTATTGCAGTAGTTATTGTCTGTTTTTGTTCTGTTTATATGTCCTATTTTTTTAGTACCGGGTTGGCATTCCCTCTTCGATCCCTTCTCTTTTGCTGCAGCCTGTTATCCAGGATCACCGCGTGGAGGTGTAGAAGGGTCTTGACAGCTTTGGTTCGGTGGCCCTGACACAAGTAGTCAGCTATGAGTTGCTGACCACTGAAGCTTATGCGCTGCTCAGCATCTGAAGTCGGATGTGTTGGACCGAAAGGTGCAAATATCGCAGTCAAGCTGGAAACTACGACACAACGCATTCCGTCCTCTGGACTACAATCTGCTACTTAAGCCCTTTCAGTGTTTGGTAGTGGGAGATTGAGAATGAACGAAGCCAAGCCATATGTCCTATTTATGATGTTTTTAAAGTTTATGTTGTGTGTTAACAGGTTACCCGAGTGGTTTTCCAAGGTCGTTATGTATGACAAAGACAAGAATAGCACCACTGCCTCACAGAGAGCATGTCGTAAGAGGCGACTAACTGTGTGATATCGCATAACACCAGCCATGGTTAGCTGGTTTGTTTAGAGCAGCATAAATAGCGTCTAACATGCTGCGGGTCTAATTTGTTCTAGTGTTTGAGTCTATTAAGATGAACTCGCACATCGGTTAACCACCTAACGCAGCGGAGTATTAAGCTGCTCAAGCCTAGCCCGCTAAGCAGGAAATCCGTCTCCAGGCTATATTCATTTCATACCAGAGCACGGACCTGCACAGGGGGCATCTGCCCCTGTAGAAGTACTGGTCGACTAGGTGGGACCTGCACAAGGGCATCTGCCCCTGTAGACGTACAGGTCGACTAAGAACTAAATTAACGGGTACGGGGATTGATTTATGGTTTTTAAAACAGACAGTTTGATTTTATTTGCTATTTTTGTCATTCTTATTGTCAATAAACTTGGGAAAAGCGTCAGTTATTTTTTACTTAAAAAATGTATCATAAATTAATTGTTTCTTATGAACTTTAAGTTTGTAAAAGAGAAATACAGACATTAACAATGATACATAATAATGTATATGTAGGGGCTCCCTGAAACGTGAATGTTATATCAAGGGTTCTGCCAGGTAAAAGGTTGAGAAACGCTGAGTTAAAGTGTTTGTTCTTGTGACAAACTATATGATTTAGAACGCTCTACTTAAAACTCTAGAGTCAACCTCGCTGTAAATTGGTACTTATATAAGGCAAGGTGCGGAGAAAGATTACTAGTCATCCCACGTCAAAAAAGAACTTGAAACTTAGGACAATGAAGTATCTAAAACTTTATCCCCGACGGCAGGGACTGTAAAGGAAATACCTTAACATTTTATCTCTTTTCCTAGTAATTTCAGTCCATTCTTTGATCGTCTTTTCTAGATTTGTCTACGTGTCCTCATTCACGACGATCAGACATGCTGTGTAAATAATACTCGTGGCTGTTAATGTTGATGCACTTGTCTGATGTACTTGTCTGATGTACTTGTCTGATGCACTTGTCTGATGCACTTGTCTGATGCACTTGTCTGATGCACTCATCTGTATGTGTATGTATGTATATATGTGTGTGTGTGTACAATGTGTATGTGTGGATGTGTGTGTATACAATGTCTGTGTGTATGTGTGTGTGGATGTGTGAGTGTATATGTTTGTGTATGTGTTTGTGGATGTGTGTATTTGTGTGTGTAGTTCAGTGGGTGTTTGAGTTTGTGTGTGTGTGATTGTGTATTTGCGTGAGTGTGTTTGTGTCTGTGTATGTATGTGTGTGTTTGTGCATTTAGTTGCGTGGGTGTGTGTGTGTCTGTATGTGTGTGTGTCTGTTTGTGTGTGTATTTGTGTATGTTTGTATTTATGTGCGTTTTTTTGCGTGTAGTTGTGTGGGTGTGTGTTTGTATGTGTTATGTAAGTGTGTATTTATGTGTGAAGTTGTGTGGGTTTGTGTGTGGGTGTTTGTCTGTGTTTATGTGTTATTGTGTGTGTAGTTATAGGGGTGTTTGTGTGTTTGTATGCGTGTGTGTGTTTGAGTATGTGTGTATTTATGTGCATGTTTATGCATGTAGTTGTGTTTGTATGTGTGTTTGTGCGCGTGTGTGTGTGTGTGTTTGTGTATGTGCATATTTATGTGTGTGTTTGTGTGTATGTGTTTAAAATCTGTTGGTCAAGTGGTTATGATACGTATCTGTTATTCTTTAGAAACTGGCTTGAACCCTACTCCGATCTGTAAATGAGAACTCTTACAATAATTTTGTTTGAAGTTGAATTTGTTTTCTTGCTCTTTTTTTCTGAAGAAAAATAATGTTGAAATGGCCAATGGGGGAACAGATTAGTTTCAAGTTCACACTGCCATCCATGACATTCATTAATAGCGGTGTGTACCTGGTAAATTATCCATCTGCATAGAAATTACACACACACACACAAACCCACACACACACAAATACACACACAGACACACACACACAAATACACACACACATACAAACACACAAACAGACACATACACATACACACACATACACACACACACAGGCACACACAGACACAAACACACAGACACACACACACACGCAGGCACACGCACTCAGATACACACATAGACACACACACAGACACACAGAGACACACACAGACACACACAGGCACACACACACAGACACACACTCACACACACACACTCACACACACACACAGAGACACACACACATATACATATTTAAATTCTAACCATTTTTCGGAAAATATGTAAATGTTTATATATTTGTCTGATAGAAGACGGCATATCAAGTAGAAATTGTTATTGAACATTCTATGGCCGATTTCTTGAACAACGCAACTTATTTAAAGCCGTTTTGTCGCTCCCTTCACGAGTTATGTACATGTTATTATATTACTGTGCACAGAATTGTTCGTCGTCAAATGTTAGTTGCCCATCGCAGGCAATGATGGCGACGTCATGAGACAATTTTATCTTGATGATGTAACTTGCGCTACTTTTGGTTTATAGGAAGTAAGAAACTGTCCTGGTCCCCAACCTCACTTTCTGTTTCCTAGCGTCTTAGCACAAGTTGCAAGATTAAAGTCAAGACGACTGGAGGCAACTCATGATGCAGGCACGTTGTTCCTACTTCCCTTTTGACCATCGGTCGCTTAATATCTGCAGGACTGGATCACTCACCATTTAAGTTCATCGCTTTGATAGGCGAGTGGCTTATCTCTCGACCACAGCGACCTCTCTACCGGTAAATTCTTGACTCGATGAGCTGTTTGGTCCACCTATACCAGTTCTAGCTATCTGAACCAAAGAGTGAGAGTATGGCCGGGCTAAAGGAACAGATGGATGAGGACAGGTTTTGAGGTGGAAACAATGGATGGAGGCAATGGTTGGCTGATATGGAAGAGCTTTGACGTGGAAGATTTTGAGGGTAACAAAATGGGAATGGATTAGTTGCCTTAGGTAACATTCCCGGGCAACGTCGTACAATACAGGTATTTTTGTGCCTGCATGCATATATATATATATATATATATATATATATATATATATATATGTGTGTGTATGTGTGTGGGTGTGTGTGTGTGCGTGTATGTATATGTGTGTATTTGTGTTGGTGTGTGTGTATGCATGTGCGTGTATGTGTGCGTGCGTGTGTGTGTATGTGCGTGTGTGTGTGTATGAGTGTGTGTGTATGTGTGTGTGTGTGTGTGCGTGTATGCGTGTGTGTGTATGTGCGTGTGTGTGTGTGTGCATGTGTGTGTGTGTGTATGTGCGTGTGTGTTGGTGTGTGTGTAAATGTTGCTGTTGAATAACCAAAATGAGCAAGTTTTAATGCGCCCTTCAAATGGTGTTAGGTGGTTAGTTGCAGTAACATTCCTCAGATCCCGGACATGCTGATGATTGCATTTAATAATGACGGATTGTAGCTGCTGAAGCCCTACCCTCCATAAGAAACTGAAAGGCATTTGATGTATAAATAACATCGACAATGACAGCTTAAAATATTATTCATGTCCTTGACTTTGTTTTGTCCTATTCTCATTTGCTAAAACCTTGACCACGTGATGCTAAATCTGATATCTCGCTCCAACTTATTGACATAAAACTCATTACCAAATTAAATTCAACATCAATTTTGATTGCACGTCTCCAGGCATGAAGCCAGGTACGATCAAAATTACATTTATTACTTTCCTAAAGAACCAACTCTCGAGCTCCTAAAGGCAATATCGACTTTAGAATTAGCAGAATTTGCTGATTTGTTATCATAAGAAACAGGTGGCTGAGCTCTTATGATTCTGATTTTGTAGTCTGTATGTGGACATGGGTTTGAACCGTAGTAAGGTCTAGGGGGTAAATAAAGAAAAAGTAATCTACACTTGTGATGCGGCTTTAATTACCCGGCTGTGTAAATTTGTTCGGCAAACCCTAAAAAGGGGAAAAACGCGATAATGACAATTGCATGTGTGTGTGTCTTTGTGTATGTGTCGCAATGTGTGTGTACATCGTGTGTGTACGTCGTGTGTGTGTTTGTGTGTGATGTGTGCGCGTGCGTATGCGTTGTGTGTGCCCTGTGTCTGTTTTCCGTGTGTGTTTGTGTGTGTGTGTTTATTGTGTGTGTGTTTGTTTTTGTTGCGTAGAGTTATGAAATCCAATGAAGAAATTACATTCCTATTTTTCCCCTTGTCATCAGATCATTAGTGTTTTCAACATCAGACGAACTACCTTGATGAACTCGACGATTGATTAGAGCTTCTCTTTAACTAAACTTAACCTAACGTCTTTTTACTTGTTTAGGAGGCTCTGCAGAGTCTATATACAACCAGTTTCATTTATATTTCATTGCTCTATAAGCTATACGCATCCAATCTATTTTTAAATGCATTAATTGTTCTTGCCTCCACTACATCATGTGGCAATGCATTTCAAACATTCACCCTTCTCTGACTAAAAATATGTTTCCTAATTTCTAATCTGGACCTTGCATTAGTCAATTTTTAGCTATGCCCTCTTGTGCATGTATGTGGTTGTATTTGGAAAAACTTGTTACAGTATAATTTATTCTTTCCTTTGATTATCTTATAAACCTGTATTAAGTCACCTCAAATTCTTCTGTTTTCTAGACACCGTAGGCCGGTTTTTCTGTCTTTCCTCAAAACTGTAATTCTGGAATCTCACCTTCAGCTTTGTCGCTCTTCTTTGTATCATTTCCAACATGTTTATATCTCCTATACGATAAGGACTCCACACCTGTACACAGTACTCCAATCTAGGTCTAACTGATGATTTATACAGTTTGACAATCACGTGCTTGCTTCTATGTTTCATGTGTCTTGTTATCATACCTAACATTGCATTTGCCGTTCACTGCTACCTGGACTTGCTCACTCACTTTACATTTAGCTCCCTATAATTTTGAGTCAAGTGTTGAATAGTTGGGGCCAGTGTATAAACTGACCATACATGTGTCAGACCTGCAAAGCATATATATTACGTCACCGTGACCTTTTACATAACATCGCTCTCATCACACCCGCTCTGTCAGAGACTCGATCTGTAGTCAGTTCTCCTCTCTCTGCCACAGTTATATTTGGAAAGATGCAGAAGTGATCCCCTTTTTCTAAAAGGGCAACAAATCAGATCCAGCAAATTATAGACCGATGAGTTTAACGAGCATTGTCTGTAAATTTTTAAAGTTAATAATCAAAGCAAAAATTGTAATGCATTTAGACATGTTTAATCCAATCATAAATAGTTAGCATGGGTCTACTAAAGAGAGATCATACTTAACAAAATCTAGTAGAATTCATGGAGGCGTTAACTAAAATGATAGATAAAGGGGAGCCAGTGAATGTTATTTATCTAGATTTTGCTAAAGCGCTTGATAGAGTACCTCATCATAGATTATTTAGAAAGTTAAAATCACATGGAATAGGCGGGGTAGTTGTCAAATGGATTGAAAATTGGTTAACCGGAAGAAGGCAGAGAGCAGGCATACATAAGGAGTACTCTGAGTGGTATGAAGTAATAAGTGGGGTGCTACAGGGCTCGGTTATGGGACCAATTTTGTTCTAAATATATATTACCGATTTGGGCATTGATTTCGGATTCATGATTGCAAAATTCGCTGATGACACAAAACTATGCAGTAGCGTCTCATCTAAAGCAGAAGGGGATAAATTGTGGTCGGATTTAGATCAAATTCGAGAATGATCTGCGAGTTGGCAAATGGAGTTTAATGTAGATAAATGTACGGTTATCCAGATGGGTAGATCCAATATGGAACATAATTACAGAATAAACGAGAACAATATTACAATGATAGAAAAGGAAAAGGACCTGGGGGTTATAATAGATTATACAGAAAAGGTGAGTGAGCAAGTCCAGGTAGCAGTGAAAAAAGTAAATGGCAATGTCAGGTATGATTAAAAGAAATATTAAACATAGGAGCAAGGAAGTGATAGTCAAACTGTATGAAGCATTAGTTAGACTTAGATTGGAGTACTGTGTACAGGTGTGCAGCCCTTATCGTAGATGGGATATAAACATGCTGGAAAGGATTCAAAATAGAGCGACAAAGCTGATAGTCATATTTTAGCTGTCCGAAGTATTCTGAGAACTTTCCTGTCATATTTGAGCTCGTAATGTTCAATGTTATTCACAGTATCGCAGCGAGTTGATAGTTTTATGATAATCTGAGTCATGAACATAAATGGACACACTTAACGATGTCGAAACAATGTTGAAAAGTACATTGTGTTTGAATTGAATGAGGTAGTTAAAACCCATGCTGTGAACGTACATCTACACAGTTGCCTACGTTTTCATGTCAGGTCAGCTCAGGTTAGGTCATCCCGTAAACGGTGAGGTCGTTGGGGCACACATGAAGACATCCTCACAACTCCACGCCATCCCTCTCTGTCAGATGCCGCTGCCTGTGACTCTTCTGGTCGGAGACTGGTCGATTCTTTTATGTTGTCGACCCATCTCTTTTTGGGCCGGCCTCTTCGTCGTCTGCCATGCACCTTCCCGTTGAGGATTGTGTTTTCAAGACCATTTGATCTCGATATGTGACCGTACCAAGTGAGTTTCCTTCTTTTCACAGTTGCCAAGAGATCTTTGAAAGGCGCTATTGCTGTTGTAATTCTATCTCGTATTTCCTCGTTTGTAACTCGATCTTTGTACGTGACGTTTAAAAGTTTTTGGAAACATCTCATCTCCAAGGCCTGTATCCTTCGTTGAAGGTCAGCTGTAACTGTCCATGTCTCAACGTAGTGCTAACCGCTTATCTTGCCAGATTTTGTTAAGCCGTGCAAGCGCCGCTATTGTCTGTGCTATTCTGGCCAACACTTCACATTTTGATCCTTCGTCATTGACAATCGACCCAAGATATTTAAAACGGTCAACCACTTCGAGTTCCTGACCGTTAGCTTTTATCTTGCTGTTGAAGCCCGTAGCGTTGTTGGTCATTAATTTTGTCTTTCCAGCGTTTATCTCCATACCATAGTCAAGAGCTGTTTCATCGAGCCTTCTGACCCATTCCTGGAGTTCTGCTTCTGAACCCGCCAACCCGTCGATATCATCTGCAAAACAAAGGTTGGTAATCGTTCGGCCCCCTATCTTGACAGTACCAACGTGACCTCCAAGTGCCTCACTCATAATTCCTTCAAGGAATATATTGAAAAGAGTTGGCGAGAGCGTACACCCCTATCTCACACCAACTGATGTGCGAAACCAGTCTCCTCGCCTCCCATTCACAAGAACTACACTAGACGCCTTGTTATACAGGTGTTCAAGGACCGTTATAATATTTCCGTTGATATTATACATCCTCATGGTTGCCCAAAGCGCTTAATGCCATACCCTATCAAATGCCATCTTAAAATCCACAAACACATGATACAGTGTTTGCTGCTGTTCTAGATATGTCTCGCTTAGCAGCCTTAAATTATATATCTGTTCTGTAGTCCATCTTCCCTGTCTGAACCCTGCTTGCTTCTCAGCAATGATGTTCTCTGGTTGGGGTTTCAATCGGCCTAAGCATGACCTTGCTAGGGTGGCTAATGAGGCTTATTGTTCAGTAATTTTGGCACAGCTTTAGGTTTCTAGACTTATGTAACGGTATAACTATTGATTTCGTCCATAAGTCCGGCCAGTTTCCTGTCGCCCATATTTTGTTACAGATGTGTGTCAGGCCTTCCACCACTACATCTCCACCTGCCTGTAAGAGCTCTGCTGGTATATTGTCCACGCCGGCCGTCTTCCCTCTTCTCAATGTCTTTACCGCTGCAATTACCTCTTCCTTCGTTATCAGTTGGTCATCCTCTACATTTGTTGGTGTTCGGGGGAATGTTTTCTCAGGTTTGTTTCGCCCTTCATAGTTATATAGCTCAGAACAGTACTCTGTCCATCTTGCCAGTACGTCATTTCCCTCAATGAGTCACTTGCCGTTTTTATCATGGATCATAAGGTTCCTGCCTTGTCTTGGTGTTACCAGTTCTTTGACCACCTTGTATGCTCCTTTAGCATCATTTCTGTTTAGTCTCTGTTCGATGTTTGCGCATTGCTCACGTATCCATGCTTCTTTTCCCTCTCTCATCTTTTGTTGAATGGCTTTCTTGACCACTTTATAACTGCCGACCTCCTCCGGTGGGTGATTGTGTTTTTTCAGTAACCTTCTTTTATCACACAGATCTAGAATGTCTTTGGTCACCCATGGCTTCTTTTTTGTTTGCTGGCGTCTCAGAATCTATGTTGCAGTATATATGAGGGCTGCATTAAGAGACTCTGTAACTGTATATGTATCCAGTCCCTCTCTGAGAGCCAACAGTGGCGCAAATCTCCCTCCCACCCGTGCTTGGAACACTTCGGTGATTTTTGGGTCCATTAGTTTGTCCAGGTCAAACTTTTGCCTGGTCACATCCTTCTTTGCGACTCCCTTCAATCGCAGATGCATGGTCATCATAACAAGATCGTGGTCGCTTCCTTCTTTGCGACTCCCTTCAATCGCAGATGCATGGTCATCATAACAAGATCGTGGTCGCTTCCTTCTTTGCGACTCCCTTCAATCGCAGATGCATGGTCATCATAACCAGATCGTGGTCGCTTCCTTCTTTGCGACTCCCTCCAATCACAGACGCATGGTCATCATAACCAGATCGTGGTCGCTTCCTTCTTTGCGACTCCCTCCAATCACAGACGCATGGTCATCATAACCAGATCGTGGTCGCTTCCTTCTTTGCGACTCCCTCCAATCACAGACGCATGGTCATCATAACCAGATCGTGGTCGCTTCCATCTTTGCGACTCCCTCCAATCGCAGACGCATGGTCATCATAACCAGATCGTGGTCACTTCCTTCTTTGCGACTCCCTTCAATCGCAGACGCATGGTCATCATAACCAGATCGTGGTCGCTTCCTTCTTTGCGACTCCCTCCAATCACAGACGCATGGTCATCATAACCAGATCGTGGTCGCTTCCATCTTTGCGACTCCCTCCAATCGCAGACGCATGGTCATCATAACCAGATCGTGGTCACTTCCTTCTTTGCGACTCCCTTCAATCGCAGACGCATGGTCATCATAACCAGATCGTGGTCGCTTCCTTCTTTGCGACTCCCTTCAATCGCAGACGCATGGTCATCATAACCAGATCGTGGTCGCTTCCTTCTTTGCGACTCCCTTCAATCGCAGACGCATGGTCATCATAACCAGATCGTGGTCACTTCCTATGTCAGCTCCGGGGAAACTTCTTGTTTTGTCGGTGTTGATGCTCGATCGGAACCTCCTCTGGACCAGTATATAGTCAATCTGGCTATGCACGTACATCAGTTTTATCTGGCTGTGCATGTACATCAGTTTTATCTGGCTGTGCATGTACATCAGTTTTAAGCGTCTTTTTTTCAATTCTGAATAAAATATATATCTCCCTCTCCTTTAACACGTGATCAGATCGCAATCACAAAACTAAACAAAACTGCATTGAATTAAGATTTGAAATAGACTTTGACAGTTTGTAATGTAACACTCTGTTAGGGGAAGCCGGCTTAATTTAGGGCTAGCTGGCTGTAAGGAAATAGTAGCCCCATAATAACCGCCTCCTAGCTACCAATTTACTTGATTCCTACGCTGTGTGGCACTGAGCGCAATCAGCTTACTTGTTCAATAGTATCTGATAACTTTTGTTCCTTCGCGCGTTTGCTAACATGTCACCACGCTTAAACAAAAATGACCATTACATTTTCCATTTCTAATTAATTTCACCTGTTTTATGGAAAGGAAATCTTTTCTAATTCTTCAAAAACGTATGGGATAGCTCAGTCTACCCTGTCTACTTTAACGCTTTGCTACTGATTATCCATGTAGTGTTTGTGTTACGGTCCGTGTTTCACATCTGTATGTTGCCACAGGGAAGACGCATCGCCTCATAATGTCAGTTGTTTTACTCGTGTTCTTCCATACATTACTCGTTGAATTTTATCTCTGCATTGCCATGTTCATTCTACTCCTGGTTTATTGTTGGTAGTCTCCATTGTTGCATATAATTCAGCCACGATATTCGACAATTTTGACGTATCTATTTCTTTTTTTTTTTATTCTAGAATCCTTCAGATTTATATTTTGTTGTCAGTGGACATTATCTTGTATTTTCGACAAAACTAAGAAATATTACAATAAAATAATATTTACGTCGAGACATTAACGACGCTCAATGGCACAAGTGAGGTGCAAATTAACTAACTAATATTAACATATCACTGTTAACTAAATTAACAAGAAAACTGGCATGGTCCACAGGAAACATACTTAGAAAGAGTTGTAAAGAAAAACTTGTGACAACAGGACAAATCGAAGGTAGGAGAGTCAGAGGAATATGGAGAAATATGATGTGGTACCACGTGACAAACTTGACAGGAACATATTCAGATGACACAGACTGATCACAAAGACGTTCTCCGCGTCCACGTTGGCGATATGTTATTGTGCAATTATGATGATTGAAAATAGACTAATTGGATTGATCGGAACACTGAACCCGCACGGTTTGAACACTTAATTTAACTAAACTGTTTGATACTGGTTTAGAAGGCTCTACATAGTATATATACAACCAGTAAAGGGTTAGACCGCAAGACCGGTTGACCTCCGCAGTGATGCCATCTTCAGCTGATGATTTTCCAGATGACATTCATTTGATAGCATGGCACGTTTCTGAAAGGCAGGAAGTCTGGAAGAGGGGTTAAAGTGAATAGGAGGGAAAATTGGAGAGGGTTCTGATGATCTAAACAGGTTGGAATATTATTTCTGAAAGGCAGGAAGTCTGGAAGAGAGGTTAAAGTGAATAGGAGGGAAATTGGAGAGGGTTCTGATGATCTAAACAGGTTGGTATAGTATTTCTGAAAGGCAGGAAGTCTGGAAGAGGGGTTAAAGTGAATAGGAGGGCAATTGGAGAGGGCTCTGATGATCTAAACAGGTTGGTATAGTATTTCTGAAAGGCAGGAAGTCTGGAAGAGGGGTTAAAGTGAATAGGAGGGAAAATTGGAGAGGGTTCTGGTGATCTAAACAGGTTGGTATAGTATTTCTGAAAGGCAGGAAGTCTGGAAGAGGGGTTAAAGTGAATAGGAGGGAAATTGGAGAGGGTTCTTATGATCTAAACAGGTTGGTATAGTATGCTTTCATTATTCACTGCATACCCAGCTTCGATGTTGTGCGAGACCCATGGCAAGCTTTCAGATAAGGAATGATTTGGCGGTGTTCGATAAGGCTAAGAATAGCTAATTTGATGCTGCGCCGATATTCAGCAGCTATCAAGAGACATTCGCGAGCAAAGTTTTCACGATCTTCTTTGAGTTTTTGGCAGCAGATCTTGTATAGCGGGGTGAAGGCTGCGTGGTTGTCTAGACAACTAGCCATCTTACGCCGTTCCTGTAGCCAAGCTCGACCTTACTTTAATATATTTGTGGCTGTGTCTGCTTGTAGTCAGCTGAACTTTGAAAAACTTGTAGTCTAATTTATACTTGCCGTTGATTATCTTATAAACCTTTATTTATTCGCCTCGAATTCTTCTCTTTTTTAGACACTGTGGGCCGATATTTCCAAGTCGTACCCCATAACTGTAATTCTAGAATCTCACTATCAGTTGTGTCCCTCTTTTTTGTATCCTTTGCGGCATTCTTTATTTTCGTATCGTATTTCTGCTGGTCTAATTTATATTTAATTTCTCTGTGCTATGTATCCTTTCTTAACTTCCTTGCTAATACAATTCATGGGTATGTGTTAATTCCTGATTGTCCTTATATTGTGAACTATACTGATATTCAATAAACTTAAACGGTGATCTTTGTCTTGCTCTAGTTGGTCGAGTCCTTGTACATATTTGACAAGGCAGCGCTGACATGGCCTGAAACTCGCTCCGTTTTACAATCCCAACGCACCGGGTACAAATCCCGCCGTATCCAGACACTGGATTTTTTCTTCGTACGATCGCTTCTCCGCGTACAAAAAATAATAGCAGCCTACGGTACTGTACACCTTCCAAAAAATGTATAACAGTCAAATAGATTGTCACGTGTAAGAGTGGCGTTCTGTCAATAACATTAAACATATTTTTTACTTAACTTTAATGTACATATTTGACTTGGAACGTCTGTTACCGTCTCCTGTAAAACTGACGAGTAACTTTGTTTATCATTCGGCGAATATTTGCATTGAACTTTGTATAAAACGCTGAGAGGAATACATTCTAAACCGTTTTATAAAAACCCTGAGAGGAATACATTCTATACCTTTGTATAAAACCCTGAGAGGGATACATTCTATACCTTTGTAAAGAACCCTAAGAGGAATACATTCTATACCTTTGTATAAAAACCCTGAGAGGAATAAATTCTATACCTTAACTTCAACAAGTCCAAGATGAAGAGCACTGATAAAGCAAATACCTGAAGTTATCCCAGCGAATCAAAAAGTTACGAACGTCACATTTTGAAAATCTCAGCTCGGTTGTCAGCAAAAATAGAGATTAACAAAAAGAAGAATGAAGAAGAAGGGTCTTGTGTTACAGAAGTTAACTAAGTTTTAACACTTATTGCAGAATATTAACAAAATTGGTAAATAAAAAAAGATGTACTGAGGAATTGTAAGCCTGTTAGAACGAATCATTCCTTGTAGCAACGTACATGGACAACCACGCCAAAATTTATTTGAAAGTGCTCAAATCGCCATGGAAAGCAAGAAATAAAAGCACATAAATGCTATAAACATTGGATATAGAACGTAACTGGCAAGTGGCCTAATAGTTCCGATACCTGCCTCCCGACAAGGATGGCAGCGGATCGAATCCCCGGTAAGGCATATTTTTATTTTCTCTCTGATAGGGGTGAAATAAACACGCATATCCATCACACGACGTGTAGACAGCCTATTCTGCCCCAGCAATGACAATACAGGTGTATGACAATATAGATATATATTTAAGATGACGACTGACAATGACAATGCAGAAGATAATGAGTATGGCATAATACAAACAAGGAACTAAAACTTAAAATCCTAAGAACATTCATTTTCCCTGTGGCAACCTATAGATGTGAAACATGGACGATTACAAAAGCAATAAGAGGGAACATGGTGCTTTTGAAACACACTGCTACAGAAGAGTCCTGACAAAATCCCGTGGACAAAGAAACAAACAAATCCATCCGGCAAGACCTGAATGTAGAGGAAAATTGGCTCATAAATGATGTAATGACTCGAAAATTGAGGTTTTTTTTAGACACGTCCAGCGACATAACGGACTGGAGAGATTGGGCATGGAAAGGCAGGGGCCGACCGAGAAGACGATGGATTCAAGACAGCAAAGAGACGCTGCATTTGACCTTGGAACAGGCCGGAAGACTGGCGGAAGACAGAGTTTCCTACAGAAAGGCTGTCATGAGGGCTACGTTTTGCAAAAGGCATGCTACATGATGATGATTATATATATATATATATATATATATATATATATATATATATATATATATATATATATATATATATATATATATATTGACAAGTAAACAATATTACGTTTAGGAAACAACGACTTTGACCACATCAACCACCACAATGGTGAAGAAAAAAAAATGATATTTTAGAGCATGGTACCTGCAAACGAGGCAGAGGCAGACCGACCGGAAGATGGCCACATGACATTGAATTACAGATCGAATTGCAGATCGGCTGTTGGAGTGAGACGTTCTGTGACAAAGACAAATATTGAGTCTTACAGATCGGCTGTTGGGAGAGAGATGTTCTGTGACAAAGACAAAGATCGAGTTTTACAGATCGGCTGTTGGGAGTGAGACGTTCTGTGACAAACAAAGATCGAGTCTTACAGATCGGCTGTTGAGAGAGAGATGTTCTGTGACAAAAACAAAGATCGAGTCTTACAGATCGGCTGTTGGGAGTGAGACGTTCTGTGACAAAGACAAAGATCGAGTCTTACAGATAGGCTGTTGGGAGAGAGACGTTCTGTGACAGACAAAGATCGAATTACAGATCGGCTGTTGAGAGAGAGACGTTTAGTGACAGACAAAGATCGAGTCTTACAGATCGGCTGTTGGTAGAGAGATGTTCTGTGACCGACAAAGATCGAATTACAGATCGGCTGTTGAGAGAGAGACGTTCAGTGACAGACAAAGATCGAGTCTTACAGACCGGCTGTTGTGAGAGAGATGTTCTGTGACAGACAACGATCGAATTACAGATCGGCTGTTGAGAGAGAGACGTTCTGTGACAAAGACAAAGATCGAGTCTAACAGATCGGCTGTTGGGAGAGAGACGTTATGTGACAAAGAAAACGATCGAGTCTTACAGATCGGCTGTTGGGAGAGAGACGTTCTGTGATAGAGACAAAGATCGAGTTACAGATCGGCTGTTCTGAGAGAGATGTTCTGTGACAAAGATGGAGTCTTACAGATCGGCTGTTGGGAGATAGATGTTCTGTGACAGACAAAGATCGAGTCTTACAGATCGGCTGTTGGGAGAGAGACGTTCAGTGACAGACAAAGATCGAGTTACAGATCGGCTGTTCTGAGAGAGATGTTCTGCAAAGAGCATGCTATATTATGATGATACTTAAATAAAGTTGGAGATAAACAAACAATGGAAGTCTGAAGTGTTCATAGGGTAGTCATGAATCAACAGCGACCAGTCTACTCTTATCGATTTTCAAATCTCAAAGATTATTTCACGTGCACAAGATGTACATATTATCTCCGAGTTTTTTCGTTAATCTCCAATATGACTGGCGCTGGTTCCACCTCCCTTGACAGCAGGGGACGCTTGAAAGTTGAGGCAATCATAACTCTGTTATTACGTTATTTCGTTTTTTTTTATTTTAGACTCAAGCACCTTTACTTTAGAAGCTATAACAATGGCCTTATAAATTCAGAGGCCCATTACCGTAGAGGAAAGATAGGACAGCTTCCATGTTGTAAAGTCACCTACATAGAGTTGTTCATTGAACTAGAAACCTCATCGAGTAAAACAAATTACTACAGAAACCACAAATGTAAAAACATGTACTTTAACGCAGACTTCATGAACCAGGCTAACTGTAGTTTTAGAGAAGAAGTACTAATGATTAATAAGAATGCGAAGTTTTATGCTCTCACCCTCTTCCATGTAGAATAACATTAACAACAACGTATAATAACAATCTTACTACCACCAATAGTACCACATCCACAACAACCATCACTAGCGCCTACAAAATACATAATAACATTTTCATTAAAGAACCACACACAAATTTGGAACCGGAACGAACGAAACAAATAACTATGGTTGTGTCTCGCCACAAACTCGACAATTTGAAGATCCCAATTAAGTGATTCGCCCAACAGAGAGGCCACCGACAAGTAATGATTCCCAACGATCAAAGCTCATCTCATTTCACCCCATTTATCTCCCACTTGTTGAGTGACTTCCCCAGGGAGAGTTATCTTCTTTAAGCGAAAATAGTAGCAGAAAAATGGTCGTAGAACGGAAATCGTGTTGTTTGTTGGTAGAAAACATTGTTTGATGTTAGGAAATTATGTTTCTTTATTTCGCATTATACGTTATGTGTTTATTGACTTTTACAGAGGCGTTTCATAAAGTCTGACATGATGCACCATGGGCAACAATGAAGATATATAACATCAAAAGTAATATTGTGAGAGTTATCTAGAATTTGTATGATATGCGACAAACGCAATCTTTGTGGATGGGAAACTGGATGAGTGGTTCCACACATATGTAAGACAAGACTGTATAGTCTCCCCGATACTCTTTGTGGATGGGAAACTGGATGATTGGTTCCACACATCTGTAAGACAAGACTGTATACGCTCCCCGATACTCTTTGTAGATGGGAAACTGGATGATTGGTTCCACACATCTGTAAGACAAGACTGTATACTCTCCCCGATACTCTTTGTGGGTGGGAAACTGGATGATTGGTTCCACACATATGTAAGACAAGACTGTATACTCTCCCCGACACTCTTTGTGGATGGGAAACTGGATGATTGGTTCCACACATCTGTAAGACAAGACTGTATACTCTCCCCGACACTCTTTGTGGATGGGAAACTGGATGAGTGGTTCCACACATCTGTAAGACAAGACTGTATATTATCTCCGACACTCTTTGTGGATGGGAAACTGGTTGAGTGGTTCCACACATCTGTAAGACAAGACTGTATATTATCTCCGACACTCTTCATCGTATTTCTATAAAGAATTATGAGCGATGCCAGTGAAGATCACGTGGACGCCGCCAGGATAGGGGATAGAACCATTACCAACTTACGCTTTGCGGATGACATTGATTAGGCGAGGACGGAAACAGAATTGATCCGAAGACTGACTGTAACAGCAAAGAGTTATAACAAGGAGATAAACACAGAACAGACAAAGTTGATGCCCAACAACCCTGAAGGAATCAATGATGACTTCAAATGGGCAGAAACTTGAAACAGTCGGCCGCTTCAAGAATCTGGGTTCAGCGATCAGAGACGAGGGACCTGGTCAGAATAACACAGACAATAGCAGCGCTTGAAAGAGTGACACTTATATGGAAAGATAAACGGCTCTCCCTCACAATAAAGGTCAGGCTAATGCGCTCACTGGTTCTTTCAAGATTAGTGCGAAACATGGACCATTTAGAGCAGGCCTCCAGAGAAGAATCGAGGCCAGGGCGATGAGATGATTTTCAAGACTCATTAATTAATGTCACCTGCAGAGCCTGTACTAATGTCACCTACATAGACTGTACTAATGTCAACTACAGACACTGTATTAATGTCACCTACAGATACTGTATTAATGTCACCTACACAGACTGTATTAATGTCACCTACAGAGACTGTATTAATGTCACCTACACAGACTGTATTAATGTCACCTACAGAGACTGTACTAATGTCACCTACAGAGACTGTATTAATGTCACCTGCAGAGACTGTATTAATGTCACCTACAGACTGTACTAATGTCACCTACATAGATTGTATTAATGTCACCTACATATACTGTACTAATGTCACCTACAGAGACTTAAATAATGTCACCTACATATACTGTACTAATGTCACATGCAGAGACTGTATTAATGTCACCTCTAGATACTGTATTAATGTCACCTACAGATACTGTACTAATGTCACCTACAGAGACTGTACTAATGTCAACTACAGACACTGTATTAATGTCACCTACAGATACTGTATTATTGTCACCTACAGATACTGTATTAATGTCACCTACATATACTGTATTAATGTCACCTACAGAGACTGTACTAATGTCAACTACAGACACTGTATTTATGTCACCTGCAGAGACTGTACTAATGTCACCTACACAGAATGTATTAATGTTACCTGCAGAGACTGTACTAATGTCACCTACACAGACTGTATTAATGTCACCTACAGAGACTGTACTAATGTCACCTATATATACTGTATTAATGTCACCTACAGAGACTGTATTAATGTCACCTACAGAGACTGTATTAATGTCACCTACAGATACTATATTAATGTCATATATAGATACTGTATTAATGTCACCTACAGAGACTGTATTAATGTCACCTACAGAGACGGTATTAATGTCACCTACAGAGACTGTATTAATGTCACCTATAGATACTGTATTAATGTCACCTACAGAGACTGTATTAATGTCACCTACAGAGACTATATTAATGTCATCTACAGAGACTATATTAATGTCACCTACAGAGACTATATTAATGTCACCTTCAGAGACTGTATTAAGGTCACCTACAGAGACTGTATTAGTATCACCTACAGAGACTGTATTAATGTCACCTACAGAGACTATATTAATGTCACCTACAGAGACTATATTAATGTCACCTACAGAGACTGTATTAATGTCACCTACAGAGACTGTATTAATGTCACCTACAGATACTGTATTAATGTCACCTATAGATACTGTATTAATGTCACTTACAGAGACTGTATTAATGTCACCTACAGAGACTGTATTAATGTCACCTACAGATACTATATTAATGTCACCTATAGATACTGTATTAATGTCACCTACAGAGACTGTATTAATGTCACCTACAGAGACGGTATTAATGTCACCTACAAAGACTGTATTAATGTCACCTATAGATACTGTATTAATGTCACCTACAGAGACTGTATTAATGTCACCTACAGAGACTATATTAATGTCATCTACAGAGACTATATTAATGTCACCTACAGAGACTATATTAATGTCACCTTAAGAGACTGTATTAATGTCACCTACAGAGACTGTATTAGTATCACCTACAGAGACTGTATTAATGTCACCTACAGAGACTATATTAATGTCACCTACAGAGACTATATTAATGTCACCTACAGAGACTATATTAATGTCACCTACAGAGACTGTATTAATGTCACCTACAGATACTGTATCACAAATGATGAAATACGATGAAATGATCTTTGCGACGAGCTCCTCAGAGCGATCAAAAGACGAAAGCTGACTTGGTATGGCCACGTCTCCAAGTCCAAAGGTCTTGCAAATTCGATACTTTAGGGCACAGAAAATAGCAATCGAAGGCGAGGACATCGGAGAAAATTATGGGGTTGTGGTGGTTTCTGCAGGGGTGCCCTAACGACCCCAATAGGTCACGGGATAAACTGAGCTGATACTTCAAGATGTGTTTTTCTTTTAAAATACGGAATAGGCACCACTGCATTCTCTGCAGATTCTTATATGCCCAGAATCTAAGCCCGTAATTAGGCGACAGGGGTTACAAAAGGGGGCCGGCAATAAATGTATTAACTGTAAGCTGTATTACATATTACTGAAGTACTACTGCAACTATTACTACTATTAATACTATTCTACTACTACTGCATCTCGTAGTTGCCCCCTAGTCGTCTTGTCGTTGACTTGCCACTGGGGTCGGGTGGCTTGAGACCAGAGAGTGAGGATAAAAAGTAGCGCAGTTAATCTTTACTAAAAATAGCGCTAGCAAATAGAATTAGGACATCGTCTACCATGGACGGCGGCCTTTGCCTTTCCCTTTGCACTACTACTACTACCACTACTACTACTACTACTACTACTACTACTACTACTACTACTACTACTACTACTACCACTACTAATACTACTACTACTACTACTACTACTACTACTACTACCACTACTACTACTACTACTACTACTACTACTACTACTACCACCACTACTACTACTACTACTACTACTACTACTACCACCACCACTACTACTACTACTACTACTACTACCACTACTAATACTACTACTACTACTACTACTACTACTACTACTACCACTACTACTACTACTACCACTACTACTACTACTACCACTACTACTACTACTACCACTATTACTACTACTACTACTACTACTACTACTACTACCACTACTACCACTACTACTACTACTACTACTACTACTACCACTACTACTACCACTACTACTACCACTACTACTACTACTACTACTACCACTACTACTACTACTACCACTACTACTACTACCACTACTACTACTACTACTACCACTACTACTACTACTGTGACATGTGACAGAAGCAAATTGTGCCTGTTAACGATCAGCAGGTTAGTTTGATCTGAGCACACGTGAGCAGGAGATATGCGTGTTAAGGCATTGGTCATTACAAAAACGAACATAATATCAAGATTAATTGGAACAACATAAGCATGCATTTGGGTAGGAGACAAAACTAGAACCACTAAAAATAAAACGTCCTACACTTGTATTTAATGAGAGGAAGGCGAGCTCAGAAAGAGAAGAGCAAGGCGTAAGAGAAGAACGAAAAAGAGGTCGAATATTGAGACTTTTCCAATCGACTTTGCGAAATATAAATCATCAATACAAACTGTGTTGTCACAGAAACCCAGACAGGAAAAGACAAGAGGGTCATTTTTTAAAGATGTCATTTAACACTCTCACAATGAAGGTTGTCCTTCCGAGTCGGCGACAACATGGCTGCTGATCTGATTCGCTACTGAATCATGTGTTTTTCTGTGATCTTTGGGTCTACAATTGCAGCGTTACAAATTCTTTTTGGATAACTTGTTTTATGTTCGTTTTTTCAATTAAACTGGTGACCGTAAAAGCCCTGAGATGTATTTCAATTGACAATATTATAGAATATTATAGAAAAATCTGGCAAAGATGGCGCCATAACTGGCTGCGAGTCTACATTTCTCTACTGTTTTATGATCATTATGGATGCCGCTAGACCACGGATTTGCCTGGAATTCACACTAGTCGACGACTTACACTTGTGTTCACTGAAACGTGGTGTTGTTTTCCGTCTATACTTGTTATTTCGTTCTTTTTATTGTGATTTCTTCCATCCGTTTATCCTGGTCTGGACGCCGGCTGAATGGCACTAAGCTTATACCTGTGACGTATTTAACGGGTTAGTTCTGCCGGTTCACCTTCGCGAATTTGGCGTGTGGGAATTTTAGATGCTACTATGATGAGTTGAATACAGCTGGGGAGAGATGCCAGACCCACTCACACGCTTAGTGTTGTCCATACGACCTCTTGTGGTTATCGAAAAGGCACTACAAACTGCGTTAGATGTCATCCCACCTTTCTACCCTGCGGGTTACATGTTTACAGAAAGGCTTCGGTGGTAACCCTGAGGCAAAATCTGCATCCTATGATATCTCCAGTAGTCTCGATGAATGTCTTGCCACTGGCAAAAGGTAGCTCAGGCTCTGTAAGTGAGGTTGACAAAAGGCGCAGTTTCTTCCTCACTTTAATCCAAATAACCGCGCAAGTCACCCATTTCAGCGGACACAGCAAGAGATACGACTGTCCACACAGCTGAACAAAGAGAGTGGTCTTTATCACTTGTGATGGACAACTATTATTATAGAATAAAGTCGAACACATAATACACAAGAGCGAAAAAAGAATACGGAAAGGCAATAACGTTCAAAGTGAATATGTGACCCTATGCCTGAGTAGACAGGGAGATGGCAGACAAATTCACAATGTGGAGGGACACGTCGTCTGGAGAGGGATGGATTCCGCCAGGTGCAAACCGGCCCAAGACACACCGATATTGCAGAAAGCATTGAGAAAAATCAGAAATTCGCCAGCCGTGTCGATACACAACAATGACAATCATACCACTGGGGTTAACACGTTCAGACGGAAGATCCGTTATTCTGGCACAAAAACCAGTGAAGTGGCGGGAACTGATCCAACAATCTGCAGTATTATTGTCCCAGTGACCTTCCTCATGCTACGGGACTGATAATGACAATGATAATTAAGTGATGCTTCAAAAACTCTTTCACTCAACTCACATTCAGAGTTGAAGCAAGAAGAAACTATTCAAAAACTCTTTCACTCAACTCACATTCAGAGTTGAAGCAAGAAGAAACTATTCAAAAACTTTTTCCAAGACAAGGATAAGCAGATTTGGGTGTTATTGACAGGATTTTGATGTAGGGGAGGATGATAAAAATGAAGGAGGTAAACATGGATAAACAGGCACAATCTAACAGGATGGCATTTATTGATTACAGTATAACAATCTAACAGGTTTATTGATTACGGGTTGACAATCTTACAGGGGGTAATTTATGGATTACGGGTTGACAATCTATCAGCTTGTGATTTATTGATTATAGTATCACAATCTAACATGAAAGGATTTACTGATTACTGTAACTTAATCTAACAGTAGGTGATTTATTGACTGCAGTTTCATTTTAAAACAGTAGGTGATTTATTGACTGCAGTATCATTTTATAACAGTGGGTGATTTATTGACTGCAGTATCATTTTAAAACAGTAGGTGATTTATTGACTGCAGTATCATTTTAAAACAGTAGGTGATTTATTGACTGCAGTATCATTTTATAACAGTAGGTGATTTATTGACTGCAGTTTCATTTTATAACAGTAGGTGATTTATTGACTGCAGTTTCATTTTAAAACAGGTGATTTATTGACTGCAGTATCATTTTATAACAGTAGGTGATTTATTGACTGCAGTATCATTTTAAAACAGTAGGTGATTTATTGACTGCAGTTTCATTTTAAAACAGTAGGTGATTTATTGACTGCAGTATCATTTTATAACAGTAGGTGATTTATTGACTGCAGTTTCATTTTATAACAGTAGGTGATTTATTGACTGCAGTATCATTTTAAAACAGTAGGTGATTTATTGACTGCAGTATCATGATCGAACAGTAGGTGATTTATTGACTGCAGTTTCATTTTAAAACAGTAGGTGATTTATTGACTGCAGTTTCATTTTATAACAGTAGGTGATTTATTGACTGCAGTATCATGATCGAACAGTAGGTGATTTATTGATCTCCACCATGATCGGTCCTAAGCCCAGATGAGAAAGATGTTGAGCGTGGGGCCAGCTAACCCACCTCGTCGGGAAACGATTGCTAACAAAACTGCAACAAAAACAAACCAAAATGACACAAGACACGGTTCAGCCAAACCTGGAAGTCAATCTGTAAACTAAGACACAGCTCACTCCGTTCTCTGGACTGCCGACTACCTTTCTTTCGACAAGGAAGCCTTCCAGACTCGGCACCTGGAATGATAAAACTATGTGGGAGGAGAGGAAGACACCGCAGATTGCAAAAGAGCGGGAGCGATATGGCATAAGTATCCCTGGGCTGAGTGAGACTAGATGGACTCAGTCAGGAAAGGTGCTTTTGGCAACAGGGGAGGCTGTGATATACTCAGGACACGAGGAAGAGAAAACCCACCACATACAGAGTGTCAGAGGGTTGAAACATCTACTAACATGCTCCACAACCTGATAGGAGCCATCTGGTAGCAAGAAAGCCTACCAAAAGATTGGAGAGAGGGCTACTTGGTGAAATTTCCTAAGAAGGGAGATTTACAGGAATTCAAAAACCATAGACGAATAATATTATTATCAGTGCCGAGAAAGGTGTTAAATAGAGTAATACTAGAAAAGTTGAAAAAAGCAGTCGATAACAAGATAAGGGATGAGCAGTCGGGCTTCAGACAGAATCTATTGACCAGATAGCCACATAGTGATATTTGTGGAGAAATCATGATTATGAAAATGATTTCGACAGTTTAGACAGAGATATACTCTGGAAACTATTGAGGCACTATGGAATTCCTCAAAAGCTCACAAACATAATTAGATAGACGTATGAAAGTATGCAATGTAGCTATACACGAAGGACATCTCACAGAGCCATTCAAAATGAAATCAGAGGTACGACAGGGTTGTCTACTGTCGTCTGTCCTGTTTATCATGGCAGTGGACTGGATTATGAAAGGAACAACAAATGAGAGAGATGGAGTCCAGTGGACCTTGAATAAACAGCTGGAAGACCTAATTTTACGGATGATAGAGCTCTTCTGTGTCACAGTCAAAGCCAAATGAAACTGGATAGACTGGATTATACCTCTAAACAATTCGGTTTGAAGATCCATTAGGAAAAGACAAAAATAATTAAAGTCAATGCAGCAAACACAGAACCAATTCGGCTGAGACGAACGCCACTCGAAGAGGTATTTACATACCTAGGAAGTATCATCAATAAGGAAGGAGGGACAGACGAGAATATAAAAACAAGGATACAAAAAGCAAGATTTGCATTCGGAATGTTGAAACCCATATGGAACTCCAAGGAAATAAGAAGGAAGACAAAAATAAGGATTTTCAATTTAAATGTGAAACCAGTCCTGCTGTATCGAGCGTAAACCAGGAGGATGACCAAAGGCAATGACAGGAGACTGCAGGATTTTGTCTACAGATGCCTGAGAAAGATTCTTGGTAGAAAATGGTTTGACAAAGTTACAAACGACAGACTGTGGGAGAGAGCAGGACAAAGTAAATTGGAACAGGATATCTTTGAAAGAAAGTGGAGATGGATGGGCCATCCATTAAAAAAAGCTCCTGGCCAGTATCACCAGGCAATCCCTGTCATGGAACCCCCAGGGAGGGAGAGGCATAGGCAGACCAAGGAATACATGGAGACGAGATCTGGAGGCGGAAGTAAAGAAAAAGGAAAAAAGCTGGAGGAAAGTCGAGAAGATTGCACAGGACAGAGCTGCTTGACGAGGATTGGTTGATGGCCTATGCACCCCTGGGTGATAGAAGGCGAAAGAGAGAGAAAGAGAGAGAGAGAGGTAGAGAAGTAGAGAGAGAGAGAGAGAGGTGATTTATTGACTGCAGCATCGTTTTATAACAGTAGGTGATTTATTCATTGTTGCTCGATATCTAATAGCAGTTCATTTGTTGGCTCAGGTGTGACCCCGTTATCCATATAAGTATGTTCCTCTTTTCCATGTCCAGTGTTCCTCATATCCATATATAACGTTCTCATATCTATTTCAAATGTCTCATATTAATATTCAATGTTTCTTATATCCATAGCCAATAGTCTTCATATCCATATCAAATGTTCCCCATATCAATATCCAATTTTTATTCGCGTCAATATACATATATATATAATGATCTATCATCATGTAGCATGTCCTTTGTAAAACGTCGCTTCCATCACAGTCTGTCTGAAAGAAACTCGTTCCCTTGCCAAAACACCAGCTTCCGCCACTGTCATACCCAGGCATTCCTGAATATCTTGGTGCCATCGTCTTCTTGGTCTACCCCTTCCTCTTTTGCCTGGCACCATACATTCCATCACCGTTCTCTCAAGACCGTTGTGTCTATTGATGTGACCAAAGTATTTGCATTTTCTAGCCAAAATGGAATTGATAAACCAGTTCTCCTCTATGCTCAACTCTTGCCGAATGTCTACATTTGTTCTTTTCTCTGTCCAGGGTATTCTGAGGATCTTTCTGTTACATTTTGACTCGAAGGATTCGATTCTTTGTCTAGAAGTTTTAGTAATCGTCCATGCTTCACAGCCATAAGCTGCCACCGGAAAAACACAGGCTCTCAAGACTTTTACTTTTATCGTTTTGTTGGTGCCCTGCCAAAATTTCTTCAGCCTGTTCAGTTTCTGCATTGCCATAGCTAGTCTTCTTCTGATTTCTTTCGAGTAGTCACCATTTTTGTCAATTCTGGAGCCCAGATATTCAAAAAATGTGTGACCTGATCTATTTCCTCACCACCCACTGTAAATTTATGCTGACATTGTGTTTTATCGGTGGTCATTATCTTTGTTTTGTTTTTGTTTATGCACAGAGTTTGATCTTTACTATGTCCATTAACGGCTGAAAGTAGCTGCTCTAGCCCTTCTGCACTTCTTGATAGTATCACTGTGTCATCAGCGTATCGTAACTCTGGAATCTCGTACCCCCAATAGTAAATGGGTGGAAACTTTCAATGTTCTCATCTTCTCTAACATTTCTCATTATACATTTCGCATATATGTTGTACAGATAAGGTGAGAGGATACATCTCTGTCGGACTCCTTTTTATACTGCAAACCAATCTGATATTTGCTCATATACTCGGACAGCGGCTTGTTGATCTTAGTATAATGTTTCAAAGAGATGAACTATAAGCAAAAGAAACCCCATTTCCTTCATGATTCTCCACAGATTTTGATGTTTTACCGTGTCGAAGGCCTTAGTGTAATCAATGAAACATGTGTACAGGTCTACATTAAACTCTCTACATTTTTCATAGATATTCCTTATATTGAATATGTGGTCCCGGGTCCTTCTGTCTTTCCTAAAACCTGCCTGGACTACGTGAATTTCAGATTCAAACCTTTTCTCTATCATTATTAATAGGATTCGCAAGAGTATCTTGCTAGCGTGGCTGATCAGCGCGATAGTTCGGTAGTTCGTGCACAGCTTCAGGTTGCCTTTTTTGGGAAGGGGAATATAAATTGATTTCTTCCATGCTTCTGGCCACTCTGCACTGTGCCATATCTGTTTACACAGCTTGTGATAGACTCGAGCACATGCCTCTCCTCCTGCTTGTATTAGTTCTGCTGGGATATCATCGCATCCTTAGGACTTTCCCTTTTTCAGGCTTTTAATTGCAGAGCGTACTTCTTCCAATGTTGGTTCAGGTTCTTTCTCATCCTTTGGTAGGATTGTAGCTTTGTGCTATCTCCATACAGGGCTCTGCAGTACTCTCTCCATCTATTCAGTATGTCTTTGATTTCTGTTAATGTGTTATCCTCTTTGTCATTTATGACATGTGAAACCGGACGGAATTCCCTTGTCAGTGTGATCTATCTATATATATATATATATATATATATATATATATATATATATATATATATATATATATATATATATATATATGTGTATATATATATATATATATATATATATATATTTATGTATATATATATATATATATATATATATATATATATATATATATATATATACATATATAATATACATTCCAAATGATCCGAAAATCAATTTCCCACCAAATCCCCTTCAACCCCCCCCCCTCCCCCCCCCCCCCCCCCCCCCACACACACACAATATATAATTTACAATGTTTCAAATACTGTTGCCGTTAAGGTCAGGAAGCAAGCTGTTATGTTGCCAAACCACACAATCACCAGGGGAGTAGTCCTAACGCAATCCTCTGAAGGTTTGAGGCAATTCACTGGCGGTATCTATCCCTTCTGAAGAAAGGATTGAGAGTCCGGCACGATGATTAAAGAACTCTCTGATTGCCACATAAGAATTGGTAACTGCGTAAATCACTATTTTCATACTGGAAAATGCTGTCCTGTATGCCTCTGTACGCTTGACAACAACCCTGCCTTTCGCTCTAGTAGATAAATCACATCAATTTATACCAAAAGAAACAGGGAACATCATTAGTGAATAATAGGGGTCAAGATGCTGAGCAGTGCATGGGCTGCAGCGTCAGCGACCCATACCTGACTCCAAGCGTCAGGCGCAGCGAACCAGATCTGGTAAGACCGTTCTACACCTCTGCACTGTAATCCTGGATAACAGGCGGCAACAGAGCATGCTGGCTAAGTAGAAGAGATTGAAGGGGAAAGGCTAGCCGGGTTCTCAAAAATGTATGCTGAAGTCGGATGTGTAGGACCGAAAGATGCAAATATTGCAGTCAAGCTGTAAACTACGACCTAGCGCACTCCGTTCTCTGGACAACATCCTGCTACTTGCAAAGTGGAGCACGTCGCGTAGCCTACTCGACAGTGAGCTGGCTTACTAAGACTGGGATTTACAGCGCGCCAGGGTTCGTAATCACGGACGGACAGATACAAATCTGGTGTGGTTCGTTCGTACTACTACCGCTAATCCAATCGATATATCTGCAAATGGATACTGACGTATGAGTTGGGAAGGGATTACATCGAGGGATAGAAGGGGAAATGGATGTTGTACTGTTAAACCAAGATAAAATATATAGGACATGTGAGATCAATTGCAGCAAAACTTCGATGTGAAAATGGCAATCGATCTGATCTGATCGTATTTGCAAATCATGTATTTGTATTTTCTGTCGTGTAGAGACGGCCATCATATCCAGTTTCATTCATCTTCTTCGTTTCCAGTTTCCTTTCCATTTTCATAACTTTCACGTATCGTCACAAGACCCTATTTTCTTTGCACACCGTCCTGTAACCGGAAGCTGCGCAAAGGCGGCTACAATGTGGCATTCATATACACAGATCGACTGGTTCATTGAAGAAAATTATCATTTCCGCTGTAAAATTGAAAACCAATATCGGGACACGGGCTAAAATTACTGCTTCATAATTTACTGGCAGTAATTGCTTGTTACTTGTGGAGGGAAACACTTAATGATTGCTACACGAATATACATAATTATGGTCTGATGTCAGCGCTAAATGTGTTCCGGTGTTAAAGCGTCTTGAACATTATTAAGCTTTCCATTATACATTACCGCTATTGGGCATAATTTGTCCAAGTTAGAAGGTACGAATCAGATTGACGCAAAACAGTACAAGCTAACTAAGTGCCGAGAAATTGTTTCTCTAATTTATGTTTATTTTCTCGTTTTGGTGTTCCGTGAGAATTCGTTTGCTGCTTTTTTTGTGGCTTCGACTGCGGTAATGAAAATGTGTTGTGAGGTCTGAGTCAGCTATTTAAACATTTGGGGGGAAATAAGAATGCGAGGATATTTAACAGCTAAGAAAAAAATCAGAGGAAAATTATTGAACTAACACAGAGGAGAGTAATATGTTATTTAGCTCATTGGGCTTTGGCATGGAACCAGCAAAGGATGAAGATGTCAGGGATTCCAACTAATTCTTCGTTTCTATTTAAACCTGACATTCGACTAGGGAGGGACGAGGCAGCGATGAAAGAAACTGGTTGCCCTACCTACAAGCTGTGGATTAGTACACTGAAATCTCTAACAACAGCATTCCCCGACAGTAGTGTAGCTACTATGGGGCAAACCTTTATTTATACTTATGCAGGGGTTAGAGCCCTGTCTTTCCAAATCGAGCGATCTGGGTTCGGTCTCTAGATGGTGTGGGATTCTTTTCCAATCGCAAAACGGCTCCCGTGGTCGACCCATTCTCCAAAATTGGGTACCAGAACAATCTAGAGAGTAAAAACGGTCGGCATAATGCTGACACATTCATCCCTGGTATGCCGTTGGTTGAGATAAAATGTGCCAAACACAATATTCTCGATATGCCAGATTGGCGTATAAACGGATCTTCACATTTAAATTTGCTTATTTGGCTTGGCTTGGCTTCCTTCGTTCTCAATCTCCAGCTACCAAGCCCTGAAAGGGCTTAAGTAGCAGAATGTAGTCCAGAGAACGGAATACGTTGTGTCGTAGTTTACAGATTGACTGCGATATTTGCACCTTTTGGTCCAACACATCCGACTTCAGCAATCATTTTTTGAGTACCAGGTTAGCATTCCCTCTTCGATCCCTTCTCCTTAGCCAGTCTGCCCTGCTGCAGCCAGTTATCCAGGATCACCGCATGGAGGTGTAGAAGGGTCTTGGCAGCTTTGGTTCGCAGGCTCTGACGCTAGCAGTCAGCTATGGGTCGCTGACCATATACAAATGCATTTGTAACATTGTCTCAATCACCGTTACTGCCTTGATACATTAGACGTACTTCGTTCTGTATAATATGAGCATGTGCCATGCTGACCAGCGCGAAGTTCTTTTTAATTTTCACATTCGCCTTATTTCATTTGACGGGGTGAGTTGCATTGTTTTTAATCTTAATTTGTTTTTGGCGTCTTCCGCCTGTATACATTCATTTCTAAATGGATTTATTTCACCTACGGGCACGACCCAGTTGGATCTGAACATATACATGTTTCAGTTGTGAGCCGTGTTTCTAACCACATCACTACGAAGCATCCCTCCACCCACCCCCCACACATCTCCTTCCTCCCCCTCTACCCCTTCCCTCACTCCCTCTTTTCCCCAGCGCAGACGATAATGTATCTCTATAGCTTTGTAATTCCAAATTCTATTTAACCGTTATTGTGTGGCAGCGTAGACTTTACTGCAGGCTTATATCCTAAGTCACGGTATCGATATTGATATGTGGCAGACTCGCTTCAGTTACCTAATCAAAGATATCCTGGTTACTTGGAACAATCATGTATATGTTATTCAGGCTATTTCTTAAGAGTTTACTACCTTGCAACATAGGCTAAATGTTATTACACTTCAACACAGACACCACTAAAACTATCGTCAACCATTGAGACAAAACAATTTAATTTATTGTATGAATAATGGTTACATAATTTAAACAACCAAAAAGAACGTCTAAACTAAGTAAAAACAATATAATACTAACCCAACACAGAGCAAGTGCTATTGAAGTTACTTCTGTAAACTACATAAAACCAAGATTCTACGTCTCATATGAAATAACAAATCTTCAACTTAGTGGTTCTCGTTAACTCTCTGTCCTCTGCTGTACACTGGCAGGTGATCAGATCTCGCACTGAGACGAATCTGCACACTCACGTGTGATCAGATCTCTGCTCAGACGTTCGGCACATTTACATGTAATCAATCTACACACAAACGATCTGCACACTGACATGTGATCAGATCTCTACTCAGACGTTCGGCACATTTACATGTAATCAATCTACACACAAACGATTTGCACACTGACATGTGAACAGTCTGTATACTCATATTTAATCAGATCTCGTACTGTTCACATGCTGTCCGTCATGCACACCTATTGAGTGTGAATCGTGAGGCTCGATGTGTATGATGGGATAACCACCCCGTAACTCTCTCCCTCTGAATGTATGCGTGCATTGTCTTTTATAGCTCATTTACGTAGCTCTAGAAACAAACATGGCTGATCAGGGGCCCTCCCCAGTTGGCTGGTTCACCATCACTCTAATTTGATTCCAATCAATCTAACAATTTATTGACTGCCCTATTTACAAGTCATCGTCACTCTAAATGTGACGGCCTGTCTTGTGAGTAATTGTTGACAACTAACCCTTATCCCCTCATCTCTGAGACCAGAATGGTGATTTTGACCCCCACCCCTCAAAACTGATCAAGCTTTTCCTCCAATCGTCAATATTTGCTTCTCGCTTTTCGTACGTTCGCGAAGGCTTTGTGTTTTGACCGTAGTGTGACCCCTGCTGGTCAAACAACATTAGGGCAACTTTTGATTCTTATCGAATACAGTCGCGACGAAGGCACGTGTGGTACTGGGAAAATGACCGCTGAACATTTGCTGCAAAACTGCCCGACATACGAGGATCAGAGAAAGCACATGTGGCCATCACCAGTGGCAACACTAGACAAGCTCTATGGCAGTGTCAACAGCGTTAGGATGACCGCTGCTTTTTTCGAAAAAATACAGGTTGACGTCTGACAGCGTACGAAGAAGAACACAGTCGCCAGCCAAATCTTCCCTTCCCTCAATGTCCCTGCTCCACATTGAGCTGGAGCTGTCATGACTCTTTTCTTGTGACATGTGTATTAAGCTGCTCTTGTGTATTGCTCCTAATCTGAATTAGTCGTCCTGCTTGTCCTTCTCGTATTGTGTAGAGATGTGGTCATGATTAAGCTGAAGTGCAGAAATATGAAGATCAACAGAGCTCTAGGTCTACTTAATATACTAGGCGTATTCAAATAAAACCGGAACAAACTGCAACAAGTGAACATACGAACGATGAGCACACTGACGTTACTTTTTGGTGTAGACAGCACATACCAACCGTCAAATTTGCAAAATTTCATTATCCTCTAATTCATAGTTTCCTCAGCAGACCGTTGAAAACATGGCGGGTATGATACGGAATATGTCCAGAGTTGATCAGAGAGCGGTGATTCGATTTCTTACAGCTGAAGCATGTCGACCAGTTGACATTCATCGCAGAATGCAGGCAGTGTAAGATGACAAAAGTGTGTCGAAGACAACAGTAAAGAACTAGACAACAATGTTTAAAGAAGAACGTGAGTTAACGCAACAATATACACATGTCCTGGTATCGGAGGATCGGTCGTTAACTCACGTCCTTCTTTAATCCAATGAAATAATTGTAAGAGAAATTCAAAGAGGAATCCTTGATGAATGATAACGACTCAGTCACTGCCTGGTAATAGCCACCAACTCAAACTGTATTATATCACTGGTATGAACATGTATTGTTTCTGCCGTGATGTGTTAGTTGTTTTGACTTTTCTTTGTCCCTGACGAATGTATTGTGTCAGTAACGAGGGTTTCGTTCTGTGTTGGTTCTGATGTTTGTCACTGAGCTATTACTTGCACATGTTTGTATCGCGATCTGATGTCATCAAATATTGCTCACTCCCCAGATTTCACAGAAGTCCCATCGCTACTCTATGTAGCCAGGTTTTTTATCATTCCCTCATTCTGCGCGGGGTTCATCTGCATCGTCCTCTACATTATTAAAATTGTCGTGCTGGTGTTGCGACCGTCCTGGCGTCGCATCCATATCAAGGCAGCATATTTGACCTTCTCCGCCATAGCAGGTGAGTGCTGATGTAGACCTTGAGTGTCATATATCTCTTTGCTGTGGCTTCCTAGTGTACGTGTTTTTCTTTCTTCTAATTAATCAGAAACGAATTAGTCATTCTTGTATTTCTGTTTCATATTTAGTGTAGTGTATTTAGAGCTGTCTTTCAGACCCAGAAGGCTTGTCCTTCGCTAAAAGCAGTTTTTTTCTTTTTGTGTAAATGGCGAGAAAATGTGGATATCTGGAAGAATGTGAATATTCCACGGAACGAGAAGAAACCCAAAAGATCTATGGGGGTATTAACAGAAGTGATGAACGAAACTGAGTCAGTCAATTGAGATATATCGCATCAAATGACATAACACCTTGCTCAAAACAATACTAGAAGGACAGAGATAAACAACTCGTTAAGTGGGAAAATACCATCAAAGGGTGGACAGGGAAAAGCCTGGCAGATTGTACCATCAAGGCAAGAGACAGAGGACCTTGGAGATCCATTGCAGTCAATAATCGATGTGAAGATGGCACCTAAACTGAACTCGTCGTTTGATAATCTATTATACTCGCAAACCAAAAGTCGAAATGGCATTAGTCTCCAGACGAAGCTGAAGGTGTATAGACCTGTGGTGGTCCCAATGCTGATGTATGTAAGTGAAACATGGACTGCATACAGGCATCAAGTGGAGAAGTGAACCACTTTCACACACATTGTCTCGGAAGGGTGATGAATATAAAAAGGCAGGAAAGGATTACGGACACTGCTGATGTTGGGAGAGCTGGTATCCCTATAATCGATAACACTATGATACAATCGCAGATTCGCTGATCGGGTCATGTGGTCCGCATGCCAGGCTATCGACTACCAAAATTAAATTTCTATGGTGATAGTATAGTAGCCTCTTTTCAGTCATGTCTGACTATAGGTTGAGGCGACCTTGGGGTTCCAACGCTCTACTGAGTTTTTGGATGTCCTTTTCCTTTCGGCGTTGTCTCTTCACTTCCTAGTGTTGTCTCTTCACTTCCATGTGTTGTCTCTTCACTTCCATGTGTTGTCTCTTCACTTCCATGTGTTGTCTCTTCACTTCCTAGTGTTGTCTCTTCACTTCCTAGTGTTGTCTCTTCACTTCCATGTGTTTTCTCTTCACTTCCATGTGTTGTCTCTTCACTTCCTAGTGTTGTCTCTTCACTTCCTAGTGTTGTCTCTTCACTTCCATGTGTTTTCTCTTCACTTCCTAGTGTTGTCTCTTCACTTCCATGTGTTGTCTCTTCACTTCCTAGTGTTGTCTCTTCACTTCCTAGTGTTGTCTCTTCACTTCCATGTGTTGTCTCTTCACTTCCATGTGTTGTCTCTTCACTTCCATGTGTTGTCTCTTCACTTCCATGTGTTGTCTCTTCACTTCCATGTGTTGTCTCTTCACTTCCATGTGTTGTCTCTTCACTTCCCTGTGTTGTCTCTTCACTTCCATGTGTTGTCTCTTCACTTCCATGTGTTGTCTCTTCACTTCCCTGTGTTGTCTCTTCACTTCCTAGTGTTGTCTCTTCACTTCCTAGTGTTGTCTCTTCAATTCCTAGTGTTGTCTCTTCACTTCCTAGTGTTGTCTCTTCACTTCCTAGTGTTGCATGAGCTTATTTTCGTCCAGCCTAAATGTGGCTTTTCAGTTTACATTTCTATTTGGATGGGTCTACAGCTATATCTTTCCAAGTGTCAGATTCAGAGCCTTTATACCCCGCTTGCATGTGTCTATTTTCTCGTCTCATAACACGTGTTTGGGAAAACCCTAAAACTACAGCCAAGACCAAGGCCATGGTTTACAATGGCTGTGTCGTCAGTACGCTTCTGTATGGCAGCGAAACGTGGACAACATATGTCAAACAAGAGCATAGGCTCAACACCTTTCACCAACGGCGCATGAGATCCATCCTTGGCATCTGATGGAGAGACAGGCTGACAAATGCGGAAGTGCATTCTCGCACCGGACTTCCAAGTATGTATACCCTTCTTCAGCATCGAAGACTGCAGTGGCTTGGTCATGGTCGTCGCATAGAAGACTGTCGCATCCCCAAAGATATTCTCAATGGGCAGCTGGCGTGTGGTAAAAGAACAGCTAGCCGACCACAGCTGCGGTTCAAAGACGTATTGGGATAAGCAGTAAGGAAAACGCTCTGATGGGGGCAAGAAACAGCGTTTTTAGGACACGTTTTAGATATTGCTAAAGGCTTTCAGCATAAATAACGACACGTGGTCTAGATATTTTTTGTTTTACGAATATTTACTTGACGCTTTCCTTGCTTAACCATAGTAGATCATTCTGTGTTTTTCAAATAGAAGGTAAATAAGGTTGCAGTAGCTCTTATTTAATTGATTAGCAATCAGGTGGTTGAGTGATTAATAATAGCAGTCTCTTGGCCAAGGAAATGTGAGTTCAAACCCTCAGAATAGACTTGGTATTGTTTTCTATCCGGAGTCTGTATGTTTTAATGTCCAAAAGTTTCTCTGTTGTAACCAGCAACAACTTTGCGGGAACTTATTGCATCCTTGCTCATTCTTGAACTAAGATGACGATGGAGGATATGACTATCTCAACGAAGCAGTATTTCGCCAGAAACAGCTTCAAAGCCAATGAGATAATATTTAAAAAAGTCTAAAATTGTTAATACTTAAATAAAAAACTAAACAAATTCTAACAATAATAACACATTCCAGAGTGCAAGGTTATATACACACACTTACAAAACCATTGACCACCATCTCTTCGAGTGTCTAGCTCTCAATGATGTTCGGAAAATGCTTCCTCATGCAAGGCAACAGAAATGGAACACTTTCTATGGAACAAATCAGTTCCTCTCTGTTGTCTGGATGGAGCGAGAAATATGTTTGATTTCTGCCCCGGGTGAGTAGGACAGCCACAGGACCCCCAATTAATTAGAATCCCCAACAGCTGATCGCACAGGTAAGCTTATTAAGGCAAGAAGATGGAACTAAGCAACGACTAAGACATAATAACAAGTGATTAGCCTAGTTGTAGAGCATTTGGTTTCCGCGTTTGAGGTACAGGGTACAATTCCCGAGACGGCGCACTCTAGTCGACACATCTGTAAATTGATACCTAGCTTTATGTTTTGGTAGAAAAGGCAGCCGGGAAAGGAATTGGCGATTCAACAGACTATTTATCAGAGCTGCTCAGTTCATGGAAAGACGAAGTTCCAGCTGCGACATACACTAATGTAGAGAAGGAAGTTGTTGACGGGGAAAACATTACAACGGATTAGCTCAATACACCACTAGAGAAAATAAAGATTAGCAAAGCAGTTGGGCATGATGATGTAACAACAGAAATGGTAAAGTACATGGGAACTACAGGTGAACTGCTGAAGGCTCTCCCGACAGCCTAGCACCACCAGGTAACATTAAAGGAATAGAGTAGTTATCATTATTGTAATATTCTGAAAGTGTGACAACCGGTAGGGTTTAAACTGTATCACCTCATCTCTGACAGCACTATCGACTTTAGAACAACCTTTACATCTAACACACGTGCCGATATATCTTATTATTATTATTGTCCACAATCTCCCGCTACAAAGTCCTGAACGTTCTCAATCTCCCGCTACCAAGTCCTGAACGTTCTCAATCTCCCGCTACCAAGCCCTGAACGTTCTCAATCTCCCGCTACCAAGACATGAACGTTCTCAATCTCCCGCTACCAAGCCCTGAACGTTCTTAATCTCCCACTACCAAGCACTGAACATTCTCAATCTCCCGCTACCAAGCCCTGAACGTTCTCTCAATCTCCCGCTACAAAGCCCCCAAACGTTCTCAATCTCCCGCTACCAAGCCCTGAACGTTCACAATCTCCCGCTACCAAGCCCTGAATGTTCTCAATCTCCCGCTACCAGGTCCTGAACGTTCTCAATCTCCCTCCCACTACCAGGTCCTGAACGTTCTCAATCTCCTGCTACCAAGCCCTGAACGTTTTCAATCTCCCGCTACCAAGCCCTGAACGTTCTCAATCTCCCGCCACCAAGTCCTGAACGTTCTCAATCTCCAGCTACCAAGTCCTGAACATTCTAAATCTCCCGCTACCAAGCCCTAAACGTTCTCAATCTCCCGCTACCAAGCCCTGAACGTTCTCAATCTCCCGCTCCCAAGTCCTGAACATTCTCAATCTTCCGCTCCCAAGTCCTGAACATTCTCAATCTCCCGCTACCAAGTCCTGAACGTTCTCAATCTCCCGCTCCCAAGTCCTGAACACTCTCAATCTCCCGCTACCAAGCCCTGAAAATGGCTTTGCAAGTACCAGGAAGTAGTCCGGAGAACGGAATACATTATGTCGTAGTTTACAGCTTGACTGCAATATTTGCATCTTTCGGTCTGGGACATTCGTCTACAGTATGCCATTTTTTGAAACCGACTTAGCCTTCCCTTTTCGACTCCTTCTCCTTAGCCAGTTTGCCCTGCTGCAGCCTGTTATTCACGATCACAAATTGGAGGTGAAGAAGGGTCTTGGAGAGATCGGTGGCCTTGACGCTAGCAGTGAGCTTTTGGTAGCTGGCCTCTACAGCTTACGTACTGCTCATCACATTGATCCCGGTGCAGATACTTTAATTCCTGGTGCAGATACTTAAATTCCCTGTGCAGACACATTTTCCTGGTGCAGATACTTTAATTCCTGGTGCAGATACTTTAATTGCTGGTGCAGTTACTTTAATTCATGGTGCAGATACTTTAATTCATGGTGCAGATACTTTAATTCCCGGTGCAGATACTTTAATTCATGGTGCAGATACTTTAATTCCCGGTGCAGATACTATAATTCATGGTGCAGATACGTTAATTCATGGTGCAGATACTTTAATTCCCGGTGCAGATACTTTAATTCATGGTGCAGATATTTTAATTCCCGGTGCAGATACTTTAATTCATGGTTCAGATACTTTAATTCCTGGTGCAGATACTTTAATTCCCGGTGCAGATACTTTAATTCATTGTGCAGATACTTTAATTCCCGGTGCAGATACTTCAATTCATGGTGCAGATACTTTAATTCCCGGTGCAGATACTTTAATTCCTGGTGCAGATACTTTAATTCATGGTGCAGATACTTTAATTTCTGGTGCAGATACTTTCATTCTTGGTGCAGATACTTTAATTCCCGATGCAGGTATTTTCATTCCCGGTGCAGATACTTTAATTGCGAGATCTCAAGTGTCCACTGGATTCATAACTGCAACAAATACCTAGACGTCCTAGCAACAGACGAGGTATGCAGCTCAAGAATACAGAAAGTAACAACCCACATATTAACTGTTATCGAGAAATTGAAAAATCGTCTCAAAAAAATCTTTTCTATTGGTTATGACAAATACAGTCCGTCAGTGCTCTATAGCACTTTTGGTTAGTGTAGAGATTGTAGAGGAAGAGCAGTCGCTTTACACGGCAAAGAAAGGGGTTCAATTTCCGTTACCGAATCTGTGCAGTCAACCGAGCTATAAATAGGTTCTTGTCTTAAGTTAGGAAAGGGAAAGGCAGCGAGTAAAAGAATTTATTCTCATCCTCACGCAAACTGTGTCTTAATATACTGAAGACTAATACTTCATTCCTGACCAGCGGTTAAATCCACTGAAGGACACACGTTATCTTTTTTTTTATTTTTACAAGATAGTACCTGCGAATTATCACCATATATCTCAGTCCAGTTGTTAACATTGCCTGACCTCTGATAATTATTCCCTAGGTGTGTCTGCAGGCATAGCTGTAGCTATATACGTGACAATGCTAGAAGGTGACGCCTATGAACTGATGTGGGCACCGGCGCTTCCTGGAGTCGGCGGGTGCCTCTTCATTTGTATATCCATAGGTGAGAATAAGCTCTCATAATAAAATAAAGCAACGTGATCATGTATTTTGTAGATCTACGTATGAAACAATGTATCTCCACATCTGTCTGTCCCCAGTTCTGTTTGTTAATTCTGTTGTTGAGTCTCTTCCATACTGCAATGATAAACTGTCCAGAATCTAGTCTAGCTGTCTCCTTTTCCTAGTGATGTTTGTCAAATCTTTTGTTAACTCTTTTCAATACCATAATGTTAAACTGTCTTCATGTATTTACTTCGGTAGTAAGACCGAAAAGTAATCAGAATCAGGTGAAACCCACAGATTAAGGATGGAAGAAATTTTGGGTCAGGTGAAGCATACTGATCAAGGTAAGAGTGAAACGTAATCAGAGTCAGGTAAAACTTAATTATGAAGGTGAGAAGAAGAGTAATCAGGGTCAGGTGAAACATACTAATCAAGGTGGGAGTGAAAGACAATTAAGGTCAGGTGAATAATACATAAAGATTGAAGTGAAGAGCAATCAGGGTCAGGTGAAACATACTGATAAAGATTGGAGTGAAGAGCAATCAAGGGCAGGTGAAACATACTGATAAAGATTGAAGTGAAGAGCAATCAGGGCCAGGTGAAACATACTGATAAAGATTGAAGTGAAGAGCAATCAGGGCCAGGTGAAACATACTGATAAAGATTGAAGTGAAGAGCAATCAGGGCCAGGTGAAACATACTGATAAAGATTGGAGTGAAGAGCAATCAGGGCCAGGTGAAACATACTGATAAAGATTGAAGTGAAGAGCAATCAGGGCCAGGTGAAACATACTGATAAAGATTGGAGTGAAGAGCAATCAGGGCCAGGTGAAACATACTGATAAAGATTGAAGTGAAGAGCAATCAGGGTCAGGTGAAACATACTGATAAAGATTGGAGTGAAGAGCAATCAGGGCCAGGTGAAACATACTGATAAAGATTGAAGTGAAGAGCAATCAGGGTCAGGTGAAACATACTGATAAAGATTGGAGTGAAGAGCAATCAGGGCCAGGTGAAACATACTGATACAGATTGGAGTGAAGAGCAATCAAGGTCAGGTGAAACATACTGATAAAGTTTGGAGTGAAGAGCAATCAGGGTCAGGTGAAACATACTAATCAAGGTGGGAGTGAAAGACAATCAATGTCAGGTGAAACATACTGATAAAGATTGGAGTGAAGAGCAATCAGGGGTCAGGTGAAGCATACTGATAAAGATTAGAGTGCAGAGCAATCAGGGCCAGGTGAAACACCGTGCCACTTGACGTCATCGTCCATGCTCATGGTAACAGTCTGTGTCATAGCACTCAGATCAACGAGGTGGAGATCGACCCTGTAATTGGCCCATAGCGGTGAGTACTGCATTGCATTACAGCTAGGAGCATTACGGTCCATCTTCTCAATCACCCCCTGGGATTGAAAAAGAGCACCTGTAATCCACTGCCAAAGAAACGGCAAGAGTTAAATCAAATTATCAGGACTCGCTTCAAACAACAACGACTGGGCAATCGACAATAATATTAACAACAGAAGGGAACTAGAAACATGTTCTTTGATCATTGTAGCTGTCATCAATAACAATTTAGCCTCTGTCGGCCTTTCAACATTGACTTGGTATCAGTCTGTGAGATTCGTGACATCTTTCAGCAAAATCACACCTCAATGACTTTTGAGATCGTATCTGTCTATTAGAAATCCATTCACTTACTCCTACGTGGTAGGACTGGCTTCATATAACACATTAAAGCTATCTTATCATCTTCTATTTAACTTAAAATAGCCGTTATACATTTACTTTGACTTTAATTAATCCCATTTGAACCAACTTCTCCTTAGATTAGAGCACTCTAATGTGTGTACTCGACCTCTATTAGTGTGGACCAGTTAATCTATCAAATTTTGACCGAACCTGAATCGATAATTCAAAAGCTTTCACAGAAAAGGTAGAATAAATATGTATTTGCGTCGAAAGCGAGATCATCAACTTCAACTGGTCATTGCAGACTTCTGAAACATCTATATCCGCTAAGGATCTCACACACCAATGACTGCCCATGAGAAACAGGAAGGCTATAATCATGAACACATTCTACCGTGAAATGAGATACCAGACATGGCCAGAGAGTGCGGAACTGAGACAAAAGCTGTGGGGCAGTCGTCCCGATTTGGTGTAGACTACAGGCGTCATCAAAGCGACTTGACTGCAGAAATAGCATGACCAGATATCATGAACGTAAAGAAGAAGAAGAACAAATTACATTCAAACAGGCACACGCGTTCAATGAGTTTAAAATCACGAACTACCTAAAGTAAACATTGACGATGACGCAAGGGAAGAAATCCTTATTAACGATGATCATTGTAAAGTAATAGTCGACAATGAACTATGATCATTGTAAAGTTATAGTCGACAATGAACGATGATTATTGTAAAGTTATAGTTGACAATGAACGATGATCATTGTAAAGTTATAGTCGACAATGAACGATGATCATTGTAAAGTTATAGTCGACAATGAACGTTGATCAACTTGATCTCTTCTATTTCATTACCAGAAATATACGTGATCAAGTGATGGACATCACATGAACGTTTTCATCAAACTGCTTCATTTTTGAGTGAATTACATTCATTATCATCAGATAATGTCATGTCTCGTGGCACAAATAATCAACTTCATCTACAATCATATGTACTTTAAGCATCTAAGCATCTCATACGCTCTCAATGTGTTCCAGTAGGCTTTTCATGCTCTCCTCAATGGTGTCTCTCTGACTTCTTATATTTCATTTGTCCTATATCGTTTCAGGTGTTCTTGAGATATTCAGACCCACATATTTGAGCATGTGTTCAATAAGTCTTGATTGTCATCATTGTAATTTAGTTAAGTGTTCGTTTCCTTTGTTCTATTTTAATATTTCCTTTTTCTTCTTGTTCGCCCGTATTACCTTGAGATGCATTTAACCAGCCCTCTCCGAGCAGACCGACCATGTGATATTTTCTCCAGTTGTCTTTCCAGCGTCTCCTTGTTTTTCTTGTGTTGACCTTTAGCTCCCTTGTTCGTGTGGTCTTCGGCCTTCCTTTACATTTTTTTGTCATGACAGAAATTGCTTAGTGATACCAACCCTTGGTGTCCGCAATGTGAGGTCTATCCAGCGTTAACTTCTTCCTAAGAGATTCTGCTCCACCTGTAATTGTCCTGTTCAACCCCTCTGTATCCTGATCCTTCCATAAGCTTTCATCTACAACCTTGTCAAAGCATTGCTAGCCCATAATCTTTATCAGGGACTTGTCGACAAAGCACGGTAATCCCTTAAAGTTGCGTTTCCGCTGCATATAAAAGGACCGATTGGAGTTAATGATTGTTATCTGGGAGAGTGTATTGTGTAGGGGATTCAATCGAGTACATTCTTAGTGTGAAATGACAACATACTGGATTGGAAATCACTTCGTGTTCAACTTGATTGGGCATTTCGAAGATCTGTCTCGGCATGACCTTTTCACCAAGCCCAGAAAGGATTGATATTACTACTGTACTGTAGAACTGTGATAGTGGAACACCATACAACACATTACAAATACGAGTATATAAAGACATGCATCCTAATATAACCTAAAGGATTAGAGACTGAGATTGAAATAGGCGTCGCTTCACCGATAAAATCCAGGAAGACAACTCTTAACAAATTTAAAAATCATTCTTAGCTTAAAATGCATTCTGATCGTTTCGGTGTTCCATAAAGTTTTTAGCAAAGGCAACTCTTGCTTTAGTGTCCTGCTTTTTACATTATGTCTACGTTCACAGATTATTCTGGTAAAAGGCTGCGGCCTGATGTTGACAACAAATCCCATAGTGTGCATTAGGTCAATAAAAATATGTGCCCAACACTATTTTCCTAAAATGCCATTTTGGCATGTTGGCGAGGATATTTTACATTCTCATCTGCACCATCTGGTATATATATATATGATGAGCCCTGGTTCTTGTAATCATTTAAAAGAATGTCATAGATATCCAGGGTCCAATGAGCGTTCTTCTCAGGAACACAGTTTTTGTTGCTGTCGGTGATTTCTCTTTGTCTATCCATTGTCTGGCTCGCATACAAAAATAATAGTGACTCTACATAAAGACTTCAAGACTCTCTTACTTTCATTGCCTAGGACTTGTCTGTTAGTTGGTATATTTGATAGTTTCTAGACGCCTGCTTTAGACAATGTCATTATGTTGCTTATTTGGTTTTCTAATAAAAGACGACGGAAGATGTGGCTGAAAAGAACAGTTATCTCATATGTTATTGGTGTGTCATTGGATGTCATGAGGATATGTCATCTTCTTTACTGTGTTCTTTTTTGTGACCATTTGTATTTTCAGCCCATGCCCCTGTATGGATACTTTAACACAGTCAATCAGATTTTGTCTTTATCTGCTTCTTGCTCTGAGTCTCTGCTGTCTGGTTTAATCTGCTCTCGTGGCAGCAAAATCTGAGATGTTCTAGCCATATAGTAAAACCCTTCTTACGTCATGCATGACGTCAGTTCCACTTTCTTGTCGAATTTCCACTTTTTTCACACTATCTCTTCAAGTGACATTCATCTCCTTTCACTAGAATCTCATTTCACATGTTTGTGATCTGTCTTCCTGGTCTTGGTCAGTATCCTTTTTCTACTGCTTCTTCTTTCGTTCGCTTGAAAATATAATACATATTTCTACATTGTTGTCTTTTGTATAAACTTCACTGTCTTTTGTAGTTCACAAACATGTCCATCAGTTTCTCTTCCAATGTTCTATCTGTGGGCCAGTGGGTTCTTCTCTGTATATCATATTCGGGACAGTTAAATATAATGTGCTCTACAGTCTTTGGTGCCTGTCCGCATTTGTAGATGTCTGAGTTGCCAATCTTCAATTTTGTGTAAATGTGGTATTGAAGTCGGTTTGTGTGCAGTTTGTTATTGTTTGTTTATCGTATGATAATCGTCTGGAGTTAATACTGGTGGCTCTCTTATTGATTGGATTATAATCTATGTTTCACAGTGGTAGCACGGCCCATGTCTGACACCGATAAAAGCATCATGTGTGACACTGATAACAGGGTTCTTGTCTGACAATGATAACAGGGTTCTTGTCTGACAATGATAACAGGGTCCATCCGTGACATTGATGACAGAGCTCATGTCTTACACCGATACCATGGTCCATGTTTGATAACACGGTCCATATCTGATACCACAGTCTTTTTCTGATAACACAGTCCATGTCTGATAACATCGTCCACGTCTGGCACTGATAACAGGGGGTTGGTATGAACACTTCACTTTTAGACTCCATTGTAATGTATGAATGTCTTAGTACTGGTGATAACTGGTGTGCCACTGCATTTTCTTTATGAGTTCTGGCTTCTATCTCCTGTCTCTACACTGCCATTGTCTGTGAACATGCTTCTCAGGTATTTGAGTTCTTAAACTTGATGAAATGCTATTCCTGGCCTGGAAATGGAGTGCTTTTTCGGTTTTCTTTACTTTCGTGACCATGGTTGCTTTCCCACTTATACGCTCTGCGACTCGTTGGGAATGTAGTGTTAGACCCAAGTTACTTGATCAATGGCACACTAGAAGTCATGTGATCAGTATCACGTGGCTGCCTTTACCTCCCAGACTTTCTCTGGTATCTGGTACCGATTTGTTAGGCTTGGCTAACCTTGAAACCCTTTGCGGCGGGTACAAATAATTGAGACATTCCATTTAAAATATGTGGACACTTTGACATATAATATATATATAAAGTAATAACTTTCACATGTTTATACAACACTATTGATACTTCAGGGGACATAGATGCAGATGTAAGGACTAGAATTGGAAAAACAAGTATATCATTTCTGTTACTAAATAATAGAGATACAGCATGGCCTAGAGGTGGAACACGCTCGGTTTTCATAATCCCAATGTTCCGGGTTCGATTCCCACTTGTGTTTGGCAAACACTGTTTTTTTTTTTCTCGGGTGAATGCTCCTCCACGTACGGAAAGTAATGGCAACCTACCATACTGCACACTTGCCAAAAAACGTGTAACAGCCAAATAGGTGGCGGTTGTAAGAAGCTATGTTCTGTAAAAGGACATGCGACTTACTACTAAATAATATATGAAAATTCAGGGAAATAAAGACGAATATCAAAGTTTAATTTCAATGTCGAGCCATCGTTCATGTACGGAACAGAAATATGAAGAATAACTAAGGTAATATAGATAAAACTTCAGTCGTTTGTCAATAAATGTTTAGGGAGATAATGGGAATAGGCTGGTAAGACGTGATGGGGAACAAACACCTGCTGGAAAGGAGCCAATGGAACAGCAAATATAACGTGGGAAATGGGGTTGGATAGGATACACGCTACCGAAAGCACAATCAAGCATGCCTAGACAGGCCCTGTCATGGAATCCACAGGAGAAGAGGAAGGGAGATTGACAAAACGAAATCCCAGGAAAGTGAGAGAGGCTGGAAGGACAGCTCAATATCGAAATTGTTGGAGGAGGGTTGTCAATGGCCTATGCATCGAAGAGAGCGACGAGCATTGATAGATCGATTGACTTGGGTATTTAACCTAGATCGCTTAGCTGTGAAACCAGTGCACTAACCACTGCTCTGGTATTGCTATGCTTATTTTCATATGCTAATTCTTACATGCGACATTTAACTGAATTATACGCAGAGCCGATATATTGGCTCAATAATTTATTGCAGGGCCATAAAACCGATACATCGGCTTGAACAATTGTCATACATGTGCATACAAGTTTCTTCAAATCCAATTTCTCTCATTGTGAATTTGTACTTCACACTGGAAGTATTACATTGCAGAAACAAGCGTTCCTCAATCAATCAACTGAAGCCGGTCTACTTTGCTCTACTGTTTGAGTCTATTAAGATGGACTCACACATCGGTTAACCACACTAAGCGACAAGTGCACCCAACGCGGCGGAGTAATAAGCTGCTCGCACCTAGCACGCTAAGCAGGAAATCCTCATCCTGGCTATACATCCAGCCCCTCCCCCAGAGCTGGGACCTTGTCGGGACATTATCCACTGTAGAAGTATAGATTGACTACGACTATACATCCAGCTCACGCCAGGGCTGGGACCTTGTCGGGACATTACCCACTGTAGAAGTATAGATTGACTACGACTATACATCCAGCCCCTCCCCCAGAGCTTGGACCTTGTCGGGACATTACCCACTGTAGAAGTATAGATTGACTACGACTATACATCCAGCTCACGCCAGGGCTGGGACCTTGTCGGGACATTTGCTACTGTAGAAGTATAGATTGACTGCGACTATAAATCTAGCTCCACCCAGAGCTGGGACCTTGTCGGGACATTTGCCACTGTAGAAGTATAGATTGACTACGACTATAAATCTAGCTCCCCCCAGAGCCGGGACCTTGTGGGACATTTGCCACTGTATAAGTATAGATTGACTACGACTATAAATCTAGCTCCACCCAGAGCTGGGACCTTGTCGGGACATTTGCCACTGTAGAAGTATAGATGGACTACGACTAACACTAAGACTACGACTGTATGTATGACATTCTGATCATCTGAGTAAAGCAGTTTTAGTATAACAACAATTATAGAAGAAAAATGAATCAATTATTAATTCTTTTTTTTAATGCTATTCATTCAGGTGGCTATCTGAGTTGGAGGACACATGCACCAGACGAGGACACTGATGAGAGGTCAGAGTTCAGCGAAAGAGCCCCAAGCTTACACGAGTTCTCTCCTGCAGCCAAACAGCAGTGCAAGAGTCATGCCAGGGGCTACCCGCGCCACGCCCCTAAACAGACGAGGAAATCGGAAATTGTCTGACAACAGGGGCCCGGAATATAGTTCACTAATACATGGCTGATTGAAGAGCTTCAGGGGAGGACAGAGGGAAGGGGTTGGTGGGGGAGGGGAGTCCAAGCAGTAAAACCAGCAGAATTAGCCAAAGTTCCTCGTCATCAGGTGAAACGTCAACTGACTGCCGTGTGCGATCAAATATCTTCAAGTTATGGCTAGAAGTGTTAAACTGTGATAAATTATGAGATTTGGAAATAGACAAAGGGACAACATTCTAGATCGTGAAATGGAGCTAGATTACTCTCCCTTTCCATATTTTCTAAATTTCACTAACAGAAACGTTTTTGTAATTTGATCATGTTGATGCAGCGGGAGTGATAGAATAGATTAACTAACATTGAAGCATGTCGTCAAGGACGACTAAAGAGGGGTGTGCATGGGGTCAGTCACCTCATCGTATTAAACAAGTACCTACAGATGGGAGAGCGTATGAAAGTGTTTTAATATATGTATCTTGTTGAGCATGCAGGGTGGGGGGTGGGGTGCGGCAATTGGGCTACAATAGATGAGAATGGTAAGAGAGGAAGGGCAACATGAAAGGAAGGGCAACATGTGATGAGAAGGACAAGAGGTGAGAACGACAATAAAGGAAGGGCAACACGAGATAATAATGACAAAGATGAGAATGACAAGAAAGAAGGGCAACACGAGATGAGAATGACAAAAGTTGAGAGAGACAAGTGAGGATGGGCAACAAGATATGAAGGGCAACACGAGAGGAAGGGCAACGCGAGATAAGAATGACAAGAGAGGAAGGGCAACACGAGATGAGAATGACAAAAGTTGAGAGATACAAGTGAGGATGGGCAACAAGATATGAAGGGCAACACGAGAGAAATGGAAACGCGAGATAAGAATGACAAGAGAGGAAGGGCAACACGAGATGAGAATGACAAGAGATGAGAGTGACAATTGAGGATGGGCAACAAGAGAGGATGGGCAACGCGAGACGAAGGGCAACGCGAGATAAGAATGAAAAGAGAGGAAGGGCAACACGAGATGAGAATGACAAAATATAAGAATGACAAGAGATGAGAATGATAAGAGGTGAGAATGATCAGAGAGGAGAATGACAAGATATGAAAATGATAATAGAGGAAGGGCAACACGAGAGGAAGGGTAGCACGAGATGAGAATGACAAGAGAGGAGAATGACAAGAGGTGAGAATGACAAGAAATGAGAATGACAAGAAATGAGAATGACAAGAGATAAGAATGACCAGAGAGGAGAATAATAATAGAGGACGGGCAACACGAGATGTGAATGACAAAAGATAATGACAAGAGATGGGAAGGACAAGAGATGAAAACGACATGGGATTAGAATAATAAGGACAAGAAAGGAATGGCAACACAAGATAAGCATGACAAGAGATGAGAACGACAAGAGATAAGAATGACAAGAGATGAAAATGACAAGATCTGAAAGGCGACAAGACAGGAAATACAACAAGAAATGAGAATGACAACAGCGGAAGGACAACAATAAATGAGAATGCTAAGAGAGGAGGCACAACAAGAGAAAGGACAACACGAAATTAGAATGACAAGAGATGAAGAGCGACAAGAGATGAAGAGCGACAAGAGAGGAAGAACGACAAAAGAGGAAGGACTACAAGAAAGGAAAAACGACAGAGGAATAGCGATAAGAGAGAAAAAACTACAAGAGAGGGAAAGGGACAAGAGAGGAAGAACGACAAGAGAGGAATTACGACAAGAGAAGGACGACAAGAGAGAAAGAGCGACAAGAGAGGAAGGTCGACAAGAGAGGAAGATCGACAAGAGAGGAAGGTCGAAAAGAGAGGAAGGTCGACAAGAGAGGAAGGAAAACAAGAGGAAGAGCGACAAGAGAGGAAGCGCGACAAGAGAGGAAGAGCGACAAGAGAGGAAGAGCGACAAGAGAGGAAGGTCGACAAGAGAGGAAGAGCAACAAGAGAGGAAGAGCGACAAGAGAGGAAGAGCAACAAGAGAGGCAGAGCAACAAGAGAGGAAGAGCAACAAGAGAGGCAGAGCGACAAGAGAGGCAGAGCGACAAGAGAGGAAGGACGGCAAGAGAGGAAAAACGACAAGAGAGGAAAAACGACAAGAGAGGAAGGACGGCAAGAGAGGAAAAACGACAAGAGAGGAAGGACAGCGAGAGAGGAAAAACGACAAGAGAGGAAGAGCGACAAGAAGTGTAGCAGGTTTCTAATCAACATCTACAGTTTGGAAATATTTTATGTGTTTGAATATTCAACTTGGCAATGCCTATGAAGTGTATAACCAGCGGGGTACAAGTCTTATCAGCGTCCATACCATTCATCATCTGCTGACAAAGACTAACTACCTATCGACCTCCGTATGTTATGTAATATTTCGTAACATAACATAATGAATAATCAGTGTTGTGTCACAAGTTAAGATAGTTTCATAGCACACTGCTGTCGGCGATGGAGTGTTACAGATATAGTTGGCGAGATCAGAGCTTGTTAGTGAAGTATTTTGGCCAGTTCCCTTCCTCGTTGCCTTTCTTTCCATAACAGTACAGCTGGGTTGACTCAACGTGACAGCAACAAGAGTTGAATCCCGTACCTTTGTCGTTAAAAGCGTATGCTCTACCACGACACTAAGTTATAGACATCATTTATTTAACTAATAATGAGTTATTTTGCTGATATAATTAATCAACTTAATTTATAATGTGGCCGATCTATGGATGCGATTAAGCGAATTTATAATGTATGTTTTGGTTTAATTAAGTTACATTATAATATGTCTGTCTTGTTGGTCATTTGGGATAATTTATAATGTGTCTGTTTATGGATTAATTAACTTCAGTTATAATACGAGTATGTTTATCCTATGTATATTAGTCTTAGTTGGCATGTAGTTCTGCAAGAGTGGCTGCCCTTGTGCAGATCACATCTTTTGCGAATGTGGTAGCCACTGAAACTGATCTTGACTCGGTGCGCCTACAATAGCGCTCTACAGAGTGTGTAGTACTATGAATAGTCAAAATAAATTCACTTAATTTGTACACATCTTTCAGTCCAGATTTTAAATTAGTCATTCATTAACTTAACAAGTTCCCAAATGTGCATACCTTGTAATTCAGGTCTTACATAAATTAGTTTGTTCACTTTTAAAACAGATGTAATCGAGTTTGGTTCCTTCCATAAGTCTATCAGTGTATTTAAGAATTCATCACGTAAGACTTCTGTAGTTGTCGATTCTCTGCTGTGCAAGAAGTTAGGAAAATGTTCGTTTTGAAGATGATGTGTATCTTGCTTTAATTTGTCCAACTAGATTGTTAACAGTTTCACAATACAGTATTGAGTAAAACTGTTTTTGTGTTTTTTTCAATTCAGGCTCTTTCAGTCTTGGGCTCTGTATGGACGTTGTTCTGTTTTAGTGCCGCTAAGCTCCACGGAGTTGCATGTGCATTCTGTTTGCCACTTTGTATATTTAAAAGAGCATATTTTACTTTTTGATTCATATCGATCTCATTTGGTTAATTTACAAAGTATCCGTTTTTGTTATATATAATTAAATAAATGTAGGGTGTTTTGATTTTAAGGATGTAATTAAAATATTTATTGAATGGTCACTAAATTAGGTCTGAGGGCAAACAGAGAAAATTTAGATTATGGCGATAAAAGTACCTAATGACAATCAAAGTGTAATGGGAGACACCGTAACATAATAGATATATTCATTTTCTTGGTAGTAATAAAGTCAACATCGGATGTGCTGATAGAAATATCAAATTAGGAATGCAAAAGGCGATAGGGGTTTTTATTGCTTCACGAAGTTTTGAAAATCGAAATAAATTAAGTCCGCTACAAAAATTCAGATCTTTAACTCCAATGCCAAGTCCATCGCATTGTAAGGTTATGTGGCCGGAGGAACAAAGAAAAGTTCAACTACAACAGTCCAAACTTTCATCAATGGATATTTGCGCAGAATTGAGAGAATAAAATGGTATGATAAAGTCACTAATATAGATATGTGAGAAATAACCAGGAAGATGTTAGAGAAACTAGACGCAAAGAGAAAGTGTTGGCGATGCATAAGACACACATTACAGAAACCAGATGATAGCATTACAAGACAGGCACTGTTCTGGAATCCTCAGAACATCTATTGATATATATATATATATATATATATATATATATATATATATACCATTAGAGACAAACTTAAGCACTCATGAGTAAATGGAGAAAGGAATTCGAGAAATACCTAAACCTACCAGGAAAGACGTGGGATGGGGGGGGGGGGAGGGGTGATGAAAAGTATGGTGCATTACAGTAAGACTTTGCGAGTTTTATTGATTTATTGATTGATATATTGATTGAATTAAGTTAATTTATGATGTTTATTGTTTTAGAAATATCATTACGTTAATTTGTTAAGTCTCTGTTTTCTTGAGATGGCTGTGGAGTTATCGGCAGTAAAAACAACAATAACAAAACACAATTTACAAGCTTCCGAAAGGAGATATTTAAGAAAGGTGCCCGATCTAGCAAGAACAGTCAAGATCTGGAATCTTACAATATGACAAGATCTCGAGGTACGGCTGCTGCAGACTCGAATGTAGCAATCTCAATTTCGTTGTTTAAAATGTCTGCAGATTTAAAGAAGAGAAGTCAAGGGAAGCAAAGAGAAGATCGACTACACTGACAGTCGAGGGAAGCAAAGAGAAGATCGACTACACTGACAGTCAAGGGAAGCAAAGAGAAGATCGACTACCCTAACAGTCAAGAGAAGCAAAGAGAAGATCGACTACCCTGACAGTCAAGGGAAGCAAAGAGAAGATCGACTACTCTGACAGTCAAGGGAAGCAAAGAGAAGATCACTACCCTGACAGTCAAGTGAAGCAAAGAGAAGATCGACTACCCTGACAGTCAAGGGAAGCAAAGAGAAGATCGACTACTCTGACAGTCAAGGGAAGCAAATAGAAGATCGACTACCCTGACAGTCCAGAGAAGCAAAGAGAAGATCGACTACCCTGACAGTCAAGGGAAGCAAAGAGAAGATCGACTACCCTGACAGTCAAGGAAAGCAAAGAGAAGATCGACTACTCTGACAGTCAAGGGAAGCAAAGAGAAGATCGACTACCCTGACAGTCAAGGGAAGCAAAGAGAAGATCGACTACCCTGACAGTCCAGAGAAGCAAAGAGAAGATCGACTACCCTGACAGTCAAGGGAAGCAAAGAGAAGATCGACTACCCTGACAGTAAAGGGAAGCAAAGAGAAGATCGACTACCCTGACAGTCAAGGGAAGCAAAGAGAAGATCGACTACCCTGACAGTCAAGGGAAGCAAAGAGAAGATCGACTACCCGGACAGTCAAGGGAAGCAAAGAGAAGATCGACTACCCTGACAGTCCAGAGAAGCAAAGAGGAGATCGACTACCCTGACAGTCAAGGGAAGCAAAGAGAAGATCGACTACCCTGACAGTCAAGGGAAGCAAAGAGAAGATCGACTACCCTGACAGTCAAGGGAAGCAAAGAGAAGATCGACTACCCTGACAGTCAAGGGAAGCAAAGGATCAATGATCCAGACCCCAAGAACAACCCAAAGTCCACTTGGAAGACTACATCAGACAAACTGTAAGAGTCCGTGAGCTAGACTGAAACCAGGTCAAGAGAGCGGATGGAATAGTCTGACGTTCTTTTTGGCATTCCTCTACACCCCAAGGTAGGAGGGGAGACTAAGTAAGTTTTACAACGTTATACTCCAGGGTAGAAGAGAAGCGACCAAGCAAGTAAGTTAGAAGAATTTATAGCCCAGGGTAGAAGGTGAGAGACTAAGTAGGTTATAAGACGTTATACCCAAGGGTAGAAGGGCAGAGACCAAGTTAGAAGACGGTATACCCCAGGGTAGAAGGGGAGAAACTAATTCAGTTAGAAGACGTTATACCTCAAGGTAGAACTGGAGAGAGTTATTTAAGTTAGAAAACGTTATATCCCAGGGTAGAAGGGGAGAAATTAATTCAGTTAGAAGACGTTATATCCCAGGGTAGAAGGGGAGAGACTTATTTAAGTTAGAAAACGTTATACCCCAGGATAGAAGGGGAGAAACTAATTCAGTTAGAAGACGTTATATCCCAGGGTAGAAGGGGAGAGACTTATTTAGTTAGAAGATGTAGGTGGACAACACCTATTACTAGACGTTATCAGAGTACAGCTTACTTCTGCCTTTATCGTTGCGGCAAGAGCATGGGATCGCCATATCGGTTGGCATCCTTACAGGAAATCTATTTATGATAATTGTGTCTGTTTATGGACAGGCAACATGCGTTGAATATTGTTTCTTTGGATTGTTGCTTTTTTGTTAATCTTAGTTTAATTATAGTACTGAATGTGCCGATTCGCATGTGCCGAATTGCATGTGCCATATCAGTTATGTATCAATGCTGTGGCTGGTTCTGGGATATTTTATATGTCCTAAGAAGGCTGACAGTTTCTTACGCAACCCAAATTATCTGAGATCTGCAGTATGCATCTTGGAGTGCTGAGACATGTAATGAAAGAAGTGCGGGTAACAATATGAGGTTTTTTTGTTGTGGTTGAATGCTCACAGTGATTAGCCTTACTCTGTTTGTGTTCTCTGAAAGTGCGTTAAGTGGCGGGTTGCAGTAGTTTTGATCAGACTTGCTGATGAAATTGGGACGGGGTCGTCTTGGCGGTTCTGCTATTCTTGGCTTCATCTGCGAGAGAGCTCACTTCTACGGAGACCCGTCGATCCCCCACCTTGTTAGCCAGACTGCCATAAAACGGAATGTTTCCTTCCAGATATGGGGGGGGGGGCGGGGGGGGGGGGTTGGGTTTCAGACATGTTAGGGTCAGGTAGAACATACTGATCAGACATGTTAGAGTCAGGGAAAGGTAAAACATACTGATCAGACATGTTAGTCAGGGTCCGGTAAAACATACTGATCAGACATGTCAGTCAGAGTCAGGTAAAACATACTGATCAGACATGTTAGGGTCAGGTAAAACATACTGATCAGACAGGTTAGGGTCAGGTAAAACATACTAATCAGACATGTTAGTCAGAGTCAGGTAAAACATACTGATCAGACATGTTAGGGTCAGGTAAAACATACTGATCAGACATGTTAGGGTCAGGTAAAACATACTGATCAGACATGTTAGTCAGGGTCAGGTAAAAGATACTGATCAGACATGTTAGTCAGAGTCATGTAAAACATACTGATCAGACATGTTAGTCAGAGTAAGGTAAAACATACTGATCAGACATGTTAGGGTCAGGTAAAACATACTGATCAGACATGTTAGGGTCAGGTAAAACATACTGATCAGACATGTTAGTCAGGGTCAGGTAAAAAATATACTGATCAGACATGTTAGGGTCAAGTAAAACATACTGATCAGACATGTTAGTCAGCAACAACAAGTTTTACCATGAATAAGTTATTGTGAGGTGTGATTTTCAGGTGTAATGTTCAGGTGTGATTTTCAGGTGTGATCGCCAACATCGTCATTTGAAAAACGTCTAGTCCCACTGACATCTGCCCGGTTCTTTCCCACATATTTATATTAGTGACTCTGTCATACCATTTTATTCCCTCAATTCGGCGCAAACATCCATTGGCGAAAGCTTCAACGATCCAACTTCAATGACTTCGTAAATACTGCATTGTTTAGAAACTGAAGATGGACCGATCATGTGGTGTATATGCTCACCATCAGATTAACAAGAAAATGGGTGCCCACTTCAAGCGCCTACGTGGACATCCACCAATGAGATGGTGAGATGGTCAGAATATAGATGATGTTACAACGTGGTACTCCAAGTTTGAAGACCGAAATGAGTTTAAACAGTTTAATTAGCTACTTGGTCCATCGGAAGACGGATGTGTCGGACCGAAAGATGTAAATATCGCAGTGAAGCTGTAAACTAGCGACACAAGGAATTCCGTTCTGCGGACTACATACAGTTACTTGCAAAGCCATGTTCAGGGCTTGGTATTGGGAGATTGAGAGCGAACACAGAAGAAGAAAAAGAAGAAGAAGCAGCTACTTGGTATCTGATACTTCATATGCCTGATTGAACATGAGGATTGTAGGTTACAGATGTCCAGTATTCTTCCTTACTGCTATTTTATACTCAACTGTAAGTTAAGTACCCATTTACAACTGAGTGGACTTGAGTTGTCGCTGATGGGTAACAAACATGGTACCAATGTCAAGGGAAGAAATCGCTGTCAAATTGTAAAACAATACGTTCCTTCCCTTTTCTCTTTTTAGATTTGCCTTTTAATTTGTTCATTACTTTCTGCGTATGTTTGTAAAATTGTAATGTTTCTTGTCGTGCTCCATGGGCCTGGAAAAAGTGAGTCCTGGGTGGGGCCGATCGGCACAGAGCCGGCCTAGGCGTGTCATTACGTGTGTACTTCAGTGCATGTAAATGATCATTCATTTTCACTTTGTTAGCATCTGAAACTGCGAATTGTTCACTGAGCTATATAACTGCCACTCTGCTAATTTATCTACTAGGTTGCTGAATTTGTAATCTTATTTTTTAAGAGACAATGCATGAATACTGTGCATATAAGGCTATTTGTATTTATGTGGTCTCGAATGTTTGTATTATTGAATTTCTGCATTTGTGTGTGCCTCTGTTTTGGTTGTTTTTGTTTTTCTTCTTCTTCTGCGTACACAGTCAGACAGTAACCATTATTTTTTCGAAAAAAGCGGCGGTCATCCTGAGGCTCTCGCCACTGCCATAGAGCTTGTCTTGCAGTTCCACTGGTAATGGCCACATCTGCTCTCTCTGATCCTCGTATGTCGGGCAGTTCTGCAGCAGATGTTCAGTGGTCATTTTACCAGTACCGCACGGGCATTCGTCGGTACACCCTATCTTCAATTTATTGAAAAGGTGGTACCTCAGTCTGTTGTGGCCAGTGCGAAGTCTGAAGACAACGACCTGCTCTCTTCGGTTCAACTGGTAATAGGCATCGTTTTTGGTGTAACCAGTATGTTCGGTTTCCCATTTGGTCATGTATCTGGCTTTGATAAGCCGTTTTGACTCTTCGTACGTCATACTAGTATCTGTTTGTGGTAGTCTTGCACCTTCTTTTGCCAGTCTGTCTGCCTCCTCGTTGCCTTGGATGTTGCAGTGTGACGGAACCCACTGTACCACTACCCTTTTTGGTGCGGACTGCTGGCACAGTTTGCAGAGTGCTGCTCTTAAGTCATTAAGCTCAGTGTTTTTCTGGCCTTTCAGCGCTGTGACTACGGCGAGAGCATCTGTCAGCAGGACTATATGGCTCTCATTTTCACTGTGTGTCACCATTTCTTCCACTGCCGCCCTCAGTGCCTCTGCCTCCGCTCTGAAATTGCTTGTGTACTTACCAGTAGCGAATGACAGTGTTATTTGTCTGCCATTTGGTAGGTTCAGGAATGCTCCTGCCCCTCCGTTCTGCGTAGTGTTTGTTACAGAACCGTCGGTGTATGCATGGGTCCAGTCCATGCTTGGGTAGCTTTTCGTTATGAAACTTAGGGTAGTGTCTCTCCTTTCTTTTTCAGTCTGGCAGTTTTTGTTTGCAATACCTGGTATATTTTCTACCACCTCTGGAAATATATCCTGCCTCCAGGTAGGTTTTCGTACAGTAGTGATGGGTTTTGGTGTTGTTAGTGCGTTTATGGGATCTTCGTGCATCTTTGCTTTGGCTATTTCTGCAAAGTTTCTCCGCTTCAGTTACCCATTTCCCAAATTGTTTAGTCTCTGGTACATTGGATGGTCCGTCAGTCTTCGGAGTTTCTCTGACTGCAGCTGGGCTCTGCAGTCTCTTCTGTCGGTCATGGATTGCAGTTTTGTAATCTTTTCAAGTTCTACAATTGGCGTTGACTTCATGCCACCTGTTATAATTCTCATGGCTTGGTTTTGGAGTTTGTTAACTTTATCGAAGTTCGCCTTCGCTGCTGTTGTCCATGCCGCAATGCCATACTCGAGAATTGGTCTCACTCTTCCAGTGTACAGTTTCTTTAGTATGCCTTCGTCTGCTCCCCAGCTTGTGCCAGCAAGTTTCCTCATGATTGCCATTCTTTCTCTGGCTTTCATTCGGTTTATCTCAATCTGACTTTTCCATGTCATGCGCCGATCAAATGTGGCTCCCAGATAGGTTGGGTTGTCGTTTGGCTGCAGGATTTTGCCATTTAGACTTAATTTGGTACTTTGGGGTTTTAATGAAAGCGAGAATATTGTGCACGTGGTTTTCTCCTCGTTTATTTTGACCAGCCATGAGTTCGCCCACTCTTCCAGCGATGTTAGAGCCGTCTGCATCCGATTTCTTGCTATGGTGAGATTCTTTTCAGAGGTCCATATAGCCAGATCGTCTGCAAACATTGAGCTATGGACTCTTCTTTGTATATTCTCTGTAATATCGTTTATATATACCAGGAAGAGTGTGGGTGACAATACTCCCCCTTGGGGTACTCCCTGCTCGAGTGTCACCTTTTTGCTCATCTGCCCTTGTACTTGGACTCTGGCCGTTCTTTGTTTGAGGTAGTGGTTGATCCACTTGTACATCTTCCCACAGACATCACTTCTTCTTAGCTTGACTCAAAGTCCGTCCTTCCAGACTTTGTCAAATGCCTTTTCCAGATCCACCCAAACAGCTACTGTGTGTTTCTCTGCCTGGTAGGCATCTTCTATCTCCTGGGCTATGAGGATGACCTGGTCCTCAGTGGATCTGTGCTGTCTAAAGCCGGCTTGCTGTGGAATTAGTATTCGTTTTTCTTCCAGATGCCACATCAGTCTGGTGTTTATCATCCGTTCCATCAGCTTGCCGACACAGCTCAGTAGGCTGATGGGCCTGTATCCATTTGGATCTGTTTTATCCTTTCCTGTTTTTGGTACTGGTACCAGTATTGCATCTTTCCATGCCTGGGGTACAATACCCCTTTTCCAGCTTTGGTTCAGGACTGATAGTAGTTTCCTCTTCGCTGTTTGGCCCAGCCCCATCAGCATTTCGTTTGTTATCCCGTCTTTTCCGGGAGATTTCCTTTTCTTTAGTGTTCTCATAGCCTCTTCCATTTCGCGCATTGTTAGTTTGGCCATCATGTGCTCTTCGGGAGCCGTATTTATGTTTCCGTGTCCCTTTAGCTCTTCGCTAATGTCTGTATGCTTATCTGCAGGGACCTCGATGTGGTTTGCTCTGGCATAGTGATCGACAAAGGCGTTTGCGGCTTTCTTACCTGTGATCAAGTTCTCGCCCTGCTTGATAGTAATTTGTTTATTTGACGGGGTTTCGTCGTTCATGGCTCTGACTAGCTTCCATAGCTTGTTCCCTTCTTTGTCCAGGTTTAGACTTTCCGTTTTATTTTTCCAGCTTTCTCTTGCTGTTTGCTTGAGAGTGTGTTTGTACTTCGCCGCGGCGGCTTTGAGGGCGATGTTTGCCTCCATGGATTTTTCTCGTTCTGCCATGTTCCTAGCATTTGTTACTGCATCTTCCACTTTCTGCAACTCATCATTTCAGTAGGGCTTATAGTTTTTCCTAGCTCCTCTTGGGATGGTTTCAGTGGCGGCTTGCATTATTGCCTTGCTTAGGCTCTCTACCATGGGCTTCATTTTGGTGTTTCGTGTGTTGATGGTTTCACACAGCCCATCTGTCAGGATTGCAAATCTGTCCCAGTCGGCTCGTTTGTAATTCCAACGTGGGAGCGGTTTTGTTTCCTGTGGGGTTTTTGTTTTTAATACCTGTGTTATTTTATGCCTGTGTTTTTGTATGATTGCGTTATTGTATATATGAATTTTGGTTTGTCTGTGTTTTCGAATGTCCGATCAGTTTGTCTGTGTTTTCGAAAGTCGGTTATTGAATTTATGCATTTCTGTGTGCCTCTGTTTTCTGTCTTTGTTTTAATTGCCTGTGTTTTGGGTTTTTTATGTCTCTGTTATTGTATATCTATATTTTTGTATGTCTGTGTTTTATATGTCTGTGTTGTCGAATGTCTGTACTCTGTTTGTCAGTGTTTTGTGTGAACGTGTTTTTGAATGTCTGCATTTTTGAATGGTTGGATTTATGTTTGTCTGTATTTTGTTTGTACATGTTAATATGTCCATTTTTATTTGTCTATGTTTTTGTTTGTCTGTGTTTTCGTTTGTCTGTGTAATTGTTTGTCTGTGTTTTTCAAAATATATGTTTTGTACATCTATGTTATTGAATGTCTGCGTCATGCTTCTATCTGTCACATATACATACAGAGAGATTAAAATTATTTAAATATATCTAATACGTCTTTGTTATTGTACTGTAGCTGTAACAATCATTGCACAGATACACTCCGGATATTCTTCTCAGGCACTTAATTATTGTGCTCCTTGCGAGGTAAAGGGTTACAGCTGTAGATAAATTTGTACGGTAGTTTTACATGATGAGGTTGCTAGCCTCAAACACAATACTTTTTTGTCGCTATTTATGTCATACATAGAGGTGTAATAGTCATAGTTTGTCCACCTCTAGTGTTGTAAATTAATGCTCTTGTTGTTGCTTATTCATACCATTATACCCAGTATCTTCGCTCTGTGACGCCATCTGTGACTGGTGATGTTTATCATTTTGCAGTTGACCGTCTTTCATGCCATGATGTTGGTATTTGCGTTGTTTGCGAATGCCCACAATGAGTAGGTTACTCTATTGTGCGCTCTGAAAAGGACATTAAGTGGCGGGTTGCAGTAGCTTTCTTCATATCCAGAGCGTGCTGATGAAGGTGGATTGGGATTTTCCAAGCGGTTGTGCTATACTTGGCTTAATTTGCGTGCCACTCACTACTACGGGGATCACGTCAATCGCTCACCTTGTTTGCCAGGCTGCCATGAAAACAGCCAGTTTCCAGGGAAGGCTACTAGGAAGCCGAGGTGAGGGTCTTGGCCAGTATGTTTTGCCTGACCAGACGTAAGTCTTCCTGGCCATACTATGATGTTAAACTGTACAGTATGTTTTTCTTTGACGTCCTTTTTCCCAGAAGTCTTTGGGTCAAAATGGCTCGTCAAATTCAAGAACTCATTGTCTCAGTCTGTATTCACTGACCACATTCAAGCTCATTTTTGACCAGGTTATTTTTTTTTTTACCTCTGACCGCCCCACATCTTGGAAGACTGCCTTAAGCATTGGTGGTTTTCTTTATCTGTCAGTTTCTGTTGACGGAACTACTCGACACGCCTGTGTTTGTTACCACTTCTAAATGCATCACATGAATTAATGTATAAGGCATCAATGAATAGCAGAGAAAACATCAAACCGTTATGGGCGTGTGTGTATCTACTAACTTGATGGGGTTCACGACGAAGCCGATATGTCGGCTTAGAAAGCATTTACTGTGCAGATATTACAAGGCGTGTTCAAGTGAAACAGGACCAAACTGCAACAAGTGAACATACGTACGATGCGCATGATGACGTCACTTCTGGTGTAAACAGCACATACCAACCGTCAAGTTTGCAAAATTTCATTATCCTCCGATTCATAGTTTCCTCAGCAGACCGTTGAAAACATGGCGGGTGTGATACGGAATCCGTCCAGAGTTGATCAGCGAGCGGTGATTCGGTTTCTAACAGCTGAAGGATGTCGACCAGCTTACATTTATCGCAGAATGCAGAACGAAGACAACAGTGAAGAACTGGACAACGATGTCTAATAAGGACGTAAGTTAACGCAACAATATGCGCCTGACCTTGTCTCGGAAGGTATTTCGTTAACTCACGTCCTTCTTTAAACCTACCCTGGCTAACATAGTCTGGCAGTATATTTCACCAATCCTGACCAAAATAGTCTGGTCAGTATATTTCGCCTGACCCTGACTAACATAGTCTGGTCAATTTAATTTGCCTGACCGAAATAAACTGCACCTTTCCAAGAGAAGCGGCTGGTCGCAAGGTTTGTATGTTGGTATAATACTACGAGGGCATATGTTCATATCTTTGGTAAAAAATATGATGTTTTATTTCTATCTGAGGTTAATTTTTTTTTTAAACTATCTTGTACACTGCATGGTGACTGCAGATACAAGCGCCCTTTAGGTCTCAACCCTATTAATCCTCAGTATTGGTTACATCATTGGGAAGAAACACCACAGTGAAAGTAGCCTTTTATTTATCTCATATGTGATTTAAGAGGGCTATGCATGAAACTTGCAACCTCATCATGTCAAACGATTGCAATTGATTACCAGTAAAAATTATTGGTTATAGAAGCGGAATGAAGCCTTCCACATGCGCAGTCAGAGTCGATTTCTTATGATACGTTGGTATGACAGGGTCTCAAACGACAAAGTCCCACGATGGACAGGCTGCAGGAGCACACACTAACCATACTAGACCCTAACCGCTTGGCCCTATTTGGACCCACCAGTTCTTAATGCAGGCCATGGACATCAAGGCAGAAAGATTACCTTTTCTGTCGTAGGCCACGCCCGTCTGTTTAGGGCAAATCAGAAAGACATCATCCTCAGTGCATACGGGCTATGAATAAGCACTCGTTCTACTCATGTCCAATTTGTGCGACGGGCCCGTGTCGTCAAAGTGGTATACTTACCTATTTATAGACTTCCTTTAAAGAGGCCTGCTTTAACGGAACTTAACTTAACGCCTTTGTACTGATGTAGAAGACTCTGCAGAGCTTGAATACAACCAGTCGATTTTCCTTCTCGTGATTTAAAAATAACTGTACGCATCCAATTTATTCTTCAATGCATTAATTGACCCTGCCTATACTGTTTCCTGTGGCAATGCATTCCAAACACTCACCACTCTCTGACTAAAAAAATATTTCCTAATCTTGACTTTTCTTTAATTAATTTGTAGCTGTGCCCTTTTGTTCTAGCAGGCGGCTGTATCTTGAAACATGTGTTATAGTCTATCCATTCACTTGATTAACTTATAAACCTGTATTAAATCACCTTGAATTCTTCTCTTTTCTAGAAACTGTAATTTTTTTTAAGCTTTCCTATAATTCTGGAATCCCACGACCAGTTTTGTCGCTCTTCTTTGTATTATTTTCAGCATATTCATACCCCCTCTGTGATAATGATGCCCCACATGTCCCCAGTACTTCAATCTAGGTCTAACTAATGATTTTTACAGTTTGCCTATCAGTTCCTTGCTCCTATATTTAATATATATTTGTATCAATCCTAACATTGCATTTGACATCTTCACTGCTACCTGGACTTGCTCACTCACCTTACCTATATGGTCTATTATAACCACCAGGTCCCTTTCCTATTCTGTCGTTCTAATAGTGTTCTCTCTCACTTATATTGTTCTCTTTCACTTACCTTGTTTATTGTTCTCTCTCACTAATATTGTTCTCTCACACTAATATTGTTATCAATCACTAATATCGTTTATTGTTTTCTATCCCTAATATTGTTCTCTCTCCCTATTATTGTTCTCTCTCACTAATATTGTTTATTTATGTCTTTCACTAATATTGTTCTCTCTCACTAATATTGTTTATTGTTCTCTCCCACTTATATTGTGCTTTCTCACTAATATTGTTCTCTCTCACTTATATTGTTTATTGTTCTCTCTCACTAATATTGTTCTCTCTCCCTATTATTGTTCTCTCTCACTAATATTGTTTATTGTTCTCTCTCACTTATATTGTGCTTTCTCACTAATATTGTTCTCTCTCACTTATATTGTTTATTGTTCTCTCTCACTAATATTGTTCTCTCTCACTAATATTGTTTATTGTTCTCTCTCACTAAGATTATTTATTGTTCTCTATCACTAATATTGTTCTCTTTTTCTCTCACTTATATTGTTTATTGTTCTCTTTCACTAATATTGTTCTCTCTCACTTATATTGTGCTTTCTCACTAATATTGTTCTCTCTCACTTATATTGTTTATTGTTCTCTCTCACTAAGATTATTTATTGTTCTCTATCACTAATATTGTTCTCTTTTTCTCTCACTTATATTGTTTATTGTTCTCTTTCACTAATATTGCTCTCTCTCTCACTAATATGTTTCTATCTCACTTATATTGTTCTCTCTCACTTATATTGTTCTCTTTCACTTACCTTGTTTATTGTTCTCTCTCACTAATATTGTTCTCTCTCACTAATATTGTTCTCTTTCACTATTATTGTTCTCTCGCACTAATAGTGTTCTCTCTCACTAATATTGTTCTCTCTCACTTATATTGTTTATTGTTCTCTCTCACTAATATTGTTCTCTCTCACTAATATTTTTCTCTCTCACTTATATTGTTCTCTCTCCCTTATATTGTTTATTGTTCTCTCTCACTAATATTGTTCTCTCTCCCTTATATTGTTTATTGTTCTCTCTCACTAATATTGTTCTCTCTCACTTATATTGATTATTGTTCTCTCTCACCAATATTGTTCTCTCTCACTTATATTGTTTATTGTTCTCTCTCACTAATATTGTTTTCTCTCACTTATATTGTTTATTGCTCTCACTCACTAATAGTGTTCTCTCTCATTAATATTGTTCTCTCTAATATTGTTCTCTCTCACTAATATTGTTCTCTCTCATTAATATTTTTCTCTCTCACTAATATCGTTCTCTCTCACTAATATTGTTCTCTCTCACTTATATCGTTCTCTCTCACTAATATTGTTCTCTCTCACTTATATTGTTCTCTCTCACTAATAGTGTTCTCTCTCACTTATATTGTTCTCTCTCACTTATATTCTTTATTGTTTTTTCTAACTAATATTGTTCTCTCTCCCTAATATTCTTCTCTTTCACTAATATTGTTCTCTCTCACTTATATTGTTTATTGTCCTCTCTCATTAATATTGTTTATTGTTCTCTTTCACTAATATTGTTCTCTCTTACTAATATTGTTTATTGTTCTCTCTCACTATTATTGTTTATTGTTCTTTTTCTCTAATATTGTTCTCTCTCACTAATATTGTTCTCACTCACTTATATTGTTTATTGTTCTCTCTCACTAATATTGTTCTCTCTCACTAATATTCTTAATTGTTCTCTCTCACTAATAGTGTTTATTGTTCTCTATCACTTATATTGTTCTTTCTCACCAATATTGTTCACTCTCACTAATATTGTTCTCTTTCACTTATTTTGTTTATCGTTCTGTCTCACTAATATTCTTCTCTCTCACAAATATTGTTATCTCTCACTTATATTGTTTATTGTTCTCTTTCACTAATATTGCTCTTTCTCTCACTAATATTTTTCTCTCTCACTTATATTGTTCTCTCGCACTTATATTGTGTATTGTTCTCTCTCACTAATATTGTTCTCTTTCACTTATATTGTTTATTGTTCTCTCTCACTAATATTGTTCTCTCTCACTAATATTGTTCTCTCTCACTTATATTGTTTATTGTTCTCTCTCATTAATATTGTTCTCTTTCACTAATATTGTTCTCTCTTACTAATAATGTTCATTGTTCTCTCTCACTAATATTGTTTATTGTTCTCTCCCACTAATATTGTTTATTGTTCTCTTTCACTAATATTGTTCTCTCTTACTAATATTGTTTATTGTTCTCTCTCACTTATATTGTTCTTTCTCACTAATATTGTTCTCTCTCCTTAATATTCTTCTCTTTCACTAATATTGTTCCTTTTACTAATATTGTTTATTGTTCTCTCTCATTAATATTGTTTATAGTTCTCTCTCACTAATATTGTTTATTGTTCTCTTTCAATAATATTGTTCTCTCTTACTAATATTGTTTATTGTTCTCTCTCACTATTATTGTTTCTTGTTCTCTTTCCCTTATATTGTTCTTTCTCACTAATATTGTTCTCTCTCACTAATATTGTTCTCTCTTACTTATATTGTTTATTGTTCTCTCTCACTAATATTGTTCTTTCTCACTAATATTGTTTATTGTTCTCTCTCACTAATACTGTTTATTGTTCTCTATCACTTTTATTGTTCTTTATCACCAATATTGTTCTCTCTCACTAATATTGCTCTCTCTCACTAATATTTTTCTCTGTCACTAATATTGTTTATAGTTCTCTCTCACTAATATTGTTTATTGTTCTCTTTCACTAATATTGTTCTCTCTTACTAATATTGTTTATTGTTCTCTCTCACTATTATTGTTTATTGTTCTCTCTCACTTATATTGTTCTTTCTCACTAATATTGTTCTCTCTCACTAATATTGTTCTCTCTCATTTATATTGTTTATTGTTCTCTCTCACTAATATTGTTCTCTCTCACTAATATTCTTTATTGTTCTCTCTCATTAATAGTGTTTATTGTTCTCTATCAGTTATATTGTTCTTTCTCACCAATATTGTTCTCTCTCACTTATTTTGTTTATCGTTCTCTCTCACTAATATTGTTCTCTTTCACTAATATTGTTCTCTCTCACTAATATTGTTCTCTCTCACTTATATTGTTTATTGTTCTCTCTCACTAATATTGTTCTCTCTCACTAATATTGTTCTCTCTCACTTATATTGTTTATTGTTCTCTCTCATTAATATTGTTCTCTTTCACTAATATTGTTCTCTCTTACTAATAATGTTTATTGTTCTCTCTCACTAATATTGTTTATTGTTCTCTCCCACTAATATTGTTTATTGTTCTCTTTCACTAATATTGTTCTCTCTTACTAATATTGTTTATTGTTCTCTCTCACTTATATTGTTCTTTCTCACTAATATTGTTCTCTCTCCTTAATATTCTTCTCTTTCACTAATATTGTTCCTTTTACTAATATTGTTTATTGTTTTCTCTCATTAATATTGTTTATAGTTCTCTCTCACTAATATTGTTTATTGTTCTCTTTCAATAATATTGTTCTCTCTTACTAATATTGTTTATTGTTCTCTCTCACTATTATTGTTTATTGTTCTCTTTCCCTTTTATTGTTCTTTCTCACTAATATTGTTCTCTCTCACTAATATTGTTCTCTCTTACTTATATTGTTTATTGTTCTCTCTCACTAATATTGTTCTCTCTCACTAATATTGTTTATTGTTCTCTCTCACTAATACTGTTTATTGTTCTCTATCACTTATATTGTTCTTTCTCACCAATATTGTTCTCTCTCACTAATATTGCTCTCTCTCACTAATATTTTTCTCTGTCACTAATATTGTTTATTGTTCTCTCTCACTAATATTGTTTATTGTTCTCTTTCACTAATATTGTTTATTGTTCTCTTTCACTAATATTGTTCTCTCTTACTAATATTGTTTATTGTTCTCTCTCACTTATATTGTTCTTTCTCACTAATATTGTTCTCTCTCCTTAATATTCTTCTCTTTCACTAATATTGTTCCTTTTACTAATATTGTTTATTGTTCTCTCTCATTAATATTGTTTATAGTTCTCTCTCACTAATATTGTTTATTGTTCTCTTTCAATAATATTGTTCTCTCTTACTAATATTGTTTATTGTTCTCTCTCACTATTATTGTTTATTGTTCTCTTTCCCTTATATTGTTCTTTCTCACTAATATTGTTCTCTCTCACTAATATTGTTCTTTCTTACTTATATTGTTTATTGTTCTCTCTCACTAATATTGTTCTCTCTCACTAATATTGTTATTGTTCTCTCTCACTAATACTGTTTATTGTTCTCTATCACTTATATTGTTCTTTCTCACCAATATTGTTCTCTCTCACTAATATTGCTCTCTCTCACTAATATTTTTCTCTGTCACTAATATTGTTTATTGTTCTCTCTCACTAATATTGTTTATTGTTCTCTTTCACTAATATTGTTCTCTCTTACTAATATTGTTTATTGTTCTCTCTCACTATTATTGTTTATTGTTCTCTCTCACTTATATTGTTCTTTCTCACTAATATTGTTCTCTCTCACTAATATTGTTCTCTCTCATTTATTTTGTATATTGTTCTCTCTCACTAATATTGTTCTCTCTCACTAATATTCCTTATTGTTCTCTCTCATTAATAGTGTTTATTGTTCTCTATCAGTTATATTGTTCTTTCTCATCAATATTGTTCTCTCTCACTTATTTTGTTTATCGTTCTCTCTCACTAATATTGTTCTCTTTCACTAATATTGTTCTCTCTCACTAATATTGTTCTCTCTCACTTATATTGTTTATTGTTCTCTCTCACTAATATTGTTCTCTCTCACTAATATTGTTCTCTCTCAATAATATTGTTCTCTCACTTCTATTGTTAATTGTTCTCTTTCACTAATATTGCTCTCTCTCTCACTAATATTTTTCTCTCTCACTTATATTGTCCTCTCTCACGTATATTGTTTATTGTTCTCTCCCACTAATATTGTTCTCTTTCACTTACCTTGTTTATTGTTCTCTCTCACTAATATTGTTCTCTCTCAGTAATATTGTTCTTTCTCACTAATATTATTCCCTCTCACTAATAGTGTTCTCTCTCACTAATATTGTTCTCTCTCACTTATATTGTTTATTGTTCTCTCTCACTAATATTGTTCTCTCTCACTAATATTGCTCTCTCTCTCTCACTAATATTTTTCTCTCGCACTTTTATTGTTCTCTCGCACTTATATTGTTTTTTGTTCTCTCTCACTAATATTGTTCTCTTTCACTTATATTGTTTATTGTTCTCTCTCACTAATATTGTTCTCTCTCACTAATATTGTTCTCTCCCACTAATATTGTTCTCTTTCACTTACCTTGTTTATTGTTCTCTCTCACTAATATTGTTCTTTCTCACTAATATTATTCCCTCTCACTAATAGTGTTCTCTCTCACTAATATTGTTCTCTCTCACTTATATTGTTTATTGTTCTCTCTCACTAATATTGTTCTCTCTCACTAATATTGCTCTCTCTCTCTCACTAATATTTTTCTCTCGCACTTTTATTGTTCTCTCGCACTTATATTGTTTTTTGTTCTCTCTCACTAATATTGTTCTCTTTCACTTATATTGTTTATTGTTCTCTCTCACTAATATTGTTCTCTCTCACTAATATTGTTCTCTCTCACTAATATTGTTCTCTCTCACTAATAGTGTTCTCTCTCACTAATATTGTTCTCTCTCACTTACATTGTTTATTGTTCTCTCTCACTAATATTCTTCTCTATCACTTATATTGTTTATTGTTCTCTCTCACTAATATTGTTCTCTCTCACTAATATTGTTTTCTCTCACTAATATTGTTTTCTCTCACTAATAGTGTTCTCTCTCACTAATATTGTTCTCTCTCACTAATATTGTTCTCTCTCACTTATATTGTTTATTGTTCTCTCTTCCTAATATTGTTCTCTCTTCCTAATATTGTTCTCTTTCACTAATATTGTTCTCTCTTAGTAATATTGTTTATTGTTCTCTCTCACTAATATTGTTTATTGTTCTCTCATTAATATTGTTTATTGTTCTCTTTCACTAATATTGTTCTCTCTTACTAATATTGTTTATTGTTCTCTCTTACTAATATTGTTTATTGTTCTCTCTCACTTTTATTGTTCTTTCTCACTAATATTGTTCTTTCACTAATATTGTTCTCTCTCACTTATATTGTTTATTGTTCTCTCTCACTAATATTGTTCTCTCTCACTAATATTGTTTATTGTTCTCTATCAGTTATATTGTTCTTTCTCACCAATATTGTTCTCTCTCACTAATATTGTTCTCTCTCACTTATTTTGTTTCTCGTTCTCTCTCACTAATATTGTTCTTTCTCACTAATATTATTCTCTCTCACTTATATTGTTTATTGTTCTCTCTCACTAATATTGTTCTCTCTCACTAATATTGTTCTCTCTCACTTATATTGTTTATTGTTCTCTCTCACTAATATTGTTCTCTCTCACTAATATTGTTCTCTCTCACTAATATTGTTCTCTCTCACTAATATTATTTATTGTTCTCTCTCACTAATATTGTTATTTCCCATAAATTTTGCTCTCTCTCTCACTAATATTTTTCTCTCTCACTTATATTGTTCTCTCTCACTTATATTGTTTATTATTCTCTCTCACTAATAGTGTTCTCTCTCACTAATATTGTTCTGTCTCACCAATATTGTTCTCTCTCACTAATATTGTTCTCTCTCACTTATTTTGTTTCTCGTTCTCTCTCACTAATATTGTTCTTTCTCACTAATATTATTCTCTCTCACTTATATTGTTTATTGTTCTCTCTCACTAATATTGTTCTTTCTCACTAATATTATTCTCTCTCACTTATATTGTTTATTGTTCTCTCTCACTAATATTGTTCTCTCTCACTAATATTGTTCTCTCTCACTTATATCGTTCTCTCTCACTAATATTGTTCTCTCTCACTAATATTGTTCTATCTCACTAATATTGTTCTATCTCACTAATATTGTTCTATCTCACTAATCTTGTTCAATCTCACTAATTATGTTCTATCTCACTAATATCGTTCTCTCTCACTAATATTATTTATTGTTCTCTCTCCCTAATATTGTTATTTCCCATAAATTTTGCTCTCTCTCACTAATATTTTTCTCTCTCACTTATATTGTTCTCTCTCACTTATATTGTTTATTATTCTCTCACTAATAGTGTTCTCTCTCAGTAATATTGTTCTGTCTCACTAATATTGTTCTCTCTCACTAATATTGTTCTCTCTCACTAATAGTGTTCTCTCTCACTATTATTGTTCTCTCTCACTTATATTGTTTATTGTTCTCTCTCACTAATATTGTTCTTTCTCACTAATATTGCTCTCTCTCTCTCACTAATATTTTTCTCTCTCACTTATATTGTTCTCTTTCACTTATATTGTTTATTGTTCTCTCTCACTTATATTGTTTATTGTTCTCTCTCACTTATATTGTTTATTGTTGTCTCTCACTAATATTGTTCTCTCTCACTAATATTGTTCTCTCTCAATAATATTGTTCTCTCACTTCTATTGTTAATTGTTCTCTTTCACTAATATTGCTCTCTCTCTCACTAATATTTTTCTCTCTCACTTATATTGTCCTCTCTCACGTATATTGTTTATTGTTCTCTCCCACTAATATTGTTCTCTTTCACTTACCTTGTTTATTGTTCTCTCTCACTAATATTGTTCTCTCTCACTAATATTGTTCTTTCTCACTAATATTGTTCCCTCTCACTAATAGTGTTCTCTCTCACTAATATTGTTCTCTCTCACTTATATTGTTTATTGTTCTCTCTCACTAATATTGCTCTCTCTCTCTCACTAATATTTTTCTCTCTCACTTTTATTGTTCTCTCGCACTTATATTGTTTTTTGTTCTCTCTCACCAATATTTTTCTCTTTCACTTATATTGTTTATTGTTCTCTCTCACTAATATTGTTCTCTCTCACTAATATTGTTCTCTCTCACTAATATTGTTCTCTCTCACTAATAGTGTTCTCTCTCACTAATATTGTTCTCTCTCACTTACATTGTTTATTGTTCTCTCTCACTAATATTGTTCTCTCTCACTTATATTGTTTATTGTTCTCTCTCACTAATATTGTTCTCTCTCACTAATATTGTTTTCTCTCACTAATATTGTTCTCTCTCACTAATAGTGTTCTCTCTCACTAATATTGTTCTCTCTCACTAATATTGTTCTCTCTTCCTAATATTGTTCTCTTTCACTAATATTGTTCTCTCTTACTAATATTGTTTATTGTTCTCTCTCACTAATATTGTTCTCTCTCACTAATATTGTTCTCTCTCACTAATATTGTTCTCTCTCACTAATATTATTTATTGTTCTCTCTCACTAATATTGTTATTTCCCATAAATTTTGCTCTCTCTCTCACTAATATTTTTCTCTCTCACTTATATTGTTCTCTCTCACTTATATTGTTTATTATTCTCTCTCACTAATAGTGTTCTCTCTCACTAATATTGTTCTGTCTCACTAATATTGTTCTCTCTCACTAATATTGTTCTCTCTCACTAATAGTGTTTTCTCTCACTATTATTGTTCTCTCTCACTTATATTGTTTATTGTTCTCTCTCACTAATATTGTTCTTTCTCACTAATATTGCTCTCTCTCTCTCACTAATATTTTTCTCTCTCACTTATATTGTTCTCTTACACTTATATTGTTTATTGTTCTCTCTCACTTATATTGTTTATTGTTCTCTCTCACTTATATTGTTTATTGTTCTCTCTCACTAATATTGTTCTCTTTCACTTATATTGTTTATTGTTCTCTATCACTTATATTGTTTATTGTTCTCTCTCACTTATATTGTTTATTGTTCTCTCTCACTGATATTGTTCTCTTTCACTTATATTGTTTATTGTTCTCTCCTACTAATATTGTTCTCTCTCACTAATATTGTTCTCTCTCACTAATATTGTTCTCTCTCACTTATATCGTTCTCTCTCACTAATATTGTTCTCTCTCACTAATATTGTTCTATCTCACTAATATTGTTCTATCTCACTAATATTGTTCTATCTCACTAATCTTGTTCAATCTCACTAATTATGTTCTATCTCACTAATATCGTTCTCTCTCACTAATATTATTTATTGTTCTCTCTCCCTAATATTGTTATTTCCCATAAATTTTGCTCTCTCTCACTAATATTTTTCTCTCTCACTTATATTGTTCTCTCTCACTTATATTGTTTATTATTCTCTCACTAATAGTGTTCTCTCTCAGTAATATTGTTCTGTCTCACTAATATTGTTCTCTCTCACTAATATTGTTCTCTCTCACTAATAGTGTTCTCTCTCACTATTATTGTTCTCTCTCACTTATATTGTTTATTGTTCTCTCTCACTAATATTGTTCTTTCTCACTAATATTGCTCTCTCTCTCTCACTAATATTTTTCTCTCTCACTTATATTGTTCTCTTTCACTTATATTGTTTATTGTTCTCTCTCACTTATATTGTTTATTGTTCTCTCTCACTAATATTGTTCTCTCTCACTTATATTGTTTATTATTCTCTCACTAATAGTGTTCTCTCTCAGTAATATTGTTCTGTCTCACTAATATTGTTCTCTCTCACTAATATTGTTCTCTCTCACTAATAGTGTTCTCTCTCACTATTATTGTTCTCTCTCACTTATATTGTTTATTGTTCTCTCTCACTAATATTGTTCTTTCTCACTAATATTGCTCTCTCTCTCTCACTAATATTTTTCTCTCTCACTTATATTGTTCTCTTTCACTTATATTGTTTATTGTTCTCTCTCACTTATATTGTTTATTGTTCTCTCTCACTTATATTGTTTATTGTTGTCTCTCACTAATATTGTTCTCTCTCACTAATATTGTTCTCTCTCAATAATATTGTTCTCTCACTTCTATTGTTAATTGTTCTCTTTCACTAATATTGCTCTCTCTCTCACTAATATTTTTCTCTCTCACTTATATTGTCCTCTCTCACGTATATTGTTTATTGTTCTCTCCCACTAATATTGTTCTCTTTCACTTACCTTGTTTATTGTTCTCTCTCACTAATATTGTTCTCTCTCACTAATATTGTTCTTTCTCACTAATATTGTTCCCTCTCACTAATAGTGTTCTCTCTCACTAATATTGTTCTCTCTCACTTATATTGTTTATTGTTCTCTCTCACTAATATTGCTCTCTCTCTCTCACTAATATTTTTCTCTCTCACTTTTATTGTTCTCTCGCACTTATATTGTTTTTTGTTCTCTCTCACCAATATTTTTCTCTTTCACTTATATTGTTTATTGTTCTCTCTCACTAATATTGTTCTCTCTCACTAATATTGTTCTCTCTCACTAATATTGTTCTCTCTCACTAATAGTGTTCTCTCTCACTAATATTGTTCTCTCTCACTTACATTGTTTATTGTTCTCTCTCACTAATATTGTTCTCTCTCACTTATATTGTTTATTGTTCTCTCTCACTAATATTGTTCTCTCTCACTAATATTGTTTTCTCTCACTAATATTGTTCTCTCTCACTAATAGTGTTCTCTCTCACTAATATTGTTCTCTCTCACTAATATTGTTCTCTCTTCCTAATATTGTTCTCTTTCACTAATATTGTTCTCTCTTACTAATATTGTTTATTGTTCTCTCTCACTAATATTGTTCTCTCTCACTAATATTGTTCTCTCTCACTAATATTGTTCTCTCTCACTAATATTATTTATTGTTCTCTCTCACTAATATTGTTATTTCCCATAAATTTTGCTCTCTCTCTCACTAATATTTTTCTCTCTCACTTATATTGTTCTCTCTCACTTATATTGTTTATTATTCTCTCTCACTAATAGTGTTCTCTCTCACTAATATTGTTCTGTCTCACTAATATTGTTCTCTCTCACTAATATTGTTCTCTCTCACTAATAGTGTTTTCTCTCACTATTATTGTTCTCTCTCACTTATATTGTTTATTGTTCTCTCTCACTAATATTGTTCTTTCTCACTAATATTGCTCTCTCTCTCTCACTAATATTTTTCTCTCTCACTTATATTGTTCTCTTACACTTATATTGTTTATTGTTCTCTCTCACTTATATTGTTTATTGTTCTCTCTCACTTATATTGTTTATTGTTCTCTCTCACTAATATTGTTCTCTTTCACTTATATTGTTTATTGTTCTCTATCACTTATATTGTTTATTGTTCTCTCTCACTTATATTGTTTATTGTTCTCTCTCACTGATATTGTTCTCTTTCACTTATATTGTTTATTGTTCTCTCCTACTAATATTGTTCTCTCTCACTAATATTGTTCTCTCTCACTAATATTGTTCTCTCTCACTTATATCGTTCTCTCTCACTAATATTGTTCTCTCTCACTAATATTGTTCTATCTCACTAATATTGTTCTATCTCACTAATATTGTTCTATCTCACTAATCTTGTTCAATCTCACTAATTATGTTCTATCTCACTAATATCGTTCTCTCTCACTAATATTATTTATTGTTCTCTCTCCCTAATATTGTTATTTCCCATAAATTTTGCTCTCTCTCACTAATATTTTTCTCTCTCACTTATATTGTTCTCTCTCACTTATATTGTTTATTATTCTCTCACTAATAGTGTTCTCTCTCAGTAATATTGTTCTGTCTCACTAATATTGTTCTCTCTCACTAATATTGTTCTCTCTCACTAATAGTGTTCTCTCTCACTATTATTGTTCTCTCTCACTTATATTGTTTATTGTTCTCTCTCACTAATATTGTTCTTTCTCACTAATATTGCTCTCTCTCTCTCACTAATATTTTTCTCTCTCACTTATATTGTTCTCTTTCACTTATATTGTTTATTGTTCTCTCTCACTTATATTGTTTATTGTTCTCTCTCACTAATATTGTTCTCTCTCACTAATATTGTTCTCTCTCAATAATATTGTTCTCTCACTTCTATTGTTAATTGTTCTCTTTCACTAATATTGCTCTCTCTCTCACTAATATTTTTCTCTCTCACTTATATTGTCCTCTCTCACGTATATTGTTTATTGTTCTCTCCCACTAATATTGTTCTCTTTCACTTACCTTGTTTATTGTTCTCTCTCACTAATATTGTTCTCTCTCACTAATATTGTTCTTTCTCACTAATATTGTTCCCTCTCACTAATAGTGTTCTCTCTCACTAATATTGTTCTCTCTCACTTATATTGTTTATTGTTCTCTCTCACTAATATTGCTCTCTCTCTCTCACTAATATTTTTCTCTCTCACTTTTATTGTTCTCTCGCACTTATATTGTTTTTTGTTCTCTCTCACCAATATTTTTCTCTTTCACTTATATTGTTTATTGTTCTCTCTCACTAATATTGTTCTCTCTCACTAATATTGTTCTCTCTCACTAATATTGTTCTCTCTCACTAATAGTGTTCTCTCTCACTAATATTGTTCTCTCTCACTTACATTGTTTATTGTTCTCTCTCACTAATATTGTTCTCTCTCACTTATATTGTTTATTGTTCTCTCTCACTAATATTGTTCTCTCTCACTAATATTGTTTTCTCTCACTAATATTGTTCTCTCTCACTAATAGTGTTCTCTCTCACTAATATTGTTCTCTCTCACTAATATTGTTCTCTCTTCCTAATATTGTTCTCTTTCACTAATATTGTTCTCTCTTACTAATATTGTTTATTGTTCTCTCTCACTAATATTGTTTATTGTTCTCTCACTAATATTGTTTATTGTTCTCTTTCACTAATATTGTTCTCTCTTACTAATATTGTTTATTGTTCTCTCTTACTAATATTGTTTATTGTTCTCTCTCACTTATATTGTTCTTTCTCACTAATATTGTTCTCTCACTAATATTGTTCTCTCTCACTTATATTGTTTATTGTTCTCTCTCACTAATATTGTTCTCTCTCACTAATATTGTTTATTGTTCTCTATCAGTTATATTGTTCTTTCTCACCAATATTGTTCTCTCTCACTAATATTTTTCTCTCTCACTTATTTTGTTTCTCGTTCTCTCTCACTAATATTGTTCTTTCTCACTAATATTATTCTCTCTCACTTATATTTTTAATTGTTCTCTCTCACTAATATTGTTCTCTCTCACTAATATTGTTCTCTCTCACTTATATTGTTTATTGTTCTCTCTCACTAATATTGTTCTCTCTCACTAATATTGTTCTCTCTCACTAATATTGTTATCTCTCACTAATATTGTTCTCTCTCACTTATACTGTTTATTGTTCTCTCTCACTAATATTGTTCTCTCTCACTAATATTGTTCTCTCTCACTAATATTGTTCTCTCTCACTAATATTGTTCTCTCTCACTAATATTGTTCTCTCTCACTTATATTGTTTATTGTTTTCTCTCACTAATAGTGTTCTCTCTCACTAATATTGTTCTCTCTCACTAATATTATTTATTGTTCTCTCTCACTAATATTGTTATTTCCCATAAATTTTGCTCTCTCTCTCACTAATATTTTTCTCTCTCTTATATTGTTCTCTCTCACTTATATTGTTTATTATTCTCTCTCACTAATAGTGTTCTCTCTCACTAATATTGTTCTGTCTCACTAATATTGTTCTCTCTCACTAATAGTGTTCTCTCTCACTATTATTGTTCTCTCTCACTTATATTGTTTATTGTTCTCTCTCACTAATATTGTTCTTTCTCACTAATATTGCTCTCTCTCTCTCTCTCACTAATATTTTTCTCTCTCACTTATATTGTTCTCTTTCACTTATATTGTTTATTGTTCTCTCTCACTTATATTGTTTATTGTTCTCTCTCACTTATATTGTTTATTGTTCTCTCTCACTAATATTGTTCTCTTTCACTTATATTGTTTATTGTTCTCTCTCACTTATATTGTTTATTGTTCTCTCTCACTTATATTGTTTATTGTTCTCTCTCACTAATATTGTTCTCTTTCACTTATATTGTTTATTGTTCTCTCTCACTAATATTGTTCTCTCTCACTAATATTGTTCTATCTCACTAATATTGTTCTCTCTCACTTATATCGTTCTCTCTCACTAATATTGTTCTCTCTCACTAATATTGTTCTATCTCACTAATATTGTTCTATCTCACTAATATAGTTCTATCTCACTAATATTGTTCTATCTCACTAATCTTGTTCTATCTCACTAATATTGTTCTATCTCACTAATATCGTTCTCTCTCACTAATATTGTTCTCTCTCACTAATAGTGTTCTCTCTCACTAATATCGTTCTCTCTCACTAATAGTGTTCTCTTTCACTTATATCGTTCTCTCTCACTATTAGTGTTCTCTCTCACTTATATTGTTCTCTCTCACTTATATTCTTTATTGTTCTCTCTCACTAATATTCTTTATAGTTCTCTCTCACTAATATTCTTTATAGTTCTCTCTCACTAATATTGTTCTCTCTCACTTATATTGTTCTCTGGTGGTTGCCTTATTCCCCACTTGGAGCAAGAATAAAACTAACAAAAATAAAAAAAGGTGTATATATCATTTAACTACTCTTTTTCTGCTATACATAGTGAAAATGTGTGAGTAACGTTGTTTAAGAGCCAGAGCTGCTCGATGAAAGGGAACTGGGATTTTTTTTCATAATCGAAACTCATCAGTCAACATAGTTATAAATGGATGCTGAGAGCAAGGAGTAATCAGGGTCAGATGAAACAAGTTGATTAAGACATCACTTCATGTCTTTGTGCGTGCTCCTGAAAACAGACTGTGTCACAGCTATATGGCAAACGAGGTGGGGGATCGACACTCTAATCCCCATAGTGGTGAGCTCACTGAGAAGCCTCAGATTGCACTATAGTCAGGAGAACCCGGTCGACCGTCTGACTACGCCTCGGAATGTAAGAAGAGCCACCAAGAGTTAACTCAACGGTAAAATGGCTACTTGGATCAGTGTTAATGAAGGAAAGACAGCGGAAAAGGTCACTAGCCACCCCACATCATAATTTTTAAAAGCTAAGTTTTATTACAATGAAGCCTTTTACACTTCTTCCCCGACAGCAGTGTCTGCAATGCAGCTATCTTTACCATTATATATTTATCCTGGGGGTGTTCAAATGAAAATCTTAAAAGTGGGACAGAAATTTGAAACGTTGGTAACTTGGTTGCTAAAGATGTCAAGAGTGTCCAGCACGTGTCATCACAGTGCAGACGAATAACATGACGCGCCATAATGTTAGTCAAAAGATGACCTTCCTACTATTGACATGCACCAAAGAGAATATGCGTTCTGTTATTCGTGTTATGTTATTGGCGAAGGAGTGAAACCAACAGACATAAATTGGCGATTGAATGTCCAGTGCGAACAAGTTATTCATAAGTTACAATTCAAAAAGCATGATTTTTCTAAATTATATCTCACGTATAAGATTTTTATTTTGTGTGGTTTTTATTTTTTTGTTTTTTTTTTTGTTTTCGCCTTTTTACTTGAAATGGCGTCAGTTATTTTGAGTTTTGCTCCGAATATCTAAGTGCTTCTGACTTCAAGACACGTTATGAAAAATGAGATGTACTTCCATAGGGGAACGACTTGCTGTTTTAGGAATCTGAACCCAACAAGTTTGCGTTGTGAACCGTGCCAATAACGCTTCATGCCCACGCATTTCTGTCCAGTCCCCTTGGAGCACATAGCTACAACCGTCGTTTGTAACCAGTTTCTCATATTTTATTTACGTGGATTTCTCCTTTCGGTGTCAAAACTTGGTTTCTCAATATACAGTGGACAACTTCTTTATATTATGGCCATACTGTGATCACATTATTTAATATCAGAGCCACAGTATTATGAAAATACTTTACAATAGTACAACAATATTATGAAATGACTTTGCGATAGCTCTACGATATGATTTAATCACTTTGCGAAGAGACCACAATTTGATCAAATCGCTTTAAAGAGGGAATATAATATGATTTTAAAATAATTTTACAGTAATTTTACACAATAAGCTTAAATCACTTTACACTGATACTACAATAAGCTTAAATCACCTTACAGTGAGACTCCAATAAGCTTAAATGACTTTGCAATGAGACTACAATATGCTTAAATGACTATACAATGAGACTACAAAATGCTTAATTCACTTTACAATGAGACTACAATATAAATCACTTTACAATGAGACTACAATATGCTTAAATCACTTTACAATGTGACAACAACATTCAGAAATTCCTGATAACTAGCGTTATCGTGCTGAAAGATTTCCAGATCTAGGTGATTCTGGAAGAACGGCACTACGATAGGTCACAATACTTGATTAACGTAGACGTCAGAGGTAATGTTAGCTCTGAAAACACGAAGATGGTACTGTAATCATTAGAGAATCCACTCTACACATGCAAACTTCCTCCTCCATATCTGTCATTTTAAAAATACAGATACAATTATTTTCTATTTGTTTCAAGCGAGTTCGGAAGTTACCCACTGGATTGTCCAACCCCAGGTATTGCTAGTGAAGCAGTTGGAACTTGAATTGGAAGCTGAGATGAATGATGTACTGAGGATGTATGTGAGGATTGGAAGCTGAGATGAATGATGGACTGAGGATGTATGTGAGGATTGGAAGCTGAGATGAATGATGGACTGAGGATGTATGTGAGGATTGGAAGCTGAGATGAATGATGTACTGAGGATGTATGTGAGGATTGGAAGCTGAGATGAATGATGTACTGAGGATGTATGGGAGGATTGGAAGCTGAGATGAATGATGTACTGAGGATGTATGTGAGGATTGGAAGCTGAGATGAATGATGGACTGAGGATGTATGTGAGGATTGGAAGCTGAGATGAATGATGTACTGAGGATGTATGTGAGGATTGGAAGCTGAGATGAATGATGTACTGAGGATGTATGTGAGGATTGGAAGCTGAGATGAATGATGGACTGAGGATGTATGTGAGGATTGGAAGCTGAGATGAATGATGGACTGAGGATGTATGTGAGGATTGGAAGCTGAGATGAATGATGTACTGAGGATGTATGTGAGGATTGGAAGCTGAGATGAATGATGTACTGAGGATGTATGTGAGGATTGGAAGCTGAGATGAATGATGTACTGAGGATGTATGTGAGGATTGGAAGCAACATATATGCGTAATTTATAATGAGAAATGTCCGAGAAGACGAAAACATTGAAAGTTTCGACCCATTTGCGATTGGAGGGTACGAAATTCCAGAGTTACGATACGCAGATGACACAGTGATACTATCAAGAAGTGCATAAGTGCTAGAGCAGCTAATTTCAGCCGTAAAAGGACACAGTAAAGTTCAAAATCTATATATAAACATAAATAAAACAAAGATAATGACACAGACAAAACACAATGTCAGCATAAATTTACAGTTGGTGGTGAGGAAATAGATCAGGTCACAGATTTTGAATATCTGGGTTCCAGAATTCACAAAAATGGCGACTGCTCGAAAGAAATCAGAAGAAGACTAGCAATGACAATGCATAGACTGAACAGCCTGAAGAAATTTTGGCAGGGCACCAACAAAATGATAAGAGTAAAAGTCTTGAGACCCTGTGTTTTTCCTGTGGCAGCTTATGGCTGCGAATCATGGAGGATTACCAAAAGATCCAGACAAAGAATCGAATTCTTCGAGTCAAAATGTTACAGAAAGATCCTCAGAATACCCTGGACAGAGAAAAAGACAAATGTAGACATTCGGCAAGAGTTGAGCATAGAGAACTGGTTTATCAATTCCATTTTGGCTAGAAAATGTAAATACTTTGGTCACATCAAGAGACACAACGGTCTTGAGAGGACGGTGATGGAAGGTATGGTGCCAGGCAGAAGAGGAAGGGGTAGACCAAGAAGACGATGGCACCAAGATATCCAGGAATGCCTGAGTATGCCAGTGGCGGAGACTGGAGTTTTGGCAAGGGAACGAGTTTCTTTCAGACAGACTGCGATGGGAGCGACGTTCTGCAAAGGACATGCTACATGATGATTAGGCGGAAAGGCTTTTTTCAGACTGCAACGGATCCCCAGTCAACTCAGCCTTAAAGGGGTACCCGTTCAGTCTGGAAAGTAAAAGCGGCGAAGGAAAGGAGGTGGCTCATATAGCAGAGCCTTTGGGATGTGAGATCGCTAACACCTCACACCCCTACGGCGGTAATGCTTTGGGTTACTTTCATTTTTTGAAAGTGTAGGTGTTTTAAATTAAATGTCTTAGTTCATCAATCCTTTTCATTGATTCTGAAAGCTTAATGTTCTCATTACGGCAACTCTGATTTTGAAGCCGTTTATTTGTCCTTGACTTTGATAGTAAATTTATATTCTTAATTTTGAGAGCATTAGCTTGTATTACTTTGCACATACTGTGGAAGACACTTCTCCGCTTGGAAATATTGTGCTAGTCACATTCATTTCTATTACTGTCATGGAGTGTATTCACATCATTTTTTATTACCGGGACGGCGTGGGCTAGTGGTTAAGGTGCTGGGTTCGCTCCCCATCACATCACCGACCGTTACCCCGGGGAAGACGCCATTAAAAAATGCAGGAGGAAGTAGACTCTTACATAAAATGCTAGCCGAAGTCGTATGCACAATAAAAACAGTGCAACGCACACCACCTTGGGGAATTGAGAATTAAGACGAACGCGCAAGGGCACACCGTGCCACACGCACACACGCACGCGCGCGCGTGCACACACACACACACACACGCACACACAAAAAGGGCTACACCATAATATCGTCTGATACGACGGAAATAGCTAATGAACTTGTATTAATTAACTTTGAAGTCCGGAGATGGCGGTAGGTTGAAATAAATATTGTTAAACAGAAATCAATGTTAGGAAAATAAATGTTTAACAACACCTGTTGTTCCGTAGCTGTTCAAGTTTGTTTCATTTCCCGTCAACAACTTAACACATTTCGTTTTTCAAAACTTATTCAGAGATCCGGGAGATAGATTGATTCCGAGAACAGCATCACGTACCTGGTTTGTGGTTCTTTTCTCTTTAAATTTGATATATTATTATAGAACACTAACAGACATTCAAACATTTACTTTATAAAAATGTTCTTTCCGGCTCCTAATTTGTTATATTCTAAAAGTCTAGAGTTGATATCAGCAAGTATGTGTATACATTATTTTAATGATATTCGACTTTATCTTACATCGAGATCGACACTGTCACTCCTGATACAGTCTTAAGTCTACACCGGACAGTCACTCGTTTAGCAGGTCACACAGATTATGTTTTTTTCTTCATTTTAACGATTAACTCCAACAATAATTGTTTGAAACTGTTTATCTATATAGCTTAGTTTCAATTCTAGAACTACTGTATACAATATTGTAGTTTATATTAATTATTTTCTTGTTAACTTTAGTTTAGTAACACTTTCGTTTTCGTGATCAAGTTGTATTTAGTTTAGTGTCGAAGACTATATTTAGATTTGGGGAAACCCACCGTGAAATAAGCGTAAAACAATATCTAAAACAAATGACTCGCACATTAACAATAAAATGCGACTAATCAAGTGTTATATAAATATATATATAATTGCCATTACTGAATGAGGAATAATCATGGACAACGAAAACACAGACAGGACAATTGAGGCTTTTAGACGTGTGTTAGAATGGTTCGGATTCTCTTCTGCCCCATAAATTCATAAAAACTTTTTAAAAAAGGAAAAAATAATGATGTCTTGGTGGGAGATGTTGGGGATAAAAAGATATCAATACTGAACGAAATAAAAGCCAGCCAGATATTTTGACCAAATCAGAAAGACAAAAGTTTTACTGTGGCTCTACAGGAAGCTAAGAATAATAACACCGTAACCTGCCATGCATGTGGTAATATATGACTAAGCAAGGAGAGTAGGGCATGGGGCTGACTACTTACTTTATCCTGTAGAATCTACAAGCATCAGAAACTTCAACACATTATAGACAGGTCAACGTTTGATAGCCAGGCACATATTTGTTGAGAACCTTTGGCTATAGATATAGCACACATGGAGCTGAAAAGGTTTTGATTGATTGGTTGATACAAAGTAATACTTTTATTTATTTTTTTTCTAAGAGTGCGTATTTAGCTTATTTTCTTTATGTAGAAGGTGATAGTGTTGAATGAAGACAACTCTATAAGAAAAGGATGTCAAACTATAATTGGGGGCAATATGCTATATATCCATATAAGGTGTCACATTATATTTTGAGCAAAATGTTAAACATCTAAATATTAGATGTTACAATATATTTAGGGCAATATGTTATATATCCAGACACTAAGCGCCACATTATATTTTTGGAAATATGTTGTATATCTAGATATTAGATGTCACATTATATTTGGAGCAAAATGTTAAATATCCAGATATTAGATGTCACATTATATTTGGAGCGAAATGTTAAATATCCAGATATTAGATGTCACATTATATTTGGAGCAAAATGTTAAATATCTAGATATTAGATGTCACATTGTCTTTGGAGCAAAATGTTATATATCCTAATATTAGGTGTCACATTATATTTGGAGCAAAATTTTAAATATCCAGATATTAGATGTCACATTATATTTGGAGCAAAATGTTAAATATCCAGATATAAGATGTCATGTTATATTTGGAGCAAAATGTTAAATATCCAGATATTAGATGTCACATTATATTTGGAGCAAAATAGTAAATATACTGATATTAGGTGTCACATCATATTTGGAGCAAAATGTTAAATATCCAGATATTAGGTGTCACATCATATTTGGAGCAAAATTTTAAATATCCAGATATTAGATGTCACATTATATTTAGAGCAAAATGTTTTATATCTAGGATATGAGATGTCACATTATATTTGGAGCAAAATGTTTTATTTCTAGGATATGAGATCTCACATTATATTTAGAGCAAAATGTTTTATATCTAGGATATGAGATGTCACATTATATTTGGAGCAAAATGTTTTATATCTAGGATATGAGATGTCACATTATATTTGGAGCAAAATGTTTTATATCTAGATATTAGATGTCACATTATATTTGGAGCAAAATGTTTTATATCTAGGATATGAGATGTCACATTATATTTAGAGCAAAATGTTTTATATCTAGGATATGAGATCAATCAACTGAAGCCTATCACTCCTCTCGTGTGTATAGGCCAATGACAACATCTCGCTTGCATACATGATCATGGGCGGCTTTTTCTGCCTCTCTCCAGGTGTGCTCATTTAATCTTAGTTCTTTTTTAAATTCTCTTCTTTGGGTATTCTATCTCTCCTTCTCTTCCCTTGAGGATTCCATGTTAGAGCCTGTCTGTATATGTTGGATGGTGCCTTATCTAGTGTATGTCCTGTCCAGCTCCAATATTTTTTGCACAATTTGTTGTTCCAGAGGCTTTTGTTGGCTACTTTCTCATAGGTCTTCATCTCTCACCATGTCCTGCCACTTTATGCCCATTATCCTTCATAAGAATCTGTTAACAAAAGGCTGGAGTCTTCATTGTATGGCCTTGTTCACTCTCGATGTTTGAACAGCAGCACCGACTTGACTCTGGCACTGAATATTCTAACTCCGGTGTGAATCTCGATTTCACTGGATCTCCATATGTTGTTTAGTGTCACGAATGCCATTCTTGCCTCTCCAATTCTGGTCCTTACATTTGTACCTCCTGATGTGTCAATTGTGCTGCCCAAATAGGTCAAGGAATCCACTTCTTCCAAAGGCTCTCGGTCCAGCATGACTGGTTCTCTGTTGATAGTGTTAAGGAGCTTAGTTTTCTTCATTTTTATGTTCATTCCCAATTTTACTGGCTGTTCATTTACCCTATCAAGTTTCTCTTGCATTTTAATATGGCTGTGGGACAAAAGTACCAGATCATCTGCCGTAGTCCAGGTCCTCCAATTGTTGCCATATTGCTCACCAATTGCTTTTCCCGCGATTGATGTCTTCATTATCCAATCTATAGTCAACAAGAACAAGAGAGTTGAGAGAATGCATTCTTGTCTCACCCAGGAAATTGAATGTTTCACCATATTTGAGTCAATATGTTATATTTTTTTTTTTTTTTTGCGTTCGCCTTATTTCTCTAATCCCCAAGGCGGTGTGCGTTGCACTGTGGTTTTTATTTTGCGCCTGTCGGCCCAATGCATCCGACTTCAGCATGCATTTTATGTAAGGGTCTGCTTCCTCCTGCATTTTCTAAGGGTTTGCTTCCCCGGGGTAACGGCTGGTGCTGTGATGGGGATCGAACCCAGCACCTTCGGATTGTGAGCCGTGCCACTTATCCACTAGGCCACGCCGTCCCCCCAATATGTTATATAAATCCAGATATTTTTTTCTTCTTTGTTCGTTCTCAAACTTGTGCTAGTCACATTCATTACTATTACTGTCATGGAGTGTATTCACATCATTTTTTATTACCGGGACGGCGTGGGCTAGTGGTTAAGGTGCTGGTAACTTGGCTGTGATATTTGCACCTTTCAGTTCTTCGTACGCAGTCAGACAGTAACCATTATTTTTTCGAAAAAAGCAGCCGTCATTCTGAGGCTGTCGACACTGCCATAAAGCTTGTCTAGTGTTGCCACTGGTGATGGCCTCATCTGCTCTCTCTGATCCTCGTATGTCGGGCAGTTTTGCAGCAAATGCTCAGCGGTCATTTTGCCGGTACCACACGGGTATTCGTCGGTGCCACCTATCTTCAATTTGTTGAATAGATGGTACCTGAGTCTATTGTGGCCAGTGCGAAGTCTGAAGACCACGACCTGCTCTTTTCTGTTCAGCTGGTAATAGGCATCATTTTTGGTGTAGCTAGTATGTTCGGTTTCCCATTTGGTCATGTATCTAGCTCTAATAAGCTGTTTTGACTCTTCGTATGTCATACTAGTATCAGGTTGTGGTAGTTTTGCACCTTCTTTTGCCAGTCTGTCTGCCTCCTCGTTGCCTTTGATGTTGCAGTGAGATGGAACCCACTGCACCACTACTCTTTTTTGTGCGGCCTGCTGGCATAGTTGACAGAGTACTGCTCTTAATTCATTAAGTTCAGTATTTTTCTGGCTTTTCAGTGCTGTGACTACGGCCAGTGCATCTGTAAGCAGGACTATGTGGCTTTCCTTCCTTTTATCTGTCACCATTTCTTCCACTGCCGCCCTCAGTGCATCTGCCGCTGCTCTGAAATTGCTTGTGTATTTTCCAGAAGCAAATGACAGTGTTATTTTTCTGCCATTTGGTAGGCTCAGGAATGCTCCTGCCCCTCCGTTCTGTGTTGTATTTGTTACGGAACCGTTGGTGTATGCATGGGTCCAGTCCATGCTTGGGTAGTTTTCCGTAATGAAACTCAGGGTAGTATCTCTTCTTTCTTTTTCAGACTGGCAGTTTTTGTTTCCAATACCTGGTATATTTTCTACCACCTCTGGAAATATGTGCTGCCTCCAGGTAGGTTTTCGTACAGTAGGGATGGGCTTTGGTGTGGTTAGTGCGTTCATAGGGTCTTCGTGCATCTTTGCTTTGGCTATTTCTGCAAAGTTTCTTCACTTTAGCTTTCCATTTCCAAAATTGTTTAGTCTCTGCAACTTTCAGTTCGACACATCTGACTTCAGCAGAATATACAGATTTTAGATTGTATCACATTATATTTGAAGCAATATGTTATATATCCAGGATTTTAGATGTCACATTATATTTAAGGCAATATGTTTTATTAATAAGATGTTCTCTAAAATAACTGGTCTCAACTTGATGAAGGGAAACTCCCAATTGCTTGTCATAGTGGTAGAGAATGGGCAATGCACTGGATACTGCTAACTCAGCCTTTGGGACAAAGTTTCCATCGGTATACGAGGACAACTTTGCTGATGAGCAAAGCAGGGCTCTCACTTGTCTTATTTGTCAGAAATTTTTGAAAAAAGGTGTCTGTCACAAACCAATCAGGTATATGTGGATGGCAAAAGAAAATCACCACAATAAATTCCCAAGAAAGGTATATGGTATGTCACAACCTACAAATTAAAAAAATCACCACAATAAATTCCCAAGAAAGGTATATGGTATGTCACAACCTACAAATTAAAAAATCAGCACAATAAATTCCAAAACAAAGGTATATGGTATGTCACAACCTACAAATTACGCTATCAGCAGAGATGGTACCTCGGAAGATCCAGGTGTTGTGCCAGGCAAGTTAGGAGACAACGTCTGTCAGATTATCATCATCCAAAATCCTTGGTTAAACTAAGCTACATGCAACATTCGTACAATGAGGAGGATGGGAAAGTAGGGCAAAGAAGGTCAATATCAGAGCGAGGAATATATCATGTGATACACTTGGGGGACAAGGAGGAGTAGCATACACATATTGGATAAACAGTCAATAGTTGCATTGAGAGAGGGGACCATACACAGCCACAGATTAATGACATAAAGAGAGGTGACCATACACCATCACAGATTAATGACATGAGAGAGGTGACCATACACCATCACAGATTAATTACATGAGAGAGGTGACCATACACCATCACAGATTAATGACATGAAAGAGGTGACCATACACAACCACAGATTAATGACAGAGAGGTGACCATACACAACCACAGATTAATGACAACGAGAGAGGTGACCATACACAACCACAGATTAATGACATGAAAGAGGTGACCATACACAACCACAGATTAATGACATGAGAGAGGTGATCATACACCATCACAGATTAATGACAGGAAAGAGGTGACCATACACAACCACAGATTAATGACATGAGAGAGGTGACCATACACAACCACAGATTAATGACATTGAAAATGGCTTAGAATCCAGTAGACACAGTCATAATACAAAAAATACATGTCCACATCAGCACACGATGAAGAGGAGGTAGAAGAGATGTATAGTATTCTAGACCAAATACTGAGGATACCAAAGACAGCAGATAATTTCATGATAATGGGAGATATGTGATAATTGGTCTAAGATTCGAGGTGGACATAGTTGGGAAGAATAGGCTAGGTACTAAGAGTGAAAGAAGACAAAGGTTAGTGGACTTTCACCACCAAAAAAAATTGTATTATAACAAAAACATGGAATCAAGTCTTAAATAGAAAGACATGCACAATTAAAATTCCAAGAAATCCGATGAGATATCAAATAGATTGTGAAAACGAGATAAAGAAACTAAGTAAAAAAAATTTGATTGCTTACCTGGGTGCGGAGACTGACACTGATCATAATTTTCTTATTATGAGATAGTAAATAAGATTGAGGAATCCAAGGACATTTTTTTTTAAACAAATTGGAATGTAAGTGTTTTAAACACTAGTTGGAGAAACGAGTTAACTTCCAAAATTCAGTGAATTATGCTTTAGGGATAAAACAAGTCCCCCTGAAGATATAAATTAACAGTGGCAGAATATAAAAGAGGCCATAAAATAAACAGCACAGACAACTTTGGTATTAAAGCAAAAAACAAGAAACCATGGGTAGCAGCTGAAGTTCTGTACAAAATGGGGGAAAAGGTGCAAATTGAAGAGCAGTAATACAGAGCAAGACACTGCTAAGTATAAGAGTACTAAGAATGAATTAGATCAAGAATGTAAGATGGTACAGGGAAAATGATGGATAGAGCGATACAAGGAAGTTGAAGACTTTGAAGAACAGGGAGATTTGAACATATACATAAGAACGTAAAACAATCCATTCGTCAAAATAAGGGTATACAATCACGGATGATTCATGAGAAAAAAGGGAAACCAAGAGAGTACACAAATAGAGATAGAGCAAATATTTAACACACTGAATGAATGTGTGGGCTAGCAAACCCTTAAATGTTATACCTTTGATAGAATAGAGATTACCTGCAATAAGAGAACGATTTAATAAGGCATTTTATTAAATGTTGCCACAAATATAGTGGGATATAACATCATCATCATCTGTTCGATCAATGGTATGACTGGTTGTAAGTTTGTGTGAGCATGTCTCTCCATTTGATCTTATCCTCTACAGCTTTCTTCATTTCCTCATAGAGTCGTACTTTAATGTCTATCGAGCTCCTCAAAACAGCAGGAGAGACTTTACACAATTTACTGTCTAAGCATATCAATCTTTACAACAATAGAATATGGAAAGGAACAAACAACTTCAAAAAAATTCCTTTTGCCAAAAAAATAAAATGTGGCACTTATGAATGATAAGCTTAATTTCACATGTATCTAAATTCTATTAAAGGCTATTTAGGAGAGAATCAATGGCAAGATAGTAAAAAAGTAACCCATAGCATTATTGCCGTAGGTGTGTGAGATGTTAGCGATCTTACATTTCAAAGGCGCTGCTATATGAGGGCGGTAGCCATCTCCTCTCCCTCGCCATTTGTACTTCCCAGACTAAACTGGTACACATTTAAGGCTGGGTTGACCCGGGCACCTCTGCGGTCTGAAAAAACATTTCCGCCTCAACGCTCGCTAATCACTGCGCTACGCAGCTCCCTCTGACAAAATAGAGGCAATGCTAAGAAATAGCCTGTTTGGATTTCACAGAGCCAGAGGTACACAGGAATACTATATGATCATTGCGGCTTCTCACAGAAAAAATGATCGATCAAAAATGAAAACTATTTAACTATTTTATTAACTACAAGAAAGCCTTTGATTGACTATCCTGGAAGAAACTTTTTCAGATGATGCAACAAATTAGTATCAAGACACCAATCATTAGGTTAATCCAGAACCTGTATGAAAATCAAGGCAATTATTTCAGTCAAGGAAGGCCTGACAAAACAGATTCAATTTCGATAAAGGTGGGTTGCCTGCTTTCACTTGTTTCACTGAGTCCCTATAACCCACATTCTGAGATGATGATGGAAAAAGTTGTCGCAGAAGGGATGTCAATGTTATGAAAGTTAATTCTATCCCATTTTTACCGATGATCAAGCTATAGTGGGAGGATCAGTATCAACGTTGCAAAAACTGCATGCAAAAATTAACAGCACAGCCAAAAATGTTGAAATTAACAATAAACACATTGAAGACAAAGTCTATGGTAATAGACAAGCACCATAGGCAAAATGGAATATAATCATCAATAGAGAAATATTAGAAAAAGTACAAAAAGTTTACATATTTAGGGCAAACAATCACTGAAAATGTGCGCAATGAGATCATTAGAGAAAAATGGAAATTGCTTACCTCAAAGAATATCAGAATAGAACCAAGGACAAGAATAATCACTTCTCATGTACGGTCATTAGCACTTAATGGGGCTGAAAACTTTACGTCTTACAAAGAACGAATGCTTTGAAGCATTTGAAATCTGTTGCTACCATAAAATAGAACAGGGTCGCTGTAGTCAAGACGTTAAGGCACTCGTCTCTCACAGTAATGAACAGAAACAGTGGCCGATCGAATCCTGCAAGTTTCAAGCTATCCCTGGTCTCACGTGAGGTAAGAACAGGGTGCCTGCATCCCGAGTTACCTCCAGTTGTCGCGAGCAATAGTCTTGCTACTGATCCAAGGTAACTCCCGAAAAGAGAGTGAGATTGATTACCAGCATAGCTCTTCCTCACTATAATCTAAATACAGCGGACATCACATTATTAAGACAAAACCATCTGATGTGGCATCATCGCTTGCGAAGGTCAATAACAAGAATAGAATGAATGAGTTGGACAGAAAAAAGGTTCAATGGCACTTGTCCTAACTGAGGAAGACGCACAAAAGCAAACATTTTTAATTATACAAAAGCGAAGATTGAGACACAGAATGTTACATAAAAGTCTTCTACGGAAGATAATAGAGGGCAAGATCCCGGAAACAAGAAGAAGCAGATGAGCAAGGCTCACCTTTACATCTCCTGCATGCAGAGTCATTAAGGTGCAAACCTATGCTGAAGAAAGCTGGAGAGGATAGGGTCAACTGGAGAGACATGCTCAGACAACCATACAACCAGTCTTAGAACTGGCCAACCAGAGGATAGGGTCAAATGGAGAGACATGCTCAGACAATCATACAACCAGTCTTAGAACTGACCATCAAGAGGATAGGGTCAAATGGAGAGACACGTTCAGACACCCTTACAACCAGTCTTAGAACTGACCAACAAGAGGATAGGGTCAAATGGAGAGACACGTTCAGACACCCTTACAACCAGTCTTAGAACTGACCATCAAGAGGATAGGGTCAAATGGAGAGACACGTTCAGACACCCTTACAACCAGTCTTAGAACTGACCATCAAGAGGATAGGGTCAAATGGAGAGACACGTTCAGACACCCTTACAACCAGTCTTAGAACTGACCATCAAGAGGATAGGGTCAAATGGAGAGACACGTTCAGACACCCTTACAACCAGTCTTAGAACTGACCATCAAGAGGATAGGGTCAAATGGAGAGACACGTTCAGACACCCTTACAACCAGTCTTAGAACTGACCATCAAGAGGATAGGTTCTTCTTCTTCTTCTTCTGCGTACACAGTCAGACAGTAACCATTATTTTTTCGAAAAAAGCGGCGGTCATCCTGAGACTCTCGCCACTACCATAGAGCTTGTTTTGCAGTTCCACTGGCAATGGCCACATCTGCTCTCTCTGATCCCCGTATGTCGGGCAGTTCTGCAGCAGATGTTCAGTGGTCATTTTACCAGTACCGCACGGGCATTCGTCGGTACACCCTATCTTCAATTTGTTGAATAGGTGGTACCTCAGTCTATTGTGGCCAGTGCGAAGTCTGAAGACAACGACCTGCTCTCTTCGGTTCAACTGGTAATAGGCATCGTTTTTGGTGTAACCAGTATGTTCGGTTTCCCATTTGGTAATGTACCTGGCTTTGATAAGCCGTTTTGACTCTTCGTACGTCATACTGGTATCTGTTTGTGGTAGCCTTGCACATTCTTTTGCCAGTCTGTCTGCCTCCTCGTTGCCTTGGATGTTGCAGTGTGACGGAACCCACTGTACCACTACCCTTTTTGGTGCGGACAGCTGGCACAGTTTGCAGAGTGCTGCTCTTAAGTCATTAAGCTCAGTGTTTTTCTGGCTTTTTAGCGCTGTGACTACGGCGAGAGCATCTGTCAGCAAGACTATGTGGCTCTCATTTTCACTGTGTGTTGCCATTTCTTCCACTGCCGCCCTCAGTGCCTCTGCCTCCGCTCTGAAATTGCTTGTGTACTTACCAGTAGCGAATGACAGTGTTATTTTTCTGCCATTTGGTAGGTTCAGGAATGCTCCTGCCCCTCCGTTCTGTGTAGTGTCTGTTACAGAACCGTCGGTGTATGCATGGGTCCAGTCCATGCTTGGGTAGCTTTTCGTTATGAAGCTTAGGGTAGTGTCTCTCCTTTCTTTTTCGGTCTGGCAGTTTTTGTTTGCAATACCTGGTATATTTTCTACCACCTCTGGAAAGATATCCTGCCTCCAAGTAGGTTTTCGTACAGTAGTGATGGGTTTTGGTGTTGTTAGTGCGTTTTTGGGATCTTCGTGCATCTTTGCTTTGGCTATTTCTGCAAAGTTTCTCCGCTTTAGTTTCCCAGTTCCCAAATTGTTTAGCCTCTGGTACATTGGATGGTCCGTCAGTCTTCGGAGTTTCTCTGACTACAGCTGGGCTCTGCAGTCTCTTCTGTCGGTCATGGATTGCAGTTTTGTAATCTTTTCAAGTTCTACAATTGGCGTTGACTTCATGCCACCTGTTATGATTCTCATGGCTTGGTTTTGAAGTTTGTTAACTTTATCGAAGTTCGCCTTCGCTGCTGTTGTCCATGCCGCGATGCCATACTCGAGAACTGGTCTCACTCTTCCAGTGTACAGTTTCTTTAGTATGCCTTCGTCTGCTCCCCAGCTTGTGCCAGCAAGTTTCCTCATGATCGCCATTCTTTCTCTGGCTTTCATTCGGTTTCTCTCAATCTGACTTTTCCATGTCATGCGCCGATCAAATGTGACTCCCAGATAGGTTGGGTTGTCGTTTGGCTGCAGGATTTTGCCATTTAGGCTTAATTTGGTACTTTGGGGTTTTAATGAGAGCGAGAATATTGTGCACGTGGTTTTCTCCTCGTTTATTTTGACCAGCCATGAGTTCGCCCACTCTTCCAGCGATGTTAGGGCCGTTTGCATCCGATTTCTTGCTATGGTGAGATTTTTTTCAGAGGTCCACATAGCCAGATCGTCTGCAAACATTGAGCTATGGACTCTTCTTGGTATATTCTCTGTAATATCGTTTATATATACCAGGAAGAGTGTGGGTGACAGTACTCCCCCTTGGGGTACTCCCTGCTCGAGTGTCACCTTTTTGCTCATCTGCCCTTGTACTTGGACTCTGGCCGTTCTTTGTTTGAGGTAGTGGTTGATCCACTTGTACATCTTCCCACAGACATCACTTCTTCTTAGCTTGACTCTAAGTCCATCCTTCCAGACTTTGTCAAATGCCTTTTCCAGATCCACCCAAACGGCTACTGTGTGTTTCTGTGCCTGGTAGGCATCTTCTATCTCCTGGGCTATGAGGATGACCTGGTCCTCAGTGGATCTGTGCTGTCTAAAGCCGGCTTGCTGTGGAATTAGTATTCGTTTTTCTTCCAGATGCCACATCAGTCTGGTGTTTATCATCCGTTCCATCAGCTTGCCGACACAGCTCAGTAGGCTTATGGGCCTGTATCCATTCGGATCTGTTTTGTCCTTTCCTGTTTTTGGTACTGGTACCAGTATTGCATCTTTCCATGCCTGGGGTACAATACCCCTTTTCCAGCTTTGGTTCAGGACTGATAGTAGTTTTTTCTTCGCTGTTTGGCCCAGCCCCATCAGCATTTCGTTTGTTATCCCGTCTTTTCCGGGAGATTTCCTTCTCTTTAGTGTTCTCATAGGATAGGTTCAACTGGAGAGACATGCTCAGACAACCATACAACCAGTCTTAGAACTGACCATCAAGAGGATAGGTTCAACTGGAGAGACATGCTCAGACAACCATACAACCAGTCTTAGAACTGACCATCAAGAGGATAGGGTCAAATGGAGAGACACGTTCAGACACCCTTACAACCAGTCTTAGAACTGACCATCAAGAGGATAGGGTCAAATGGAGAGACACGTTCAGACACCCTTACAACCAGTCTTAGAACTGACCATCAAGAGGATAGGGTCAAATGGAGAGACACGTTCAGACACCCTTACAACCAGTCTTAGAACTGACCATCAAGAGGATAGGGTCAAATGGAGAGACACGTTCAGACACCCTTACAACCAGTCTTAGAACTGACCATCAAGAGGATGGGGTCAAATGGAGAGACACGTTCAGACACCCTTACAACCAGTCTTAGAACTGACCATCAAGAGGATAGGTTCAACTGGAGAGACACGTTCAGACACCCTTACAACCAGTCTTAGAACTGACCATCAAGAGGATAGGTTCAACTGGAGAGATACGTTCAGACACCCTTACAACCAGTCTTAGAACTGACCATCAAGAGGATGGGGTCAAATGGAGAGACACGTTCAGACACCCTTACAACCAGTCTTAGAACTGACCATCAAGAGGATGGGGTCAAATGGAGAGACACGTTCAGACACCCTTACAACCAGTCTTAGAACTGACCATCAAGAGGATGGGGTCAAATGGAGAGACACGTTCAGACACCCTTACAACCAGTCTTAGAACTGACCATCAAGAGGATAGGTTCAACTGGAGAGACACGTTCAGACACCCTTACAACCAGTCTTAGAACTGACCATCAAGAGGATGGGGTCAAATGGAGAGACACGTTCAGACACCCTTACAACCAGTCTTAGAACTGACCATCAAGAGGATAGGGTCAAATGGAGAGACACGTTCAGACACCCTTACAACCAGTCTTAGAACTGACCAACAAGAGGATGGGGTCAAATGGAGAGACACGTTCAGACACCCTTACAACCATTCTTAGAACTGACCATCAAGAGGATAGGGTCAAATGGAGAGACACGTTCAGACACCCTTACAACCAGTCTTAGAACTGACCATCAAGAGGATAGGGTCAAATGGAGAGACACGTTCAGACACCCTTACAACCAGTCTTAGAACTGACCATCAAGAGGATAGGGTCAAATGGAGAGACACGTTCAGACACCCTTACAACCAGTCTTAGAACTGACCATCAAGAGGATAGGGTCAAATGGAGAGACACGTTCAGACACCCTTACAACCAGTCTTAGAACTGACCATCAAGAGGATAGGGTCAAATGGAGAGACACGTTCAGACACCCTTACAACCAGTCTTAGAACTGACCATCAAGAGGATAGGTTCAACTGGAGAGACATGCTCAGACAACCATACAACCAGTCTTAGAACTGACCATCAAGAGGATAGGGTCAAATGGAGAGACACGTTCAGACACCCTTACAACCAGTCTTAGAACTGACCATCAAGAGGATAGGGTCAAATGGAGAGACACGTTCAGACACCCTTACAACCAGTCTTAGAACTGACCATCAAGAGGATAGGGTCAAATGGAGAGACACGTTCAGACACCCTTACAACCAGTCTTAGAACTGACCATCAAGAGGATAGGGTCAAATGGAGAGACACGTTCAGACACCCTTACAACCAGTCTTAGAACTGACCATCAAGAGGATGGGGTCAAATGGAGAGACACGTTCAGACACCCTTACAACCAGTCTTAGAACTGACCATCAAGAGGATAGGTTCAACTGGAGAGACACGTTCAGACACCCTTACAACCAGTCTTAGAACTGACCATCAAGAGGATAGGTTCAACTGGAGAGACACGTTCAGACACCCTTACAACCAGTCTTAGAACTGACCATCAAGAGGATAGGTTCAACTGGAGAGATACGTTCAGACACCCTTACAACCAGTCTTAGAACTGACCATCAAGAGGATGGGGTCAAATGGAGAGACACGTTCAGACACCCTTACAACCAGTCTTAGAACTGACCATCAAGAGGATGGGGTCAAATGGAGAGACACGTTCAGACACCCTTACAACCAGTCTTAGAACTGACCATCAAGAGGATGGGGTCAAATGGAGAGACACGTTCAGACACCCTTACAACCAGTCTTAGAACTGACCATCAAGAGGATAGGTTCAACTGGAGAGACACGTTCAGACACCCTTACAACCAGTCTTAGAACTGACCATCAAGAGGATGGGGTCAAATGGAGAGACACGTTCAGACACCCTTACAACCAGTCTTAGAACTGACCATCAAGAGGATGGGGTCAAATGGAGAGACACGTTCAGACACCCTTACAACCAGTCTTAGAACTGACCATCAAGAGGATGGGGTCAAATGGAGAGACACATTCAGACACCCTTACAACCAGTCTTAGAACTGACCAACAAGAGGATGGGGTCAAATGGAGAGACACATTCAGACACCCTTACAACCAGTCTTAGAACTGACCAACAAGAGGATGGGGTCAAATGGAGAGACACGTTCAGACACCCTTACAACCAGTCTTAGAACTGACCATCAAGAGGATGGGGTCAAATGGAGAGACACGTTCAGACACCCTTACAACCAGTCTTAGAACTGACCAACAAGAGGATGGGGTCAAATGGAGAGACACGTTCAGACACCCTTACAACCATTCTTAGAACTGACCATCAAGAGGATAGGGTCAAATGGAGAGACACGTTCAGACACCCTTACAACCAGTCTTAGAACTGACCATCAAGAGGATAGGGTCAAATGGAGAGACACGTTCAGACACCCTTACAACCAGTCTTAGAACTGACCATCAAGAGGATGGGGTCAAATGGAGAGACACGTTCAGACACCCTTACAACCAGTCTTAGAACTGACCATCAAGAGGATAGGGTCAAATGGAGAGACACGTTCAGACACCCTTACAACCAATCTTAGAACTGACCATCAAGAGGATAGGGTCAAATGGAGAGACACATTCAGACACCCTTACAACCAGTCTTAGAACTGACCATCAAGAGGATATGGTCAAATGGAGAGACACGTTCAGACACCCTTACAACCAGTCTTAGAACTGACCATCAAGAGGATAGGGTCAAATGGAGAGACACGTTCAAACACCCTTACAACCAGTCTTAGAACTGACCATCAAGAGGATAGGGTCAAATGGAGAGACACGTTCAGACACCCTTACAACCAGTCTTAGAACTGACCATCAAGAGGATAGGGTCAAATGGAGAGACACGTTCAGACACCCTTACAACCAGTCTTAGAACTGACCATCAAGAGGATAGGTTCAACTGGAGAGACACGTTCAGACACCCTTACAACCAGTCTCACGACTCTCCAACTTGATGATGATCTCACACTCAATTTTGGACAATATATTATTTCACAATATATTTGGGACAGTATGTTATATTACATTATATTTGGGACAGTATGTTATATTACATTATATTTGGGACAGTATGTTATATTACATTATATTTGGGACAGTATGTTATATTACATTATATTTGGGACAGTATGTTATATTACATTATATTTGGGACAGTATGTTATATTACATTATATTTGGGACAGTATGTTATATTACATTATATTTGGGACAGTAGGTTATATTACATTATATTTGGGACAATATGTTATATTACATTATATTTGGGACAGTATGTTATATTACATTATATTTGGGACAATATGTTATATTACATTATATTTGGGACAGTATGTTATATTACATTATATTTGGGACAATATGTTATATTACATTATATTTGGGACAATATGTTATATTACATTATATTTGGGACAGTATGTTATATTACATTATATTTGGGACAGTATGTTATATTACATTATATTTGGGACAGTATGTTATATTACATTTTATTTGGGACAGTATGTTATATTACATTAAATTTGGGACAGTATGTTATATTACATTATATTTGGGACAGTATGTTATATTACATTATATTTGGGACAGTATGTTATATTACATTATATTTGGGACAATATGTTATATTACATTATATTTGGGACAATATGTTATATTACATTATATTTGGGACAGTATGTTATATTACATTATATTTGGGACAATATGTTATATTACATTATATTTGGGACAGTATGTTATATTACATTATATTTGGGACAATATGTTATATTACATTATATTTGGGACAATATGTTATATTACATTATATTTGGGACAGTATGTTATATTACATTATATTTGGGACAGTATGTTATATTACATTATATTTGGGACAGTATGTTATATTACATTATATTTGGGACAGTATGTTATATTACATTATATTTGGGACAATATTTTATATCACACTCTTAGGGAACAATATGTTATGTCACATTATATTTGGGACAATATGTTGTATCACAGTCTTATGGAACAATATGTTATGTCACACTATATTTGGGACAATATATTATATTTGGGACAATATGTTATATTACATTAAATTTGGGACAATATGTTATATTACATTAAATTTGGGACAATATGTTATATTACATTAAATTTGGGACAATATGTTATATTACATTAAATTTGGGACAATATGTTATATTACATTAAATTTGGGACAATATGGTATATATCAGGTAAAGAATAAATGGCTGACGATTCTGTCCCTGATGATGTCATCGAGTTTTTGAATGATCATGGATGGCCCACTTATGATGACAGTGCACATGGTCCTAGTTTCATAGGTGCAGGTAAGAGATTACGTTTTGTAGTATTTTAAGATAGCCGAGAAAAGATGGCTAAACTCCTGATTTAATATTTTTTTTTTTTTTTTTTTGCGTTCGCCTTATTTCTCTAATCCCCAAGGCGGTGTGCGTTGCACTGTGGTTTTTATTTTGCGCCTGTCGGCCCAATGCATCCGACTTCAGCATGCATTTTATGTAAGGGTCTGCTTCCTCCTGCATTTTCTAAGGGTTTGCTTCCCCGGGGTAACGGCCGGTGCTGTGATGGGGATCGAACCCAGCACCTTCGGATTGTGAGCCGTGCCACTTATCCACTAGGCCACGCCGTCCCCTCTGATTTAATATTACTGGTATGCCTTGGAACATAAGGCTTGTACAGGTGTTCTTGTCTTACCTTGTTCTGGTCCATCCTTTCAAGTTTCACACATCGTAATTCAGCTGCTCTGATCTCATCTCTTACCAATTTCATAATGTATTTTTGGAACTCCTCATTTGTCTCTTTTGCTGTTTGTTCCAATCCCGGGTCGATCAGGGAGTCATTGCGATCTGAAAAAACATTTCCGCTTCAACTGGGGAATGTACCAAGGACCACTCAGATACAAAGCCAGAGCGCTAACTACGCGACTCCCCAAGGTAAAACTGTGTTACCATTAATCTTTATGGTATATACTTTTTTGTTATATACTATAATTCCTCTGTTTTGTTCACATTGATCTGCATTCCTCTGTTTGTCCAAGTTGATCTGCATTCCTCTTTTTTGTTCACGTTGAACTGCATTCCTCTATTTTTGTTCACATCGATCTGCATTCCTCTATTTTTGTTCACATCGATCTGCATTCCTCTATTTTTGTTCACATCGATCTGCATTCCTCTATTTTTGTTCACATCGATCTGCATTCCTCTATTTTTGTTCACATCGATCTGCATTCCTCCCTTTGCTGTTCAAATGTTAGTTTGTATGTCTTTCTACATATGCAGCAGCATCTTTATATGAAAAATCCAGTTTTTTACATATTCTTTTAAAATACCTATTGTAACCAAGTTTTCCTGCCATCTTTTGTTTGCTGCATCGTCCAGTCCATAACCATAACAGAGGTTGTTGGAGTTAGCAAGCATTAGTCACTCTACGGTCTATATTATCAAATGTCGTTGTGAGGTCTATTAAGGTTCAAATTGCAGGGTGATATGTTTGCCACTGGTTTTTTTGTGTTTTTTTGCATTCTCCTTATTTCTCTAATCCCACAAGGCGGTGTGCGCTGCATTGTGGTTTTTATTTTGCGCCTGTCGGCCCAGTGCATCCGACTTCAGCATGCATTTTATGTAAGGGTCTGCTTCCTCCTGCATTTTCTAAGGGTTTGCTTCCCTGGGGTAACGGCCGGTGCTGTGATGGGGATCGAACCCAGCACCTTCAGATTGTGAACCGTGTCATTTAACCACTAGGCCACGCCGTCCCCCTGTCACTCGTTTGATTGCTCTATAATAATTATGAGTATTGCTACATGATCTATGTAAGATCTTTATGATCAGAATCCTGTTTGTTCTTCTTTATTTTCCATCTCAAGACGTTTTTATGTGATCAAGAATTATTCTGTTCAGAACTATTCTAATCAATGTCAGCCACTGCATAGTTTTTAACTATATTTTCTTTCTTTGGCTATTTAATTAGATGTCTATTTTCTAATTTTTATTTATTAATAATTTTTTTTTTTTTTTTGGTGGCCTCTGAGTCTTGTTCCCATGCTTTCTAGTTGTGTAGCATTTCTGTGTTGGATGAACCATCTGCTTTCATTACTTCTGTGGGAATTCCATTTGGTCCTGCAGTTTTCCCATTCTGCAGGAGTTTGAGTGCATGAACTCCAGCATTTGCAGGACAAAGACCATTCACAAGCTGCCAACATTTGTTATGTATTGTTATGGCTGTTATCCTCCCAAGAGTTACAGCTGCTCAAATGGGAGGCGAAGAATAGTATCACTGTAACCTGCCAGGCATATCGTAAGAGGCGAGTGAGGAGAATTTGGAAAAGGACTACCTCAACCTGTAGAAAATTTTAGCCACAAAGACTTCAACAGATAAAGACAAGTCATTCGTTCATGACCTATGCTCTACAGGGGGATGCAAAGGTCTAAATAGAGATATCTCCTATCTTCTCGTGCTGAAGTCTCCATCTGAATCAAGGATTGAGAGTCTGGTACGACAGCCCGTGTTTAAGATGTATCTGATAGCTACCTCAGAGCTGAAATCACTGTTTCAATCTCCATTCCAATACATGAAGCTGATGTCATGTGTGCATCGTTTCGCTCGGCTACGTACTTACCTCTTCCTCTTGCAGAGAAGCCCCAGCCAGGATCCTCATCCTACAGCAGCGGTAGACCAAGAAGACGATGGCACCAAGATATCCAGGAATGACGGGCAAAGGCTGTAGTTTTGGAAACAGAAAGAGTTTCTTTCAGATAGGCTCTGATGTGAGTGACGTTCTATAAAGGACATGCTACTTGATGAGCAGCAGCGAGCCATCTGCAATATTTGGAACAGCATCATTGTCCCAAGAAGTTTCACTTATCATCAATTCAACCTAGAGCTACATCACTCTCTGCACTTCCATGCCTGGTGATGATGTTTGTCCATCACATGTGAAGAAGACCACTCTATCTGTTCAGCCGTGTGGACAGTCTTTTCTCTGGCTGTGTCCGCTGAAATGGGTGACTTGCGCTTTGATTTGGAATAAAGTGAGAAAGAAACTACTCCATTTGTCAACCTCACTCTCTCGCCCTGAGCTGCTTTTGGCCAGTGTAAGACATTATCGAGACGACTGGAGATAGCACAAGATGCAGATTTTTTACTCAGGGTTTACTCTCGAAGCCTTTCCCGTAAACAGGTATCTCACAGGGCAGCGGAGGGGGGATGACACCAATCATTGTGTGCCTTGCCTTTAACAAACCGCAAGAGATCATGGGAATCTCTCCCTGGTCGTGTTCTAGTTCATTAAAGTCGTGTCTACATTTCAGTCACACCAAAACTGACACTCTCTGCAGCTAGAGTGAAGGACGCCAATCTCATGATGTTTAGACATTTGTACTAGACCGTGAAAATACGACATAGTTTTAAGCGTAGTCTATTCATATAGACGATGTCCATGCCAGGATAATCATAGGGAAGAAAATACACAAAGGATGAACGAATTAACTAGTCCAAATGGAAAACGACACGTTTCAGTGAACATAATTGTAAGTTGTCGACTAGTGTGAATTCCAGGCTAATCCATGGCCTGATGGCATCCATAATGAACTAAAACACCAGAGCAATGTTGGGCTTGCAGCCGGTATGGCGCCATCTAGTTCTGATAGCCAGATAGTTCTGATTACAGGTGCCCTGGCCGTAGCTACAGCACTAAAAAGCCAGAAAAATACTGAACTTAATGATCTAAGAGCAGTACTCTGTCAACTATGCCAGCAGTCCGCACCAAAAAGAGTAGTGGTACAGTGGGTTCCATCCCACTGTAACATCCAAGGCAACGAGGAGGCAGACAGACTGGCAAAAGAAGGTGCAAGACTACCACAACCAGATTCTAGTGTGACCTACGAAGAGTCCAAAAGGTTTATTAAGGCCAGATACATGGCCAAATGGGAAACAGAACATTCTGGCTACACAAAAAACGATGCCTATTACCAGTTGAACAGAAGAGAGCAGGTCGTGGTCTTCAGATTCCACACAGGCCACAACAGACTGAGGTACCACCTACTCAATAAACTGAAGATAGGTGGCACTGACGAATGCACATGTGGTACAGGGAAAATGACCGCTGAACATAAGATGCAAAATTGCCCGACATACGAGGACCAGATAAAGCACATGTGGCCATCACCAGTGGCAACACTAGACAAGCTCTATGGCAGTGTCGACAGCCTCAGGATGACAGCTGCTTTCTTTAAACAAATACAAGTTGACGTCTGACAGCGTACGAAGAAGAAGAACTAAAACACCAGAGCAATGTTGGGCCCGCAGCCGGTGCGGCGCCATCTTTCCTGCGCAATCGTCTTTCCATGCCTAGGGTGATGATGAATCTGTCACAGTCTATTATTTCCTTCGAAAGTGTGGATCTGTTTTTCTCCTTTGATTATAGTCATCCTCTCTCTATATGTCATCATTGACATAACTTTTTCAAATTCGTGCCCCTTTAAAATATGCAGTATTCCTGCACAGCGATGTTCTCGTCTACAACAATTTGCATGTAAGAGTGTTTGTCTGGCCAGTTCATAACTGATTGTTTAAGATACCCAAGCACTTATCTCATCTTGATTGTGCTGGATATCATTTGTTTATTACCAAAGTTCTTTGAGCCTCCGCCTATTCCTCTCTACCTTAGCGTCCTGCAAGCAGCGTCTCCATGTTCTATCTATCACTATTGTGAAATGACAATTTGACAGGGACAAGTTTGCTTCCAGTATAGGTTACTGAGCATCTGTGTGCCTTTTCCATCCATAGATCTTAATTAGTTTCCTCATGCTTCCTCTGTAAAAAGCCTTTTTGTAGTTTATATACTTAGTTACGTATTCACACGTGTACACTGAGGTGCAGAGATTTACAAGAGAGACTGTCAGACTGTTCTATCCGCCGTCCCTCGCCTGGCTTGGTTCCAATCCTCAGTCTCACAGAAAATGTCGGACATTGTTTTATCATCGTACGTTGGGACCTCCGGGGAGTCTGGATACATGGCTCTTGGCCTCCCGTGATTGGTGTGGTATCTGGTCCCATGGCATTACACAGACATGGCTTAAACCACCATAGTTGAGACTGTTCCAGTCTGGCCTGCTGGGGTTGGGCTTTCAGATCTTGGCACATTGTCTGGATACTGATCTTATCCCTTGTTATCACTAGGCCCACCTTTCTTAAGTACCTCATTTGTGAACATTACTGTTGGGATAGGAACATATGTGGACCGGCATACATCCATCTTTGTTTTCTTTCTTCCGGCATACATCCATCTTTGTTTTCTCTCTTCCGGCATACATCCATCTTTGTTTTCTTTATTGTGTATTTCTATTTTGCTGGGAATTCCTCTTTTTAGTTCATGGAGGAAGAGTCAACCTGTAGTCATGGGATATGTTTTGAAGTAACGTCAATTTTTCTATGTACACAATTATTGTTTTTCAGATTCCGATGTTCTCTTGAAATCCAAATAATTCTCAAGGAATTTCGTTGTATACTTTACTTTTCTCTTATGTCAAGTCATGTAAACAAGTTTGTCACAGTAAACCAACCATTAGAAAGTGTAACTTTAAAAACTATCAAGACCAACCAATAAAGGCTGGTCTCGAACCACTTACTGGAATAAAAGCTGGTCTCCAGGTGCCATCTAACCGAAGTTCAAGGCAGGCTAAGAAGAGAGCCTGTGGTTCATCTTATTCCAGGTTGAATGAGCTAGTTCCCAAGTTTGGTCTGCCCTTAATGTAGAACCAGTCTACTCACATCCTGGCCTGGTGCTATCGATTAGACTTCTCTGGTGACCACGGAAGGTCAGACAAGGGTGATACCACGAACGACAAGGTTTTAAATTACTTTTATTGATCTTTTTTGCAATACAAATTAGAATAGATTTGTTGTATTGTTACATTCTTGTACATTTCAATGCAATTCAATTTAGAAAAACATCTACACCTCTGCTTCTTTTCCAGATGAATACAGATCGTCAATAATGTCTTAATAGGACATTACGCAAGCATCTGTAACAATAGTGCCATGACATACCGTCCCTATGTCGTGCTGCGTTTTAGAGCTGTATCTATTTAACGTTGTTCTACACACACAAAAATCCAGACTGTTTAACTCTAAAGTAATAGACAAAGCTGATAAACGACAAAGACATTAGAAAATAAACTGAATACTTTTGAAAATAAATGTCTTAGAAAACTATTGAACACTGCCTATTAAAAATTCAAGACCAACAAGCTAGTTAGAAAAAATGCCAACAACAATATATTTCTACCATAATAACAAAAAATAAACGATGGGCATAAATCAGGCCTGTGCTTAGAGTGAACATGAGTCCATTGCAGGCTTCTTTTCTTCTTCTTCTTTTGTCCCTTGCCATGATGCGTCACAGAGTGGTTGGATGCATAGATTTCTTGTTATCGCCAAGCGGGGGGGCTTGTGCTTCTGTAGGTGTAACTTCCTGAGCGTGTCAGAGTTACCCTCGATCCACAAACATCGAGGTCAGCCCATTCTTCCTGAACCGGAGACCTGCATATGATATGCTTTTGCTGCAGGCTGCCATGGTGCATTCTGACTAAATGACCAAACCATTTGATTTTTTTGGCGTCAATGTAGACACTAACTGGGTCTGTCCCCACTATCTGCCTCAGCGTGGTGTTGTGGATTCGGTCACGGTCTTTTCGGCGCACTTCTCACACAGCGCAACTCACAGCTCTGGATCTTACTCTTGTGTATTTCTAGTAAAAATTGACATTGGTAACACAATGTAGAAATAAGAGGTGTATTTATCAGCCTCCTCTTAGTTGAAAGAAGTACGGTGTTTCAAAATCGGTGCAATTTGATAGTGGACATTGTTCGCCTTTTGAATTCTATATGTGATCTTTCTGTCCACTCTGCCATCATCAGTGAACATGCTACCGAGATATTTGAACCTCCTTGCTTGCTTGATATAATGCCACTGCTGTACAAACTTTTCTGTGTGTTTTCACACGATATCAACATAGTTGCTGTCTTGTCTGTTCATCTTCATACCATATTCGTTACACTCTAAATGGAGATAGTTCAGGTGGTATTGTAGGACTCCTCCATTTTGGTAAAAGATGACTTGATCATCATCAAACAACAGTTCATTGATGGACTCTTCATGAGAGTTAGCCAACTGTATAATTGTGTCCATATAAATTATGAATAAAACTTCAGAAAGAGACGAAGACCAAAACAAACAAACAAAACTATGGCAGAATGATCTTCAGGCAGGACTCAACTATGAGTCTAATCGTCAAACAAAAACTTAGAAAAGTCTCGCCAAAACCGTTCAAACCGGAGGGCAATTGTTTCTGCTATGTGTCATGTTTGGGGTTCTAAGAACATAGACTTTTCATCTACGGTACCTGTGATCCATGGAGGAACCAAGTGACAAATGCACTCTCGCATCGGTCTCCCAAGCTTGTGCACTCTCCGTATGCAGCAAAGACTACGATGGTTTGGTCTTGTTCGTCCCCTGAAAAATGGTCGCATCTCCCCAAAAATCCACTATGGACATTTATGGATAGTAAAAGAACAGCCGCCAGACCGCAGCCGAGGTTCAAAGATGTGTAAGCGTGACATAAATACACTGGACATGTGTCTGACTTCCTGGAAAAACGAAGCTGCAGGCTGATCCAAAGGGAGATTAATATTACTACTACTAGTACTTTCCTATTACTGTTATTAATACTACAAATAATACTACTATTATAATACCTCAATTACTACTAAGCTTAATACTAATAGCGCTATTATTACTACTATTATTACTATTACCTCTGCTACTATTATTACTACTGTGACTTACTGCTGTTACGGATTTTGCTACTAATATTACTACTACTACTATCACTATTACTGCTATTACTACAGTTACTATAAATATTAATTTCACAACTACTACATATTACTATTACTACTACCAAACTACTACTTCTAATATTATCACTGCTACTACTACTATTACAAATACTACTATTACTACTACTACTATTACTGTCACTACTACTACTTCTAATAGTATCACTACTATTACTACTGCTGCTACTACTATTGCTGCTACTATCACTATTACTACTAATACTTGTGGGGACGGCATGGGCTAGTGGTTAAGTGACACGGCTCACAACCATACGGTGCTGGGTTCGGTCCCCATCACAGCACCGGCCGTTACCCCGAGAAGCAAACCCTTAGAAGATGCATGAGAAAGCAGACCCTTAAATAAAATGCACGCTGAAGTCGGATGCACTGGGCCTACAGGTGCAAAATGAAAACCACAGTGCTGCGCACACCATCTTGGGGATTAAGAGAAATCAGGTGAACGCAAAAACAAAACAAAAATACTACTACGACTACTACTATTACTAATAATAATAATAATAGCCATCCATCGTACATCGTAAGCGATGATGACAACAGCAGTCAGACATGTTGTGCTGCAGCTCTCCAGTGAGTTTGGAGGTGGCTGTATAGTCCAATTCTTCCTCATACATAGCATTTATGTCAGAATTGGACATGTGAGTTTCAGTTTTGTCTTTTCGCAAAGTGCGTTTTTTCTGTGCTTCAGAGCTCAGCTTTCTCAGCAATGGAGGTGCCTCTGTTGGTGGTTCTATGCCATGCCTTATGGTCCTGTGCAAGACATTCCCATGTGTTTTTATCGATGCTGAAGCGTGTCAGAGATACTTTGAAGATACTTTGAAACGCTTCTTTTGGCCACTGACTTGATGCAGACCATCTTTCGGCTGACCATACATTAGTTGTTTTGTGATGCGGTTGTCTGGCATGCACACGACATGGCGGCTCATCTGATCAGGGTCTTCTACAACTTCTACTATTGCTACTACTCCTATCAATGGTCAAGCTAGTCAAATAGCAGACACTGCTGTTGAGGATGAAACATTCGGGACTTTATTGTAATATACCACAGCCTATTCATGAGGTTAGGTGGCCAGCTCTCATCCTTCTCTGTAACCATCCCTAACAGTAAAGACATTTACAGAAAGGTCGACTGAATCATATCGATAATGGGGGTCGAACCCGGTACATTTGCCATGAAATGTACGTGCTCTACAACAATGTTAAAACAAATGCTAATAATACTACTACAATTGTTGCGTATGCTACAATTTCTGCTAAAGTTATTACCAGCATTACAACTATTGCTACTTCTGCTGCTTGTACTACAATTTCTGCTAAAGTTATTACCAGCACTACAACTATTACTACTTCTGTTGATTATACTACAATTTCTGCTAAAGTTATTATTATCACTATACATGCTGATACTTCTTCTGTTACTAGTACATTTGTTGTTTATACGAGTCGTGTTCAAATTAAACCGGACCTAACTGCACCAAGTGAACATACGTATGATGTGCATAATTATGTCACTTCTGATGTATACCAACCGTCAAGTTTGCAAAATTATAATATCCTCCGACTCATAGTTTCCTCAGCAGACCGTTGAAAACATGGCAGGTGTAATATGTAACGCATCCAGAGTTCATCAGCGAGCAGTGATTCGGTTTCTAACAGCTGAAGGAGGTCTACCAGTTGACGTTCATCGCAGAATGCAGGCAGTGTTAAGTGTATGTTGACAAAAGTGTGTTGAAGACAACAGTGAAGAACTGGACAACGATGTTTAAAATAGGAGTTGAGCTAACGAAAAATCTTTCAAGACCAGATCTGGTGCATATTGTTGCATCAGAAGATGCCATCGCCAAAATTGATGCAGCAATTCGGGTGGACCGTCACCGGAGCTTACGTTCGCCACTCATTTGTCACCATACACTGCCTCCATTCTTCGATGAATGTCATCTGGTCTACATCCTTCAGCTGTTAGCAACCAAATCACCGCTTGCTGATCAACGCTGGGCGGATTCCGTATCACACCCGCCATGTTCTCATCGGTCTGCTGAGGAAACTATGAGTCGAAGGATAATGACATTTTGCAAACTTGATGGTTGATATGTGCTGCTTACATCAGAAGTGATGGCATTATGCACATTGTACGTATGTTCATTTGGTGCAGTTAGGTCCGGTTTCATTTTAACACGCCTCTACTACAACATCTGCCAAAGTTATTACCAACACTGCACCTATTGCTACTTATGCTGTTACCACTACATTTGCCATTTATATTACAATTTTTGCTTAAGTTACTGCCAGCACTATACATATTGCTACATCTGCATCAATTACGGTTCTACTATTGCTACTAGTCTGGTACTACAACTGAATATTTCCACCGTTGTCTCTTTTCTCCTTTTCTTATCATTAACTTCCTCTTCTTCTTCTTTATATAATGTCCTTCAGTGTTTTTGTGTATGTTTTTGTTGTGGCTGTTCTTAATATTGTCTTCAACACTTCCACAAGCTGTTTTGTACTAATTTCTTTGGTCTGGTAATCGTTTTGTAATACTGTCTTTGGTCTGGTAGCCGTTTTTTAATACTGTCTTTGGTCTGGTAGCCGTTTTGTAATACTGTCTTTGGTCTGTTAGTCATTTTGTAATACTGTCTTTGGTCTGGTAACCGTTTTGTGGTACTGTATTTGGTCTGGTAGCCGTTTTGTAATACTGTCTTTGGTCTGGTAACCGTTTTGTAATACTGTCTTTGGTCTGGTAGCCGTTTTGTGATACTGTCTTTGGTCTGGTAACCGTTTTGTGGTACTGTATTGGATCTAGTAGCCGCTGTGTGATACTGTATTGGATCTAGAAGCCATTGTGTGATACTGTATTGGATCTAGAAGCCATTATGTGATACTGTATTGGATCTAGAAGCCATTGTGTGATACTGTATTGGATCTAGTAGCTATTATGTGATACTGTATTGGATCTAGTAGCTATTATGTGATACTGTATTGGATCTAGTACCCATTATGTGATACTGTATTTATTCCTGATTTTACAATTGTTTAATTATTCTTTTAAATGTCAGGTGTGGTACCCAATGCGATGCCCAGTCAATCTACTGTCACTTCTAATATAATGGATAGTTGGTTTCCGAGTAATAGATTCAGTGGTAATGAACACCTTTCCCAGCCTGGTGTGATTAATGACCTGCAGAATCAATCCAGTCACAGCAAGTATAATTTACTGGCAGACGTGTCCCAAGGACTGACTGATGGTCCTCCTGGAGGACAGCAGCACCACATTCAGTTTGGACAGTGCTACATCTCAAGTGTGGCAACAGTACCACAGCAGCAAGGGGCATATGAAGGCAGCAGCATGAACCAATGTGTCATGATCACTAATTCAGGTTCTAGCCAGGTCCAGAACTCTCACAATCAACAACAGCCTCATATCAACCCTAGTACACAAACTCTGTCATCAACTGTCTCTTGTGAGACTTCCCAAGGGGTCCAACCACATTACTATTGGACTTCCCAAAGTATCCAACCACAGCAGCATGGGGCTTTCCAAGGTTTCCAATCACACCAAGGTTACCAGAACCCTCACAATCAACAACAGCCTCACTCCAACTCAAATGTACATTGTCTGCCTGCTACTGTCCCTGTTGAGACCTTCCAAGGTTTCCACACACAGCAATCACACCAAGATTACCAAAACCCTCACAATGAACAGGCCCAACTGAATATAAATATTCAATACAACCCCATAACTCCACCTGGTCAGATGCTGCCTCAAGGTTTCCAGCAACACGAGTTAATTCAAGGTAATCAAGACTGTTCTCCCAGCCAGGTCAAAACTACCACCACAATTTCAGATATCCTGTCTCCAAATACTGGTCAGGCAAGAACCTCAAAAGAACCAGACTTTGTAAATATAAATCACTCACTGCCTGGACATTATTCACAGAATTCTACTGAGCATGACCCCTTCATGCACGGAGCTAGCACTATCCAGGCAAATGTAGAGAATCTAGACCTTCTCCAGCTAGGATCAAACAGTACATCGTGCTCATGGCAGCATTCAACTCTCCAGCCTCTGGTATCGGATCACAGCCACACACCACAGGGATTACATGACCAGTCCAGTGCTCAACGATCAAAGGTAAATACTCCCAGTTCGCTTGTGAACTCCCCTGTTAAAACAAGTGATAGACCTTTACAAATGAGTGATCAGCATGGACAGATGAGATGTCTTTCTGCACATTCAAGCAATCATCCTGTACAAATGAGTGATCAGCATGGACAGATGAGTTGTCTTTCTGCACAATCAAGCAATCATTCTGTACAAATAAGTGATCAGCATGGACAGATGAGATGTCTTTCTGCACAATCAAACATTCATCCTGTACAAATGAGTGATCAGCATGGACAGGTGAGTTGTCTTTCTGCACAATCAAGCAATCATCCTGTACAAATGAGTGATCAGCATGGACAGATGAGATGTCTTTCTGCACAATCAAGCAATCATCCTGTACAAATGAGTGATCAGCATGGACAGGTGAGTTGTCTTTCTGCACAATCAAGCAATCATCCTGTACAAATGAGTGATCAGCATGGACAGGTGAGTTGTCTTTCTGCACAATCAAGCATTCATCCTGTACAAATAAGTGATCAGCATGGACAGATGAGATGTCTTTCTGCACAATCAAGCAATCATCCTGTACAAATGAGTGATCAGCATGGACAGATGAGTTGTCTTTCTGCACAATCAAGCATTCATCCTGTACAAATGAGTGATCAAAATGGACAAATAAGTTTTCCTTCGCCACAATCAAGTAATCAGTTTTTGCAAAAGAGAGGTCAATATGGAGAAATTAATTATCCTCCTACGCAATCAATCAATCAGAATTCACAAGGCCGTGATCAGCATGGAAAAATGAGTTTTCCTTCTATGCAGCCAAATAATCAGCTTTTACAAATGAATAATCACCAAGAACAACCGAATGGCCACCATGGACAATTGAATAGTCATCATGGACGAATGGATGGTCCCTTAGGACAAAGGGAGGGATTGCATGTGGAAACATATAAACAGGTATCAGCCAATATTGGTTAGTCTTCCTCCTTCATGTGTCCTTTATGTGCAGTAACAGATTTATAGCATGAATGTAAACCAAAAAACATGTGTACACACTTGCAGTACATCATATACCACATCTAGTACATGTGGTATCTGGACTTCAATACAACAACCATTCCCTAATGTTGGTCCCTCCCATGGCGGTCTTTGAGCCTTGTATTGTGGAGGAAAGAACCGTACAACCACAATTTTGATATCAAGTGAAGAGTAAGACCACCACAGGGACTGGCCCTTTGCAGGAAGCCTGAATTTGAGCATTTGCAGGGGTGGTTTTAATAGCAATGGTTTTGAAAAATGGGGCTGCTATATATGACGTTTTGTTTGTTTTTTGTTTATTTTGCGGCCGCCTTATTTCTCTTTTCCCCAAGGCGATGTGCATTTGCACTACGGTTTTTATTTTGCGCCTGTCGACCCAGTGCATCCGACTTCGGCATGCATTTTATGTAAGGGTCTGCTTTCTCCTGCATTTTCTAAGGGTTTGCTTCCTTGCGGTAACGGCCGGTGCTGTGATGGGGATCAAACCCAGCACCTTCGGAATGTGAGCCATGTCACTTAACCACTAGCCCCCAATGTATGATATAATATGTGGCTAAATAAGGTTTTGCATGTAAAATAAGTTACACAGAAACTAACACTGAACAGCAGTTGCAGGCAACTTCCTGCAGGAAGGTCTAAACTATAATGATGATCTCATACTCCTGTGTGAACTATGTCAATGAAATCTATAGCTCTTGTATTCTGTTCGAGGCTGCAATAAAGCGCGGTGAATGAGCAAACAGTAGCAAGAAACTCATAACTGGCTATTTGCATGAGGGTCAGTGAACCAGAGCTGACCAAGACCCTATTTCACCTCCAAGTGGTGGCTCTGGAAACAGGCTGCACTAGTGTAGTCTGGCCAAGAGATTAAGGATCGGATTATGTTATAATAAATAAATACTGCAGGTAATAAATAGTTTGCGGTAAAATTAGAATGTGATAGGTAAGTAGCATATGGTTGGAAGGTAGCAAATATGTTCGGCCATGTTAGAATGTAATTGGCTTGGCTTGGCTTCGTTCATTCTCAATCTCCCGCTTCCAAGTCCTTAAAGGGTTTCAGTAGCAGAATGATGTCCAAAGAACGGAATGCGTTGTGTCATAGTTTAAAGCTTGACTGTGATATTTGCACCTTTCGGTCCAACACATCCGACTTCAGAAAGCATTTTTTGAGTACCGCGTTAGGATTCCCTCTTCGATCCCTTCTCCTTAGCCAGTCTGCCCTGCTGCAGCCTGTTATCCAGGATCTCCGCGGGAAGGTGTAGAAGGGTCTTGGCAGCTCTGGTTCAATGGCCTGAAAGCTAGCAGTCAGCTATGGGTCGCTGACCACTGCAGCTCATGCGCTGCTCCGCATCTTGATCCCAAATGTAATTGATAAATATGGCAAGGTTAGTATAAAAAACAGATGTTTGTCAAGATTTGAATAACAATACATAAACATATTATATGCGGCCAAAGATGCAATGAACAAGGTGACAGCAGTCAACGACTCATAGCTCGCATTAGAGTCTGCAAACCAGAGTTGTTCATGGCCCAATTCCACCTGCAAGTGGCAGCCCTGGAAACAGGCTGCATCTGTGCAGGCTGGCTTAGAGAAATGAGATGAAAGAGGGAAGGTTAACCTTTCCAAAAAACAAAACCAGTTTGAGAAGCGTAGAAGTCCTAGTCCCTTGGCACACTAAAACATATGTAACAAAACATCCTTCTCAGGGCGAATAAAGATGAAGTAAAAGAATAATATAGACAGAACATCAAGTTTAGAATAATGTAGATTAAATTTGTTAAAGTTAAAATAATATAGATAAATTTGACAAAGTTGGAATTATATAGATAAATATGTCAAGGTTAGAATAAAATAGATAAATATCAGTCAAGACTAGAATAATAAAGATAAATATATGTCAAGGCTAGAATAATAAAGATGAATATCTGTCAATGCTAGAATAATATAGAAAATATATGTCAAGGCTAGAATAATATATAAAATATATGTCAAGGTTAGAATAATATAAATAAATATGCGTAAAGAAAGTTGTGTTTGAGGCTGACAACCTTATAATGTTAAAAAAAAATCTCTTACCATTAAAATCAGTCACCACAAAGACTTGTATACAGGCTTCCTGTAAAGGGACCAAATACAGTTTAAACTGATACAACACATTGGAGTGAAAAAGTGAATGGTTGTCAAATGCTTAGAAACAAGCTTGCTACTAAAATGGCCAGCTACAGTAGTGACCTATAATTCTCATTGGAGAAAATATGTCTAAAACCAGCTTCTTTTAAAAGGGGAGCCAAAAGGTGGGTGATGATGTCAAGTTGGAATGAAATATATAGATGGGTCAAAATTAGAAAGAAATAGAAAGTAATCTAATGTATCAGCAACCTAGTGTGTGAAAAAGTATGTAATTTTTGAATAATTTATTCAATATGTCTCCTTTATGTTACTCTGTCTTACACTGCTCTTCATGGTCCTGTCATCTATTTTGTATATATTCTGGTTTTTTTCTCTCTACATTATTTTATTTCTTAGTCATGAACTGAATGCTGAGTTTTTGTTTTGAAGCAACCTTGTTCATAAATGGACATGCCATCAAAACATTTGTCATATAAAAAATTTGCTGTCTTTCTTCCTGAAAATCTAAATGGATCAGATCAGTTACTATCTCTTCATTAAAGGTTAGAACTTTGTCTTTCTGAATGTCTGAACAGACCATTTAACATTTCTACATGAAAGGTCAGCAGACTTCCTTTCTTAATGTCTAAACAGATCAGATCAGTTGCCATCTTGAGATCTAAGATCAGCAGACTTCTTTCATGAAAGTTTAAACAAAGATCTCTATGTCAAAGGCTGACTGCAAAATATTTCAAATACTTTCCATCTCTTGCCTTTATGGTGCAATCTCTGTCCATCTCTTGATGGTATCCTCTCACTAACAAGCTTCTCTCTGTCCATCTCTTGATGGTATCCTCTCACTGGCAAGCTTCTCTCTGTCCATCTCTTGATGGTATCCTCTCACTGGCAAGCTTTTCTCTGTCCATCTCTTGATGGTATCCTCTCACTGATATGCTTTTCTCTGTCCATCTCTTGATGGTATCCTCTCACTAACAAGCTTCTCTCTGTCCATCTCTTGATGGTATCCTCTCACTAACAAGCTTCTCTCTGTCCATCTCTTGATGGTATCCTCTCACTAACAAGCTTCTCTCTGTCCATCTCTTGATGGTATCCTCTCACTGGCAAGCTTTTCTCTGTCCATCTCTTGATGGTATCCTCTCACTAACAAGCTTCTCTCTGTCCATCTCTTGATGGTATCCTCTCACTGGCAAGCTTCTCTCTGTCCATCTCTTGATGGTATCCTCTCACTGGCAAGCTTTTCTCTGTCCATCTCTTGATGGTATCCTCTCACTGATATGCTTTTCTCTGTCCATCTCTTGATGGTATCCTCTCACTAACAAGCTTCTCTCTGTCCATCTCTTGATGGTATCCTCTCACTAACAAGCTTCTCTCTGTCCATCTCTTGATGGTATCCTCTCACTAACAAGCTTCTCTCTGTCCATCTCTTGATGGTATCCTCTCACTGACAAGCTTCTCTCTGTCCATCTCTTGATGGTATCCTCTCACTGATATGCTTTTCTCTGTCCATCTCTTGATGGTATCCTCTCACTAACAAGCTTCTCTCTGTCCATCTCTTGATGGTATCCTCTCACTGACAAGCTTCTCTCTGTCCATCTCTTGATGGTATCCTCTCACTGGCAAGCTTCTCTCTGTCCATCTCTTGATGGTATCCTCTCACTGGCAAGCTTTTCTCTGTCCATCTCTTGATGGTATCCTCTCACTGGCAAGCTTTTCTCTGTCCATCTCTTGATGGTATCCTCTCACTAACAAGCTTCTCTCTGTCCATCTCTTGATGGTATCCTCTCACTAACAAGCTTCTCTCTGTCCATCTCTTGATGGTATCATCTCACTGACAAGCTTTTCTCTGTCCATCTCTTGATGGTATCCTCTCACTAACAAGCTTCTCTCTGTCCATCTCTTGATGGTATCCTCTCACTAACAAGCTTCTCTCTGTCCATCTCTTGATGGTATCCTCTCACTAACAAGCTTCTCTCTGTCCATCTCTTGATGGTATCCTCTCACTAACAAGCTTCTCTCTGTCCATCTCTTGATGGTATCCTCTCACTAACAAGCTTCTCTCTGTCCATCTCTTGATGGTATCCTCTCACTAACAAGCTTCTCTCTGTCCATCTCTTGATGGTATCCTCTCACTAACAAGCTTCTCTCTGTCCATCTCTTGATGGTATCCTCTCACTGACATGCTTTTCTCTGTCCACCTCTCTATGGTATCCTCTCACTGACATGCTTTTCTCTGTCCATCTCTTGATGGTATCCTCTCACTGATAGAGTTTTCTCCCTCTAACACATTACCTATGTACTCTCATTTTTCTTCCAGTACAGATTTCCAAAGGTGTTATGTTCTTTTATACTGTAAAAAAATGTGTTAACATCTAAATCTAATATCATTCATTAATTTTCTTGTCATACAAAACTCATCCATCACCTCCTTATTTGATTCCCACGAGATGTACCACATTTTAAATAAACCCACAATTTCAGGACCTCAATTCTATATTCAAACTGTTGTCTATGCTTCTGTGGAATGTAGTAATAATGTGGTTAAATCAAACTATCATGTGTTAAATAACCCCTATCCTCTCTTGTTTCTTTTGAAGGAGCAAATTTATCATGAAATACCAGCAGACAGAGTTGTGTACCCTGTTGTCAATCAAACAAATGTTAGCGAAGTCGCCACAAGTGTTGCTACGATCAAACATATTGCCAGCAGCCAAGTGTCTGATGGAGGCTGTGTGGAGCTTGCAAAACAGCTTTTATTATGTTTGCAAACATTCATCCTTAAACACATACCGCAGTATCACAGGTTTGTTTGAATTTGTGTGTATGCATGGATGTTCATCTTAGTGACAGGATGGTTTATTGTTTAGAGATGGACAAACAAAAGTCTCAGAGTGTATTACCAAGACAAGAGAGGGACAAACAAAAGTCTCACAGAGTGTATCACCAAGACAAGAGATGGACAAAGGAAAGTCTCACAAGTGTATCACCAAGACAAGAGAGAGACAAACAAAAGTCTCAGAGAGTGTATCACCAAGACAAGAGATGGACAAATAAAAGTCTCACATAGTGTATCACCAAGACAAGAGAGGGACAAACAAAAGTCTCACAGAGTGTATCACCAAGACAAGAGATGGACAAATAAAAGTCTCACAGAGTGTATCACCAAGACAAGAGAGGGACAAACAAAAGTCCCACAGAGTGTATCACCAAGACAAGAGAGGGACAAACAAAAGTCTCACAGAGTGTATCACCAAGACAAGATAGGGCAAACAAAAGTCTCACAGAGTGTATCAGTAAGACAAGAGAGGGACAGATGAAAGTCTCACAGAGTGTATCACCAAGACAAGAGAGGGACAAACGAAAGTCTCACAGAGTATATCACCAAGACAAGAGAGGGACAAACAAAAGTCTCACAGAGTGTATCAGTAAGACAAGAGAGGGACAAACAAAAGTCTCACCGAGTGTATCAGTAAGACAAGAGATGGACAAATGAAAGTCTCACAGAGTGTATCACCAAGACAAGAGAGGGACAAACAAAAGTCTCACAGAGTGTATCAGTAAGACAAGAGATGTACAAATGAAAGTCTCACATTGTTTATCAAAGAGATGTAGACAAACAAAAGTCTCACAAGTGTATCACCAAGAAAAGAGGTGGACAAACAATAATCTCTCAGGAAATGTTGCAGATTCATTACAGTCAACCTTTGATATGGATTCAGTCCTTAATCCATCTTATCTTTCCATGTCATTGCTATGAAATACCTAAATAATGAATGCACTCTTATATTTTTATGTTTCATGTCTTCAGTCTGGATAACATCAGCAACCAAGATTTCTTCAAAAGTCCGGAACTTATCCAGTTAATAAGAGAACTAGCTACACTTGGAACTTTAGCCAAATATGACTTGGAGAAATATGAGGTAAGGGATTTCGAGTATTAAATCAATCTGAGGTAAGGGATTTCGAGTATTAAATCAATCAGTCAATCAAAACTTTTGTCACCCCCTATGGAGCATAGGTCTTCAACAAATAAATGCAGCGTCGTGTTTGTCACGGGTCATTTGCAGCAGCTCAGTTCATGTCTTCCCAGTCTTTGATGTTTGCCTCAAGCTCTCTCTCTGCCATGAATGAGCCTGCCTCTGCTTCTCATCCATCTGGGATTCCAAAACAGAGATTACCTTGTAATGCTATCAATTGATTTCCTTACTGTATGACCTATCCAATGACAATGCAGACTCTTCATGTTCCACCAGTAGCTGTCCAGTTCTCTCTCACAGAACCACAAGTTATCTTATCATACCATTTTAATCCATCTATTCCGCACAGTCCCCCATTTATGAAAGTCTGCACCTTTGTTTTTATTCTTTTTTGAGGTCCTCTACTTTTCAGAGCCATAAAATAGAATTGACTTTACATTGGAATAGATTATTTTTTTTAGTGTTAAATTTAATTTTTTTTCTGATTTACTGAAGTTTCCCAATGTAATGAAATTGTGATCTGCCTTTTGTATCTGTATTCTGACATCTATATCTGTGCCTTCCATTTTATTTAAATTGTTTCTCAGGAACTCACATCTTTTAGGAAAGTTTAACCCAACACAATGTGATCATTTGTTGTATCGATTTTCAAAACTTGTTTATTTGTAGATCCAAAGTCTGGGACCTCTTATCAAGCATACTTATTTTATTGTGTACCAAAGCATATGTTTATGTTTGGGACAGAGGAGTCAAGTCTTTGTTAATGTCCAGATCATCAAGTTGCTTTACTGAATTCAATCAAATTCCATCATTGTTGTTGATAGTTGATGTTTTAAGTATTACCCAACTATAATACAGATGTGTTTTTATATTCTGGCTGATCAATTGTCATGAGATAATTAGGAAAATTGAAATACTGCTAAGTACAAGGGTGATTTGAAAAATGTTACCTCTAGCACCATAATCATAACAACACTTTTCAGAGACACATGACACCTATGTGAAAATAATCTCTAATGAAATTACTATAGGGATATGTAGTGGCATGCGCCTGGAACGTAACACATGCGCCTGGAACGTGAAGCGCACATTATACAGTAAAATGGCGCCTACATGGAAATTTGGTTGAATCAGCATACTGTGATTGAATTCCTGGCAGCAGAAAGTTGTGAGCCCATCGACATGCATTGAAGAATGACTACGGTATATAGTGATGCATGTGTGGATGTCAGTACTGTCAGTAGGTGAGCACGGACTGTAAAAGGTGACAATCTGGCCACAACAAACCTTCATGACAAGGCTCGCAGCGGACGACAGACATATCACAGCTGTGGATGCACAACACCAAGCTCATATGGATGGACTGATTCGTGCCAATTGCCGTGTCAAGCAGGAAGATATCGTCACAATGTTTATGATTTTGATTGAGTGAGTCCATCACATCATCAATGCCCTACTTGCGTATAGGAAAGTGTACAGGATTGGTTCCTCCTATGCTGACACCCACTATAAAACAGCGGCAACAGCAGGTGTGTCAGGAACTTCTGGCACGATATGAGCAGGAAGGTGATGTCCTTATTCGCTGAATTGTCACTAGCGACTAGTCAGACACATCATTATGACTCAGGAAACAAGCGCCAGTCTATGAAGTACAGGCATAAGACCTCACTTACCCCAACAAATATTCAAAGTTCTGTGAAAAAAAGTAATGATGACCATCTTTTGGGGCTGTGAGGACAAAGTACACACTCAATTTTTAGAACACGGCAATACCGTAAACTCTGATTGAAATGTAAAAACTTTGAGCATAATTGCTGCGTGTTCATGTGAGCAAACATGCGAGTCGACAAACAGTGACTGTATTAGAGCGTCTCAAGTTTTACGACATTTTACTGCACCCATCATACAGATCTGATCTGACACCTTGTGACTTCTTCCTCTTCCCAAAGCTGAGGAAATACCTCAAATGGGTTGGTTACACTTTTAACAAGGAGATGCAAGCAGCTGTGTACCTGGTTTTGGAAAAAGACGTCTGATTATTTTCCTAGACAGGATGCAACAAATTGTCCGACATTGGCGTTTCTGTGTGAACCGGGTTGGTGAATACGTTGAAAAAAAATAACACATCACCAAAATGAAATTCCAAGCTTTAAGAAAATGTATAGCTCACGTGTAAATTTTGCACATTAATGAAATCTTATACACAAATGTTTGGACTGTGACTATGTATGGCTCTGAAACATGAACTATAAATAGAAGAGAGAGAAAATACTTTGAGGCTTTTGAGATGTAGTGTTACTGAAAGATGGAAAGAGTGAGCTGGACCGAGAAGAAATCAAATGAAAAGGTATTGGCGGAGATGTGAGAAGAGAAAGTTGATATGGAAGATAAAAATAAATCGACTTGGCTAATTGGGACATAATATACGGAGAGAGGGCCCAGTCAAAAAGGTCTTGGAGGACATTATGCAGGGAAGAAGAGATAGGGGAAGACCTAGAAATACTTTTTTATTTCAAGCTTGCAGAGATATGGCCGTGAAGACTTATGCTGAGTTGAAGACGGCTGCAGAGAATAGACAAAAATTGGACAAAATCCATGAGCTTGTTGACCAGTTCTAGGACTGAATGATCTGATGATGATGATGAATGAAATTATCTCCTCAAAGGCAAAACTTTTCAATTCGCTCTTGTATAACAAACAAGTAAAAACAAAAAAGTACCAGTGTTTGAAATTTTGGATTGTTGATCATTGATATTTAATGATTAAATATCATTCTGTGTTTGAAAGAAACTTGTAGATATACAGCAAGCAGAGCGTAGCCCTGAGACCGGTCTTATTGTGGGTTCAGGAACAATACAAATTATTTACAGCCATGTAGATTATATCATCTTGATACCAAGGATCGAACTCAGCATCTTTGAAGTGAGAAAAAAGTGCTTTACCACTCAGATGCTCATATGAAGAAAACAACCGTATATATGTGCGCATGTATACAATCATACATGCATACATATACATGCACGCATGCATGCACACATACACACACACACACAAATATATATAAATAACTTAAATGGTATATTCTTTAACTTTTACAGGAGATGCAGCGAAATAATAACACAATGTTTAGAATAAGTGAGACAGGCTTCAATGACAGCAACAATCAAATGGTTTGTATGAACCCTTCATTTCTTTTTCTTCTTCGTTCATCTTGAAAATGACATCTATAACATTGGGCTGTATCTAGAATAGCTGGAGACATCAATATAGCCATTGGCAAACCAGATCATTGGACAAGTAACTCCAATATTTAATTGCAAGAACGTGACAATAACCACCAAAAGAGCTTTATAAAATCACGGTTTTCGTTCCGACACTTCTCTATGAATGTCAAAACTGGACACTAACATCAATAGAAAAATCTTCATTGTAACAACAGGAATGAAATGCTTGGGAAAAATAGTGGGCATATCAAGAAGAGACATGATAAGAGACGATAACATCCTAGACTAGTGGGAACAACACCAGTATTAGACTACATTAAAAGACAGCAACTAAAATGGTTTGGTCATGTAACAAGACTACCACCACAAAGCACCACCCAACAAGCAATGCTATTTAGATACAACGGATACAAAGCCAAACACAGACCACAAAAAAGGTGGCTTACAGAAATATCTGAAGCAGTTGTTGTTGTTGTTATTATCCCTTAGCTGCTGAGCAAGCTTGCTCTTGGCAGCCCAATGCCATTCTAATATATATATATATACAGGTCTTCAGTTGAGTCACTGCTCCATGCAGTGTGTTGGTAAGAAGGCAGTTGATCTGAGGCAGTAAATGCTACTGTGCATGAGGCACACTGATGGGCTCATTCTAGAGATCTCTTCATAACCTGATGCTGAAAGGAATAAAACGATAAGCGAAAAGAAAAAGAAACAGTATATTCTATGCCACATAATATTCTGTGCCATATTATAATCTAAATATTCTCTCCCATATTATTTTCTGTGGCTGGCTTGGCTTCATTCGTTCTCAATCTCCTACTACCAAACCCTGAAAAGCTTAAGTAGCAGAATGTAGTTCAGAGAACGGAATGTGTTGTGTCATAGTTTACAGCTTGACTGCGATATTTGCATCTTTCGGTGCAACACATTCAACTTCAGCAAGCATTTTTTTAGTATCGGGTTAGCATTCCTTCTTCGATCCCTTCTCCTTAGCCAGTCTGCCCTGCTGCAGCCTGTTATCCAGGATCACCGCGTGGAGGTGTAGAAGGTCTTGGCAGCTCTGGTTCACTATCCCTGACGCTAGCAGTCACCTATAAGTCACTGACCACTGCAGCTCTTTCGCTGCTCAGCATCTTGATTCCATTATTTTCTATAAATTCTGTACCATATTATATTTTGTACCATATTATGTTCTCTATCATATTATATTTTGTACCATATTATGTTCTCTACTATATTATATTTTGTACCATATTATGTTCTCTACCAAATTATATTTTATACCATATTATGTTCTCTACCATATTAAATTTTGTACCATATTATGTTCTCTACCATATTATATTCTGTACCATATTATTTTCTTCACCGTATTATATTCTGTATATTGTTCTCTACAATATTTTACAATATTAAGAGTAAAGCAAATCCTAAATATAATTAAATAGATTATGTCATCAAGGATGATGTAACACCTGCCAACATTAGTAGTCAAGGAATCTGCAAGACAAAGAGATAGAGGCAGACCAAAACACACATAGTGAAGAGTACTCAAGACAGTCAAATGAAAGTGATAACAAAGACATGAAAGGAGCTAGAATTGGTGGCACAGTACGGGAGAACTCAGTGTATGTTTGTGACAGACATGTAATCCACGGGGAACTAAAAAGCTTGCTTTTATAACTGACTTGATCTTAAAATGAGCAAAACACATTTTGTTAAAGCACTGATAATTGTTTCTGTTTTATGTTCTAGGACACCACTGAAAGTAGGGCAGTAGAATCAGGACAGATGCTATCTCAGGTGAGATCTGATCAGGTTAGAAGTAGTTCCATAGCAGACCTTGCTGTAAAAAATGAAATGTTAGAAACTTGATTGTACTAATAATAATAAGTTCGCTTAAGCATCTGAGGCCGGTTGCGCTGATTGACTACATCTGTGACCCACTGTTGCCGCACGGCTCCAGGCCTCGTCCAGAGCAGATGGGGAGGCTGGTATCTGCTGGAGTCATACTGTGCGGAAATGGCGTCTTCTGCGCCTCCAGTTGGTTGGAGGAAGTCTTTTGGCGCTGAGGAATGACGTGTGAAGTATCTTATGTGCCAGAGTTTTCTAATCCAGTCATACAACATGACCGAACAAAGAAACTCGGCAATGGTCCAATGTTTCTGAGATTGTGTTGAGGCCTGTTTTAGCAGAGATTTCCACGTTGCAGATGTACTCATGCTATCGGATGCCAGGATACACTGCTGGTTGCACATATAGAAGGCCTCTAGTGCTCCTCTTTCTCCCCCCCCCCCCCAGTACCAGACAAAGTCTTCCAATTGAACCCCTAGTTTTCCTTTGTCAACCTAGTGTCAAGACTGTGATTGACCTTGGCATGCATTCAGGTAGCCTTTGTTCTTAGAGTCGCCAGCCCAATCTCCCCTGCTTTAATCACTCATGCTCCAGCTGGAACTGTCACGCTTGTCAGTGGTATTAAGTGTCAAATCTCAGCTGTACTTGTTGATGGTATTAAGTGTCAAATCTCAGCTGTACTTGTTGATGGTATTAAGTGTCAAATCTCAGCTGTACTTGTTGATGGTATTAAGTGTCAAATCTCAGCTGTACTTGTTGATGGTATTAAGTGTCTAATCTCAGCTGTACTTATCAATGGTATTAAGTGTCTAATCTCAGCTGTACTTATCAATGGTTTTAAGTGTCTAATCTCAGCTGTACTTATCAATGTTATTAAGTGTCTAATCTCAGCTGTATTTGCCAATGTTATTAAGTGTCTAATCTCAGCTGTACTTGTCAGTGTTATTAAGTGTCCAATCTCAGCTGTATTTGCCAATGGTATTAAGTGTCTAATCAAGCTGTACTTGTCAGTGTTATTAAGTGTCCAATCTCAGCTGTATTTGCCAATGGTATTAAGTGTCTAATCTCAGCTGTACTTGTCAGTGTTATTATACATTTTTTTCATTTTCTTCACTAATGCAGCTTTGATTTTGTTTTGATGTATTACAAGTGACCCTTGTACATCATGTCATTCCACAATCATATACTATTGGTATGCCATGATCATATACTATTGTTAATATCAAATGTTAATTCTGTGATACTTTTGTAACTACTGAACTCTCACAAATGCAAGAACATTGTGTAGTCATTCTTCTTTATTCTATATCATAATTTTGTTTTTGTAGGAGAATAGATTGGACCAGTTCAAGAGGTCAGTGGAAATCTGCAAACAAGCAAATAGTGAGCTGGACAATGAAGATCAGGTAAGGAAAATGTTACTTACATGCTGTCAAAATTGTAAAATTTTATCACATTCAAGCTAACTGAATTTTACATATTATGTTCCCTTGTCTAGTGAGACATCAAAGGGAGCTAATGTTTCATGTCTTGTGTTAAATGTGTTACATTGATTGTGTTTTGTGTGATTGTGTCAGTGTAACATCTTTCTTCTACCTCTTCATCATTTGTTCTTAAACAGATGTTAGTCAACCCAGCTGTAAATGAGTACCTGGCGTATGAGTTGGGGAAGGTGAATACAGCAAGGAAAAAGACTCACATAGGCTGTGGCTTAGTACATGAAGAGTTATCTTCATCTCTCTCCCCCCCCCCCCCACCCCCACCCCGAAGGTAATCGTTGCCATGGGACTAACCTTCACCATCTGCTTAATGAGAATTGAAGTTTCATTTCTTGAACCAAGTGAGCAGCAGTAGCTGTTGTACATTTGTGTTTTTATAGGATTTCTGATATGCTATCTATCTATCCACCATTTGTTCTTCATCATGCCTTACAACCATATGTTCTATAGTTATAGGTGTGCAGTGGTCACTTGTTTGGTTCCATTCTCATGAGATTATTGAACCATCTTCTTTTCTGTTTTACTGTGTATTTCACATAGAAAGTAACTTCCACAATATTTTTGATGTCATCATTTCTCATGGGGGAGCCACGTAGCGCAGTGGTTAGCGAGCTGGATTCGCATCTGAATGGTCCTGGGTTCATTCTCCAGTTGAGGTGGCAGTGTTTTTTCAGACCGCAATGGCTCCCGGGTCGACCTAGCTTTAAATGGGTACCGGTTCAGTCTAGGAAGTAAAAGCGGCGAGGGAGAGGAGATGGCTACCGCCCTCATATAGCCGAGCCTTTGAAATGTGAGATCGCTAACACCTCACACCCCTACGGCAGTAATGCTATGGGTTACTTTAATTTACTTTACATTTCTGATTTTCTCTCTCCTAGTGACATTGATGTCATCATTTCTTATTGCATCTCTCCAAGTGACATTGGTGTCATTTCTAATTTCATCTCTGCTAGTGACATTGGTGTCATTTCTAATTTCATCTCTGCTAGTGACATTGGTGTCATTTCTAATTTCATCTCTCCTAGTGACATTGGTGTCATTTCTAATTTCATCTCTGCTAGTGACATTGGTGTCATTTCTAATTTCATCTCTCCTAGTGACATTGGTGTCATTTCTTATTTCATCTATCCTAGTGACATTGGCATCATTTCTAATTTCATCTCTCCTATTGACATTGGTGTCATTTCTAATTTCATCTCTCCTATTGACATTGGTGTCATTTCTAATTTCATCTCTCCTATTGACATTGGTGTCATTTCTAATTTCATCTCTCCTATTGACATTGGTGTCATTTCTAATTTCATCTCTGCTAGTGACATTGGTGTCATTTCTAATTTCATCTCTGCTAGTGACATTGGTGTCATTTCTAATTTCATCTCTGCTAGTGACATTGGTGTCATTTCTAATTTCATCTCTGCTAGTGACATTGATGTCATCATTTTTCATTTTATATCACCAGATGACATTGATGTCTTCATTTCTCATTTTATCTCACCTGGTGAAACTGGTATCATCATTTATCATTGTATCTCTCCTGGCAACATTAATGTCTTTACTGAGAAACACTTTATAAGTTTCCTGTTCTGTGTCTTGAATAAAGATCATCTTTAACACTGCTTACAAAGAATTGTTAATAAAAAACTATTTATCGGTTTTCGGGTAGTTATTAATCTGATATAAATGTGTTTAACTGGTAGCTACAGTTGATACGAGGCGTGTTCAAATGAATCTGGACCAATCTGCAACAAATGAACATACTGATCAATGATATTTAAAGAAGGAAGTGAGTTAACGCAACTATATGTGCCTGACCTGGTCTTGGAAGATCTTTCATTAACTCACATCCTTCTTTAAACATCGTTGTCCAGTTCTTCACTGTTGTCTTCGACACACTTTTGTCACCATACACTGCCTGCATTCTGTGATGAATGTCAACTGGTCGACATCCTTCAGCTGTTAGAAACCAAATCACTACTCACTGATCAAATTTGGACGAATTCCGTATCACACCTGCCATGTTTTCAACGGTCTGCCGAGGAAACTATGAGTCAGAGGATAATGACATTTTGCAAACTTGACGGTTGGTATGTGCTGTTTACACCAGAAGTGACATCATCATGCGCATCGTACGCATGTTTACTTGTTGCACATTGGCCCTGTTTCATTTGAACATGCCTTGTATATCACCATGGAAGATTTTGACATCTAGTTTCCATTTCTTAATGAAACCTTTCATTTTCTGGCCTCAGCGGATGACAGAGTAGTCAAACCTCCAGGTACTACTGTTCTGGTAATGCTTTGGTTCAATGTAACAGCAGTTTTTTTTTATATGCAAAGGGTCAAAGCCATTAAATTCATTGACGAATGAAGGTTCAGTACTGTGCCTGCCTGTCCCTTTACCAAGTATATGAGTGGAGTAGAAAGTTCCAAAATGATGTGAGTTCTGTGACAGATTGTTCTCGATCAGAGTTCAAGTACGTTGAGTAGAGCCAATTGCAACAGTTGAATGTAGTAGGATACAAAATGAGTGACTGATGTTGGAATAACCACACTTTTAGACATCAGTCAAGTCTCAGCATACCACATCATCCATGATGTGCTCACATTCCACAAAAGTGGCTGTTACAGACGCTGGCACCAGAATTTTCAACAATGGCACAGTGCGTGAGTGGCTACACACGTGACCAAAATCCTTTTTTTTTAGGAACTCATGCACTTTGTAGGCATTGGGCAACTTGTATTGAATGCAATGGAGATTGAGACTGCACCAAAAACAATGGAGACTGCACCAAAAAACAATGGAGACTGCACCAAAAAACAATGGAGACTGCACCAAAAAACAATGGAGACTGCACCAAAAACAATGGAGACTGCACCAAAAAACAATGGAGACTGCACCAAAAAACAATGGAAACGGCACCAAAAAACAATGGAAACTGCACCAAAAAACAATACAGTTGTGTGCTACTTTTTCTTAATAAAATTTTAAAATTAAGAAAGTGTAATTTTTTGTATTTGAAGCACACTTAATAAACACAGTGTATTGCTCATTCGACTGTTTTAATGTTACAGAATGTGGAGTTTTGGTCTTCTAATATCCAAAGCCTGTATAATAGGTTTAAAGATAACTCAAACTTGCAGAAGTCAGCTAAGAGTAAGTATCACTTATGTATGATTATTCAAACTGAAATAGAAAACAAAAACAGGTTTCAAAGTCATTTGTGGGATTTATTTGAAAACTAAAAGCATTTATTGTGGTGTCTGCAACCATTTTAAAGTAGTACCAATACTCACCTATTGATGTGAATGCTAGAAAATAACAAAGGCATTGGAAAAGAAACTAAATAAGTATCTTAGAATGTTGTTGAACATTGCCTGGAAGGGATTCATAACCAACAAATCAATTAGAAAAGTGACCAATCAACAATATGTTTCATCATTCATTAGGACAAAATGATAGACATATATCAGGCATGTTCTTAGAATGAACAGCAAGAGACTCCCTCTGCAAGTGTTTAAGTGGTCACCATCTGGTAGCTGGAAAAGAGGAAGACTGCAAGAAACTCTCCGCAGAACAATCATCATTCTTCTTCTGCGTTCGTTCTCAATCTCCCGCTACCAAGCCCTGAACAGGGCTTTGTAAGTAGCAGGAAATCCAGAGAATGGAATGGGTTGTGTCACTAGTTTACAGCTTGACTGCAATATTTGCACCAACACATCCATCCAACACATCCATCTTCGGCAGAGAACAATCATCAGAGAGGGCTCGACTATGAGCTTGAACAATATACGTGAATAGGAAAGAGTAGCGTCACACAGATCAAACTGGAGAACATTATTTTCTACCTTGTGAGCCGTGTTTGGAACTTAACTTTACTCAACGTCTATATACTGGTTTAGAAGACTCTACAGAGTCTGTATACAACCAGTTTCTTGGAGGGTGGTTTTTACCTATGTGTGAGTCCATGTAAATAGCCTCAAACACTAGAGCTATGCAGACCTGCAGTCAGTTAGGTGCCATCTATAGCTACTCTTAACAAACCATCTAGGGTACCATCTTGAAGAACATTGATAGATAACAGTGTTCCACTCATCTTATTGTTATGTTTAGTAGTAGCCTTTGTCTTGTTCTGCTGATCAGCCATTCCTATCTGTGAAAGTCTTCACTTGTCACTCCCAACTTTTGTTTTGTGTTCTCCTTGGAGCTCTGCTTTGTATTCTCAATTTTTTTTATTTTTTTTTATTTTATGTGTTTGCCTCACTAGTTTCTACTGGCGGAGGCGCGCCTATTCCGACCCAGACCGCAGTCAATTTGGGCGATATTAAGACGCATAAACCAGTGCTTGGATGCGTGTGTGTATCTGTTTGTACCTAGCCTGGTATTTCCGTGATGTTCCTCCCGTTGTTCCTCGCTTTTGATGTTCCTAGTTGTCCGCCGTAGGTATTTGCATAAATATGCACAATAGTTTTCCTGGGACCATTTTTATTTTCTGTCATACTTGATTCGGATCTCCTTTTATTTGTTTCCTGATTTCTTTCTTTCTTCTCCCCCCCCCCCCCCCCCCCTCCCCCCCCCCCCCCCCTTTTTTCCTTTTTTTTTTTTTTTTTTTTTTCCCTTCTATTTTATAAAAAAAAATATAAAACCCCCTCATACATTTTATACACAATTGTGAAGATAGCAGTATAGTGAGGTGTACAACGAGAATGAATGAGATGGAATGATTGGGAAATATAACAAACAATATACTTGATACATAAGGATTAAGAGTACAATATAAATTAATTGAAAAGTGTCTTCCTTCTGTTGTGAGGCCCATCTGTGTTGACTTCCTTCTGTCTGGTCTTGGTGTATCAGGTTTTGCCTGCTCTCATATTTTTCCATCGCATTCATGTACTCCAACTTGTAGTCAAATACCTAGCCTTTCCTATTCACATGTTTTAAATATATTCAGTCCCACTGTTTTACTGAGATTGTTCATTGACTCAAGTTCTCCATGCTGTTTACCCTGTCTGTTAACACAGGAGATGAAAGATGTGACTATTGTACACCTGTACAAGTAAAAGGGCAACCATCAACCCTGCAACAATCACAGGGACATTGCCTTGCTGTCAATTGAGGACAAAATTCTGGTCAACTGCCTAACTGGTCACCTTGAGCAGGGTCTACTTACTTCCAGAGTCAGTTTGGTTTTTGTGTGGGACGGTTGATAGGATATATGCAGCATGTCAACTGCAAGATAGATGTCAAGAACAGCATCATGACCTGTACACAGTTTGAGTACTGGCTTGAGTACTGCATGAAGGAGACTTGTTCGTAGCAAACAGGGATGTTGAGCATGGTCAAACCAATGCTCTCTGATGCTGTACATGACACTGCTACTAACATGCATATCAGGTACAGGATGCAAGGTCAGTTGTTCACTTCAAACCGCCTGAAATCTTACACCAAGGTGAATGGGGCCATGATCTTGTATCTCCTGTTTGTTGCTGACCGTGCCCTTAACACCTCCTCAGAACAATCCACCCTGACTGAGTTTTTGCCTGCACGCAGTAAGTTTGGTCTCACTATCAACAATAGAGAAACTACTCTTCCTGCCAGATCCTAGGAAGCTGTACATTGAACCAAAAATGACCATACAGAACCAACGTCTCTACGCAGTCATAAACTGCCTAGGCAATACCCTCATTAGAGAGGTGAATATCGACTGAGGTTAACAGCAGGATTGCAAAGGGGAACTCTGCGTTTGGGAGGCTGCAAGCAAACATCTGGAGCTGACATGGCATCAGTGTCACCAGCAATGTTAAAGTGTGTAAGGCTGTAAAGTTAACCACTCTGCTATATGCCTGTGAAACACTGTACAGCCGACAGGCCAGACAGCTAAATTGTTTTCACTTGGGATGTCGGCATAGACTGCTCAGGATCAGATGGCAGGACAGCCTATGTCTAAAATTCTTAGTTAGACTAATATGTCGAGTATCCATTCACTTCTGTAAAAAGTTGAGATAACATGGATAGGACATGTTCATATGCCTGATTTACACATCACCATACAGCTGCTATACTCAGAACATACAATCACTCATTAGAGGACATGGACTAGACACACCCTTGTTAAGTTATCTTGGTCACTGAGACCAATTATTATATAGATATATAGCATGTTATATCTCTTAGACTGAATGGATTGCTCCTGAATTACTTCCCCCTAAATGTTATTCAAACTAGTCCACAGGAACAGAAAAACTAAACAATAAATGAATTTTATAACATCACTTGACGCCACTACAAAAATACAATACTAGACTATCATAATCAAAGCTCAATTCAGAGGTTGTTTGCATCAGCAAGATGTCTCCTCTGTTATAATGAGTTTCCAGACTCATAATCTCTTGATCAATTATAATTTATTTCTCTCCCTAAAAACATAATCTGGTTGTTAACTATGGTCTTGGTTCTTGTTCCTTGTCTCTTGTAACATGTCTGTGACTTCTGATGTTCTGACTGTTTCGATCATTCAGATTTCGCCATGGAATAAAAAGACTTCTCGAATTCATACTTGATACGATCCTTTGTGTTCTGCTTACACCTTTCTCTCTCAGGAAAAATGTTCCCTTGTGTTTTGCCAATGTTCGCTCTCAGGAAAAATGTTCCTTTGTGTTTTGCCAATGTTCGCTCTCAGGAAAAATGTTCCCTAGTGTTTTGCAAACAATTATCTGACACAGGATTCAGGATACTGATGCTAGCATTTACAAACTCTTTTCTGACATATGCCAACCTTGGCCTACAACTGACATTGAGACACACTACGTTCGACAGATACATTTTTTGTCAGTCAATCAGTGTCAGCTAGAGATAATTGGGTTCAGACCTTAGCTTCACCGATTGTCTGATCTCTCCGTAAGTTCTGTCAGGCTCTTCAAAATGACCACTCATAGAATTAACACAATTAACTCTACAAGCACCTTGGATCTGTCGTTTGCGAATCTGAATCCCTGGAATGCTCTGAAACATCACTTTTTGTCCGCAACCTTGCCCTGCCCTTCTTTCTTGGTTGCTGAGAAGAGCTAATCATGTGATCCTAAATCGTCCTACTCTATGGACAATTCATGCGACTGCTTTAGTGACCTGTTTACTAATACACCAGAGCTCAATTTCTGGATTTCCCCTTTTCTTCCTAAACCATAACTGCTCACTCTCTTGTGGCTAACCCCATTAAAGTACTGATTAATCTTGAATAGGCCATAAGTTGACATTCATTGCTGCCACTATATTTGCTTGCGCTGGGCAACTATTCTTTCACGAGTTCTCTTTACCATTCACCCTGTTTGCTAACTCTATCTTGTCTCCTCTGGTTCACTTTACTGTTCACTCTGTCTTGTTCACTCTATCTTGTCTCCTCTGGTTCTCTTTACCATTCACTCTGTTTGTTCATTCTATCTTGTCTCTCCTCTGGTTCTCTTTACTGTTCACTCTGTCTTGTTCACTCTATCTTGTCTCTCCCCTGGTTCTCTTTACCATTCACCCTGTTTGTTCATTCTATCTTGTCTCTCCTCTGGTTCTCTTTACCATTCACAATGTTTGCTAACTTTATATTGTCTCTCCTTGGGCTGTCTTTTCTGCCCTCACTACCCGCTTCTATATCCCACAATATGTAATTCTGTTAGTTAGTTAGTTGCCCGTCGGGCATACATTCAGATGTGACTGCATTTGACTGTGCAGTCCGATCTGAGCGTGACAAACTTTACCGCACGAAGAGGCACACATGAACAGCATTTGTAGTTGGGCCGTCTTGCATTCTTTCCTTTCATGCAACTGGCTTTTTCTGCACCTCCTTGATGGTCCTCTGCTCAGCGGTGCTAGCACCATGTGTGACGGCAGTGCACCAGGCTGAGCGGTTTGGAGCAAGCAGCTCCCAGTCAGCAACATCAATGGAGAAACTTTTAGAGTGTCTTTGTATCATTTCTTTTGTACCCCCTGTGAGCATTGTACTGTCATGAGCTCACCGTACAACAGTTGTTTAAGGAAGTGCTCATCTGACATGCGAACAACATGCCCTGTCCATCTGATCTGGGCTCTCTGAAGCAGCGTATGGATGCCAGAGAGTCTTGCCCTGCTGAGGACTTCAGAGTTGGGCACTCTGTCCTGCCAACCGATCCTGAACAGTCTGCATGGAAATGATAAAGTCTCCTGACATGCCTGCTATAGACTGTTCAAGTTCCTGTAACCTGCTGGTAATACATACTCTTGATTGGTCCTTTTCGGTGCCCATCTCATTCTATGTTTAGTGCACAACTCCTATGATATTTAGGCTGCTGATTTATTTATTGTCCTCACCATGTATGCAGTTATCAATTGATTTCTGTATATTCCCTTCTATAACTAATATCATCTTCAAACATGCAGTTATCAATTGATTTCTGTATATTCCCTTCTATAACTAATATCATCTTCAAACAGGCAGTTATCAATTGATTTCTGTATATTCCCTTCTATAACTAATATCATCTTCAAACAGGCAGTTATCAATTGATTTCTGTATATTCCCTTCTATAACTAATATCATCTTCAAATATGCAGTTATCAATTGATTTCTGTATATTCCCTTCTAATATCATCTTCAAACAGGCTGACATCAGTTAATTTCTGAATGTTCTCTTCTATATCTATGCAAAAATAAATTAAATTGAAGTTGCAACTGTACTGTTGTCCCCATTCTGTGTCTGAGGCCAACATATTAGCTTTTTCAGTATCATGTTTCTCAATCCTTGCTTCAAAAGGGCTGTCTATTTTGTGAGGGGATATCAGGCATAGAAGCCTCAAGCCGACAGGGACTTGTGTGCATCTACTGTTCTGGCCATGCTGGGTTTCATGGCAATTAACAAGCAGAGATCCTCACCTCTATTGCACCCATAGTGGAGACTGGATATGGATATGGAGTGAAATTCTGAGAGTGATCAATGACTACTACTTGTTGGCAATGTAATCTAAGAACTGGCAGTCTACAGCATGCAGAAGGGCGCCTGAGAGGACGGAACAGAAGTATGTACACCCATTGGGCTACAGAAGCCATCGGTATTCAGTCTCTTTGCCATTTTCTAATTGAGACAACATTTTTTGGTTTACCTGGAGTGCGGTGAAATTGATTCTTGACAGAACAGAATTGTTTACCATTTTAAAAAAACAAAAAACAAAAAAACTCTCTTGATAAATATCTTTATTAATCTAAATGGTGGTTGCTGTATTTATTTTTGTTTACATAAAATCGAATTTTTACATTTTTCTACAATCATATTCTCTGTTGTTATTGTATGCCTATTGGTTTATATGTTGTTCTCATTTTTCCTTTCCGAGATATTTTGTCATGATTGTTCAGTTATTCAGACTGAATTAATTTAGAAAAGGGGATAATTTTATTTCAGTTCAAAATGAAGGAAAGGAGAAAGATACAAAACAAGCATTGGAATTGTACCACAGTCAGGAAAAAAAAGAGAAGTCCTTAAGAACTTTGCTCAGTCAAAAGGTTTGTAAATATAAAATAGGGACATACTATTGGTGAATATCTAAGATTGTAAGTTTAGTATTGATACATGTGACATTAAAACAAATAATTAGCACATTACTGTTGTGTCATATGTCTAGATAGAGGTAGGTGAGGAGATGAAACTAGCACTGGATAAAGTACCCATAGAGGTAGGTGAGGAGATGAAACTATGACTGGATAGATTGCCCATAGAGGTAGATGAGGAGATGAAACTGGCACTGGATAAAGTACCCATAGAGGTAGGTGAGGAGATTAAACTGTGACTGGATAGAGTACCCATAGAGATAGGTGAGGAGATGAAACTAGCACTGGATAGAGTACCCATAGAGGTAGGTGAGGAGATGAAACTATGACTGGATAGAGTACCCATAGAGATAGGTGAGGAGATGAAACTATGACTGGATAGATTGCCCATAGAGGTAGGTGAGGAGATGAAACTGGCACTGGATAGAGTACTCATAGAGTTAGGTGAGGAGATGAAACTATGACTGGATAGAGTACCCATAGAGATAGGTGAGGAGATGAAACTAGCACTGGATAGAGTACCCATAGAGGTAGGTGAGGAGATGAAACTATGACTGGATAGAGTACCCATAGAGGTAGGTGAGGAGATGAAACTATGACTGGATAGATTGCCCATAGAGGTAGGTGAGGAGATTAAACTAGCACTGGATAGAGTGCTCGTAGAGGTAGGTGAGGAGATGAAACTGGCACTGGATAGAGTATCCATTAATAAAACCTGGTGATAGTTACAGAGCAGTTAACATCTGGAACCTCTATGGTAAGAGAAATGGTAGAAGACCTAAGAAAACATGGAGAAGAGAGCTACAGATATGCATAAAAGGATACAGAATTCATAGTGAGTGCTGAGAATGGTGATTCAGGAATTACCTGTATTTACACGAGGAGGAGACGGAGACATCAAAGGCAAATCAAATGCAGAATGAAAATAGCTAGTAAAGCCTCGGCTAGCTGAAACAATGTTTAGAGGTCATTGCAGTACAGCATAAACATCAAACTAAGAATATGCAAGAGTTGCGTCTTTTCTGTCCTTCTTTATTGTGTGGAGACAGATATGTTGAAGGACTGTGTGGTCTACACATCAATAGAAGAATAGTCAATACCTAACTAAACTTAACTTAGCATCTTTATAATAATAATAGCTGTCCATCGTTGTCGATGAGGACCGCCGACATCATCCGTGTCACCGATTTCCCTGTTGGGTGTGGGTGCGCATGTGGCTGAATAGGCCAATGCGAGCATGAAAACATCTGCTACATATCGGGCACACGAGGTTTGTAGAAGAGGATGGTGTTCCCGCTGCTCGGGATTTCCGCGTCTCGCGGGATTTCCGCGTCTCGCGTCTGCTCTGGGCTTTCACAACACGGTCGTCTTCACCGGCAGCTACACCCGATTTGACTGCGCATCTCCAGTCAGATCTGTTTTGCGCAAGACATTCCCAGGTGTCAATGTCTTTCTGGCAACTTTTTAGTGAGTCCTTCAGACCGTCTTTAAAACGTTTCTTTGGGCGCCCTCTCTCGCGTCATCCCTCTCTCAGCTCGCCGTAGAGAAGCTTCTTTGGGAGCCGCTCGTCTGACATACGGACGAGGTGTCCGGCCCATCCTAGTCGTGCTTTTTCTAGCAGTGCATGGATGCTGGGCATGTTAGCCCTTGAGAGAACCTCGATGTCAGTGACACGATCTTGCCATCGGATGTGGAATATTCGCCTCAGGCAACCTGTGTGGAAGTGTTTTAACCTCCTTGCATGTCCAGAGTATACAGTCCAGCTTTCGCAAGCGTATAGTAGGGTTGGAATGATGGTTGCACGGTAGAAGTTGAGTTTGGGCTTGACGCTGATGCCACGACGTGCCCAGACCATTGAGCGCATTCTACCAAAGGCCATCTTTATACTGGTTTAGAAAACTCTACAGAGTCTGTATACAACCAGTTTCTTGGAGGGTGGTTTTTATCGATGTGCGAGTTCATCTTAATAGACTCAAACACTAGAGCTAAGTAGACTCGCAGCCAGTTAGGTGTCATCCATAGTTACTCTTAACCTGGGGAAAGGTGGATTAATCTGAGATGATATGTTGATGACACTGTATTGCTGGCTGAAAGTGAGAAAGCCTTGCAAGAACTTGTTGAGATAGTCAACACCAGAAGTAATGAACACAGAAGCAATGAATATGGTTTAGACAGTAACATCAATAAAACAAAAGTTATGTTATTTTTCAAAACAAATGTGCAGTCCAAAACTAATATATGAGGGAATGGCATGATACTTGAACAGGTAGACAGCTACCTGTTTCTGGGACAGATAATTACAAGTGGTGGTCAATGTGAGAGGGAAGGGACGAGGAGAATAGGTATGGCCAAAAGTGTATTTAATATAATGAGGAATATTTTGGCATCCAGGCAAATAGCCAATACATTAAAAATGAGACTCATCAGGTGTTATATAAATTCAACATTATTACACTGACTATGAACAAACAGTTGGAAAACAAAATAGAGGCCCTCGAAATGTGGTTATACAGAAGAATGTGTCACATTTCATGGAAAGAGAAAATAACAAATAGCGACGTCCTGACAAGAGGAGTTATGGATAGAGAATTTTTGACATACCTTATTATTAGGTAAGTCAAATATTTTGGTCATATAAAAAGACAAAATACTTTAATGAAAATAGTCATAGAGGGGAAGGTTGAAGGTTGGCGGACAAGAGGCAGACAGCGCTACATCCAAAGATGGACTAATGTCAGTCTGGCAGAGTACCATCAAGACAAGAGGCAGACAGTGCTACATCCAAAGATGGACTAATGTCAGTCTGGCAGAGTACCATCAAGACAAGAGGCAGACAGTGCTACATCCAAAGATGGACTAATGTCAGTCTGGCAGAGTGTACCGTCAAGACAAGAGGCAGACAGTGCTACATCCAAAGATGGACTAATGTCAGTCTGACAGAGTGTACCGTCAGAACAAGAGACAGAGGATATTGAAGGTCCATTGCAGTCAACCTTCATTGCGGAGTTGGCACTTGAATTGAATAGTGCAGAGTGCTGGTGAGTAACAGAAAAATAAACATAAAAATTGGCATCTGTTCATGCAACCTGCGTAATGAAGATTAATTAAGTCCTCTAGCCAAATGCCATCATCAACCATGAGCTGCTTGCTTACGGTAAACAAGAAGACATGAACAACATCATAATCGGTTGATGCTGGAATTGGATAGGCCGTGTACTAAAAATTGAACCAGAACAGCCTTGGTATGGATTTCAGAGGGACAGCAAAAGAAAGGACAATCTAGGAAACTTAGCACAGAGCCATAGAGGCCAAAATGAGAATCATGGATCAGAGTTGGGGCACTGTACAAAGGATGGTTGCAGAATAGGGAAAATGGAGAGAGTTATTTGCTGCCCTTAAAGATGACATTAGAAGGGATGATAACTGACCCCTTTGTCAGTCACTGATCATCGAACTAAGATGCGAGGTGGAGTTGAAAAGTAACCTAATAATTTTTTATTAACAGAATATGCACAAAAAGTCAGGAAAGCACTGAATCACTTTCCAACATAGTCACCAACACATTCAAAGCACAAGTGTCAGATTTTACTAATGTCTGGATTCTGCAAGAAAAAAGCTCTTCAGATTGACTTCGTAGCCATGATGCACTGCCTCCTTTCACCTCATCGTCCCTGCTAAAGCAGAGTTTGACAAGAGAGTTTCGCTTGCCATTTATTTTTTTATATATTATCTCCTGCAACATTTATGCACTTGTCCCAGCTTCAGTATAGAAAGATTTGTATGTATGTCTGAACCAGACCAGGACAGCCTGTTTCACTTCATCATCAGTGCTGAAATTCTTACCGCCCAGGAATTCTTTTAGGGGTAAAAACCAGTGGAAATCACTTGAAACATGGTCTGGGGTGGTCTCGAGGTAAGGGTTGAAATCATGGTGCAGACTGGGATTTTTTCACGGGGATCATCCAGTAAAAATTTCCCCTGGTCTCTGAGTAGTCAGATCAGACACCCGTGTGCAGTGGTGCGCACGTTAAAAATGCCGTAGCAGTTGGAATTAGAAAAGAGTAGACCTAACAGCCGCTGCTTGGGCAAAATTCAAATTAAAAATCTATTAAAATGATTCTAGAAATATTCAATCCACAAAGAATATGTCACAAAAAGGGGACTGTGTGGCTATAACATTAGGTCTTGGTTATGTGGTTAGCAGAGTGGCCTAGAAGGCGCCTGACAGGCTGCGGGTCTACCTTGCTCCTCTAACTTCTCAGTGACGATTGTGGATCCCAACATCTCAGTGGTGGTTGTAGCATTGGGGATCCCAACATCTCAGTGGTGGTTGTACCATTGTGGATCCTAGCTTCTCAGTAACGGTTGTGGATCCCAACATCTCAGTGGCGGTTGTACTATTGTGGATACCAACATCTCTGTGGCGGTTGTACTATTGTGGATACCAACATCTCAGTGGTGGTTGTACCGTTGTGAATAACAACTTCTCAGTGGCGGTTGTAGATCCCAACATCTCAGTGGTGGTTGTGGATCCCAACATCTCAGTGGTGGTTGTACCGTTGTGGATCCCAACATCTCAGTGGTGGTTATACCATTGTGGATCCCAACATCTCAGTGGTGGTTGTGGATCCCAACATCTCAGTGGTGGTTGTACTATTGTGGATCCCAACATCTCAGTGGTGGTTGTACCATTGGGGATCCCAACATCTCAGTGGCAGTTGTACCATTGTGGATCCCAACATCTCAGTGGTGGTTGTGGATCCCAACATCTCAGTGGTGGTTGTACCGTTGTGGATCCCAACATCTCAGTGGTGGTTGTACCATTGTGTATCCCAACATCTCAGTAGCGGTTGTACCATTGTCGATTCCAACATCTCAGTGGCAGTTGTACCATTGTGGATCCTAACTTCTCAGTGACGGTTGTACTGTTGTGGATCCCAACATCTCAGTGGCTGTTGTACCATTGTGGATCCTAACATCTCAGTGACGATTGTACCGTTGTGGATGCCTCAGTGGTGGTTGTACCATTGTGGATCCTAACATCTCAGTGATGGTTGTACCATTGTGGATCCCTCAGTGGTGGTTGTACCGTTGTGGATCCCAACATCATCTCCAATGATCTCTAACCTGGCCTATTGAGTAATGGCTGGTAATAAGCTTTCAATCTGATATAACATGAATCTGGTAGGGGAGTTCAAGGGAGTCTGTCCAACGCATTGGAGGTCTACCCAGTGGTCTTTTTCAACGTCCATGGGACAGACCACAGTTGATGTGCTCCAAAGCTGATTCTTTCTTCTGATCATGTGGCCTGCCGCCAATTTATTTTTATTTTTCTTCTCTGCATGAACCACTGTATCCATCATCATTGATCATTATCGTAGTTTAGAATTGTTAAGATTCTGCATGCACTGGTTGTAAATAGTAAGGCCGAACATGCGTTTCTCAAGAGAGACGCCTGGGTCATACACAATTTATTCTCCATTACTTTTGTAAGTGTCTATATTTCAGCAGCACAGCACATTGCAGGGAGCATAGTGGAATTGAAGAGTAGCATTTAGTATCCAATCCCAACAACTATCCAAAACTGTTTGATGTACGAGAAGGCTGACAAGCCTGCTGAGCGATATCTTGTTAGCTGTGGATCTAGATTATTCTGGATGTGGAGATGGCACCCAAGAAAGCACTATTCCTCCACTCCTTGCAAGATTTGATCACAGAGGATGACATAATAATGGGCAAAACAGTTGCACATGAATATGGTCTTTGATGAATTCATTTCTGTACCTGCTCCATTTCACGCTTTGTTCCCATGTGTAGAAAATGCATATTTGCATAGTTTAGTTTAGTTTTAGTCAAAGAATCAACGTCATTGCACACAGTTTAACCCATCAGTGCTCTGTTCTCTATATTTTGGAGAATCCCAGCACAATGCATGATCTCTGTAGCACGGGTGAAGATCTCGTAATAGATTGGCTAGATTTTAACATCATTTTTTAATTTTGCTCGGGCAGCAGTCATTATGCCTACTCTTTTTTATTTCCAACTGCCACATGATTTTAACGTGCGCAACAGTGCATGCGGGTATCCAATCTCTTCTACCCAGAGATCTGGGAATATACCAGAAAGTCAACGTGAAAAAATCTCAGTCTCCATGTGATTTGAACCCATGACCTCTAGCATCCGAGGCCAATATCTTACCTCGAGACCACTCAGTCCCCAACTATATATATCTATATAAATGAAACAAACTAAATAGCGCACGAGAAGAACAATATCACCTTATAGAGAATTGTGTTCAGTCATACTCTGATGGAAATGTGGGAAACCCATCGACAAATGTCAGGTAATTTATGAAAGGTGGCAGCGATCGTTAGAGCAACCTCCATTTTTGTGTGTCCTTTTTGGATATTGCAGATTGAAAACAGCAAATGGAAGCCACTTCTGTTCCAAGTGTCTGATTGTTTGTGTGATGTCATGGAGAAATATAGACTTCTAGAAGCTTGGATGTGCACAAAATTAACAACAGTTCCTACAGATTTGGATGGATATTATACCGAGATTGATGGCATGTATGTTCTCATAAAATTTAGTGCCATATTTGTTGTTGCATATATATTAGTGCCATGTGTTGTTGCATATAGTTTAGTGTCATGTATGTTGTTGCATATAGTTTAGTGTCATGTATGTTGTTGCATATATTTTAGTGCCATGAATGTTGTTGTATATAGTTTAGTGCAATGTATGCTGTTGTATATAGGTTAGTGGCATGAATGTATGTTGTTGCATATAGTTTTTGCTATATATGTTGTTTATAGTTTAGTGTCACATGTTGTTGTACATAGTTGAGTGTAATTTATGTTGTTGTATTTAATTCAATGAAATGTAAGGTAAGTGTTGCATATAGTTTAGTTTTGTGTATGTTGTTGCATATATTTTGGTGCCATGTATGTGTAGTTGTTGTTAATTTATTGTCAGCTTTTCACTTTTATACGATGGTTTTGAATAAGTGTAGCATAATAAGATAGTCAGAGTCAAGTCATGGGATATTCAACATTCTTCTGTATATGATATTAGGCAGAGCATTTTTTAAAATTCTTGGACTTTTTATTATAGTTCTACTTGAATGGATTAAAGCATGCTGGGACTACTATCAGTAGTTAGGGGAATTTGTGTCCTATTACTGCTAGGTGGTCCACTTGTCATGTGCTAGTCACGTGACAGATAAATAAAAATGGCGGACAACACTATAGTTGCTTGCATGGAACAGTCTGTTGTGATGAAGTTTCTTGGGAAAGAAGGTGTGAAACCTGCAGAAATTTACAGAAGACTGCAATCACAATACAATGATGAGACACTCATCCACAGTAAGACATTTTTATTGGCGTAAACGTTTTAGAGAAGGCCGTACATCTGTGAATGATGATCCCGGCCATAGTGGCTCTCAACCCACCACAGAAATTCATGTGAGTATCCAGATTGTGGATCGTCTTGTCCTGGAAAATCGAGGTATAACCTGTGACGAAATTGCACTAGAGGCAAGTTTTTCTCTGGGAATGGTGTACACTATCATTCATGAATACAGGGGATCAAGATGCTGAGCAACGTATGAGCCATAGCTGACTGCTAGCGTCAGGGCCAGCGAACCAGAGCTGCCAAGACCCTTCTACTCCTCCACGCGGTGATCCTGGATAACAGGCTGCAGATGGGCAGACTGGCTAAGGAGAAGGGATCGAAGAGGGAATGCTAACCTGGTACTCAAAAAATGCTTGCTAAAGTCGAATATGTTGGACCAAAAGGTGCAAATATTGCAGTCAAGCTGTAAACTACGACACAACGCATTCCGTTCTCTGGACTACATTCTGCTACTTAAGCCCTTTCAGGGCTTGGTAGGGGGAGATTGAGAACGAACGAAGACAAGCCAAGCCATTCAAGATCTTTCGTATTTTTGGAAAGTTAGTGCACATTGGGTGCCAAGACAGCTTTCAGCTATTGACCGGCAGAGAAGAGTTCAAGCCTGCCATGAATTGACGGACCATTTTGACATGGAAGGGCATGATTTTTGGGATCTCTACATTACATGTGACGAAAGCTGGACGCATTATTATATTCCTGAATCGAAACGAGCATCCAAGCAGTGGAAGCGTGCACAATCACTACTACTCAAAACATTTCACACAATTGCGTCTGCAGGTAAAGTTATGGCAAGTGTTTTCTGGGACTAACTTGGCATCATTCATGTTGATTTTCTACCCCGTGGTGCCACTAGCAACAGTGAACAGTACATAGGCATTTTGAGTGATGTACATAACTGTCTGCGAAAAAACCGCCTGTTTTGATCACGCGTCCTCCTGCAAGATAACACTTTACTTCATACGGCTCACCACATTATGTGCCATCTGCAGCAACTAGGCTGGGAGGTATTGCCACATCCACCTTACAACCCAGATCTTGCTCCAAGCAGTTTTCACCTGTTTGGACCCTTAAAAGAATTCCTGGGAGGTCAGAATTGCAGCACTGATGACGAAGTGAAACAGGCTATCCTGGATTGGTTTAAACATACTGACAAATCTTTCTACGCTGAAGATTTTCAAGCATTACTTAAATGCTGGGATAAGTGTATAAACTTTGTGGGAGATTATAGAAAAAAATAAATGGCATTTTGACTACTTTCCTTTAAAAAAAAATGTCCTGGTTTGACTTGAACGGCCCATGTATCTGTGAACTTGATTGATTTTATTGTCAATTTGTTCACTATCATCTTCCAGTAGAATAATCCAGAATGATTTGATAAGTTGTGTTGAGAATATTTTATGAAAATGTTTTTAAATTGTGATTTTTTGGAGCTGAGCATGTCATCCTGATGTGTCATGACAGCAGCTGGTGAATACAATCATGGATCTCTACAGCTTCTTGTCCCTAGGGATGTCAATCAATTCTGTAATGTTATTGACTCTCTTCCATGCCATATTGTTAAACATAGGAGGAACGTGCTGCCTAGGGGTTGTGAGGTTGGTTTACAATCCCAACATACCAAGTTCAAATCATATTGCACTCAGTAATCAATGACCAGACATATTTTAAGTTTTTTTTAATGACATGACTGCTTCTCCAGTCTACCCAGCTGTAATTGGGTACCTGGCAAAGTCATTGACAAATTTCTGAACCACTTCAGGGGCGTTCAAGCTCTGACGTCAACATTTTTAACAATTAAAGGGACTGAGCAAAAATGGAAAGGTGGGGATGGGGAGAAGGTGCAATTAGGTCAGCTCTATTAGCTAATTGCCAGTGTTAAACTGCCAGTATCTTCTGTCTTTATCAGCATTTGTTCCTGTGAAGTTTATCAATTCTATTGTTGACTCTTTTCCATACCGAAGACGCAGCAGTGAATGAGCTGACAGCAGCCAGTGAATCATAGCTGGCTGCTTGCATTTAGGTCAGTGACCCATAACAGACTAAGACCCTATTTCACCTCCCAGTTACAACCCTGGAAACTGACTACAACCATGTAGCCTGACAAAGAGACTAGGGGTCAAAGAAGGAAGGCTAACCCATTCCAAGAATGCTGTGCTGAAATCGGATGTGTTCAGCTCAAAGATTCACTATAAACAACATCACAAATGTCCTCGTCAAGATGAATGCTGAAGCAGAAAAAGAAACTGTCCAGTATCTTCTCTCTTTGTCACAGTATCATGTTCTTCTCTCTTTGTCACAATATATCCTGTCTTTGTCACAATATCAGTATCTCCTCTCTTTGTCACAGTATGTCATGTCTTTGTCACAGTATCAGTATCTTCTCTCTTTGTCACAATATCAGTATCTCCTCTCTTTGTCATAGTATCAGTATCTCCTCTCTTTGTCACAGTATCAGTATCCCCTCTCTTTGTCACAGTATCAGTATCTCCTCTATTTGTCACAGTATCAGCATTTTCTCTCTTTATCACAGTATCTTCTCTCTTTGTCACAGTATCTCCCATCTTTGTCACAGTATTAGTATCTCCTCTCTTGGTCACAGTATCAGTATCTCCTCTTTTTGTCACAGCATCTTATCTCTTGGTCACAGTATCAATGTCTCCTCTCTTTGTCACAGTATCAGTATCTCCTATCTTTGTCACAGTATCAGTATCTTTTTTTTGTCACAGCATCAGTATCTCTTCTTCTTCTTCTTCTTCTGCGTACACAGTCAGACAGTAACCATTATTTTCTCGAAAAAAGCGGCGGTCATCCTGAGACTCTCGCCACTACCATAGAGCTTGTCTTGCAGTTCCGCTGGCAATGGCCACATCTGCTCTCTCTGATCCTCGTATGTCGGGCAGTTCTGCAGCAGATGTTCAGTGGTCATTTTACCAGTACCGCACGGGCATTCGTCGGTACACCCTATCTTCAATTTGTTGAATAGGTGGTACCTCAGTCTATTGTGGCCAGTGCGAAGTCTGAAGACAACGACCTGCTCTCTTCGGTTCAACTGGTAATAGGCATCGTTTTTGGTGTAACCAGTATGTTCGGTTTCCCATTTAGTCATGTACCTGGCTTTGATAAGCCGTTTTGACTCTTCGTACGTTATACTGGTATCTGTTTGTGGTAGCCTTGCACCTTCTTTTGCCAGTCTGTCTGCCTCCTCGTTGCCTTGGATGTTGCAGTGTGACGGAACCCACTGTACCACTACCCTTTTTGGTGCAGACAGCTGGCACAGTTTGCAGAGTGCTGCTCTTAAGTCATTAAGCTCAGTGTTTTTCTGGCTTTTTAGCGCTGTGACTACGGCGAGAGCATCTGTCAGCAAGACTATGTGGCTCTCGTTTTCACTGTGTGTTGCCATTTCTTCCACTGCCGCCCTCAGTGCCTCTGCCTCCGCTCTGAAATTGCTTGTGTACTTACCAGTAGCGAGTGACAGTGTTATTTTTCTGCCATTTGGTAGGTTCAGGAATGCTCCTGCCCCTCCGTTCTGTGTAGCGTTTGTTACAGAACCGTCGGTGTATGCATGGGTCCAGTCCATGCTTGGGTAGCTTTTCGTTATGAAGCTTAGGGTAGTGTCTCTCCTTTCTTTTTCGGTCTGGCAGTTTTTGTTTGCAATACCTGGTATATTTTCTACCACCTCTGGAAATATATCCTGCCTCCAAGTAGGTTTTCGTACAGTAGTGATGGGTTTTGGTGTTGTTAGTGCGTTTATGGGATCTTCGTGCATCTTTGCTTTGGCTATTTCTGCAAAGTTTCTCCGCTTTAGTTTCCCAGTTCCCAAATTGTTTAGTCTCTGGTACATTGGATGGTCCGTCAGTCTTCGGAGTTTCTCTGACTGCAGCTGGGCTCTGCAGTCTCTTCTGTCGGTCATGGATTGCAGTTTTGTAATCTTTTCAAGTTCTACAATTGGCGTTGACTTCATGCCACCTGTTATAATTCTCATGGCTTGGTTTTGAAGTTTGTTAACTTTATCGAAGTTCGCCTTCGCTGCTGTTGTCCATGCCGCGATGCCATACTCGAGAACTGGTCTCACTCTTCCAGTGTACAGTTTCTTTAGTATGCCTTCGTCTGCTCCCCAGCTTGTGCCAGCAAGTTTCCTCATGATCGCCATTCTTTCTCTGGCTTTCATTCGGTTTCTCTCAATCTGACTTTTCCATGTCATGCGCCGATCAAATGTGACTCCCAGATAGGTTGGGTTGTCGTTTGGCTGCAGGATTTTGCCATTTAGGCTTAATTTGGTACTTTGGGGTTTTAATGAGAGCGAGAATATTGTGCACGTGGTTTTCTCCTCGTTTATTTTGACCAGCCATGAGTTCGCCCACTCTTCCAGCGATGTTAGGGCCGTTTGCATCCGATTTCTTGCTATAGTGAGATTCTTTTCAGAGGTCCACATAGCCAGATCGTCTGCAAACATTGAGCTATGGACTCTTCTTGGTATATTCTCTGTAATATCGTTTATATATACCAGGAAGAGTGTGGGTGACAGTACTCCCCCTTGGGGTACTCCCTGCTCGAGTGTCACCTTTTTGCTCATCTGCCCTTGTACTTGGACTCTGGCCGTTCTTTGTTTGAGGTAGTGGTTGATCCACTTGTACATCTTCCCACAAACATCACTTCTTCTTAGCTTGACTCTAAGTCCATCCTTCCAGACTTTGTCAAATGCCTTTTCCAGATCCACCCAAACAGCTACTGTGTGTTTCTGTGCCTGTTAGGCATCTTCTATCTCCTGGGCTATGAGGATGACCTGGTCCTCAGTGGATCTGTGCTGTCTAAAGCCGGCTTGCTGTGGAATTAGTATTCGTTTTTCTTCCAGATGCCACATCAGTCTGGTGTTTATCATCCGTTCCATCAGCTTGCCGACACAGCTCAGTAGGCTAATGGGCCTGTATCCATTTGGATCTGTTTTGTCCTTCCCTGTTTTTGGTACTGGTACCAGTATTGCATCTTTCCATGCCTGGGGTACAATACCCCTTTTCCAGCTTTGGTTCAGGACTGATAGTAGTTTCTTCTTCGCTGTTTGGCCCAGCCCCATCAGCATTTCGTTTGTTATCCCGTCTTTTCCGGGAGATTTCCTTTTCTTTAGCGTTCTCATGGCCTCTTCCATTTCGCGCATTGTTAGTTTGGCCATCATGTGCTCTTCAGGAGCCGTATTTATGTTTTCGTGTCCCTTTAGCTCTTCGCTAATGTCTGTATGCTTGTCTGCAGGGACCTCGATGTGGTTTGCTCTGGCATAGTGATCGACAAAGGCGTTTGCGGCTTTCTTACCTGTGATCAAGTTCTCGCCCTGCTTGATAGTAATTTGTTTATTTGACGGGGTTTCGTCATTCATGGCTCTGACTAGCTTCCATAGCTTGTTCCCTTCTTTGTCTAGGTTCAGACTTTCCGTTTTATTTTTCCAACTTTCTCTTGCTGTTTGCTTGAGAGTGTGTTTGTACTTCGCCGCGGCGGCTTTGAGGGCGATGTTTGCCTCCATGGATTTTTCTCGTTCTGCCATGTTCCTAGCATTTGTTACTGCATCTCCCACTTTCTGTAACTCATCATTCCAGTAGGGCTTATAGTTTTTCCTAGCTCCTCTTGGGATGGTTTCAGTGGCGGCTTGCATTATTGCCTTGCTTAGGCTCTCCACCATGGGCTTCATTTTTGTGTTTCGTGTGTTGATGGTTTCACACAGCCCATCTGTCAGGATTGCAAATCTGTCCCAGTCGGCTCGTTTGTAATTCCAACGTGGGAGCTGTTTTGTTTCCTGTGGGCCTACTTCCATGTCAATGGTTAGCCTGATCGGCCTGTGGTCGCTACCTGCCAGTTGGTTTAGCACCTGGCGGTCTATTTTATAGTGTATGTCCTGTGTGGAGAAGGCCAAATCTGGAGTCGAGGTGGTATGCCATGTTCTTGAATAGAAGCTAGGGATATCCTCCGGCCTATTGATTAGGGAGAGATTTGCATCTATCTCCCAATCTTCCACTTCGTCACCTCTGCTGTCTGTGTCAGAGTATCCCCATCTCTCCGAGTGGCTGTTGAAATCTCCAACTACTATGCAGTTGGAGTCTCTAACCTCCATACTCGAGAGCGATAGGTCTCTGTTTGGTGGTCCGTACAGATTGAAAATGCGGAGCTTCGTCTCTTTAGCCATTATGTCAACTCCTACAATTTCTGCTTGTCCGGTGTGATTGACAGGTACCGCGCTACTCGGTATGCTGTTTCTGGTCTGTATCAGGACCCCTCCTTTGTGGCCTTCTCTATCTAGACGGAACGTCTGATATCCTCTGATTGAGAATTTATGGTTATTGTTGAGGTGCGTTTCCTGGATACATGCCACGTCAATCTTACCTTCATGCAGGTGGTGTGTTAGGGAAAGCTTTTTGTTAATGACTCCCTCCGCATTCCACTGTAGTATTTTGAGGGTCTTGAGGTTTTGGCCAATAGACATTTCCCCATAGCCATGTGCCTTGACTCCACGACACATGGGTGGGTGACCACCAGTAGTCAAGGGTGGGCCCCTTCGAGGCGTGAGGCCCGGCGCTATCGCTGCCTGGCGGGTCTCCTCAGGATGAGCGCCATACGTTTTTCGGTTAAGTTGTACTGCCATCATACTGTGATTTACGTTGCACTGTTTTGTTAGGCTTGCGGCCCCGTGCATCCGATTTCAACAGGCGTTTCTGTAGGGATGCCCTCCTTAGCCTTTGGCTGTCCCCAGCCTATCTGCAAGGCAGCAGTTGTTTACGATCAGAGTTTTCTCTCTTATGGAAGTTGTCTTACCAGACTATCGAGTCTTCACTACTCGTGTCTATAGGGTGCAATGATGATATGTGATGATATATGAGATGGACTGGTTTACCCGGAAGAGAGGCAGTCCAGTGTGTCTGTATCCCAGGATCGTCACGTCCTGCCAGAAACGTAGCATTTGCATGTGAGTGGGGTATCTCTTTTTCCCTTTATTTTCTTGGCTTCTATGCAGGGATGGTACGCCTAGCATTCCCCGCCACCTGGGGTGTTGACACAGTGGGGCAGGTGTGCAATGTTCGCTGGTATGCATCTCTTCTGCGTCCAGTATGATAGTTATATGGCTGATAACGTACAGAGGTAGATATCGTAGCCGGAGTGCATTTAGCCAGGGGACAAGCCTGGTAATGTCACAGAGATGTTGTTCGCCTGATGTGCAGACAACTCTCTTGGTCAGTGGTTGAGTCTTGACAGTTCGCAGTGAGGTGGCTGCTCTACTGTTTTTGACACCCCGACCAGGTACTAAGTCTTTGGTTTGGTGTTTTCGCACCCCAACGCCGTATAGGGTGAGTATCAAGCAGTTGTCCGCCCGCTTTGATTGGCGGACGGCAAGGACCTCTTACTGTGGCTCTACCTGATAGGGCTGGGGCGCAATCCCCAGGTCCCGAGCATGTAGGAGCCTCCCATTGCAGTGGTGCTGAGGTTTTGGGCGGGATTGCGGCTTACAAGGGTTCGGCCGTAATCCCTCACATGGTGAGGCTTATCAGCCTGGTACGTGAACCAAAGTGTCTGCGGCTCCTCTCGATTTGAGCTGGTTTTCCGTAGCAACGCCCTGTCATTTGTAGGGTAAAACTGACCTGTCTTCAGATGATCTATTTCCAGCACCCGTTCCCTATTTGGTCAGGCGAATTTATTGAGGGCTTTTGTTTGTCAATGACCAGGTATTTGAGATCTGCGGTTTCTGCGGAGTTAAACACGATTTCCGTAGCGTTCTTTCATTTGAGTGTTTGAGAGCTGACTTGTCATCCGTGAGTCTAATACCAGCGTGCGTTCATTATTAGACCCAAACGGCAGTGCTCTCGATTTGTCAGTTGTTCTACAGTATTGGCGTGTTCAGTCAAATTAAGCCGCAGGTTCCACACCTGGTAGTGCCCTTCCGTCAATTCCCTTAGCGAGAATATCAAGTTTCTTAGGGGGTAGCCCCAGATTTTCGAGGGTCTAATTCCAGCACATGTTCTTTATTAGACCCCACGAAGGTGTACTTTTTGATAGTCATTCTGCAGTATTGGCGTGTTAAATTAATTTAGGTCTCAGGCTCCACTCCTGATAGTGCTCTTCCGTCAATTCCTTTATCAGACACTGGATGCAGACAAAACCGGGCCACATGGGGCATAACCCCAGAATTCTGGGGGTCTAAGTCCAGCACCAGTTCAATATTAGACCCCAGAAGAGTGGTCGCCTGAGATCCAACTACGAGCTTTTTAACTGCAACAACTTTAATATACGCTATTGGAGCTGGAATTACCGCGGCTGCTGGCACCAGACTTGCCCTCCAATAGATCCTCGTTAAAGGGTTTAAAGTGTACTCATTCCAATTACGGGGCCTCGAAAGAGTCCCGTATTGTTATTTTTCGTCACTACCTCCCCGTGCCGGGAGTGGGTAAGTTGCGCGCCTGCTGCCTTCCTTGGATGTGGTAGCCGTTTCTCATGCTCCCTCTCCGGAATCGAACCCTGATTCCCCGTTACCCGTTACAAACATGGTAGGCATGTCACGTACCATCGACATTTGATAGGGCAGACATTTGAAAGATGCGTCGCCGGCACATGAGGCCATGCGATCAGCACAAAGTTATCCAGAGTCACCAGTGGGGACGCCGCAACCCCGCGAGGGGAAACGACGATTGGTTTTGAACTAATAAAAGCGCTCTTTCCGCGAGGGTCGGAGCTTGGTAAGCATGTATTAGCTCTAGAATTGCCACAGTTATCCAAGTAGGATCGTGTCATCTAAGGAACCTCGACTGATTTAATGAGCAATTCGCGGTTTCACCGTGAGACAGTGTGAACTTAGACATGCATGGCTTAATCTTTGAGACAAGCATATGACTACTGGCAGGATCAACCAGATATCTGTCGGAGACGTACTGTGTACAGCCACACACCGGTCGGCGGAGGAAGGGTGTGTTTTTGTAAAAGGCCTCGCTGGGACGACGGCCGCAGGGACCGACTGACGGGACGGACGGTTTGTTCCACCCGTCCCTCACTCCGTCGACCTAGGACCGCCTGACAGGGGCCTCCCACACGCACCAGACGACCGACCGACCGGGCTCGCTCGAGGAGGGATGGCAGCGCTCTGTGCAGAACGGATCCCAACGACCTCGGCGATGAATTTCACTGGGACTGGAGACAATTTGGCCTGCCGGCCTGCCCTCGGGGGCAACGATTCCTGCTTCCCATTTGCCGGTCACAAGCTCTTTGCGAGAGTCGGACCACCAGCGAGACGTACTGTCGAGCTCTGCTATAAGCCTTAGATAAATCACCACGGACGGACCACGTTTCCTGATACGGACCAGACTAGCGCACCTCGGTGGAGGAGCCACTACCACAAACCGCACCCAATTCGCACTACGGGGAAAGGCAGGCGAGCGTTTTCCGCAAGCCCGCGCTATCGCTCCGCCTGGCGGGACTGAGATCGCTTTACGAACACTGGTTGAAATTGAGTCGCCGCGGCGAGACAACTACCCCAGATCATCAGTATCTCGACTGTCAAGTTTATGAGGGAAATAGTTGTGGTTATTTGAGGAATAAACAACAAGTCAGGTCAAGTAATCCACTTAGCCAACCATTGCACTGACCGTCTATGACCCCTGTTGAGTCCCAGGCAGCAGAAAGTGGAGGTGATGTGTCTCAGCCAGATGTTGCCAGACGGGGACGAGCCCATGAGGGATGTGCTGTTTTTTTCCCGCCCCTAATTTCTAGATATAGGTGTAGAAGCTGTCGAGCCGGGACTTCAGGGCTTTCTGAGAAACGCAAGAAAAATGGTAGAAGAAAGAGAGGTTGCAGCAATGCAGCGTTGAAAGGCTTTCCAGTTGTGTTCGTCGGTCAGGAGACCTCAATGTTAGTGACTAGGTCTTGTTAGCAAACTCCAAAGACAGCGATGAAAAAAATTATCTATCCTTCTATTCCAGCCATTATTCCTGTTGCCATATTTCATTCTAGAAATATCCAAAGCAAGAGGACTGAATTGAACTGTCAAGATGCTGAGCAGCGCAAGAGCTGCAGTGGTCAACGACCCATAGCTGACTGCTAGCGTAAGGGCCAGCGAACCATAGACTACATTCTGCTACTTAAGCCCTTTCAGTGTTTGGTAGTGGGAGATTGAGAACGAATGAAGAAGAAGAAGAACTCTCAAATTATTCCTCCACAGGTTCACAAAATACTTTGATTATGTCTACCGTGTGGTAAATCAATTGGCCCAGCTTATAACCAGTTGTAGTGAAGTCCTGTCGACACTCAGGATCACTGAGGAGGAGGTCCATGTTATGAAACACAGAGTCTCATCAGTGTAAGCAGAGAATGGCATTTTATGTCTTTTGTTTATTAATTTGGTCAGATAAAAAGTTAGTATACTATATGAAACAGGCGCTTATATGTGTATGTCTCTCTTCATAAATATTTCTCTCCCTCTCTTTGTTTGTGATGTTCTTTCTTAACCCATTACACCCTAACCTGTATATTTATCAAACTTAAGGTTGATAAATATACAGGATAGGTTAAGGTGTAATGGGTTAAGTTTGATAAATATACAGGTTAGGGTGTAATGGGTTAAGTTTGATAAATATACAGGTAAAGGTGTAATGGGTTAAGTTTGATAAATATACAGGTTAGGGTGTAATGGGTTAAGTTTGATAAATATACAGGTTAGGGTGTAATGGGTTAAGTTTGATAAATATACAGGTAAAGGTGTAATGGGTTAAGTTTGATAAATATACAGGTTAGGGTGTAATGGGTTAAGTTTGATAAATATACAGGTAAAGGTGTAATGGGTTAAGTTTGATAAATATACAGGTTAGGGTGTAATGGGTTAAGTTTGATAAATATACAGGTAAAGGTGTAATGGGTTAAGTTTGATAAATATACAGGTTAGGGTGTAATGTGTTAAATCAGTGCTCAGCCACCACTTTGAGAAACATTGTTTAAAATAAAATAAAGAATCAGACTGACTTAACCGATGTATAAGACTGACTTAACCGATGTATACTACTCTATACCAAAGAAAGATCGAGTGATGTTATTCAGACTGTGAACTACCTGCTACTGCAGCCTCAGATGCTATCTGTTCAACAAATTATAAATAAGGTATTCTTTTTCTTCTGCATTTGTCTTGAAAAGGACGATGTGTCATAGTTTACAGCGAGGCTGTGATATCTGCTCCTTTCAGTCCAACACAACAGGTTTCAGCTGGCTTGTCTTGTGTACCATGTTTGCCTATTCACTGTGATCCCTATTTTCTTAGCCAGACTACACTAGTGCAGCCTGTTTCTAGGGCCGCTACTTGGAGGTACTTGGAATAGAGTCTTGGTCAGCTCTGGTCACTGGTCATGATACAAACAGCCAACTATGGGTCACTGACTGCTCATTGTCTGTTTTGCATCTTCAGCCACCCCCCACCCCTCTGCACCCTTAGTAGAATGAATATACAGACATGTACACTTGTGGTGAGAACAGACAAATGGTACGAAGTGTTCTTCAGGTCTGTCAACTACATTAAAGGAGTAGAGTGACCATCTTCTACCAATATGAGGGAGAGATAAACTTTATGATGATGAGAAACGACCACAAAGTTTATGGTGTATGTGTGTGTGTGTGTGTATATATATATATATATATATATATATATATATATATATATATATATATATATATATTAAATAAATAACAAGTCCAGACGGAAAACAACACCATGTTTCCGTGAACACAAGTGTAAGTTGTCGACAAGTGTGAATTCCACGCAAATCCGTGGTCTGGCGGCATCCATAATGATCCAAAACAGTAGAGAAATGTAGACTCGCAGCCAGTTATGGCGCCATCTTTGCCAGATTGTCTGGACTTGTTATTTCGTTCTTTTTTTGTGATTTCTTCCATATGTTTATCCTGGTCTGGACGCCGGCTGAATGGCACTACGCTTATACCTGTGTCGTATTTCACGGGTTAGTTCTGCCGGTTCACCTTCACGAATTTGGAGTGTGGGAATTTTAGATGCTACTATGATGAGTTGAATACAGCTGGGGAGAGATGCCAGACTCACTCACACGCTGAGTGTTGTCCATACGACCTCTTGTGGTTATCGAAAAGGCACGACAAACTGCATTAGAGGCCATCCCACCTTTCTACCCTGAGGGTTACATGTTTACAGAAAGGCTTCGGTGGTAACCCTGAGGCAAAATCTGCATCCTATGCTTTCTCCAGTTATCTCAATGAATGTCTTGCCACTGGCAGAAGGTAGCTTAGGCTCTGTGAGTGAGGTTGACAAAAGGCGCAGTTTCTTCCTCACTTTAATCCAAATCACAGCGCAAGTCACCCATTTCAGCGGACACAGCAAGAGATACGACTGTCCACATGGCTGAACAAAGAGAGTGGTCTTCATCACTTGTGATGGACAACAATTATATATATTAAGTACATATATATTCGTGCAGAGGCTGAACAAAGCCTAAACGTGCTGAATGAAGCACGCAAGATGTTTGGCCTGAACAGAAATAGAAAGAAGACTCGATTTTTACTGAACACTTTCTGTCCTACATGGCAACTGGGATTTAAAATTGAGTCCATCGAAAATGTCTCCCTAAGAGACCACATCCGAAACATCGATATCCATGACCAAACATAGTTCTGGGATGTCAATTACTGTGTCAATGCGAAATACAGATGGGCCGGCTTTGTGGTCCACATGAGACTGATGATAGATGAATGTGGAGGGTATCTTTCTGATAGATATAAAACTACAACAGCTCGCATGGTCACCCGTCAATGAGATGGAGTGAGGATCTGCACCATGCCTTTGGGCCATCATGGTGCTCCAGGGCAAAGGATAGATATGGAATCAAGCAGCTTTTGGCTACCTGGCATCATCAAGAATATATATATATATATATATAATGTTTTCAGTATTAACGTCTGTTTTCTTCATTGAAATTGCAGTGTACGAAGAGTAATCAGATCAGGTGAAACATACTGATCAAGACATCACATCCCCATGTGTCCAAGTAATCTGGCCTAATGGTGAGCTTACTGGGGAGCCTGACATTACACTACAGTCAGAAGGACTCTGGTCCACCATCTCAAGTACACCTTGGATGTAAGAAGAGCCACTGTAACCTGCTATAAAAAGAACATCATCAGGAGTTAATTCAAATTGTTTACAAATGTTTTCATTGTATATTTAACCTGAAATACATCTTTGTAGGTTGATAGTTTTCATTTTCAAGGCCGTTTCATAACCCTTTACAGTCCAAATTATCTATCAAAGTCAACAAGTTCCACTTACAGTCCTATTTCTCTTAAACAAGTCGCATATCAATAAATATCTTGTTATTTAGCTAAATTTAATTTATAAACAAAAGCTGAATCTTTAAATTTGAAAATTATAATTGTATTTTTAATGTTTATTTGTTTGTTTACCGTGAAATACATACAATTACTATTCTTATTATCTTGGACATTAAGACTAAGATCTTGCAAATTGGTTTTGACTGTAAAGGGTTAAACTGCTCAATATTAATTTTGTTGTAAAGTTTTTTTTCTGCATGAGTATTTTTGAAACTTTTGACTTTTATTTTTTTGTCAACTGTTGAAACTTGGTATGTTTTCTTTTTTGTAGAGCTTGGTACTTTGAAAAGCAGCTATCAACTTGTATCTTGACAACAGAAAAGAATGATCTAGCTGTAAGGTTAGTGGATACCATAAGATATTTTGTTCCTAAACTGTAGTAGTGCAGTTGATAGTATAGAACAAGTTTTCCTAAACTGTAGTAGTGCAGTTGATAGTATAGAACAAGTTTTCCTAAACTGTAGTAGTGCAGTTGATAGTATAGAACAAGTTTTCCTAAACTGTAGTAGTGCAGTTGATAGTATAGAACAAGTTTTCCTAAACTGTAGTAGTGCAGTTGATAGTATAGAACAAGTTTTCCTAAACTGTAGTAGTGCAGTTGATAGTATAGAACAAGTTTTCCTAAACTGTAGTAGTGCAGTTGATAGTATAGAACAAGTTTTCCTAAACTGTAGTAGTGCAGTTGATAGTATAGAACAAGTTTTCCTAAACTGTAGTAGTGCAGTTGATAGTATAGAACAAGTTTTCCTAAACTGTAGTAGTGCAGTTGATAGTATAGAACAAGTTTTCCTAAACTGTAGTAGTGCAGTTGATAGTATAGAACAAGTTTTCCTAAACTGTAGTAGTGCATTTGATAGTATAGAACAAGTTTTCCTAAACTGTAGTAGTGCATTTGATAGTATAGAACAAGTTTTCCTAAACTGTAGTAGTGCAGTTGATAGTATAGAACAAGTTTTCCTAAACTGTAGTAGTGCATTTGATAGTATAGAACAAGTTTTCCTAAACTGTAGTAGTGCATTTGATAGTATAGAACAAGTTTTCCTAAACTGTAGTAGTGCATTTGATAGTATAGAACAAGTTTTCCTAAACTGTAGTAGTGCAGTTGATAGTATAGAACAAGTTTTCCTAAACTGTAGTAGTGCATTTGATAGTATAGAACAAGTTTTCCTAAACTGTAGTAGTGCATTTGATAGTATAGAACAAGTTTTCCTAAACTGTAGTAGTGCAGTTGATAGTATAGAACAAGTTTTCCTAAACTGTAGTAGTGCATTTGATAGTATAGAACAAGTTTTCCTAAACTGTAGTAGTGCAGTTGATAGTATAGAACAAGTTTTCCTAAACTGTAGTAGTGCATTTGATAGTATAGAACAAGTTTTCCTAAACTGTAGTAGTGCAGTTGATAGTATAGAACAAGTTTTCCTAAACTGTAGTAGTGCATTTGATAGTATAGAACAAGTTTTCCTAAACTGTAGTAGTGCAGTTGATAGTATAGAACAAGTTTTCCTTAACTGTAGTAGTGCAGTTGATAGTATAGAACAAGTTTTCCTTAACTGTAGTAGTGCAGTTGATAGTATAGAACAAGTTTTCCTTAACTGTAGTAGTGCAGTTGATAGTATAGAACAAGTTTTCCTTAACTGTAGTAGTGCAGTTGATAGTATAGAACAAGTTTTCCTTAACTGTAGTAGTGCAGTTGATAGTATAGAACAAGTTTTCCTTAACTGTAGTAGTGCAGTTGATAGTATAGAACAAGTTTTCCTTAACTGTAGTAGTGCAGTTGATAGTATAGAACAAGTTTTCCTTAACTGTAGTAGTGCAGTTGATAGTATAGAACAAGTTTTCCTTAACTGTAGTAGTGCAGTTGATAGTATTGAACAAGTTTTCCTTAACTGTAGTAGTGCAGTTGATAGTATAGAACAAGTTTTCCTTAACTGTAGTAGTGCAGTTGATAGTATAGAACAAGTTTTCCTTAACTGTAGTAGTGCAGTTGATAGTATAGAACAAGTTTTCCTTAACTGTAGTAGTGCAGTTGATAGTATAGAACAAGTTTTCCTTAACTGTAGTAGTGCAGTTGATAGTATAGAACAAGTTTTCCTTAACTGTAGTAGTGCAGTTGATAGTATAGAACAAGTTTTCCTTAACTACTTAACTTAACATCTTTATACTGGTTTAGAAGACCCTGCAGAGTCTGTATACAACCAGTTTCATTTACATCACCTTGCTCTAAAAGCTATGCGCATTCAATTTATTCTTAAATGCATTAACTGTCCCTGCCTCCACTACCTCCCCTGGCAATGCATTTCAAGCATTCACCACTCTCTGACTAAAAAAAATATTTCCTAATATCTAATCTGGACCTCTCTTTAGTCAGCTTGTAGCTATGCCCTCTTGTTATTGTGGGTGGCTGTATTTTTAAAAACTTGTTATAGTCTAATTTATCCATTCCTCTGATCATCTTATAAACCTGTATTAAGTCACCACGAATTCTTCTCTCTTCTAGACACTGTAGGTCGGTTTTTCTGAGTCTTTCCTCATAACTGTAGTTCTGGAATCCTACTATCAGCTTTGTCGCTCTTTTTTGTATTCTTTCCAGCATGTTTATATCCCCTCTATGGTAAGGACTCCACAACTGTACACAGTACTCCAATCTAGGTCAAACTAATGCTTTATACAGTTTGACTATCACTTCCTTGCTCCTATGTTTAATATTTCTTATTATCATACATAACATTGCATTTGGCTTTTTCACTGCTACCCGAACTTGCTCACTCACCTTACCTGTATGATCTATTATAACCCCTAGGTCTCTTTCCTTATCTATCTTTCTAATATTGTTTTCTCCCATTCTGTAATTATGTTCCATATTGGATCTACCCATGTGGATGACTGTACATTTATCTACATTAAACTCCATTTGTCAGCTTACAGACCATTCTCAAATTTTATCTAAATCTGACCTCAATATATCCACTTCTGCTTTAGATGAGACACTACAGGAAAGTTTTGTGTCATCAACAAATTTTACAATCATGGATCCCATATCAATGTCCAAATCATTTATATATATCAAGAACAAAATTGGTCCAAAAACCGAGCCCTGTGGCACTCCACTTTTCCCTTCACACCACTCAGAGTACTCCTTATTTATGCCCACCCTCTGCCTTCTTCCCGCTAACCAATTTTCAATCCATTTGGCAACTTCCCCACCTATTCCTTGTGATTTTATCTTTCGCAATAATATTTGATGAGGTACTCTATCAAAGGCCTTTGCAAAATCTAGATAAATAATGTCCACTGGCTCCCCTTTATCTATCATTTTGGTAACCTCTTCCATGAATTCTAATAGATTTGTTAAGCATGATCTCCCTCTAGTAAACCCCTTCTCACTATTTATAATTAGATTAAAATTGTCTAAATGCATTACAATGTTTTCTTTGATTAGTGACTAACAATTTACAGACTATGCTCGTTAAACTCACCGGTCTATAATTCGCCGGATCTGATTTTTTTGCCCTTTTTGAATAAGGGGATCACTCCTGCATCTTTCCAATCCCATGGAACAATTCCTTTTGTAAGTGATTGAGAACATAATATAGCCAATGGTTTTGCTAGTTGGTCTCTAATTTCATGCAGCAATTTTGGATGAATACCATCTTGACCTGGACATTTATCCACTGTCAACCCCTCCAATTTTTTAAAAACCATTTCCTCTGTAATACAGATTGATCTTAATCCCGCTGTATCCATGTCTCTTTTAAAAATATCTATAGGCTTTGGGATCTTGAAGCAGTCCTCTTTTGTGTAGACTGTGCCAAAGTACTGATTGAGTAAATTAGCTGCCTCCCTATTCTCACTTAATATATTCCCTGTTCCCTATTCTCACTTAATATATTCCCTGTACTGTCTATGAGAGGCTTGTCTTTCGTTCTTTGTTTATTTCTAACATAAGAGAAGAAGCTTTTACTATCAGTCTTGATCCTCTGAGCAAGTTTTTTTTCGAAGTCTATGTTTGCTGTTTTATTTGCTTTCTGAGATATGTTCTGCTTGTCCAAATATTTTAAATATGTTTCTTTTGATTTACCTGCCTTTATATATTTTTGTCCATGCTTTATTTTTTGCTCTTCTACATTTCACTACAAATCTAGTTATCCACTTTTTACACTTCGGGTTTACCTCCCTACATGGAACACATTCCTCTTTTAGCATTTCTAGAACTGTTTTAAAACTCTCCCACTCCTGTTCAACATCTGTTCCTCCGACAATATTTTTCCAGATTATGTGGTTCGTTGCCTCTTTCATCCTCTTAACATCTGCCTTAGCGTAGTTGTATGTTCGCGTGTTTAAGTTTACTTCTTTCCCTGCAATAAGATTCCAACAGATGATTTGATGGTCACTTGAGCCAAACAGTTCCCCAACGGTAATGTTTTTAATCATATTTTCCTCTGTAGTAAAAACGTGTGTTTTTGCCTCTGGTGGCTGCTTCTACATGTTGAATTAAAAAATTGGGAATCAAGATGCTGAGCAGCACATGAGCTGCAGTGATCAGCGACCCATAGCTGACTGCTAGCATCAGGGCCAGCGAACCATAGCTGCCAAGACCCTTCTACACCTCCACGCGGTGATCCTGGATAACAGGCTGCAGCAGGGCAGACTGGCTAAGGAGAAGGGATCGAAGAGGTAATGCTAACCCGGTACTAAAAAAATGCTTGCTGAAGTCGGATGTGATGGACCGAAAGGTGCAAATATCGCAGCCAAGTTGTAAACTACGTACAACGTATTCCATTCTCTGGACTTAATTCTGCTACTTAAGCCCTTTCAGGGTTTGGTAGCGGGAGATTGAGAACGAACAAAGAAGAAGAAGAAGAATTAAAAAATTGTTAGTTATGAACTTAACAAAAGGTTTTGACTCTACAAGTGCTTCTGCCATATCCCATTTTATTTCCGGAAAGTTGGAATCCCCCATTAATAATCATTTCCCTTCACTTGCCTTTGCTATGCTACTAATCAGCTCCTCATCTTCCTCATTTTGACTTGATGGACATCTATAGCACACTCCAATCACTGTTTTTTCACCCCCACTTTCTATTTCTCCCAAAACACTTTCATTTTTGTTACCACATGAAAAACCATCTTTGATCGTTATATTAAAAGAATTTTTACAGAATAATAAAACGCCACCTCCCTTAGTCTTGTCTCCAACTATCCTATCTTTCCTTAACATTGTATATCCCTCTATTTCAAGTTCACTATCGGCAATCTCCTCATATGTCCATGATTCTGTTAATCCTATTATATCTGGTTTTTCTTCTTCTACATACAGTTCCAATTCTTCTGTTTTATTTACTATGTTTCTCACATTTGCATAAAAACATTTTAGTTTGTAATTTTGTTGTTCTTCCACTTTTTGCCTTTGCTTTATCATTTTAGTGTTTGCTTTTCCACTACTTATTTCACACTTCTCTGACCCCAACTCTCCCCTTTGACTACATCCTCTATAGCACCTCACCCTATTGTAGGCCTATCTTTAATTTCATACTTCCTAAACTATAGTAGTGCAGTTGATAGCATAGGAGAAGTGTTCTGTTCCTAAACTCATAAGTACAATATTTATACACTATTGCATGCTCAGGGAGTCACTATAGCACATTGCTCAAAAAAAAAAAAAAAACAATCTTCAAATCCTGCAAATTTCAAGCGTTCCCTGGTCTCAGGGAAGATGTCTAGTCTAATTGGAGATGAATGATAAATTCAGATATCTTTTATACATACTGTAAAGATAAAATAACCCTTGGTAGTTGAAAATAAAAAAGATCAAGGCATTAGCTGCTGTCGGGGCAAAAATGATAAAGGTAACAAAATTCCCACCCAATAGTGCCGGCATAAAGGCCATAAGGAGGTGGTCCTTCCATCAAATAAACACATTTGTCTGTATACAAAAAAAGCACTTTTATACACCCTAATGATGATAAGGATGATGTAATCCCTATAGCTGTGAGCTGGCAGCTCTTGACAGCCCAATGTCTTCCGGACAGAAGCACATGTCCTCCTCTATTGTTGAGGCGATGTCCAATCTCATATAAAGTCGGGGGGGGGGGGGGGGGGGGGATCTAATGATTTTTCCGTCAGTTTTGCCAGCCCATCTGTAGTGATGGTATGTGTGGCATTCTCTGCGGCCTGGAAGATCGTCAGAAAGGGGCAGAGGTGCAATGTCTGTTGGTCTGCATCTAATCGTCATCCATGGGGATAACACCCAGGGGTAGAAGCGGAGTGACAGAGAACGAGAGAGAGAGAGAGAGAGAATATAGAAAAAAAAATGAAATGAAAAACAAATGCCGACTAACTGTTCTGTCCAATTGTGTCATGAATCGGCATGGGGTGTATGTCAAGTTCCTATTCAAAATATACACACACAAAACACAACTAAGAAGGTAAAAGAGTAAGATGTTGAATACTCAACAATATCTCTACAGAAGCCAGTTTAAGAACCACTGACTGAGGATGCATAGCTTTGTTGGCTTCTGTGCTGTTGTTAAAGATCAAGATGCTGAGCAGTGCATGAGCTGACTGCTAGCATCAGGGCCAGTAAACCAGAGCTGCCAGGACCCTTCTACACCTTCACACGGGGATCCTGAATAACAGTCTGCAACAGAGCAGACCGGCTAAGGAGAAAGAAGGTAGAGGGAAGGCTAACCTAGTACTCAAAAATTCCTGCTGAAGTCGGATGTTCTTCGAAAGGTGCAAATATCACAGTCAAGCTGTAAACTACAACACATTCCATTCTCCTGGCAACATCCTGCTACTGGCAAAGCCATTTTCAGGGCGTGGTAGTGAGAGATTGAGAACATAAGAATAATAATAATTTAATCATGTCCCCTTATCCATGTATATAAGGTCCCTATAATGACTACTATCAAAGGATGCCAGCGCTTTCATTGCTGATAACTCAGTTGGTCAAGACAGAAGCCATTAAAGTTTAAAGGCCTGTATGTCCACTTGATGATCTGGACTTCTGTCCCATAGCTATTATTATAATAAAATGCAAAACAAAATAAGTGTACTTGATGAGAGGTCACAGGACTGAAAATACACAGAGAAAACAAACTAGATTATGAGAATAAATGCAACTAACAACAATCAGATTGTGTTGGGAAATACACTCCTACAATTTATGGAATCATGCATATATCTTGGCAGTATAAGAAACAAAGTAGGAGGTGTGGATAAACATGTCAAAATAAGAATACGAAAGGTGAGATTAGCTTTCATTACATTGGAGAACATGAAAATCAAAAGTAATAGTCCATACAAATAATACAAATTGTTAACTTTCAATGTAAACTCTGTTCTATTGTATGGTTCTAGAACCTGGAAAATAACATTTAAAAAATGTACAGACTTTCATAAATGAGTTTAACTGGGATTGAAATGGAATGATAAGATCACTAATGTGGAACTGTTGGAAAGAACTAGACATATATCAGAGAAACATGACATAAGGAGAAAATGCTTGTGTTGGATATGACACACATTAAGGAAACCAGCTGATAGTATTGTGAGACAGTCTTTGTTCTGGAATTCTCTAGGCAAAAAACCCAAATACACATGGAGAAGAGAATTAGATAAACATAAAGGAAATATGAAAGATGTGCACATAGTTGCAACAGGTGGATCAGGACATGAGGACTTGGCATGGACTCAGTGGTCTCAAGATAAGGTGTCCGCCTCTGGTGTCGGAGGTCGTGGGTTTGAATCACGGTGAAGACCGGAATTTTTGTCATTCCCCTGATCTATTGGTAGGAAGATAGGATTTATGTGTTCAGTGTTGAGCACGTTAAAATTCCTTAGAAAAGAGTAGTCTTAACAGCTGCTGTCCAGACAAAATTCAAGTTAAAAATCTACCCAGATGGTTTGTTAAGAGTAGCTATAGATGGCGCCTAACTAGCTGTGGGTTTACTTAGCTCTAGTGTTTGAGTCTATTAAGAAGGTCTCGCACAACGGTTAAACCACCGTCAAAGAAATTGGTGTATACAGAATCTGTAGTCTTCTAATCCAGTAAAAAGACATTCAGTTAAGTTAAGTATTTGTTGAAGACTTGAGCTCCACAGAGAACTGAATAGTTTTCCACTCATGTCACAGCCAGCACTTTTCACCTTCCGAAGCAAAGATTGAGGGTCAGAAATCATTACGGCCCTGATTAAAGAAGTCCCAGATAGCCACCTTAGAGTGTAATTCAATGCCTCGATCTCCATTCTGATACTGGACGTTGTTGCCAAGCAAGCACAGCTACATCTAATTCCCGTTCAGCTGGGAATCCATTGGGGCATCATATCTCATTGCATGAAGCATTTCCATTTTGTACTTCTGTCTGTCAAAGTTTTTCCCATCCACGTCTGAATATTGTATGTCCAACTCATTCATAGTCTTCCTCTCTTTCTTGTTTTCAAGGCTGTTACTTTGAGTATAACATTGTACAGTCCATTGGAGTTAGCATCAGATAGTAATTCATATGTTGACAGTTGAGATATGATCCTTCTATGTAATTCCATTGATCTGGATCATCGCATTTCTATCTCTACTGTCAGGTTTTGTTGTTTCAAATCTTGTTTAATCTCCACATTTCACATGTGCATAGGTGTACAAAGAGGACCTGCATTGGTATTGAGACCAATTTTGTTATTGATATAAATAAGTGACTTGGATAATGATATCATGTTCATGATTGCAAAATTCGCGAATGACACAAAATTATGTGGCAGGATCACTACTCAGGCAGAGGTGGATCTATTGAGATTGAATTTAGATAAGATTCAAAAATGGTCTGAGAGCTGGCAGATGGAGTTTAATGTGGAAAAATGTACAGTCATCAACATGGGAAGATTCAACAAGGAATATAATTACTTGATAGGAGAGAACAATATTAGGACAATAAAAAAGGAAAAGTGCCTATGTGTTTTAATAGATCATTCAGGTAAGGTGTGGGAGTACGTCCAGGTGGCAGTGAAAAAGACTAATGCAATGCTGAGTACTATAACAGGAAACATTACACATAAGAGCAAAGAAATGATAGTCAAACTATATAAATCATTGGTGAGACCTAAATCGGAGTACTGTATTCGGGTGTGATGTCTTTATCATAGAGGGGATATAAACATGCTAGAAAGGATACAAAGAAGAGCTATTAAAACTGATCATGGGATTCCAGAATTATAGTTATCAGGAAAGACTCAGAAAAACTGACCGACGGTGTCAACAACAGAGAATAATTAGAGGTGAGTTAATACAAGTTTATAAATTAATCAGTGGAAAGAATAAATTAGACTATACCAAGTTTTTCAAAGTACAATCACCTACATGAACAAGAGAGTACAGCTTCAAATTGTTTAAAGATAGGTTCAGTTTAGATATTAGGAAATATATTGTTAGTCATAGAGTGATGAATGCTTGGAATGCATTGCCACAGGATGTGGTGGAGGTAGTGTCAGTTAATGCAATCAAAAATAGATTGGATACTTGCAATTAATTTTAGTATCGCTGTAGTGAAATAAACTGATTGTATCCAGACTCTGAAGAGCCAACTATAAAAGTATAAAGACGTTAAGTTAAGGACCTGCATTTGAAAATTAGTGTTGGGGCTCCCAATCTTATTTTACTGGGAAAATTCTAGTTTTATCTTGGGCAAAGGCTTTAACTATTTTCACTTTATTCTTCTTTTGTCTTTGTTAATCTCTCTCAAATAATCACATCTACTTCCCTCAAAAGTGTGATGGCCTGTCTCAGTTTCCTCTAGTCACCTTGCAATTTATTCTTCAGCAAGGTGGGTGAGGGTCAAACCACCGTTCTGCTCCTCTCATGGAGTCAACAGGTCTGCACATGTTCAATTTAAAAAAATTAGTTGAACAGGTAGTGTTGTATTGTTTGTTCAGTCTGAATATCATCACTTCATCTGTTCTTTGCAAGGCGCGGCATTCATCAGTTATATCAGACAGACTCACTAGGTGTTTTCTTTGACATTTTATATCGAACTCACTAGACGTTTTCTGTGACAGTTTGTATATCAAACTCACTAAATGTTTTCTGTTACATTTTTATATCGGTCTCACTAGGCGTTTTCTGTGACATTTTTATATCGGTCTCACTAGGCGTTTTCTGTGACATTTTTATATCGGTCTCACTAGGCGTTTTCTGTGACATTTTTATATCGGTCTCACTAGGCATATTGTGTGACATTTTTATATCAGACTTACTAGGTGTTTTCTGTGACATGTTTTCTTATTGTACTTGTTTGCTGGAGACCAGCTAGTCATCTTGAAATCTTTTCTCAATAATTAAACAAAAATGCAGCCAATTAAAATGTTTTGTTTCATGTCCATTTTTGTATTTTATTATGCAAAATTTGTTTCAGACTGCCCTCACTGACTTTAGCTGATGTTGATGATGCTAAATCATTATTCTATATTTATCCACAATCTGACCATGACTGTCGACATCTGGATAAGGTAGATATAAAACTAGATCATCTTTAAATCAAATAATTAATTTCAATCATTTTTATTTGGTATAAACCATCCATGGGAAGGGGCAGTCTTCTTCTATGCAGAGTACATTGGTCACAACAGTGAGGTGACAGTGGGCCACATTAGTGAGGTGACGGGGGGACCACATCACTGAGTTGATGGTGGACTATATCAGTGAGTTGATGGTCAGCCACATCAATGAGTTGATGGTGGACCACATCAGGGAGTTGATGGTGGTCCACATCAGTGAGGTGATGGTGGTCCACATCAGTGAGGTGATGGTGGACCTCATCAATGAGGTGATGGGGGACCACAATAGTGAGTTGATGGTAGGCCACATCAGTGAGGTTATGATGGAACACATCAGTGAGGTGATGGTGGAACACATCAGTGAGTTAACAGTGGGCTACATTAGTGAGTTGATGGTGCACCACATCAGTGAGGTGACGGTGGGTCACACTGGTGAGCTGATGGTGGAACACATCAATGAGTTAACGGGGTTGGTTACATTAGTGAGTTGATGATAGGCCACATTAGTGAGTTGATGCTGGACCACATTAGTGAGTTGACGGTGGACAACATCAATGAGGTGGTGGTGGGCCTCATCAGTGAGCTGATGCTCCACCTGAACCACACCAGTGAGTGAGGTGACAGTGGGCCATATTAGTGAGTTGACGGTCGGCTACATTAGTGAGTTGATGGTGAGCCGCCTTTAATGATGCAGATACTGCATTATAAAGTAAATGCAGATGGACAGGACATCTGGTGCACATGCTCAACAACAGATGGACAGGACATCTGGTGCACATGCTCAACAACAGATGGACAGGACATCTGGTGCACATGCTCAACAACAGATGGACAGGACATCTGGTGCACATGCTCAACAACAGATGGACACAAAAGACACTCTGGAAGTCTTGCAACTTTAAGCACCTACGCGGAATTCCACCAATGAGATGGAGAGATGACTAGAGTAAAGCCCTTGGTCCAACATGATACTTCAAAGCAATATCCCGAAATGAGTTTTTTGTTTTTGTGTTCGCCTTATTTCTCTAATCCCCAAGGCGATGTACATTGCACTGTGGTTTTTATTTTGCGCCTGTTGGCCCAGTACATCCGACTTCAGCGTGCATTTTATGTAAGGGTCTGCTTCCTCCTGCATTTTCTAAGGGTTTGCTTCTCCGGGGTAACGGCCGGTGCTGTGATGGGGATCGAACCCAGCATCTTTGGATTGTGAGCTGTGCCACTTAACCACTAGGCCACGCCGTCCCCCTGAAATGAGTTTAAGGCACTTGATATGTCTGATTGAATACTAGGGTCACACATTACAGATTAGTTGTACCTTCCCCCACAGGCCTAGTAAACCACCGGAAGTTCTAAAATACCTACTATGCATAGCCGAAGCCTTCGCCTACCTGGCAACAAACATTAAACATGCCTGTTTGAATACTAGGATTCCAAGTATTCCATGTATACATTACAGATTACAATAGTTAAATCCTGGATGCAAACAAATTTTGTATGGCTCACACACACTGATTGAATCAAACAACTTTGTCTGTGGTTAAAAATAGCATATGTTCGCCAAAAAAAGCAAACATACAATGCTATTAATACTCAATATGAGATTATATTAACAATGTAATCAAATACTTTGAACGTGAGTTTACCATAATTTTGTTTTCAGTATTTGTCCAAGAATTCTAGGCTAGAGTTTGAGGATCAGAAACAGCATGACAACTCAGCTGTGAACACTGGCATCAAAGTCTCAGTCAAGGATCTCACTATTGGCAAAGGCTTCACTAGACCTTACAAGCGAGGTTCTGTCTTTTGCTTCGAGCAGTTCTACAGGATTAGTTTGGTGGTAAAGCTGCAATCGCACCCTGGTCCAGATTTAGAGGTATGAAACTATATAGTGTAAGTTTAGTTTGTAAAACGTAAAGTAACCCATAGCATTACTGTTGTAGGGTTGTGAGGTGTTAGCGATCTCACATTTCAAAGGTTCGGCTATATGAGGGGGCTAACCACTGCGCTACGCGGCTTCCCAACCTATTGACATCCAAGCAAATCACTCACAAATTAAAAATGAGAGTGATCAGGTGTTATGTATACTCATCTTCACTGTAGGGTGTAGAAATATGGATAATGCACAAATGATTAGAGAAGAGAATTGATGCATTTGAAAATTCAATTTGTAAAAAGTAAAGTAACCCATAACATTACTGTCGTAGGGGTGTGAGATGTTAGCGATCTCACATTTCAAAGAATCGGCTATATGAGGGCAGTAGCCTTCTCCTCTCCCTTGCCACTTTTACTTCCCGGACTGAACCGGTACCCATTTAAGGCTGGGTTGACCCAGAAGCCGTTGTGGTCTGAAAAACCATTTTTACCTCAACTGGGGAATAAACCCAGGACCACTCAGATGCAAAGCCAGCTCGCTAACTACTGCACTATGGGGCTCTAATTTGAGGAGGACCAAAATAGAAGTGAACATGGTATCATCCTCTTGTAATAAAGGTATAGGTAGTCCAATAGTATACACTGATGTCTGGGAATGACTTGAAATCTGCTCTGCAGATATAAATAAATCATAAAATACTGGAACAGGCCAAGAGCTTCTACTGTCTTGGAAATAAAATAAAGGAAAATGGAAATTAGGAAGAGAAAAAGGATAGCCGGATCTGTTTTCACCATCAAGAGCCATATATTGACATCCAAGCAAATCACTCACAAATTAAAAATGAGAGTCATCAGGTGTTATGTATACTCATCGTCACTGTAGGGTGTAGAAATGTGGATAATGATTAGAGAAGAGAATTGATGCATTTGATATATGTATATACGAGGCGTGTTCAAATGAAACCGGACCAAACTGCAACAAGTGAACATACATATGATGCGCAGGATGACGTCACTTCAGGTGTAAACAGCACATACCAATCGTCAAGTTTGCAAAATTCCATTATCCTTTGACTCATAGTTTCCTCAGCAGACCGTTGAAAACATGGCGGGTGTGATACGGAATCCGTCCAGAGTTGATCAGTGAGCTGTAATTCGGTTTTAAACAACTGAAGGATGTCAACCAGTTGATATTCATCACAGAATGCAGTGTATGGAGACAAATGTGTGTCGAAGACAATAGTGAAGAACTGGACAATGATGTTTGAAGACGAACGTGAGCTAACACAACAATATGCGCCTGCCCTGGTCTCGGAAGATCCTTCATTAACTCACGTCCTTCTTTAAACATCGTTGTCCAGTTCTTCACTGTTGTCTTCGACACACTTTTGTCACCATCCACTGCCTGCCTTCTGTAATGAATGTCAACTGGTTGACATTTTTCAGCTGTTAGAAACCGAATCACCGCTCGCTGATCAACTCTGGACGGAAGAAACTTTGAGTCAGAGGATAATGACATTTTTCAAACTTGACAGTTGGTATGTGCTTACACCAGAAGTGATGTCATCATGTGCATCGTACGTATGGTCACTTATTGCAGTTTGGTCCGGTGTGATTTGAACATGCCTTGTACATGATGATGTTGAATGCCCACAATGAGTAAGATTACTCTTTTGTGCACCTTGAAAAGGGCGTTAAGTGGCGAGTTACAGCAGCTTTTCTCACATCCCAAGCAAGATAATGAATGTGCACTGAGATTTTCCAGGCAGTTGAGCTATACTTGGCTTCATCTGCATGTCGCTCACTATTATGGAGACCATGTCGATCCTCTAACTTTTTTGCCAGGCTGCCATGAAAACAGCCTGTTTCCAGGGGCAACTACGAGGTAGTCGAGATGGGGGTCTTAGCCAATGTTTCATAAGTCTGATCAGTATGGTTTACCTGACTAGTCTCTTGTCCCCAAATATATATGTAGAAAGATAGTGAGAGGAATCAGAAAGAAAAGAAATAAAATAAGGATGTCTTGAAGAAATTAGAAGTACAAAGAAGAATGAGGAGTTTGGCAGTTCAAATATTTTGGTCTCATTAAAAGACATTAACACATTGCTGAAAATAATACTGGAAGCAATGTTGTAGGGTTACCGGTGAGTTTAACGAGCATAGGCTGGAAAATGTTAGAATCAATAGTCAAAGAAAACATTGTAATGCATCTAGACAGGTTTAATCTAATCAGAAATAGTCAGCATGGTTTTACTAGAGGGAGATCGTGCTTAACAAATCTATTGGAATTCATGGAGGAGGTTACTAAAATGATAGATAAGAGGGAACCAGTGGAAGTTATTTATCTAGATTTTGCAAAGGATTTTGAAAGAGTATCTTATCGAAGATTATTTATAAGTTAAAATCACATGGAATAGTGGGGAGGTTGCCGAATAGATTGAAAGTTGGTTAACGAGAAGAAGGCAGAGGGTGTGCATAAATAAGGGGTACTCTGATTGGGTGACTTAAAAAGTTGAGTGCCACAGGGCTCGGTTTAGGAACTAATATTGTTCTTGATGTATATAAATGATTTGGACATTGATATTGGATCCATGATTGAAAAATTTGCAGACGACATAAAATTATGTAGGAGTGTCTTGTCTATAGCAGAGGTAGATATATTAAGGTCAGATTTAGATCAAATTTGATATTGGTCTGTGAGATGGCAAATGGAGTTTAATATAGATAAATGTACAGTCATCTACATAGGTAGATCCAATATGGAACATAATTACAGAATGGGCGAGAACAATATTAGAATGATAGATAAGGAAAGGAACCTATGGGTTATAATAGAACATACAGGTAAAGTGAGAAAGCAAGTCCAGGAAGCAGTGAATAAGGCAAATGCAATGTTGGGTACGATAGAAAGAAATATTAAACATAGGAGTATGAAGGTGATAGTCAAACTGTATAAAGCATTAGTTAGACCTAGATTGTAGTACTGTGTACAGGTGTGGAGTCCTTATCGTAGAGGAGATATAAACATGCTGGAAAGGATACAAAGAACAGCGACAAAACTGATAGTGGGATTCCAGAATTACAGTTATGAGGAAAGACTCAGAAAAAAGCTTTGAAAAGAGAAGAATTCAAGGTGACAATACAGGTTTATAAGATAATCACAGGAAAGGTTATATTAGACTATAACAAGTTTTTCAAAATACAACCACCAACGAGAACAAGGGCACAGATACAAATTAGCTAAAGAAAGGTCCAGATGGGATATGAGTAAATATTTTTTTGGTCAGAGAGTGGTGAATGCTTGGAATGCATTGCCCCAGGAGGTAGTGGAGGCAGAGACAGTTAATGCATTTAAGAATAGGTTGGATGCGCATGGCTTTTAGAGCAGGGTAATGCAAATGTAACTGGTTGTCTACAGACTCTGATGAGTCCCTTAAACCAGTATAAAAATGTTAAGTTAAGTTAAGGGTAAACATGCCAGGGGCAAACAATGCTACAAGTAAGAGGGTAACATCAAAACCTTGAGAGGGAAAAGCCTGACAGATCGTGCATTCAAGACAGGAGACAAAAGACGTTGGAGATAAATTACCGCCATCATGAACTGATAGACACTTAATTGTTGCATCAGCTTTTTATGGGGTTGGCCAGTTCCCTTCTTTCTTGCTGCCTTTACTTTCCTAACATCATGATATGTACCCATTTATATCTAGGTTCCCTGGTCGGTGTTGATAATTGGGACATCAACTTATGACAACACTAAAATATGACATTATCAACATATGACAGCACCAATAGATAACAGCATCAACATATGGAAACATCAACATATGACAGCACAAAAATATGACAACATCAACATATGATAGCATCAACATATGACAGCATCTGACCAGGGTAGGTAGGCAATCTAGAGACTAATTCTGCCGTTTTATGCCCGGGATAGGTAGGCAATCCACAGATTTATCCAGCCATTTTTTTACCAGTGACAGGTAGGCAAACAGCAGACTAATCCAGCCATTGTTTGCCAGAGGTAAGTAGGCAATCCACAAACTTTTCCAGCCACTTTATACCCAGGGTAAGTAAAAAAAAATTCCAAACTTCTCCAGCAATAACATCTAGAACCAAAGCCAGACAGACTGGCAAAAGAAGGTGCAAGACTACCACAAACAGATACTAGTATGACGTACGAAGAGTCAAAACGGCTTATCAAAGCCAGATACATGACCAAATGGGAAACCGAACATACTGGTTACACCAAAAACGATGCCTATTACCAGTTGAACAGAAGAGAGCAGGTCGTTGTCTTCAGACTTCACACTGGCCACAATAGACTGAGGTACCACCTATTCAACAAATTAAAGATAGGTGGTACCGACGAATGCCCGTGCGGTACCGGTAAAATGACTGCTGAACATCTGCTGCAGAACTGCCCGACATACGAGGATCAGAGAGAGCAGATGTGGCCATCACCAGTGGAACTGCAAGACAAGCTCTATGGCAGTGTCGACAGCCTCAGGATGACCGCCACTTTTTTCGAAAAAATAATGGTTACTGTCTGACTGCGTAAGAAGAAGAACCAAAGGGTTAACACCCAGCTGCAGCTGGTTTACAATCTACTGATCACCTGACTGGCAGTGATATAATAGTCCATAGTTGTTTTTTATCTCCATTTTTGTTTTAGTGTTTGTCCTTGCCATTTACCATTCGGACTGGCTCTGATCAGCTCTGGGAGTGTGAAGGTGCTGTCAAGTGGTACTGCTTCTGTGAAGTGAATTTGGTCAGTGATGTAACAATTCAGTAAAATAGTTTATTAAGTATTTTTCTTAACATTTCTCTGTGTGTTTCCTGACCCGGTGATGTTTAACCCAGTCATTGTTGACTGTTTTCTCCTGTCAAGATTTTCAATTCAAATACAGCTGGAGAGTCAGAAGTGAAAGTAGAGATAGATTGACTGCACAATTGGGGAAAAGTTGAATAATATAAGTGGACATGCGCTATGTGGGAACCCACAAGGGAAGAGGTGAGGGGTGGAGCTAAAGAGCACCTGATAAAACACTATGGAAAAGGAAGACCAGTCAATGTGAGTAGACTCTTGATGATGAAAAAACATAGGAATTGGTAGAAAGTAATTGTAACTGCCCTATGGTGACTGTAACAGCTCTATGATAGAAAGTTACTGTTACAGCTCTATGATAGAAAGTGAGTGTTACAGCTCTGTGATAGAAAGTGACTGTTACAGCTCTGTGACAGAAAGTTACTGTTACAGCTCTGTGATAGAAAGTTACTGTTACAGCTCTATTATAGAAAGTGATTGTTACAGCTCTGTGATAGAAAGTGACTGTTACAGCTCTGTGATAGAAAGTGATTGTAACAGCTCTGTGATAGAAAGTGACTGTTACAGCTCTGTGATAGAAAGTGATTGTAACAGAACTATGATAGAAAGTGACAGTTATACATATATGGTAGAAAGTGACTGTTACAGCTCTGTGATAGACAGTGACTGTTACAGTTCTATGGTAGAAAGTGACTGTTACAGCTCTATTATAGAAAGTGACTGTTACAGCTTTGTGGTAGAGTGACTGTAACAGCTCTGTGATAGAAAGTGATTGTAACAGATCTATGATAGAAAGTGACAGTTACACATATATGGTAGAAAGTGACTGTTACAGCTCTGTGATAGAAAGTGACTGTTACAGCTCTGTGATAGAAAGTGACTGTTACAGCTCTGTGATAGAAAGTGACTGTTACAGCTCTGTTATAGAAAGTGACTGTTACAGCTCTGTGATAGAAAGTGACTGTTACAGCTCGGTGATAGAAAGTGACTGTTACAGCTCTATGGTAGAATGTGACTGTTACAGCTCTATGATAGAAAGTGACTGTACCAGATTTATGATTGTGACAGCTGTATGGTAGAGAGTGACAGTTACAGATCTATAGTAGAAAATTACTGTTACACCTCTATGTTAGAAAGTGACTAACATCTCTATGGTAGAAAGTGACTGTAACAGCTCTATGGTAGAAAGTTACTGCTGCATCTGTATGGTAGAGAGTGACTGTAACATCTCTATGGTATAAAGTTACTGTAACATATCTATGGTAGAGAGTGACTGTAACAGCTCTATGGTATAAAGTTACTGTAACATATCTATGGTAGAGAGTGACTGTAACAGCTCTATGGTATAAAGTTACTGTAACATATCTATGGTAGAGAGTGATTGTAACATCTTTATGGTAGAAAGTGACTGTTACATCTCTATGTCATTCATGTTCTTGTTCTGACAAAATATCTAAGAAATACTTATCTACCTTTTTATACACTTCATTTTAAAATGTCAGTACTTGTGCAGCGTCACCTTATTATTATTTTTTTTCCAACTGTTGAGGGATTTGCGTGGCCGAGAAGTAAAGGCAACTTGCTCTGGCAGTCACTGCACAGAGTGCATGCACAGTTTTAATATTCTTATATTTTACTATAGAAGAAATCTAGACCTTTCCCAGTGTTCAAATCCATTATCTAAATTTTGTTACTAGTACCCTAACCACTCTGGCACATTTCCATCTCTCCAAAGATAACCTTCCACAATAACAATCACACTTTACCTGCTTAAGTGGGCTTATTCCTTGAAGGCCTCCTGCAAGTGTAATGTGTGTATAACTTATTGATATCTTTTATTTTATTATTTCAGTACACTTCACCATTGCAGTCAAATTGGATCATGCCAATTGACAAGATACTGTGTATGTTTCAAGCCATAGTCAGTACACATGACCCAAGCAAGATATTTGATGCTGATGAGGTTCAAGCTCTGAGATTGATGTTACACAGTAAGATGTTAAGTTAGTGTTGATGTTATTTGGTAAGGTGTTAAGTTAGTGTTGATGTTATAGCATAAGGTGTTAAGTTAGTGTTGATGTTATAGCATAAGGTGTTAAGTTAGTGTTGATGTTATAGCATTTAAGTTAGTGTTGATGTTATAGGGTAATGTTTAAGTTAGTGTTGATGTAATAAGGTAAGGTGTTAAATTAGACTTGATGTTATAGGGTAAGATGTTAAATTAGTGTTGATGTTATAGGGTAAGGTGTTAAGTTAGTGTTGATGTTATATGGTAAGGTGTTAAGTTAGTGTTGATTTTATAGGGTAAGGTGTTAAGTTAGTGTTGATGTTATAGGGTAAGGTGTTAAGTTAGTGTTGATGTTATAAGGTAAGGTGTTACGTTAGTCTTGATGTTATAGGGTAAGGTGTTAAGTTAGTGTTGATGTTATAGGGTAAGGTGTTAAGTTAGTCTTGATGTTATATGGTAAGGTGTTAAGTTAGTGTTGATGTTATAGGGTAAGGTGTTAAGTTAGTGTTGATGTTATAAGGTAAGGTGTTAAGTTAGTCTTGATGTTATATGGTAAGGTGTTAAGTTAGTGTTGATGTTATAGGGGTAAGGTGTTAAGTTAGTGTTGATGTTATAAGGTAAGGTGTTACGTTAGTCTTGATGTTATAGGGTAATGTGTTAAGTTAGTGTTGATGTTATAGGGTAAGGTGTTAAGTTAGTCTTGATGTTATATGGTAAGGTGTTAAGTTAGTGTTGATGTTATAGGGTAAGGTGTTAAGTTAGTGTTGATGTTATAGGGTAAGGTGTTAAGTTAGTCTTGATGTTATATGGTAAGGTGTTAAGTTAGTGTTGATGTTATAGGGTAAGGTGTTAAGTTAGTGTTGATGTTATAGGGTAAGGTGTTAAGTTAGTGTTGATGCTATAGGGTAATAGTCAAGTTGCATGATGATGTTGCTTGGCTCATGCACAATCCATTTTAATTATTTTGAGCAAATGATTTGGTATGTTACAGTTATTATATTCTTTATAATCCAGATGTGGCTCTGGTGGATTAACCATTGGCCATAAGGTAGTAGTGCAGGGGTAGTCTTTGGATTTCCTTCCCAGACCAGGCAGAAATCAGTCAATTTCTGGCATTTTCCCAACAACAGAAGGATATACACCCAGTGCTGTACAATACAGAGTGTTGAACTAATGTATTCGAAGAGCTTAGGTGCTCTTCTATTGATTGCTTGAAGTTTTAGCTCCACAACCAGTCTTGCCCTGAGACCCAAACACTTTGTTTTCCTGGAAGCTGCCCATATTTTTCCAGACCACTGTCTATAATCAAACAAAAACCCTCTCGGCTTCCAGTGGAGTAAAAGCCTTCAACAAATATGTCTGTTCCCTTCCCCAGCCTGTCTTGGGTCAATTGTTTCACTTCTGATCATGCCTTTCCAGATCTCTTCATGTTAGGCTTGCTCTGTCTGCCCCATGTGTGTTTCAGTCTTCCCCGAAGCACCTTACCATTGGGAGTCCCAAGTATAGCCTGACTGGTAATGATGTCCACCAGTACCTTAAACATTTGGTCCAACCATTGCCTGGTCTGCTGTTATAAAATAGTTCGTTATCTGCAGTATTCTTTCATCTTTATGGGAGGATATAACTAAGTTGTTGATGAGCTTGGTTTACAGCCCCAACGGACCAGATTTAAATCATATCATGCTTATTTTGACCTACTCGGCAGGCCGGGAGATTTTTCATGGCATGACCATTTCTCCAGCTGTCAAAAAATAACTGATGGAGTCCATGCTCTGTCGTCAACACTTTCAGCAATGAAAGGGACTGAGCACCAATGAGGGTGACCAGGTGCATCGAAGTTGGTTCTGCGAGCCATTTTCTATTTGCATTCAATTGTTTTTATGTATTTTTTTTACAGAGGGGATTCAAATAAAATTTTTATTTTGATATCTTCAGCTGTCACCAAATCTCAGAATAACCCAATAACACTTAGACAATTGGTTAGGGTAAGAGTTGATTTATAGCTATCATCATTATGTCTACTTTCATTATTTCTATCTTCATTATTTCTATTTCTTTATGTCTATCTTCATTATTTCTAGCTTCATTATTTCTAGCTTCATTATTTCTAGCTTCATTATTTCTATTTCTTTATGTCTATCTTCATTATTTCTAGCTTTATTATTTCTATCTTCATTATGTCTATTTCTTTATGTCTATCTTCATTATTTCTATCTTCATTATTTCTAGCTTTATTATTTCTATCTTCATTATGTCTACCATCAACAGCTGGCTTCACCTTACCTACCTTTTGATGTTTTGAGCTTTAAGTCATTGATTTACTTTTTCATTGACAGACATATCACTACTTCTTCTTTCTGCTTCCTCCTTCTCCTTCTCCTATCTACTTCTTTCTCATGTAATCTATCTACATATCTTGGTAGATAATTCACTAAGGCAACAACAGCCCGTCACACCAACCATCCATGAGCACAATGAATGGCGGAATTCCGGGCCGCATGTAATCAGGATGATGTTTTCCAGATTTAACCCAACCAGGTGGTGCATGGATACTGTGGAGGTGAAACCATGATGGACAGGACCACTTCTCAACCTTGATTTCCATGACCTGATTTAATACCTGGTGGGCGGGAACAACCTTGACATTGCAGGCCACATGAGCATATAGGGCCAAACAGTGACTGTTTAACATGGCAAGTGTGCTCTCTAGACCATTCCATCTGGTGACTTCGTCATTTGAGACCCATTCATACCAGTGGATTGGGATCAAGATGCTGAGCAGCGCATGAGCTGCAGTGGTCAGCGACCCATAGCTGACTGCTAGCGTCAGGGCCAGCGAACCAGAGCTGCCAAGACCCTTCTACACCTCCACACGGTGATCCTGGATAACAAGCTGCAGCAGGGCAGACTGGCTAAGGAGAAGGGATCGAAGAGCGAATGCTAACCCGGTACTAAAAAAATGCTTGCTGAAGTCGGATGTGTTGGACCGAAAGGTGCAAATATTGCAGTCAAGCTGTAAACTACGACACAACGCATTCCATTCTCTGGACTACATTCTGCTACTTAAGCCCTTTCAGGGTTTGTTAGCGGGAGATTCTTCTTCTTCGTACGCTGTCAGACATCAACTTGAATTTGTTAGAAGAAAGCAGCTGTCATCCTGAGGCTGTCAGCACTGCCATAGAGCTTTTCTAGTGTTGGCACTGGTGATGGCCACATGTGCTTTCTCTGGTCCTTGTATGTCGGGCAATTTTGCAGCAGATGTTCAGTGGTCATTTTCCATGTACCACAGGTGCATTCATCAGTGCCACCTTTCTGTAGCGGGAGATTGAGAACGAACGAAGCCAAGCCAAGTCATACCAGTGGATTGTAAGAATCCTCCTCAGGCTATGCATGTTGAATGCTTCAATGCGCTTCTAATCTCCCTGGATAATAGTCCAGCTTTCTGAGCCCTACAGCAGGATGGCGATGACACTGGTTAAGCAAATTATCTTGGTTCTAATGAAAGCCTCTGCTGGTTTCAGACTTGATGTGGGCATTCATAGACACAGCAACCAGGCCAAATCTTCAAATCATGTTTGAGTGGCATCGTGCATCAAAGTTTTGTTCTCTGCCCAGATAAATGAAATCCTTAGTGGAGTTAGCATTGTTGCCATCAACAGAAATTCCTGCTGTTGTGAGATTGCAGAAAAGGTTTGTGGCTTGGTTTTTGCCCATGAGATGTGGAGGCCTAATCTAGGTGCAAGGTCTTCTAGGTGCACCAGGGGTTTTATCTATCTATCTCTGCCGAAGACGGATGTGTCTGACCGAAAGGTGCAAATATCACAGCCAAGCTGTAAACTAGCGACACAACACATTCCCTTCTCCGGACAACATCCTGCTATTTGCAAAGCCCTATTCAGGTAGCAGTAGATTGGGAATGGACGCAGAAGAAGAAGAAGAATCTATATATCTGTCTACATGTATGTCTACAAATATGTAATCTGTATGTCTACCTATCCACCAGGATCACATGCCATACCAGGGACATCACACATACAACGACGACCTCAATTATTCCTGTTTTACCTGGTTTATGGCGGCTGTCAATTCTCAATTTTTCTTGACAGACTGTAAACTCAGGTTTGTGGGTGTGGGTGTTTGTGGGTTTGGTTGAGTGTGGGTGTTTGATGGTGTGGGTGTTTTGTGGGTCTGGTTGGGTGTGGGTGTTTGATGGTGTGGGTCTGGTTGGGTGTGGGTATTTGATGGTGTGGGTGTTTGTGGGTTTGGTTGGGTGTGGGTATTTGATGGTGTGGGTGTTTGACGGTGTGGGTCTTTGTGGGTTTGGTTGGGTGTGGGTGTTTGATGGTGTGGGTCTTTGTTGGTTTGATTGGGTGTGGGTGTTTGATGGTGTGGGTCTTTTTGGGTTTGGTTGGATGTGGGTGTTTGATGGTGTGGGTTTGGTTGGGTGTGGGTGTTTGTGGGTTTGATTGTGTGTGGGTGTTTGAGGGTGTGGGTTTGGTTGGGTGGGGGTGTTTGATGGTGTGGGTGTGGGTGTTTGATGGTGTGGATGTTTGATGGTGTGGGTGTTTGTGGGTTTGGTTGGGTGTGGGCATTTGATGGTGTGGGTCTTTGTGGGTTTGGTTGGGTGTGGGTGTTTGATGGTGTTTGTGTTTATATATGATTGTGAGAGTTTGAATGTGATTGTGTTTGTTTGGGATTGTGGGTGTTTATTTGTGATTGCAGGTGTGGGTGTTTGTATGTGGTTGTGAGTGTTTGTTTGGGATTGTGAGTTTTTTAATGTGAGTGTATGTTTGTGATTGTGGGTGTATGTACGTGTGTGTTTGTATGTGATTGGGAAATTTGTATTCAACTGTGGGTGTTTGTATGTCTGTGGTTGTGGGTGTATGTATGTGACTGGTGGGTGTTTGTTTGTGATTGGGATTTGTGTATTTTATTGTGGGTATGTATATGTGATTGGGGTGTTTGCATGTGGGTATTTGTATGTGATTTGGGTGTTTTTATATGGCTGTTGGTGTTTGTATGAATGTGACTGTGGGTGTTTGTATGTGATTGGGGTGTTTTACATGTGTGTGTTTGTGGATGTTTGTATGTGATTGTAAGTGTTTATAAAGGATTGGATATGTTGCCTGTTCATATCTGGGTGTGGGGATAATGATGTTTTTATTCTGGTGTGGTAGGGAGGAACTGTTCTTACCTTGGTGTATGTAAGGATTGTTGTGAGCTGTTCTTATCTTAGTGTGTGTAAGGATTGGTGTGGGGTGTTCTTACTTGGGTGTGTGTAAGGATTGGTGTGGGGTGTTCTTACTTGGGTGTGTGTAAGGATTGGTGTGGGGTGTTCTTACTTGGGTGTGTGTAAGGATTGGTGTGGGGTGTTCTTACTTGGGTGTGTGTAAGGATTGGTGTGAGCTGTTCTTATCTTAGTGTGTGTAAGGATTGGTGTGGGGTGTTCTTACTTGGGTGTGTGTAAGGATTGGTGTGGGGTGTTCTTACTTGGGTGTGTGTAAGGATTGGTGTGGGGTGTTCTTACTTGGGTGTGTGTAAGGATTGGTGTGGGGTGTTCTTACTTGGGTGTGTGTAAGGATTGGTGTGGGGTGTTCTTACTTGGGTGTGTGTAAGGATTGGTGTGAGCTGTTCTTATCTTAGTGTATGTAAGGATTGGTGTGGGGTGTTCTTACTTGGGTGTGTGTAAGGATTGGTGTGGGGTGTTCTTACTTGGGTGTGTGTAAGGATTGGTGTGGGGTGTTCTTACTTGGGTGTGTGTAAGGATTGGTGTGGGGTGTTCTTACTTGGGTGTGTGTAAGGATTGGTGTGGGGTGTTCTTACTTGGGTGTGTGTAAGGATTGGTGTGGGGTGTTCTTACTTGGGTGTGTGTAAGGATTGGTGTGGGGTGTTCTTACTTGGGTGTGTGTAAGGATTGGTGTGGGGTGTTCTTACTTGGGTGTGTGTAAGGATTGGTGTGGGGTGTTCTTACTTGGGTGTGTGTAAGGATTGGTGTGGGGTGTTCTTACCTGAGTTTGCAAAGGAACTGAGTGTTCTAATTTGCGTGTTTGTTGGTAGGGGTTGGATATTTTTATCTCAGGTTGGACTGGGTGTTTTATCTGGGGTAAGGTAGGTGTTTGATCTGGGGTTGGGTTGGGGGTTTTGGCGGGTGTTTTAATGGGGTTTGGTTGGGTGTTTTGTATGGGGTTGGGGAGGGTGTTTTATTTGGGCTGGGGGGGGGGGTGTTTTATCTGGGGTTGATTTGAGTGTTTTATCTGGGGTAACCGTGGGTGTTTTATCTGGAATAAGAGGGGGGGGTGTTTTTTCTGGGGTAAGGGGGGGGGGAGGGAATGTTTTATCTAGGTTAAGGGGGATGATGTTTTATCTGAGGTAGAGGTGAGTGTTTTGTCAGGGTATGGAGTGGATGTTTTGTCTGAGATGGGGGTTGTCTGGGGTTGGGTTGGGGGTTTTGTCTGGGGTAAATGGTGGGGAGACAGTTATCTGGGGTAGGGATGGGTATTTTATCTGGGGGGGGGGGGGGGGTTCCGGGGTTGGGCTGGGTGTTTTATCTGGGCTAAGTGGTGAGGGGTGTTTGATCTTGGGTTGGGTGTTTTTCTGTGGGCGGAGGATGTTTTATATGAGATGGGGGGGGGGGGGGTGTTTTATCTGGGGTTGGTTTGGGTTTTTTAATCTGGGATTGGGGTAGGTATTTTATCTGGGGTAATGGGGGGGAGTGTTTTATCTGGGGTAAGGGGGAGGGTGTTTTATCTGGGGTAGGGGTGGGGGGCAGTGGTGTTTGATCTGGGCAGGGATGGGAGCTTTGTCAGGATATGGAGTTAATGTTTTGTTGGGTGGGGGCGGATGTTTTATCTGTAGTATGGCTGAATATTTTATCAGGCAGGAGTAGGGGTTAGGTACAACATACTAACAATGGCCGCATATCACATCAGGGTCAGATACAACAAACTGAACAAGGCCCCACTTCATGTTAGGGTCAGGTAGGACCCCCACCTTATGCCCAATCAGTGCATTTAGAAACGGGCTCATTACAGCAGCCTGACCAACAAGTTGGGGATCGTCACTGTGATCCCCATAATGGCGAGCTTATTGAGAAGCACTTCCTTGCACTACATCAAGCAAGACCCAGATTCACCTTCCTCAGTGCACACCGGATTAAAAGAAGACTCACTACAAACTCACTAACAGAGATACATTGTCAGAAGTCAGGAACTCAGAACAAGAAGCTTCGAGGACATCAACAACCGGGATGAAATCAGGATGGGGGTTGCTCTGTCAGATATAGTAGCACAGTCTTTAATGAGTAGAGTGAGACATACACAATAACAACCTGTGGTATGAGAATGGAGATTGAGGTGGTTCCTGCAGCTCTGAAGTGGTTTTCTGAGGCGATATTAATCAGAGCAGTCATCATGTCTGATTCTCAGTCCTTGCTTTTAAAGATTCTTCTTCTTCTTCTTACGCAGTCAGACAGTAACCATTATTTTTTCGAAAAAAGCAGCGGTCATCCTGAGGCTGTCGACACTGCCATAGAGCTTGTCTAGTGTTGCCACTGGTGATGGCCACATCTGCTCTCTCTGATCCTCGTATGTCGGGCAGTTTTGCAGCAAATGCTCAGCGGTCATTTTCCCGGTACCAAAAGGGCATTCGTCGGTGCCACCTATCTTCAATTTGTTGAATAGGTGGTACCTCAGTCTATTGTGGCCAGTGCGAAGTCTGAAGACCACGACCTGCTGTCTTCTGTTCAACTGGTAATAGGCATCGTTTTTGGTGTAGCCAGTATGTTTGGTTTCCCATTTGGTCATGTATCTAGCTCTAATAAGCCGTTTTGACTCTTCGTATGTCATACTAGTATCTGGTTGTGGTAGTTTTGCACCTTCTTTTGCCAGTCTGTCTGCCTCCTCGTTGCAGTGAGATGGAACCCACTGCACCACTACCCTTTTTGGTGCGGCTTGCTGGCATAGTTGACAGACTACTGCTCTTAAATCATTAAGTTCAGTATTTTTCTGGCTTTTTAGTACAATGACTACGGCCAGAGCATCTGTAAGCAGGACAATGTGGCTTTCATTCCTTTTACCTGTCACCATTTCTTCCACTGCCGCCCTCAGTGCCTCTGCCTCCGCTCTCAAATTGCTTGTGTATTTTCCAGTAGCGAATGACAGTGTTATTTTTTTGCCATTTGGTAGGTTCAGAAATGCTCCTGCCCCTCCGTTCTGTGTTGTATTTGTTACGGAACCGTCAGTGTATGCATGGGTCCAGTCCATGCTTGGGTAGTTTTCCGTTATGTAACTCAGGGTAGTATCTCTTCTTTCTTTTTCAGACTGGCAGTTTTTGTTTCCAATACCTGGTATATTTTCTACCACCTCTGGAAATATATGCTGCCTCCAGGTAGGTTTTTGTACAGTAGGGATGGGCTTTGGTGTTAGTGCGTTCATGGGGTTTTCGTGCATCTTTGCTTTGGCTATTTCTGCAAAGTTTCTCCGCTTTAGTTTCCCATTTCCGAAATTGTTTAGTCTCTGGTGCATTGGATGGTCAGTCAGTCTTCTGAGTTTCTCAGATTGCAGCTGGGCTCTGCAGTCTCTTCTGTCGGTCATGGATTGCAGTTTTGTAATCTTTTCAAGTTCTACAATTGGCGTTGACTTCATGCCTCCTGTTATCTCTCATGGCTTGGTTTTGGAGTTTGCTAATTTTATCGAAGTTCGCCTTTGCTGCTGTTGTCCATGCCGCAATGCCATACTCGAGAACTGGTCTCACTCTTCCAGTGTACAGTTTCTTTAGTATACTTTCGTCTGCTCCCCAGCTTGTGCCAGCAAGTTTCCTCATGATTGCCATTCTTTCTCTGGCTCTCATTCAGTTTCTATCGATCTGACTTTTCCATGTCATGCGCCGATCAAATGTGACTCCCAGGTAGTTTGGGTTGTCGTTTGGCTGCAGGTATTTGCCGTTTAGACTTAATTTGGTGTTTTGGGGTTTGATTGATAGCGAGAATATTGTACATGTGGTTTTTTCCTCGTTTATTTTGACCAGCCATGAGTTCGCCCACTATTCCAGCGATGTTAGGGCCTGCTGCATCCGATTTCTTGCTATGGTGAGATTCTTTTCAGAGGTCCACATAGCCAGATCGTCTGCAAACATTGAGCTATGAACTCTTCTTGGTATATTCTCTGTAATGTCATTTATATACACCAGGAAGAGTGTGGGTGACAGTACTCCCCCTTGGGGTACTCCCTGCTCAAGTGTCACCTTTTTGCTCATCTGCCCTTGTACTTGAACTCTGGCCGTTCTGTTTTTGAGGTAGTGGTTGATCCACTTGTACATTTTCCCACAAACTTCACTTCTTCTTAGCTTCTTTCCAGACTTTGTCAAATGCCTTTTCCAGGTCCACCCAAACCGCTACTGTGTGTTTCTGTTCCTGGTAGGCATCTTCTATTTCCTGGACTATGAGGATGACCTGGTCCTCAGTGGATCTGTGCTGTCTAAAGCCTGCTTGCTGTGGAATTAGTATGCGTTTTTCTTCCAGATGCCACATCAGTCTGGTGTTTATCATACGTTCCATCAGTTTGCCGACACAGCTCAGTAGGCTGATAGGCCTGTATCCATTTGGATCTGTTTTGTCCTTTCCTTTCTTTGATACTGGTACAAGTACTGCGTCTTTCCATGCCTGGGGTACAATACCCCTTTTCCAGCTTTGGTTCAGGACTGATAGCAGTTTCCTCTTTGCTGTTTGGCCCAGCCCCATCAGCATTTCGTTTGTTATCCCGTCTTTTCCGGGAGATTTCCTTTTCTTTAATGTTCTCATGGCCTCTTCCATTTCGTTCATTGTTAATTTTGCCATCATATGCTCTTCTGGTGCCATATTGATGTTGTCGTGCCCTTTTTGCTCTTCATTAATGTCTGTATGCCTATCTGCAGGATCATCTATGTGGTTCGCTCTGGCATAGTGTTCAACAAAGGCGTTTGCGGCTTTTTTTCCAGTGAGCAAGTTTTCGCCTTGCTTGATGGTAATTTGTTTGTTTGACGGAGTTTCGTCATTCATGGCTCTGACTAACTTCCATAGTTTGTTCCCTTCTTTGTCTAAGTTGAGGCTTTCAGTTTTGTTTTTCCAGCTTTCTCTTGCTGTTTGGTTTAGAGTGTATTTGTATTTCGCCGTGGCGGCTTTGAGTGCGATATTTGCCTCCATAGATTGTTCTCTCTCTGCCATGTTCCTAGCACTTGTGACTTTGTCTTCTGCTTTCGGCAACTCATCATTCCAATAGGGCTTATAATTTTTCCTTGCCCCTCTTGGGATGGTTTCAGTGGCATTTTGTTGTTCCGTGTGTTGATGGTTTCACACAGCCCATCTGTCAGGCTTGCAAATCTGTCCCAGTCGGCTCGTTTGTAATTCCAACGTGGGAGCGGTTTTGTTTCCTGTGGGCCTACTTCCATATCAATTTCTAGCCTAATTGGCCTGTGGTCGCTACCTGCCAATTGGTTTAGCACCTGGCGGTCTATTTTATGGTGAATGTCCACTGTGGAGAAGGCCAAATCTGGAGTCGAGGTGGTATGCCATGTTCTAGAATAGAAGCTAGGGCTATCCTCCGGCCTATTGATTAGATGGAGATTTGTGTCTATCTCCCAATCTTCCACTTCGTCACCTCTGCTGTCTGTGTCCGAGTATCCCCATCTCTCCGAGTGGCTGTTGAAGTCTCCAACTACTATGCAGTTGGAGTCTTTGACTTCCATACTCGAGAGCGATAGGTCCTTATTTGGTGGTCCGTACAGGTTGAAGATGCGGATCTTCGTCTCTTGAGCCATTATGTCAACTCCTACAATTTCTGCTTGTCCGGTGTGATTGACAGATACCACGCTACTCGGTATGCAGTTACGGGTCAGTATCAGAACCCCTCCTTTGTGACCTTCTCTATCCAGACGGAAGACCTGGTATCCTCTGATTGAGAATTTATGGTTGCTGTTGAGGTGCGTTTCTTGGATACATACTACGTCAATCTTACCTTCATGCAAGTGATGTGTTAGGGAAAGCTTTTTGTTAATGACTCCCTCCGCATTCCACTGAAGTATTTTGAGGGTCTTGAGTTTTTGGTCAATAGAAATTGCCTCATAGCCATGTGCCTTTACTCCACGACACATGGGTGGGTGACCACCAGTAGTCAAGGGTGGGCGCCTTTCGAGGCATGAGGCCCGGCACTCTCGCTGCCTGGCGGGACTCCGCAGGATGAGCGCCATTCATTTTTCTGATAAGTTGTACTGTCATCATTCTGCGATTTACGTTGCACTGTTTCATTAAGCCTGTGGCCCAGTGCATCTGATTTCAACAGGCGTTTCTGTAGGGATGCCCTCCTTAGCCTTTGGCTGTCCCCAGCCTATCTGCAAGACAGCAGTTGTTTGTGATCAGAGTTGTCTCTCTTATGGAAGTTGTCTTACAGGACTAGCGAGTCTTGACTAATCGTGTCTTTAGGGTGCAGTGATGATATATGAGATATGATATATGATATGGACTATGTACTGGTTTGTACTAACCCGGAAGAGAGGCAGTCCAGTGTGTCTGTATCCCAGGATCGTCACGTCCTGCCAGAAACGTAGCATTTGCATGTGAGTGGGGTATCTCTTTGCTCCCTTTATGTTCTCGGCTTCTCTGCAGTGATGGTACGCCTAGCATTCCCCGCCACCTGGGAGGTTGACACAATAGGGCAGATGTGCAATGTCCGCTAGTATGCATCTCTTCTGCGTCCATTGGTATGGCTGATAGCATACAGAGGTAGAGATCGAGGCAGAAGTGCATTTAACCAGGGGACAAGCCTGGTAATGTCACGGAGATGTTGTTCGCCTGGTGTGCGGACATATCTCATGGTCATGGGTTGAGTCTCGACAGTTCACAGTGAGGTGGCTGCTCTACTGTTTTCGACACCCCGACCAAGAACTAAGTCTTATGTTGGTGGTTTCACACCCCATCGCCGTATAGGGTGAATATCGAGCAGCTATCCGCCCGCTTTGATCGGCGGACGGCATAGACCTCTTTCTGCGGCTCGACTGGGTAGGGCTGAGGCGCGAGCCCCAGGTCCCGACCATATCAAAGCCTCCCATTACAGTGGTGCTGACATTTTGGGCGGGATTCCGGCTTACCAGCCGTAATCCCTCACATGGTAGCCTCACGCCATTGGCTTATCAGCCTGGTACGTGAACCAAAAAGTCTGCGGCTCCTCTCGAATTGAGCAGGATTACCGTAGCAACGCCCTGTCATTAGTAGGGTAAAACTGACCTGTCTTCCGATGGTCTATTACCAGCATATTACAGGTTTTGAAGATTCACAAAGGATGGCTGTTTTTTTAAGTGGATATCAGACAGATGCCTCAAACCTTCAAGGACTTTGGTTGATCTACTGTCCAACCTTGCTGAAATTAATGGTAATCAAAACGTTGACATGTTAACTTCAAAAGCTAACAACTTGATTTCAAAAGCTGATATCTTAACTTCAAAAGCTGACATTTTGACTTCAGAAGCTGATATCTTAACTTCAAAAGCTGATAACTTAACATCAGAAGCTGACATCTTGACTTCAGAAGTTGACATCTTAACTTCAGAATCTGACATCTTGACTTCAAAAGCTGATATCTTAACTTCAAAATCTGACATTTTTTTTACTTCAGAAGCTGATATCTTAACTTCAAAAGCTGACATCTTAACTTCAAAAGCTGATATCTTAACTTTAAAAGCTGACATCTTGACTTATAAAGCTGACATCTTGACTTCTAAAGCTAACATCTTGACTTCAAAACCTGATATCTTGACTTCCAAAGCTGATATCTTAACATCAGAAGCTGACATCTTGACTTCAGAAGTTGACATCTTAACTTCAGAATCTGACATCTTGACTTCAAAAGCTGATATCTTAACTTCAGAAGCTGGCATTTTGATTTCAGAAGCTCACATCTTGACTTCAAAAGCGCCCAGAATTTGGAGATTAGATGGGTGAGGGACACAGCTTTTTGAAATAGATAAATGGCTGCTTGTAGACTGATAAAAACCAAACTGCAGGAGCTGGACGACACACCTGGGCTGAATGGACATCAAACTATATACAATCAGCAAGCTACAAGAATCATCAAAATCCATATCCCTCATATCCTTTGCCATTTTATTGGATAAACTGAGCATCTATGTGTCTTCCTGAATTGCAGTTATGTCGATTATGTGTTATTCAATATATTCATTTATATTTCACATTTTTATATTAAAACTCTGTGTTTTTTTCTTCACAGTGGTAGATGTACTTTTCTGAACTTTGAGCAATGTAACGTACTTCTTGGCCGTGCGCAATGCGGGAATGCTTTATTTCGAATCAGCATGAATGAAGTCGACGGTCCTCAGAGCAAGATGCCTTATGCAAGCATTGTCGTTTGCTTCTACTCTGCACCGGGTGGTAAGTAATATTTGAGTGAAGTAATTTGAGTGGTTTGCTCGTGGATTACCAACTCCCACTCATTAGGCCTCTACCTTGTTATGGTATGGGCGGGAGTTGGGGTTGAGCGCTCGAGTGATCTGCTAAGTTATACTGGCAGGAATGGCTAGTGAGATATGCAGGCAGGAATGTCTAGCGAGATATTCAGGTAGGGATGTCTAGGGAGATATGCAAGCATGAATATGTAGTGAGATATGCAGACAGGAATGTCTAGTGAGAAATGCAGACAGGAATGTCTAGTGAGATATGCAGACAGGAATGTCTAGTGAGATAGGCAGACAGGAATGTCTAGTGAGATAAGCAGGCAGGAATGTCTAGTGAGATATGCAGACAGGAATGTCTAGTGAGATATGCAGACAGGAATGTCTAGTGAGATATGCAGCCAGAAATATCTAGTGAGATATGCAGACAGGAATGTCTAGTGAGATATGCAGACAGGAATGTCTAGTGAGATAAGCAGGCAGGAATGTCTAGTAAAATGTACAGGTAGGGATGTCTAGGGAGATAGACAGGAAGAAATGTCTAGTGAAATATGCAGGCAGTAATATCTAGTGAGAAATACAGCCAGGAATGTCTAGTAAAATGTACAGGTTGGGATGTCTAGGGAGAAAGACAGGAAGAAATGTCTAGTGAAATATGCAGGCAGGAATATCTAGTGAGAAATACAGCCAGGGATGTCTAGTGAGATAAGCAGGAAGGAGTATCTAGTGAGATACAGCGGGATTAAGATCAATCTGAATTACAGAGGAAATGGGTTTTTTTTAAATTGGAGGGGTTGAAAGTGCATAAATGTTTAGGTCAAGATGGAAGAGACCAACTAGCAAAACCATTGGCTATATTATGTTCTTAATCACTTGCAAAAGGGATTTTTCTAAGAGATGGTAAGATACAGGAGTGATCCCCTTATTCAAAAAGGGAAAGAAATCAGATCCAACTAATTATAGACTGGTGAGTTTAATGAGCATAGTCTGTAAATTGTTAGAGTCAATAATCAAAGAAAACATTGTAATGCATCTAGAAAGATCTAATATAATCAGAAATAGTCAGCATGGGTTTACTAGGGGGAGATCATTCTTAACAAATCTTTTGGAATTCATGGTGGAGGTTACTAAAATGATAGATAAGGGGAAACCAGTGGATATTATTTATCTAGGTTTTGTAAAGGCTTTTGATAGAGTACTTCATCGAAGATTATTTAAAAACTTTAAATCACATGGAATATTCTTGATATATTTAAACGATTTGAACATTGGTATAGTTATCCATGATTGAAAAGTTTGCAGACGACACAAAACTATGCAGAACTGTCTAATCTATAGCAGAAGTGTATATATTGAGGTCAGATTTAGATAAAATTTGATATTGGTCTGTGATATGGCAAATGGAGTTTAATATAGATAAATGTACAGTCATCCACATGGGTAGATCCAATATGGAACATAATTACAGAATGGGAGAGAACAACATTAGAAAGATAGATAAGGAAAGGGACCTAAGGGTTATAATAGAGCATACAGGTAAGGTGAGGGAGCAGGTCCAGGTAGCAGCAAATAAGGCAAATGCAATGTTAGGTATGATAAAAAGAAATATTAAACATGGGAGTAAGGAGGTGATTGTCAAACTGTATAAAGCATTAGTTAGACCTAGATTGGAGTACTGTGTACAGGTGGGGAGTCCTTTTCGCAGACGAGATATAAACATGTTGGAAAGGATACAAAGAAGAGTGACAAAACTGATAGTGGGATTACAGAATTACAGTTGCAAGGAAAGACTCAGAAAAACCAGCCTACAGTGTCTAGAAAAGAGAAGAATTTGAGGTGACAATACAGGGTTATAAAATAATCACAGGAAAGGTTAAATTAGACTACAAAAAGTTTTCAAAATACAACCACTAACAAGAACAAGAGGGCATAGATACAAATTAACTTTAAAAAAAAGGTCCAGATGGGATATTAGTAAATATTTTTTGTCAGAAAGAAGTACAAAGAAGAGGAAGGTATCATTCTGATTGGCAGTGGGATCAGAGCCTTTGTCACAGCATGTTAACTGGGTTTGGTCATCAGTAGATACATGCTCCATTCTACCTTGCTACAAATGGGTACCGTACTTACTATTAGGAAAGACAAGGCAGCAAGGATGGAAACTGGTACATGCTCTCATCAAAAAAAAAAAAAAAATTACATTTTTTAAACATTGTTTATAGTAAATCCTAGTACAAGGAATCCTCTAACACTTCTTCACTGATAGCAATGTCTTCTTTTTTATTATCTTTGACCTTACAACATACTTTTTTTCCAGTGTTCGATTACAAGCGTGTAAAAGTCAAAGAGCTTAAGCCAGATTGCTTTTTGGACCATTTGAGTGGAATCAAAGATACCAATGGAAAGACACTGATAAAAACTATCTTACCAGACAACATTTCACTGGAAGACTTACAAGATTCAAATACAAGATCAGCTATTGATGAGGGTAATATCATCCTCTTCTTCTTTCTTGTCTGCAGTCACATATCCACATCAGTGGCTTCAGCAAAATCATCTGCTCTTTCTTGTCTGCAGTCACATATCCACATCAGTGGCTTCAGCAAAATATTCTGCTCTTTTTTGTCTGCCGCTAACATATCCACATCAGTGGCTTCAGCAAAATCATCTGCTCTTTCTTGTCTGCAGTCACATATCCACATCAGTGACTACAGCAAAATCATTTCCTCTTTTTTGTCTGCCGTTACATATCCACATCGTGGCTTCAGCAAAATCATCTGCTCTTTCATGAACTCATGAATTATCAGCAACCTTGGTCTGTGAGCCCATACTGTGGTTTTGTTAGGATCTGTGCTTTTGTCTGCCTTGGATTGTGAAGGCAGTTCTTAGTTTATATTATTGTGTTGTTTGGCTGGCATGTGGCGATTCAAAGGACTGCTGTTGTCAAATAATTTCAAGGAATTGAAGATTAGTTAGTCAGTCAGTCAGTCAGTTGGTTAGTTGCCTATTGCAAGTAAAGATGGTGACAGCATCAGACATGTATATTCAGATGGGACTACATATGACTGTACAGCTTGAACTGAGAGTGACAAACTTTACTGCATGTAGGGCACACATGAACAGCGTTACAATTTGGACCGTCTTGCATTCTGTCCTTTTGTTCAGCTCGCTTTTTCTGCAACAAGTTGTCCGGTTTGAAGATGCAGCACAGCGAATGAGCTGACAGCAGCCAGTGACTCATAGCTTGCTGCTTGTGTCAAGGTCAGCGAACTAGAGCTGACCAAGACCCTATTCCACCTCCAAACGGCAGCCCTGGAAACAGGCTACACTAGTGTAGTCTGGTTAAGAGAATAGGTATCGCAGTAATCACAGCCTCACTGTACACTGCGGCACAGTGTCACAATGTCTTTTCAGGATGAACGCCGAAAAAGAAATTGTTTCCTCAATGATTTCAATCACACATCCACGTCATTTCCTCCAACAAAGTCATACCTGCTGCTGTCCTTATTAGTCGTGGTATGTTGCACTGTGTTCTGATGTGTGTGGTAGTAGTGCATCCATCTTCAGCATACATTGGAAGAGGAGAACTGCTTTTCAAGCATTTGAATGTCCCCAGTCTTCCTGCAAGCCAGTACTTATTAGCCATGAGAGTTGTCTTTTCTAGAAAAACTGTTATAACTGGTCTACTGAGCCTGACCTAACCAATTGAGTGTAAAGTACATTCAGCTCCAGTAAAGTTCAGTCCAAGTGCAAGCTCCACATCAAATGACAGCTGCAATGGATCACCAACATCCTCTGCCTCTGTCCTTGAGGATACAATCTACCAGTTATTTCTCTATGTTTTGATGTTATCCTCCTACATCTAGCGCTGTTTACCTCTTGCATGCTTGCCCTCCATCTTACCTCTCAGTATTGTTTTCAGCAAGGTTTTTTAATAATAATAATGTTTCCAAAGGCATCAAAGGCCCGTTGTGACAATCGATCACTACCATGTCCAACTGCTGAGGCTTGTTCATGCGTAGTGTATTAACCAAAATCCCTACAGATTCCCCAGGTAGAGCCCAGTACTCTGCAGCCTCGGGATGAGGGCTACAAGGAGTGTGTGTTGAACCAATTTTTGTGTTGGCTTTCTTTGTCTGTCCATGTCGGGCTCCCTGTTTCTTCACCTTCCACCCACGTGGCCTCTGGAATGTATCCACTTTCGGATCAGCGTGACACTTGAGGTACAGAGAATACGAGGTTGGGAGAGGTATGGTGTAACCTCCAGTTGAGGGAGGCAGGAGGTAGGTGGCTTCAGTCCGAGCAGGAAGGCCCTTGAGAAGTGATAACCTGGGCTGAATTCTGGGGTGCAGTTAAGCGGAACGTTAAATGCCATCTTGGACTGTTTTCCCACGGTTTAAGTCAGGCACAGCTGCAGCAAAATGTAGCATAATAACAGGGTAACTGAACGAAAGCACATGAATTCCACTCAGATTACCTGATGATCTGCCCAAACCTTCTGGAAATAAACACAAAATGGAGGACTTGTTGAGGGAGAATAACAAAGCAATCCACATGAGTGAACATTGGAAACATGAAGTCAAGTAAGTACTGGGGCTTGAAAGCAGAGCAAGGAATACTAACCCTGTAACCTGCCATGTATGTTGTTTTTAGTCCATGGGGCTAGCAACCTCAGTATGTAAAACTTATTTGTTATTAACTTCACTTACTCTAATATAGAGTGTAGAGGTCTCGTTTTTATCTTTCTTGTGTTTTATAGTTTCTACAGGATCTGGTATCTGACCCCATGCACAACCTTTCTCAACCTGACTTCATTGCTCCGGGATGTACAGGTCGTCTTTTTTTGTATCTTATAGTGTCTACTGGATGGGGTATAAACCTTATGTACAACCCACTTTAGCTGGTCACCTCTAACTGGCAGGTTTCAGCATTACTATTCGATGGACCTCTTTTCCAGCCCCGACAACACACTGATTCTAGTTATTTTTTTAAAACTATCATTCACTGTTTATTTCTAGTGCTGCGGTCCACCAGAAGGATTTATAGAACTGAAGAAAAAAAGTCACTTGCCCCTTCAGTCACCATGGAATTGGCAGGATAGGTTTACAAGCGTTTGGACCCCATGTCCCTTTGGTCAGGAGACATGTAGCCTATCAACTCTGCCACTATCTCAACCACCCACTCAGCTACCATCTCTCTATCTTAACACCTTTACTACCAGTTCATCTCTTAAAAACTTATCAACCAAAAATGTTTCTGCTTGCTCACACCTGACCATCACGTTTCATCTTTACAGTGACTGTCAATGATTACCGCACAAGGTACAAGCAGCCACCTAGAGATACTATCATGTAAGGGTTCAGTTCTTGTTGTTGTTTATCTTTGTTTATTAAAAAATATCTTATTCCTACATCATCAGACATCCACATATAGGGATCCAACAACACCATTTATGTGTCTTGTCCTTATGAGTTACGTTGCATTGTGTTCTACACTTTGTGGTCTATTGCATCTGTCTACAGCATGTATTTGTTTACGACTGCTTCCCTAGCATTTGGCTGTCCTCAGCCTACATGCAAGACAACAGCTTTGTGCTGTCAAAGCTGTCTCTGCAAGGAAAGGCTTCCTTGGTCTGTTGAGACTTTCCAATATAATTCTGTTCAATGCTAAAACTCTTCTACAAAATTATATTAAAATTACATTCTTGAAATTTTTTAACATATGCGAGGGACAGTCATTAAGTAGCATGAATTTGATGAATTATTTTTTTATAAAAGCACAAACCAGAAATGTTTTTACATAGAACTACTGGCTGGCAACACACTTTGTCCACCTGTCCACTAGCTCTCCACCACATTCTCCCTAGAAAAAAGCTTTTGTTGTGACCTTTAACCAATTTTGCACCGCCTTCATTACCTCGTTGTCAGCTGCCTTGGGCCCCCATCTGTTACACACTTTCCTATAGCCAATGTCATCATGGATAATTTTGTATACTGCACCATGACTCATGTTGAAGTCTACGGCTAGTTCTTCAACAGTGACTAATCTATTGCTACGGACTAGCTGGTCGATATGCTGTTTCACTGTGTCAGTTGCCACATTTGCTGGTCTCCCACTCCGCTGCGCTGTTTATCAATGACGTTTTGTCTTCTGTTTTGAAATCTTTCTAGCCATTCATACACTCTCCTTTGGCTCAAACATCTGTTTCTATACTGAACCTTTATTCTTCTGTAGATTTTAGAAGGTTTCACACCCTCTGACCACAAAAACAAATGTTTTGTTCTTCCATGGTCTAAGTTGACAGTGAAGAGGCCATGTTATGTGCTATATTCTACATGTGCTCACTGCTTGATCATCATGACCCCTACATGGAGTATTTCTAAAGAGCCAGTTTGAAAAGATTTTCCATTTACATACTTTTCCATGCACTTTATAATAATATTCTTGTTACTATTAATGTGACTGTCTCTTGTGCGAGTGTGTGTAGATATGTATATATGCGTGTGTGTGTTTTTTACATTTCTTATTTCTTTTTCCAGATGTTTTGAGCAACTTGGTTAAATTAAAATTCATTTTAAAACTCCAGTAAAGCCAAAGTTTGTATCTATCTGGGATAAAATATTAACCTAGCTTGCACACTACACATCAACTGCAGGACACGCATTCTTTATTCCTCAACCCAATAAATCCTGCCCCTATTAATCCTGCCTGCAGCCCATGAGAATTAATGGTGATATAATAGTTTAAAATTTCTTTGTTTTAAGAATTCCTTAAAAAAACATTTCATAAAAACTAAATTTACTTAAATTTTCAATTCATTCTCAAAATGGATTACAAATTATTATTAAAATTGACACTTTGAATTTCAAAATTGTGTCTTAACAAATTTCATATCAAAGCTCTGAATGAAAAAAAATAAAAAATCATTGACATAGAAAGCCTTAATAGAACGTATAAGGTATACAAAAATATGGCCTCTGACTTTTCAGTTTTACAAATAGATACGCTTAAGTAATTATATTAATAATACAACCTTTTACCTTCTGTTGTAAAAAACAGTAATAATATGTCAAATAAAAGTGTGGCCTGCCAGACATGTTATAAGAGGCATCCAAGAAGGGTTGGGCATGGGGCTGGCTACCCTACCCTTTAGAAACTTTACACCGCACAAACTTCAACAGGTATGGGAGGGTCAACATTTGGTGACTTGGTTTGTATTTGTTGAAGATCTGTGCTCTACAGGGAGCTAAAAATGTTTTGATTGATTGATTTATAAAACCAACCTTTGAATTTCATTTTTAAAATGTATGAATTAATAAATCTTAAAATTGATATTTTTCAAATTTAAAATTACAACTTAGAATTTCTGAGAAGGTAACATAAAATGTTAGTTGTGGATATAACAGATTAGTTGTGGATATAACAGGTTAGCTGTGGATATAACAGGTTAGTTGTGGATATAACAGGTTAGTTGTGGATATAACAGGTTAGTTGTGGATATAACAGGTTAGTTGTGGATATAACAGGTTAGCTGTGGATATAACAGGTTAGTTGTGGATATAACAGGTTAGTTGTGGATATAACAGGTTAGTTGTGGATATAACAGGTTAGTTGTGGATATAACAGGTTAGTTGTGGATATAACAGGTTAGTTGTGGATATAACAGGTTAGCTGTGGATATAACAGGTTAGTTGTGGATATAACAGGTTAGTTGTGGATATAACAGGTTAGTTTTGGATACTGGCATTTCCCCAGCTAGTTATGCAAGTATTGTATCTTTTAGTATTCTCCTGATCTGCACCCCTCTCCTCCCTCACATAACCACTGCACTCCCTCCCCACTCACCCCCTAATCACTCACCCCCTCCCCACTCACTCCCTCCTCACTCACCCCCTCCTCAAGATGTGACATTAACTCGACCTTCTGTGGCAGTTCTAGACATTACTATCGTACTACACACTACTTTGGGGAGGAAGACTAACATCTGGTCAGACACAACATACTGATAAGACATGTTAGTCAGGCAAAATATGCTGGCCAAGACCCCCGCCTCAACTTTCCTGTAGTCCTCCCTGGAAATGGACTGTTCTTCTTGGCATGTTAGCTAATGAGGTGGGGGATCGATGTGATCTCTGTATTAGTGAGGAACATGCAGATGCAGCCAAGTATAGCACAACCACCTAGAGGACCTCCACCCACCTTCATAAACATGCTCGGGATATGAGAAAAGATACCGAAACCCGTCACTAAAGTGAACCTAGAGTAAACCTAATAATTCTTGGCATTCACAACAACAGTAACGCACTTCTTCTTTATCGTCACAGTAACCTATAACGTTCTGTATGACAGTTCTTATACCTGTTATCATATGTCACAGTACAGTCCTACTCAGAGAATCACGGTTATGAAACCTAACCTAATAAGTTACAGTGTTACTCTCCCTTGTATGCTGCAGTGATTCTCAAATTCGTTCTTCCTTGACGTTCGTCCTGAAAAGGATGTTTTTGTCATAGTTTAAAAGGACGCTGTGATATCTGCACCTTTCAGCCCAACACATCCGATTTCAGCTGGCATTTTTTGATATAAGGTTTGCCTTCCCGAGGGGATCCCTATTCTATTAGTCAGACTACACTGGCACAGCCTGTTTCCAGTGCCGCTGCTTGGAGCCGAAATATGGTCTGGGTCAGCTCTGGTTTGTTGACCCAGATACAATCAGTCAGCTGGCTGCTGTCAGCTCATTCCCTGTACTGCATCTTCAACCCCTTACAACTTCCTAAAAGATACAAGACACGGGGCTTCACAATATTGGCTATTTGTTAAGTCTTCAAATTAGCACTCAAGACAAATGCTACGCAATATTCAATAGCTTTCACTAAAGTTAAGAACTACCTCTTTCAACAACCAAATCACAAATCTCATGAATTACCTGTTCTCACAACTAAACCACAAGTACCAATCTCATGAATTACCTGTACTCACAACTAAACCACAAGCACCAATCTCATGAATTACCTGTTCTCACAACTAAATTACAAGTCTCATGTACGATACTATTGATGACTAACTATCAGGGGGTTCGTACATGTCGCACCACAGATGTTGGTCCCTGTACTAGTTTAACCCAGGTTTTTATCCATTAGTCTGATAATTCATGACCCTTCTATTTTTATATCTCTATAATATAAACATATCTACCTATAATCAGCTCTAAGTTCTCAAATAATTCAATATCTTTTGGTTATACATTTTTAATGTGTTTCGTCTCTCAGATGGCTCTCTCAGATCTGCTATAAGACTCAGATCTCGCAGATTGGTTCAGCTCTCAGATCAAATCTTTCATATCTACTCAGCTCTCAAATCTTTAACTCTGCCTTCATTTGTATTTCCACTGACCGAGCGTCTCTGGTCCAGAGTTTGCATCTCTGTCATACTTCCTAGATATGCCCACTTGTCCCTCTTAACTTGTCCATTCTTCTACACATCTATACTCTCTCACCCTGTTCATCGCTTCTCTCCCTCAACCCATCCACCCTTGGCCCATGTCTTCCCTAAACTCACCCTTTCCGCCCACCCATTTCTTCCCTAATCTTCTTCTTCTTCATCGTACGCGGTCAGATAGTAACCATTATTTTTTAGAAAAAAGCGGCGGTCATCCTGAGGCTGTCGACACTGCCATATAGCTTGTCTTGTGTTGCCACTGGTGATGGCCACATCTGCTCTCTCTGATCCTCGTATGTCGGGCAGTTCTGCAGCAGATGGTCAGCGGTCAATTTCCTGGTACCACACGGGCATTCGTCGGTACCACCTATCTTCAATTTGTTGAATAGGTGGTACCTCAGTCTATTGTGGCCAGTGCGAAGTCTGAAGACAACGACCTGCTCTCTTTTGTTCAACTGGTAATAGGCATCGTTTTTGGTGTAGCCGGTATGTTCAGTTTCCCATTTGGTCATGTATCTGGCTTTAAGAAGCCGTTTTGACTCTTCGTACGTCATACTAGTATCTGTTTGTGGTAGTCTTGCACCTTCTTTTGCCAGTCTGTCTGCCTCCTCGTTGCCTTGGATGTTGCAGTGTGATGGGACCCACTGTACCACTACACTTTTTGGTGCGGACTGCTGGCATAGTTGACAGAGTACCGCTCTTAAGTCATTAAGCTCAGTGTTTTTCTGGCTTTTTAGCGCTGGGACTACGGCCAGAGCATCTGTAAGCAGGACTGTATGGCTTTCATTTTCTTTATGTGTCACCATTTCTTCCACTGCCGCCCTCAGTGCCTCTGCCTCCGCTCTGAAATTGCTTGTGTACTTACTAGTAGCGAATGACAGTGTTATTTTTCTGCCATTTGGTAGGTTCAGGAATGCTCCTGCCCCTCCATTCTGTGTAGTGTTTGTTACAGAACCGTCGGTGTATGCATGGGTCCAGTCCATGCTTGGGTAGTTTTTCGATATAAAGCTTAGGGTAGTATCTCTCCTTTCTTTTTCAGTCTGGCAGTTTTTGTTTGCAATACCTGGTATATTTTCTACCACCTCTGGAAATATATCCTGCCTCCAGGTAGGTTTTCGTACAGTAGTGATGGGCTTTGGTGTTGTTAGTACGTTTATGGGATCTTCGTGCATCTTTGCTTTGGTTATTTCTGCAAAGTTTCTCCGCTTTAGTTTCCCATTTCCCAAATTGTTTAGTCTCTGGTGCATTGGATGGTCAGTCAGTCTTAGGAGTTTCTCTGACTGCAGCTGGGCTCTGCAGTCTCTTCTATCGGTCATGGATTGCAGTTTTGTAATTTTTTCAAGTTCTACAATTGGCGTTGACTTCATGCCTCCTGTTATAACTCTCATGGCTTGGTTTTGAAGTTTGCTAACTTTGTCGAAGTTTGCCTTTGCTGCTGTTGTCTATGCCGCAATGCCATACTCGAGAACTGGTCTCACTTTTCCAGTGTACAGTTTCTTTAGCATACTTTCGTCTGCTCCCCAGCTTGTGCCAGCAAGTTTCCTCATGATTGCCATTCTTTCTCTGGCTCTCATTTGGTTTCTCTCGATCTGACTTTTCCATGTCATGCGCCGATCAAATGTGACTCCCAGATAGTTTGGGTTGTCGTTTGGCTGCAGGAATTTGCCATTTAGACTTAATTTGGTGTTTTGGGGTTTGATCAGAGCGATAATATTGTGCATGTGGTTTTCTCCTCGTTTATTTTGACCAGCCATGAGTTCGCCAACTCTTCCAGCGATGTTAGGGCCTGCTGCATCCGATTTCTTGCTATGGTGAGATTCTTTTCAGAGATCCACATAGCCAGATCGTCTGCAAACATTGAGCTACGGACTCTTCTTGGTATATTCTCTGTAATGTCGTTTATATATACCAGGAAGAGTGTTGGTGACAGTACTCCCCCTTGGGGTACTCCCTGTTCGAGTGTCACCTTTTTGCTCATCTGCCCTTGTACTTGGACTCTGGCCCTTCTTTTTTTGTGGTAGTGGTTGATCCACTTGTACATTCTCCCACAAACTTCACTTCTCCTTAGCTTGACTCTAAGTCCGTCTTTCCAGACTTTGTCAAATGCCTTTTCCAGGTCCACCCAAACCGCTACTGTGTGTTTCTGTGCCTGATAGGCATCTTCTATTTCCTGGGCTATGAGGATGACCTGGTCCTCAGAAGATCTGTGCTGTCTAAAGCCGGCTTGCTGTGGAATTAGTATTCGTTTTTCTTCCAGATGCCACATCAGTCTGGTGTTTATCATACGTTCCATCAGTTTGCCGACACAGCTCAGTAGGCTCATCAACCTGGCCCTCTCTTCCCTCATCAACCTGCACCTCTCTTCCCTCATCAACCCGCACCTCTCTTCCTTCATCAACCTGGCCCTCTCTTCCCTCATCAACCTGCACCTCTCTTCCCTCATCAACCTGGCCCTCTCTTCCCTCATCAACCTGGCCCTCTCTTCCCTCATCAACCTGGCCCTCTCTTCCCTCATCAACCCGCACCTCTCTTCCCTCATCAACCTGGCCCTCTCTTCCCTCATCATCCCGCACCTCTCTTCCCTCATCAACCTGGCCCTCTCTTCCCTCATCAATCCACCCCTTTATTGCCTCATCAACTCACTCATCTTATTCCCCTCAACCAGCTCAACACTCCACCATCTGTTCCCTCATCAACCTGCACCTCTCTTCCCTCATCAACCTGGCCCTCTCTTGCCTCATCAACCCGCCCCTCTCTTCTCTCATCAACTCACCCCTCTCTTCCCTCATCAACTCACCCCTCTCTTCCCTCATCAACCCGCACCTCTCTTCCCTCATCAACTCACCCCTCTCTTCCCTCATCAACCTGGCCCTCTCTTCCCTCATCAACTCACCCCTCTCTTCCCTCATCAACTCACCCTTTTCTTCCCTCATCAACCCGCACCTCTCTTCCCTCATCAACCCGCCCCTCTCTTCCCTCATCAACTCACCCCTCTCTTCCCTCATCAACCTGGCCCTCTCTTGCCTCATCACTAGTGCAGTCTGACTAAGAAAAAAGCAAAAGCTGTAAGAAGGCAAACTGAGTACCCAGAAAAGGCAGCTGAAACTAGATGTGTTGGTCTGAATTGCACATATATTGCAGCCTGGCTATAAACTATTACCGAACATCCCTTTCAGGTTGAAAATTGTATATTGTCTTTTCTATATTTTTATACCTAAAAAGCCAGTGATATCCTAAGGGTCGTACAAGTTAATTATGCCAACTTTGGTTCAGATCGAGCAGAGAGTTTAGAATTGTATGAGGAATTAATCAAACAAACAAATATACGTACATTTTCAGCTTTATATATATATATATGTTTGTGTGTGTGTGTTTGTGTGTATAGTGTGTACTGCGTCTTTCCATGCCTGGGGTACAATTCCTCTTTTCCAGCTTTGGTTCAGGACTGATAGCAGTTTCCTCTTCGCTGTTTGGCCCAGCCCCATCAGCATTTCGTTTGTTATCCCGTCTTTTCCGGGAGATTTCCTTTTCTTTAATGTTCTCATGGCCTCTTCCATTTCACTCATTGTTAATTTGGCCATCATATGCCCTTCTGGTGCCGTATTGATGTTGTCGTGCCCCTTTTGCTCTTCACTAATGTCTGTATGCCTATCTGCAGGGACCTCGATGTGGTTTGCTTTGGCATAGTGTTCTACAAAAGCGTTTGCGGCTTTTTTTCCAGTGAGCAAGTTTTCGCCCTGCTTGATGGTAATTTGTTTGTTTGAAGGGGTTATCGTCATTCATGGCTCTGACTAGCTTCCATAGCTTGTTCCCTTCTTTGTCTAGGTTCAGGCTTTCAGTTTTGTTTTTCCAGCTCTCCCTTGCTGTTTGGTTTAGAGTGTATTTGCATTTCTCCGTGGCGGCTTTGAGGGCGATATTTGCCTCCATAGATTGTTCTCGCTCTGCCATGTTCCTAGCATCTTCCCTAATCAACCTGCCATCTCTCGCCTCATCAACTCACTCATTTTATTCCTCTCAAGCTGCTCATCTACCATCTCTTCCCTCATCAACCCACCCATCTCTTGCCTCATCAACTCACTCATCTTATTCTGCTCAACTGGCTCACCACTTCACCATCTCTTTCCTCATCAACCCGCCCCTCTCTTGCCTCATCAACTCACTCATCTTATTCCCCTCAACCAGCTCACCACTCCGCCATCTCTTCCCTCATCAACCCGCCCCTCTCTTTCCTCATCACCCTGCCCCTCTCTTGCCTCATCAACTCACTCATCTTATTCCCCTCAACCGACTCACCATCTCTTCCCTCATTAACTCGCCCCTCATCAACCTGCCCCTCTCTTGCCTCATCAACTCACTCATCTTATTCCCCTCAACCGACTCACCACTCCACCATCTCTTCCCTCATCAATCCACCCCTTTATTGTCTCATCAACTCACTCATCTTATTCCCCTCAACCAGCTCAACACTCCATCATCTGTTCCCTCATCAACCCGCCCCTCTCTTCCCTCATCAACCCACCCCTCTCTTCCCTCATCAACCCGCCCCTCTCTAGCCTCATCTATCTGCCCCTCTCTTTCCTCATCAACCCACCCCTCTCTTCCCTCATCAACCCACCCCACTCTTCCCTCATCAACCTGCCTCTCTCTTGCCTCATCAACCCGCGCCTCTCTTCCCTCATCAATCCGCCCCTTTCTTGCCTCATCAACTCACTCATCTTATTCCCCTCAACCAGCTCAACACTCCACCATCTCTTCCCTCATCAACCCGCCCCTCTCTTCCCTCATCAACCCGCCCCTCTCTTCCCTCTTCAACCCGCCCCTCTCTTCCCTCATCAACCCGCCCCTCTCTTCCCTCATCAACCCGCCCCTCTCTTCCCTCATCAACCCGCCCCTCTCTTCCCTCATCAACCCGTCCCTCTCTAACCTCAGCTATCTGCCCCTCTCTTCCCTCATCAACCCACCCCTCTCTTCCCTCATCAACCTGCCCCTCTCTTGCCTCATCAACCCACCCCTCTCTTCCCTCATAAACACGCCCCTCTCTTCTCTCATCAACCCGCCCCTCTCTAGCCTCATCTATCTGCCCCTCTCTTCCCTGATCAACCCGCCCCGCTCCTGCCTCATCAATCCGCCCCTCTCTTCCCTCATCAACCTGCCCCTCTCTTCCCTCATCAACCTGCACCTCTCTTGCCTCATCAACCCGCCCCTCTCTTCCCTCATCAACTCACCCCTCTCTTCCCTCATCAACTCACCCCTTTCTTCCCTCATCAACCTGCACCTCTCTTCCCTCATCAACCTGGCCCTCTCTGCCCTCATCAACCTGGCCCTCTCTTCCCTCATCAACCTGGCCCTCTCTTGCCTCATCAACCCGCCCCTCTCTTCCCTCATCAACTCACCCCTCTCTTCCCTCATCAACTCACCCCTTTCTTCCCTCATCAACCGGAACTTCTCTTCCCTCATCAACCCGTGCCTCTCTTCCCTCATCAACCCGCACCTCTCTTGCCTCATCAACCCGCCCCTCTCTTCCCTCATCAACTCACCCCTCTCTTTCCTCATCAACTCACCCCTTTCTTCCCTCATCAACCCGCACCTCTCTTCCCTCATTAACCTGGCCCTCTCTTCCCTCATCAACCTGGCCCTCTCTTCCCTCATCAACCTGGCCCTCTCTTCCCTCATCAACCTGGCCCTCTCTTCCCTCATCAACCCGAACCTCTCTTCCCTCATCAACCTGGCCCTCTCTTCCCTCATCAACCTGCACCTCTCTTCCCTCATCAACCCGCACCTCTCTTCCCTCATCAACCTGGCCCTCTCTTCCCTCATCAACCTGCACCTCTCTTCCCTCATCAACCTGGCCCTCTCTTCCCTCATCAACCCGCACCTCTCTTCCCTCATCAACCTGGCCCTCTCTTCCCTCATCAATCCACCCCTTTATTGCTTCATCAACTCACTCATCTTATTCCCCTCAACCAGCTCAACACTCCACCATCTGTTCCCTCATCAACCTGCACCTCTCTTCCCTCATCAACCTGGCCCTCTCTTGCCTCATCAACCCGCCCCTCTCTTCTCTCATCAACTCACCCCTCTCTTCCCTCATCAACTCACCCCTTTCTTCCCTCATCAACCCGCACCTCTCTTCCCTCATCAACCCGCCCCTCTCTTCCCTCATCAACTCACCCCTCTCTTCCCTCATCAACCTGGCCCTCTCTTCCCTCATCAACTCACCCCTCTCTTCCCTCATCAACTCACCCCTTTCTTCCCTCATCAACCCGCACCTCTCTTCCCTCATCAACCCGCCCCTCTCTTCCCTCATCAACTCACCCCTCTCTTCCCTCATCAACTCACCCCTTTCTTCCCTCATCAACCCGCACCTCTCTTCCCTTATCAACCTGGCCCTCTCTTGCCTCATCACTAGTGCAGTCTGACTAAGAAAAAAGCAAAAGCTGTAAGAAGGCAAACTGAGTACCCAGAAAAGGCAGCTGAAACTAGATGTGTTGGTCTGAATTGCACATATATTGCAGCCTGGCTATAAACTATTACCGAACATCCCTTTCAGGGTGAAAATTGTATATTGTCTTTTCTATATTTTTATACCTAAAAAGCCAGTGATATCCTAAGGGTCGTACAAGTTAATTATGCCAACTTTGGTTCAGATCGAGCAGAGAGTTTAGAATTGTATGAGGAATTAATCAAACAAACAAATATACGTACATTTTCAGCTTTATATATATATATATATATATATATGTTTGTGTTTGTGTGTATAGTATCAATGGTATCAATTCCCATTCTTGGAAGGTCAAAACAGGGCTACTGCACCCTACTGTGCATATTGTACAAGATGTATAAGTAGGGTTATGTAAAGGGCTAGCAAACTCATCTTGTAATTCAAATTGCTACATAAATCGCCACTGCAAGAGCACTCATAAGTGATTTAATACAGACTTCCTGTAAAGAGGCTAGCAGCAGTGGTGGCCCCATGCTTCAGATAGATCAAAGAGGTGCCTAGAAGTAAAGGCAAATAGGTTTCTGACAAACTCAAGGAAAAACTTCTGAGTCACCTCAGGTGCTATGGAGTCCATGCTCTCTCGCCAACACTTTCAGCATTGAAAGGGACTGAGCACATATGAAGACGCTCGGGTACAATGAAAACGGTACTATGAACAATTTTCCATTCAACATGTGAATCCATATATCATATCATATCACCATAGGCATCTCAGTCTCTGTAGAGTTTTGTCCAGCTCTGTCTTCTGTATTTCGACACTGTCTGCTATGACTTTAAAGGCCTGTAGGTGTTGAACATCTGGTGTGGCAAACAAATAACTATTACTTTTTGTATTTTCGTACTTTTCAGACTCGAGAAGGCATTTGAAGACATGAACATATTAGCTGAAGGACATTCATCCACCCAAAAAAAGTCTCAAATTGGTAAAGACAAGAAATCCAAATTTGCAAGAGTTGATGATTCAACTAAACTAAACTGAAAGCCAGTCCATTGAACTGATCTCATTCACACCAGAATTTCTGTTGGACACATTTATGTTGATAATATAAATGCCACAGCCATATCAATATTTTAGAACTATTTATCTTCAGTCAAGTCTCACAGACATTACATTGAAACATTTTTTAGCTACAATAGTTGCAAAGACAAATATATTATGAGCACTCAGGAAACAAATACGCTGGACAACAGAACAGAAAATGGAGCAATAGATAATCTGGATTCAAACCATGGACCTCCTGGTGCCTTGCTACAAAGGACATTAGTTTGGGCATTGGACTAAACATCCTACATAATATACCAAACTTTTCAGATTTGAGCACAGAGCACACACATATATAAAAGTATTTGATATGCAGGGATGTTTCAGTTTTAGTCAACCTGTACTTCTGCATGGGCAGATGCCCCTATGCAGATCCTAGTTCTTGTGTGAGCTGGATGTAGTTGGGAATCAGATTTCTTGCTTAGCTGGCTAGGCTCGAGCGGCTTATTACTTTGCTGTGTTGGGACAAGTGCCGCGGAGGGTGGTTAGCCGATGTGCGAGGCCAATTAATATACTCTAGAGCAAAACAGACCTGCAGCCTGTTAGGCGCCATCAATACTTCTCTTAACAAACCACCTAACAGTGGCTGGTGTTATGCCATGTCACACAGTTAATTGCCTCTTACGACATGTTCTCTGTAGGGCAGAGATGCTATTCTTGTCTTTGTCATACACAAAGACCCCGGCGGACAACTGGGAGATGCAGGGATGTATATATGCTAAATAAGGATATTGGGACAAAGAAATGTGATCAGGAATGTAGAATATGATCTTTTACCAACCATATAGGCAACTAAATATCTTTCTTTAAAATATATGAGGGGAGCTTCAAAAAAGAAACTGTATAATTGTGATAGAAATTTGAAACACTATTCCAATGTCATGTAAATTTGAAGTATCTTCAAGAGTATCCTGCAGGTGGTATCATGACACAAGCAAGCTACCAAAACATATTATCTACCATTAAAATAAGAAGCTTCAATCTGTTTACATACATCCCAAACAAATTTTGAAAGAGGATCATCAATCTGTGCATGTATCTCTGAACAAATATTGAAAGAGGATCATTAATCTGTGCATGTATCTCTGAACAAATATTGAAAGAGGATCATTAATCTGTGCATGTATCTCTGATCAAATATTGAAAGAGGATCATTAATCTGTGCATGTATCTCTGAACAAATATTGAAAGAGGATCATTAATTTGTGTATGTATCTCTGAACAAATTTTGAAAGAGGATCATCAATCTGTAAATGTATCTCTGATCAAATATTGAAAGAGGATCATTAATTTGTGTATGTATCTCTGAACAAATTTTGAAAGAGGATCATCAATCTGTAAATGTATCTAAACAAATATTGAAAGAGGATCATCAATTTGTGTATGTATCTCTGAACAAATTTTGAAAAAAAAAGCATCAATTTTGATATGTATTACTAAACAAATTCTGAATCTGACCTATAAATTATCTATTGGCAGATGTCAATATATCAAATTCTTGAAAAATCAATGGAAAATTTGGCTACCTTGACAAATTCATCACAGTTGTCCGTCATTTTCATGATGGTATGTTGGCTTTTGAACTGAGTGATGTCATAAATGGAGTCAGACAGGCCTGTGTTCTGGCCCCATTGTTCTTTTTAGCATGATATTTACTACAATCCTTTCAGATTCTACACATAGCTCTGTCACTTGCATACATAGCTCTGACATACATCTCTGACATACATAGCTATGACATACATAGCTCTGACATACATAGCTCTGACATACATCTCTGACATACATAGCTCTGACATACATCTCTGACATACATAGCTATGACATACATAGCTCTGACATACATAGCTCTGACACTGGCATACATAGCTCTGACATACATCTCTGACATACATAGCTCTGACACTGGCATACATAGCTCTGACACTGGCATACATAGCTCTGACATACATAGCTCTGACACTGGCATACATAGCTCTGACACTGACATACATAGCTTTGATATACATAGCTCTGACACTGGCATACATAGCTCTGACACTGGCATACATAGCTCTGACATACATAGCTCTGACACTGGCATACATAGCTCTGACATACATAGCTCTGACATACATAGCTCTGACACTGGCATACATAGCTCTGACATTCATAGCTCTGACACTGGCATACATAGCTCTGACATACATAGCTCTGACACTGGCATACATAGCTCTGACATACATAGCTCTGACACTGGCATACATAACTCTGACACTGGCATACATAGCTCTGACATACATAGCTCTGACATACATCTCTGACATACATAGCTCTGACACTGGCATACATAGCTCTGACACTGACATGCATAGCTCTGACACTGACATACATAGCTCTGACACTGGCATACATAGCTCTGAATCTGAAATACATAGTTCTGACACTGACATACATATCAGACATAGAAGATGGGAAGCTATTCAATCTAAGACCCTAAAGTCCCCCATGTAGGTGAAATAAGTAACCATCTTAGATCTTCTCTTTGCTGATGATCCTCACAAAAACACTTGTTCAGAACAGAACATACAGACCACAATGAAGAAGACTAAATTTGGATTTAATGTCAATACAAAGAATATGAAAGAAATGTTTTTACCTGCTCCCAGGAAGCCTTACCAAGAAAAATACATCATTGCAAAGGGATAACATCCTCAAGTAGCTGACAGCTTTACCTACTCGAAAATACCCTCACCAGAGATGTGAATATAGGATCTGTCCACAATAGGATTGCCAAGGCAAGTGCCACGTTTGGAAGACTACAAGCAAATGTTTGGGACTGGCATGGAAACGATGTTGCCACCAAATTCAAAGTCTATCATGCTGTCATGCTAACCACCCATTCATGCGCCTGCAAAACATGGACAGTCTATAAAAGACATGTCAGGAAACTCAACCATTTCCACATAAGCTGTCTCTGCATGCTGCTCAGGATCAACTGGCAGAATAAAGACCTAAAATCTGAAGTACTCAACATGGCAAGACTCTCAGACATCCAAATACTCTCGCAGAGATCCCAAAAGAAATGGACACCCCCAAAGCAGTTGCAGAACATCGAGATCAGAACATGCAGGAGGACGGCAGAAACACTGTCAGACTTCTTTGATTGAGTATTAACAACGGGAACATACTCCAATAACTTCCGTGCAGAAACAGAGGCACTGAAGGCCACAGCTGAGCTTGTAATCGAAGATAAAGATATCCACCAAGAAAACATAATATTCCTGACTGATGCCGCATCGGTATTAGCAGTGCTAAAACAACACAACGATGAAGATCTCAAGCAAAGTATGTTCTCCCTGACACAGCTCTCAGCAGAACACCCAAGGTTGGTCATACAGTGGATTCCATCCCACTGCAATATTGAAGGCAATGAAGCTGCAGACAAACTAGCAAAGAGCATCCCCACAAACAGATTTGAGTATTACATATAATATATATCACATATCACAGCTACATACAATTACATATCACAGCAAAAGGGGGATGCTGGCAGAATCTTCACTTCTAGTTGGCAGCTATTTTTATGGTTGTTCATATGTGTATGTCTTGCCTGTGTATGTTTTTTGTGTGTAACTTAACTTAACTTCTTTATACTGGTTTAGAAGACTACAAAGTTTGTATACAACCAGTTTGTTTTACATTCACAATCTAAAAATAACTATGCTCATCCAATCTATTCTTGAATGCATTAATTGACACTGCCTCCACTATTGTATGCATTCTAAGCATTCACCACTCTCTGACTAAAAAAAGTATGTTTGTGTGTACTGTACATTTGTGTCCCTAGAACCAATATCCCATATATAATAAAGGAATCAAAGAAAGCATGACCTGTTTTCTGGGACTCGGAGTACGAAGAAGAAAATGAGCATCTCTGGAAAGCATTTTACATTAAAGGGACTAAACTCTGAGCAAATCTGACATTTGAAAGATCCATGCAGTTACTGTCTCATGAATGAGAAATGGAAGCAGCTTTTTTGATGTTGAAAAAATGATTGAATTTTACATTCCACTTCCAGTGATTACACAGTATTACTTTAAAGTCTTCCTTTTGTGCCTTTTCACTCTAGCTGGAGTATAGGGTCACCACTACAGTTGAGCTCCCTTAGAGAACCCACACAAATGCACTTTGTGTGCTCCTGCAGTGGTGATGGTTTGTGTAGCAACTTATTTTACTTAATAATATTGCTAGCTCTATACACAACACTCTTTAGTCACTTTTTTGCGACATGTATGGAAAGGTCAGTTGTCCTTTTTTCCTCCCCAGTAAAGAACTCCTGGATCCACTTGGGTAAATTTATTCTACCTTGCCACAAAGCATACGGGGAAAGAAAGTTTTCATAAACAAATATCAAATAGACAATGTAAAGAAGTGTCATTTTCTAAATTGTTTGATTATTTTATAGAAAATGCTGAAATATTCAAAGATATTATATGTCTACATTAACATACATGTTTATCAACACTGATTAAAATATTTTATGAACATTTTGATATATCAACATTTATCGCAGCACTATACATAAATCATAAAGTCCACTGGCAATTGGACCTTACGACAACCTCCTCACAACGATCAAAAGGCAAAAGCTGACTTGGCATGATCATGTCTCGAGGTCCAAGGTCCTTGCAAATACCATACTACAGGGCAAGTGAAGGCCGGGACGTCAGAGAAAATGATGGGAAGACATGATTCATGAATGGACTAACCTACGGCCTGAGGAGGCACAAAAAGCAACCACGGACAAAGAAGGATGGCGCAGGATTGTGGAAGTATCAGCTGGGTGCCCTAACGATCTAAAAAGTTCACGGAATGAACTGAAATGATACAGAAATACATCAGGTTGAAATCGTTAACATATGTCGTAACTCTAAAATTAACTCCAAAAATTGAGTGCATAAAAATGGAACTTTTTAGTGCGTAAATTAAGAGTTCATATGTGGAAAGTTCCTTTTTGTTGTCAAAATGACCAAAAAAAACAGCCATTTAAAAAAAATGCGATATATATTTTGTTCTAGACATTCCAGTCATGAGTTAAAGTCAGTGAAACGCTTTGTATACCTTGGCAGCACACTCTCCAGAGCAGTTCACATTGAAGATGAAGTTAACTCCAGAATTGCAAAAGCTTGTGTAGCATTTGGAAAACTAAGATCCTCAGTTTGGAACCAAAGAGAGATTAAGCTTATAACCAAATTGAAGGTTTATGCGGCAGTCGGCCTACCAACTCTTCTGTGCGCATGTGAGACCTGGACTACGTACAGTCGACATCTGAAGAAGCTTGACCACTTTCATCTGGGCTGCCTAAGGAAGCTGAACAGAAAATGGCAAGATAGGATTACTTATGTAGAAATTTTTTCGCGGGCTGGCATGACAAGCATCCGCACAACTCTGTGCAAATCGGAGCTTAGATGGACTGGCCATGTAGTCTACATGTCAGATGAGCGGCTTCCAAAGAAAATATTCAATGGCGAGCTTGAGTCAGGCAAGCGAGCTCTTGGAGGCCTGACTGAAGAAATGCGACATTGAACCTGATAATTGGAAGAACATTGCTGCTGATCGCTCAGCCTGGCGTAGTAAATTTCTTCTGGAACGACACATATGGAGCAGACAATAATCAAGAAAGCTGCACGAGGGTGAGCAACCCGAACAGACAGTGTTGTCTGCTCTAAGTGTGACAGACGCTTTCGGGCTCAGATTGGTTTGATCAGCCACCTAAGAACCCCTCTAGGATTGACAGGTGACAATGTGGTCTTCATCGGAAATGATGGACAAACAACAATGTTGCGGTTGTGATTATTCCTGTGGAAAATTTGATTTTTTAATCTCGCTTGTACTTCGTCATTATTGCTATTTACTGTGACTAAATTCTTGCTTTAAAACACTTGTTGTGTTTTCTAATGAATATGTGGGTGTGTTGGGGGATGGCCGGGGGGGGGGGGGGGGGGGGGGGGGGGTAATCATGGTCAAATGAAACATGCGTATCAAGACCCCTGACTCACGCCCTTGTCAGTGCTCCTGAAAATGACTATGTCTCAACGAGGTGAATATCGGCACTGTAGGGATGAGCTTACTGAGGAGCATGACGGCGCATCCCTCTTGAGGACCACCGTCTTTTTTAAGAAGTCCTCGGGATGCAAGTAGAGCCACTGTAACCCATGTTTCTTTAAACATCACCAAGTTAACGCATCCATCCCAAGTAGCTTTGGACATCATACATATAACTTACTTAACATTTTCTGCTTCTTTTTTTTCACTACAGATCAAGGTCCCGGTAACGTCTGGTCAGGCAAAACATACTGATCAGACATGTTAGTCAGGGTCAGGCAAAACATACTGATCAGACATGTTAGTCAGGGTCAGGCAAAACATACTGATCAGACATGCAAGTCAGGGTCAGGCAAAATATACTAATCAGACATGTTAATCAAGGTCAGGCAAAACATACTGATCAGACATGTTAGTCAGGGTCAGGCAAAACATACTGATCAGACATGTAAGTCAGGGTCAGGAAAAACGTACTAATCAGACATGTTAATCAGGATCAGGCAAAATATACTGATCAGACATGTTAATTAGGGTCAGGCAAAATATACTGATCAGACATGTAAGTCAGGGTCAGGCAAAACATACTGATCAGAAATGTTAATCAGGATCAGGCAAAATATACTGATCAGACATGTTAATTAGGGTCAGGCAAAATATACTGATCAGACATGTAAGTCAGGGTCAGGCAAAATATACTGATCACTAGTTAGTCAGGGTCAGGCAAAATATACTGATCAGACATGTTAATAAGAGTCAGGCAAAAGAAACTTGCCAAGACCCTCAATTTGGCTTCCTCGTAACCCTCTCTGGAAACAGGCTGTTTTCATGGCAGTCTGGATAATCTTCATACATCAAGGAAGATTGGGACAGATGACAGGTGTCCCATGTAGGGCGCATACCATGACTGTTGAAAACATCTTACAAAGCTGCACACATACGCAGGAAGAGAGAGAACACAACTGGCCTTGCGAGACAGATATCGGATATAAGCTTTACGAATAATTTTTAAAACAGCCTTACAAACATTGGTATTGTTTGTAAGTTGTTGCTGTTTTGAATGCCCACAATGATTAGGTTTACTCTTTTGTGCGCCCTGAAAAGGATGTTAAGTGGTGGGTTGCAGTAGCTTTCTTCACATTCTGAGCGTGCTGATGAAGGTGGACTGGGGTCCTTCAAGCAGTTGCGCAATGCCTGACTTCATCTGCGTGTCGATCACTACTACGGGGATCACGTCGATTCCTCACCTCGTTAGTCAGGCTGCCATGAAAACAGCCCATTTCCAGTACCTCTCTGGAGCCAAGGTGAGGGTCTTGGCCAGTATATTTTGCCTGACCCTGTCTAACATGTCTGATCAGTATGATGTGCCTGCCCAGACGTTAGTCTTCCTCCACCTCTTTTGTAGTGAAATAGTAATTTTCTTTTCTGAAGTGGGAGTGTTGATCAGCCTATTTCCCCCCTGAAGTTGGCCTAAGTTATGGTCTTGGCCTCATTATACATCATGCTCAGATCTGTTTGCGGGGAAAGTCTGCTCTGATACACATTCATCATGAATTATTGTTTAAAAGGGTAAAAGAAAATATGAATGGATATGTTCAGGGCTGGATTTTGAACTACGATAAACAGGCTTAGGGCCTCACAATACACAGTGACCTCAACAGATTTCAGAATTTGTTTCGGAGTCTTTTACAATTGCATGTGTACATAGTATTTACTATATGCATGTATCCACTAAATTGGCAGTTGGAGTACGGACTGATAGTAGAACTCGTATGTTCACCAGAACTGAAGTGGTTATATTTGCTGTCCAAATATGGCAGCATAGTATGGTAAATCTATATTTTAACACAGGCTTAAGGATAATAACAGGAGGAATGAAGACTACACGAATCCAGAAAATGGAAACATATACAAATATAAGACCCCTAAATACTAGACGAGAGGAAAGAGTGCTGACACATAGTGAAAAGATGCTACGCGTGCCTGATCATCCCATACAAATCAAACTTAAAACACCCAGTTAAAAATAGGCTAAAGAGAACCAGCTTCATTCATATATCAAACCACCTACACCAAAAATGTGGAGAACTAATTCCCAACCAACCTACAGAAATAGAAATGCTTATTAACTATGAAGAGCCAAACTGCAACATAAACAACGTCGAAATAAGTACAGAGATCCCAGGAATAAGAAGAAAAGACCAACACAGTGTCCACGAGCTGAAAATGTAAGCACAAACAATGATTGAGGAGAAATATAATACCAAGGAATGGACACAGATGGTTCAGCAGAGGGGGCAGGCCAAAACGGGGAAGGAGGCATATTAAGACACAAAAGAGGAAATATAACAGAAGAGGCCCTCCCAACAAGAAAGTTGTCCACAAACCTTAGAGCAGAATCGATGGCCCTCCTGCGAGCACTGAGAATACTTCAAACAGAAAGGCAACCTCCAACAAAAATAGCTGTATTCACGGACTGCAGAGAACTATTAGAGACAATACAAAAAACAAACAACGAACCACTGTTATCAAAGATCAGAACTGGGAAAACTCCAGAGATCCTCAACAAAAGCGCTCCAGTGGCTACCCTCCCATTGCGGAATCACGGGAAACGAGAGAGCTGATGCTCTGGCAAAAGATGGCAGCAAAAAGGCACAATTTAATCATCGAGTACCATACAGAGAAATCAAGAACATCATCAGAAATCAGTATTACCACCAATTGAAAGAAGACAGAAACATAAGCAGTACACCAGACCCAATTCACTATCTCAAAAGAAATCAACAAACTACCTTATTTCGCCTGAGAACTGGACACTGCAGACTACTAGAACATCTGTACCGACTGAAGATCTCACACACCGATGAGTGCCCATGTGGAACAGGATGCCAGAACCCTGAGCATATTCTACAAAAATGCCCAATATATAGGGAAATAAGATGCCAGAGGGTGCGGAGCTGAGGCAAAAGCTGTGGGGCAGCCGCTCCGACCTGGTGAAGACTACAGACTTCATCATGGCGACTGGCCTGCAGATATAGCATGGCCAAAAGATCCTGAACGCAAATAAAGAAGGGCCTCAACAATTATAAATCAGGCACTGGATAGATTGATGGATAGGGGGTGGGTGGATAGATAGATAGATAGATAGATAGACATGCAGACAGACATGCAGGCAAGCAGACAGATAGATGGATGGACAATAGTCGGGTAGATGTATTGATGGACGGATAGATACATAAATGAATAGACGAAAGGGGTGGATTGGGGGAGGGAGGAGTTGGATGGACGGATAAACAGACGAACGGGCGAAGCACAAGTTTGGATGTTCTAGAATGGGCGTTTCCTGATATGCATGCTTTGCTTAAAATAACTCCATTGTCTATCGTTAACACTGACATATAGTTTTCATATAGTTGATTGAACTAGCAATCCGACTGTCTCACGCAATCTCAGCACGGAAAGGATCTCAATCGATTTCATTAGCCGACTCTATCGTAAACACGCCAACACTGATTTATCGTGTAGGTGTTCTCTAACAGCATTACTACCTAGTATATATATCCATTAAGGACACTGACTTTGTTTTTACTTAGATGCTTCTCTAGAGAATGTGGCTGGAGTTGTCCGTCATTTGTTGTCCAATTTGTCGAATTATGTCCATAACACTTCGAATTCCGCCAATAACGCTTCGAATCCCTTCCCTAATGCTCCAAATTACACCAATAACACTTCTAATCCATTACATAATGCTCCAAATTCCACCAATAACACTTCTAATACATTACATAATGCTCCAAATTCTACCAATTACGCATTCGAATCACTTGCATAATGCTCCAAGTTCCGTTTATAACGCTTCGAGCTCCCCCCCCCCCCCCCTTTTTTTGCCATTTTCTTTTACTGTTCTTTCACTAGGTCTTTTTAAGCCTCATTCTTCCCTTCTGCTGCTGGTTTCAGCCAATCATATTTATTGTAGTCCCACCTTGACGTTGTTGGAGAGCTTGTCTTGGTGATCTCAGGAGTTATGCCCGCTGAGTTTTACTTCTTGCGGTCACCCAACCTGGACAGGTCCTGAGAGAATGGTTTGACTAACGATCAATGAGTAGATGGAACCCTACAGGTGTCGACGCAGAACCCACCGGCGAGTAGTACGCGTTCTGGTCTGCACCAATCAATAGTAAATGCTTTTCTTGTCTCAGGTCTTACTTTCGTTTTCTTTCCATTCATGTGAAGGTTGCACCAAAAACCAAATTGCCGCCGTTTTGCGGAAGTTCCAGAAAGAACAAAGGCTAAGGCAACAAAGCCCGAATAGAACATGTGGGCAGATCACACAAGCCTGGTAAGGCAATTCGTCTATAGAATTAGGCATCTAGAGAGAAAGCCTCAACAGTCGAAGTCGGAAGATGTAGGCCCAGAGTAGAAAACGGGCAGGGACGTAATGCAACCGATGCTATGCAGCAAATACTATACCGTTAAGGCGTCGTTCGTTTGTGACGTGGCCAGGTAGGGAGGACGTCGGACTATTCTCCTGGAAGGAGTCCGCCCAGCGCTAGTGGAACCACAAACTCTGACACTTCCTGGAAATCCAGAGAAGACCAGAGTAATACTACAGGACATATGCATTTGAATGTCGAGGAATTGAGACCTAAGAAACTGGAATAACAAAGGTTTCTGAAAGAGCAAGAAATTTACTTGTGTTGCATATAGGAGGCATACCTCACCAGCAATCACAGATTCTCGATAAGAGGATATGAGATATACCGAGTGGACAGAGAAGATCGACCAAATGGGGAAGTCATGACTGCCATCCGGAACAAGTAACCGGCCTGGGAAGTTCAGAGATCCAAACTACATGACACAGAACACACAAGTATTGGCTTGAGAACTTCGAACAGAGACCCTACAATATGTAATGTATATTCTCCACCGGACAATCACAAAGACCTGGAGAATATCATGCCGGGTAACCACGACTGGATGATCGTTGAGAACTTTAACAGTCACTCTTCAAGCTGGGGTACACAGACCTAAATGGCAAAGGAGAGGAAGTGGGAGACTGTGTCAACAGCCTAGTCATGATAAATAAACCAGACGATCCATACACATACTACTTTAGGTCCTGGAACAAAACAAGTAATCTGTTTCTCGCCATGGATACAGGTGAGATTTTAAAAAAAGTCTCGAGTCGAAGCATTTATCAACAACTAGGAGGCAGCAACCAGTGACCAATAATAATTACCAAAAGAGTTACTCCCTCTTTAAATGGACATACAGGAAAGGAAATTGCAGTTTATTCCCATTACAGATTGATAACACCCAAAAACTGGAGGAGTTAAAAAGCGAAATTAGTGCATGCAAAGAAATGTGTCAGAACTATCGAACATTCAGTCTGATAAGTCATCCAAGTAAAGTTCTCTGGAGAATAATACTTAACAGACTGAAACCACAGGCAGGGAATATCATTGCCGAAGAATAAGCGGGCTTTCGAGCGGGAAGGAGTACCATCGAGCAGATATTTAATCTTCGGCTAAGGAATGAGAAGTACTCAGAGTATCATCAACCACTTTATCATGCCTTCATTGACTTTAGAAAGGCGTTTGACAGAGTGTAGCATGCGGCGCTATGGTCAACACTGGAGCATTATGTTCAACAGCGATATTGTGAGGGTAATTGCAAACCTTTATGAGCAGGCGACAAGCGCAGTCTCTGTAGAGGGAACGCTAGGCGATTGGTTCCGTACGACGGTGGGTGTGAAACAGGGATGTATACTCTCCCCAACACTCTTCAATATATTCTTGGAGAGAATACTGGAGACGACCTTAAAAGAATATGTTGGCACGGTTAAAATAGGTGACAGGCTTATCACAAACTTCCGATTTGCTGATGATATTGATGTATTGGCAGGCACAGAAAGGGAACTCCAGGAGTTGATTGGTAGCTTGGATAGAGCGGCCCTAAGTTTTGGTATGGAAATAAATGCAGATAAAACAAAGCTCATGACCAATAACATAGCAGGGTTTAAATCTGTAATAGAGGCAAATGGGCAGGAACTTGAGGTGGTAAAACGTTTCAAATATCTGGGATCATTGATCAGTGAAGGGGGATCGAAGCCAGAGGTAATTGCAAGAATAGCACAAACAACAGCGGCGCTGACTCGGCTGAAACCTATATGGCAAGACAAGCGGCTCGCCCTCGGCATAAAAGTTAGACTAATGCGCCATTTGGTGCTATCAATATTTCTGTATGCCTGCGAGATCTGGACCATTATAGCAGATATCCAGGTCAGAATACATGCAATGGAAATGAGGTGCTATAGAAAACTCTTAAATGTTACATATAAAGATCGTGTCACGAACGTAGAAATACGTCAGAGAGTTGAAGACGCTATTGGTCCTTTTGAAGATTTGTTCACGGCTATCAAAATACGAAAGACGGCCTGGTGCGGGCACGTCGCGAGGTCCAACGGAATTACCAACTCAATACTCTTTGGTTCCGTACCGGGACAGAGAGGGCGAGGACGTCCAAGGAAGAGATGGGTGGACAACATCACTGAGTGGTCAGGCCTTCGTCCCGGTGAGATACGACAGGCTGCGACAGACGGAGAGGGATGGCGTGATGTTTTGGGAGTGTCTTCATGTGTGCCCCAACGACCTGATGGGTTACGGGATGAACTGAACTGAACTGAAAGAAATCCTGGAGACAAACCCAACAGACAAGCGTGCACAACAAAGCTAAGACAGCCTTAATAAGAGAGAAGAAGAAGATTATGGGAGAAGGCTGGCACAAACTAGCCATCTCATTAAACCTTAAAAAGGATACCAAAGGTCCGTGGAATTTTACCAAAACCCTAAATAGTAACTAGACAAGAGAGAACCAAAACTGTGTTAAATGCGACCGTAGACCAGGAAACGGGTAAGGGGGCTACATATCTGACGGCTAGGACCTATGTCAGAAAGTGAGACTCAAGTTACAAGAGATAGAGCTAAAGGAGTAAGAACACAGATCAGAGCTCTCCTAAAAAACAAAAACCATCACAAGCATCCTAACAGAGTTCACGACAGTGAAGTTCACCCTACATGAGCTAGCAGACGAGATTATGAAATTAAAGGAGAAATATGCACTAGAGGCAGATTGCACCACAAACGAATTCCTCAAACACCTCGTCCTCAAATGTAGTAGTCTCCTCCTTGGAATTTTTAACCAGAATTGTCATGATGGTATTGTTCCGGCACTCTGGAAGGAGACACACCCAACCTATTCCTAAACCAGGAACAGACAAACAAGATCCCCAAAACTACAGACCTATCAGTATCCTTATTTGTGTTAGGTAACTGATAGAAAGACTTATAAACAAAAGACTCACCTGGTACCTTGAGACCAACTCGAGACTCGCCACAACTCAAGCAGGATACAGGTAGCACAGAGGGTCAGTTACCATATTAAATGCATGCCATAGAAAACGCCTTTCAAGAGAAAACGAAAGTTCTAGCCATCTTCTTTTATCTCTCTCGTGCCTTCGATGCTGTCTGGAAAGAAGATCTGATGCTGATAATTCTCTAAGTAGGAGTTACCAACATGTTCTAATGAATAACATTTACCTCTTCCAAAGATCTGTTAGGGCAAAGAACAAAAAAAATCCTCAAGCAAGTCTACACTGGTGCAATCAGACTAATCATGGAATATGCTTCTAGCCCTTGGACAACAGCGGCTAAAACAAATACAGGAAAACTGGACCGAGTCCAAAAGTGGGTCTCTGTGGCGAAGTGGTCAAGCCGTTTGCCTAGTGTTCAGATGGTCAGGGTTCGAATTCGAGCTGCGAGGGTCGGTTCATGATGTCAAGTTTTTCCGGACATCCCTGGGTTCATCGCTGGAGCTACGGAGTTCGTGCTTTGTGCGATGCTCTCGACAGGTGGGAAGCCCGAGGCGATGAAGTCGAGCCCTCGCTTTTAACCTCTATACCAGAAGTCCCAAGAGAAAATAAAAACATACTGCTAAGGAAAAGTCCCAACCATCTAGTCAAATACAAAACGCAGATATCGTCGAAACCGAAATCGAAAAGTCCGAAGCACTCATGCTAGAACCATAGATACGGAGCCAGAACCATGGATACTAAGCCAGAACCATGGATACGGAGTTAGAACCATGGATACGGAACCAGAACTATGGATATGGAGCTAGAACCATGGATATGGAGCCAGAACCATGGATACTGAGCCAGAACAATGAATACGGAGAAAGAACCATGGATACTGAGCCAGAACCAATCCACAATCATCTTGGAGGTTCCAGGTATAACAGAGAACAAGAGAGCAGTCAGCTAAAGAATCAAAAATGCACGTTCACGTTCTGCAAGTGAAAGTACCCTACCAACTCGTGGATACGTGTGTACACAGATGGATCGGTCACGGAGAGCGCAAAAAGGGAAGAGCGAGTCTACATCACACACTCCAACGGTGACATAGAAAAGCATTCCATACCAGCAGGAGATACCTGTACCAATTTCAGAGCTGAAACAACCTGTACATGCAGCTATTGAGATATGTATTCGCTAAAAGACAGCTAGATGAAAAACAGCCATTCTAACAGCGTATTCGAAGCCGTCTCAAACCCCAAGCAAGATAGACTCTCACACGAAATAACATATAACGTCGGGTTGTTGTCCAAATGAACAATCCAAGATTTAATTCTACAATGGATTCTAGCCAACTGTGGATTCCTTGAAAACGAGAAGGCAGATTAGCTCGCAAAAACCGGGAGTGGTGGTATGCAGATTCGCTAGCCACAGACCTTTAAAGAAGCAAGGCACTCATTAAACAGTTCATGAGGACGGAGAGGAGAGACCAGCACAAAGAATTCGTGTAAACCAGAAAATGACAATGCAGACAAAATAAGCAGAGATGGGCAAACAACGATTTTCAGACTGAGAACGGAACATTGTAGACTCAAAATCCACCTCCACAAAGTTGGTTTCAGAGACGCGTTAGAATACAGAGGACCCAAGCAAACACCAGAACGTATCCTGCAGGACTGCCTAACTTAAGCAGACCGAAGAGAGCTACTGTGGTTCCGGGGAAGCGACAATTCTCGAAAAGCTGTGGAGAACTGGCGAAGACCTGAAACGCGCAGTCTCCTTCGTGAACCTTGCCGGGCTAAACGCATAGCATCCGTTGATAGAAGAAGAAGAAGACGAAGAAGAAGAAGACGAAGAAGAAGAAGAAGAAGAAGAAGAAGAAGAAGAAGAAGAGGAAGAAGAAGAAGAAGAAGAAGAAGATATTGAAGCAACGAGTGGTATAACAATAGCACTCCAAGAATATCTAACAGATGATTAAACAAGGATGTCCATGCGGCTAGCAATCTCACAATGCAAAACAATATGTTATAGAAACCACCACTGCAAGAACACACAAACTGCTTTTAGCACAGAATTATATTAGGTGCCAACTTTATGCGTGATCCCATGCTTCATGGGGAGCAGAATGGATTCAAGGAAGGTGGTCCACTTTCTCACCTTGATCTTCAGCTGTGATGTCTTGTGAGACAAGTGAGAAGGTCCCCTTTCTGACCTTAATCTACAGCTGTGATGTCTTGTGAGACAAGTGAAAAGGTCCCCTTTCTGACCTTAATCTCCAGCTGTATTATCGCGTGAGACAGACGAGAAGGTCCCCTTTCTCACCTTAATCTCCAGCTGTGATGTCTTGTGAGAGAAGTGAGAAGGTCCACTTTCTGACCTCAATCTCCAGCGGTGATGTCTTGTGAGACAAGTGAGAAGGTCCCCTTTCTGACCTTAATCTCCAGCTGTATTGTCAGACAAGCGAGAAGGTCCACTATCTCACCTTAATCTCCAGCTGTATTATCGCGTGAGACAGACGAGAAGGTCCCCTTTCTCACCTTAATCTCCAGCTGTGATGTCTTGTGAGAGAAGTGAGAAGGTCCACTTTCTGACCTCAATCTCCAGCTGTGATGTCTTGTGAGACAAGTGAAAAGGTCCCCTTTCTGACCTTAATCTCCAGCTGTATTGTCAGACAAGCGAGAAGGTCCACTATCTCACCTTAATCTCCAGCTGTATTGTCGCGTGAGAAGCGAGAAGGTTCACTTTCTGACCTTAATCTCCAGCTGTATTGTCAGACAAGCGAGAAGGTCCACTATCTCACCTTAATCTCCAGCTGTATTGTGAGACAAGAGAGAAGGTCCCCATTCTCCCCTTAATCTCCAGCTATATTGTCGCGTGAGACACACAAACTGGAACACTTCGTATCCAGCGAACCCTGTCTTGGACTACGGAAGTTCAGTGGCTAGCAAGCCCTCTTCCAGAGACGTCTCGGATGTTGTAGAATACACCAACGCATAGGAGGTCTTTCCCGAGGTCTCTTGTTAACTTGGGGGTACCAGATTATTGTCGCCGTGCTCCATCGACCATCATTTCGTCGCAACACGTGACTTTCCAGTCTTTATTTTTCCTTGTCTGTATTGATTACTCCAACGGACAATCGTTCACACGGACAATCGTCGTATGTCGGAATTGTGGAGCTTTTGTATACGTAGGTTCCGGAGAGTGGTTCCGACCAAGCGTCTCTCAAGGGAGGCCTGGGTCACTCTCAATTTGTCCTACAGTGATTTTGTTAGTGTCCAGTCTCAGCACAGTAGCACGTAATACTCTAAATTACATTGGACACGTGTTGGTGAAGGTCAGTAATCTTAATGTTATTCTCATATCTGTATGCTCTGCTTGTGGGTCATATTGGGACAAGTTTCACATTAATGCCGAATAAGCTAATCTTATTTCCCTTGGAGAATGGTGTCGAGTTTCATATTTAGTTAAGACAGATTAAATCAAATGTGAGTTGTACTGTGCTTTGTTCCTAATGGTCTGGTGCATCCAACTACGGTATGCATTTAGTTTTGCGGGCTTACTTCCCATAGGAAAAGTGACCTTGCTATTTCAAGAATCCGAACCCGTCAAATTTGGGCTGTGTGCCACATCACTGACCGTTTCGACATGCAGCTTCCGGAATATAAATTGGGAAGTGAAAACAACCTCTGATTTGGCTAGCAAATGCAACTGTTTTTATGTTTAAGTCACGTACTGCCAGCTTGTCCTTCGAGAACGGTTTGTACCGTAATGTCTATTTGTAGGGTAAACAAAATCAGTTGACAGGGTAATTAAGAGCATTCTGTGCCAGGGCAGTGGGTAGACCAGCCGTCAACACTCGAACAGTGTAGGACAGTCCCAAGATCGTCCTCAAGACATCCAATGTCAACTGTTACATTGGAAATATGCCAAGGTCACGCTGTGCTTTAGTTAAGTCTATAAATATAAAAAAAAGGATTCAAACGGGGATGTGTTCTTTCACATGACCAGGCCTTTACAATATGTCTAGTTAAGTTATACAATCCTAGTGTCAAGTTATACAATCCTAGTGTCAAGTTATACAATCCTAGTACCAAGCTATACAATCCTAGTGTCAAGTTATACAATCCTAGTGTCAAGTTATACAATCCTAGTACCAAGTTATACAATCCTTGTGTACACTTTCAGACGACACCTTATTATTAATCATCTTCCCTTATCGAAAAGCTGTTGATGATTCTAGTTAATAGAGCTGGGACGCGTGTTGCTGGTCTTCCCACCCCGGTCAGTTACCTGACAGAAAGCAGTGTTCAGCCTGGGGTTATCGGTGCCTCCATAGGACGTGCCCTCCTTAGGAATTCTTTCAGATAACATCTTGAATATATCTACATAAACAGAGTTCAGAGTCAGGTTATGGTTAACTCAATAGAGCGTGTTTAGGAATAGTACCATTGATAACAATATGTGCTTTCATTGCTCCTCGTATGTAAAATACAAGTACAGCCAGCATATTTACATTCGTTATACACTCATTGATTCATCATTTGGTTGCTCAGTCTGGAGACTGATTGTAAGGCTGTTAGAGTATGTCTCTCCATTTGACACTATCCTCTGGTTGATTAGTCCGGCACTGGCTGTAAGGTTGCTAGAGAATGTCTCTCCATTTGACACTATCCTCTGGTTGATTAGTCCGGCACTGGCTGTAAGGTTGCTAGAGAATGTCTCTCCATTTGACACTATCCTCTGGTTGATTAGTCCGGCACTGGCTGTAAGGTTGCTAGAGAATGTCTCTCCATTTGACCCTTTCCTTTGCAGTGCTCTTCATTTCAGCATAGGTTCGTATTTTAATGTCCTTCCATGCCTGTGTTGTAAAATTAAATCTTCTACGCCTGGGTCCTCTCTTCCCTTGAATATTTCCCTCTAATATCTTCCAAAGAAGACTTTCATATCTCATATAGCTGACTGCTAGCGTCAGGGCCAGCGAACCAGAGCTGCCAAGAACCTTCTACACCTCCACGCAGTGATCCTGGATAACAGGCTGCAGCAGTGCAGACTGGCTAAGGAGAAGGGATCGAAGAGGGAATGCTAACCCGGTACTAAAAAAAATGCTTGCTGAAGTCGGATGTGTTGGACCGAAACGTGCAAATATCGCAGCCAAGCTGTAAACTACGTCACAACGCATTCCGTTTTCTGGACTACATTCTGCTACTTAGGCCCGTGTCAAGGTTTGGTAGCGACAGATTTAGAACGAACGAAGACAAGCCATATTGTGACCCAGTCAACTCAATCGACGTTTTTGTTTCATGTGCAATATTTGTTTTAGTGCGCTCACTTCAGTAAGTACATCGTCATTGTATCTTCTTTCTGTCCAACTCACTCTTGTCATTCTACTGTAGCACTACATTTCAAACGCTTATAAACGATCCCCATTATTTATAGTCCCTCCTGTTAGTTCATTAAAAAAGCTGATCTCTTAGAATGCTGAAGCTTGCATGAAGTTTGACATTATCAGATGTTGATTTCTGTGTGTTACTCTGGTAACTGTGTGTTGCTCTAGTAACTGTGTGTTGCTATAGTAACTGTGTGTTGCTCTAGCAACTGTGTGTTGCTCTAGTAACTGTGTGTTGCGCTAGTAACTGTGTGTTGCTCTAGTAACTGTGTGTTGTTCTAGTAACTGTGTGTTGCTCTAGTAACTGTGTGTTGCTCTGGTAACTGTGTGTTGCTCTGGTAACTGTGTGTTGCTCTAACTTAACTTAACTTAACGTCTTTATACTGGTTTAGAAGACCCTGCAGAGTCTGTATACAACCAGTTACATTTACATCACCTTGCTCTAAAAGATATGCGCATCCAGTTCATTGTTAAATGCATTAACTGTCCCTGCCTCCACTACCTCCCCAGGCAATGCATTCCAAGCAGACACCACTCTCAAACTAAAAAAATGTTTCCTAATATCTAATCTGGACCTCTCTTTAGTCAGCTTGTAGCTATGCCCTCGTGTTATTGTAGGTGGCTGTATATTAAAAAACTTGTTATAGTCTAATTTATCCATTCCTTTGATCATCTTATCAACCTGTATTAAGTCACCACGAATTCTTCTCTCTTCGAGACACTGTAGGCCGGTTTTTCTGAGTCTTTCCTCATAACTGTAATTCTGGAATCCCACTATCATCTTTGTCGCTCTTTTTTGTATTCTTTCCAGCATGTGTATGTCCCCTCTATGATAAGGACTCCACACCTGTACACCGTACTCCAATCTAGGTCTAACTAAAGCTTTATACAGTTTGACGATCACTTCCTTGCTCCTATGTTTAATATTTCTTTTTATTATACCTAACATTGCATTTGCCTTTTTCACTGCTACCTTAACTTGCTCACCTTTCCTGTATGATCTATTATAACCCCTAGGTCCCTTTCCTTATCTATCTTTCTAATATTGTTTTCTCCCATTCTGTAATTATGTTCCATATTGGATCTACCCATGTGGATGACTGTACATTTATCTACATTAAACTCCATTTGCCAGCTTACAGACCATTCTCGAATTTTATCTAAATCCGACATCAATATATCCACTTCCGCTTTAGATGAGACACTGCTGCATAGTTTTGTGTCATCAGCAAATTTTGCAATCATGGATCCCATATCGATGTCTAAATCATTTATATATATCAAGAACAAAATTGGTCCCAAATCCGAGCCCTGTGGCACACCCCTTTTCACTTCACACCATTCAGAGTACTCCTTATTTATGCCCACCCTCTGCCTTCTTCCCGTTAACCAATTTTCAATCCATTTGGCAACTTCTCCACCTATTCCATGTGATTTTAACTTTCGAAATAATCTTTGATGAGGTACTCTATCAAAGGCCTTTGCAAAGTCTAGATAAATAACATCCACTGGCTCCCCTTTATCTATGATTTTAGTAACCTCCTCCATGAATTCTAATAGATTTGTTAAGCATGATCTCCCTCTAGTAAACCCATGCTGACTATTTCTAATTAGATTAAATTTGTCTAAATGCATTACAATGTTTTCTTTGATTAGTGACTCTAACAATTTACAGACTATGTTCGTTAAACTCACCGGTCTATAATTTGCTGGATCTGATTTTTTGCCTTTTTTGAATAAGTGGATCACTCCTGCATCTTTCCAATCCCGTGTAACAATCCCTTTTGTAAGTGCATGAGAACATAATATAGCCAATGGTTTTGCTAGTTGGTCTCTAATTTCATACAGCAATTTTGGATGAATACCATTTTAACCTGGACATTTATTCACTTTCAACCCCTCCAATTTTTTAAAAACCATTTCCTCTGTAATACAGATTGATCTTAATCCCGTTGTATCCATGTCTCTTTGAAAAATATATATAGGCTCTGGGATCTTGGAGCAGTCCTCTTTTGTGTAGACTGTGCCAAAGTACTGATTGAGCAGATTAGCTGCCTCCCTATTCTCACTTATTATTTTCCCTGTACTGTCTATGAGAGGGCCTACTTTGTCTTTCGTTCTTTGTTTATTTCTAACATAAGAGAAGAAGCTTTTACTATCAGTCTTGATCCTCTTAGCAAGTTTTTTTTCGAAGTCTATGTTTGCTGTTTTATTTGCTTTCTGAGATATGTTCTGCTTGTCCAAATATTTTACATATGTTTCTTTTGATTTACCTGCCTCTATATATTTTTTTCCATGCTTTATTTTTTGCTCTTCTACATTTCACTACAAAACTAGTTATCCACTTTTTACGCTTGGGGTTTACCTCCCTACATGGAACACATTCCTCTTTTAGCGTTTCTAGAACTGTTTTAAAACTCTCCCACTCCTGTTCAACATCTGTTCCTACGACAATATCTTTCCAGATTATGTGATTCGGTGCCTCTTTCATCCTCTTAACATCTGCCTTAGAGTAGTCGTATGTTCGCGTGTTTATGTTTACTTTTTTCCCTGCAATAAGATCCCAACGGATGATTTGATGGTCACTTGAGCCAAACAGTTCCCCAACGGTAACGTTTTCAATCATATCTAGTAACTGTGTGTTGCTCTAGTAACTGTGTGTTGCTCTAGTAACTGTGTGTTGTTCTAGTAACTGTGTGTTGCTCTAGTAACTGTGTGTTGCTCTAGTAACTGTGGGTTGCTCTAGTAACTGTGTGTTGCTCTAGTAACTGTGGGTTGCTCTAGTAACTGTGTGTTGCTCTAGTAACTGTGTGTTGCTCTAGTAACTGTGTGTTGCTCTAGTAACTGTGTGTTGCTCTAGTAACTGTGTGTTGTTCTAGTAACTGTGTGTTGCTCTAGTAACTGTGTGTTGCTCTAGTAACTGTGTGTTGCTCTAGTAACTGTGTGTTGCTCTAGTAACTGTGTGTTGCTCTAGTAACTGTGTGTTGTTCTAGTAACTGTGTGTTGCTCTAGTAACTGTGTGTTGCTCTAGTAACTGTGTGTTGCTCTAGTAACTGTGTGTTGTTCTAGTAACTGTGTGTTGCTCTTGTAACTGTGTGTTGCTCTAGTAACTGTGTGTTGCTCTGGTAACTGTGTGTTGCTCTAGTAACTGTGTGTTGTTCTAGTAACTGTGTGTTGCTTTAGTAACTGTATGTTCTAATAACTGTGTGTTGCTCTAGTAACTGTGTGTTGCTCTAGTAACTGTGTGTTGCTCTAGTAACTGTGTGTTGCTCTAGTAACTGTGTGTTGCTCTAGTAACTGTGTGTTGCTCTAGTAACTGTGTGTTGCTCTTGTAACTGTGTGTTGCTCTAGTAGCATTGAGGTTTTTGTGATGGTCAGGCTGCTCTTTTATCTATGTGGTTCAACAAGTGTAAACAGAGAAAACAGGGACTAGGAGACGAGAGCGGTACTCAGTGGTTTAGAGATAAGGTGTTCGTCTCTGGTGCCAGAGGTCGTGGATTCAAATCACGGTGGGGATCAAGATGCTGAGCAGCGCATGAGCAGCATTGATCAGCGACCCATAGCTGACTGCTAGCGTCAGGGCCAGCTAACCATAGCTGCCAAGACCCTTCTACACCTCCACGCGGTGATCCTGAATAACAGGCTGCAAAAGGGCAGACTGGCTAAGGAGAAGGGACCGAAGAGGGAATGCTAATCCGGTACTCAAAAAATGCTTGCTGAAGTCGGATGTGTTGGACCGAAAGGTGCAAATATCGCAGCCAAGCTGTAAACTACGACACAACGCATTCCGTTCTCTGGACTACATTCTGCTACTTAAGCCCTTTCAGGGTTTGGTAGTGGGAAATTGAGAACGAACGAAGAAGAAGAAGAAGAATCACGGTGAAGACCGGGATTTTTTAAAGTGGATTTTCTGGTAAGCATTCCACTGATCTCTGGGTAGTGAGATCGGACTCCCGTGTTCTGTGTCGAGCGCGCTAGAAAATACCTTGGCAGAAATTGAAAAGAGTAGACTTAACGACCGCTGCCCGGACAAAATTCAAAAATTATAGTTAAAAATCTACCCAAATTATTTCTACCTTCCCCCAGGTCTAGCAAGCGGCAGGAAATTTAAAATACTTAGCCTTCAGCTACCTGGCAACAGGCATTAACAATATGGCTGCGTGAATGCCAGAGTTCCAAGTATTCCAAGTATAAGTAGTAGGAGACGAGATCTGCCAAGTATAATTATCTGAGGGCAAATGAGAATAACAGAATAGTACTACTGATTCTTTCTCAGCATTTGGTAAGAGGCAACTAAAGATTGTGCATGGCGCTGGCAATCTCACCATGTAAAAACTACTGTTTGGCTTGGCTTGGCTTGGCTTCGTTCGTTCTCAATCTGCTGCTACCAAATTCTGAAATGGCTTAAGTAGCGGAATGTAGTCCAGAGAACGGAATGCGTTATATCCTAGTTTACAGCTTGACTGCGATATTTGCACCTTTCGGTCCTACACATCCGACTTCAGCAAGCATTTTTTTGAGTACTGGGTTAACATTCCCTCTTCGATCCCTTCGTCTTAGCTAGACTGCCCTGCTGCAGCCTGTTATCCAGGATCACCGCGTGAAGGTGTAGAAGGGTCTTGACAGCTCTGATTCACTGACCCTGACGCTAGCAGTCAGCTATGGGTCGCTGACCACTGCAGCTCATGCGCTGCTCAGTATCTTGATCCCAAAACTAATGTTTGAAACCGCACTGGAAATACTATAATCAGGTTCCCCTAAAGCTGGCTAGAGTAAGTCAATGCAGTTTAGGACCTATGCTTCAATACATGAAGCTTAAGGACATGCATGAATGAAAGAGGTCTTTGTAGATAGGTGTCACTAGGTGTTACTAGGATAAACTGGAAATAGGATGTTCGGCAGATCCGACATTACTGCAGCCTAGTCTGTGTTCAGTCTCTTCCGGCAAATGGATTGGGGAATTGTTGTTGTTGATGTTGTTGTTGGTGTTTATGTTGTTAGTTTTTGTTTATGTTGTTGTTGATGTTGTTGGTGTTGTTGTTGTAGATGTTGATGTTGATGTTATTGTTGATGTTTATGTTGTTAGTTTTTGTTGTTGTTGATGTTGTTGTTGTTGGTGTTGTTGTTGTAGATGTTGATGTTGATGTTATTGTTGATGTTTATGTTGTTAGTTTTTGTTGTTGTTGATGTTGTTGTTGTTGGTGTTGTTGTTGTAGATGTTGATGTTGATGATATTGTTGATGTTTATGTTGTTAGTTTTTGTTGTTGTTGATGTTGTTGTTTTTTATGGCATTGTTGTTGGTGCCGATGTTTTTGTTGATATTTATATTGTTAGCTTTTGTTTTTGTTGATGTTTATATTGTTAGCTTTTGTTTTTGTTGATGTTGTTGTTGGTGTTGTTGTTGTAGATGTTGATGTTGATGTTATTGTTGATGCTGTTTTTTGTTTTTGCTTCTGTTTTTGTTGTTGTTGATGATGTTCTTGCTGTTATTGTTGTTGTTGATGTTAACGATTAATCCCCAGAACAAGTAAGATCACTCTTTTGTATGCCCTGAAATAAACCCTTAACTGGCGGGTTGCAGTAGCATTCCTGACAACCCGAGCATGCTGATGAAGATGGACCAGTGTCCTCCAAGCAAGTTCCATTCCTTGTTGTTTATACCTTCCCTAACTCATACGTCAGGTACCCATTTACAGCTGTGTAGAATGGAGGGGCGCTGTGGCTACAACGAGAGTATGTGGTAAGAAGCAACTAACACTACAATCTAGTCTGCACATTGTACGGCGACTGCAGTTAACGCTTGACAACGATTCTTTTGCAGTAGGTCACAGTGACACCTTTTACATCCTTATGCGTACTTGAGAAGGTGATCAGTGCTCTTCCTGGCTGTATTGCAATGCAAACTCCTCAGTAAATTCCTCGTAGTGGTTACAGTGTCGATATCCACCTCGTTGGACAGCCTTTTCCCAGAGGATCAGAATGTTTCACCTGACCTTGACTTCACTTATCTCACTAGTCCTTGACAAAGACTCGATTAACTCGAAATGTCTGCTACCGTCGGTCAGTGTCTGTTCTCACGTAAGACTGTGTTTTTTTAAACCATCTTTGTATATCTACCTCTGCATATTGTATGTGTCTGAAAGTAGAGCTAATAATAGTAACACCGTCACTTAACAGATATGTCGTAATAGGCGATTAAGGAGAGCTAGTCTTTGAGCCTGGTGAAACTATTAATGTTTGCGGTCAAGGTAGTCCCACAGCAGAGCTGCTGTCTGGGATAAAGTGTTAGAGACTTCATTGTACAATGTCGCAGCTTGTTCATGGTGGGAATAGATGGTGCTGGTTTGATTCATTGCCTTTCCTTTCCTGATAATAAGATAGGTACCCAATTACAGCTGGTTCGACCTGGACGTGCTTGTAATGAGAATTGAACACTTTACCTTTGTCGTGAAAAGCGAATGCTCAAACCACTACGCTAAACGGACGCTCTTAGAAAATATGTCCCAAGAGAAGGAAAAAAGAACAACATTCATTCATAGCAGAAGATGAGCGACTAAGGTGTGCTGGGCATGGCTATATCTATTCTTTGCATTGGAAAACCACGTCGTACCAAGAACCTCTCGCAGGCCATCTCTCCATCTCATTGATGGACGTCCTGGAGGCCGTCGAAAGTTGTAAGGCCACAAGTACATAACTCTTATGTGTCTATCGGTTATCAGAGAAGTACATAACTCTTATGTGTCTATCGGTTATCAGACAAGTACGTAACTCTTATGTGTCTATCGGTTATCAGACAAGTACATACCTCTTGTGTGTCTATCTGTTATCAGACAAGTACATAACTCTTATGTGTCTATCGGTTATCAGAGAAGTACATAACTCGTATGTGTCTATCGGTTATTAGACAAGTACATAACTCTTATGTGCCTATCGGTTATCAGACAAGTACATAACTCTTATGTGTCTATCGGTTATCAGACAAGTACATAACTCTTATGACACATAAGAGTTATCATATCGGTTATCAGACTAGCGTATAACAGTCTTTTACTTCACCGTATCTAACAACTATGAGCGGCGAATCTATTATCAAATGTATTAATTGACCCTGCCTCCACTATTTCCTGCATCAATACATTTCAATCATGCATCACTCTCTGACTAAAAAAATGTTTCCTAGTATCTCATCTGGACCTTTCTTTAATTAATTTGAAGCTGTACCCTAGTGTTCTTGTATGCGGCTGCACTTTAAAAAACTAATGTCTAATTTTTCTGTTCCCTTGATTATCTTATAAATCAATATTAAATCACCTCGAATTCTTCTCTTTTGTAGACACTCTTTTCTGATTCTTTCCTCATTACTATAATTCTAGAATCCCACTATCAGTTTTGTAGTTCTTCTTTGTATTCTTTCCAGCATATTTATATTCCCTCTATGATAATTACTCCACACCTGTACACATCCGCAATTTATGTACACCGTTTTTAACCTTATAATGGTAGAAATATTGGTTGGCGTTTTTACATATTAACTTTCTGGTCTTGAATCCTTCCGAGGCAGTGCTCAATCATTTTATAAGACATTTATTTTAAAATGCATTCAGTTCATTTTCTAGCGTCTTTGTCATTTTCCAGTTTTCACATTCAGCACTGATATTTATTTTTATTTTTTTTCGTTCGGTTTATTTCTCTATTCCCCAAGCTGTATATGTTGCACTGTGTCTTTGTTTTGCGCCTGTCGGCCTTGTGCATCCGACATCGACATATATTTTATGTAAGGGTCTGCGGGTAACGGCTGTGATTGGGAGCGAACCCAGCACCTTCGGATTGTGAGCCGTGTCAAGTAACCACTCGCCCATGCCGTCACCAGCACCGATATGACGTTAGAGTTAATTATCATGAGCTGTCTGTGTTGGCTCATTGATTTTGATTTTGAAATTTATGTTAGTTGGTTGAAGGCACGTGAGGCCAAAGCAGTTCGAATAAACATTTCTTTTGTTGTATCTCCATCTTGTGCTATTTTACTTCCCAAATAGGCGAAACTTTCAACTTTCTGTAATAGTTCTCCATTCAGCTTTGTGTTTGTTAAACTCATGTCTTTTGTCTTTGATGCCTTTGCTTGGAGTCCTATCGGATATGATAGGGCGCGTTATAGATCTATATTTTATATACAAACAAGCAAACATTTCAAGACAATAACATAAAATTATGGAAAACAAATTATAACAACCGGATCTTTTTTTATTTTCATTGACAGGATCAATAAAATAAATGCGTTTTTCAAAGGCTTGCATGTATTTGCTTAGGTTGCTAAGCAACGTTGGGAGCGGAAGTTGTCTTTTTTGGTCACACACTGTTCAAGGATTTACACGTACGTGTTTATGTCAGTGCGTTTGGGTGTGTGTATATGTGCGTGTGTGAGTGAGAGAGATAGAGAGAGAGAGAGCAGCGAATTGTTGGTGTGTGTGTGGGAAAATGGTGAGAGAGAGGGAGGTTCGTGCGTCTTAATTCACCCCAAACAGTTCCCACTTATTTGACTGAAGTGGGACATTTATTTTCGGGTTAAGGTGAGGACAGGTCTAAATCATTTTTATTTTAAATAAATAAGTTAAAACGTGTGTAGAAAGAGGGCAATATTAAGTTTTGTTACCAATTTTCTGGAAGAATTCAGGGCCATGAAAGAAGCAGAAGGACATTTCCTGGCAGGCAGAATGAAATAATTGGACGATCAAACACCAGACTTGTAATTATTGTAAAGTCAAGTAAAGTAACCCATAACATTACTGCCGTAGGGGTGTGAGGTGTTAGCGATCTCACATTTCAAAGGCTCGGCTATATGAGTGCGGTAGCCATCTCCTCTCCCTCGCCGCTTTTACTTCCCGGACTGAACCGGTACCCATTTAAGACCCGGGACCCATTGCGGTCTGAAAAAATATTACCGCCTCAACTGAGGAATGAACCCAGGACCACGCAGATGCGAAGCCAGCGCGCTAACCACTGCGCTACGCAGCTCCCAATTATTGAGGTGGTCAGAATTGAACAATGTCGGCAAGAATGGCGCTGAAAAAGTCCAAACAATTTACTTTGATGCGTCGACGCCACGTGAACTCGCACATGTACGAATCTAGTAAATGTCTGTGTGTGCCATTTTGGCGCTTGTTTCTCTCTTTTGCCGTTTTCCAAGAACGTTCGATTCTTTGAGTTTGTGCAAGTGGACTGAGCCATTTACTGTTTGATGATTAAATATAGGTTTATTGGCAATCCCGTTATAGGTGCGAGGCTTGATACCCCCACAGTTACAAAATTGGATTATTCTGTGACGTCCCTTCCTCAAAATCCGTAGCTAAAAATAGATATCCGGTGCTTAAAAATCTATATTTCTATTGTTTGGGGTGAATTAATTAAGACGCAAGTACTGGGAGGAAGATTGGGAGGGAGAGACACATGGAGAGAGGGAGAGAGAGTGTGTGAGAGAGAGAGAGAGAGAGAGAGAGAGAGAGAGAGAGAGAGAGAGAGAGAGAAGCATGAAACACAATCAAAAGTGCACAGCTGATGTACGGTACCTACATTATGGAAACCATATTTATATTTTCAACCGATGAAATTGTAGCGAAGTAGTTTGTGAGAGGACTCACAACACAAACAAGTCTGTGTCCGATTCAGCTAGGTTGTGTCTCAATGGAAAGCAAATCTATTTTAATGTATGCTGAAGTCAGATGCACTGCGAAGTAAGGCGCAAAAAAATTCAGTACAACGTACTCTTGCTGAGGAAATAAAATGGGAACGGAGCTTACATCACGAGAGGTGCTTGAGAAGATGGACCGGTGTCTTCCTGGCTGTAGTGCAATGCGAGGTTCCTCGATAAGCATAGTACTATGGGGATTACAGCTTCGGTCCACACCTGGTTGGTCAGATTGCTGTGACACAGGGGGTGAGATGGGGGTTTATTCTTTTTCTTCCCCTTTTTCTTCTTCTTCGGCGATCGTTCTGAAAAGGACGTGACGTTGCGTTGTAGTTTACAGCGAGGCTGCGATATCTAAGAATTCAGCCCAACACATCCGGTTTCAGCTTTCTTTTTTTTCAGACCGGGTTTGTCTTTTTTCTCCGATCCTCAATCTCTTAGCCAGTCTGTATGGAGCTACCAACCTCATAAAGTCCCTCCAATGTTGATGCAATTAGCACTGCAAAAGTCCCGGCTTCGAGTAAACAGGCCAGCTGTAATGGTGACTCTGCTTCACCTGATGTCATAATCAACCAATATTTTAATTAAATCGATCAATCAATTAATCAATCCATTAACCAATGTATCAATTTATCAATCAAGTAATCAACCCATCAATCAATTAATATATCCATCAATCAATGTATCAATTGGGGATTCCGTGGCGAAGTGTCGTCGGCCTCAGGATCAGGTAGTGTGGATTCGACTCCGGACTCCGCCGTCTTTTTCACGGGTGTTTGACTCGGAGTCTCCTGCATCTCGTAGTCGCCCCCTAGTGGTCTTGTCCTTGACTTACCACTGGGGTCGGGCGGCTCGAGACCAGAGAGTGAGGTTAAAAAGTAGCGCAGTTAATCCTTACTAAAAAAAGCGCTAGCAAAATTAATTATGCCATCATCGTCTACGATGGACGGCGGCCTTTGCCTTTGCTTTTGCCAATGTATCAATCCATCAATCATGTTATCAATTCTTCAATCGATTAATCAACCAATGTAATAATTCATTAATCAGTCGATGTATCAATTCATCAATCAATCCAACAATCAATTAATTAATTCACCAATCAATGTATCAATTCGTCAATCAATTACTCAATGCGCTAATCAATTAATCAATCATTCAGCGTGTTTTTTAATCTATGCGATCACTCCTTCACGTAAGGAAATTAATGCAAACCTAACGTACTGCACATCTGCCAAGAAACTTAAAACAGCCAAGCAGGTGACGGTTGTAAGAAGCGACGTTCTGTAAAGGACATGCTACTTACTTTTACTTTACTTTTCTCAAAAATTTAAATTTATTATTTTAGTATTATTTTACACTAAAAAAAACAAGAGCCATTGAAGCACCTAATTACTCAAAGACAAATTTGACAAATAACCAGAGACGTTGGATTGTTACATATAATACCATTGGAAGAACCTTTAACAGTCTTTCTAAGGTACCATATCCATATAATAATAATCAGGTTCATCATCGCTCAACATCTCTCAGCTCTCTGTGGAGTACAAGTGTTCAAGAGATGCCAAGTCCTGCTGTTCTGGACCAACTTATCCAACATTGTCAACTTCTTTCCCGTTTTCCGTATCTTTGTCTCCAGCTTTCTTCTACGTGTGTGTTTTGGTCTGCCTCTACTTCTCTTGTCGCGAGGATTCAAGAGCAGAGACTCTCTTGTTATGCTCTAAGTTGGTTTACGCAATGTGTGTTCTATCCAACACTAGCGTTTTCTCCTAACGCCATGCTCCACTGATACCTACCTGATTCTTTCAGCAGTTAAACAATAGGTATCTTATCATACGTTTTCAATCCCCCTATTCAGCTCAGGCACACATTTATTAAAGCTTTTGTGTAGTTGTTTATGTTGATCTCCATGTTTCATGGCCATGCAAAAGACCTGACTTTACATTGGAGTTGAAGATTTTCACGTTTGTGTTGGATTTAATTTCTGTTGATTCCCATAAGTTCCCCTAACCCAACGAAATCTCCTCTCACCTTTTGTATTCAGAATGTGACATCTTTATATGTACCTTCTATTTTGTCTATAGTACTACCAAGGTATATGAATGACACCACATCTTGTAGGAGTGTGTCTTCAAGCACAATTTTCTTTTGGGGGGATTCGCCTAATTTCTCTATTCCCCCAAGAAAGTGTCCGTTGCACTGTGGTTTTTATTTTGCACCTTTCGGCCCAGTGCATCCGAATTCAGCATTCATTTTATGTTAGGGTCTGCTTCCTCCTGCTTTTTCTAAGGGTTTGCTTCCCTGGGGTAACGTCCGGTGCTGTGATGTGGATCAAGCCAAGCACCTTCGGTTTGGAGCCGTGTCACTTAACCACTAGCCAACGCCGTCTTCAAAGCACAATCTGATTGTCGTTCGTTGCATTTATTCTCATAATCTTCGCTATTTTTCTGTGTATCGAGTCCAGTTTCAACTTCTGTGCCCTTTCATCAAGCATATGTATTTTATTTTGCATCTGATTGCGGATATGGGGTCAGAAGAGCCAAGTAGTCATCGGCAAAGCTCAGATCATCACGTTGTTGTATCCGAGTCCATTAGGTTCCATTGTTGCTGGAGGATGCTGTTGTCTTCATAATCCAGTCATTTATCTCTCTCAGTTGTCTATTAATGTCATTTCCATTCCTGCTGGCTATTGACTGGACAGAGATCATGACCTAAACGTCATTCAATGTGTGTCACAAACAGATGGGTCGGGCATGTGGCACTCATTTCTGACAATAGATGGGTCGGGCATGTGGCCCTCAGTCCTGACAATAGATGGGTCGGGCATGTGGTACTCATACCTGACAATAGATGGGTCGGGCATGTGGCACTCACTCCTGACAATAGATGGGTCGGGCATGTGGTACTCATTCCTGACAATAGATGAGCGAACATGTGGCATTCATTCCTGACATAGACTTGACTGTGCTAGGTGAGGTATATGTACTTTCATAAAGACATGATTGTGCTGGGTGAGGTATAGGTACTTTCATAGAGACTTGATTGTGCTAGGTGAGGTATAGGTGCTCTTACACACTTGATTGTGCTAGGTGAGGTATATGTACTTTCATAGGAACATGGCTGTGCTAGGTGAGGTATAAGTACTGCCAAAGAGACATGATTGCGCTAGGGAAGATATAGGTACTCTCATAGGGACATGGCTGTGCTAGGTGAGGTATAAGTACTGTCATAGAGACATGATTGTGCTAGGTGAGGTACTATGTAGTCTGAGATAATTGTTTGTACTAGGTGATGTGCCATGTAGTCTGAGATTATTGATTGTGCTAGGTGAGGTACCATGTAGTCTGAGAGATTTGATTGTTCTAGGTGAGGTATAGGTAGTCTCAGAGACTTGGTTGTGCTAGGTGAGGTACAGAAATAGTCATGGAGGCTTGTTGTCTTAACTGAGGTAGTCGCATAAACTGGATTGTGCTAAGTAAGGTATAGGTAGTCTCAGATAGACTTGTGTTAAGTGAGGTACAGTTACTCTTAAAAAGACATGTTGTGTTAGGTGAGGTTATTAATTAACTGAATCATAAACTATTTGCCAGAATATCTCATTAGGGATGGGGGCATGACGAAGCGGTTAGCGGTACTCATCATAACTCAAACGTGATTGTGTTATCGGATTAGTGAAACAGCATGATCGAACTCCTATAGAGAGAAAACTCATCAACAAAATTAATGCTGAAGTATTTTGGGGGACACTAGGCGCAAAATACAGTAAAACGCACTCCACTTCAGAAAGCACAGGAAAGTGGGGACAATTCTTATCAAACGCTTTACTCATTTAATCAACCTCTAGTATGAGAATGTAGACTGACTCAGAGAATCCATCAACAATTTGTTTATGAGAATGTAGACCGACGCAGCGACTCCAGCAATAACCTCCAGTATAAGAATGTAAACTGACGCACGGACTCCATCAATAAACTAGGTATGAGAATGTAGACTGACGCAGGGACTCCATCAATAAACTAGGTATAAGAATGTAGACTGACGCAGGGACTCCATTAATAAACTAGATATGAGAATGTAGACTGACTCAGGGACTCCATCAATAATTTAGGTCTGAGAATGTAGACTGACGCAGGGACTCCATAAAAGATTTAGGTATGATAATGTAGACTGACGCAGGACTTTCAGTAAAAAACCTCTAGTATGAGAATCTAGACTGACGCAGTGACTCCAGCAGCAACTTTTAGTGGGAGAATGTAGACTGATGCAGGGAGTCTGGGATGAATGTCTGGTCAGCCATAGCGTCTGACTCAATCCTTGTTTCGCAAGGTCCAGAAGGGATGACGGTGGCATGAGTGGATAGCAGATCTACAGACTTCAAACGTTCGGGGGCATCTGATCATCCTCGTGATTGAGACATCAAACCTTAATTGGCGTGTGTGGATCGATAATCCTTGTCGTGATCCGGTTCAATGCAGCAAAATATCTTGTTTTCTTGTCAAGATTTCACATGTAGTGCAGACGTTATCCAATGATAAACGAGGCATACCGTATTAAATCAATCATCACATGTTAGGTAAGAACACATTAGTCGATGAATCAGCATTACACGGGCTGTATGATTGTGAGTCCAAGTATAGGTCGTTCAGGTAGGGGGCAGTTACTCTAGACGGTGAAGCAGTAGTGTGCAACCAGCGAACTACAAGGTACATTAGTATATATCGCCTTCCTCAATTTATGAAAGAGAATGAACACTTCTGGGTCTGCTCAGAGAGCAGTGATACCACATCTGCTTAGCATGAATGAGATGAATGTTCAACAATTGAGAAACTCTAAACATTATAAATATGTGTCTCATTGTGAACAATGTAGCTATGTTCTTTGGTTGTGTCCCTTCTTACGGATTTACCGTGCTATAGGGATGCTGTTTTGTCTACTGAATTTTCTTGATTGCACTCCAGGTCATACGCAGGAAGGTGACACACGCTGGAGGCATACTCTTCATCATCTACGGTCAGTGGCTCTTTACTTCGGGCTTTTTCCTTCTCAATCTCTACCGTTTCTGGATCTAGATCATGATATCCTGATTCGGCACTCTCTTCGTCCGAGTCGGCGCTGTTAAGCAAGCAGAACTTGACCTGATCATCGTGTTCTAGTTCATTCAGGTCGTTCCCGATCTCAAGATCGATGATGAGATCGGAGTTTAAATATTCTTTATCGAACCCGTCTGCTGACTCCAAATCTAAGGCCTCCAGAATATCGTGATGTTCTGCTCCGTCATGGACGAGTCCAGACGAACAAGGACCGGAAGTTGAGCGAGTTGAGTTCATCATGTCACAGTTGTTGTTGTTGTTCCCCTCCAAGCGGGCGCCCACACTTCTTCGTTTAAGTTTATGATTGCTCATCATTGTAATCATCTCTTCTTCATCAACTTCAAGACATTCGTCATCTTCGATGATTGCGTGAAGTTTTGGCGCTGTTTGGGATTTTGACACGGGTGGTCTGAAGTTCTTAGCTGTGCTAAGAAGCTGTGCCCTGAGCGGAAGGACGTGTCCAGATGGCGACATTGTGTTTGTGCGCTGAAGCGTAAGCCTGGAGTTCTGCTTCCTGAGTTTCTCTCGCTGGAACTCCCTAAGAGCGAAACTGAGCTTCTGGTGCAGCTGAAGAGCCAAAGTTTTAGCCTTAGCTTCATTCTTGCACATGAGAGCGTGGCACCGGAGTTCCATCTTCATCTTGCGGCCTTCGTGTCGGTAAACCCACACGAATAGGCGCGGGTAACCTGGGTGGGCGATACAGTAGGATATTCTGTGAGCTCTGTATTCAGTAAGCCCTTGCTGTTTCGTGTATGCCTTCATGCCTGACCCGGTTACCACGACTGTCATCTCAACGCCTCGGTTCTCACTGCGCAGGTAGTTGCTCCAGATGACACTGGTTGGACGATCAACACAGCCTTCACCTTTCATCAAGGTTGTCTGAACGTTTCCCAGGTAACGCACCTTGAAGGTAGGGTCCTGTTCGCTGATACTGACACTCTTGCGCCACCCGAACAAATTCATTATTACAGCTTTTTAACGTACACGTTTAATCATGATATTACCATGACACTTATTGCACATCAATCCGTGAACACAACAATCTTTTATTGCTCATCACACGATATTCAGATGCTTGTTTAAAACGTTTGAAAACCCGCACACAGAAAGTCCAAAAAACATGTTGGTGTCTTCAATTCTGAAAATTTTGCAGTAAACAAATCGATTGTACTTCTCACAGAAATAAGTTTGCGTTGTCTTTGATGCGTCTGACCTTGCTCTGTCTCAGTCGAAACAACAGCTGTGTTCCAATGTGCAATTTGGTGTGATTCTCAGCCTCAATTATCTGTTCAGTGTTTCCTTGGGGGCCATGAATTCTGAAAAAGAAAACAACATACACGAATGTGCATTAACAATAGCTGATCTTGGTTGGATATCAGTTTTCATTTAGAAATCTGAGAGGGAGATAACGGTTGTATAAAGGTAGAAAGAGGGAAATTTGATAAGCTAAAGCATATTATAAAAGCATATTCTGGCTACCTGGAAAACATAGAAAGCAGACATGGAAACATAGAAAACAGAGATAAAAACAGAAAACATACAAAGGCAAATAAACATGAAAAACAGACACCGAGAAATATTGAAAACGGTCAGAATGAAAAACTAAGAAAACGGACAGAATGAAAAACATAGAGAACGGGTAGCAACACATTAAACACAGACAGGGAACGAGAAACGTTGAACGCAAACAGAAACAGGGAAACAATGAAAACAGACACAGTTGATAAATATTAACAACAGAAATAGAAACATTGGAAAGAGACATAGAGCTAGAAAGCTAGAAACATGCTAGAAAGAATACAAAAAAGAGCGACAAAGATGATAGTGGGATTCCAGAATTACAGTTATGAGGAACGACTCGGAAAAACCGGCCTACAGTGTCTCGAAGAGAGAAGAATTCGTGGTGACTTAATACAGGTTTATAAGATGATCAGAGGAATCCATAAATTAGACTATAACAAGTTTTTTTAAAATACAGCCACCTACAATAACACGAGAGCATAGCTACAAGCTAAAGAGAGGTCCAGGTTAGATATTAGGAAATATTTTTTTAGTCAGAGAGTGGTGTCTGCTTGGAATGCATTGCCAGGGGAGGTAGTGGAGGCAGGGACAGTTAATGCATTTAAGAATAAACTGGGTGCGCATAGCTTTTAGAGCAAGGTGATGTAAATGTAACTGGTTGTATACAGACTCTGCAGGGTCTTCTAAACCAGTATAAAGACGTTAAGTTAAGTTAAGAATCATTTAAAACAAAATAGACAGACACGTTAAAAACAGACAAAAAACGAAAAACACAGAAAACAGAAATATTGAAAGCAGAGACATCCCAAACTCTGGCTGAAAATTCAGAAAGAACCAAGCAGGCAGAACAAATTCTAATAGAGAGAGAAAAAGACAGTATTAATTATGATAGAGAGAGAAATAGACAGTACAAATTAAAATAGAGACAGAAATAGACAGTACAAATTATGATAGACAGAGAAATAAACAGTACAAATTATGACAGAGAGAGAAGTAGACAGTATGAATTGTAGAGAAAAAAAGAATATAACTAGAAGCACACAAATATTTCGTACTGAATAAGGAAAGAGAACTATAGAAAGTAGACGAGACACATCCTGAGTTACAGAAACAAAGAGAATAAAGAGTTCAGACTAGCCCTAGCCTAATTTTCTTTGTCTGTTAGTTGGCTCTTTTGAAATAGCTTTATTTGCGGTTATTATGTTTCTGTTATATTTATCTGGTGTTCAGTTGTTGTTTTTTTTAATGCAGTTATGGTATCTTTCAATATATGAAGCCTTGTTTTCTTCTTCATCTTCTTTTTCTTCGTCTACTTCTGCTTCTATTGCTTCTTCTGCTACTGCTTTTTCTTCTCTTTCTTCTTCTTATTCTTCTTCTCTACCTCTTTATCTTTGCGTTCTTCATCTTCTTTTTCTTCGACTGCTTTTTCTTCTCTTTTTTCATCTTCTCATTCTACTGCTTCTTCTTCTCTGTCTTCTTCTTTTGCTTCTACGGCTTCTTCTTTTCTTTCTTCTTCTTCTTCTTCTTCTTCTTCTCATTCTTCTTCTTCTCCTTCTTCTTCTTCTTCTTCTTCTTCTCCTTCTACTTCTTCTTCTTCTTCTTCTTCTTCTTCTCCACTTCTTCTTCTTCTTCTTCTTCTTCTACTTCTCTTTCTTTTTCTGTATACTTCTTCTTTTTCTTCTTCGTCTACTTCTTCTCCTTCTTCTTCTTCTTCTTCTTCTTCTTCTTCTTCTCCTTCTACTTCTTCTTCTTCTTCTTCTTCTTCTTCTCCTTCTACTTCTTCTTCTTCTTCTTCTTCTTCTCCTTCTACTTCTTCTTCTTCTTCTTCTTCTTCTTCTTCTTCTCCTTCTACTTCTTCTTCTTCTTCTTCTTCTCCTTCTACTTCTTCTTCTTCTTCTTCTTCTTCTCCTTCTACTTCTTCTTCTTCTTCTTCTTCTACTTCTCTTTCTTTTTCTGTATACTTCTTCTTTTTCTTCTTCGTCTACTTCTTCTCCTTTTCCTTCTTCTACTTCTCCTCCTTCTTTTTCGTCTTTTTCTTCTTCTTCTACTTCTTCGTCTTTTTATATTTTTCCGCGTTTTCTTCTTCGTTTTCTTCTTCTCTTCCTCCTTCTTCTTTCTCTCCTTTGTATTCTTCTTCTTCTTCTTCTTCATAATCCCCTTCTTTTTCTAACTCTTCGTTTCCTTCTTCTTTTTCTTCTTTTTCTTCTTCTTTTTCTTCTTCTTTTTCTTCTTAGAAAGAAAAATTGTATTCACATGCAATCCCTCCAATATTCTAGCCTTCACTGATTCAAGATCGCCGCTTTCGGCACTGCGTTTACATTCAAAATGTCAACAAAGAAGTTAAAAAGTTGGCTGAGAATATTGACATATTGTTAAAAAAACACAACATCAAAGTTACACTTTCAGTGGACTCCCGCATATATAGACATTTCAAGTAATGAGACAAGACAGACTAGCCAAAATAAGATCAAGCAGGGTTCAAATAAACACGTCAGTCAACATGCAGACAACAAAACAAATACTTCTTCAAACAGGAATGGCTGAACCGATGGACAGAAGAATCTACTAAAGGCAGTTTGTGTAAAGAAAAAAGAAATGGCACCTCCAAACATTATGAAACAGAAATGACAACATCAGCAAACAGTGACGCCTGATACAAATCATAATCTTACAACTTACCACATAATAAATCGAGGAAATTTGTTCTATATATATATATATGTGTGTGTGTGTGTGTGTGTGTGTGTGTGTGTGTATGTGTGTGTGTGTGTGCGTAAGTGCGTACGTGCGTGTGTGTGTAAGTGCGTGCGTGCGTGTGTGTGCGTGTGTGTCATCATGTAGCATGTGCTTTATAGAACGTCGCTCCCATCACAGTCTGTCTGAAATAAACTCGTTCCCTTACTAAAACTCTAGCCTCCGCTTCAGTCCTACCAAGGCATTCCTGGATATCTTGGTGTCATCCCTTCCTCTTTTGCCTGGCACCATACCTTCCATCACTATTCTCTCGAGACCGTTGTGTTTCTTGATGGGACCAAATAATTGCATTTTCTAGCCAAAATGAAATTGATAAACCAGTTCTCCTCTATTGTCAACTCTTGCCGAATGTCTACATTTGAAACTGTAGAATGCAAGTAGCGTATGGTGACAAAAGTGTGCCGAAGACAACAGGGAAGAACTGGGCAACTTTTGTCACCATACACTGCCTACATTCTGCGATGAATGTCAACTGGTCGACATCCTTCAGCCGTTAGAAACCGAATCACCGCTCGCTGATCAAATCTGGACGAATTCTATATCTCATCCGCCATGTTTCTAACGGTCTGCTGAGGAAACTATGACTACAATTCATACTGTCTACTTCTCTCTCTGTCATAATTTTTCAAACTTGACGGTTGGTATGGGCTGTTTACACCAAAAGTGACATCATCATGCGCATGTTCATTTGTTGCAGTTTGGTCCGGTTATATATTTTATAAATTTTTATATATATATATATACACACACACATATATACATATATATATACATAAATATCTCGACCCGGGAGCCATTGCGATCTGAAAAAAACATTACCGCCTCAACTGGGGAATGAACCCAGGACCACTCAGATGCGAAGCCAGCGCTAACCACTATCTTGTGTGTATATATATATATATATATAAAATACTATTAGTGACTGATATAGTGCCGTTATATATATATATATATATATATATATATATATATATATATATATATATATATATATTACGGCACTATATCAGTCACTAATAGTATTTTTTACGAAAGAGCTAAATGAAGGACAAACACTAATAACACACATCTAAGTGGTCTGTCAATGCTTACATTATTATTATAACTAACAGAGCAAACAATTGATTTAGACACAATTAGAAAGTTGAGACAAAGGGCATGGCAAAAGGTTCAATCGATATATGTGGAAGTTGCAAGAATCGAGAGTGCTGGTGCTGCGTGGCCGGCACTGCAAGTAATTGCCTCTTCCCGGGAATTATTAGTTTTCGTGCGACTATTTTTGTATCAGGTGAATGCGATGTGGCTTCAGAGTCTGCGTAGTAGTACACAATTTGTGTATTTACGTTTTAGGCGTCACCGCCCACTCATCTTGTTTAGACTGAGCAAGGCGATGGCGAGTCTGGCAAGGATAGTCACTGAATCTGTCTAGTCCCCCTCGTAATGTAGGGCTGCAACAGTGGCTGTTTAATAGTGTCTACTGTGGGCTGTCTCTTTGAGCGCCATCCTTTAGATTGCAAGCTGCTCCATCCGCATCTTTCGTTATTTTCCTAAGTGTTGTTTGCAAGTACCACTCTACTCTTCTCCTGTGGGTTCCAATTAGGTGCATGTATGGTTATGCTGTTAGGTTTCTTTCTGAGGGTGTGTCCTATACACTTTCTGAGCGTGTCCCCTCTACACTTTCTGAGGGCGTGTCCCATCTACACTTTCTGAGGGCGTGTCCTATACACTTTCTGAGCGTATCCCATCTACACATTCTGAGGGCGTGTCCCATCTACACTTTCTGAGGGCGTGTCCTATACACTTTCTGAGCGTGTCCCCTCTACGCTTTCTGAGGGCGTGTCCCATCTACACTTTCTGAGGGCGTGTTCTATACACTTTCTGAGCGTGTCGCATCTACACTTTCTGAGGGCGTGTCCCATCTACACTTTCTGAGGGCGTGTCCTATACACTTTCTGAGCGTGTCCCATCTACACTTTCTGAGGGTGTGTCCTATACACTTTCTGAGGATGTGTTCTATACACTTTGTGAGGGTGTGTCCTATACACTTTCTGAGGGTGCGTCCTCTATACTTTGTGAGGATGTGTCCTATACACTGTCTGAGGGTGTGTCCTATACACTTTCTGAGGGCGTGTCCTATACACTTTCTGAGCGTGTCCCATCTACACTTTCTGAGGGCGTGTCCCATCTACACTTTCTGAGGGCGTGTCCTATACACTTTCTGAGCGTGTCCCATCTACACTTTCTGAGGGTGTGTCCTATACACTTTCTGAGGATGTGTTCTATACACTTTGTGAGGGTGTGTCCTATACACTTTCTGAGGGTGCGTCCTCTATACTTTGTGAGGATGTGTCCTATACACTGTCTGAGGATGTGTCCTATACACTTTCTGAGGGTGTGTCCTATACACTTTCTGAGCGTATCCCCTCTACACTTTCTGAGGGTGTATCCTTTACACTTTCTGAGGGTGTGTCCTATACACTTTCTGATGGTGTGTCCTATACACTTTCTGATGGTGTGTCCTCTACACTTTGTGAGGGTGTGTCCTATACACTTTCTGAGGGTGTGTCCTCTATACTTTTTGAGGATGTGTCCTATACACTTTCTGAGGGTGTGTCCTCTACACTTTGTGAGGGTGTTCTCTGCACTTTCTGAGGGTGTGTCCTCTACACTTTGTGAAGGTGTATCCTTTACACTTTCTGAGGGTGTCTCCTCTCAACTTTCTGAGACTGCGTACTATCCATCTCAACTTTCTGAGACTGCGTACTATCCATCTCAACTTTCTGAGACTGCGTACTATCCATCTCAACTTTCTGAGACTGCGTACTATCCATCTCAACTTTCTGAGACTGTGTACTATCCATCTCAACTTTTTGAGGCTGTGTCTTATCTTCACTTTTGTAGGGGGTGTCCTATTCGTCACCAGACAGACTAACATGTTTTTGGTCTGAAGACCTATGCGCCGCAGTGAGCTGAAGAGTTTTGAATGATTGATTAATTGAGTAATTGATTGGTTGATTGATTGATTGGTATTTTGCATTACTGCTGAACAGTCTGGATGTGGCATACTATGTTACATGTCCATGTTTCCCATCCATATAGCAGGACTGATTTGATATTACTGTTTAACAGCTTAGATGTGATAATCCTAATCAAATGGCTATGTTTACCAGCCATCCAGTAAAATTAGATGTTGTTTTTCGAAGTTACTCGTACCGAGTCCTCACTCTTATCAATGTTTCTCTTGTAGCAGGTTGCAGTGGTTCCTCGTGTTTCCAGAGGCGGGCTGAAGAAGATCTACTTGTGTTCTTCTGGCTGTAGCGCAATGTGAGAGTGATCAGCAGGCTCCCGACTATGAAGATAACAATGCTGATCCCCATCTCGTTGGCCGGAGTGCTGTAATACAGCTAAGAAGAAAGACGACGGCTTGGAGTGGGGACTTAGTCAGCGTTTCTTAACTTTACTTTACTTAACTTAACTTAACTTAACAACTTTATACATGTTTAGAAGACTATGCAGAGTCTGTATACAACCAGTTTCATTTATATTGTGTTGCTCTAAAAGCTATGCGCATCCAATCTATTTTTTAATGCATGAATTGTTCCTGCCTCCACTACTTCCTGTGGCACTGCATTCGAAGCATTCACGCCGCTTTGACTGAAAAAAATATTTCCTAAAATCTAATCTAGACCTTTCGTTAGTTAATTTGTAGCTATGCCCTCTTGTTCTTGTAGGTGGTTGTGTTTTTAAAACTTGTTATAGTCTAATTTATCCGTTCCTTTGATTATCTTATAAACCAGTATTAAGTCACCTAGAATTCTTATCTCTTCTAGACACTGTAGGCCGACTTTTCTGAGTCTTTCCTCATTACTGTAATTCTGGAATCCCACTATCAGCTATATCGCTCTTTTGTGAATCCTTTCCAGCATGTTTATATCTCCTCCACGTTAAGGGCCATACCTGTACACAGTATTTCAATCTAGGTCTAACTAATGATTTATACAGTTTGACTATCACCTTCTTGCTCCTATGGTTAGTATTTATTCTGACTATACATAACATTGCATTTGCCTTTTTCACTGCTACCTGGACTTGCTCGCTCACTTTACCTGTCTAATATATTATAACCACTAGGTCTCTTTCCTTTTCCATCATTCTAATATTGTTCTCGCCCACTCTGCAGTTACGTTCCAAATGTTTCACCTGACCGTAACGTCAGTCTTGTCTCTCATACGGTAGAGCAACTATTGCTTCCCGAGAACAGTTTGCTGTACTTAGCTTAATAAAGGTTACGTCGACTCTAGCTGTCACTTGGGCAGTCAGGTTGACCGGATTTAAGCACTTAACGGAAAGTGTTGTCTCTGATTACACAACTGATTTAGCAACAAATAATTACACCACTGACATAGAGTGTTATCTACAGAGAGAAAACACGCAGCACACTTAGACACAACGAGCAGCCTGGAGAAAGATCTGACCACTCCATGCTGCACTTATCCCCACTTCAGATATCACACGAACACACCTTCAATATATATATGGAATGCGAAGAACGCAGCAGTGGATAAAGTAAATAATGCAATGATGAGAATGGTTATACATATACAACTAGTGTATATATATATATATATATATATATATATATATATATATATATATATATATATATATATATATATATATATATATATATATATATACCCATAGCTTATTGCTAGCGCCAGGTGAAGCGAACCAGATCTGCCAAGAACCTTCTACACCTCCACGCGGTGATCCTGGATAACAGGCTGCAGCAGCGCAGACTGGCTAAGTAGATGGGATCAAAGAGGGAAGGCTAACCCGGTATTCAAAAATGCCTGCTGATGTCGGATTTGTCGGACCGAAAGATGCAAATATCGCAGTCAAGCTGTAAACTACGACACAACACATTCCGTTCTCCGGACAATATCCTGCTACTTGCAAAGCCCTTTTCAGGGCCTGGAAGATAGAGATTGAGAACTAACGAAGAAGAAGTATATACTATTACTTGCAATCGAGCTGACATACAAACAGCCCATTGGCCTGTTGTGACTTCACCTGATTAAGGTACCGCCTCCTTCAAGCAGGCCGCCAATTGGTACACATTTCGTTACTTTTACAATTGTTAATCCTCAAATTGGCTAACAGTCTGCTCGTTTCGATTTCCCACTGCCAACGTTTGCTTTACGTTCACAGCGAGTATATGGGACCTCCAAGTATGTTTTCGTCTTCGATAGGCCTAGGTGCACCTTTTCACTTCCCTTGAGACATGAACGCTTGAAATTTTGTGGATTTACGTATAAACTGTTTCGCACTTTTATTCCTTGAGAGGCGAGCAGCTAATCCAGCTTCTTCTAATAAAACATATCTACAGATTGTCCATATTGTTTCTGCTATGTATCCTCAAAATGATCATTCACTGTTCGCTTTTTTGTTTCAAAAGAAATATAATCTCACCACCAGAGTCAGCTGGTCTCTTTGCAAGAAGCCTATATCCGGGTATTTTGTTTGAACACTGCCCAACTCAATCTGTTCGCATCTTACGACATGCGTAGTAAGTAAGTTACGGTGATTCTAACAAATCCAAACCACTTTTCACATTTCTCTTTTATGAATACGTGAATATTGTCTATGGACTTTTCTTTTTCTTAGACTATTCACACTTAAATTACCTTCAAACCCCAAAAATATATTCATTTTATTGCTCAGCAAAATATGTTATATTGACAAAATATTACGTGAGAAGCATAAACATGATTCCGCGTGCAGCGTTTCCATCTGGACAGTCTGGTAATTGAATGACAGCCGTACACTTATTACTTGAACAGCCAGACTATATTGAGGTACGGAAAGCTAGGTCGTATTGTACCTGTCAGAATTGGACGTATTGGCCAAAGTATGGTTGCGGGTTTGTATCTGTTTGTAATGTGTTCCACTGTGACATTTTTGTAGCATAGTAGTTTTGGCAATACTTTCTGTGCGTGGTGAAGTGGTCATACTCAGTAACGAAGAGGAATGATACTTTTAGAGTAAGCTGAGTCATGAACATAAAGGGGCACACTTAACGATGTCGAAAAAATGTTCAAAAGTACTTTTTTTGTGTTAAAAAAAGGAGTTGAAACCCATGATGCTACGTACTTCAGCACAGTTGTCTACATTTTCTTGTTAATCAGTTTGAAGATTCTTTGTTTCATTTCTAAAAATATATATATAACTCCTCTTTAACAATGGGGTCTTGAGCGCACTTACAATAATGTTTCTTTTCAATTGAAATAGTTGCCGGACTCGATAGTCTATTATTGGTCATATAATTACACAGACGTATTTTAATTATTTTCGATGTTCTCACTGAACGTTCTGCAGTAGCTCACTGGAATACTGCGAATCAGTTGCAGCAACTTGCCCGTCTGTTCATACACTGTCGGGGGAGGGATGGGGGGGGGGCAGGGGGGGGGGGTCATTATCTACAATGAAACCCAATAATTCAATGCAAGTTTTGAAGTTGTCGTCTGAGCTGTAAATATTTACCAATTCATTGTATATTCACTTTTAGGGTATGTGTTTTTAAGTTTTTGAAATTGACTGCCTGAAATAGATTTTATGGACGGCGTAAATTTTGCATTGCATTTTTCCTTTCAGATGTACTTTTTGTTCAAAAGACAAAGCATCAATTTAATTTGTAAACAAAAAGTTAACTGAATCGAAATAATCAATGGGGATCAAGATGCTGAGCAGCGCATAAGCTGCAGTGGTCAGCGACCCATAGCTGACTGCTAGCATCAGGGCCAGCGAACCATAGCTGCCAAGACCCTTCTACACCTCCTCACGGTGATCCTGGATAACAGGCTGCAGCAGTGCAGACTGGCTAAGGAGAAGGGATCGAAGAGGGAATGCTAACCCGGTACTCAAAAATTGCTTGCTGAAGTCGGATGTGTTGGACCGAAAGGTGCAAATATCGCAGCTAAGCTGTAAAACTACGACACAACGCATTCCGTTCTCTGGACTACATTCTGCTACTTAAGCCCTTTCAGGGCTTGGTAGTGGGAGATTTAGAACGAACGAACGAAGAAGAAGAAGAAATAATCAATGTTGATGTTTACAGAGACTTCCATTTTTTTACGGTATTTTCTCAAAATCATAAAACATTTCTGAAATGAAAACATGAAAGTTTTCACAACTTCATGGAACTCAATGCAATAATAAAATTTAAATCGCAGTCGCAAAATCGAACAAAACTGCACGGAAATAACATTTTAAACACACTTTGAGAGCTTGGAATAAACTATTCACAAAAATTATCAAATTGACTCAGTACAAATAAAACTGTTAGATAACCCTACCTGAACCGCCTTTCTTAGGTACCTCATTTCTGAAGTTTGTAAATTGCCTTTCTTGGGCTGTAGTCATTGCCCATAACTCACATCCATATGTCAGGACAGGCACATCTGTTGAGCGGTACACATCCATCTTTGTTTTCCTGCTTATTTCTCTTTTCCTGAGGAAACCTCTGTTTATTGCATGGAAAAGTCTACCTGCTGCTGCCCTTCGTGCAGTTAACTCCTTTTTGATTCCTCCCCTGCTGTCTATTACCACTCCTAGATATTTAAAGTTGCTGACCTGCTCCAGTGCTCGTGTTCCCAGTGTTATCTGATGTCTCTTTTCGTCTCTGGCGATCACCATGGTTTTTGTTTTGGAGTTGCTGATGTGCATTCTTCTCTTCTTCAACTCTTCTTCCCAGACCTGCAAGTTGATCTGGAGATGTGCTTCGGATTTCGTGATCAGGGCCACATCATCTGCAAATGCTAGTTCCGATACGTAACTTGGTCTCATCTTCCAGTACCCTACTTCATACTTTTTTGTCCGTTCCTTGCAGACTTTAATGACTTCATCCACGAGGAGTATGAAAAGGTACGGTGATAGAATGTCCCCTTGTCTTACTCCGCTAGTGGTCTTGAACTCTCCTGACTTTTGATTTGATGTCCCCACATAATTTCTGTATGTTTAATAGAACCTTGAGTTACCTATTGAGCTACTTAAAGTACCAGGGATAGATGAGTTACATATCGAGCTACTCAAAGTACCAGGGATAGATGAGTTACATATCGAGCTACTCAAAGTACCAGAGATAGATGAGTTACATATCGAGCTACTCAAAGTACCAGAGATAGATGAGTTACATATCGAGCTACCCAAAGCACCAGGGATAGATGAGTTACATATCGAGCTACTCAAAGCACCAGGGATAAATGAGTTACATATCGAGCTACTCAAAGCACCAGGGATAGATGAGTTACATATCGAGCTACTCAAAGTACCAGAGATAGATGAGTTACATATCGAGCTACTCAAAGTACCAGAGATATATGAGTTACATATCGAGCTACTCAAAGTACCAGGGATAGATGAGTTACATATCGAGCTACTCAAAGCACCAGCGATAGATGAGTTACATATCGAGCTACTCAAAGTACCAGGGATAGATGAGTTACGTATCGAGCTACTCAAAGCAGTGGGAGAGTCTTTAGATAATTTACTATTTCAACATGTTAATGACATTTACAATAAGGGAATATGGCCAAAAGATCACACAACTTCAATATTAATTCCATTGCCCAAAAAATCAAATGCTCTAGAATGCGGTCAATTCCGAACGATAAGTTTAATAACACAAGCATCTACAATTATTTTGAAGATTATTCAGATGAGAATTGATGGAAAGATAGAAGAGGTACTGAAAGATAACAAGTTTCGATTTCGAAAGACCAGAGATACACGGGATGCCATCTGATACTTGCGGCTTCTCGCAGAACGAATGATCGATCAAGGACGTACAGAGTTTATCTGTTGTATTGACTACGAGAAAGCCTTTGATCGAGTACCCTGGAATAAACTATTTAATATTCAGCAGCAAATACGTATAGAAAAATAAATCAAGTTAATCCAGAACATGTATGAAAATCAAAAGGCCATTATTTCAATCACAGAAGGTCTCACGGATCAAGTTTCCATACGACAAGGGGTACGACAGGGCTGTTTGCTTTCCCCGTATCTCTATAACGCATATTCTGAGATAAATATGGCCAAGGTTATGCGTAGTTGTAATAGGGGTGTCAAAGTTAATAGTATGAAAGTTAATGCCATCAAATTTGCCGATGACCAAGCGATAGTGGGAGGATCAGTAGCAACGTTGCAAATGCTGCTTGAAAAAAATTAATAGCACGGCCAAAGAGTTTTACATGAAAATAAACACATCGAAGACAAAGACTTTGGTAATATCCAAGCAACATGGGCAAATAAATATATCCGCCAATGGAGGAATAATCGAACAGGTACACAAGTTTGCAAATTTGGGGCGAACTATACCAGAAGATGCTCGCAATGAGACAGAAATTACGACAACGATCGCAATGACAAAAAAGCGCTTCAGAGAAAAAATTGAATATCAGGATAAAACTGAGGAAAGGAATAATCGCCACTCATATGTGGCCATTTGCACTGTATGGGGGTGAAACATGGACTTTCGCGAAGAAGGATGAAAAAAAAAAGCTTGGAAGCGTTTGAAATGTGGTGCTACCATAGAATGGAAAGAGTGAGTGGGGCAGAAAGACGACCCAATGACAATGTATTCAATGACGTGGCCGCACAGAAACAAATATTGCATATGATACAAAAACGTCGGTTGAATTGGCTGGATCACAATATGAGACACGAAAGTCTTCTACAGAAGATATTATAGGGCAAGATTCAAGGCAGGGGAGGGCCCGGCGTCAAATACTCAATTTTACATTTCAGGCATGCAGAGATAGTGAAATACGAACCTATGTTGAAATGAAGAGCGCTGAAGGGAGAGACATACTCCGACAACCTTACAACCAGTCTCCGGACTGATCAACCAGATGTTGATTATGAATACTACTACCTCTACTACTACTAATATTACTACTACTACTACTACTACCACTACTACTACTTCTACTACTAAAACAACTACGACACTTCCACTACTTATACTCCCTATATTATGACTACTAGTATTGTTTCTACTACCACTAATACTACTACTACTACTACTACCACTGCTATTATGACTACTACTACTATTACTACTACTACTACTACTACTTCTACACCACTGTTGGCTCTCAGAGAGGGACTGGATACCGATACACTAACAGAGTCTCTTAACGCAGCTCTCATAGATACAGCAATTGAGATCCTGGGATGCACCAAACAAAAAAGAAGCCATGGGGGACCAAAGAAATTCTAGACCTTTGTGATAGAAGAAGGTCACTGAAAAACCAAAATCATCCACCTGGTGAGGTCTGCAGATATAAAGAGGACAAGAAAGCGATTCAACAAAAGATGAGAGAGGCGAAAGAAGCGTGGATATTTTTTTTTTTTTTTTTTTTTTTTTTGCGTTCGCCTTATTTTATCTATTCCCCAAGGCGTGTGTGCGTTACACTGTGGTTTTTATTTTGCGCCTGTCGGCCCAGTGCATCCGACTTCAGCATGCATTTTATGTAAGGGTCTGCTTCCTCCTGCATTTTCTAAGGGTTTGCTTCCCCGGGGTAACGGCCGCTGCTGTGATGGGGATCGAACCCAGCACCTTGTGGGTGTGAGCCGTGCCACTTAACCACTAGGCCAGAAGCGTGGATATGTGAGCAATGTATAAACATCGAAGAGAGATTAAACAGAAATGACGCTAAAGGAGCATACAATGTGTTCAAACAACTGGTAACACCAAGACAAGGCAGGAACTTTATGATCCAGGATAAAAGCGGCAAGTGCCTTATTGTGAAAAATTAGGTACTGGCACGATGGAAATAGTACTGTTCCGAGTTATATAACTGTGAGGGACGGAACGAACCTGAAAAAACAATCTCTCCAACATCAACAATTATAGAGGATAACCAACTGATAACGCAAGAAGCGGTAGCTGCAGCGGTAAAGACACTGAAAAGAGGGAAGGTGGCCGGCGTGTACAATATACCAGCAGAGCTCTTACAGGCAGGTGGAGAGGTAGTGGTGGAAGGCCTGACACACATCTGCAACAAAATATGGGCGACAGGAAACTGGCCGGACATATGGACAACATTAATGGTTATACCGTTACCTAAGTCTGGAAACCTAAATCTGTGCCAAAATTACAGAACAATAAGCCTCATCAGCCACACTAGCAAGGTCGTGCTTAGATTAATCCTCGACCGATTGAAACCCCAAGCAGAGAACATCATTGTCGAGGAGCAAGCAGGGTTCAGACAGGGAAGATGGACTACAGAACAGATATATAATTTAAGGCTGCTAAGCGAGACATATCTAGAACAGAAGCAAAAACTGTATAATGTATTTGTTGATTTTAAGAAGGTGTTTGATAGGGTAGGACATAAAACGCTATAGGCAACCATGAGGATGTATAAAATCAACAGAAACATTATTAAAGTCCTGGAACACCTGTATGGTTTGGCTTGGCTTCGTTCGTTCTCAATCTCCCACTACCAAGCCCTTCTTCTTCTTCGTTCTCAATCTCCCCCTACCAAACCCTGAAAGGGCTTAAGTAGCAGAATATAGTCCAGAGAACGGAATGCGTTGTGTCGTAGTTTACAGCGTGGCTGCTATATTTGCACCTTTCGGTCCAACACATCCGACTTAAGCAAGAATTTTTTGAGTACCGGGTTAGCATTCCCTCTTCGATCCCTTCTCCTTAGCCAGTCTGCCCTGCTGCAGCCTGTTATCCAAGATCACCGCGTGGAGGTGTAGAAGAGTCTTGGCAGCTTTGTTTAGCTGGCCCTGACGCTAGCAGTCAGCTATTGGTCGCTGACCACTGCAGCTCATGCGCTGCTCCGCATCTTGAAAATTCGAACACTTGTGTAACAAGGCGTCCAGCGCAGTTCTTGTGAATGGGAGGCGAGGGGACTGGTTTCGCACATCAGTTGGTTTCTTCTTCTTCTTCTTCTGCGTACGCAGTCAGACAGTAACCATTATTTTTTCGAAAAAAGCGGCGGTCATCCTGAGGCTCTCGCCACTGCCATAGAGCTTGTCTTGCAGTTCCGCTGGTAATGGCCACATCTGCTCTCTCTGATCCTCGTATGTCGGGCAGTTCTGCAGCAGATGTTCAGCGGTCATTTTACCAGTACCGCACGGGCATTCGTCGGTACACCCTATCTTCAATTTGTTGAATAGGTGGTACCTCAGTCTGTTGTGGCCAGTGCGAAGTCTTAAGACAACGACCTGCTCTCTTCGGTTCAACTGGTAATAGGCATCGTTTTTGGTGTAACCAGTATGTTCGGTTCCCATTTGGTCATGTATCTGGCTTTGATAAGCCGTTTTGACTCTCCGTACTTCATACTGGTATCTGTTTGTGGTAGTCTTGCACCTTCTTTTGCCAGTCTGTCTGCCTCCTCGTTGCCTTGGATGTTGCAGTGTGACGGAACCCACTGTACCACTACCCTTTTTGGTGCGGACTGCTGGCACAGTTTGCAGAGTGCTGCTCTTAAGTCATTGAGCTCAGTGTTTTTCTGGCTTTTTAGCGCTGTGACTACGGCGAGAGCATCTGTCAGCAGGACTATATGGCTCTCATTTTCACTGTGTGTCACCATTTCTTCCACTGCCGCCCTCAGTGCCTCTGCCTCCGCTCTGAAATTGCTTGTGTACTTACCAGTAGCGAATGACAGTGTTATTTTTCTGCCATTTGGTAGGTTCAGGAATGCTCCTGCCCCTCCGTTCTGTGTAGTGTTTGTTACAGAACCGTCGGTGTATGCATGGGTCCAGTCCATGCTTGGGTAGCTTTTCTTTATGAAGCTTAGGGTAGTATCTCTCCTTTCTTTTTCAGTCTGGCAGTTTTTGTTTGCAATACCTGGTATATTTTCTACCACCTCTGGAAATATATCCTGCCTCCAGGTAGGTTTTCGTACAGTAGTGATGGATTTTGGTGTTGTTAGTGCGTTTATGGGATCTTCGTGCATCTTTGCTTTGGCTATTTCTGCAAAGTTTCTCCGCTTTAGTTTCCCATTTCCCAAATTGTTTAGTCTCTGGTGCATTGGATGGTCAGTCAGTCTTCGGAGTTTCTCTGACTGCAGCTGGGCTCTGCAGTCTCTTCTATCGGTCATGGATTGCAGTTTTGTAATCTTTTCAAGTTCTACAATTGGCGTTGACTTCATGCCACCTGTTATAATTCATCAGTTGGTTTGAGACAGGGTTGTACACTCTCTCCAACTTGTTTCAATATATTCCTTGAGGGAATTAGGAGTGAGGCACTTGGAAGTCACGTTGGTACTGTCAAGAGAGGGGCCGAACGATTACCAACCTTCGTTTTGCAGATGATATTGACGGGTTGGCGGGTTCACAAGCAGAACTCCAGGAATGGGTCAAAAGGCTCGATGAAACCGCTCTTGACTATGGTATGGAGATAAACACCGGAAAGACAAAATTAATGACCAACAACGCCGAGGGCTTCAACAGCAGGATAAAAGCTAATGGTCAGGAACTCGAAGTGGTTGATCGTTTTAAATATCTTGGGTTGAATGTCAGTGATGATGGATCAAAATGTGAGGTGTTGGCCAGAATAGCACAGACAATAGCGGCGCTTGCACGGCTTAACAAAATCTGGTACAATAAACGGTTAGTACTATGCACAAAAAATCAGATTAATGCGTATACTGCTCTTGTCAATATTCCTCTATGCTTGTGAGACATGGACAGTTACAGCTGACCCTCAACGAAGGATACAGGCCTTGGTGATGAGATGTTTCCGACGACTTTTAAACGTCACGTACAAAGATCGAGTTACAAATGAGGAAATACGAGATAGAATTACAACAGCAATAGGGTCTTTCGAAGACCTCTTGGCAACTGTCAAAAGACGAAAACTCGCTTGGTACGGTCACATATCGAGATCAAATGGTCTTGCAAATACGATCCTCCACGGAAAGGTGCAAGGCAGACGACAAAGAGGCTGTCCCAAAGAGAGGTGGGAGGGCAACATAAAAGAATGGACTAATCTCCAGCCAGAAGAGGCACAGCGGCCGCTGACAAAGACGGGTAGCGTGGTGTTGTGAGGATGTCTTCATGTGTGCCCCAATGACCTTTCCGGTTACGGGATGACCTGACCTGACCTGACTACTACTACTACTACTACTACTACTACTTCTACTACTATTACTACTACTACTACTAGTACTTCTACCACTACTACTATTACTACTACTACTACTACCTCTATTACGATTACTGCCACTACTATTAATACTACTTTTACTACTCCTTCTTCATCTGCGTTTGTTCTCAAATCTCCTGCTACAAATCCCTGAACAGGGCGTTGCAAGTAGCAGTATGTAGTCCGGAGAACGGAATGCGTTTTGTCACTAGTTTACAGCTTGACTGCGATATTTGCACCTTTCGGTCCGACACATCCGTTTTCGGCAGCACTATTACTACTACTACTACTACTACTACTACTACTACTAGTATTACTACTACCTCTATTACGATTACTGCCATTACTGTTAATAATACTACTACTACTACAACTACTACTAGTACTACTATTACTACAACTACTACTACCTCTATTACGATGACTGCCACCACTACTACTAGTATTATAACTACTAATACTAAGACGACGACCTATATTATGACTATTGCCACTACTCCATCATCATTAGCTCATTCCGCATTGTTAGACGATAGTAATTGTCCTTTAAAAAAAATATGTGTGCAACTACAGTCCATGACGGTTAAGACCAATCCGGGCAGAGAAGCATCTTCCACAGTGTGTGCAAGGAAAGTCAGGACCGTTTACGGAATCGCATGGTGTGGCGTGTCTTCTCAAACTCTGAGTCTTTAGCCTATCAGCAATCAGTATCTCTTTTGTATTCCATCCTTAATCATACCCCTCCATGTAACACGATCCATGGCGTCCTGTTCCGGTGATTCCAAATCGATGCCGGCATCATTCATATCCCGCTTACATACATCCTTGAACAGAAGTAGTGGCCGGCCCCGAGACCTTTTCCCCAACTATAATTCTCCATATAAAAGATATTTTGGTATTCTGCCATCATCCATCCTCCGAATGTATCCCAGCCAGCGGAGTCTTCGATGACTAAGCAAGGAAAAGATTGTGACACTGCCTGTTCTCTCCAACATCTCTGCGTTGGTAATCTTGTCTTGCCACCCAACCCCAGGATCCTGCGCAGGCACCTCATGTGATAGTTGTTTAGCCGCCTCTTCTGGTGCATCTAGGTAGACCATGTCTCACTGCCGTAAAGAAGAGTGCTGAGGACACAGGCCTGGTAAACAAGTGCTTTTGTTTTAACAGTGAGCTTCTTGTTCTCCCAGACTCTTTTTGTTAATCTGCTCATTGTTGTTGCTGCCTTTCCTATCCTGATAGTAATCTCTTGCTCCTGGGATAGTTTATTATTAACTGAGGATCCCAAGTACGTGAGTGATCGACTACATCGAGAGCTTCATCATCAATTGAGATTACTAGTGGTTTGTTTGCACCCTAGACCAAAACTTGTGTTTTCGTTTTGCTGATTGTTAACCCGAACTCACCGCAGGCATCCGAAAATGCAGATAGTAAGCTTTGCAGTTCCTCCTCTGAGTGAGTCGTAATTGCGACATCATCCGCAAAAGCAGTTCTCTCATCAGCACCTTTTTTATTTTGGTCTTGGCTATCAGCCTTTGGGGGTTGAATATGCCACAATTTGGTCTTGGCTTTCAGCCTTTGAGAATTGAATAGGGCGTCATCTGTGCGAGAATGAATGAAGATACCACCTTCCTGGTCACGAAATGCATGCCTCAAGAGAAGTGAGAAATATATTCCAAAGAGGGTTGGAGCAAGTACACAGCCTTGTTTTACTCCGCACTTGATTGCAAACTCCTCTGAGAACGCACCGTCAACATTGATGGTGCCTTTCATGTCAGTGTGGAACGACACTGTTCTAGATCCTTAGTGTTGACTAAATTTATCCTCAAAAAGGGTTTGTGCTTCACCGTGAAGATTCTCTTAGGTCTCAGCTTGACGCGGGCAACGACCAACGTGTGGTCAGTATCACAGTCAGCACTCGTGTAGCTGCTTGTTAGTTGTGTGGGATTCAGATGTTATCTCCTGGTGATAATAAAGTCCAGTTGGTGCCAGTGACCGGATCGTGGGTGTTTCCATGATACATTAAGGCGATCTTTTATTGTAAAGTAGGAGTTTCTGATGCAGAGATTGTTTTTTTTTTTGGTGAAGAATTCAGCAGCCTTTGTCCATTGTCAATTATGCGCCCAATATTGTGTTTGCCTAAACAAACTGGTCATGAATTCGAGTCCGATCCCACCCGATCATTTAAATCACCAAGTATGTATAGGCAGTCAGATTTTGGAATTGTATTCACTTTTGTCTAACTAACTATACATAGAAGGAATACTTTGCATCTTCCGCTGACGTAAGTGTCGAAGCGTAGGCATCGATAAGTGTCAGGAATCCACACGAGGTAGACAATCTCATTGTTAACATTCTTTCATATGCTCCAACTGGACTCTCAATAGCACACAATAACGAGTTCTTCACTGCAAAACCCACCCCATGTTGTCGAGTTTCTTCATTTCCTCTGCCTTTCAAAAAAAAAGGTATAATTTTTCTCCCTAAGTGACCCATCCTCGGGGAGGCGTGTCTCCTGTAGACCAGCAATATCTATATCAAGACCATTTAGTTGGGCATCAATAACAGCCCTTTTTCTAACGTTACCAATGTCTCTGAGGTCAGTGGCATGTCCCGGACACATGGTCCTAACATTCCAAGTTGCAAGCCGAAGCCTGAAGTTTTCATGTTTAGTTTTATTGACTGGTACACTTGATTTACAGCCTGCAATTTGGATTTTGTCCTAGCCCCAAGTACCCATTGAAGCAGACAGGCTGTGGCGGATCAACACCTTATTGGCTGGGGGCTGCCCAGCTTGAGGCGGGCGTTAGTTGATCAGTGATACCCGAAAGTATCTCCCACCATCGGAGACAGCCCGCGGCGCCCCTGCCTACGCCAATTGGCAAGGGCTTATAACCCGTAAACTGCTGTCTCCCGTCTTGATTCCGAGACCTGTTAAGACCATGCAGTATGGTCCTTCTCTCGGTCTGCCGTGTTTGCTCCAATAGAAAGGTGATACTAATACATTTGGAACAAGGCAAGCTGCAGAAGCTGCCGGATCAGCAGAGCAAGGCTCTATCTGTTCGCCTGTCCGTGGTTTAATCTTAGACCAGCCGCCAACCAAGGCTAAAGGTCTGGTCTGCCCTGCCACTACACTCAGATGAGGTTTCCCTTCCTTGCTCTAGGATAAGGCGTTGTATCCTCTTTGTATCCGGACATAGTCGGTTGTCAGGCATGGTAGACGCTGACCAACTTTCAGAGTTACCAGAAAACAGGTTGTTCAGCCACATCTGACAAAACCCGACAAGATACGCCAGTATCTTATCTTCAAGGCTTCAGATTGTTTTAAATCAGTTTTCCTTCTCCTATGAGCTGCCTTCCTATGCGTACTAGCCCCCATCTGCCAGAAACTACTGGTTTTAAGAAGCCAGTGGCTCGCCTTCCGAAACTTCTCCTGTCAATAAAAACAGTTCCGCCCCTCGAAGGCCAGGAGATTGACTTTGTTGTCAGAGGCTATATTAGACTCACACCATTGGAGTATTTAGTTGGTGCTGAGAGTTCATCCTCAACCCCACCCCCGGCTATAACAACTGTCAGTATTGTCACTACTGCCACCTCTATAGTGACTACTGTCACTACTACTAATAGTAGTACAACTACCACTACTACCTGTAAAACAACTGCTACCTCTATAGCGACTACTGTCACTACTACTAATAGTAGTACAACTACCACTACTACCTGTAAAACAACTGCTACCTCTATAGCGACTACTGTCACTACTACTAATAGTAGTACAACTACCACTACTACCTGTAAAACAACTGCTACCTCTATAGCGACTACTGTCACTACTACTAATAGTAGTACAACTACCACTACTACCTGTAAAACAACTGCTACCTCTATATCGACTACTGTCACTACTGCTAATAGTAGTACAACTACCACTACTACATGTAAAACAACTGCTACCTCTATAGCGACTACTGTCACTACTACTAATAGTAGTACAACTACCTCTACTACCTGTAAAACAACTGCTACCTCTATAGTGACTACTGTCACTACTACTAATAGTAGTACAACTACCACTACTACCTGTAAAACAACTGCTACCTCTATAGCGACTACTGTCACTACTACTAATAGTAGTACAACTACCACTACTACCTTAAAACAACTGCTACTTCTATATCGACTACTGTCACTACTACTAATAGTAGTACAACTACCACTACTACCTGTAAAACAACTGCTACCTCTATAGCGACTACTGTCACTACTACTAATAGTAGTACAACTACCACTACTACCTGTAAAACAACTGCTACCTCTATAGCGACTACTGTCACAACTACTAATAGTAGTACAACTACCACTACTACCTGTAAAACAACTGCTACCTCTATAGCGACTACTGTCACTACTACTAATAGTAGTACAACTACCACTACTACCTGTAAAACAACTGCTACTTTTATATCGACTACTGTCACTACTACTAATAGTAGTACAACTACCACTACTACCTGTAAAACAACTGCTACCTCTATAGCGACTACTGTCACTACTACTAATAGTAGTACAACTACCACTACTACCTGTAAAACAACTGCTACCTCTATAGCGACTACTGTCACAACTACTAATAGTAGTACAACTACCACTACTACCTGTAAAACAACTGCTACCTCTATAGCGACTACTGTCACTACTACTAATAGTAGTACAACTACCACTACTACCTGTAAAACAACTGCTACCTCTATAGCGACTACTGTCACTACTACTAATAGTAGTACAACTACCACTACTACCTTAAAACAACTGCTACTTCTATATCGACTACTGTCACTACTACTAATAGTAGTACAACTACCACTACTACCTGTAAAACAACTGCTACCTCTATAGCGACTACTGTCACTACTACTAATAGTAGTACAACTACCACTACTACCTGTAAAACAACTGCTACCTCTATAGCGACTACTGTCACAACTACTAATAGTAGTACAACTACCACTACTACCTGTAAAACAACTGCTACCTCTATAGCGACTACTGTCACTACTACTAATAGTAGTACAACTACCACTACTACCTGTAAAACAACTGCTACTTCTATATCGACTACTGTCACTACTACTAATAGTAGTACAACTACCACTACTACCTGTAAAACAACTGCTACCTCTATAGCGACTACTGTCACTACTACTAATAGTAGTACAACTACCACTACTACCTGTAAAACAACTGCTACCTCTATAGCGACTACTGTCACAACTACTAATAGTAGTACAACTACCACTACTACCTGTAAAACAACTGCTACCTCTATAGCGACTACTGTCACTACTACTAATAGTAGTACAACTACCACTACTACCTGTAAAACAACTGCTACCTCTATAGCGACTACTGTCACTACTACTAATAGTAGTACAACTACCACTACTACCTGTAAAACAACTGCTACCTCTATAGCGACTACTGTCACTACTACTAATAGTAGTACAACTACCACTACTACCTGTAAAACAACTGCTACCTCTATAGCGACTACTGTCACTACTACTAATAGTAGTACAACTACCACTACTACCTGTAAAACAACTGCTACCTCTATAGCGACTACTGTCACTACTACTAATAGTAGTACAACTACCACTACTACCTGTAAAACAACTGCTACCTCATAGCGACTACTGTCACTACTACTAATAGTAGTACAACTACCACTACTACCTGTAAAACAACTGCTACCTCTATAGCGACTACTGTCACTACTACTAATAGTAGTACAACTACCACTACTACCTGTAAAACAACTGCTACTTTTATATCGACTACTGTCACTACTACTAATAGTAGTACAACTACCACTACTACCTGTAAAACAACTGCTACCTCTATAGCGACTACTGTCACTACTACTAATAGTAGTACAACTACCACTACTACCTGTAAAACAACTGCTACCTCTATAGCGACTACTGTCACAACTACTAATAGTAGTACAACTACCACTACTACCTGTAAAACAACTGCTACCTCTATAGCGACTACTGTCACTACTACTAATAGTAGTACAACTACCACTACTACCTGTAAAACAACTGCTACCTCTATAGCGACTACTGTCACTACTACTAATAGTAGTACAACTACCACTACTACCTGTAAAACAACTGCTACTTCTATATCGACTACTGTCACTACTACTAATAGTAGTACAACTACCACTACTACCTGTAAAACAACTGCTACCTCTATAGCGACTACTGTCACTACTACTAATAGTAGTACAACTACCACTACTACCTGTAAAACAACTGCTACCTCATAGCGACTACTGTCACTACTACTAATAGTAGTACAACTACCACTACTACCTGTAAAACAACTGCTACCTCTATAGCGACTACTGTCACTACTACTAATAGTAGTACAACTACCACTACTACCTGTAAAACAACTGCTACTTTTATATCGACTACTGTCACTACTACTAATAGTAGTACAACTACCACTACTACCTGTAAAACAACTGCTACCTCTATAGCGACTACTGTCACTACTACTAATAGTAGTACAACTACCACTACTACCTGTAAAACAACTGCTACCTCTATAGCGACTACTGTCACAACTACTAATAGTAGTACAACTACCACTACTACCTGTAAAACAACTGCTACCTCTATAGCGACTACTGTCACTACTACTAATAGTAGTACAACTACCACTACTACCTGTAAAACAACTGCTACCTCTATAGCGACTACTGTCACTACTACTAATAGTAGTACAACTACCACTACTACCTGTAAAACAACTGCTACCTCTATAGCGACTACTGTCACTACTACTAATAGTAGTACAACTACCACTACTACCTGTAAAACAACTGCTACCTCTATAGCGACTACTGTCACAACTACTAATAGTAGTACAACTACCACTACTACCTGTAAAACAACTGCTACCTCTATAGCGACTACTGTCACTACTACTAATAGTAGTACAACTACCACTACTACCTGTAAAACAACTGCTACCTCTATAGCGACTACTGTCACTACTACTAATAGTAGTACAACTACCACTACTACCTGTAAAACAACTGCTACCTCTATAGCGACTACTGTCACTACTACTAATAGTAGTACAACTACCACTACTACCTGTAAAACAACTGCTACCTCTATAGCGACTACTGTCACTACTACTAATAGTAGTACAACTACCACTACTACCTGTAAAACAACTGCTACCTCTATAGCGACTACTGTCACTACTACTAATAGTAGTACAACTACCACTACTACCTGTAAAACAACTGCTACCTCATAGCGACTACTGTCACTACTACTAATAGTAGTACAACTACCACTACTACCTGTAAAACAACTGCTACCACTGCTATTACCCATACCACTAAATTACTGCCAGTGCTGCTAGAAGCGAGAGAGAGAGAGAGCGAGAGAGAGAGAGAGAGAGAGAGAGAATAGTAGATAGAAACTGTGAACTAAACAACTCGCGTAATAATTTCTGCTGACAGCTAGGACAGTAATTATTACCAATCGATATTTGACCAGTAATTACTTTGTGTATCGATCTGGTGTTTTATAATGACATGTTGAGTCAGATGTTAGATCAGTACCTCACCGGGCTGATTGGAAGGGAATGAGGGGGAGGGGCGGTAGGAGAAGGATAAAAGACAGACAGATAGGCAAACTGGTTAAAGTAAATAGAGTTAGGGAGACAGACATACAGATAAACAAGCAGATAGACAGAAAGGCAGACAAAGTCAGACTAAGACACATGCACGGACAGACATACTGACTGATCAACAGATAGACAGATTGGTAAACAAACTAAATGACAATACGAATGAACAGACAAAGAGACTAACGGCCAGACATACTAGGAGACATGCCCGGGCAGGCAGACAGATAAAGAGACAGAAAGACAAAGTGTTAGACCGACCAATTGCCAGAAGAACAGACAGTCTAAGAGACGGCTGAACGGGCAGACAGACAAAGAGACGGTTGGTAGTAGCAGAAATAGTAAACGTAAAAGTGTTTGTAGATGTAGTAGTAGATGTAGTAGTAGATGTAATAGTATATGTAGTAGTAGATGTAATAGTATATGTAGTAATAGTAGTAGCAGTAGCAGCAGTAGTATATGCAGTAGTAGTAGTACTAGTGGTAGTAATAGTAGTAGTAGTAGTAATAGTAGTAGTAGTAGAATTAGTAGTAGAAGTAGTAGTACTACTTGTAGTAGTAGTAGCAGCAGTAGTAGTGGTAGATGTTGTAGTAGCAGTAGTAGCAGAAGTAATAGATGCAGTAGTAGTAGTAGATGGAGTGGTAGAAGTAGTAGTACTACTTGTAGTAGTAGTAGCAGCAGTAGTAGTAGTAGATGTAGTAGTAGCAATAGTAGCAGAAGTAATAGATGCAGTAGTAGTAGTAGATGAAGCAGTAGAAGTAGTAGTAGTAGATGTAGTAGTAGTAGTAATAGTAGTAGTAGATGTAGTAGTAGTATTAGAAATTAGTAGTAATAGTAGTAGTGGTAATAGTAGTAGTAGATGTAGTAGTAGTATTAGAAATTAGTAGTAATAGTAGTAGTGGTAATAGTAGTAGTAGTAGTAGTAGTAGTAGTAGTAGTAATAGTATCGAGTTGTTCAAGTGATACAAATAGTGGTTGAGATAGTAATAGTTTGATTAATATGGATTGTATTTGTACAGTAAATAATAACTAAAATGGTAGTAATAGAAGTGGTAGTCAAAGTGGTGTTAGTATTAGTAGAAGTAATAGTAATGTGGATAGTGATGCTAACGGCAGTACCATCAGTAAATAAAATCCTATTTATATTATGCACTGAACACGCAAACATTCGTTAGCAAACAACAAACATGTCACTTTAAAAAATCTAAAAAATAAACCTGCATTCTTACCTGTCACATCTGGTTAGCAAGACAAATCCACCTCCAAGGTTAAGGTCAATCCAGGTATGTAAATAATGTATGCCTGAACTTAAACTTGTGACACCAGCACCCAGCACCCGCAGCATAGACAACCCATATGAACGGTTTTCAAGCGATCTCGCTTATCAAAATTTCAGCCCAAATGAAAGGTTCATTTCTCGCAGTCTGTAGGTCTGTTAGCATTAGACAAACGTTGGTCGTGTTGTGTCTAAAAATATGGGATCAGAGTGGGGGAATTTTTCTAGAATTGTTCTGCCGCTTCGTCCGTGACATTTGCGACAGTCCCAGGTAAGTTCACAGGTGGCAGTCGCGAACCAGTCCAACACAGTGAGCAGTGGCGTAGCAACATTTCTCTAGCGCAGTGTTCTCAACCTTTTAAGATTGCAAGCACCGTTCACGTGTAATATTAAGCTCGCGAACACCATACAATCTAATGGTTTTAATTTTTGAAAAACAATTCATTTTAAAAACACTCACCGGGTTAATGACTTCATTGAGCTTGAAGCTACTCAGAAGATCAGTGATGTGCAATGAAAGATGGCGTGTAGTTACACGTAAACAGTCTTGAACGTGTGAAGAAGTTAATAATGATCTTGCTTTGTTCTTGAGGTATTTCATAAGTGAGCAAGCTTTTCTACACAGGTAGGTCGTCCCGAGCATTGTCAGACATTTCTTATTATTATTATTCTTCGTTCGCTGTCAGGCGTCAACTTGAATTTGTTAGAAGAAAGCAGCGGTCATCATGAGGCTGTCGACACTGCCATAGAGCTTGTCTAGTGTTGGCACTGGTGATGGCCGCATGTGCTTTCTCTGGTCCTCGTATGTGGGGCAATTTTGCAGCAGATGTTCAGCGGTCATTTTCCCTGTACCACAGGTGCATTCGTCAGTAGCACCTATCTTCAGTTTATTGAATAGATGGTACCTCAGTCTGTTGTGCCTGTGCGGAGTCTGAAGTCTTCTGTTCAAATGGTAATTTGCATCATTTTTTTGTGTAGCCAGTATGCTCTGTTTCCCATTTGGCCATGTATCTGGCCCTAATAAACCTTTAGGGACTCTTCGTAGGTCACACTAGAATCTGGTTGTGGTAACCTTGCACCTTCTTTTGCCACGTCTGTCTGTCTTGTCGTTGCCTTGGATGTTACAGTTGGATGAAACTCACTATACCACTACTCTTTTATGTGTGGACTGCTGACATAGTTGACAGAGTACTGCTCTTAAGTCATTAAGTTCTAAAGGTTGACGTCTGACAGCGTACGAAGAAGAAGAAGAAGAAGAAGAAGAAGAAGAAGAAGAAGAAGAAGAAAAAGAAAAAGAAAAAGAAGAAGAAGAAAAAGAAGAAGAAGAAGAAGAAGAAGAAGAAGAAGAAGAAGTCATTAAGTTCTGTATTTTTCTGGCTTTTTGGTGCTGTAACCACGGACAGGGCATCTGTAAACAGGACTTTCTGGCTTTCATTGCTTTTGCCTGTCACCATTGATTCTACTGGAACCTTCAATGCCTCTGCCTCAACTCTGAAATTGCTTGAGACTTTTCCAGTTGCCACTGTTACCTTTGTTACCAGTGTTATCTTTCCACCATTTGTTAGGCTCAGGAATACCCCTGTCCCTCCATTCTGTGTTGTGTTTGTTGCAGAACCGTCAGTGTATGCATGGGTCCTGTCTGTCAGATATTTAACCAAAAGATTCCGCAGTATTTAGAACCTTTTTATATCTTCTGCTCCCTAAAAGATTTGTTTTCTAATTTCAATTATTTTTTATCCGTTCGTCCTAATTTCTTTTTTTCCCAAGGCAGTGTGCATTGTACTGCGGTTTTTATTTTGCGCCTGTCGGCCCAGTGCATTCGAATTCGGCATGTATTTTATGTAAGTGTCTGCTTTCTCCTGTATTTTTAACGGTTTGCTTCCCCGCCGTAACGGCCGGTGCTGTGATGGGGATCAAACCCAGCCCCTTCGGATTGTGAGCCGTGTCACTTAACCACCGCTAACCCATGCCGCCCTCCTCCCCGCCCTCCCACACCCCAGGTTTTGAATTGCTCCTTTTAAAACAAATGTTTCAGCGCTTAAGGTGAACGGGAGGTCTATCAATTCAAGTACTCGTGATGCAACATAATGCTGGCCCTGACCCAGTCAGCAGTACGAAATATTTCAGAAGATAGAGCAGTAATTACGTTTACTGGCAGCAAACGCGCAAATTAACAACTTTCAGGTCGCCTTAAATATAATGGATATATAACAACATTATTTGTTAGGGCTTGCAAAACAAAATTTGAATTGAAGAAAGGATCTCACGAGCGTTGGTACTCGCGAGTATATTTTTACTTGCATGACGCAAGCACCAAATGTCATTAAAAGAGCACCGTGGTGCTGGCGAGCACCAGGTTGAGAACGCCTGCTCTAGCTCACCGGCATAAATAAAGTGGGTCATTCTTTATATAATACTTTGTTCCCATCTGTGATCGAGGAGAAGACAGATACATTTCTGATTTCTGGCCGACGCGGGAAGGAAAGCATCAGGTACCCCAGCACTATTAATAAGAAACCAGAAAATGGATCGCTCAAGGGACCTCGTTGATAAGGAATGACGAAGAAATCTCAGGTTAATTTTTGTGTTTGCGATATTGTTCGTGCATATACCCATGTTAAAAGCTTTTTAACCTTTATTATTGACAACCTGATTGATATATTGCGCTGTTTTTGCTTCTTCTACATTTGTGATCTTTGTTGCAGTGTTTGTTATTGTGTTTTGTTCTGTTCTGTTTCTAAGAACCGATTTCATTGCCCTCCTGACAGAATAATAGACAACATGTGTGGATACTGATGGTTCCTACAGCCTGTTGTACACACTCCTACTCCGTCTTCTCACGCGCCCCACTCTGCTCGAACCTCGTTTATCACAGCTCTGCACTTTGCGAATTGCTGATTCATCTTTCTAGCGTTGTGATCCAACAGACTTTCATTGAAACTCTTCTTCTTCTTCTTCGTTTTCAAACTTCCGCTACCAAGCCTTCACAATAGATTTGCATGTAGCAGGATGTAGTCTGGAGAGCGGAATGCGTTGAGTCGTAATTTACAGCTTGACTGCGATATTTTGACCTTCCCGCCTGACACATCCGACTTCAGCATGTCATTTTTTTATACCGGGTTATTTGGTATTTACCGGTATTTATTAGCCAGTCTACCATGTTCCAGTCTGTTATCCAGGATCACCGCGTGGAGGTGTAAAAGGATCTTGGCAGCTATGGTTTGCTGGCCCTGACGCTGATCCACTCATCTCAGCAACACCGTGACCTCTCAGTCAGGCAGAGAAGCCCCAACTAGATATTTCACTCCAAATTATCGATATATATGTAAATGTGATGCCATCTTTATGTTGATGGATATAATTAACCAACTGGTTTACCTTGAACTCTGCTTTCCCTTTGCACCTCTCTTTTATTTCCGTTGCACCTCTCTTTTATTTCCGTTGCACCTCTCTCTCTCTATCTCTCTCTCTGCTTTCCCTTTACACATCTCTCTGCTTTCCCTTTACACATCTCTCTGCTTTCCCTTTACACATCTCTCTGCTTTCCCTTTGCACCTCTCTTCTTTCCCTTTGCACCTCTCTTCTTTCCTTTTGCACCTCTTTTCTTTCCCTTTGCATCTCTCTCTGCTTTCCCTGTCCAGGTTCTAAGATAACTCTATCATCACATCACCGCTGTGGACGTGTCTCTTCCCTTGATTATCACATCAACTGTGATCATCTGTCCAAATGTTCTCGCCGTCTCTTGGGCCATCCATGATCTATTGATTCTTGATTACGTGATGTGTACGGTGTTATTGTACAGCGCGTGACGTCTGTGTGGTTACCCACCTCCGTTTCTGTCTTGTTTTGTGCCATTCCGTTTCTGGATGGCACAGACAAAAGTGTCCTAGCATGTACATCATCTTAAAATCGGAGTATCTCTAGTGCAGCCCAGAACCAGTCGCATTCCTTCATTCCTGATGCGTTCAAACTGTCTAAGCTGCAATGTTGATATTATGAGGAAACCCAGTCCGTAACCAACAACTAACAGAACCTATTGTCGATATAGGATGGATTAACAGCAGTGGCTGTATCATGTTTGCCACTGTCATAGTCTTAAGTGCTTCCAGCTCTCCCTTACATCCCTGTATGGTCTGCTCAAAGTGGTAGCTATATGAGAGGCTGCGATCAAAAGATAACTGTCGGGTGCTTCACCTTGTCACACCTGTCAATGACACATCCATCAGAGGTAACACACGGTAGGTCAGCCTTTACTATAGAGTTATTCAAGAAATATTACATCATGCAGGCCTTGTTAGGATTGATCTGGGTGCTAAAATCTTCACGCCACCGTGAGATTGTCTGCCAGGTTTGGATGTCTGTCTCTTGGATGTCTGTCTCCTGGATGTCTGTGACCATCGCATACCTTTCTAAGCCAGTCCTGTACGTCAGGATGTCATCTACAAATGTTTGTGTTTGCCTTGGCCCTGTTGGTTGAATGTTTGCCATTTCATTGTGTAGATATTGCACAGCAGTCATGGGGCTGTCATGGGGCAGTCATGGGGCGGTCATGAAAATATTCGTCTGGGAACTCACGGAGTGCTACTATTCGTTTCTTCAGTGCAGATTAAATCCAGTTAAAACTGCTTCAAATAAGCCATCAAGGTCCAAATTAGGCCTAATAATTTACAAATAATTCTAAAGATTCTGTTTGATCTGGTTCGGATGGACTTGGAGGAGGTTCATGGGGGATGTCGAGAGAGAGAGAGAGTATGTGTGATACCATGAGTTACCCCACTGGGTGACACCAACCCTAGTGAAGCCACTGCATAGAGATGACTTTATTGGAGCCTTTGAATTGAGCGAGAAAGAAGAAGAGATTCTCCCCCAAAAACCACACGTTCCTAAACAATTATTGTTTATTTTAAACAACAATGTTTGTATGTAGATCACTCTGTCATGTGAATCCGTGCAATGTCCACCAGGTAGTAGATACGCCGCTGATGGAACAATTGAGAGAAAGCAAGGAAGTACTTCAGACTAGCAAGCTCTGACTGAAGGTTGAGTGAACTTGTCATCCAGACACGCTGATTAGATCAAAGAAAGGAAAACTTATGTAATAATGTGTTTATTATTTTTTCCCCTTTTTAAGAGTGGGAACTAATCGATTAATGTTTGTCTTCCCAGACTCTTTCTTTAGTGAGTGAAAGTGAGCGTGTTTCAAACATGTCAATAGATGATTGTGTGAAAGTGTATGTGTGCGAGCGTGTATACATATATATATATATATATATATATATATATATATATATATATATATATATATATATACATATATATATATATATATATATATGGTTGTGTCATATTACATAAGAAACCAAGGATTCAAACCAATTTCAGACTAGTGGCACATTAGAGTAGACCTGAGCGAATTAACTCGGGGAACATTAGAAGCATGGACAACATCTAATTCTTTAACAAAACAGACGCAAACATTGACTAACAGACGCATGTGCAGAACATGTTCTTTTAAATGGTACGGTACTAAATGAAAATGTAACTTGTTTTTGTGTATGTTTTTGTTTGAAAGTTGTGATGTAATTTCATTCCGATGCATCCTTGGCTGTTTCTGGAAGCCATATAATTAGCTTAGTGCAGTCTTAAGATGAAATTACCGTTCACTGATATTCAAAATCAGATTTCATGAAATGTAACTAATATCCGGACAGTTTCTTACAATTCACGTGCCGATCATAAAATTGACATGAGAGATGTTCAATGACGATCTATGATTATTTTTCCATTCTTCTTCTTCTTCTTCGTTCTCAAGCTCCCGCTACCAAACCCTGAAAGGGCTTAAGTAGCAGATTGTAGTCCAGAAAACGGAATGCGTTGTGTCGTAGTTTACAGCTTGACTGCGATATTTGCACCTTTCGGTCCAACACATCCGACTTCAGCAATCATTTTTTAAGTACCGGGTTAGTATTCCCTCTTCGATCCCTTCTCCTTAGCCAGTCTGCCCTGCTGCAGCCTGTTATCCAGGATCACCGCGTGGAGGTGTAGAAAAGTCTTGGCAGCTCTGGTTCGCTGGCCCTGACGCTAGCAGTCAGCTATGGGTCGCTTGATCCCATTTTTCCATTCATTTCGTTCAGAAATAAACTACTGAGAGGATGCCACACACGGCTCTAAATGGGAGGTTACGAGCTGTTGGCATGTTGGAAGGAGATCTGTGTCTGCAGCAGCAAGACAATTTGATGTGATCAGACTGTTAGGCTGTGGTTACATCGCTACCAGACGACTGAGACTATTTCTGACCTGGCCAGCAGGGGACGTTCTTGATTAACGACCAGACGACAGGATCGTTACATCTCTCTTGCACATCTGCAAAACAGATTTCAGTCAGCAACTATCACTGCTTATGTTGAGAAATAAGGGTCAGTGTCATTGCAATAAGAAATGGTTTCCAAGTTCGTATCTCATGTAATTTTGGTGTAATAGTCAAGTGTGCCCTATTCACTGACTTGCCCCTATTTAAGAAGGAGGAAAACCAAATGAAGAAATGCACATTAAGGGGTAGGAGATGAAATAGAGGAGGAACAAATAAGAAACATACAAGAGAAAACAAGAGGAAAAAAGGTAAGAAGCTAACGGTGATAGTGGCGAGGATGTTGGCGTGTGACCAACTCATATTGTCAGACCAAACTCCAACAAAAAGTTTCGTGGATACCATCACTATCACAAGGTATCACAGATGCACCCAGGATCAAAGCACTGGCATCAGCTGGATCTAATTCTTGTCAGAAGATCTCTCCTCAAGTATATGCTCCTGACGCGATCATACCATAGTGCAGACTACAACATTGATTGTTCTTTGGTTTGCTGTAAAATCGAAGTCCAGTCAAGGAAGTTTCATAACACCAGAAGCATAATCCAAGCCACGCATCGAGACAAGTAGAATTCAATTACATGGAGGGACAGAGTGACAAATGCAGAGTATACGCTCGAGCCGGTCTTCCAAGCATGTGTACTCTCGATAGGAAGCGAAGGCTGCAGTGGTTTGGTCATGTTTGTCGCATGGAAGATGGTCGCATTACCAAAGATATCCTCTAAGGACAGTTAGTGGATGACAATAGAACAGACGGTCGACCACAGTTGAGGTTTAAAGATGTGTGTAAGCGTGATATGACGTCCCTGGACATGAGTCTGACATCCTGAGAAGACGAAGCTGCAGACTGATCCAGAACTTGTTTTTTGTGTTTGAAAACCATAATTTACTTTATAGTAATGTATTTTTGAACGACAATGACACAAAGATAAACATATAATGAGAGTGATTCGCGACGTTTTATGCTGATTCATACGATTTGTAGCAGACGGTCTTATTTGGCAAACATTTCATCTGTGAATAGATAACAGTTCAGATTAAAATAAGGACAGAAAGTACATCAGCGGTAACATAAGCGTGTATTGTGACTTTTGGGGTTAGGTTAAAGATTTGTCTTTCTGGATTTTACTAACGAAGATACTCGCATTTCCACCCCATGCCGTAATCCTTTGAACAATATCAGGACATATAGGCCAGTGTGTTTTGTTTGTAATGATGACGTATTGACCAGTGTATGAATGCATGTGCGTATCTGTCAGTTGTTTCAGTACAGTAGTTTTGCCAATCCTTTCTGTACGTGGAGAAGTGGGCATATAAATATAAACGTCATTCCTGTATGACGTAGATACATGGACAACGAACAAACTGTTGGATGAAAGAATTGAGACTTTAGAAACGTGAGTAAATAAAAGAAAGGGACACACATCTCGGAGTTTGGAAAACACAAATAAGGAAGCATTGAAGACGTTAGCGAAGAAAATATAATCAATTAACACAATTAGAGTGATTTACACTATTTTGGTCAGATAAAGAGACATAACACCTTGTGGGAGAACCACTTTATTAGGAAACAGAATAATCGCTCAAAGTGAAGACAACGTTACAAGTAGGAGACGGGATCGATCGTTGTTTCAATGGTTGTGAAAGAAGAAAAGAACATGCAATTTTTTTTTAAAACATCAATACCTTGGCGTGATTCCATGTTTTGATTTGAGTGATACGAGAAAGGGTAGTAACTCTGAACTGGTTCTGTAATTATAGTAATGGGCGTGCCCTTGCCAGTTCTCACGAGGAGATGAAATACGATTAGACTGACATGTTTATCACCAGAGAAAGAGGTACTAAACACCTTCTGCCCGGGTAAGCTTCCAGAAACACGCGAAAGGGCGATGCTGCATCCAGATGGCAAATACTATCTGGAACTCTTGCAATAATGAGTCTAGCAGCAATTTCTAATGTCACTGAGTCGATACGACAGGAAGTGTACTTTCCATTTCCGGTTTTTGTGTTATGCCTTTTTGGTTGTTGTTTTTCAAAGCTGCACGTGCTGACAAGTTTTAACTGTGTACCAGGTTGCATCAGCTTTTCTTAAACTCTGGAGAGAACTAAATAAGGTCAACATGCACCCTCTTAGAGAACATGCAGTGAAAGACTTCTCAACAGGCTCACAGCTATTGGGATCGTAGTGTTGATCTTCACCTCGTTTGACCAGGCTGCTGTAAAATATTATGTCTCCAGTTGCACGGCATAGACATGACATGTGGTTTTGATTAATATGTGTTACTTGTCTTAGGGGGGGGGGGGGTGGGGGGGGAGTTTTGGTATGTTTCACCTGTCTCTGATGTGGGGTGGGGTTTGGGCATGTTTCACCTGTCTCTGACGTGAGGTGGGGTTTGGGCATGTTTCACCTGTCTCTGATGTGGGGTGGGATTTTGGTATGTTTCACCTTTCTCTGACGTGGGGTGGGATTTTTTGTATGTTTCACCTGTCTCTGACGTGGGGTGGGGTTTGGTATGTTTCAATCCTCTCTAACCTGCGGTGGGGTTTGGGTATGTTTCAGCTGTCCCTGTAGTGAGGTGGGGTTTTGGCATGTTTCACCTGTCTCTAGCGTGAGGTGGGGTTTGGGCATGTTTCACCTGTCTCTAACGTGGGTTGGGTTTGGGCATGGTTCACCTGTCTCTAATGTGGGGTAGGGTTTGGGTATGCTTCACCTGTCCCTGTCGCGAGGTACGGTTTGGGTTTGTTTCACCTGTCTCTAACGTGGGGTGGGGTTTGGGCATGTTTCACCTGTCTCTAACGTGGGGTGGGGTTTGGGCATGTTTCACCTGTCTCTAACGTGGGGTGGGGTTTGGGTATGTTTCACCTGTCTCTAACGTGGGGTGGGGTTTGGGTATGTTTCACCTGTCTCTAACGTGGGGTGGGGTTTGGGTATATTTCACCTGTCTCTAACGTGGGGTGGGGTTTGGGTATGTTTCACCTGTCTCTAACGTGGGGTGGGGTTTGGGTATGTTTCACCTGCCCCTCACGTCCTTCTTTAAACATCGTTGTCCAGTTCTTCACTGTTATCTTCAGCACAATTTCGTCACCATACACTGCCTTTATTCTGCGATGAATGTCAACTGGTTGACATCCTTGAACTGTTAGAAACCGAATCACAGCTCACTGATCAACTCTGGACGGATTCCGTATCACACCAGCCATGTTTTCAACTGTCTGCTGAGGAAATTATGAGTCGGAGGATAATAACATTTTGCGAACTTGACGGTTGGTATGTGCTAGTTACACCAGAAGTGACGTCATCATGCGCATCGTACGTATGTTCACTTGTTGCAGTTTGGTCCGGTTTCATTTGAACACCCCTTGCATATTAAAAACTGGATGTAATCTGGTGTTTTAGTGACCATATTCATTTTCAACAAACCAAGCAACATAAAGGTAACTTGATACATAAAATAGTCAAAATTTGTTGTCCATTGTAACTAGAGCGAAAAAGCAGAAGGTGAACCATGCATACATGCACGCACGTACGCACGCATGCACACACCTACACACATCCGAACGTATCGTGTGTTCTATAAGTACATCTAACACAAAGTTGTACTCCATATATATACGGCAAATCGGCGGCAACCATCTCCTAAGTTATAATTGTCCAGCCAAAAATATACACCACCTGATAAACTACTAATAACAGTACCAAATCTACTAGCTTGCCATTTAAATAAAGAAATTTATAGCACTCTCCGAGTCAAGAGTAACATAAGTGTTGTGTCCAGGAAAAGCTGGGTAAGGCTGTGCTATTATTACAATTGCGCAAACTGGGTATAGATTTACGGTTTATTTTTATGCGGGAATATAGTTGATGGATTTGTGGTAGCTAGCGTGGCTGAGTCATTGATAGACTGTCAAAGTTAAACGGAGGCATATACACAGACTAACGGATAGGTAGAATAACAGGGAGACAAATATAAAGACTGACATGGAGACAGACACGAATGTTAGGCAGACTGAGTAGCAGATACATATGTAAACTGATAAAGAAACAGAGAGATAGATAGAAAGACTGGCAGAGGGACATACAAATATATATGTAGACTAACGGGAAGACAGACATGTATATAAGTAGATTGATAGAGAGGCAGACAGACAAACAGACAGACAGATAGGGGGAATGACAGCCATTCTGAAAGTTTTGATAGGCAAGCAGACTATCGTGAGTGAGTACTGACAGATAAACAGATATACAAGTAAACTAATAAAGAGGCAGAGAGATGTGTAGGTAGACCTACAGAGGGACAGACATACAGGTAGACACAGGGAGACAAACACACAGATAGGTAGGCATACATATAAACAAACATACAGGTAGACAGATACACAGATAGGTGGGCCTACATGGAGGCAGACGTACAGGTAGGTAGATCTACAGAGAGACACAGACATACAGGTAGACACACATATAGGTAGGCATACCAAGAGACAGACACACAGATAGGTAGACCTACAGAGAGACACAGACATACAGGTAGACAGACACACATATAGGTAGGCATACCAAGAGACAGACGTACAGGTAGGTAGATCTACAGAGAGACATAGACATACAGGTAGACATACACACATATAGGTAGGCATACAGAGATTCACAGGCAGACAGACACACAGATAGGTAGGCATACCAAGAGACAGACACACAGATAGGTAGACCTACAGAGAGACACAGACACACAGGTATGTAGGCCTACAGAGAGACGCAGACACGCAGATAGGTACGTTAACACAGAGACACAAACACACAGATAGGTAGACCTGTAGAGAGACACAGCCACACAGATAGGTAGACCTACATGGACACAGACACACAGATAGGTAGGCAAACAGAGAGAGACACACACACACAGGTAGATAGACACACAAATATGTAAGAATAACGAGAGAGGCAGACACATAGATAGGTAGACCGACATAGACACACAGATAGGTAGGAATACAGAGCGACAGACACACAGATAGGTAGGCATACAGAGAGGCACAGACACACAGGTAAACAAATACACATAAAGGTAGGCATACAGAGAGACACAGACACACATGTATGGATACTTGGAGAAAGACACACAGATAGGTAGATCTACATAGAGAGACAGACACACAGATATACAGACACACAGATAGGTAGACCTACAGAGAGACACAGACACATATAGGTAGACATGCATGGAAAGAAACACACACATAGGTAAACCTACAGAGACACAGACACACGGGTAGACAGACATACAGATAAGTAGGCATACAAGGAGACAGACGCACAGGGAAGTAGACCTACAGAAAGACACAGACACACAGAGAGGTGAGCCAAAAGCACAGATAGGTAAGCCTACATAGAAACAGACACACGGGTAGGTAGATATAGAGGGAGACAAACACACAGACCTATAGTCCTACAGAGACACATACACACAGATAGGTAGACACACAGGGAGACAAAAACACAGATGGGTAAGCCTACAGCGACACAGACACCCAGGTAGGTAGACCTACAGAGAGACACACAGAGAAACATACATAGAAAAAACCTACGGAGAGACACATATATAGGTAGATTAACAAAGACAGACACACAGATAGACCTACATAGAAACAGACTGGCAGCTAGATAGACAGACGGGCATACAGAAAAGCACGACCCTTTTATCCACAGACCGAGTCTTGACTTGGCTTCATTCGTTCTCAATCCCCCGCTACCAAACCCTGAAAAGGGCTCAGGTAGCAGAATGTAGTCCAGAGAAAGGAATGCGTTGTGTCGTAGTTTACAGCTTGACTGCGATATTTGCACCTTTTGGTCCAACACATCCGACTTCAGCAAGCAGATTTTGAGTACCGGGTTAACATTCCCTCTTCGATCCCGTCTCCTTAGCCAGTCTGCCTTACTGCAGCCTGTTATCCAGGATAACCGAGTGGAGGTGTAGAAGGGTCTTGGCAGTTCTGGTTCGCTGGCCCTGACGCTAGCAGTCAGCTATGGGTCGCCGAATACTGCAGTTCACGCGCTGCTCAGCATATTGATCCCAGACCGAGTCTAATTAATTATATTTTAAAAAAGGATTCATCCTTGACTGATCTCTGAACAATAAAAAGCACACCCCATTCGATGACATGACCTCTTTGCAAGTTCTGTTAACTGACTCTTAGTCCATTCGGTGATCTGGTCTCTTTGCCAATTCTATGAACTGAACTTTTCGCCAATTCCATGAACTGACCTTATTGCAAATACAATGAAATGGCATTTTTGCCCATTTGGTGAACTACCTCTTCTCTTGCCTAATCCTAACACTAGCGATAATCCTAACTAGGGTTACACTCTGAAAAGCCAAATGGCCGATTACCAATTACTGATTAATCGGTCGTCGATTATTTATAATGTAATTATTTATTCTGATATGCATAATGAAATTAATTGTATGTAATTTTCTTAAAGAGTTCATAATTAGTCACAATTAAAGAGCTAGTGTCGATACTAAGTAAAAAGTGGTATAAATTATAATACATTAAATAGTATTCTTTGAATTTTAATGACCGTTATTTCTTTGTTTACCTTATCAAGCTTTCAAAACTGTCTTATCACTGTTGAATTAAATGATGTAAATAAGTTGTCCTGTTTTGTGTAACAGGGTAACATGCATATGTTCTGACCCTACCTGAGGCTGTTGGGTGGCAGAAATGGCAACACCCCGCCCTTCCCCCTCCAAAAAGCCAATCAACAGCGTCCTTAGTGATCATCCATCTGTGTACACAACAAACAGTCCTACATAATCCTGGAGTAGACGCGTGCTTGACACGTGTCACTTATCAGTTTTTCATTACATTTACTTTCAGTTATTTTTATATTAGAAACATTCTAATACTCGGTATATTCCTATACGTTTTTGCAAAATTTATGTTACCCGTTTTTTTTGTGCTGCATCTTACGTGTTTAGTAATATTTTTTTTTAAATAAGAATGACCGTTTATCAAAACCGATTAATCGGTAAAATGGTGATACGACCAATTACCGATTAACTTCCGATTAAACGATGCAACCCAATCCTAACACTAAATATAAACTTAAAACTAAAGTTGATCGTAATAGTAATCTTAACCCCATCCTTAACAATAACTATAATTTTAACCTTAAACCTAGCCAAGTCGGGAACAAGATGAGTTTTTTGCATAGTCTGTGAAATGGACAAGCGAAGAACTAGTTTACTGAGTCGACAGAAATTTGCCTATTTCGGTAAATAACAAATGACCCTATTGATGTTGTATGTATGTTCCCATTTCAAAGCTCTAAATTCTGTGTTTAAATCAATCAGTCCCATGTGGAGCATTGGTATAAAACCAAAAAAAAACAACAAAACCATCAAATGTTGACCTGCCCATATCTACTCTAAATAGTGTGGCTGCATGATGACCTAGCTTATGCCATGTTCAAAGAATCCTGCCTAATCGCATCTTACGACATTCTTGGCAGGTTAATAATCTTGCTCCTCTTTCAGGCCCCGGTAGCAATCCCTCCAAGCGTGCTTGTTAATTGCCCATGTTTCTTCGACAAACAGAAATGGCGAAACGAAAAGGATTGAAAACTTGGCCTCCCAGCGATGTTTCTAAACTTATCAACTCACTCAACTATATTTAATGTCAGTTCTAACACCCGTGACCTATACTGAGTGATAACATTAGAACTGATATTGTTTTATTTTTAAATATCACATCCATAGGGAAATATTTGTAACTATCGATTTGTGCGAAACCAGAAAAATGCTAGGAAATCAAAGGGATTGAATTCGTCACAAGCGCTTAAATTTGGGATCGAGAAAGAAGGATACGAAATTAGCACTATTAAGAGCCGTGTCTACTGAATTGGACGATTATAGATTTCCACAGATGCCGGACCTGGGTGTTGTATATTTATTAATTCCTCATATGACTGTCGTTTTTAATGTTTTCCTTTGTACTTTTCACCCGGCAGTTGTGCATGTTATTAGTCTAATTCTTCTTTTTCTTCTCCCTTTTCTTCCTCTTCTTCTTCTTCTTCTTCTTTTTCATCGGCGTTCGTCCTGAAAAGGATGTGGTGAAGTTGTGTCAGAGTACAGAGCGAGGCTGTGATATCTGCGCCTATCGATCCAACACATCCGGTTTCAGCTGGCTTTTATTGGTACCAGATTTACCTCACCACTGCCATCCCTATTCTCTTGTCTGAACTACATTAGTGCAGCCTGTTTCCAGGGCCGACTCGGATTGCGGTCTTGGTCAGCTCTGGTTCTCTGGCCCTGATGCAAGCCAGCAGCAAACTGTGAGTCCATGATTGCTGTCCGCTCATTCACTGTGCTGTACCTTCGAGCCCTTATAGTGTACTGAAATCCTTCTCTTCTTGTCATCTCCCCCCCCCCCCACCACTATCTGGAGCATAGGGCCATCAATATAGTTGACCTCGGGATCAAGACGCTGAGCAGAGCATGCGCTGCAGCGGCCTATTGCTAACTGCAGACGTCAGGGCCAGGGAACTAGAGCTGCCAAGACCCGTCCACACTCCACGCTGTGATCCTGGCTAACAGGCTGCAACAGAGCATACTGGCTAAGGAGGAGGGATCGAGGAGAGATAGCTAGTCTGGAACTTTATAAAAAATGACTACAGTGGAAGACGGATGCGTCGGACCGAAAGGTGCAAATGCCACATTCAAGCTATAAACTAGCGAAACAACGCATTCCGTTCTCTGGGCTACATGCTGCTACTTGCAAAGCCCTGTTCAGGGCTTGGTAGAGGGAGATTGAGAAGGTTCAGGGCAAGGTAGCGGGAGATTGAGAACGTTCAGGGCTTGGTAGCGGGAGATTGAGAAGGTTCAGGGCTTGGTAGCGGGAGATTGAGAACGTTCAGGGCTTGGTAGCGGGAGATTGAGAACGTTCAGGGCTTGGTAGCGGGAGATTGAGAGCGAACGAAGAAGAAATGGGAGCATGACATCAAGCGGGACAGGGATAAACAGGGCTATAAGTGGGAGCATGACATCAAGCGGGACAGGGATAAACAAGGCTATAAGTGGGAGCATGACATTAAGCGGGACAGGGATAAACAGGGCTATAAGTGGGAGCATGACATCAAGCGGGACAGGGATAAACAAGGCTATAAGTGGGAGCATGACATCAAGCGGGACAGGGATAAACAGGGCTATAAGTGGGAGCATGACATTAAGCGGGACAGGGATAAACAGGGCTATAAGTGGGAGCATGACATTAAGCGGGACAGGGATAAACAGGGCTATAAGTGGGAGCATGACATCAAGCGGGACAGGGATACACAGGGCTATAAGTGGGAGCATGACATTAAACGGGACAGGGATAAACAGGGCTATAATTGGGATTATGACATTAAACGGGACAGGAGTAAACAGGACTATAAGTGGGAGCATGACATCAAGCGGGACAGGAGTAAACAGGGCTATAAGTAAGATCATTGCATCAAATGGGACAAGGATAAACAGGCTATAAGTGGGAGCATGACATCATGCGGGACAGGAGTAAACAGGTCTATAAGTGGGATCATTGCATCAAATGGGACAAGTTTAAACAGGCTATAAGTGGGAGCATGACATCAAGCGGGACAGGGATAAACAGGTCTATAAGTGGGATCATGACATCAAGCGGGACAGGGATAAACAGCGCTTTAATGGGATCATAACATGAAGCGGGATAGGGATAAACAGGGCTATAAGTTGGAGCGTGACATCAAACAGGACAAGGATAAACAGGACTATAAGTGGGATCATGACATCAAACGGGACAATGATAAACAAGGCTATAAGTGGGATTATGACATCAAGCGGGACAGGAGTAAACAGGGCTGTAAGTGGGAGCATGACATTAAACGGGACAATGATAAACAGGGCTATAAGTTGGATCATGACATCAAACGGGACAATGATAAACAGGGCTATAAGTGGGAGCGTGACATCAAACGGGATAATGATAAACAGGGCTATAAGTGGGATCATGACATCAAGCGGGACAGAGATAAACAGGGCTGTAAGTGGGAGCATCACATCAAACGGGACAGGAGTAAATAGGGCTATAAGTGGGATCATAACATCAAACGGGACAAGGAAAAACAGGGCTATAAGTGGGATCATGACATCAAGCGGGACAGAGATAAACAGGGCTGTAAGTGGGAGCATCACTTTAAACGGGACAGGAGTAAATAGTGCTATAAGTGGGATCATAACATCAAACGGGACAAGGATAAACAGGGCTATAAGTGGGAGCATGACATCAAGCGGGACAGGGATACACAGGGCTATACGTGGGAGCATCACATCAAGCGGGACAGGGATAAACAGGGCTATAAGTGGGAGCATCACATCAAGCGGGACAGGGATAAACAGGGCTATACGTGGGAGTATCACATCAAGCCGGACAGGGATAAACAGGGCTATAAGTGGGAGCATCACATCAAACGGGACAGGGATAAACAGGGCTATAAGTGGGAGCATCACATCAAGCAGGACAGGGATAAACAGGGCTATAAGTGGGAGCATCACATCAAGCAGGACAGGGATAAACAGGGCTATAAGTGGGAGCATCACATCAAGCAGGACAGGGATAAACAGGGCTATAAGTGGGAGCATCACATCAAGCGGGACAGGGATAAACAAGGCTATAAGTGGGAGCATCACATCAAGCAGGACAGGGATAAACAGGGCTATAAGTGGGAGCATCACATCAAGCGGGACAGGGATAAACAGGGCTATAAGTGGGAGCATCACATCAAGCGGGACAGGGATAAACAGGGCTATAAGTGGGAGCATCACATCAAGCAGGACAGGGATAAACAGGGCTATAAGTGGGAGCATCACATCAAGCAGGACAGGGATAAACAGGGCTATAAGTGGGAGCATCACATCAAGCAGGACAGGGATAAACAGGGCTATAAGTGGGAGCATCACATCAAGCGGGACAGGGATAAACAGGGCTATAAGTGGGAGCATCACATCAAGCGGGACAGGGATAAACAGGGCTATAAGTGGGAGCATCACATCAAGCAGGACCGGGATAAACAGGGCTATAAGTGGGAGCATCACATCAAGCAGGACAGGGATAAACAGGGCTATAAGTGGGAGCATCACATCAAGCAGGACAGGGATAAACAGGGCTATAAGTGGGAGCATCACATCAAGCAGGACAGGGATAAACAGGGCTATAAGTGGGAGCATCACATCAAGCAGGACAGGGATAAACAGGGCTATAAGTGGGAGCATCACATCAAGCGGGACAGGGATAAACAGGGCTATAAGTGGGAGCATCACATCAAGCAGGACAGGGATAAACAGGGCTATAAGTGGGAGCATCACATCAAGCAGGACAGGGATAAACAGGCTATAAGTGGGAGCATCACATCAAGCGGGACAGGGATAAACAGGGCTATAAGTGGGAGCATCACATCAAGCGGGACAGGGATAAACAGGGCTATAAGTGGGAGCATCACATCAAGCGGGACAGGGATAAACAGGGCTATAAGTGGGAGCATGACATCAAGCGGGACAGGGATAAACAGGGCTATAAGTGGGAGCATCACATCAAGCGGGACAGGGATAAACAGGGCTATAAGTGGGAGCATCACATCAAGCAGGACAGGGATAAACAGGGCTATAAGTGGGAGCATCACATCAAGCAGGACAGGGATAAACAGGCTATAAGTGGGAGCATCACATCAAGCAGGACAGGGATAAACAGGGCTATAAGTGGGAGCATCACATCAAGCGGGACAGGGATAAACAGGGCTATAAGTGGGAGCATCACATCAAGCGGGACAGGGATAAACAGGGCTATAAGTGGGAGCATCACATCAAGCGGGACAGGGATAAACAGGGCTATAAGTGGGAGCATCACATCAAGCGGGACAGGGATAAACAGGGCTATAAGTGGGAGCATCACATCAAGCAGGACAGGGATAAACAGGGCTATAAGTGGGAGCATCACATCAAGCGGGACAGGGATAAACAGGCTATAAGTGGGAGCATCACATCAAGCAGGACAGGGCTATAAGTGGGAGCATCACATCAAGCAGGACAGGGATAAACAGGCTATAAGTGGGAGCATCACATCAAGCAGGACAGGGATAAACAGGGCTATAAGTGGGAGCATCACATCAAGCGGGACAGGGATAAACAGGGCTATAAGTGGGAGCATCATATCAAGCGGGACAGGGATAAACAGGGCTATAAGTGGGAGCATCACATCAAGCGGGACAGGGATAAACAGGGCTATAAGTGGGAGCATCACATCAAGCGGGACAGGGATAAACAGGCTATAAGTGGGAGCATCACATCAAGCAGGACAGGGATAAACAGGCTATAAGTGGGAGCATCACATCAAGCGGGACAGGGATAAACAGGGCTATAAGTGGGAGCATCACATCAAGCGGGACAGGGATGAACAGGGCTATAAGTGGGAGCATCACATCAAGCAGGACAGGGATAAACAGGGCTATAAGTGGGAGCATCACATCAAGCGGGACAGGGATAAACAGGCTATAAGTGGGAGCATCACATCAAGCAGGACAGGGATAAACAGGGCTATAAGTGGGAGCATCACATCAAGCAGGACAGGGATAAACAGGCTATAAGTGGGAGCATCACATCAAGCAGGACAGGGATAAACAGGGCTATAAGTGGGAGCATCACATCAAGCGGGACAGGGATAAACAGGGCTATAAGTGGGAGCATCACATCAAGCGGGACAGGGATAAACAGGGCTATAAGTGGGAGCATCACATCAAGCGGGACAGGGATAAACAGGGCTATAAGTGGGAGCATCACATCAAGCGGGACAGGGATAAACAGGGCTATAAGTGGGAGCATCACATCAAGCAGGACAGGGATAAACAGGGCTATTAGTGGGAGCATCACATCAAGCGGGACAGGGATAAACAGGCTATAAGTGGGAGCATCACATCAAGCAGGACAGGGATAAACAGGGCTATAAGTGGGAGCATCACATCAAGCAGGACAAGGATAAACAAGCTATAAGTGGGAGCATCACATCAAGCAGGACAGGGATAAACAGGGCTATAAGTGGGAGCATCACATCAAGCGGGACAGGGATAAACAGGGCTATAAGTGGGAGCATCACATCAAGCGGGACAGGGATAAACAGGGCTATAAGTGGGAGCATCACATCAAGCGGGACAGGGATAAACAGGGCTATAAGTGGGAGCATCACATCAAGCGGGACAGGGATAAACAGGCTATAAGTGGGAGCATCACATCAAGCAGGACAGGGATAAACAGGCTATAAGTGGGAGCATCACATCAAGCGGGACAGGGATAAACAGGGCTATAAGTGGGAGCATCACATCAAGCGGGACAGGGATAAACAGGGCTATAAGTTGGAGCATCACATCAAGCAGGACAGGGATAAACAGGGCTATAAGTGGGAGCATCACATCAAGCGGGACAGGGATAAACAGGGCTATAAGTGGGAGCATCACATCAAGCAGGACAGGGATAAACAGGGCTATAAGTGGGAGCATCACATCAAGCGGGACAGGGATAAACAGGCTATAAGTGGGAGCATCACATCAAGCAGGACAGGGATAAACAGGGCTATAAGTGTTAGCATCACATCAAGCAGGACAGGGATAAACAGGCTATAAGTGGGAGCATCACATCAAGCAGGACAGGGATAAACAGGGCTATAAGTGGGAGCATCACATCAAGCGGGACAGGGATAAACAGGCTATAAGTGGGAGCATCACATCAAGCAGGACAGGGATAAACAGGCTATAAGTGGGAGCATGACATCAAATGATGGACAAGAAGAAGCATGGCAGAGTGAAGCATCAAGGAAAGCGACAGAGGCCATTTGGGTTCCATTGCAGTTGACTCTTGATGTGAACACATGGAGGTTCAGGGGCCACTTTCTTCATTCACTTGACTTGACGGCCAATTTCTTCATTGACTTGACTTAACGACCAATTTGTTCATTGACTTATTTTATGACAAATTTATTCATTGACTTGACTTGACGACCAAATTTATTCATTGACTTGACTTGACGACCAATTTGTTCATTGACTTGATTTTATGACAAATTTATTCATTGACTTGACTTAACGACCATTAACTTGTCTCTGTGTCCACTTTGTCCATTGACTTGCCTCAATGACAACGTGATCCGCTAACTTGACTGTGTTACCCTTTGACAACATGAATCAGTTCTTCCTATCCTAACTCATTAACTGACCATCATATGGCCCTCAGGATGGCCTAGGTTTGAGATTCCATATTTAGACGGAACTCGGGCCAGTTTGCTGATGTAAATTTGTTTGCCAACAAATGTCGAAATGTAGGATCAGTAGAAAGAAACGCTTTGTTGCTATTGCCCCGGGATTGACGCAATATCTTCCCTGACATTTGAGCAAAACGGTTAGGAATATCATTTTTTTTTTAAATTGGGAGAAAGTACGTTACAGATTTGGTGCAGATCGATACATGCTGACGTAATAAATATTATTTCCAATCATATACGTTAAATCTTCTGCAGAAGACGGATGTGGCAGACTGACAGGTGCAAATATCGCAGTCTAGCTGCAAACTAGCGACACAATGTATTCCGTTCTCAGCACTACATTCTGCTACTTGCAAAGCCCTGTTCAGCACTTGATAGCGGGAGATGAAGAAGAAGAAGAAGAAGAAGATGCGTTAGATCTGACCAAATTCGGCTTCATTGTGAGGAGACAAAAAGTGGAAGGACAGTTCTTTAAAATACATTTTAAGGAAAATGCGTACAATGATTCTGTCACTACTCCTTTATGCTTGTGAGACATGGACAATTACAGCTGACCTCCAGTTGAGGATACAGGCCTTGGAGATGAGGTGTTTCCGAAGACTTCTAAAAGTTACGTACACAGACCGAGTTACAAATGAGGAAATACGAGAAAGAATTAAAACAGCAATAGGGCATTTTGAAGACCTCTTAACAACCGCCAAAATACGGAAACTCGCTTGATACGGCCACATATCGAAATCAAACGGTGCTGTAAATACAATCCTGCATGGAAAAGGGCAAGACGGAAGACGAAGAGGTCGTCCAAAAAAAGGGATGGTAGGACAACGTAAAACAATGGATCAATCTTAGACCAGAGGAGGCATAGGAAGCGGCGCTGACAGAGAGGTGAGCCGTGTGTTTGTAGGGGTGTCTTTATGCCCCGACGAACCTGCCGGTTGACTTGACTTGACTTGAAAATGCAAAATAATATATTCTTCTTCTTGTGTATGATCATTAATGTTTGCCTTGTTGTGTGATTTCCTGTGATGGACTTGGCTTGCCTCGAGCTCCTCGTTCGCTCCCTACAATTTTGAGTTTAGTGTTGAGTTATTTGACCAACGAGTCTTTCTCAACTAGCTAGGCAGAGGGCAGTCTTGTAAAATATGCTCGTCAGTTTGTTTTGTTCAACCAGTCCACGCGTGCACCTGAGGAACCAGACAGACACAGTATGTTCATGTGGAATTAGTCTGTTACGCTTTGTTCTGGGGCGAAGAATAGTGACCCGTCCCTGTCAGCCAAGAGTGTAGCAGTCATCACTGGGTTGGTTCTGATCTTTTCTAACAGCATAAATAACTCTATTTGTTATCAGAATATGTCTAGATTTGCCTTGTGTTTCTCCGAAGCTGAATACGCTGCCCCATTCTGGAAAATATCTGCTCGTGCGAAACTAATTGATACAGCAATAAATGAGGCGGGTCGGTTAGTATTAGAGTGCCTAAAACCCACCCCAATTGATAAAATTTACTCCATAATTGGCATAGAACCCCCAAGATCCGAAGAAGCGTGGCAGCAGAAATCGAACGAGAAAAACAGGAGCACGACCCAAGGCACCCAATGTTTGGACATCAGGTACAGAACACAAGACTCAAATCTAGGCATAGCTTTCTAAAAACAACAAACCCCATACATACAAATCCTGAAAGTCGCCGTATCGAGAGGTGGCACGAATTGGTGCAGGCCCCAGAGATGGAACTCCCGGACATCATCTACCATACACAACATGGAAGTCGCTGAACAGACTCAGAACTGGTGTATCACGGTGCAAGAGGAATATGAAGCGATGGGGATACACAGATGATGACACATAGGATTGCGGCGAAATACAGGTCCCAGACCACCTCAAAACCTGCCCCCAATCTCCAGGAAACATGCAATAGGAGCGACATGCTGGAGGCAAATGACAAGGCAATCCATGTAGCTGAATACTGGATGCAAGATTTATAACGTGGTGTTTGGACACGGAACTAAAGTAAGTATCAGAATATGTGATTTGTCTGTATTTCTGTCCCCTCCCTTCTCCCAAGTGTGAAAGCTGCCACACTTTGTCATTCCTAGATGGTCCACAACATGATGGTAACCACTGAAGTGTTGCCATCTTCTTCAAGTCGGTGTATTCTACAAAAATAGCAGTGTGACAATTTAGGCCGTCTCTAACACACAGAAGCGCCTATTTGCGTAAACTGAATGGTACGACAGAATTGTGATGTAGATATTTGAGAGATCAAGAATCATAGAAGTTGAAATCAAGATCATGAGCCAGAGCTGTGGTGCTGCACGAATAGTGTCGTAGGCCATGTGAAGTGGAGGGAATTTGCTGATGCCATTAGTGACGCTATCAGCCATGATAGGAGCTGACCGCATTACAGATCATTGACCAAGGATCGATGAAGAAGAATGAAGATATTATTTCTATGAGGATGAGGAAAGCCAGAGATGGATCGACAATTTTATGAGGGAAATGGGGGTTGTTGTTTGATAGGTTAAACGGTAGGGCGATGAGAGTTATTTGTGGGTTAAACTGTGTTGTGATGAGAACTATTTGAGGGTTAAACTGTGTTGTGATGAGAACTTTTTGTGGGTTAAACTGTGTTTTGATGAGAACTTTTTGTGGGTTAAACTGTGTTGTGATGAGAACTATTTGAGGGTTAAACTGTGTTGTGATGAGAACTTTCTGTGGGTTAAACTGTGTTGTGATGAGAACTTGTTGTGGGTTAAACTGTGTTGTGATGAGAACTATTTGTGGGTTAAACTGTGTTGCGATGAGAACTATTTGTGGGTTAAACTGTGTTGTGATGAGAACTTTTTGTGGGTTAAACTGTGTTGTGATGAGAACTTGTTGTGGGTTAAACTGTGTTGTGATGAGAACTATTTGTGTGTTAAACTGTGCTGTGATGAGAACTATTTGTGGGTTAAATGTTATGGTTATGAGCGTTATTTGATGGTTGAACTGTATGGTTGTGAGAGCTTTTTAGTGGTTGAACTGTGTGGTTGTGAGAGCTTTTTGAGAAGAATCGACACGCCAATGCTGCACTCTAGGTAGACCCATAGATGACCAGTTTCTTTCAGCAAATGGTGAAGGGTGTGATTATACAGTAAGATAAATATGAGAAAAAAAACATACTTTTGGAATCTACAGGAGAGCAGAAGATCATTACTTCAAGACAAGATCATATATAAGAACTGTTGAATGAGAAAATAGAGGTTAACATACATTGGCGAAGAACCGTAGAAAAGTATGTCAGAACTACAAAAACAGTAGAAGAGGGAGTCAGAACTACAAGAACCATAGAAGAGGGAGTCAGAACTACAAGAACCATAGAAGAGGGAGTCAGAACTACAAGAACCATAGAAGAGGGAGTCAGAAATACAAGAACCATAAAAGAGGGAGTCATACCTAAAAGAACCATAGAAGAGGGAGTCAGATCTAAAAGAATCGTAGAAGAGAGAGTCAGACCTAAAAGAACCGTAGAAGAGGGAGTCAGAACTACAAGAACCATAGAAGGAAAAAGGAAAGAAGGAAGAAGAAGAAGAAGAAAAAGAAGAAGAAGAAGAAGAAGACCAACAACAACAACATAAACAATAACAAGAACTAGAAGAACAATAACAACAAGAACAAGAAGAAGGACAAGAATAAGAACAAGAAAAGAACAAGAAAAAAGTAAAAGAAAAAAGAAGAAGAAGAAAAAGAAGAAAAAGGAAGAAGAAGACTATTTTCAGTCCATTCCGCTGTCGTGTCATTGTCTTTATCAGGAAATGATTAGATGCATTGTGAAGTTACACACAATTGTACGCTCGCATGTTGTGAGTACGTAAGTGCACGTGATGTCAGAAGAGCAAAACGCTCGCGGGTATTTCAGCCAGGTCGGAAATGTAATTACACATCACGTGCCTGCGCGCATACCGACTAAAACTGCTGACTGTTCGATATTAACAGGTCGGATAATTTAACTGGCACATCTGCGAACCATCGTCCTCAAACTGTCCGCATTGCTGTCCCATTTTCAGAAAAAGTACAATATATTCGATCAGCGCCACCTAGCCTATTTAGGGCAGGGATTAAAACACCACTGAGGGCCGCACAAAGACATTATAGATGGCCACAAAAAAGCGGAATTACTATACAATATGAACCGTTCAAGGTAAAGACACTGAGATCAAAACGTGAGTTTTCTGGAACTATTCTACGTTTTATTTTTATTTATTTTGAAATTGTTTTCTTTTTCCACTTGAAGTCAGGTCTTTCTCCGCCGGAAGCTAGGTTTTTCACCACTGGAAGTCAGGTCATTCACCACTTGAAGACAGCTTTTTCGCCACTGGAAGTCAGGTATTTTACCACTAGAAGCCAGGTTTTTCACCACCGGAAGTCAGGTTTTTCACAACCATGTCAGGTTTTTCACCACTTGAAGTCAGGTGTTTTACTACGGGAAGTCAGGTTTTTCACCACTGGAAGTCAGGTCTTTCACAACTCGGTCTGTCTTTCACCACTTGAAATCATGTCTTTCACCACTTAAAGTAATGTCTTTCAACACTCGAAGTCAGGTCTTTCACCACTGGAAGGCATGTCTTTCACCGCCAGAAGTCAGGTATGTTACTACCGGAAGTCAGGTTTTTCACCACTGGAAGTCAGGTCTAGGAAGTCATGTCTTTCACCACTTGAAGTCAGGTCTTTCACCACGGGAAGTCAGGTCTTTCATCACTTGAAGTCAGGTGTTTCCCCACTGGAAGTCAGGTCTTTCATCACGGGAAGTCAGATCTTTCACTATGAGAAGTCATGTCTTTCATCACTGGAAGTCAGGTCTTTCACCACGGGAAGTGAGGTCTTTCACCCCGCGAAGCAAGGTCCTTCACCACTGGAAGTCAGGTCTGCAACCCCTAAAAGTCATATTTCTCTCCCACATAAATCAAGTTTTTACTCATCAGAGGCCTCTTGATACCTTGTTTCAGAAGCACCGTGTTAGTCCATCTGAAAGAGGTTACTATAGAAAGGTCCCAGGGACTGCGACATGTGTTGTCGAAAGGTGAGGTCGTAAAACGTGCATGTATCATGGCTCAGGTTAAGTGACACGTCATAAATTAAGCGTCCATAAAACCATAACATGTGTGCATGTTACATAATTGGGTCTTTTCGTTTCGTGTGAAGTATATGTATGGGTAGGCTGCGCGACAGGCAGTGGTATGATGATGTGAAGCTAGGTCTACCTCGCCGTAGTGCTCGCAGCCGTTCTGTGTGCCGGTGAGACCTGAAATGTGTACAGCAGACGTGCTAGAAAAAAAACTACTTCCACACAAGCTGCCTCCGTAGATTATTGAGAATACAATGACAGGATGGGATCTAGACGTGGAGCAGTGCATGAGCTGCAGTGGTCAGCGACCCATAGCTGACTGCTAGTGTCAGGGCCAGCAAACCTGAGCTGCCTAGACCCTTCTACACCTCCATGCGGTGATCCTGGATAACAGCCTGCAGCATGGCAGACTGGCTAAGGAGAAGGGATCAAAGAGGGAATGGTAACCCGGTACTCAAAAAATGCTTGCTGAAGTCGGATGTGTTGGACCGAAAGGTGCAAATATCGCAGTCAAGCTGTAAACTACGACACAACGCATTCCGTTCTCTGGACTACATTCTGCTACTTAAGTCCTTTCATGGTTTGGTAGCGGGAGATTGAGAACGAACGAAGCCAAGCCAAGCCAGGATAGGGTACCATCCACCGAGATCATCAGGAAGGCCAAAATTCCCTACATACACAAATTATTACAGAAGAACCTAATCAGGTGGGCCGGCCACATCATGCGCATGCCAGACAATCGTATCTGGAAAAAACTAATATATGGTGAGCTGAGAGAGGGTCTGCGTCTAAGTGCTTCTAAGACTCTCTCACAATATATCTGACACGCTGCAACGTCGATGTAAACTCAAGGGATGTCCTGTCACAGAACTACTAGGCATGGAGTCGAACCGTAACCAGAGGCGCTTCCATTGCTGAGGAGCGCCGGATTACCGCGGCTTGGATAACATGTGCTGTGCGGAAAGACAAAACAGCTGACGCTGACATGTCCAACACTGACTCTACGTTACGTGGAAAAGAATTCTAGGTTAGAATTGGACTATACAGTTACATCCGGGCTCATCGATAAGGTGCTACACATCTCAATGACTGCAGAAACATACCTTAATGCTGCAAACTGTTGTACAGCTCGTGTGAGCTGCCTAACTCCATGCATATTGTTGAAAAGGATGTATGCAGCAGATTATCAGGCGCAAAACGGTTTTGTCATGGATATCAAGATGAGCTGTTGCGGTCAGCTGCCCACTGCTAGAGTCAGGTCCAGCGATCCAGGAGCCTTCTCCACCTCCACATGGTGTTCCTTGATAACAGGCTGCAACAGGGCAAACTGGCTAAGGAGAATTGATCGATGAAGGAAGGCTAACCCGATTCCCAAAAAATGTCTGCTGAAATCGGATGTGTAGGATAGAAAGTTGCAAATATCACAGTCAGTCTGTAAACTACGACACGTTATCCGGACTGCATCTTGCTACTTGCAAAGCCTTTTTCATGGCTTGGCAACGGGAGTGTGAGAACAAATGACGAAGAAAAAGGAGAAGAAGAAGGAGTAGGAGGAGGCGACGACGATGACGACAACAGCAACAAGGTCTTACCATTCTAAGCTAGCTTTCAAAATGTAAACCACGTCCAGAAGTGATCCAGCCAATGAGGAAGATGACAAATGTACAAAACAGGCACAATATGGAGCTATTCCAATTTTCTCAGCTGCCCATGAGTTCGCATTCGTCTGTAAAACTACATCGCAATGACCTTCAATGTCTGTCACGTTAGCTTGTTGACTGTCCATGATTCACTTCCGTATAAACGACAATGGGATCTCCCAATTCCAATAAACACAGCACATATAGCAATCCGGTGTCGATTGGACAATCAACAACAAGTTGTTTACACAACAGAATGCCAAAATTAGCCAACACACAGGGACGGAATGGTTCGAAGGACGCGGCATAATTAAAACTTAAGTTTACGAGGGATGGTCGAAAAGTGTTGCACAAGACTAATAGTAAAAGCTTCTAGAAATAAACAAAGAACGAAAGACAAGGTATGCCCTCTCATAGATTGACCAGGAAAAACAATAAGTGAGAATAGGGAGGCAGCTAATCTACTCAATCAGTACTTTGGCACAGTCTACACAAAAGAAGGCTGCTCCAAAATTCCAGAACCTATAGCATTTTTCAAGGAGATATGGATACAGAGGGATTAAGATCAATTTGTATTACAGAGGAAATGATTTTTATAAAATTTGAGGGATTGAAAGTGGATAAATGTCCAGGTCAATATCGTATTCATTTAAAATCGCTGTTTGAAATTTGAGCAACTAGCAAAACCATTGGCTATATTATGTTCTCAATCACTTGCAAAAGGAATTGTTCCACGGGATTGAAAAGATGCAGGAGTGATCCCCTTATTCAAAAAGGGCAAAAAAATCAGATCCAGCGAATTATAGACCGGTGAGTTTAACGAGCATAGTCTGTAAATTGTTAGAGTCAATAATCAAAGACAACATTGTAATGCATTTAGACAAATTTAATCTAATCAGAAATAGTCAGCATGGGTTTACTAGAGGGGAATCATACTGAACAAATCTATTAGAATTCATGGAGGAGGTTACTAAAATGATAGATTTAGGGGAGCTGGTGGGTGTTATTATCTAGATTTTGCAAAGACCTTTGATAGAGTACCTCATCAAAGATCATTTAGAAAGTTAAAATCACATGAAATAGGTTGGGAAGTTGCCAAATGTATTGACAATTGGTTAACAGGAAAAAGGCAGACCGTGGGCATAATTAAGGAGTACTCCGAGTGGTGTGAAGTAAAGAGTGGAGTGCCACAGGGCTCTGTTTTGGGATAAATTTTGTTCTTGATATATATAAACGCTTTGGACATCGATATGGGATCCATGATTGCAAAATTCGCTGATGACACATCTATGCAGTAATGTCTAAATGAGGATAAATTGAGGTGGGATTTAGATAAAATTCGAGGCTGGTTTGTGAGCTAGCAAGTGGAGTTTAATGTAGATAAATGTACAGTCATCCGCATGGGTAGATCAAATATGGAACATACTTACAAAATGAGCGAGAACAATATTAGAATGATAGAAAAGGAATTTATGGGTTATAACAGATCATATAGGTAAAGTGAGTGAGCAAGTCCAGGTAGCAGTAAAAAATGGCAAATGCAATGTTAGGTATGGTAACAAGAAATATTAAACGTGGGAGCAAGGAAGTGATAGTCAAACTATAAAGCATTAGTTAGACTTAGATTGGAGTACTGTGTACAGTCCTTATCGTAGAGGGGGTATAAACATGCTGCAAAGGATACACAAAAGAGCGACAAAGCTGATAGTGGGATTCCAGTTATGAGGAAAGAGAAAAACCGGCCTATAGTGTCTAGAAAAGAGAAGAATTTGAGACGATTGAATACAGGTTTATAAGATGGCTTGGCTTTGTTCGTTCTCAATATCCCGCTACCAAACCATGAAAGGACTTAAGTAGCAGAATGTAGTCCAGAGAACGGAATGCGTTGTGTTGTAGTTTACAGCTTCATTGCGATATTTGCACCTCTCGGTCCAACACATCCGGCTTCAGCAAGCATTTTTTGAGTACCGGGTTACCATTCCCTCTTCGATCCCTTCTCCTTAGCCAGTCTGCTCTGTTGCAACCTGTTATCCAGGATCACCGCGTGGAGGTGTAGAAGGGTCTTGGCAGCTCTGGTTCGCTGGCCCTGACGCTAGCAGTCAGCTATAAGTCGCTGACCGCTGCAGCTCATGCGCTGCTCAGCATATTGATCCCGGTTTATAAGATAATCAAAATAACGGAAAAAAGACTATAACAAATTGTTTTTTTTTAAATTCAAACACCTACAAGAATAAGAGGGCATAGCTGTAAATTAACTAAAGCGAGATCCAGATTAGATATTAGGAAATATTTTTTTAGTCAGAGAGTGGTGAATGATTGGAATGCATTGCCACAGGAAGTAGTGGAGACAGGAGCAATTAATGCATTTAAGAATAGATTGGATGCACATAGCAAGGAAATGTAAATGAAACTGGTTGTTTACAGACTGCATAGTCTTCTAAACCAGTACAAAAACGTTAAGTTAAGTAGTTTAGTATAAAGGAGTCAAGGCACTTTCTTGAAAATTGGTGTGTACTTTTAGTCCTCTGTTTACTCACTATGTAAGTCGATACACTTCTCCTATCTATTATTCTCATTCCTCGATGTCCTGGTTGTAGAACTCCTCCGTCTGGGCCTAGAACCACGTTTCCAGTTTAGTTACGGTACCAATTCCTGGGTGTCAAAAACGGGCGGATATGAAATACTGGCCCATATACCTTACTAACGGGTCTTAGCACCTAAAGTCCGTCTTTTAATTCATAAACATGGCCCGAAGCAACTTTCTACAAAACTGCATGTCAGATCCAAATGATTTTCTTCGCATACAGCTTTAGAATATCCATGACGTTAAGTAAATGTGTGTGTTTTTTTAGGGTTTTTTTTTCCCTGAGAATATTTGATGTATTTTTAAAACAAATATTCATAAGGCTATATTAAAAGCAACCTCACTGAATTGGACATAATTTTAAATGTTTAAGGTACACAGTCGTTCTGTTTTAAAAATAGATGTTTTGGCATTCAAATTTGATGAGTAAAAACAAGTTCTTCATTTTCTGCTGCGCCAATTAAACACTTTGTCGAGTGCGGAAACAACCAAGGTCATTCATGCGAAACTGTCGCTCTGTTGTTGTTGTATCACGATATTATAGTTTGTGGGGTTGTTATTGTGACATATAGCTGCTTTTTTTCAAAATGTACACTGATATAGATTTCAAAATGAGTTTGCAGTGTACATTTATAACAATGTAGAAGGTTACCGTTTTACTATACAATTTGTTTCCGTTGGGAATCTAAGATGGGCCATTTATATTGCGATATTCATGACTCAGAGAAACGAACGCAATTGACGCTTGGTCTGGATAGATCAGCCTTTCACCGTTGGATTGGACAGGACTCAGAGTGCACTCATATCAAGCAAGGTTTTAGGGAAGGCATAGGCTAGTGGTTAAGTGACACGGCTCAGAACTCGAAGGTGTTGGATTCGCTCCTCATCACAGCAGCGACTGTTATCCCAGGGAAACAAATCCTTAGAAAATGCAGGAAGAAGCAGACCCTTTCATAAAACGCATGCCACAGTTGGATGCAACGGGACGACAGGAGCAAAAATTTCACTTCTCAGTGCGACAAGAGTTTCCATTCGCCCAGCATGGGGTAGCTTTTCGAGTTACTTGGATCAGTCTGTACGGGAGGTTTTTTTTTTACGTCAGATTTATGTCGAGTGCTTTCGTGTCACGCTTACAAACGTCTTTGTACCTCAGATATGTTCCGCCATAGAGGATATCTTTAGGGATGCGATCATCGTCCATGTGACGAACATGACCAAGCCACCGCAGTACTAAGAGAGTACATGTTTGGCAAACCAGTAAGAGAGTGCATCCCTGCATTTGTCAGTCTCTTCGTGTAATTCCAAGAATGGATCGCAGATGGAAGGTGTTAGGCTTGTCCTCTTGTTTGTTTGTCAGTGTTTCGCTACCATATTGGACTGTGATGACAACACACACATTGTCAAGCATGGCCTTGGTTTTAATTGAGAGAGAGAGAGAGAGAGAGAGAGGAGAGAGAGAGAGAGACAACCTGTCATTTCCTTTTTTTCGTAACTGGCATACTGTGTATACCACTTTCATGATTGTATGCTAACTTATTAACCCGCTCTTTTTACAGTATGTCTAGTTCTTTCTTAATTGTTTTTCTTCATTCTTTGTCCCCCGTGAAGGCCTTGTGGCCGTAACGTGTCTCATTTTTATGTCAACAAGTTTGTCACAGTAAAATAAAACATTAGAAAGTGGAACGTTAACAATTTGTCAAGACCAACCAATGCAGGTTGGTCTCGACAAACTTCATAGAACAGAAACACAACAACAATAAAACCAACAATAACAAAACAGTATTAAATGTCTTCTTTGGGCTTTCTTCCTTTAGGAAGGTACGTGTTTTTGTTTTGTTCTTCTAATTCAAAAAGTACATATTTCTGTTTGTGTAGAACTGATGTACAAGCAACTACTCAATAATTACGGGAGTTTTCGTCCATCCCAAGTAGCATATCCACGAGCTATTGTTTATAGAGTTTTCTTCTATTCTTGCAGCATATCCAAAAGCTATTGTTTCTAGAGGTTTCTTCTATCCTTGCATCATGTTCAAGAGGCTATTGTTTCTAGGGTTTTCTTAGTCTTGTATCATATTCAAGAGCTATTATTTCTAGTGGGCAATTGAGACGCTAGTCCAGTCAGACACAATATACTGACCAATACAACTATTTCACCTTCACATAAGGTTCCCTTGAAACGGACTGTTTTCAAGTCAGACTGTCTGGCAAGAAGGTGGATCGGCGTGATCCCCACAGAAGTGAGTGTCGTGCAGATAAAGACAAGCATAGCCAAACTGTACGGAGGACCGCTGTACACTATCACACTCATAGCAAATGTTGAAAGTGGTGGCTTTTAACATCAAGGCATTCATGCACACAGTTCTCAGTGTTATAGAAGTCTTCACCAAAAACATCAGGAGTCACAGATTAAATTTCCTGCCGTGATATAGAAAGCTCTACTCATGTACTTCCACTGTCATGCTTCTCACGTACCAATGGTCGCTGTGGTCAAGAGGTAAGGCACTCGCATCTCAAAGCGATGAACGGAAACGACATGAGTTTGAGCCCTGCAGGATCCAAGCCACATCTGGTCTCCTAGTAAACCTCGTGTTCCTGCATCTACTCCTGATAAACCTCTTGTTCCTGTCTCTACTCCTGATAAACCTCTTGTTCCTGCATCTACTCCTGATAAACCTCTTGTTCCTGCATCTACTCCTGATAAACCTCTTGTTCCTGTCTCTACTCCTGATAAACCTCTTGTTCCTGTCTCTACTCCTGATAAACCTCTTGTTCCTGTCTCTACTCCTGATAAACCTCTTGTTCCTGTCTCTACTCCTGATAAACCTCTTGTTCCTGTCTCTACTCCTGATAAACCTCGTGTTCCTGTCTCTACTCCTGATAAACCTCTTGTTCCTGTCTCTACTCCTGATAAACCTCTTGTTCCTGTCTCTACTCCTGATAAACCTCTTGTTCCTGTCTCTACTCCTGATAAACCTCTTGTTCCTGTCTCTACTCCTGATAAACCTCTTGTTCCTGTCTCTACTCCTGATAAACCTCTTGTTCCTGTCTCTACTCCTGATAAACCTCTTGTTCCTGTCTCTACTCCTGATAAACCTCTTGTTCCTGTCTCTACTCCTGATAAACCTCTTGTTCCTGTCTCTACTCCTGATAAACCTCTTGTTCCTGTCTCTACTCCTGATAAACCTCTTGTTCCTGTCTCTACTCCTGATAAACCTCTTGTTCCTGTCTCTACTCCTGATAAACCTCGTGTTCCTGTCTCTACTCCTGATAAACCTCTTGTTCCTGTCTCTACTCCTGATAAACCTCTTGTTCCTGCATCTACTCCTGATAAACCTCTTGTTCCGGTCTCTACATCCAATAAAACTCTCTATACTAGTATCAGGTAGTCTGTATGATCTACTTCTTCTGCATCTACTCCTCATAAAAGAACATTATTTGACCATATTTGGGAACAATTTTGTTTATTTTAAAATATGACTACAAAGTATATAGATAAATGAGGTATCAAAGGTCATCTTTTAAATTTGCCAAAAATTATAATTTTATCCTCAGCATAACATCGCTCCCATCAGTCTGTCTGAAAGAAACTCTTTCCCTTGCCAAAACTCCAGCCTCCGTCAGTCATACCTAAGCATTCCTGGATATCTTAGTACCATCATCTTCTTGGTCTACCCCTGCCTCTTTTGCCTGGCACCATACCTTCCATTACTGTTCTCTCAAGACCGTTGTGTCTCTTGATGTGACCAAAATATTTACATTTTCTGGCCATAATGGAATTGATAAAATATTTTTATAAATGACAATAATCTAACATTCTTATAAATCCTCTCTTCGTACATGAAACCAGCCTAAACTCACAGAACAGCCTTGACACTTTCGCAAGTCAATGTCAATCTGTAAATATGATATAACACATCATTTCCCAGCTGGCGTTCCGCGATGTGACTATAGGGGTTCTGTGTGATATCTATTATTTAATTAAATAAAAGTCGGGAGAGGAGACTTCTGATCAAGCAAGACATGCTGATTGGACATGTTAGTCGGGGTCAGACAAAATATACTGGCCAAGATGCCCACCTCACTTCCTTGTAGTTCTCTCTGGAAACAATGTCTTTGACGGCAGTCTGGTAAACGAGGTGGAGGATCGATGTGATCCCCATAGTAGTTAGCGACACGAAGATGAAGCCGATCATAGAACATCCGCCTGGAGGACCCGTCCACCTTCATAAGTTCGCTCGAGATGCAAAGAAAGTTACTGCAACCTGCCACTTAATGCCCTTTTCAGAACGCACAAAAGAGTAAACTTACTCACCGTGAACATTCAACAAATTAAATAAAAGTAGTTTTTTAAAACTTAGCTGGTATTTGTTAGCACAGACCAAGCAGTCTTGTATTTCTGTGAGCAATTAATGAGGTATATCATCTTTCCAACCGTTTTGACCTGTAGTTTTTAGTCTCGGTGCTTATTCTTCCTTCGTTCTCAATCTCCCGCTACCAAGCCCTGAACATTCTCAATCTCCCGCTACCAAGCCCTGAATGTTCTCAATCTCCCGCTACCAAGCCCTGAACATTCTCAATCTCCCGCTACCAAGCCCTGAAAAGAAATTGCAAGTAGCAGGATGTAGTCTGGAGAACAGAATGTGCTGTATCACAGTTTACAGCTTGACTGCAAGCAATATTTGCACCTTTTGGTCCAACACATCTGACATTTTTTAGTACTGGCTTAGCCTTTTTTCTTCGATCCTTTCCCCTTAGACAGTCTGCTCTCTTGAAACCTGTTATCGAGGATCACCCCATGGAGGTACCGAAGGGCCTTCACAGCTCTGTTTCGCTGGCCCTGACGCTAGCAGTCAGCTATGGGCTGATGACCACTGCAACTCATGCAAATGCTTGCATTCTTCATCCCAATTTAATCAAACGAATACTGGCTACAATTTCAACAGATTCCTGCACCTTGTAAGATACACAGACGTGAGGAGTCAAAGATGGAGGAAGCAAAACCAAAACTGAAAACAGGGCCTCATGACGATAAAAGCAAACTTCAAGAATATGATTTTGCAGAAACATCCTACTCCGTCTTAGTGTTTCTGTAATCAAAAAAGGAGTACAGAATTGTAAGGCTGTAACCTGCCAGGCATGTCGTAAAAGATGATCAAGTGTTAGGCATGGGGCTGTCTACCCCATCAGGCACAACATACTGACCAGGATGTCACATCAGTCACAACACACTGACCAGGACATCACATCAGTCACAACACACTGACCAGGACATCACATCAGTCACAACACACTGACCAGGATGTCACATCAGTCACAACACACTGACCAGGATGTCACATCAGTCACAACACACTGACCAGGATGTCACATCAGTCACAACACACTGACCAGGATGTCACATATGTCACAGCACACTGACCAGGATGTCACATCAGTCACAGCACACTGACCAGGATGCCACATCAGTCACAACACACTGACCAGGATGTCACATCAGTCCCAACACACTGACCAGGATGTCACATCAGTCACAACACACTGACCAGGATGTCACATCAGTCACAGCACACTGACCAGGATGTCACATCAGTCACAACACACTGACCAGGATGTCACATCAGTCCCAACACACTGACCAGGATGTCACATCAGTCACATCACAACACACTGACCAGAATGTCACATCAGTCACAGCACACTGACTAGGATGTCACATCAGTCACACCACACTGACCAGGATGTCACACCAGTCCCAACACACTGACCAGGATGTCACATCAGTCACAACACACTGACCAGGATGTCACATCAGTCACAACACACTGACCAGGATGTCACATATGTCACAGCACACTGACCAGGATGTCACATCAGTCACAACACACTGACCAGGATGTCACATCAGTCCCAACACACTGACCAGGATGTCACATCAGTCACAACACACTGACCAGGATGTCACATCAGTCACAACACACTAACCAGGATGTCACATCAGTCACACCACACTGACCAGGATGTCATGTCAGGGACAACATACTGACCAGGATGTCACATCAGTCACAACACACAGACCAGGATGTCATGTCAGGGACAATATACTGACCCGGACGTCACATCAGGGACAATATACTGACCCGGACGTCACATCAGGGACAATATACTGACAGGATGTTGCGTCAGGGACAATATACTGACCAAGACCACTATCTCTCTTCCATGCAGCATTCCCTGGAAACAGGCTGTTTTCAAGGCAGTCTGGCTGACAAGATATGGATTGACATGATTACCATAGTAGTGAGCGTCACACAGATGAAGCCAAGCATATCACAACCACCTGGAGGACCGCAGTCAACCTTCATCAGCATGCTCTGGATGTGAGGATAGCTACTAGAACCCGTCACATAACACCCTTTTTAGGGCACACAAAAGAGTAAACTTACTCATTGTAGGCATTCAACAACAACAAACAACCTTATCATGTTGAAAATTTAAAGCCACAAAAACTTCAAAGATATGGGCAAGTCAAGATTTCATGGCTCACTATGTACTGCTAAAGATCTACACTACACAGGGAGCTGAAAAGGTGTTGATTGATGGCTATTAACAGTCGTATGTTCCATTGGATCATGAAAGAAAAAGTGGAAGCAATACCTCTAATAGACCAGTGGGGACAACTGTTGCTGAACTTATATATAATAGTAACTATTCCCCATTCCGGTTAAGATTTTTATACACAATTTTCTTAACCTTTACTGAACCATTGGCGAAAAATTGCCTGGGACATTGTCTCCGTATACTCACGGATGTATTCGTTGTGCTAATACCAGTTCTTGCTATTGAAACGGCTAAATAAAAATCCAGGCCACTTCCTTCCGTCTTGAAAATAACAAGATGGCTAGATTGAATTTAAACAATTTATTCTTTTTCTTCTTCGTACGCTGTCAGACGCCAACGTATTTGTTCGAAGAAAGCAGCTGTCATCCTGAGGCTGTCGACACTGCCATAGAGCTTGTATACTGTTGGCACTGGTGATGGCCACATGTGCTTTCTCTGGTCCTTGTATGTCGGGAAATTTTGCAGTAGATGTTCAGTGGTCATTATCCCTGTACCACAGGTGAATTCGTCAGTACAACCTATATTCAGTTTATTGAATACATGGTACCTCAGTCTGTTGTGGCCTGTTCGGAGTCTGAAGACCACGACCTGCTCAACTGGTGTAGCCAGTATGCTCTGTTTCCCATTTGGCCAAAACAATTTATTCTGTTTCACATGAACTTGAAAGGTTACTGATTGTAATGAAGTCAAGTTGTTGCAACTGATTTTTCTGAGGTAGGTCTGTTTAGTTTGTTTTGTAGATGTTATAAATATGTTTGTATTTAAAACTAACAGATATGCCAATCTGGTTAAGTACACTATCAGCATGTTGTGGCAACTTCATGGATATTCAAGACAATTGATATGCCCCAAAAATTGATATGTCTAAATGTTTGTGACGTAATAAACAAATGTGGAAATTAGAAAGTGAACTGTTTTCAGTTCTTCGTTTTGGTGGAAATCGGTATAAAAACACTAACATCTGCCGATGTTAAATAACAATGAATTCTCATTGGTTAGAAAACTTGAACTAGCTAATTTAACGAATAATTCACAACATTCCATTTATATTTACATGTGCTGAATGTGTTAAAGTTGTCTTTCCTGTCCAAAGAAAATTGGACAAGCCTCGAGAATTGATTTTATTATTTGATCAGACCAATGATCACTTCTGGATTCCTCGTGCATTTTCAACACACGACTTCGACTAGAAAACATTTAATATGAAAGGTTTGTGTTGAAGAATTGTCGGACATATCTGCGAAATGTGATGTAGTCACGGAAAAAAATTGTCTCTACAATTTCCACATGCACATTAATGTCATCTAACACTTCATACTAATCTATAATCGCTATTATGAATATTTCATGTCATAGATAGTTTAATTATGTGTTTCACTGCGTGTATATCATAATTTTAGCTCAATTTGTTCTTCTTCTTCTTACGCTGTCAGACGTCGACCTTTATTTTTTCGAAAAAAGCAGCAGTCATCATGAGGCTGTCGACACTGCCATAGAGCTTGTCTAGTGTTGCCACTGGTGATGGCCACATCTGTTCTCTCTGATCATCGTATGTCTGGCAGTTTTGCAGCAAATGTTCAGCGGTCATTTTCCCGGTACCACATGAGCATTCGTCAGTGCCGCCTATCTTCAATTTGTTGAATAGGTGGTACCTCAGTCTATTGTGGCCAGTACGAAGTCTGGAGACCACGACCTGCTCTCTTCTGTTCAACTGGTAATAGGCATCGTTTTTTGTGTAGCCAGTATGTTCTGTTTCCCATTTGGTCATGTATCTAGCTCTAATAAGCCTTTTTGACTCTTCGTATGTCACACTAGTATCTGGTTGTGGTAGTCTTGCATCTTCTTTTGCCAGTCTGTCTGCCTCCTCTTTGCCTTGGATGTTGCAGTGGGATGGAACCCACTGTACCACTACTCTTTTTGGTGCAGACTGCTGGCATAGTTGACAGAGTACTGCTCTTAAATTATTAAGTATTTTTCTGGCTTTTTAGTGCTGTGACTACGGCCAGGGCATCTGTAAGCAGGACTATATGGCTTTCATTCCTTTTACCTGTCACCCTTTCTTCCACTGCCACCCTCAGTGCCTCTGCTCTGAAATTGCTTGTGTATTTTCCAGTTGCCGCTCAATTTGTTCAATAGTAATGAATTTAATTTTGAATAAAATTGAAAGACAGAAATCTGCAAAATCAGCCCAGACTGAAAAGGTTTGTCAGTATCTACATATTTCGTTAAGTTTTAAACTTGCAAAGTACAAGTGGAATCAGGACTTCTAGAGCCAAGATTTGACTTAGTATTTGATCACACAAATGATCATGCATCTGGATTACTGCTACTTCTTTGCGTTCGGTTTCGTATTCTCATTTTATGCCACTAGATGGGCTGCCTCCATGAAGTGGCATGTCAGTCGCAGGTCCTCAATGGTTCCCCAGTTTGTCTTGTATGTTTCTCTCCTCGGGCCAGGTCTTCTCACAGGAGTCTTGGTGCAGTGGACATGTTTGCAGGATGTTTTCTGGAGTCTGGGGTCCTCTCTGACATGTACATTGTGCAGTCTGTGCTGCTTTCATTTTATGCATGTGTGCATTTAGTCTCCAATGACCTATTCTGAGGCGAAAACTTGTGGTATAATGTTTCCTATTTAGTCTATTGATTGGGTCCTGTGGGTATTTACTGTTTGTTCTCTCTATCCACTGTTGTTTATATTTTTTTGGGATTTTTGCCTTGACTTCTGGCAGCGACACTGGATTACAAGTGGACGTTCAACACAAGTTCAATTCAGACTCTGGCTGAGACATATAAGAAAGTGAACGTAGTAATGCTATCAATCAGATAATGCAAAAATACAAACATGCTTCCATGTATTTCCACCTTCACAATTACTTTTTAACAGTTGGCATGGATATAATTGTTATGAATCCTTCATATCATTGATAATTTAATTTTCATATTTTAATCATAATTTTTGCTCAATTTGTTTAATATTAATTTCAACTAGAAAAAAAAAGTAGGCATTCTTCCATGCCAGACGTTACATGCATCTGTTTAGTTAGCTTGTCATTTCTGGGACTGTCGGATCTTGGTTGCTTGTGTGGTTCTTGTCAAAGAACTTGTTTTTAACGATGTAGTGAACACATTGGAGAATCTTGTTTCTCTCCCTTCTCATTTCTGGTGCCAGGAGCTGTATGGATGGAAAGTTAGAGACAATTGACATATATTACTGTACTTGCACTTCTATTACTGTATATGTACCTCCATTACTGTACTTGTATTTCCATTAATGTACTTGTACTTCCATTATTGTACATGGTCTAACACTGTACTTGTACATCTATTACTATGGTTGTACTTCTTTTACTGGACTTCTACTTTGATTACTGTACTTCTACTTTGATTACTGTACTTCTATTACCTTACTTTTATTACTGGACCTGCACTTCCATTACTGAACTTATATAACTGTACTTGTACTTCTATTACCGCACTTCTATTAATATACGAGGCGTGTTCAAATGAAACCGGACCTAACTGCACCAAGTGAACATACGTTCGATGCGGATGATGACGTCATTTCTGGTGTAAACAGCACATACCAACCATCAAGTTTGCAAAATGTCATTATACTCCCACTCATAGTTTACTAAGCAGGCCGTTGAAAACATGGCGGGTGTGATACGGAATCCGTCCAGAGTTGATCAGCGAGTGGTGATTTGGTTTCTAACACCTGAAGGATGTCCACCAGTTGACATTCATTGCAGAATGCAGGCAGTGTATTGTGACAAAAGTGTGTCAAAGACAACAGTGAAGAACTGGACAACAATGTTTAAAGAAGGACACGAGTTAACGAAAGATCTTCCGAGACCAGGTCTAGCGCATATTGTTGCGTCAGAAGGCGCCACCGCCGAAATTGATGCAGCAATTTGGGTGAATAGCTGTCAGAGTTTATGTTCGCTAGCAGAGCAATTCGCTGTGTCGCTAGGGACAGTTCAAATGCGAAGTCTTTTTAGTGATCTCCATGTTCCATAACGAAAATGTTGTCCAGGTGCAGGCTCCCGTAGCTCGGGAGCTGTGTCAGTCTTAGTCAACCCGTACTTCTACAGAGGCAAATGCCCATGTGCAGGTACCAGCTCTGTTGTGAGCTGAATGTAGCCGAGAGGAGGATTTCCTGCATAGCAAGTTAGGATACATCGAAACAAGTGCCGAGGAGGATGGTTGACTGATGTGCAAGTCCATCTTAACAGACTCAAACACTAGAGCAAAGTAGACCCACAGCCTGTCAGGAGCCATCTATGCTGCTCTTAGCAAACCACCTATTCATGGCTGGTGTTATGCCATGTCATACAGTCACCTCTTACAATATGCTCTGTGGGGCAGTGGTGCTATTCTTGTCTTTGTCATACACACAAAGACCCAGGTGGACTACTTGAACAACTACTACAGATTCCTTCACATAACTGTTATATAGTACTGGCCACACAGCTATTGTGCATATAACATTGCTTTTATCATTGGATACACAATAATTGTGCAGCCAACTTTACAAGTAGAGGTTGCTTAAACTACATCTCTGACTTGGTCTTACCTTCTGGAGCAGAGTATATTTCCGCAACTGTTGGTTCCTCTGCTCCTTCTTTTTCTTGGCCGAGGGACCACCATCATGCCCAGAAGATGCTCCACGTTTTCCACCAGCAACTTGTTTTCCATTCTGGTTTTTGTGTCTGAAACTTTCATTTTTAGATGAAACTTCAACGTTGTTCCTGTCTTGGTGATTTTCTTGAATATTAGGACATGATATCCTATTTGTGCTTTCACTGTTGGCAGAAGATGTTGTCGCTGCCGACTGTGGCAGGACTATGTGTGGAATTTGTGGGGTATCTTCAACAGCACTGAAGGTAGCATTACTGGTATCTGGTTGACTAAATTCTTTGTGTACTGCGGATGTGCCAGTCGAGGGTATCTGATGTTGTGGCACTGTAGATGATGCTGTGGCTGATGATGATGGGGCAAGTCCATTTTCTAGTGCAACCAAAGTTGAGTCACTGAGTGTAGGCTGTTGTACTGCCATTGTGCCTGAAACATATAAAGGTGCAAATATGAAGAAAGTTAATAAAATGTACAAACTCAAACCGTCACTCATATAACAGATTTCGATTACTGCTACACCCCAGTTACCTGACAATGCTGAGCTGAGCAAGGCATATATACCACTTGCATCAACTATGAGGGTGCTTCTTCTTCTGCGATCGTTCTCAATCTCTCGCTACCTAAATAGGGCTTTGCAAGTAGAATAGGGCTTTGCAAGTAGAATAGGGCTTTGCAAGTAGCAGGATGTAGTCCAGAGAACGCAACGCGTTGTGTCGCTAGTTTAGAGTTTGACTGCGATATTTGCACCTTTCGGTCTGACACATCCGTCATCGGCAGGTATGAGTGTGCTATCTGAGACTTCATTAATCAGGACAATCATGTCCGACTTTCTATCAATGTTTTGGAAGGTACAGAAGTGATTAGCTACAGTTATTGTTGCGAATGCCACAATGAGTAGGTTTACTCTTTTGTGCATTCTGAAAGAGACGCTTAATGGCGGTTTGCAGTAGCTTTCCTCCCATCCCAAGCGTGCTGATGAAGGTGAACCAGGGACCTCCAGGCAGTTGTGCTATGCTTGGCTTCATCTGTGTGATGCTCATTAGTACGGGGATCACGCTGATCCTCCACCTCGTTAGCCAGACTGCCAAGAAGGACAGCCCATTACAGTAGGACGGGATACTGGAAATACAGCCCTCAAACCTTCTGGAACATCTGTAGATCTAATGAAGGAACTGAGCTGACATTAGAGGCATCAATCTTTGTGGGATTAAGTTTGGATTTACTACACTGACTGGTTAAGTTGTTCTTCATGTCAATCATTTGAGGAACCTATTGAACTCAATTAATGACAAACTGTTGGAATATGACACTGCAACTAATGATCCAGATTGCAGAAGTTTGTCATCTTTCATGGATTGTGCAAGAAAAGGTTGGAACAGAAGTGTGTACTGACCGTGAAAGTCGACAGAAGGAGAGGATATTACACAGGAAAATATATTTTTGGAAATACCTACAGGGGATTTACTGCGATTGGAGAAATTGTGCAAGTATATATGGTACTGATCTTGGAATGCTAGGCGCCACAACTGCATTTCTAGACGACATGGCATTCAAGATTTGTTGTGCCCTGGATGTATTCAATCTCTGTGGGGCTTGTGCAAGCAGTATTCTGTTTATAATCTGAAAATTTGTTTCTTACTCGACAGATGATTTTTACATGTTCCTTAACCCTTTGCAGACCTGAATAGTAATTTTATTTGTGTCCGGAGCAAGTGTTGCAACTCTGACAAATTGTTTTTTGTTTTTTTGTCTAAATAAAACTCATTAATTACTAATTTTAACAAATTGAACTTAAAGGGTTTCAAGACATATTTAAACTATCTATGACATGAAGCATTCATAACTAAAATTTACATTAGTATGAAGTTTTAAATGTCATTAACCATTTACAGTCCAACTACCCCAATCTACCCCGCCAAAAAGACATCGCCCGTGGCCTAACTGCCCCGATCTATGCCGCTAGATAGTGGCTTCTCGCACCGTTACATAGCAATGTGATCTTACATCGCGCAAGATCTGAACTAAAAATGTATTTTCGGGTATGAAGCCACGATTATCTGTAGTGAAAAGAGTTTTTAAACTGATAGGTATTTCCAATTTCGGTGATTTTTTTTTTTTTTAATGCAGCGTTTGAATCAATGGAATCTTTGCTGCAGTAGCTGAGAAATGATAATGCCCTTGATGGGTGTTGGGAAGATTCGGCTGAATTCGATGTGGAAATTGAATGCATCTATTTAGAAGACACTAGGCCTAGACGACGAGTTGAGCGAGGTTGCGAATAACGAAATCAACGAATTAATATCGGAATTTATAGCGACTTTTCTAGGGCTGGGCCTAGTAGTAGTGATGACAGATGGATGTTGGTCAACACAGCGTACAGATGTCGGAATTTCAGACTGTGTGGAATGTTCTGGTCCTAAACACAATTTAAATGCTGATGCTGACCCATGCGACTCCTTTAGTTTATTTATAAATTAAGAATTTTACGCATTGTGCGCAGTGCAAACTAATTTATATGCTGAGCAGAGACAACGAATTTTTGGTGGAAGCAATGCTCACCAGATGAAATATCAAGTTTCTTCTACATCAATTTTATGTTTGGCATAGTTGCAGCCTGAAACAAGTCCTGTGAAAAAAACCAGTTACCTCAGACTAACCACTCCTATCTTTAGATATATTAAAGTTGACATCTGAAAGCATACAAAGAGCTAGATGGTGCTGATAGATGTTTTAAAAAAAACCAACCTGCAGTAACTGTAATAAGACTACCTTTCATTCTCACCTGTAAGAAATATTCTTACCTGAACTAGAGGCTAGAGCATCTACCTCACCATCAGAGCTGGACTTTCCATATAAAACTAATAACGGCAGGGCGCCACTACCTGAACATTCTGAAGATGGCTCCTGTGGGCCCCTTTCAATGGCACTATTTACTGCTTCTGTTGCTGGTTCCTTGGTCTTAATTTCTATTGCTCCTGTGGTTTCATTGTCAAGATCTAAGGACATAAGAAGAAAATACAGATCATGCACTTGTCCCTGTCTGCAGCCACACATTCAATACATTTAAAAACTGACACATACACATGCCCTATGGGGAAGGCAGACTAACAGTAGAATATATTCTCCAAGTCTGTCGGCTCCATGACAGAAGCAGAGTGACAGCAAAGGCCTTCTCCAACCCAGATGATGGAAATCTTTATGAGAATAGATATTATCTAATGGACTAATTGTTTTGTGACGAGAGAAGCCCAAGACATGGCTGGCAATTTTATGAGGGAAATAGGTGTTATCTCAGAGCAAACAGATTCTATAGTAGCACACTTCAACCTGGGTGCTATCGCCCACTAGTGGGTGATTTTAATTTTCAGGTTGGGCGATAGCAGAATAATGACATTTTGTATTAAAACATATTATTAATATGACAATGCGGAAGCTACACATCCTGAGTAAACTATGGTAGAATACTGGGAAACCAAAACAATTGATAATTTTGAGAACCTGTGTTTTTCCAGTGACAGGATACGGCTGCGAAACATGGACAAAAAGATGAATGCGGACATTCGACAAGAGTTGGGCATAAAAGAGAACTGGTTCTTACAATCCATAATGAACAGAAAATTGAAATACTTTGGCCACATCAAAAGACACAATGGTCTTGAGAGAAAGGTTAAGAAAAGTATGATGCCAAGCAAGATAGGCAGACCAAGAAGGTAATGGCACTACGATGTCAAGGAATGCTTGGGCATGACTCTGGAGATTTGACAAAACATTGAGTTTCTTTCAGACAAGGGCAGTGATGAAAGCGACGTTCTGCAAAGGACATACAACATGATGATAATATATTCAAAATATACAGACGATAGCGAAATTTTCTTCAATTTATATTTTAGTGAGCGGTAAGGAAAATGTACTTTCTCAAAAGTTATAAACATGGGCTCCAAATATAACAAGGTTGACAAGCCCTGTGTTATAGTAACACTTTCTTAAAAATTTCTAATCAGTTCCCTATCACAAGTGACGATGGCGACAGCATCGGAATAGAGAAATTGTTTACAAATCGCCTAAGGTCTGACATTGTGACTTGAGCTTTAATTAAAATCTAAGCGAGGAAGATCTGCGCTGTCATCAACAATTGTCTCTTGTTCTGAGTTACTTCAATGGCAAGAAATGTTAGTCGAGAAGACTAAAGGTAGCACAGTATGCAGATTTATTTTTCTTAGGTTCATTCCTGGAGGCCTGGATAGGCTACGTATTGGACAGGAATTTTATTTTTCTAAATTTGCCTGAACAACAGTTAACAGCCTGCTCTTTACTGTTTTTAACTGCCAATAATTCTTTCATGTACAGGGGACCTCCACATTTATCATCCATACCCGATAGGACTAGAAACTTCCATTGAGACCAGGGAATGCTTGAAAATATTGAGATACAAACACACGCCGTCTTATTTGTTTTGCTCTGGAAAAGCAAGCAACAGCCACCCCCTTGTCCTGCAAACTCCATCAAACCATATTTTTTGAACTACATACTCAAGTTCTATCAATGGAACTCGGCCATGGCTTCCTCATTATGTTGAGATAAGCTGACATCACAGCACTCAGGGCGGGTCCATAGGTTCTCAGCTTATTTTTGGTATTTTACGTGTTTGCCTCACTAGTTTCTACTGGCGAAGGCGCGCTTATTCCACCCCAGACCATAGTCAATTGGGCGATATTAAGATGCATAAACCAGTGTTTGGATGCATGTGTGCATCTGCATGTACCTATGCTAGATTTGCGCGTTCTCAGAAGCCAGTCCCTCCAAAGTGCAATGGAAGGGCCACACCCTGAAGACGTGTGTGCAAGTTGAGCAATTGTTGGATAGAGTAAAATGAAACAAGAGTGTGTGGTAAGAAGAGAGATCCAGAAGTACATGTTCTCAGCCTCCTTCACCAGATGATGAAGAGTATGAATACTGATGGGTTCTGTAGCTCAAAGTTACACACACATCTGCTCCATTTTGTCAGACACCACCCAAGATGCTCGTCTCCCATTTTAAGTCAAACTACACAAGTCTGTCTACTATCAACTCATTAATTAGTGTCAGAACATACTAATGGATATTGACTATTTTATCTTTATCTTGTAATGAAAGCTCATCACAACTTTTGGATTAAAACAGTAGAATAGAATCCCAAATGTTGGACGGACAAACATAAAGCAAGCAGGAATGACCTGGAACAGATGACCCAGGACAGAAGGACGGGTTATTTATTTGTTGAAGACCTATACTCAATAGGGATCTGAAAGGTTTTGATTGATTCTTATCTAGTCACTCCTTTTCTACTCTAGGGTGTAGAAGTTTTCTTTTAATTTCTTACAAAAAACATAGACAGCCAGCCCTATGTCCAACCATTCCGACTTGACTTAGTCACTCCTCTTCTACCATGGGATGTAGAGCTCTCCTTTATTTTTCTTATGACATATTTTCAGATGAGGTAGCCGGCCCAATTTTGAACCCCCCCCCCTTCAGGGTCAGCAACACACACTCTTTATCAATATATAATATCTCCACAATGACTGCTCTCAAAACCAGGATGTCCAGCAATGAAAACATTAGCATGCACCACTGCCCCACAGAGAGCATATCGTAAGAGGTGACTGTGTGACATAGCTTAACATCAACCATGGTAAGGTGGTTTGTTAAGAGCAGCATAGATGGCGCCTTACATGCTGCTGGTCTACTTTGCTTTAATGCTTGAGTCTATTAAAACCTTTACCACTCTGTATTTTAAAAATTACGCAATTTTCCTGCCACTGCATAATTTTTCATGACGTCGCGCCGTTTAACTGTTTGGTACTTTGAGAGCCTGTGACATTTTTATTTGACGGTCTACTGATATGATTTGTTTGTGAGTAGAGAAATAAAAGAATGAAGAATTTGTTGGTGTTTTTGTTGTGTGTGTGTTAGTTCCTGAGATTTAAACAAATTAAGGTGAGAGTGTTGATAAAACAGCACACTTAAGACTCTCATGCTTCCAGCGTCCGTTGGTTGAAAAAAAAAAAAAATATCTCAGACAACGAATTACCTATGTTAGCCGGAATATCTATGTCTGTTACTTCAACTATAAACATAATTATTGTATCTAAATAAACAATCTGAACAGATCTACCTCAGAAAAACCTGTTGCAGGAACTTGACTGTCCCATTCTCAACAATGGGTGAATCTTCAAATCCGAAAAACAGAAGAAATAACTTTCAAACGCATAAAAGTAATTCCACAATGTGGGGTGGGGTGGGGTGGGGGGGCGCGCACACGCTTTAGTCGGATACACTGGGCCGACAGGCGCAAAATAAAAACCACAGTGGCACACCGCCTTGAGGAATAGAACAATAAGCTGTGCACAAAAAGAACAACAAATTCCACGATCGCCGTTGCTGGTATCTAAGCACACATTATGGAAGAAGGAACTAACTACAATCAAAAGATCAGTATTGTTCAGACTATTACTACATAGTCGTTCGGTTTTACTTTGATTAGAACACCCATCGTGTTTAACTCCGCAGAAACCGCAGATTTCAAATACCTGGTCATTGACAAACAAAAGCCCTCAATAAATTCGTCTGACCAAATAGTGAACGGGTGCTGGAAATAGATCATCTGAAGACAGGTCAGTTTTACCCTACAAATGACAGGGCGTTGCTACGGAAAACCAGCTCAAATCGAGAGGAGCCGCAGACACTTTGGTTCACGTACCAGGCTGATAAGCCAAGGGCGCGAGGCTACCATGTGGGGGATTACGGCCGAACCCTTGTAAGCCGCAATCCCGCCCAAAATCTCAGCACCACTGCAATGGGAGGCTCCTACATGCTCGGGACCTGGGGCTTGCGCCCCAGCCCTATCAGGTAGAGCCACAGTAAGAGGTCCTTGCCGCCCGCAAATCAAAGCGGGCGGACAACTGCTTGATACTCACCCTATACGGCGATGGGGTGCGAAAAACACCAACCAAAGACTTAGAACCTGGTCGGGGTGTCGAAAACAGTAGAGCAGCCACCTCACTGTGAACTGTCAAGACTCAACCACTGACCATGAGAGTTGTCCGCACACCAGGCGATCAACATCTCTGTGACATTACCAGGCTTGTCCTCTGGCTGAATGCACTCCGGCTACGATATCTACCTCTGTACGTTATCAGCCATAACTATCATGCTGGACGCAGAAGAGATGCAGACCAGCGGACATTGCACACCTGCCCCACTGTGTCAACACCCCAGGTGGCGGGGAATGCTAGGCGTACCATCCCTGCATAGAAGCAAAGAAAATAAAGGGAAAAAGAGATACCCCACTCACATGCAAATGCTACGTTTCTGGCAGGACGTGACGATCCTGGGATACAGACACACTGGACTGCCTCTCTTCCGGGTAAACCAGTCCATCTCATATATCATCACATATCATCATTGCACCCTATAGACACGAGTAGTGAAGACTCGATAGTCTGGTAAGACAACTTCCATAAGAGAGAAAATTCTGATCGTAAACAACTGCTGCCTTGCAGATAGGCTGGGGACAGCCAAAGGCTAAGGAGGGCATCCCTACAGAAACGCCTGTTGAAATCGGATGCACGGGGCCGCAAGCCTAACAAAACAGTGCAACGTAAATCACAGTATGATGGCAGTACAACCTATTAGAAAAACGTATGGCGCTCATCCTGAGGAGTCCCGCCAGGCAGCGATAGCGCCGGGCCCCACGCCTCGAAGGGGCCCACCCTTGACTACTGGTGGTCACCCACCCATGTGTCGTGGAGTCAAGGCACATGGCTATGGGGCAACGTCTATTGGCCAAAACCTCAAGACCCTCAAAATACTACAGTGGAATGCGGAGGGAGTCATTAACAAAAAACTTTCCCTAACACACCACCTGCATGAAGGTAAGATTGACGTGGCATGTATCCAGGAAACGCACCTCAACAATAACCATAAATTCTCAATCAGAGGATACCAGACTTTCCGTCTAGATAGAGAAGGCCACAAAGGAGGGGTCCTGATACTGACCAGAAACAGCATACCGAGTAGCGCGGTACCTGTCAATCACACCGGACAAGCAGAAATTGTAGGAGTTGACATAATGGCTCAAGAGACGAAGCTCCGCATTTTCAATCTGTACGGACCACCAAACAGAGACCTATCGCTCTCGAGTATGGAGGTCAGAGACTCCAACTGCATAGTAGTTGAAGATTTCAACAGCCACTCGGAGAGATGGGGATACTCTGACACAGACAGCAGAGGTGACGAAGTGGAAGATTGGGAGATAGATGCAAATCTCTCCCTAATCAATAGGCCGGAGGATAGCCCTAGCTTCTATTCAAGAACATGGCATACCACCTCGACTCCAGATTTGGCCTTCTCCACACAGGACATACACTATAAAATAGACCGCCAGGTGCTAAACCAACTGGCAGGTAGCGACCACAGGCCGATCAGGCTAACCATTGACATGGAAGTAGGCCCACAGGAAACAAAACCGCTCCCACGTTGGAATTACAAACGAGCCGACTGGGACAGATTTGCAATCCTGACAGATGGGCTGTGTGAAACCATCAACACACGAAACACCAAAATGAAGCCCATGGTAGAGAGCCTAAGCAAGGCAATAATGTAAGCCGCCACTGAAACCATCCCAAGAGGAGCTAGGAAAAACTATAAGCCCTACTGGAATGATGAGTTACAGAAAGTGGAAGATGCAGTAACAAATGCTAGGAACATGGCAGAACGAGAAAAATCCATGGAGGCAAACATCGCCCTCAAAGCCGCCGCGGCGAAGTACAAACACACTCTCAAGCAAACAGCAAGAGAAAGTTGGAAAAATAAAACGGAAAGTTTAAACCTGGACAAAGAAGGGAACAAGCTATGGAAGCTAGTCAGAGCCATGAATGACGAAACCCCGTCAAATAAACAAATTACTATCAAGCAGGGCGAGAACTTGATCACAGGTAAGAAAGCCGCAAACGCCTTTGTCGATCACTATGCCAGAGCAAACCACATCGAGGTCCCTGCAGATAAGCATACAGACATTAGCGAAGAGCTAAAGGGACACGAAAACATAAATACGGCTCCTGAAGAGCACATGATGGCCAAACTAACAATGCGCGAAATGGAAGAGGCTATGAGAACACTAAAGAAAAGGAAATCTCCCGGAAAAGACGGGATAACAAACGAAATGCTGATGGGGCTGGGCCAAACAGCGAAGAAAAAACTACTATCAGTCCTGAACCAAAGCTGGAAAAGGGGTATTGTACCCCAGGCATGGAAAGATGCGATACTGGTACCAGTACCAAAAACAGGAAAGGACAAAACAGATCCAAATGGATACAGGCCCATAAGCCTACTGAGCTGTGTCGGCAAGCTGATGGAACGGATGATAAACACCAGACTGATGTGGCATCTGGAAGAAAAACGAATACTAATTCCACAGCAAGCCGGCTTTAGACAGCACAGATCCACTGAGGACCAGGTCATCCTCATAGCCCAGGAGATAGAAGATGCCTACCAGGCACAGAAACACACAGTAGCTGTTTGGGTGGATCTGGAAAAGGCATTTGACAAAGTCTGGAAGGATGGACTTAGAGTCAAGCTAAGAAGAAGTGATGTCTGTGGGAAGATGTACAAGTGGATCAACCACTACCTCAAACAAAGAACGGCCAGAGTCCACGTACAAGGGCAGATGAGCAAAAAGGTGACACTCGAGCAGGGAGTACCCCAAGGGGGAGTATTGTCACCCACACTCTTCCTGGTATATATAAACGATATTACAGAGAATATACCAAGAAGAGTCCATAGCTCAATGTTTGCAGACGATCTGGCTATGTGGACCTCTGAAAAGAATCTCACCATAGCAAGAAATCGGATGCAGACGGCCTTAACATCGCTGGAAGAGTGGGCGAACTCATGGCTGGTTAAAATAAACGAGGAGAAAACCACGTGCACAATATTCTCGCTCTCATTAAAACCCCAAAGTACCAAATTAAGCCTAAATGGCAAAATCCTGCAGCCAAACGACAACCCAACCTATCTGGGAGTCACATTTGATCGGCGCATGACATGGAAAAGTCAGATCGAGAGAAACCGAATGAAAGCCAGAGAAAGAATGGCGATCATGAGGAAACTTGCTGGCACAAGCTGGGGAGCAGACGAAGGCATACTAAAGAAACTGTACACTGGAAGAGTGAGACCAGTTCTCGAGTATGGCATTGCGGCATGGACCACAGCAGCGAAGGCGAACTTCGATAAAGTTAACAAACTTCAAAACCAAGCCATGAGAATTATAACAGGTGGCATGAAGTCAACGCCAATTGTAGAACTTGAAAAGATTACAAAACTGCAATCCATGACCGACAGAAGAGACTGCAGAGCCCAGCTGCAGTCAGAGAAACTCCGAAGACTGACGGACCACCCAATGTACCAGAGACTAAACAATTTGGGAACTGGGAAACTAAAGCGGAGAAACTTTGCAGAAATAGCCAAAGCAAAGATGCACGAAGATCCCATAAACGCACTAACAACACCAAAACCCATCACTACTGTACGAAAACCTACTTGGAGGCAGGATATATTTCCAGAGGTGGTAGAAAATATACCAGGTATTGCAAACAAAAACTGCCAGACTGAAAAAGAAAGGAGAGACACTACCCTAAGCTTCATAACGAAAAGCTACCCAAGCATGGACTGGACCCATGCAATACACTGACGGTTCTGTAACAAACACTACACAGAACGGAGGGGCAGGAGCATTCCTGAACCTACCAAATGGCAGAAAAATAACACTGTCATTCGCTACTGGTAAGTACACAAGCAATTTCAGAGCGGAGGCAGAGGCACTGAGGGCGGCAGTGGAAGAAATGGTAACACACAGTGAAAATGAGAGCCATATAGTCCTGCTGACAGATGCTCTCGCCGTAGTCACAGCGCTGAAAAGCCAGAAAAACACTGAGCTTAATGACTTAAGAGCAGCACTCTGCAAACTGTGCCAGCAGTCCGCACCAAAAAGGGTAGTGGTACAGTGGGTTTCGTCACACTGCAACATCCAAGGCAACGAGGAGGCAGACAGACTGGCAAAAGAAGGTGCAAGGCTACCACAAACAGATACCAGTATGGCGTACGAAGAGTCAAAACGGCTTATCAAAGCCAGGTACATGACCAAATGGGAAACCGAACATACTGGTTACACCAAAAACGATGCCTATTACCAGTTGAACCGAAGAGAGCAGGTCGTTGTCTTCAGACTTCGCACTGGCCACAACAGACTGAGGCACCACCTATTCAACAAATTGAAGATAGGGTGTACCGACGAATGCCCGTGCGGTACTGGTAAAATGACCACTGAACATCTGCTGCAGAACTGCCCGACATACGAGGATCAGAGAGAGCAGATGTGGCCATTGCCAGTGGAACTGCAAGACAAGCTCTATGGTAGTGGCGAGAGTCTCAGGATGACCGCCGCTTTTTTCGAAAAAATAATGGTTACTGTCTGACTGTGTACGCAGAAGAAGAAGAAGATTAGAACACCCGTCGCTCTGCACAGATAACATAAGTCAGACTTGTGACTAACACTGTGTTCAAATCATAACGTTGGTCGCTTTGATCGGACTCCCGAGCCGTCATGGTTAAGATGAACTCGTTTATCGGTTAACCATCCTCCACGGCACTTGTGCCAACGCAACGAATAATAAGCTGCTTGAGCCTAGACCGCTAAGCAGGAAATCTTCCTCCTGGCTACATCCAATAAATGCCAGAGCTGGGACCTGCACAGGTGCATTAGCCCCTGTAGTAGTACAGGCCGACTAAGACATGTATTATCTCAAATCTCCTAATTACAAAATTCTATAATAAAGCAGCAACCTACCATTATCAGCAGTCGACTTCTTTGTTTCTACTTCCTCAGGTGGACTGTCATTGTCACTATCATCTTCTGACTTCATCTCATCATCATTTCTGTCCTGGTTCCTCCACCTTCCCCTGCCGCGGCCACGGCCTCTGCCTCCACGATTGTTTCTACCCTTGCCTCTCCGCATCTTCCTAAATAAATGCAAGAAAGATCATTTCTGCACTGACAAAATAATCCACAAAAAACACACACACATATATATATATATATATATATATATATGCACACATAGCTATTATACACACCGCAGTGACAACACTTGTAGGAATGAGTTTAAATCTAAGTACTTGAAACGATTTTTACATTTATAAGCAATCAGTTTAATCCTTTACAGCCCAAAAGCTAACAAAACATCAGTTACAGTCCAAAAAGTCAGGAAGTGCCTGCTAACTGCTTTATTACACGACAACATAGTTTCAATTCTTAGAAAGACCTTAAACTTTACCTCGCCAGCAAATCACGACAGGCGAGATCAAAGAGCTGCAGCGGTCAGCGAATTATAGTCGACTGCTAATGTCAGGGCCAGCGAAGCACAGCTGCCAAGACCCTTCTACTCCTACATGCAGTGATCCTGGATAACAGGCCACAATTGAGCACACCGGCTGGCTAAGGAGAAGGGATCAAATTGGGAAGGCTAGCCCAGTCCTAACAAAAATCCTTCTGAAGTCAGAATGTGTTGGACCGAAAGGCGAAAATATCACAGTCAAGCTCTAAACTACGACACAACGCATTCCGTTCTCTTGACTAAATATTGCTACTCAAGCCCTTTTGAGGGTTTGATAGTGTGAGATTGAGAACGAACGAAGCCAAGCCAAGCCAAATCACAACAGACAATATGTACATTTCGCTGCCAAAGTCACGAACTAGCGACAGTCGAATATACACAATTTTAATCATGTAGCGCAGCTTTCATTTACCCTTACACCGTAATCCTTAAATTAGTAAACATCTACTATTCCTAAGCACATTAAGATTACGGAGGATAACTACATATTTTTTTTTAAAACATTAAATTTACCCAAACTCCTTTGTTTGAAGAACTTCTCCCCGAGCAATCTTCTCTGCTTTCTCCTGCAGCTTTCTGGCCACATTGTCTGATGTTGGAAAATTCCTGGTTTTGTGAAAATGGGAGGCAATGGAACATTACATACATTTTAAAACCATGCTGCAAATACACCTTGCCATCTCCAATATTTATCATAATAGCTGTTATACCTTTTGTATGTGTGCCATAGTGACAATGGTATGCTGATGCGATTTTTACCAATTTTGGCATGTTTGTGTAGGTTTGCATTAAGCTGGTAACCATATCATGTAGTAAAAATTGTTAAAGGGCTGTGGGGAGGGCCCTATTCATTAAGCTGGTAACCATATCATGTAGTAAAAGGTGTTAAAGGGCTGTGGGGAGGCCCTATTCATTAAGCTGGTAACCATATCATGTAGTAAAAGGTGTTAAAGGGCTGTGGGGAGGCCCTATGCATTAAGCTGGTAACCACATGTATGTTATAAAAGATATACAAGGAGTGATCTGCTTTAAGCTGGTAGGTAACCGTATGTATGTATGTATACACCAATGTATGTAGAAACCAGTGAATTCCAGACAAATCCGTGGTCTGGCGGCATCCATAATGATCCAAAACAGTAGAGAAATGTAGACTCGCAGCCAGTTACGGCGCCATCTTTGTTCACGGATACGTCTGGACTTGTTATTCCGTTCTTTTTTTTGTGATTTCTTCCATCCGTTTATCCTGGTTTGGACGCCGACTGAATGGCGCTACGCTTAAACTAGTTATACCTGTGTCGTATCTCACGGGTTAGTTCTGCCGGTTCACCTTCACGAATATGGCGTGTGGGAATTTTAGATGCTACTATGATGAACTGAATACAGCTGGGGAGAGATGCCAGACTCACTCACACACTGAGTGTTGTCCATACGACCTCTTGTGGTTATCGAAAAGGCACGACAAACTGCGTTAGATGCCTTCCCACCTTTCTACCCTGCGGGTTACATGTTTACGGAAAGGCTTCGGTGGTAACCCTGAGGCAAAATCTGCATCCTATGCTATCTCCAGTCGTCTCGATGAATGTCTTGTCACTGGCAAAAGGTAGCTTAGGCTCTGTGAGTGAGGTTGACAAAAGGCGCAGTTTCTTCCTCACTTTAATCCAAATCACCGCGCAAGTCACCCATTTCAGCGGACACAGCAAGAGATACGACTGTCCACACAGCTGAACAAAGAGAGTGGTCTTCATCCCTTGTGATGGACAACTATTAATGTAGAAACCAACACTACAAAAGGAATACACATAAATGCTTTTTGAAAGTGGTGGTAGAGATATACTTATAATGGGGTGAAAACAACAATAACATACTGTAACCTTCAAACTTGTTCTTAGATATTCAATAGAGAAACTTCCCATGACATTGCAGCCAAATAACCCAAATTAGATGTATGCACCCTCCCACTGCAGAATCACAGGAAATGAGAGAGTTGACGCTCTAGCAAAAGATGACAGTAAAAAGGCACAATTTAATCAAGTACCATCCAGAGAGATCAAAAACATCATCAGAAATCAGTATTTACACCAATGGAGAGAAGAAGAAAAAGCGGTAGACCAGACCCAATTCACCAATTCAGACTACCTTATTTCGCCTGAGAACTGGTCAGTGCACATTACTAGAACATCTATACTCGACTAAAGATCTCACACACCGATGAATGCCTATGTGGGACACAATCCTGAACACATTCTACAGGAATGCCCACTCTATAGGGAAATGAGATACCAGACTTGGTCAGAGGGTGTCTAGATGAGACAAAAGTTGTGGGGCAGTCGCTTCGACCTGCTGGTGAAGACTACAAACTTTATCATAGAGACAGACCTGCAGATATAGCATGATCAAAGATCCTGAACACAAAGAAAGAAGAAAAGATGCATGCACAATTACATGGTAGCGCAGTGATTAGTGCATTGGCTTCCCAGCCAATCGATCTGGGTTCAGTCCCCAGTTCGTGCGGGATATTCTTCCTGATCGCAAAGCAACACTCAGGGTCGACCCAGCCTTAAAAATCTGGGAAGTAAAGGCAGCCAGTGGGATGCTTACCTCATCACCCCTAGTATGCCGTTGGTTTAGGATAATATAGGCATAATACCATATTCCCAATATGTCATATGGTGTGTAAATGGGATTTACTTTCCTTTTTTTAAAAATTACATGACAAAAGTGGGATAGAAGAACTACTACTGAAATATGCTGGTCAAAACCTCACCTCATGCCGTGCTCCAGTATACAGGCTGTGTGACAGCATTCTGACTAACATGACGGGGACTATAGTGTTAAACCTACTTTGAACCCCCATTTTGCACTACAACCAGGAGAAGTCAAATCGCCTATATCAGTTTTTCTGGATGTAAGGAGCACCACTGTAACCTACTAACAAAGAAATGTCATCCAGAGTCAAATTAACTCATCACTAGCAGCTTCCAACAACAAAATATGACAAAAGTGTAAAAACCTTTTCCTTTCATCCCTCCATTTTTGAATGTCTGTTTCTGACTCCAAGCTCCAAACCCTTTTTGCAATGCCTGATTTGTGTTGCTGAAATGCAAACATTAGTAAATATGTACGAAGCTAAAACTGATGAGTAAACACAATTAATTCTTCTTCATTCGTTCTCAAACTCCCATTACAAATCCCTGAAAATAGCTTTGCAACAGGAAGTAGTCCGGAGAATGGAATGCATTGTGTTAAGTTTAAGGCTTGTCTGCAATATTTGCATCTTTCGGTCCGACACATCCAACTTCAGCATAATATTTGTGGGTACCGGGTTAGTCTTCCCTCTTCGATTCTTTCTCCTTAGCCAGTCTGCCCTGTTGCAGCCAGTTATCCAGGATTACCACGTGGAGATGGACAAGAGTCTTGGCAGCTCTGGGTCACTGGCACAGACCATGCAACACAATAAATGACATACAGAAACGGGATTGTTGGTAATGTTCATTTTCAATTTATTCCAGTAACTTCTATATTTTATTACAAGTCGAGTTTTTTTCAAATTAATGTACATTTCTTTCAGTCATATATCTAGCTCTGCTCAGTTTGTTTATTGGGACTGCCAATATACAAAGAAGTTGTTGACTCTTTATAGTCCAATTTGGTAGGAATCAGTTAAGCCAAATTCGGTCAAAAGTTGATATCTAACACCAGTGTTTCACTGTGTTGCTTAGCTACGACATTCCAGATTTTGAAACAACCTTTAGTGTGGTAGAATTTCCACCACACTTGCATCGTTTGTTTAACTGTTAGTTTACATACTGAAAAGTCACGTTTTTATGCACTCAGTTTTTGGAGTGAATTTTACTACTACGTAACATGTGTTAATGATTTCAACCTAATTTATTTATGTATAGTGCTGTGATATGGTTGATATACCAAAATGTTCATAAATGTTTATGCTATAACAATAAATTATTGTAACTGTTTAATTTTAAATTTGTACGCATGTATCATATGAAAAAACAATCTTTTAAAAAAAAATTGCAAAAATATTTTTTTAGTTTTCAACTTTCTTCAATAAAGAAAGAATCAGACAAAACTGGAACTTCTAAAAACCACATCAATGTCAAAGTATAACCATTTATAAATAATCCATGAAAAATTCAGCTGTTTCTGACAATAAATAAATCTTGTATCGTCTTTGACAATTGTATAATACATCTCCAGAAAGCAAAGGCCCATAAACAATAATTAGAAGTGAAACCACACGTATATACTATACAGAGTCAAGTTAGACTTCAATTTTTTTAGTGAAATTTTGCAAAATAATCATTGGGATGCAGGAATGGATAATCTGTGCAGCCGTCACCAAAAAAGGTTGTCCTCACCCTTACTTGAGGGGTGCTGCAGATTACGCAGGAGTTTAGATTTTTTAATGATATGTTTAGTTCTTCCTGGGACTGGACTTTCCTTTATTGATGGAGGCAGTCTAGTGATTCACAAGATTCTTACGATATGCTCTCTGTGATGCGCTGGTGCTATTCCTGTCCTTGTCATACACAAAGACCCCGGCAGACCACTCGGGCCCACTTCATATCATAGATAAATTAATTATGTGTCTTTAAATCATAATTTTAGCTCCATTTGGTTACTATAAAATCAATTTTATTTTGAAGGAGAAAAAAACTATTTGACACACGGAGTTGCACCACTTGCCTCGGAATGTACACAACAAATCTACCAAATTAGGCTGGACTGTAAATGGTTTTACTACATGGAGCAAACAAATTATTTTTTTAAGTATTGCAAGTATTCAAACATAAACAGATTTAATTAGCAAATAAAATTCTTACCATTCTCATGTGAAGCTCAACTAGTTTTGGGGCAGCAATAAAAGGACAGTCTTTGAATGTGCACTACAGAAACAATTAAGTAAAATTATCATTTGCAATCAACTATCAACAATGGAGATATATGTGCTACTGTATCTAAAGCTTCACCACAAACATAGGATGGCAAACACCATCCCTACTCTTGAATAGGGTATCATCATGGAGAAAAACAACATTTAAAAAAGTGTTGGCTAGTTATTGATCCAGCAGCCTGTGGGCTCCTGCCCTTTAGCCCAATGACATAGTGGTGTCTGCAAGTGTCCATGAACTGTTGCTTAGTTCCATACAGGGTTCTCTTTGTCTGACCTCAGAGGAAGAAGCTCTTTCCTAACACTCTCAAGTGTCAGACACTTAAAAAATGGTGCTCAACAGTTTCATAGGGATGGTGTGCACAGCCGGCACTCTGGAGTATGTTCTTGTTGAATTCTGTTCAAGTGACTGTCAAGTTGTATGTGTTGAGTATGAAGCCATAAAATTGTGCTATTATCTCTCCTCTTCAGAAAGCTGATGTTGTCTTTGGGATAGCCATATGTTTGTAGATCTCCCTCCCAGTATTACCCATCAGTTCAGCTAATCCTCTTTGTTTGCTATTTTCAGTAGTTGTTTGAAAGTGTTTAATTAATATTTGAAATGTAAAAAGGAGATTGAGAAAGTCACAATTTTTAGTACTTGACCTCAATTATAGCAACAATGGAGATTGCCTGAAGGAAGTCAGAAGGAGAATGGCTATGGCAATGCAGAGGTTGAATCAAATGAAAAACTTATGACAGAAAACTTATAGAATGACGAAAATAAAAATCCTATAAACTTGTTCCCAGTGACAACTTACGGATGTGAAACGTGGACCACTATTCAAACACTGAAGAAAAAGGACTAAAATACTACAGTAGATTGCTCAAAACACCATGGATAGCAAAAAGGAAAAAGGCAGATATCCTAAAGGAGTTGGATACCGAGGAAAAGTGGCTAGTAAACAATATCTTGTCTAGAAAACTAATATATTTTGGCCACATCAACCGCCAAAATAGCCTGGAGAGAACGATACTGGAGGGCATGGTGCCTGGAAAACGGAGCAGAGGCAGACCGACAAGAAGATGGCCACAAGACATCACTGAGGTAATGAAGTTGGCAGAGGCACTAGTTCTGGCTAGAGAACAAGAGTCTTACAGATTGGCGGTTCTGAGAACGACATTCTGCAAAGGACATGCTACATGATGATGATAAAAAAGGTCTAGGAAGTAAGCCCGATACCATCATCAGAACTGCCAGACTGTGGTCTCTAAAGCGAGAAGCCAAGCAAAAATGATAACAAAGAACCACAGATGATGAAGTTCCTGAACCAGAAGGTAGGTAGGGACATGGCAGCATGAACGATGGCCATATGATGAGTTAAGTGAAGAGAGTTTGTTGCTGTTCTGAAAGACACCATCAAGCACAATAACTACTTCATCAACTATCAATCAAGGATGCAAGAAGAAAAAGATTAAACATCATTTAATTGCTCATTGCCAGAAAAATGTTTCTCAAAACTTCTCTCCCCAGGCTTTTTATTAATTTCTTGGTAACAAACCGTTGATCAAAATCAGCCAAATGGAAAGTACTAGACTAGGACAGTGTGTGACTTATTGATAAATAACTTAAACAAAAATTCACAGTGTTTATTTCAATTGCTGAGGACCTCCGTGAGGATTAATAGGACTGAGGAATAAAGGCTATTTACCCCTGCAGTCACTACACAATGTACAGACTTGGTTTACCGAATCACAATCATTGGCTCTTTTTGTCTTGTCAGAAGATAGTAATTGTGCTTTTAGCACAAAGCCCGGACAGAAATATAGAGAACATGTGTTGTCCTTGTAGTATGGTCCCTCTCTCGTTCTACTCCAAGGAAAAGGTGATACTAATACATTTGGAACAAGGCAAGCTGCAGAAGCTGCCGCACCAGCAGAGAAATGCTCTATCTGTTCGCCTGTCTGGGCTTCACTCCTAGACCAGCCGCCAACCAAGGCTTAGGACCTGGTCTACCCTGCCACAACACCCAGCTGAGGTTGCTTTTCCTCACTCTAGGATAAAGCATTGTATCCTCTTGCGTGTGCTCCTTTGCACATCATCGGTTGTAATGGATAAAAACATGCCAAAGCAAGGATTTCAACGCATGTCCTTGTGACCAAATACCCAATACGCAAACCATCCGGCCAGCTGCTTTCTGGCTCAAAACAGGAAGACATTACACCTTGACCTTCCCCCATATGTGCTCAAACCCTTCCATTGCTGAAAGATGATGACAGAGCACAAAATCTGTAGCCCACGCTCCTGACTTTGTCAGGCACCCATTTATAGTTCGGAGAAGTGGTGATATGAAAAAAGCCCACGACATGCCTGGCCTGTCAAACCGAGAGGGTTGTGGTTTGAACTAGTTTCAGTCAAGCATCTGGCCCAACCGGTCGCTTAGACAGACTGGGTCTACTACCAGAAACAGATGAGTTGACCATTTTTTCTTCTATGTTGATTTGTTAGTTCAGTATTGTTGTCCCCGATTGGTCGTAACGTAGGTTTTGTTTGTGTTCTTGTCTCGGTGCGGTGCGGTATCTGACTATACCCATTTTAAAATTTTTATTTAACTTAACCTTAATCAACTTTTACAAGTTTTTTTCCCATTGTTTGAACTAAATATGCTGGGATTGTAAACAAAGTTCACAACCTCTATGCCACATGATCCCCCAAATAAATATAGCAAAGTAGACACCAGGTCTTATAATACCAACAGAGAAGGCTGATACAATCTTCCTGGTTGTCCACCATCTCAAGAGCCAACATAATCCACCACCAAAGAAACAGTTCAATTAACTTGGCACGAGTGCAGTGCAACAACAAGCAAAGTGAACAAACCTTGATGTGGCCGTCTACATGTTCCTGGTACTTCTCCTCTGTCTTGAATCCACGATCACAGATGTCACAGAAGTATGTATTATTTTCTGGGAGATCTCTCTTGTTGACTTTCTCCTTCTAAAGAGTACAAATGTAGGTTTTTTAAGTATTCAATTCAAAAACATTAAAGACAACGACATATATGCTCACATGTAATCTGTACTGGCGCTTTGCAATACCTTCAGAGTATCACGGTGCATTGTTTTATTTACCAAAAGAATTTGTTACTACAAGGTAAAAGTTAAATTTACCACATCCTATTCCCTCATAAATGTGGCAGTTTGTCACAAGCTTCTCTCGCCCTCATACACAGTCCAACTCTTAAATTACCACATCCTATTTCCCTCATAAACATTACAGTCGTTCACAGGCTTCTCTCGTCCTCATACAGTTTATCCCTCAACTGCATTTGAGTAAACCACAATGTTCCTTTCCTGTACACATGGAGTTGACAGATTTGGAGAACATGTTTTACTGTCTGTCAGTGCGTTCAATTTTTAAATTTCTGAACAGGCTGTGCCTTCAGTGTGAATATTGTTACATGATCTTTCCTTGATAATGATCTGTATGCATTTGTTATATGATACTCTGAGTACTCTCTGTGTCATTTGTCTCGGAGGTGGTGGGGGTGTTTTGTCTTTCCTTTTCCATATGTTGCCTTACTTGAGTGTGTATTTTGGTGCTTTCCTCTTTGGCTAGTATCAAATTCCTGCTGTTTGGATGGCCATTTTTTTTTTTAGAATTTCCCTATAATAATGAATAAATTCATAATCCTGATTATCTATTTTTATACTGTTTTCTTTAAATATAACATTTATTGTTACAAAAGGCCCCAATAAAGGTCAACAAGAGAGTAACGAAGCGGTGCAACAGCCGGACAAAAGTAGTAAAACCAACGATCCTGCTCAAGCCTGACCCGCTGATCAGGAAAGAGATGGCCAATTGCAACAGCCTAGACAGTGCCAGCGCAGGGGGCGACTTCAGTGGGCATGAACAATCCAATCATCCACCGCGACAAAACTACACGACTTGAACCCACACATGATTAACTACCTTGTTGTGAAACAGTCCGGCCGCTTATGACTATGATGGTATTTATTCCCCCTGATGAGGTTCACCCAGAGGATATGTATGGTTGAGGAGTACAAAATGTAGACATGGTTTTTTTGTGTATTAAGTTTGCCTTCCCACTGCAATCCCTATCCTCTTAACCAGGCTAAATTAGAACATCCTGTTTCCAGGTACAAGTTTAAAGGAGGAATAGGGTGTTGGTCAGCTCTGATTCGCTGACCCTGATGCAAGCAGCCAGCTATGAGTTGCTGGCTGCTGTCAGCTCATTCACTGCATCTTTGGCACCACTCACAAATTAAAAATGAGAGTAAAATATGGACAAAGTACAAATGATTGGAGAAGAGAATTATACCTTTGAAATATGAATGTATAGAAAAAGAAAGCTTCTGGGGAAAAAAATAAAACAAATAAAGTAGTCTTGGAGAAATTAGGAACGCAAAGAGAATTAATGAGACGAACAGATAATATATTTTTGTTACATAAAGAGATGATATTCCATTTATCTTGCCAAATACAATACTGAAAAGAAACATAGAGGGTATCACATGGCAGAGTTAAACAACGATAGATAACATCACAAGATGGGCAGGGAAAAGCCTGACACCGGACATTTAGACAGCAGATGTTGGAGGTTCGCTGCAACTTCACTGTGGAGATGACACCTGAAAGCCGACCTTTGCTGTGAAGATGACACCTGAACTGAACATCCAACCTTCACTGTAGAGATAACACCTGAATTGACAAGCCGACCTTTGTTGTAGAGAACACCTGAACAGTAAACCTTTGTTGTAGAGAACACCTGAACTGAACAGCCAACCTTCACTGTAGAAATGACACATGAACTGACAAGCCGACCTTTGCCATGGAGATGACACATGAACAGTAAACCTTTGTTGTAGAGAACACATGAACAGTAAACCATTGTTGTAGAGAACACCTGAACAGTAAACCTTTGTTGTAGAGAACACCTGAACAGTAAACCTTTGTTGTAGAGAACACCTGAACAGCCAACCTTCCCAATAGAGATTTCACCTGCACCTGAAAGCCGACCTTCACTTAGAGATGACACCTGAACTGAACAGCAAACCTTCCCTGTGGAGATGACACCTGAACAGCCAACCTTCCCTGTAGAGATGACACCTGAAAGCCGACATTTGCTGTAGAAATGACACCTGAACTGAACAGCCAACCTTCACTGTAGAGATAACACCTGAATTGACAAGCCAACCTTTGTTGTAGAGAACACCTGAACAGTAAACCTTTGTTGTAGAGAACACCTGAACAGTAAACTTTTGTTGTAGAGAACACCTGAACTGAACAGCCAACCTTCGCTGTAGAGATAACACCTGAACTGAACAGCCAACCTTCACTGTAGAGATGATGACAAGCCGACCTTTGCCATGGAGATGACACCTGAATTGACAAGCCGACCTTTGTTGTAGAGAACACCTGAACAGTAAACCTTTGTTGTACACCTGAACTGGACAGCCCCCCCCCCCCCCCCCTGTGAAGATGACACCAGAACTGAAATACGTTTAACTTAGTTCACTGTTTTCATGTGCTTTTTCACTTGTCCTGTCCCTGACAACTGCCTATTATGTCCAAAACATTAATAATTGTCCATTCCTATTCTGATGTAACATGACACAAAAGCAATTTACAAATTATTTATACAGAAAAATTAAAACAAACCTTTTTGTTTGTGTGGTTTGGTTGGTTATTATTATTATTTTGAAAACCTCCACGGAATCCACCTCGAAAGTCATGACCTCCTCGGTTACCCCTCGTATAACCTCTACCATGGCCAGGATGGCCTTGGAAACGTTGACCACGACTGTTCTGAGAGAACTGCTGGCCATGATTATTTTGAGAAAACTGTTGACCATTGATCTGATGACCATGATTGTTCTGAGAAAACTGTTGGCTGTGATTGATTTGTTGACCATGATTGTTTTGAGGAAACTGTTGGTCATGATTTTTCTGGGGAAACTGTTGGCCATGATTGTTCTGAGAAAATTGTTGGCCATGATTGATCTGTTGACCATGATTGTTTTGAGGAAACTGTTGGCCATGATTGTTACGGTTGTTCTGAGGACTGGCAAAAGGAAAGTTTTCATGTTGCCCACTTGATGTCTGTTGCCCAAAGATGTTATTAGGAGCATAATCTGGCCTCTGCATGACATGAGGTGGCTGCATGAATCTGTTGATGTTGAAGTTTTGTCTTTCTGGAGGGGGTCTCCAGGGGCAACCGTTGTTAAATCTTGGTGCACCATGTCTGTTCTGCTGATTCATCATCCCTGGACTGCCATTAGGAGCAGAAAAAGCTCCATATGCATGACCATTATTCATGTAAGCCATTATGTTAAAGTATCCTGTGATGTGTAATGTTAAGTGCTTACGAGAAAGTCATAAAAATCCACATCAGATGTTATGTAGATATCTGGAATGGAAAATATAGTTTAACATATGGTAACAATGGTCCACCGCGGTCTTTCTGTACAACAAGGACAAGAATAGCACCACTGTCCCACAGAGAGCCTGTCGTAAGAGGCTACTGTGTGACACAACATAACACTGGCCATGATTAGGTGGTTTGTTTAGAGCAGCATGGATAGTACCTTACAGGCAGTGGGTCCTCTTTGCTCTAGTGTTTGAGTCTATTAAGATAGACTCGCACATCAGTTAACAACCCTCAGCGGCACTCTTCCCAACGCAGTGAAAGTAATATGCTGCTCGAGCCTAGCCTGCTAAGCAAGAAATCTTATTGCTATACAATCAACTAACATATCTAACCAGTCATCCTTAAAAGAGAAAGGTCCTTCAACATGGAATATGATGTGGACAACCAAAGCTGCAAGAAAACTAGTACACTTACCACCTTTCTATGAACAAGGTCAAAGAACACATACAGATGGTTCCTGAACACAGTTGATAATGCCCACTCCTGTCTTTTTGGTCCTCTTAGGTGCCTGCCTATCTCATCGAATCAGACCTAATGTCAATCTCCTACATTCTGTGAATTGCCAATGCACCATCGTCCTTCACCTTCATCTGTTCTCAATCTCCCGCTACCTAGCAATGAAAAGGACTTTGCAAGATGTAGTTCGAAGAACAGAATGCGTGTATCATAGTTTACAGCTTGACTACAAAAATTTCTCATTTTTTGGCGAAACACGACTGATTTCAGCATGGCATTTTTGGGTATCACGTTGGCCTCACCTCTTCGATACCTTCACCTTAGACAGTCTACCTTGTTGCAACCTGTTATCCAGGATCACCACGTGGAGGTGGAGAACGGTTTTGGCAGCTTTGGGTTACTGACCCTGATACTAGCAGTCAGCTTTGGGTCACTGACCTCTACAGCTCATGCACTCCATTTTAAACCCTCTTTAATTGATTTGATCATCCTTTTCTTCAGTTGGTATGTAATTGGTACATCTGGTTGCTCATCCTTTTCTTCAGTTGGTATGTAATTGGTACATCTGGTTGCTCATCTGCTGCATCCTCCTTTGCCAGTCGATGTACTGTTATTTCCTGGTATTCCACAATGAGATCGTATCCACTGCATGACAATTTTATGCTGGTTACTCAGTTCAGACAGTAGAGGTGCTGCTGTATGTGTATTTGAGCTTCTTATTTTTACAGTGAGCAATCCACCCAGAGAGACTCTATGCAGATTACCAGATAGGATGCAACCATAGGGCTAGGGAACATGCAAGAGGGGCAGCCCAATCAAACTGGATATTCTGTCTGCCATCTTTAGCACCGAAGAACCATAGCTAGATAAAATCCACAGTACTGTCAAAGCCTGACCTTATATTTTTACCTATACAGATTTGGGGTACAGCACCTTACTTACTAATGCATGTCATAAAAGGTGATTATATTGTGCACTGTCTGACAGCATCACCTTATAAAACAGTCACAGAAATCATCATCATTATAGTATTATCAAGAGCACATATAAATGTTCTTGGTGCAGGTTTCTTGCAATGAGTCTGTAATAGTGGACCCATGGTGGACCCATAGTATATGAGCAAGAAAAGAAAGAAGATAAAATTAGAAGTAGAGTGCAGTGGGCCTCTTTACACAACAACAGACACTTAGACATGAAGCAGAAACATAAAGTGTTGAAGAAATCGTCAAATACCTACTCAAATTAGACTAACCTGCAATGCTACTCAGTAGCCACTACTGTAGTAGAATAGTAGTGTTGACTGATACAACGACTAAAAGAATACTATTCTCAGCAGATGAAATGGTGAAAGAAATTAACTGCAGAAATAAAACCTGTAAACCTTTAGGATAACTTTAACGAGCAGCATGCATACTGCTGCCTAGTAATAGTTGTCATATGTGACGTAAAAGCAACATAACAGTTAACACGTATGATTGACTGGAGTTAGTTAATGTGGCAGTGGTTACAACTTACATGTAGATGTATTTGTATCATGTAGCGCTTTTTGTAGCTGAGTATTTGTTTGGTGTTAAATTAAAATAATACAGTTTAATCCCTTCTACTTTTATTTGTTAGTTCGTCTAATTAGACTATTGTTGTTAGTCTATATAGTATATTTGTTCAGTTTTTTATAAATATTATTGGCTGGTGGTAACATAGGTTTTGTTTGTGTTTTCGTCTCTGTGCGGTATCTGACCATCATTCCCATTTTGATTTTTTTTTCATTTAGTTTTTTTTACATTATTGTTGTTAGTAAATTAGTAATGTTAGCTATAAATAATAAATTGAAGAGCGGTAGAATAAGAATGTAGATTCAAGTAGTAGTAACTCAAGTAAAGTAACTAACTCACAACTGTATTGTAAGTGTATTACAGAATACAGGGTCTACTGAACTGGCCGTACTACTAGTACTAATGACGCAGTGTTACGTGTATGAAGACTCACTGTACTGAAGTGTACTGCCAGTACTGGTCTTTTTACAACCGTCACAAACTGACAAAGAAAACACACACAAAAACTACGCCACGGGTACAAAAGCAAAGCCTGACAAGGTCTTTCTCCACCAAAAGGTAAAAATAAAAACCTACGGTCAATATAAATAATTATTTATTATGTCAATGTACTTTACTGTCTTTACTTAGCATTTCTAGATATTGAATATTAAAATATTGAGAATAGTGAGATGATTGATACACTAACACTAACACTCAGTAACACTCACAGTCACACATCTGACATTCATTTCATGTCCATGATACTGATTCTACTACTAGTAATTAGTATTATTACTTGAGTACTACTACTACTACTAGTAATTCTAAAGTAATAGTAAGTAGTACTATATAAATATTATATATAATAATATATATATTAATAAAACAAAATTACAACAAAGTCATCAAGTGATACTGATAGCCTGATACTGATAATTAAGTGATAGTAAAGTAGTGAAAGCGGACTGGAAGCCCGCGCATTTGATTTATTACTCTCACATCTGTCACTCCGCGCTATGGTTACTTTATGGAATATTTTTCCTATCTTTTCAGTAGTCCTTGCATATCCTGAGCATTGCTAACTTTCAGTTATTATGCATTATAAGAAAACTTCAAGGAAAAGTCCTAACCTGATCTCATACAACACTTCTCCACACGTGTGTCTTTTACCCACCAAGTTTACATTTGCATTGTTGACTTCCGGTTTGTGAAAAACGCAGATCGAACGTTTCTCATTTTACCAGTTTTTAATGTAATGAATCTCCAATATACCTGCAGCAACGAAAGCTTGCAATTGCCTTAGAGAAACAAGGGAAGATGAAAAATTTATGGCAAGGCAAAAACGTAAAGGTGAAGATACAACTAATTAATTCATGTATTGTATCTATGGCAGCATTTGATTGTGAGGCGTGTACTTTAAACAAAACTAAAGAAGACTGCTCCAAGATCCCAGAGCCCTTAGATATCTTCCAAAGGGACATATACACAGAGGGATTACACTCAATCTGCATTACTGAGGAAATTGGTTATTTTTTAATTGGAATGTTTGAAAATTGATAAAAGTCCTGGTTATGATGATATTCATCAAAAATTGCTATTTGATGCTATTTAAAACCATTGTCCGGATTTTATTCTCAAACTTTTGAGAAGGGGATTATTCCAAGGGCTTGGAAAGATGCAGGAGTGATTCCCTTGTTCAAAAAAGGCACAAGAAATCAGATCAAGGCAATTACAGAATAGTGAGTTTGACAAGCATACTCTGCTAAATTTTAGAGTACATTATTAAGGACAACATAGTACTGCACTTGGACAAGTTAAATGTAATCAAAAATAATCAGCATGGGTTTACTAACGGAAGATAGTATTTAACCATTCTATTAGAATTTATGGAAGAGGTTATAAAAATGTTGGATGTTGGAGAGTCAGTAGATGTTATTTATCTAGATTTAGCAAAGGTCTTTGATAGAGTACCTTTTCAGAGATTATTTTGGAAATTGAAATCACATGGTATTGGTGGAGAAGTTGCCAATTGAATAGAAAATTGGTAAACAGGCAGAAGAAAGAGAGTAAGCATAAATAAGGAGTACTCTGACTGCTGTGATGTTATAAGTGGAGTGCCTCAGGGATCGGTATTGGGACCAGCTTTGTTTTTTATATATAAATGATTTGATAATGATATCGCATCCATGATTGCAAAATTTGGGGATGATACAAACTAATGCACCAGGGTCTCTTCTCCAGCAGAAGTGGATCTATTGAGATCAAATTTAGCTACTATTCATAAATGGTTTGTGAGCTGGCAGGTGGAGTTTAACGATCATACGTGTAAGGTGCGAGAGCAAGTCCTGTTGGCTGCGAAAAAGGCTAATATAATGCTGAGTATGATTTTTTTAAAAACATTACACGTAGAAGCAAGGAAGTGATAGTCAAACTATGTAAACCAATGGTGAAACTTAAACTGGAGTACTGTATTCATGTGTGGAATTCTTATCACAGAGTGGATACAGACACAATAGAAAGGATATAAAGACAAGCTACACAAATTATCGTGGGATTCCAGAAATATAGTTATGAGGAAAGACAGAAAAACTGGTCTGCAGTGTCTAGAAAAGAGAAGAATTCGAGGTGACTTAATTTTTTACAAACATTTTTTTAACTGTCATACATTTTCCCCATTGCTATGGGTTTTAAAGGCTGAGGACTACACATCGCTTCGCGATTGCTGTCGCCACGTCGTGTGCTGACTTCGTTTGTTTATTTCACCCCCAACATAAAAAACAACATGTGCCATCCCGGGGATTCGCGTTGCTCGCCTCACAACGCGTGTTTGGAAAAACCATAAAATGACAACTAAAATCAAGGCCATGGTGAACAATGCATGTGTCGTCAGCACGCTCCTATTTGGCAGCAAGACTTGGATAACCTATCCCAAACAAGAGCACAGGCTTAACACATTCCATATTGTGCGTCTGTGCTCCATTTTTTTAATGGCATGGAAAGACAGAGTGACAAATGTAAAGGTGAATTCTCGAATCGGTCTCCCAAGCATGTACACTCTCCTTATGCAGCGAAGACTACGATGGCTTGGTTATGTTCGACTCGTGGAAGACGGTCGCATTCCTAAAGATATCATCTATGGACATTTGGCAGATGGCAAAAGAATAGTCGACCGATCACATTTGAGGTTCAAATATGTGTGTAAGCGGGATATGATGGCTCTGGATATGAGTCTGACATCCTGGAAAACGAAGCTGCAGACCTATCCAGGTGGAGATGTACCCTGAATGGCCAGCTCATGCTTGGTGAAGAGAAGTTCTTGCAAAACGGATAGAAGTAAAAAGAGAGCGACGCAAGAAGAAAGACAAGCTAAGTATAATTTTTTTGTTTATAACTCCAAGTTATATAATCCTATAGTCAGCCATGCACTACCAAGTACTATTTGAAAGTGACCCTCTTTCTGATGAAACCATCCAGGCTGGGGAAGACCTAGTACATGTATAAAGTCTTTGACAGAATGATCCTGAACCCCAGCAAAACTCAAGTATGTGCCTATCATCTCAGAAATAGAGAGGCGAACAGAAAGTTGCAGATCAAATGGGAAGGACAGGATCTAGAACACAACACGGCCCTCAAATACTTGGGAGTAAAGTTGGACTGCACACTGTCAGGAGACAAAACAGAAAATGCATGCGAGAAATAGTATCATACGAAATCTGACTTGCAAAACATGGGGAACAAAGCCAGATGTCCTCAAACCATCAGCACTCGCTCTGTATTTCTCTGTAGCTGAGTACGCCGCACTAGTATGGATAAACTCTGCCCATGTCAAACATATAGATACAGCAATAAATGAGACAAGCTGTATAGTTACTGGATGCCTGAAACCTACACCAACTGAAAAAAAATATACCCCATAATCGGCATAGCGCCACCAGAGATACGAAGAACTGTCCCGTCAGAGATAAAGAATAACAGGTAAATGACACAAGACACTCTATATCCGGACATCAGATGCACAAGACTAAAGTCAAGACGACGTTTATTACAGTCAACCCAGTCCCCACAGACTAGTCCAGGACATTGACGCATCGAAAGTTGGAAACAGCTGACACAGGTCCCCTTTATCGAGTTTCAGGAGGAACATGCGCCTGGACATCTCCTGCACAACGCAACATGGAAGTCACCAAATAGACTTCGAACTGGTGTATCACGATGCAGGAAAAACCGGAAAAAAATGGGGATACAGGGATGATGAAACATGCGAATGTGGAGTAACACAAGACCAGGACCATCTGATGATCTGTCCAAAGCTCATGGAGACTTGTAGCATGGGTGACCTGCTGAGTGCCAGTGACAGTGCAATCCACGTGGCGGAATCTGGAAGAATGAAGTGGGACGTAGTGCCTAGGATACGGAAAGTAAGTCATATCTGAAAGGAGATATTTCTAGAAAAAGACGTTTATCATAGTTTACAGCGAGGCTGTGATATCTGCGCATTTTGACCCGAAACATCCGATTTCAGCTGGATATTTTTAGAGTTTGTCTTCCCACTGCGATCCCTATCCCCTTAGCCAGACTGCACTAGTGCATCTTGTTTTCGTGGTCACCACTTGGAGGCGGAACAAGGTCTTTGTCAACTCTGATTGGCTGACCCTGAGACAAGCAACTAGCTAGGAGTTGCTTGCTGCCGTTAGCTCATGCAATGTGTTGCATCTTCGGTCCCAGCACTCCATTAACACGTTTTGGTAGTTGACTGATCTCATTTCTTGAATAGAAGGTATCTAAATATAATGTAACATATACGAAGTCTGAAAATGATCAATTGCACCCTTCAGTTGAGTTGGTAGCATTCGAGCACATATCGTGTATGTGCATGTGCGCGCGCTCGAGTGTGTTTGTGTCAGTGTTTGTTTTTTTTGTTTTTTGTTTTTTACGTTCGCCTTATTTCTCTAATCCCCAAGGCGGTGTACGTTGCACTGTGGTTTTTATTTTGCGCCTGTCGGCCCAGTGCATCCGACTTCAGCATGCATTTTACGCAAGGATCTGCTTCCTCCTGCATTGTCTAAAGGTTTACTTCCCCGGGGTAAAGGCCGGTGCTGTGTTGGAGATCGAACCCAGCACCTTCTGGTTGTGAGCCGTGCCACTTAACCACTAGGCCACGCCGTCACGACCTGTCAGTCTTTTAACCTGAATGATTTACATCACACTTATCCCTCTTCTTATTCATCATAAACCTCTTGAGTTCATCGAAAGTTATACCTGTATCATGGTGAGTTATCTAACCACCAGACGGTGAAAGTCTAACAGCCTACTCATCGCCAGGGATGTTGTCATGAGCTTCTATCCACTGTTCCGCGACTCGTTTACAACAGGAACCTATCCTTTTTTACTTGTTTTCAGTTCAGTTCAAATGCCATCGGCCGCAATGGGTCTCCAGTGTACTATATTCCTTGCCATAGTGGTGCAATCTGACAGGCTTTTTCCAGTTTATGTCCTGATGTTATCCACACACTTAAAACGTTGTCTGCCTCTTGAACGACTGCCTTCCACCATACGCTATAGTATGGTCTTCAACAAGGATGTATTTGTTGTTATATGACCCAAAATAACATAACTTTCTAACCCTGATTTTGGTCATGAATTCTCTTTTCCCCTCAAACATTTCCAATACCTCCACATTTGTTCTGTTCTCTTTCCAAGAAATGCTTGTTAAAAAATTGTCTAATTGACTTTAACGGTATTTTATAACTGACTTGTGTGCCATTATTATGTACTATATTACTTGCCCGTGAGATGAGAATAGCTCTTGATGTGTAGCAAGTTCATCTGCTGTCATATATCTTCTTGCATTGCTATAAGCACATTGAATTGGTGCTTTTGGGATCAAGATGCTGAGCAGTGCATGAGCTGCAGTGGTCAGCGACCCGTAGCTGACTGCTAGCGTCAGGGCCAGCGAACCATAGCTGCCAAGACCCTTCTACACCTCCACGCGGTGATCCTGGATAACAGGCTGCAGCAGGGCAGACTGGCTAAGGAGAAGGGATCGAAGAGGTAATGCTAACCCGGTACTCAAAAAATGCTTGCTGAAGTCAGATGTGTTGGACCGAAAGGTGCAAATATCGCAGTCAAGCTGGAAACTACGACACAACGCATTCCGTTCTCTGGACTACATTCTGCTACTTAAGCCCTTTCAGGGCTTGGTAGCGGGAGATTGAGAACGAAGAAGAAGAAGAAGAATTGGTGCTTTTACTCCTATGGTATACTCCTATGGTATAAAGCTGACGTCACAACGTATTGACCGTGTGCTTTTCAGCAGCTTTTCCAGCCTCTTTCTCTTCTCCCTTCATCCTCAGATCAAGGTTCTGGTTTCTCTTACAAAGGACACCGTTGTTTGAGAGGCTGTTTTATATCCGTACAAGTTGTATTTAATATTTGTCTCGCGAGGCCAGTATTGTTCTCTCTTTTCTTGCGTGAGCATGCAGTTTTGTAGAATGTGTTTCACGGTCATGGTATGCTCTCCACATTGACACCTGTCATATGTCCCAGTCCTCATTCTGTTTTTGTGCTGCTAATATTAACGAAGCATCAGTTAGAAATACTATGTTGCCTTTGTGAATATTTTCATCTTGGATTACAAGGTTGGCTGTGGTCTTCACTGTCTTCATTCATTGCTTCCGCATGGAAGCTATTGAAGTATGTTTCCGTTGTTAGTACTAGAGTTTTTTGTCTTCCTCGTTCCTTAGTATGTAATAGAGCCCTTCAACTTCAATTGATGTGGCTTTGTTAGCTCAGACATCTGTAAATACGTGTATCCATGTTTCTAGCGGGTATACCATATTAAGATATTCTTCCGTGATAAATTTCCATTCTAAATCTGTCTGTTCCCTTCTTCTCGATTCCCCCTTTGGTTTCTACTATCTCAGAGAAATTGTTTTTTTCCCCATGGTGGAATTTGGGATGTTTGTTGTGCTTGTTTGGTGAGTCTTGATCAGTATATTTATCCTGACCCTACTAACATGTCTGATCAATATGTTTTTGCCTGGCCAGACGCTAGTCTTCCTCCCCAGAATGACTGTTAAAATCCACAACCACTATGGTTGCCTGGTCCATAATATCCATGGCTTCTGGGGCCAGATTTTTGTTGTGGCGGTCAACATGTATTATAGATCTTTACTGTTTGATTGGGTAAGGTTAAGTCATGGCCTACTTTAGAGTCTAAAGTAGGCCATGGTTAAGTCCACTACTTATGTTTTGGCTTCTCCGTTGGTTTCCACCGAGCTCACATTTTAAGAGACCGATATTTTAAAAGTGTAAGCCCGCCACCCTTGTGTCCATCCCTATCCAGTCTGTGGGTTTCATATCATCTTATGCAGAATGTTTGGAATTAAAGTGGGATTCCTGGATGCAGACAATATCTATTGGTTCGTCTAGTATTCTTCTGGGCAGTGCTTTTTCTGTTGTATATACATTCAGCGTTCCATTCCAACACCTGCAATGTTTGTGTTAGATAGGTCAATGTGTTCATGGTGATGGAGACATGTCTTTGTGTATACAGGTACCTTATGATGTCTAACTGTATACAGGTACCTTGTGATGTCTAACTGTATACAGGTACCTTATGATGTCTAACTGTATACATGTACCTTATGATGTCTAACTGTATACAGGTACCTTATGATGTCTAACTGTATACATGTATCTTATGATGTCTAACTGTATACATGTACCTTATGATGTCTAACTGTATACATGTACCTTATGATGTCTAACTGTATACAGGTATCTTATGATGTCTAACTGTATACAGGTACCTTATGATGTCTAACTGTATACAGGTACCTTATGATGTCTAACTGTATACAGGTACCTTATGATGTCTAACTGTATAGTGCAAGTCCGTGATTTTTTAAAACTTAGTTGCCAATTGTAAGCGATGATGGTCACATCAACAGACGGTTTTGTCTTGATGATGATGAATTGCGCTGTATTTGGATTATACAGAGGAAGAAACGAAGAAACTGCGATTGTCATCGACCTCACTCTCCTGTCCCGAGCTACCTTGACACAATGGCAATACATTAGTCAAGACGACTGGAGGCAACTCAAGATGCACGCACTCTGGTCCCACCTCCAGTAAAATCAGGGATCACTTTAAAACGGTGTGAGATTCGATAGTTCACCGTTTGTGTTCATAGCTTTAAAAGGTGAGTGCATCTTGGCAGAGACATATTGCTTCCACTCCATCTGCCCTGTACGCTGCCATTAAATATTCTCTTCATAATGAAATGCACTAAGATCTTGCTGGCATGGCTTATCAGGGTGATAGTGCGATAGTTTGTACATAACTTTGGATTCTCTTTCATATGTACGGGGATGTACACAGATCGTTTCCATGCTTTCGGCCATTCTGTGTTGCGCCAGATTTGATTGCATGCTGCATGTTATATGCGGGTACTTGCATCTCCTCCCGCTTATATCAGTTTAGCGGGTATATCATAGTCGTCTGGGGTTTTTCATTTTTTTCAGCGTCTTAATCGCTGCTCGAACTTCGCTCAATGTGGCTTCTCGATCTTCTTCATTGTTTGTTAGCATGTCTTTGTTTTTATGTGTTGTCCCCGTACATCTGTCTGCAGTATTCCACCCAACTTTCTAGAATGTCTTTACTCACATGTGACACCAATTCTTCAGCAGACATGTTTTCTTGCATTGCCATTAATGTCTCAAACTTGTTTTGTATTTCGGCATTATATGCATATGGTATTGCTTGCACGTTGAAACGTATTGGTCGTGCACCTGTGTTCACCATTCGTCCGCTCCTGGAAGCGTCTTTGTTGACATCACACTGGATCGCCATCTGTGTCGTACTAGGATGTCATCGATCTGATTTCTGTGTTTGCCATCGGGGAAGGCCGATGTGTATAATCGCTGCGGAAGATGTTTAAATAGGATGTTGGTAATGGTGAGGTTATTCTCCATTCAGAACTCAACTAGTTTTTAAAAATCTCTTTCGCTCCTGTGTCTAAGACCAAATGACCCTCGTACTCTTCCTTCTTCTGTTGTTCTTTCTGCGCCAACTTCAGCGTTAAAATCTTCAATGATGATCAGGGGGCCTAGTCTCTCTGTCTCTGCAAGGTGTTATAGAAATCCTCAATTTTACGATCTTCTGATGTTGATGTTGGTGCGTAAACCTGTAGAATTGTAAGGTTTCTGTTCTTTCTTTTTAGCCTAATCGCAATTACCCGGTCGTTTACCGGGTGATATTCACACAGTGAAGATGCTGTCCTCTTGGGCAGGAAGAAACTGACCCTGCTCTGACCACTTTTTGTCCCCCATAAGAAAATGAAGGTTTCTCCGGACATGGACACACAGTGCCCTTGACTTGCCCATCTGGGCTCTGATCAGAAATGGTTTTTGTCGGTTCTTTCGTGGATCAGCGTAGATTTTAAAACATGAGCCAATCAACGTAACATAACATTTGAAGCGACGAACTGTTGCTACAACAATTGTTGCTGCCATTTTACAAGCTGTCCCGTTCAGTCGCTTCAAATTTATTCATCTTCTTGTAACACATTACTCTAAAAATGGTAAATCTTACGTTTTTTTTCCGTAAATAAACTGTCGAATAGTAATAACTGCAGCTGAAACATAAATTAGCTATCTAACAGTAACACCTTAGTTTAGTTATGTGGCATTCCATTCAATGTTTCACACAGAGTCGTCTTCATTTAAAAAAACAAATTATATTAATATTATTATGTCAATATGAAATAATATGATATATGTCTAGTATTATTAACCGTATTGTTAACATATTTTGATTATTGTTATTCTGTGCCATTATTTTGTGTATGTTCATTGTATCTCTTATTGTGGAAGAAGAAATAGGCCTACACTTTAGGCCCTATGCCGTTAGTGACAACTGAAAAGCTCTGTGCACTTTCTGCAGTTAGGACAGTCAAAAGTCAGCTTTACACCTCGGCCTGCACATTTCTGGGTGAAAACCAAGATTCAAAGTTTTGAGAATCACTGTCAGCAACAATCAGCCTCAATCCCATCGAGGATTTCATATACCTGGGCAGCAGACAGACTTCAGATGCATGTAGTAATCCAGACATCACTTGCAGGATTGACCTTGCAGCATCATCCATGGACTTTCTACACAGTCAGGACCCATCAGAGGCTCTCCATAGAAACCAAGTTGCTCCTCTATATATCCTGTATCATTCCAATTCTCCTTGACTCCAAGGACTGCAAATGGCTCCAAAACCTGGATAGTCTAACAGGGAGATCAGAAGTGGCTAGAGGCCTTCCACAACCAATGACATATCCTTGAGGTTCACTGACAAGGCATAGTCACCAGCACTGAGATCTCCCAATGGGCACAACTTGAGATCATTTCCTCAAAGCTGGATCGGGACTGCCTCTCTTTCCTTGACCATGTGGCCTGCCTTTGCCAGGACATCCTGGCTTGCCATATTCTACACCTGTACCTGAAAATCAGTGGTGGGAACAGACTGCATCCTTCATGGAATGTCGTGACCTGGGTTGCCTGCACAACACCTGGCTGAGACATATTGCTTCCACTCCATCTGCCCTGCATGCTGCCTAGGGTTCTATCTTCCATCATGGTCATGGGAGGTCAGCACAACAGGACCTGGTTACTTAGGCAGATTACTTGACTTCCTGCAGTTGTGGCCCAATGTTTCTAATTAAGTGAAAGAGAATTGATTATATATTCTGAATTTCATAGCTAACTGTGTACATTTGTTTTTTATGTTTTTTTTAAATTTTAATTTCTGTCTCTGTATTTAAGGCTAATTGTAAGAAATTACCAACATTTTATGTCATCGGTGTTGATAACATACCTTAATATCAAAACACAATATTCAGATTACAAACAGACAACTAAAGACTGAAAAAGTTTGTTTTCAATAAATTCAAAATCAGTCTCACAGTATGTGTCTACGTGGGGAGAACAAAAATAAATGGTAGAACATGTTATCCAGGTCTGTCAACTCCACAAGAGGAGTGACAACATTTCCCTCCCTATCACAATTAAGTGATAAACTGCATGGCAACAGAAAAGTCTGATATGTACCACCAAGTTCATGAAGGATTATTATTTGAGAGTGAATAATGAAGAACTACTAACAGACTACTTTGTGCATACAGTTTAATGATGAAGAAGATAAACTATTAGCAAGCTGCTTCATGTATGCAGCTTAATAATGAAGAAGATAGCAAACTATTAGCAAGCTGCTTAGTGTATACAGCTATCTGTTTTGTTCCTATTTTATTGTCCATTTGCCTTCAACCCCTTGTTACAGTCTATAATTTTGTATGCTCAGTAAATTGGTATGTCTTTTGATAGAAACAAAATATTCAATTTCTCACATTCTTATTTTGTTCAATGTTCCTCTTTTAAAAAAAATTTATAGTTTCATCAGGACTGCATGTTTTCTGAATCGTTCTTCTTCTTTGGCACTTGTCCTGAAAAATGCGTTGTGATATTATGTTGTAGTTTACAGCTAGGCTGCGATATATGCGCCTTTTAGACCAACACATCCGATTGCAGTAGAATTTTTTTAGTGCTGTGTTTGCATTCCCACTGCGATCTCTATCCTTTGGCCAGACTACACTTGTGCAGCCTGTTTCTAGGGCCGTCACATGGAGGTGGAATAGGGTCTTGGTCATCTATGTCTTGCTGGCTGTCAACTCATGTACTACTGCTGTATGGCCCCTATTCTGAATCCAAGAAATACTCTACAATTTTCATAGTAATAAATAGTCAACTTTCCTAGGCTTCAGTTTTTTCCTACAGTCATTTGTTTTAATTAATTTGTGTAGGTCGCACATCAAAAAGTAACACAGTTGAGGGCTGCTGTTGTAAAGAATAAATTGTAGGGACTCAGTGGTCTTGAGATAAAGTGCCCACTTCGCATGCCAGAGGTTGTGTGTTTGAATCACGGTGATGACCAAGATTTTTTTTCACATGGATCTTCTGGTAAAAATTCTCCTGATCTCTGGGTAGTATGATCGGACTCCCATGTTCAGTGTCAAGCACATTAAAAATTCCTTGGCAGTTATAAATTGAAAAGAGTAGGCTTAATGGCCGCTGTCTGGACAAAATTATAATAAAATTTCTACCAAAGTTATTTGTACCTTTCCCTAGGTGATTTGTTAAGAGCAGCTTTAGATGACGCCTAACTGTCTGTGGCTCTACTTAGCTCTAGTGTTTGATTCTATTAAGACATCTGTAAAAACTACCCTCCAAGAAAACTGGTTGCATACAGACTGTAGAGTCTTCTAAACCAGAATAAAGACGTTAAGTTAAGTTAAAGACGTTAAGTTAAGATACTGAGCAGTGCATGAGCTGTTGCGGTCAGCGACCCAAAGCTGACTGCTAGCATCAGGGCCAGCAACCCAGAGTTTACCAAGACCCTTCTCCACCTCCATGTAGTGATCCTGCATAGACTGGCTAAGGAAAAGGAATCAAAGAGGGCAAGGTATCTCGGTACCTAACGCTGCCATGCTGAAGTCAGATGTGTCAGACCAAAAGGTGCAAATATCGCAGTCAAGCTGTAAACCACAACACAACGCATTTCACTCTCCGGAGAACATCCTCCTACTTGCAAAGCCCGTTTCAGAGCTTGGTAACAGAAGTTTGAGAAAGAATGCCAAAGAAGAAGAAGAAGAAGAAGATAATTTGTAAACATAAATATTTGTTGGTAGCATTTATTTAACTAATCCAGCTCTTTTCGTGGTGTCTCCAACCCACTCCTACCTTCCCTCCCCTCCATTTCCCAATATTATTTACACCTGTCTTTGTGTGTCAAAAATGTGAGTAACTTTTCTATTGCTCCAGCATATAAAAGTTAAGCTGTTTTTTCTAAACATACAACAGGACAATCACCCGTTTTCTGTAAAATAGATTGCAAGTATTTACTGAGGAGCACTATGTTCCAGGGCAGAAAAGGAGCAGCTAAGAAGACATGATGTTTAGGTTATCTCTTCTATTTGTTACTTATCATTATATTAGTTTTAACTGCTGGCCGATTCACTTAACTTTTCTCTTTGTAGTAGCAAGAGTCTTTTTTTACTTGGAAGGTAGGAGTTCTTCTTCTTCTTACGCTGTCAGACGTCAACCTGTATTTGTTCGAAGAAAGCAGCTGTCATCCTGATGCTGTCGACACTGCCATAGAGCTTGTCTAGTGTTGCCACTGGTGATGACCACATGTGCTTTCTCTGGTCCTCGTATGTCGAGCAGTTTTGCAGCAGATGTTCATCGGTCATTTTCCCTTTACCACAAGTGCATTCGTCAGTGCCACCTATCTTCAGTTTATTGAATAGGTGGTACCTCAGTCTGTTGTGGCCTGTTTGGAGTCTGAAGACCACGACCTGCTCTCTTCTGTTCAACTGGTAATAGGCGACATTTTTTGTGTAGCCAGTATGTTCTGTTTCCCATTTGGCCATGTATCTGACCCTAATAAGCCTTTTGGACTCTTCGTAGGTCACACTAGAATCTGGTTGTGGTAGTCTTGCAGAAGGTAGTAGTTCAGTTCTGGACTGTCTATTGGTTCGCCTTTTTTTTTACTTCTGTTTGAAGAATATGTTTTCTGATTGCAAAAATAAGCATATTTGCAATTATTGTTATTGTTGCCAGTTTACTTTGCTGGTAAAAATAAAAATAAAGACCCTATTGATACGCCAGAGTAGCACATTGGGAATATTGTGTTAAGCCCACATATTTCTTGATCAATGGCACACAACGGGTGATGTGCTCAACATTATGCCAGCTGCTTTTAATTTTCAAGATTGTTCTGGTACTCAATTTTTTAGGCTGGATCAACCCTAGGAACCGTTTTGCGATAGAAAAAAATACCACATCAACTGGGAACTGAACCGAAATTACTTGGCAAGAAACCCAATACACTAACGTCTGCACTACCTTGGCTTCCTAACTTTGCAGGGCTTATACATATTTCTATATTTGTTGTTTATTTGTTACAATAGTTCTTGAATTTTTTTGTCACCTTTCAACCATTGGTAAGCATGCTTATCATTTTCATGCCAAGGCTCTGTCTCTTCTCCATATTCTCCTTAACTCTCCTCTACTTTTTTTTTCTGTTTGTTGCATTTCAGTATCAATTTAGTTTCTGCTTATGGTATCAATACATCAAATACCAACCACCTTATTTGGTTAAAATCTAATTTCAGGCAGATGATGCACGATTTGCTTTCATTGTCGAGTGGTACGAAGAGATTGCTGCTCGGACAAGAACATTCCAGTTTTTCTACTATTCTAACAGCAAAAGTGTGGAAATGGCAAGTTTACCTTATCCTTATTGAAGTAGTGCAGACAGAGACAATGGATGCAGTGATTGGTATAGCATGTACAATCTCTGAGATTGTTGTCATTACTCTGTTTATATAATTACTAGAGGGTCAATATAGCTGAAAGGTAATGCACTTGTCCCCCAAGAAACATAAGCATGAAACAGTGTGTGTTTGGAACCTGCAAGTTTCTTAACTAAATATCTTAATACTGATTTAGAAGACTCTGCAGGCTATATACAACCAGTTTCTTGGAGGGTGGTTGGACTGATTGTGCGAGCATTTTAATAGACTCTAATTAGAGCTAAGTAGACTTGCATTCAGTTAGGCGCCATCTATAGCTGCTCTTAACAAACCAGCTGAGGGAAGGTACAAATAATTTTTGGGTAGATTTTTAGGTAGAATTTTGTCTGGGCAGCAGCCAATAAGCCTACTCTTTTTGATTTCTAACTGGCAAGGGATTTTTAACGTGCTCAACATTGAACACGGGAGTCCGATCTAGCTACCCAGAGATCAGGGGAATTTTTACCAGTAGATTCGCGGGATATAAATCCAGGTGTTCACCGTATTCAGACCTGTAACCTCCAGCACCCGAGGCGGAAACCTTACCTCGAGACCACCGAGTTGACTAGCATACCCTGATCTCAATGGAATGGAAATCCATCGTCTAGTTCTATTGGAAATGGATGATAAACTTGAAGGTGCTGTGTACACACCATGCACGTAAAGAAACAACTTTGTGAAAATTGCATCTTAGATAGACAGGCCATGTTGTCCGCATGTCAGATTAGCAGCTTCCAAAGAAAGTATTCTATGGTGAAATTGAGTCAGGCAAGCGAGCTCACGCTGGCCAAATAAAATGTTACAAATACACTCTGATAGCCTCAATGAACAACTGCAGCATTGACTTTGAAAATTGGGAGAACATTGCCGCTGATCGCTCTGCCTGGCGTAGTAAAATCTCTGCTGGCACGGCGCATATGGAGCAGACACGAATCAAGGAAGCAGCACAGAGATGGACCACATGAAAGGCAAGAGACGAGTTGCTTCTGTCTGACGGTCAGACAGTGTTTCTCTGCCCTCAGCGGGACATGCTTTCAGGCTCGGGTTGGTTTAATCAACCACCTAGAAACCCACCCCAGGATTGACAGGAGACAATGTGGTCCTCTCCGGAATTGATGGACAAATAATAAATAAACCCTTGGCAAAATTTCAAAAGGTAACAAAACTCCTATACAATATTGGCATGCATTTTATGTAAGGGTCTGCTTCCTCCTGCATTTTCCAAAGGTTTGCTTCCCCGGGGTAATAGCCAGTGCTGCGATGGGGATCGAACCCAGCACCTTCGGATTGTCGACCGCGTCAGTTAACCACTAGCCCATGATGAGGTTGCTAACCCCATGCACCACCCTCTTTAGTCACCTTTTATCACATTCTTGGAAGGTTGCAGTGGACTTCAACTCAACATGTCACAATGATGCATCTTCCTAGATTTGATCATCGTTTTATAGTAGACATTCTAAGAACACTTCTTTTTTTGTTTGCAACGTTTCCACTTGTATTGTACTGTGTGTTTTTTGTTGCTTTATGGCACAATGCATCCAACTTCAGAATACATTTTTGTTACTTCCTATAAGTGTACTACCTTGCTGAATCTGAGCAAATGCATGCTCGGGTTGTGAGTAATGTCACTAAACACTATGTTAAGCGTAGAACACCCCCTTCCTCTCCAAAAATCATTGGTATGCTTGTTTGTCTAAGTGGTTTCTTTCAGGAATCTGTGTTGGAAAAAGATGGGAATATGATCACTGCCAAAATGATATCATATCATTGGCTCTTTCCGTCTTATCAGATTTTTGTTTTTGTTCAACTTATTTATCTATTTCTCAAGGCGGTGTGCGTTGCACTGTGTTTTTATTTTGTGCTTGTAGTCCCAGTTTATCCAACTTTGGCATGCAACCATTTTATGTAAGGGTCTGCTTCCTCTTGCATTTTCTAAGGGTCTGCTTCCTCTTGCATTTTCTAAGGGTCTGCTTCCTCTTGCATTTTCTAAGGGTCTGCTTCCTCTTGCATTTTCTAAGGGTCTGCTTCCTCTTGCATTTTCTAAGGGTCTGCTTCCTCTTGCATTTTCTAAGGGTTTGCTTCCTCTTGCATTTTCTAAGGGTTTGCTTCCTGGGGTAATGGCCTGTGATGGGGATCGAACTCATCACCTTTGAATTTTGAGCTGTTTTACTTAACCAATAGTCCATGCCAATCCCCAGATGATAGTATTATATTGTGCTTTTAAAAAGGATGCGACATCAATCTAAAATGATAGCCAATGTGACTCATAGTCCGAATAGAGAAGCGTCTTTTAAAGAATGTGCCTCTGCAGTCATCATGCAATGTACAGACGAAACTTTTAGTTTTGTGTGTTTTGAACCCACATCCCCTTTATTAGAACACCAATATTGAATTTATTTGGCCACCTGCTTCTTCTCATAAAAAGATGCAGGGGATACAAATAACCAAGAAAAGGATGAAAGAAAAGAGGAAAATGTACTTGTGTGCTGAATTTAATTGTTATAAAAATTGATTTGTTTTTGCCTTGCAGTTTGATATCAAAACCAGAAAGATGTTCCTGAAGACAAACCTTTCAGCCTGCCCCATTGAACTCCAGGATCTGTATATTGGAGCTTCAGTCAATGTCTTGGGCCGGCAGCTGAAGATCGTGGATTATGGTGACGAGTTCACAAAGAGAAAACTGATGAGCAAGCTGGAAAGGTTACACCTCCTTCTTCTGCTGGTTTCCAGGAACATGAGCTATTTCCTGTTTTGTTCCTGTATAATAATGGGATATTTTTTTGCTAGAGCTTTTTTTCTTCTTGTATAACATTTAGGGTATTTTTTTTTTATAGAGCTTTATTTGATTCCTATATAGTAATTGGGGCATAATTTTTTTTTTTACAGCTTTATTTTATTTCTTTTTAATTAATTGGTGAGATACGTCAGGCGGCTTCAGACAGAGAGAGATGGCGTGGGATTTTTGGGAGTGTCTTCATGTGTGTCCCAACGACCTGATGGGTTACGGGATGAACTGAACTGAACTGAATTAATTAAAAAATTAAAAAAATTAAGCTCTCTTTTATTCATGTATAGTATTTGAAGTATTTAAAATAATGATTCTTGGATACTTCGAATCCTGGTATTCAAACAATTAATGTCTGTTACCAGGTAGCCAAAGACTATCGGCTATACATAGTAGGTATTTAAAACTTCCTGCAGCTTACTAGACCTGGGGGAAGGTACAAATAATTTGGGTAGATTTAAAATTGAATTTTGCCCTGGCACTGGCCGTTGAGAATACTATTTTCAATTTCTTATTGCCAAGGAATTTTTATCGTGCTCGACACTGAACACAATAGCCTAACCTCACTACTCAGAGATCAGGGGAATTTTTACCAGAAGATTTTTAAAAATGTGTACCCTGACTTCTGGCAGTGACACTGGGTAGGTGAATTGTTCTCTTTGTGTTCCCTCCCTGCTCCCCATTCATTTCCAGGTATGCCACAGTGAGCTGGAATCCACTGGAGGGGGATTTTATTATCGTCTGTTTATTTAGTTGGCATATCAGTTCCCTTTCCATATTATCTCGTGGTTCTCTTTGTGTGACCTGTAAAATTTTCTTGCAGTCACACAAAAATGTTATTCTGTTATCCGTTAACCCATTTTCATCCAATAGTTTTACTGCTTCAATTATTACCTGCTGCTCTGTTCCTAGATTTGTCGAGGGCTTCCTGGCAGCACTTGCTTTTCCTATAATGGTTCCATCCTGTAAAAGTATGACGAATCCTGCCCCTCCTTTCCTTAATGGTCCTCTGATGATCCATCTGTGTGTTATTTAGTTGGAATATGGGTTCCACTTTGTTTATGTTCTGAAGCAGTATGTGATGGTATACTTGTGAATGGTTTTATCAACTTTTGACTTATGAAAGGTTCACCATTATTGTATGGAAGGTCTTATAAAATATTAAATAAAATGTATCTGAGTGATGCTAATTTCAACATGTTTATAAATGCTCAACAGAACTCTAGGATTCATTAAGCCGGATGCTCTGGACAAAATGGGGGATATCCTCGACACCATTTATGATCGTGGACTCATCATCGCAAAATTGCGACTCTGCCAGATTAGTCAGAATGATGCTTTGAGGTTCTACCAGGAGAAAGTTGACATCAGCTCCATGAAGTAATGTTTCCAGTGATTCTTTAGTTTAACAAGCTTCATTTTTAGTAACTCATTAACTTTTACAGCACCACTGACGTGCAAAGATGTCGGAATAGATTTACGTCCATTTCCAAAGCTGTGCTACGGCGCCAGCTCTAGGGTCATCGGTTTATCGTATATAACTACCATGTTAATGCCATAGAAATGGCTGAACATACTGTTCATTTGATTGTGGAGAGTTCTGATTTCCACAATGTAAGCTTAAATATAAACAATGGCGATTTTGAAAATTATTTAAACTTTTGGAAAGGATTTCTTGTTTTTCGCTTGGGTTTGAAGATTCGCCCATTATTGAGAATGGGGAAGTTAAGTAATACAAGAGTCACAATGTCTCTTAGCCTCTCATGTCCACGCCTACCTCACCTACAAGGGTGGTGAACCCGGTTCTTTCAAGTAATCCAGCTGAAGGTTAGAGTTTCAACCCCTAGCAGGAAACTGGATGGTACAACAGATGAGGTTTCAATTAAATCTTTTTTTCCTCAGCCAGTTGGGGCAGGAATAAGCTCACTCTCCTATTAAAGAGGTGCTAAAGATGTTAATACTGGGCAAGAATATACATCGAATATCAGGGTATAACTCAATATTCCATTATAATGGTTGATTTTATCACAATGTGATGGAGTAATACACCGGATATCATGGTGTCACTCAATTTTTCTATTATAATGGTCGATTTAATCACAGTCTGATGAAACATCATTGATTGAACACAAAAAAAAGTAGACGAATTTCTCACTTCACTTTTCTTTTACGTTACTGTTCCATGTTTTTACTGATTTTACCCAAGATTAATTTCCATATACCATGATTGGCTCTATATAACCATTAGTTACGAAATATTTATAGATGTTTTAAACCTTATTTTTATGTTCTAATTTTTTCTAGATTCGTTTGGCCACATTTCTCAGACTGACCTCTTTCTTCCAGGAAACCATTCTTCTTCTTCTTCTGCGTTCGTTCTCAATCTCCTGAAACCAAACCCTGAAAGGGCTTAAGTAGCAGAATGTAGTCCAGAGAACGGAATGCATTGTGTCGTAGTTTACAGCTTGACTGCGATATTTGCACCTTTCGGTCCAACACATCCGACTTCAGCAAGCATTTTTTGAGTACCGGGTTAGCATTCCCTCTTCGATCCCTTCTCCGTAGCCAGTCTGCCCTGCTGCAGCCTGTTATCCAGGATCACCGCGTGGAGGTGTAGAAGGGTCTTGGCAGCTCTGGTTCGCTGGCCCTGATGCTAGCAGTCAGCTATGAGTCGCTGACCACTGCAGCTCATGCGCTGCTCAGCATCTTGATCCCGGAAACCATTCAATCCAAACATCTTCAGATACACTCAGTACCTCTGTGAATGCAAGAGTTGTCAACGGCTTATGACAGTCATAAGAAATGGCATTGAAGCAGAAGTGTTAAACATCTCCAATGGTACTGGCATTGACATGCAGGAGATCCTCTGTTAAATCAATGGAAACAAATATACCATTCATCATGTTTACTGCCCACAAACATCTACATGAACATCTAATTTGAAGATACTACATATAAAAAAACAGTAATAGCTGGATACATTAATGCCCATTCACGTTAAAGGGGATATTTTTTGTTGTTTTTTTTTGTTTGCGTTTGCCTTATTTCTCTAATCCCCAAGGCGGTGTGCGTTGCACTGTGGTTTTTATTTTGCGCTTGTCAAACCCAGTGCATCCGACTTCAGCATGCATTTTATGTAAGCATCTGCTTCCTCCTGCATTTTCCAAGGGTTTGCTTCCCCGAGGTAACGGCCGGTGCTGTGATGGGGATTGAACCCAGCACCTTCGGCTTGTGAGCCATGCCACTTAACCACTAGGCCACGCCGTCCCCTAAAGGGGATATAACATACAACAGAAGAGGTAGAGGGCATTTATAATTCTTCCAGCTTGTTATTAAAACAGATTACAAAGACAGAACCCACTCTTCTGCACAAATGTATGAGCATGGCCAGCAGACCTTACCTTACTGTGGTATCAGATGACATTACAGATATTTAACATGGGTGCACCCATTCATATGACACAGTACAGCACATGCTGCTCGTTTACCCACAACGTGCCACATAAAGAAGTGAAAGGTTATTGTCGGACATGGGGACGGCATGGGCTAGTGGTTAAGTGACACGACCCACAACCATAAGGTGCTGAGTTCGATCCCCATCACAGCACCGGCCATTACCTCGGGGAAGCAAACCTTAGAAAATGTAGGAGGAAGCAGACCCTTACATAAAATGCATGCTGAAGTCGGATGCACTGGGCCAACAGGCACAAAATAAAAACCACAGTGCAACGCATGAGCTGGAGCGACCCATAACTGACTGCTAGCGTTAGGGTCAGCAAACCAGAGCTGAGCAGCGCATGAGCTGCAGCGGTCATTGACCCACAACTGACTACTAGTGTCAGGGTCAACAAACCAGAGCTGTCAAGACCCTTCTACATCTCAACGTGGTGATCTCGGATAATAGGCTGCAGCAGGACAGAATGGCTTAGAAGAAGGGATCAAAAAGGGAAGGCTAAACCCAGTACTAAAAAATGTCTGCTAAAGTTGGATGTGTCGGGCCGAAAGGTGCAAATATTGCAGTCAAGCTGTAAACTACGACACAATGCATTCTGTTCTCCGGACAACATCCTACTACTTGCAAAGCCCTTTTAAGAGATTGGTAGCAGGAGATTGAGAACAGACGAAGAAGAAGAAGGACACTCCAACAATCACTAACACCTTTTACGAAACACCTACACATTCTTCAACTTGCCATTGACTGCGGAAGACCGAAAAGCTTGACAGACCTAGTTAATCAGCAAAATCTTTCAGCTTCCTATGGAGTACAGGTCTTCAACAAATACATGCTGAATACTCCTTTTAGTGTAGTTGACATGTCCATACTTGTTGAGGTATTTGTGAGTTAAGGAGTTTGAAGTTCAAAAAAGTGTGTGACGCTTCCTAAGTATATCAACAGTTGATTGGAAGAGAAATAAGTATGGCCTTGTTTATGTTAATATCAACTATTGTGTACTGCCTGAGCTTCGATTTATTTTTACCTAAACATCTAGGCCACCAGATCATTCTTGTAGATGTTGGCAGCCATCATTAATGAACTTTTTCTTGTTCTTGTGCTTCTTAGTACTCTCTTGAACTTCCTGGCCAGTGGCCCAATATTAGCCTTCGAGCTCGTTGGAGAGAATGCAGTTCAGCGCTGGCAAGAGATTGTTGGGTCAACAGATCCATCCAAGGCAAGGTCTGAAGCAGCCAGTTCTCTGCGAGCTCAGTTTGGAAAAGGTCAGAGTTAACCAACTGAGTTCAAATAAATAAGGTTAAGACACTCTTCTTCGACCATGAGCGTGTAGATTTTTCTACTGTGGGGTGTAGAGGTAATCTTTCACTATACTGGTTTGTGTAGTATGACTTGAAAAAAACTATAATAAGAACTATATTGCTCTGTGTATCACTTGCATGCATGGTGGAAAGGATACAACGCTGGACTAGCACAGATATGCTACATTTTTATAGTGAATGAAATTAAAATTATGTTTTTCCAAAGAACAGCAAAAGGCGCAGACCAATGTTCTGACCAGTTCCCTCGTATATTTGATTTCTACTTTGAAATAAGGGGAAGAAGACTAACGTCTGGTCAGACAAAATATATTGATCATACATGTTAGTCAGGGTCAGGCAAAACATACTGGCCAAGACCCTCACCTCGGCTTCCTAGTAGCCCTCCCTGAAAACAAGCTTTTTCATGGCAGCCTGGCTAACGAGGTGAGGGATCGATGTGATCCCCAAAGTAGTGAGTGACACGCAGATGAAGCCAAGCATAGCACAACTGCCTGGAAGACCCGGTTCAGCATGATCAGGAAGTGAGGAAAGCTACTGCAACCCACCATTTAACATCCTTTTCAGGGCACACTAAAAGATTAACCTACTCATTGAGGGCATTTGCAAACAACAACTGTGACATAAAGTTTGTTCATGATAATCCTTTTTTTAAAAAATGACAGTACATATTTTAAAAATATACTAAAATTATCATCAAAGTGGATCAGCAACCACCAGAAAAGACTGATCTTTACTGACTGCAGATCATTGCTGCAGTCACCTAAGGACAACAGAAGAGCACCCATGCTGCATGAAAGGAAGACAAAGTTAAACAACACCCAAAGGACCCCACCTGTTGTTCTGCAATGGCTATCTTCAGTTCAGTGGGGGGGGGGGGGGGGGGGCGCCTGGAGATGCAATAGTAAATGAGCTGACAGCAGCCAGCTGCCCATTGCTCTTTGCTTGCATCAGGGTCAAAGCCCCAAACTGACCAAAACCTATTCCGCTTTATAGTAGCGGCCCTGAAAACCATGCATCCTATCTAAGAGATTAGGGATCAAAGAGGGAAGGCAAACCCAGTCTCCAAAGTGACAAGCTGAAATTGAATGTCTCTGGCTAGGTGGTAGAAAATATACCAGGTATTGGAAACAAAAATTGCCAGACTGAAAAAGAAAGAAGAGATACTACCCTGAGCTACATAACGGAAAACTACCCAAGCATGGACTGGACCCATGCATACACCGACGGTTCTGTAACAAGCACAACACAGAACGGAGGGGCAGGAGCATTTCTGAACCTACCAAATGGCAGAAAAATAACATTGTCATTCGCTACTGGAAAATACACAAGTAATTTCAGAGCGGAGGCAGAGGCACTGAGGGCAGCAGTGGAAGAAATGGTGACAGGTAAAAGGAATGAAAGCCATATAGTCCTGCTTACAGATGCCTTGGCCGTAATCACAGCACTAAAAAGCCAGAAAAATACTGAGCTTAATGATCTAAGAGCAATACTCTGTCAACTATGCCGGCAGTCCGCACCAAAAAGGGTAGTGGTACAGTGGGTTCCATCCCACTGCAACATCCAAGGCAACGAGGAGGCAGACAGACTGGCAAAAGAAGGGGCAAGACTACTACAACCAGATACTAGTATGACATACGAAGAGTCAAAACGGCTTATTAGAGCTAGATACATGACCAAATGGGAAACCGAACATACTGGTTACACCAAAAACGATGCCTATTACGAGTTGAACAGAAGAGACCAGGTCGTGGTCTTCAGACTTCGCACTGGCCACAATAGACTGAGGTACCACCTATTCAACAAGTTGAAGATAGGTGGCACTGACGAATGCCTGTGTGGTACCGGGAAAATGACCGCTGAGCATTTGCTGCAAAACTGCCCGACATACGAGGATCAGAGAGAGCAGATGTGGCCATCACCAGTGGCAGCACTAGACAAGCTCTATGGCAGTGTCGACAGCCTCAGGATGACCGCTGCTTTTTTTGAAAAAATAAAGGTTGATGTCTGACTGCATATGATGAAGAAGAAGAAGAAGAAGAATGTCTCTGGCTGAAAATTGCTGTAAACTATGATACAATGTCACAAACATCCTTTTCAGGACGAACATTGAAAAAGAAGTAGTTCAGTTCAGCTGTCCATCAATTTGTTCCGATTAGCTCTGGGAGACCTTAAGTCATCATTCTTTGGCCAAGTGTGTATTTTCGATCATTGTAAGTCTATGTCATTAGAGGATTACTCTTATGTCATATATCCATCTTCTGCAAGGTCTCCTTTGTGCCCTGTAGCTGGAACCTCTTGTTTTATAGGCATGCAGTGTGATCAGGTAGCATTCTTGTGAGATGACTGAACTGGCCTATGTTCTATCTTGAAATGTATTCAACACACGGGATAATAGTCCCTACCATTTTTCTGATGTCTTAATTTATTATTCTACCTTTCCTGGTGGCACCGATGACCTTTCGTGAGACATTTCATTACATACGCCCTTATTTTCTTGTCTTGGGACTTGCCCAAGTGCCAGGTCTGACACTGGTAGCACAGAGTTGGTATAAATACACTATTTACAAATTGTTATTTAGTTGTCAAGCTGATGTTTGAAAAGTGGCTTTTTTTTCACCATGGAATTACAGAAAATAAGAGAGATGAAGTCTTATCATAGACTGGATGAAAGGAAAATAATATTGTCAGGCTTAAACCGTCATCCACAATTGGTATGGATCTGAGGGTAGGAAAGGAGACTAGTGAGGACAGCATATCGGGCCTAATCCAGCAGCTTTATGAAAACAAGTCACCCTCTTTCATCTAAGAACAGGTCACTGTAGACTACTAAAGCATCTCTGTCATTGCAAGATATCTATATATCTCATACAAATGAATGCCCATGTGGGACTGGCATCAGACCCCTGAAATGCCAAAACAAACTGTCCAACCCTTAATAGCCTATGATTTAATAGGGTGCAGAGTTGATGCAGAAGCTTTGGGACTTAGACCTGGAAAAGACTGTGGACATCATCCTGACAAGCATATAGATCTAGTATATCCAATGAACCTGAATTTAGAAGAGGAAGAAGAAGAAAATGACACTTATTTTGTTCATTATTGAAGAAAATGTTTCAGTTGTATCCTCTCGCATTGTGTTTGGAACAGAGAGGACAGATTGGCTAACCACTTTCTAAACAAAATATTATTGAACTTTTATTTTGAATGCACATACCTGGGGAGTTCCTTTTCATCCGATTGATGCCGTGCTCCTGACATGTTAAGGTGTATCGGTCTTGCCGTCTCCGCTCTGAACGACCATCGCCGCTTGTGGAATAACCGTAGACTCTCGGATCCAAAATACAAATCTACGTGTGTAATTCCTGTCCCCTTGTATGGTTCGGAGACTTGGACTCTACTTAAACAGGACATATCAACACCTGATGCCTTTCACATGCGCAACCAACTCATCCTCGGTATCTGATGGTTTGATCATATCTGCAATGTCGAGGTCTCAGCAACGACGAGTCTTCCTTTCATCTCGGACTTTCTGGATTGCCAACTGTCTTTGTTTGGATATGTGGTTCGACTGGACACCAGAACATGTTTAAACCAGCTATGTGCAACAACAGTCTCCCACCGACCAACTGAAGGCGTGGGAGGGGCCACTCTTGTACTACATGACTCCGGCAGATAGCAGTTTCTCCTTCAGCACTGGATGAGGTTTGGCTACAACCCTCAGTAGCTGGACATGGTTGTTGTCGACTGATGCAACGGGCCTTATTAACATTATTATTATTTATATTAAAAGGTGCCAGGAATCAGTGGGCTAACACATCTAGTATTGAATCCTTTCTAGCCTTGGATAATTTGGCTGATTAGTGTTTTTCAGTCCAGGGAAAGTTTCACAACTCTCTATGACAAATAATTTTATTCAAAATAAAATAAATGAAAATTCAACAAATAAAGCTAAAATTACAATCCAAAAGATCATGAACTATCTATAATGTGAAGTATTAATATAACAAAATTATTATTTTAGTATCTCTCCTTCTTCTGTGTTCATTCTCAATCTTCTGCTACCAAGCCCTGAACAGGGCTTTGCAAGTAGCAGGATGTAGTCCGGAGAACGGATTGCGTTGTGTCACTAGTTTACAGCATGGACTGCGATATTTGCACCTTTCGGTCCGACACATCCGTCTTCGGCAGGTATTATTTTAGTATGAATGTTATCAATGTGGAAGCAACTGAGAAACTGTTGAACACCAATGTTGGTCCACAACCTGTAGTATTTCTGACATACAGCACTCCAAGCATTGAAATCTGTAAAACTGCCAAGTCAACAGGCTCTACTGTCTGAACTTGAGCAACCATCGCAAGATTGTCATGCAGTGGATACCTTCTCATTGTGGAGTACAAGGAAACGAGAGAGCAGACCGACTAGCAAAGATGGGTACTGCAGACGAGCAACCAGATGTACCAGTTACATACCAACAGAAGATAATAATGATCAAATCAATCAGAAAGCCACCAACAGTAACACCAGACGGTTATCATAAGATGAACAGATAAGAACATGTACACAAAATTGAAGATTTGCAACACTTGTGTACATAACTTAGCTTAATGTCTTTATACTGGTTTAGAAGACTCTGCAGAGTTTGTATACAACCCGTTTCATTTACATGCGGACAGGCACCCTTTACAGCAGAGCACATACCACAGAACTGCCCCGATTATAATATACAGAGAAAATCTTACTGGCTTAAAGAAATAACACTGGAAGAGAAACTATAGACCTATATGTGAATTACAAAAGAAAGTGAAGTTTATACAAGAGACAACATTAGAGATATATATATATTTTCAAACGAACAAAATAAGAAGAATCAATGTCTAAGAACAAAAAGGCCAATCCAACCCCCCCCCCCCTCCCCCCACCTCCACAAAATCTTGTATATTTCCCTCAATACCTTTACCAAAGTACCTTTCTTCTGTGTCCCAGTCAAAATCTGAATCAGGCATATGCTAAATATTCATGAGTAATGAAGATCAAATAATAATGTATTTCTTCGATCTTGAAAATCAACTTTCCGTTTGCTAAACTGCACCATGTTCTTAAATGTCAAATAATCAGAAATAACTACGTTTAAACAACAACTGTATGCACAGATCTTCATGAATTTGTAGGTTACTTTTAAATCTGAAATTCCGCAAACTAAATCATAGAATGTAACACATGTGCTACAAGTCAATTTCAGTCCGATGAGACTGAGATTACTATTTTGCTGGCAGTTGGTGCGAGTCGAATCAAGCTGTAAAGGGTTAATATTTACCCCAAAATAGTGACGACTACAGACTTTTTAAACGGGTGCAGATTCTAGAAGACTTGTATCGATAATTACTTTTACAAATCTTTCATTCTTTAGATGTATTACATAATGCTGTCCATGGATCTGACAGTCAATCATCTGCAGCACGAGAGATAGAATTTTTCTTCCCATCGGGCAAGAAGCAAGTCTTTTCCAACTGTATAGTAGGATCTGGGTCAACGTGCTGTTTAATCAAACCTCATGCTATCAAATCTGGCAAGTATTATACTTATATCATATATTGTCTGTTTGTTGTTTCTAGGGCCTGATGGTAAAACAAAGAATAGTTACATTCTACCCTGCCAGGCTGGGAAGGAAGACTAGCATTGGTCAGGCAAAATATACTGATCAAACAATTTAGTCAGTGTCAGGCAAAACATATTGGCCAAGAACCTCACCTCGGCTTCCTAGTAGCCCTCCCTGTAAATGGGCTGTTTTCATGGCAGCCAGGCTAACAAGGTGAGGGATTGATGTGATCCCCGTAGTAGTAAATGACATGCAGATGAAGCCAAGCATAGCACAACCGCCTGAATGACCCCAGTCCACCTTCATCAGCACGCTTGGGATGTGAGGAAAGCTACTGCAACCCGCCACTTAATGTCCTTTTCAGGGCACACACAAGAGTAGCCTACTCATTGTGGACGTTCACAAACAACATTAACTCTGCTGCCAGGCCTGTCGTAAGAAGTGACTAAGGAGGGTTGGACATGGGGCTGGCTACCTCAACCTGTTGAAACTTTAAGCCATAAAAACTTTTACAGATATGGACAGATCAATGTTTGTTAACTTAGCATCTATTTGTTGAAGACCTGTATTCCACAGGGAGCTGAAAAGGTTTTGATTATATAAATATATATTTAAAAAAATTATTAGTTGATGTTATGAATCCAGCATCTGGCAGCACTCAGACTCTTTCCCTTTGGCCCAGTGTCATGTAATGGTACCTACACGTATTTCTTAGTTGTTGTTTATTTATTTACAAAGTGTTCAAATTATATGGCTCCAGGTTGAGGGGATGGCGTGGCCTAGTGGTTAAGTGGCAGGGCTCATAAACCGAAGGTGCTGGGTTCGATCCCCATCACAGCACTGGCCATTACCCCAGGGAAGCAAACCCTTAGAAAATGCAGGAGGAAGCAGACCCGTACATAAAATGCATACTGAAGTCAGATGCACTAGGCTGACAGGCACAAAATAAAAAACACAGTGCAACGCACACCGACTTGGAGATTAGAGAAATAAGGCGAACGAAAAAAAAAATATGACCCCATGTAGCGACAAAGAGCAATCAGGGTCAGGTGAAACATACTGATCAAGACAGAGATCCCATCTTACAGCCCCATACATGCCCTTGCAAACAGACTGTCAAAGCAGTCTAGCCAGCGAAACGGATATCAACACTGTAATCCCTATAGAAGTGAGCTTACTGAGAAACCTCGCATACCATAACCCCGGTCCACCTTTTCAAGTACTCCATGGGATATAAGCCACTGTAACCCACTACCAAAGAAATGCAAGATTTTCACTCAACTTAGACCAAAGATACAGCACAGTGAATTAATTGAAAACAATTTTTTGTTTGCGTTCGCCTTATTTCTCTAATCCCCTAAGCAGTGTGCGTTGCACTGTGGTTTTTATTTTGCACCTGTCGGCCCAGTGCATCCGACTTCAGCATGCATTTTATGTAAGGATCTGCTTCCTCTCTATTCCGCGCCAAGCAGTGAACCTGGAAACAGGCAACACTGGTGCAGTACGAATATGATAATAGTGATCACAATAGGAAGGCAAACTCAGTGCCCAAAAAATGTCAGCAGAAATAGGATATTCCAAGCAGAAGGGCACAGGTATCGCAGGCTTGTTGTAAACTACAACACAACATTACAATGTCCTTTTCAGGACAAATGCAGAAAAAGAAAGAACAAGAAAAATATATGTCCACCGGGAAAGAATTGACATACAAAGTGTTCCATTTATCTGATGTCAGAGGAAGAATTGACATACAAAGTGTTCCATTTATCTGATGTCAGAGGAAGAATTGACATACAAAGTGTTCCATTTATCTGATGTCAGAGGAAGAATTGACATACAAAGTGTTCCATTTATCTGATGTCAGAGGAAGAATTGACATACAACGTGTTCCATTTATCTGATGTCAGAGGAAGAATTGACATACAAAGTGTTCCATTTATCTGATGTCAGAGGAAGAATTGACATACAAAGTGTTCCATTTATCTGATGTCAGAGGAAGAATTGACATACAAAGTGTTCCATTTATCTGATGTCAGAGGAAGAATTGACATACAAAGTGTTCCATTTATCTGATGTCAGAGGAAGAATTGACATACAAAGTGTTCCATTTATCTGATGTCAGAGGAAGAATTGACATACAAAGTGTTCCATTTATCTGATGTCAGAGGAAGAATTGAAATACAACGTGTTCCATTTATCTGATGTCAGAGGAAGAATTGAAATACAACGTGTTTCATTTATCTGATGTCAGAGGAAGAATTGAAATACAATGTGTTCCATTTATCTGATGTCAGAGGAAGAATTGAAATACAATGTGTTTCATTTATCTGATGTCAAAGGAAGAATTGAAATACAACGTGTTTCATTTATCTGATGTCAGAGGAAGAATTGACATACAAAGTGTTCCATTTATCTGATGTCAGAGGAAGAATTGACATACAACGTGTTCCATTTATCTGATGTCAGAGGAAGAATTGACATACAAAGTGTTCCATTTATCTGATGTCAGAGGAAGAATTGACATACAAAGTGTTCCATTTATCTGATGTCAGAGGAAGAATTGACATACAAAGTGTTCCATTTATCTGATGTCAGAGGAAGAATTGACATACAAAGTGTTCCATTTATCTGATGTCAGAGGAAGAATTGACATACAAAGTGTTCCATTTATCTGATGTCAGAGGAAGAATTGACATACAAAGTGTTCCATTTATCTGATGTCAGAGGAAGAATTGACATACAAAGTGTTCCATTTATCTGATGTCAGAGGAAGAATTGAAATACAACGTGTTTCATTTATCTGATGTCAGAGGAAGAATTGACATACAAAGTGTTCCATTTATCTGATGTCAGAGGAAGAATTGAAATACAAAGTGTTCCATTTATCTGATGTCAGAGGAAGAATTGAAATACAATGTGTTCCATTTATCTGATGTCAGAGGAAGAATTGAAATACAATGTGTTTCATTTATCTGATGCCAGAGGAAGAATTGAAATACAACGTGTTCCATTTATCTGATGTCAGAGGAAGAATTGAAATACAACGTGTTTCATTTATCTGATGTCAGAGGAAGAATTGAAATACAATGTGTTCCATTTATCTGATGTCAGAGGAAGAATTGAAATACAATGTGTTTCATTTATCTGATGTCAAAGGAAGAATTGAAATACAACGTGTTTCATTTATCTGATGTCAGAGGAAGAATTGACATACAAAGTGTTCCATTTATCTGATGTCAGAGGAAGAATTGACATACAACGTGTTCCATTTATCTGATGTCAGAGGAAGAATTGAAATACAAAGTGTTTCATTTGTCTGATGTCAGAGGAAGAATTGACATACAAAGTGTTGCATTTATGTGTCCTTAGAGAAAAAATTGACATTTTATTTGTGTTTGTCCTGAAAGGGATGTTGTCACGTAGTTTACAGCAATGCAGTGAAATCTGCTCTTTTTGGCCAGGCACAGCATGCTGGAGACCAGGTTTTTCTTCCCTCTTTGATACCTAGTCTCTTAGTCAGTCTGCATAGTTGCAGTCTGTTTCCAGGGCTGTCACTTTGAGGTGGAATAGAGCCTTGGTCAAATACGGGTCACAGACCCTGATGCAAGCAGCCAGCTTTGATTCACTGTCTTCTATCAGCTCATTCACTGTCTGCTATCAGCTCATTCACTGTCTGCTATCACCTCATTCACTGTCTGCTATCAGCTCATTCACTGTCTGCTATCAGCTCATTCACTGTCTTCTATCACCTCATTCACTGTCTGCTATCAGCTCATTCACTGCTGCATCTTCAGCCACATTATCATCTGAGGCCAGTTATGCAACATTTTTATGTGTATCCACAGGAAATGCTGGAAAAATTATAAACGCCATCCAAGATGCCGGATTCACCATCAACACAATTCAGATGTTTACCCTGGAGAAGGCCAACGTGGAGGAGTTCTATGAGGTTGAACATTTGATTATTAATTATGATGGTGAACATTTGATTATTCATTTTGATGGCGAACATTTGATTATTTATTTTGATGGTGAACATTTGATTATTCATTTTGATAGTGAACATTTGATTGTTTATTTTGATGGTGACCATTTCATTATTTACTCTGAAGTTGAACATTTGATTATTTACTTCCTGTCAGACTACCTTCTTTATCCTTCACCCTCCAGAACGCCAACATGGAGGAGTCCTCTGAGGTTGAATATCTAATTATTTTATTTCCTATCAAACTACCTTATTTCACCTTTTGCTCCGCTAGTCCCCGTATAAAAAGCCTTTTATTGAGCACATGTAATTATAGTTTTATTAGCAATGGTTTATGTTAATGGAGTTACTAGCAAGTCCAAATTTCATGCTTACTTGAAATCCTGGAATTCAAATAGGCAGGTTATGCCTGCTGCCAGGTAGCTGAAGGCTATCCATAGTACATTCTTTATTTTACACATGTTTGCTTCCTGCATCTTAATAGACCTGGGGGAAGACTAGATTGTGTATTGGGTAAGAATTTCATGACTTTTTAGAATTTTGGCTGGACAGTGGCTGACAACATACTGTCATCGATTTTCAAGTGATAGTTATATAGGCTCTGTGACAGTTGAATGGGCTCTGTGACAGCTGAATGGGCTCTGTGACAGATGGGTTCTGTGACAGTTAGATGGGCTCTGTGACAGATAGGCTCTGTGACAGTTGGATTGGTTCTGCGACAATTGGATGGGCTCTGGCAGTTAGATAGGCTCTCTGTGACACATTTAGATAGACTCTCTGTTACACAGTTAGATAGGTTCTCTGTAACACAGTTAGATAGGCTCTGTGAGTTGGATGGGCTCTGTGACAGATTGGCTCTGTGAGTTAGATATGCTCTGTGACAGTTGGATGGGCTCTGTGACAGTTAGATAGGCTCTGTGATAGTTGGATGGGCTCTGTGATAGTTGGATGGGCTCTGTGACAGTTAGATAGGCTCTGTGATAGTTGGATGGGCTCTGTGACAGTTAGATAGGCTCTGTGATAGTTGGATGGGCTCTGTGACAGTTAGATATGCTCTGTGACAGTTGGATGGGCTCTGTGACAGTTAGATAGGCTCTGTGATAGTTGGATGGGCTCTGTGACAGTTAGATAGGCTCTGTGATAGTTGGATGGGCTCTGTGACAGTTAGATATGCTCTGTGACAGTTGGATGGGCTCTGTGACAGTTAGATAGGCTCTGTGACAGTTGGATGGGCTCTGTGACAGTTAGATAGGCTCTGTGATAGTTGGATGGGCTCTGTGACAGTTAGATAGGCTATGACAGTTAGATATGCTCTGTGACAGTTATATAGGCTCTGACAGTTAGATGGGCTCTCTGTGACAGATAGGCAACGAAGCTGTAATATCTGTGCTTTGTCGTTCAACATGTCCGGTTTCAACTGACTTTTTTGGGTACATTGTTTGCCTTCCCACTATGGTCCCTATTCTCTAAGCCAGACTGCACTAGTGCATTCTATATCCAGGGCCACCGTTTGGAGGTGGAATAGGGTCTTGGTCAACTCTGGTTCACTGACTCTGATGCAAGCAGCCAGTAAATCACTGCCTGTCAGCTCATTCTTAACTTAACTTAACGTCTTTATACTGGTTTAGAAGACTCTGTAGTCCGTATTCAACCAGTTTTTTTTACTTTTAATTGATCTAAAAAATGTATATCCAATCAATTCTTGAATGCATTAATTGACCCTGCCACTAAAATTTCCCGTTCCAAGCATTCATCACTCTGACTAAAAAAATATTTCTTTGTATCTAATCTGGACCTTTCTTTAATTAATTTGTGGCTCTGCTCTCTTGTTCTTGTAGGCGGCTGTAGCCGAAAAAACTTGTTATAGTCTAATTTATTCTTTCCTTTGATTACCTTATAAACTTGTATTAAGTCACCTTGAATTCTTCTCATTTCTAGACACTGTAGACAGGTTTTTCTGAGTCTTTCCTCATAACTATAATTCTGCAATCCCACTATCAGTTTTGTTGGTCTTATTTGTATCCTTTCCAGCATATTTATATTTCCTCTACAATAAGTACTGCACACAGTACTCCAATCTAGGTATAACTAATGCTTTATACAGTATGACAATCACTTCCTTGCTCCTATGTTTAATATTTCTTTTTATCATACCTAATGTTGCATTCACCCTTTTCACTGCTACCTGGACTTGCTCATTCACCTTACCTGTATGATCTATTGTAATGCCTAGCTCCCTTTCCTTTGCTATATTTTAAATATTGTTCTCTTTCACTTTGTAATTATGTTCCATATTGGATCTATCCACGTAGATGACTACATTTATCTACATTAAACTTCATTTGCCATTTTTTTCAGAATAATCAGTGTTTATTTTTAGATAGTTATTAAAAAATCTAAGCATGTTTATTCACTGCTGCATCTTTGACCCTACAACTGAGCCTATCTAAGCATGTCACAGAGTCCATGTAACTGTCACAGATCCTCAGAAGGATGGTTTTTATTCTATTGAAACGTCACATCCTGCTTGTAACCTACACCAAATCTCATGGTTTAATTGGTTGGAGTTGGTAATTTCTTGACCAAGATAAATGTACTAATTTACATTTCAATGGAATGATGTCCTAGCTACAGCTCTCCTTCTGGACAAAAAAGTGTTCAGGATATATTCCTAACATCAACAAGGATACAACTATAATCACATTACATTTATCAGGATTTTTTAAGAATAACCAGTGTTTATTTTTAGATCATTTCCCAGTAATGAAATATTATCCTTTAGCACGCCATGTTATTTTTGAAGAAAATTTTACCTAATTAATTTTCTTAATTTCTCGCTATGGTAGTCGTCTTTCAAAATTTGTAACTTTTATGTTTGTTTGTCAATAAATATGATTTTCTTGTGTGTAGACACACAATAGAATAACGAACATGTGGGTGTTATTGTTTTTGTTGTGTGTTTGTTAGTTTTTGAGATAATTCTTCTTCTTCTTCTTCATACGCAGTCAGACAGTAACCATTATTTTTTCGAAAAAAGCGGCGGTCATCCTAGGCTGTCGCCACTGCCATAGAGCTTGTCTTGCAGTTCCACTGGTGATGGCCACATCTGCTCTCTCTGATCCTCGTATGTTGGGCAGTTCTGCAGCAGATGTTCAGCAGTCATTTTACCAGTACCGCACGGGCATTCGTCGGTACCACCTATCTTCAATTTGTTGAATAGGTGGTACCTCAGTCTATTGTGGCCAGTGCGAAGTCTGAAGACAACGACCTGCTCTCTTCGGTTCAACTGGTAATAGGCATCGTTTTTGGTGTAACCAGTATGTTCGGTTTCCCATTTGGTCATGTATCTGGCTTTGATAAGCCGTTTTGACTCTTCGTACGTCATACTAGTATCTGTTTGTGGTAGTCTTGCACCTTCTTTTGCCAGTCTGTCTGCCTCCTCGTTGCCTTGGATGTTGTAGTGTGAAGGGACCCACTGTACCACTACCCTTTTTGGTGCGGACTGCTGGCACAGTTTGCAGAGTGCTGCTCTTAAGTCATTAAGCTCAGTGTTTTTGAGATACAAAAAAGATGAAGTTGAAAATTTATGAAAATCTCGGGAAAAAAATTGGGACTCGACCACTAGGCCTAGTTGCTTCGATAGAAAACCATGGAAACCACAACAACGTATCGATACTGTGTTTACAATATCTACACAACTGTTAGTTTCCAATTTAAACGTAGTTCTTTCATCTAAACAAACAAAATAAACAGATCTACTCGATAAAGATCTTTCCCAACAACCTACTTCACCTTTCGCAAAAAGTCGGCTTGCTCCAAACAGCGTATACAAAATTAAAACCGCTCAAAAGCCATTTGTAATCAAACATACGATACTTTAACCAGCAAAAAGTCGTGTAGATATGGAGACGTATTCGGCAGTAAAAATAAAATGGCTGTCGGAAGTGACTCCGTTCAACAACAAACAATTTTTCCGCACACCGTTTTTGTAAGCCGAGTTGATTAGTCCTCTTTTACCATTGGTGTGCTAAATGTTATATTTATGCTATGCATATAATGTGCTCCCTGTATCATTAACAGGTGTACAAAGGCGTTGTGCATGAGTACCCTGGCATGGTTAATGAGCTTGCATCTGGCCCAGTCATTGCTATGGAGCTTATAGGCAAGATCTCTGAGCAAGTCCCCATGGCTTTTCGTGAGCTGAGTGGCCCTATGGATCCTGTAAGTCTGGGGTTCGTTTCTGATGGGGGTGCCTGTGTATTTGTTATTGATTCTTTTTATTTTCTTATTTGTAGTGTTTAACCTTTTGCTTTCCAGTTTACAAAATTATGTATATTTTCTGTATCTGCATAATTTTTCAGCACGTCATGCCCCGACGTGGCTGTTGATTTTGAGAACCTCTAATTTTTTTGGGGGGAATTTTGTTTTGTGTGTCTAGAGCTATATATTAATAAAGAACTTGTTGGTGTTATTGTTGTAATTGTGTGTATGTTCATTTCTGAGATACAAGAAGATCAAGGTGATAGTGGTGAAAAATAGAACAAACATTTAGACTCACCTGGTAGCGGTGTCTCTTAGTTCATCATCATGTAGCATGTCCTTTTGTAGAACGTCGCTCCCATCACAGTCTGTCTGACAGAAACTAGTTCACTTGCCAAAACACCAGCCTCCGCCACAGTCATACTCAGGCATTCCTGGATATCTTGGTGCCATCGTCTTCTTGGTCTACCCCTTTCTCTTTTGCCTGGCACCATACCTTCCATCACCGTTCTCTCAAGACCATTGTGTCTCTTGATGTGACCAAAGTACTTGCATTTTCTAGCCAAAATGGAATTGATAAACCAGTTCTCTTTATGCTCAACTCTTGCCGAATGTCTGCATTTGTTTTTTTTGTCTGTCCAGGATATTCTGAGGATCTTTCTGTAACATTTTGACTCGAAGGATTCGATTCTTTGTCTAGAAGTTTTAGTAATCGTCCATGATTCACAGCCATAAGCTGCCAGAGGAAAAACACAGGCTCTCAAGACTTTTACTTTTATCATTTTGTTGGTGCCCTGCCATCATTTCTTCAGGCTGTTCAGTCTCTGCATTGCCATAGCTAGTCTTCTTCTGATTTTTTTCGAGCAGTCGCCATTTTTGTAAATTCTGAAGCCCAGATATTCAAAATGTGTGACCTGATCTATTTCCTCACAACCCACTGTAAATTTATGTTGACATTGCGTTTTGTCGGTGGTCATTATCTTTGTTTTATTTATGTTTATGAACAGGTTTTGATCTTTACTATGTCCATTTGTGACAGATTTAGTCTGGGAGACAAATTTTGTCTCCCAACGGACTTCCCACCGGGACCTGACCACTCAGTCGGCGATTACGCGGCGGATGGCGGAGTAATAGCGATGCCATCTTGCAAGTAGCGCAGACTAAGAAAATAGTCTCATGTTATAAAAAGCCTGGCGGGCCAGGAGCAAGGGGCTTTTTCTTACAATACGCGATTGGGGAACACGAAGCATTAGACTGCACGACTTGAGAAGACTAGGAGACAATTTTTGCAGAGAAGACTTCACACGATTTAGATAACGATGTGAAGGAAAGACGAACCTTAACATGATTTGAAAGAGGGAGGAACTTTACGTAACTTAGAAGAGGATCCTCACCTTAGACGACATCACAGAGAAGACGAACGTTACACAGTTTTTGCAGTGAAGATGAACGTTACACCATCTGCAGCAGATACGCTATGATACATGCAGAGACGTTACCCCATTTGCAGCAGATACGCTTCCACACATCTGCAGAAATATTACACGATTTTTTAAGAGTGAATCATTGAAGAGAGACAGTTGAGCGCCGCACACTAAGAGGTCACGAGCTACACGGTTTTTCCAGTTCTGATGTATTTACACGAGGTTGCCAAGCGGCCGACACCTTGAACGAGTTGACCACCTTACTTTGAAATGGATGTCACCTCGTCTGAGCTCCAGTTCAAGGTATTCCAAGTCTACACTTGTGAGTACCATTTAATTTAGGCTGGGGTGTGACCAGGGCCAGCTACGTGGACGATCCTCCGAGCAGTTGGCCATAATTGCCTGCTGTGGGAGTGAACGTTGCCATCTGGAGCGTGTGCTGACCCGCGACACGCTATCACGTGGCCAGTCGACTCCTGCTCAACACACGTCAATTCATACCTGCGGCTGCTGATTCGGTTTTTCCTGACACAAGACCAAGGGCGATTTATCTGGCTTGAGGTCGCAACATGAGGTACTAACCGGCGCTGTTTCGGCCATAATTCGGACTCGCGGTATGTCATGGCAGGCCAAGCACAGGAAAGGTGACTGTTGACAATAGTTTAGGTGTAGGAGTACATATTGTTAGGTTAGGTAATCCCTGGTTAGCAGTGAGTGAGTTGTGAATAGAAGAGTGCCACTTTGTAAGGAATAAAGAATTTGTTTATCTGAGTTTATTGTTAGATCATTCAGATTAAGGTGTGTAGATGAAGAGCGGCCTTAGTTAGATTAGGTAGATCAAGACCTTGTCCTCTCTGCTACACATTAACGGCTCAAAGTAGCTGCTCTAGCCCTTCTGCACTTCTTGATAGTATCACTGTGTTATCTACGTATCATAACTCTGGAATCTCGTACCCCCCAATCGTAAATGGGTTGAAACTTTCAATGTTCACATCTTCTCGAACATTTCTCATTATATATTCCGCATATATGTTGTACAGATAAGGTGAGAGGACACATCCCTGTTGGACTCCCTTTTGTACTGCAAACCAATCCGATGTTTGCCCAGATACTCGGACAGCGGCTTGTTGATCTTGGTATAATGTTTTAATGAGATTAACTATGTGCAAAGGAAACCCCATTTCCTTCATGATTCTCTACAGATTTTGATGTTTTACTGTGTCGAAGGCCTTAGTGTAATCAATGAAACATGTGTACAGTTCTACATTAAACTCTCTACATTTTTAATAGATATTCCTTAAATTGAATATGTGGTCTCGGGTCCCTCTGTCTTTCCTAAAACCTGCCTGGACTACGTGAATTTCAGATTCAAACCTTTTCTCTATCCTTCTTAACAGGATTCGCAAGAGTATCTTGCTAGCGTGGCTGATCAGCGCGATAGTTCGGTAGTTCGTGCACAGCTTCAGGTTGCCTTTTTTGGGAAGGGGAATACAAATTGATTTCTTCCATGCTTCTGGCCACTCTGCACTGTGCCATATCTGTTTATACAGCTTGTTATAGACTCGAGCACATGCCTCCCCTCCTGCTTGTATAAGCTCTGCTGGGATATCATCGCATCCTGGGGACTTTCCCTTTTTCAGGCTTTTAATTGCAGAGCGTACTTCTTCCAATGTTGGTTCAGGTTCTTTCTCTTCCTTTGGTAGGATTGTAACTGAGCGCTTTGTGCTATCTCCATATATGGTTCTGCAGTACTCTCTCCATCTGTTCAGTATGTATTTGGTTTCTGTTAATGTGTTATCCTCTTTGTCATTTATGACATGTGGAACCGGACGGAACTCCCTTGTCAGTGTTCTTATTGCTTTAAATGCATCTCTCTTTCTGCCTTAGTTAGGCAAAAAAAAAATTCCCTGAAAAAAATGCTACTATCAATGTTTACCGTAATGGCTATGTCTGTCACTTCGACTATAAACGTAATTATTCTGTCTACATAAACAAACTAAATAGATCTGCCTCAGTAAAATCTTTTTGCAAAAACTATGGTGCGATTTTATGCCATGGCCTGCTACAGTAGCCATGAAGGCCATCCTTTGTCACCAGCTGGCCAGTGATGCTCTGGCAAGAAGTTGGGAGGACCTAGCAGTGGATTTTCTTGCTGAAGACGGATGTGTTGAACCGAAAGGTGCAAATATCGCAGTCAAGGTGTAAACTAGCAACAAAACGCATTCTGTTTTCAGGACCACATCTTGCTACTTGCAAGGCTCTGTTCAGGGCTTGGGGTATTGTCAGATTGAGAACAATCGCAGAAGAAGAAATGGATTCTCAAATCACTCTGAAGAAACAAAAGATGGACTATATACGTGGAAGGGACGTTGTGATCATTGAAGAAATTCAACAGGAATTGAAACAATATCAAGAATGTATGTATAGACAGGCATAGAATTCTGTGGTTTGGTCATGAAACAAGAATGTCTCCAAACCTTCCAGTCGCTTGAGTCTGTAACACCAGACAGAGAATGTTCTTCTTCTTTGTACACTAAATACCAGTTTCTTCTTCGCACGCTAAATACCAATATCTTCTTCATACACTAAATACCAGTATCTTCTTCATACACTTTACACCAGTATCTTCTTCATCTTCAAACACTAAATACCAGTATCTTCTTCATCTTCATACACTAAATACCAGTATCTTCTTCATACACTAAATACCAATATCTTCTTCTTCGCACGCTAAATACCAATATCTTCTTCATACATTTTGCCCGGGCAGCGACTGTTAAACATACTCTTTTTGATTTCCAACTGCCAAGAGATTTTTAACGTACGCAGCACTGCACACCTGTGTCTAATCTCTACTACCCAGAGATTCTGGGAAATACCAGAAAGTCCACGTGAAAAAATCCAGGTCTCTACCGTGATTTGAACCCGCAACCTCCAGCACCGGAGGCCGACGTCTTACCTCGAGACCACTTGTTCTTACTTAAATAGGTCACATATAGATGGGGCCACTACTGTTGGTTATAACTAACCTTCTAGAAGATCATGATTTGTTTCCTACCTTGCCACAGGAGATTGCACGTCATCTTCGACCAAGAACACTGCGGGCTTTATTTGGAATCAATAAAGTCCAGAATGCTGTCCACTGTACAGACCTTCCTGAGGATGCTGCCTTGGAGGTTGGTGGTTTATCTACTATATTGTCAGACTGTCTCAACACATTAACTACCATGAACCAATTAGAGCGGCAAAAACATTTATCCACGTGTTCATGTTGAAATCACTTCTTGATTTCTTCTTTGACATTTGCCCTGAAAATGGCGGCGTGCCGTTGTGTTATATTTTTTGTGCCTTTCGGCCCAGCATATCCGGTTTTGGGCAGCTTTTTTGGGTACTGGGTTTACTTTCCCACTGCAATCCCTATTCACTTAGCCAGACTACATTGGTGAAGCCTGTTTCTAGGGTCTCTGCTTGGAGGTGGAATAGGGTCTTGGTCAGCTCTGGTTTGCTGACCCTGATGCAATCAGCCAGATATAAATCCCTGGCTGCTGTAAGCTCATTTATTGAGCTGTATCAATCTTTGTTTCACCTTCTGTAACCGAGGAGTGCATAGGCCATCAACCAACCCTCGTCAAGGAGCTCTGTTTGTGCAGTCTTTTCCACTGCCTTCCAGCTTTTTCCTGTTTTCTTTACTACTGTCTCCAGATCGCATCTCCGTGTATTCCTTGGTCTGCCTATGCCTCTCCTTCCCTGGGGGTTCCATGACAGGGATTGCCTGGTGATACTGGCCTGAGGCTTTCTTAATGTATGACCAATCCATCTCCACTTTCTTCCTAAGATTTTCTGCTCTAATTTACCTTGCCCCGTTCTCTCCCACAGTCTGTCGTTTGTAACTTTGTCAAACCATTTTCTACCAAGAATCTTTCTCAGGCATCTGTTGACAAAACACTGCAGTCTCCTGTCATTGCCTTGGGTCATCCTCCTGGTTTACACTCCATACAGCAGGACTGGCTTCACATTTGAATTGAAAATCCTTATTTTTGTCTTCCTTCTTATTTCCTTGGAGTTCCATATGAGTTTCAACATTCCTAATGCAACTCTTGCTTTTTGTATCCTTGTTTTTATATCCTCGTCTATCCCTCCTTCCTTGTTGAGGATACTTCCTAGGTATGTCAATACCTCTTCCAGTGGCATTCCTCTCAGCCTGATTGGTTCTGTGTTTGCTGCATTGACCCTAATAATTTTTGTCTTTTCCTCATGGATCTTCAAACCGTCTTGTTTAGGTGTATAATCCAGCCTATCCAGTTTCATTTGGCTTTGGCTGTGGGACAGAAGGGTTATATCATCCGCAAAATCCAGGTCCTCCAGCTGTTTATTCAAGGTCCACTGGATTCAATTTCTCTCATTTGTTGTTACTTTCATAATCCAGTCCACTGCCAGGACGAACAGGAAAGGCGACAGTAGGCAACACTATCGTACCCCTGATTTAATTTTGAATGGCTCTGTGAGTTGTCCTTCGTATATAACTCTACATTGCATACTTTCATACATCTATCTAATTATGTTTGTGAGCTTTTGAGGAATTCCATAGTGCCATTATGCTATGGGTTACTTTATAGTGCCTCAATAGTTTCCAGAGTATATCTCTATCCAAACTGTCGAAAGCCTTTTCATAATCAACAAAATTGATGTACAATTCCATTCCAATGATTGCTCCACAATTATCCGTAATGTGGCTAATCTCGTCAATGCATGATTTATTCTGTCTGAAGCCTGCCTGCTCATCCCTTATCTTGTTATCCGCTGCCTTTTTCAACCTTTCTAGTATTACTCTATTTAACACCTTTCCCGGCATTGATTATAACATTATTCCTCTATGGTTTTTGCATTCCTGTAAATCTCCTTTCTTAGGCAACTTCACCAGGTAGCCCTCTCTCCAAGCTTTTGGTAAGCTTTCTTGCTTCTAGATGGCTCCTATCAAGTTGTGGAGCATGTGAGTAGATGTTTCAACATCTGCTTTTATTGCGTCTTGTGTGGTATCCCATCAGGTCCTGCCGCTTTTCCGTTCCTTAGAAACTCAGTTGCCTTTGTAATCTCTTCTTTACTTGGATTATCACAGTTGATTGGCAGGTCCTCCTCTGCTGGTGGGATGTCTGGTGCTGGTCTGTTCAAAAGCTCTTCAAAGTATTCTACCCATCTTTTCTTCTGTTCTTCAAGGTTAATCTTTTCCCCAAGTTTATTTTTGATTGGTCTACCTTGTTGTTGATACTTTTCCGATAGTTTCTTGGGAGCCTCATATAGACTCATGTTTTGTGGGAAGGGGGGTGGGAAGCAGATGTGGCCTCAGACCACTCTTTAGTGATTGCGAAAGTACAGTTGAAGTTAAGGATAAACAGAACGATGCCAGTCAGCAGGCGACTAAACTGCGCACAATACCTGAAAGAAGATGATAAGAAAAACGAGCCCTGTATAACACTCAGGAATAAATATCAAGCACTGGAGCAGCTAGATAAAGAGGCCAGCATTGAGGATAGATGGAAACAAGTACAAAGTACATGGAAAACTGCATGCGAGGAAGTGCTAGGAATGAAGAAACATAAAGAATGGATAACAGCAGAAACAATTACTAAGATTGAGAATAACTTTGTGTATAACTTTTTTTTTTAGGGATATAACCACTGGGCAATGGGAGGGTACCACTGAGAATAGGGAGGTGGGCTGCTGATAAAAGGGGGTGGGCCCCCGATAAAAGGGGGTGGGCTGCTGATAAAATAGGGTGGGCTGCTGATAAAAGGCGGTGGGCCACTGATAAAATGGGGTGGGCTGCTGATAAAATGGGGTGGGCTGCTGATAAAAGGGGGTGGGCCACAGATAAAAGGGGGTGGGCCACTGATAAAAGGGGGTGGGCCACTGATAAAATGGGGTGGGCCACTGATAAAAGGGGGTGGGCTGCTGATAAAAGGTGGTGGGCCACTGATAAAAGGGGGTGGGCCACTGATAAAAGGGGGTGGGCTGCTGATAAAAGGGAGTGGGCCACTGATAAAAGGGGGTGGGCCACTGATAAAAGGGGGTGGGCTGCTGATAAAAGGGAGTGGGCCACTGATAAAAGGGGGTGGGCCACTGATAAAAGGGGGTGGGCTGCTGATAAAAGGGAGTGGGCTACTGATAAAAGGGGGTGGGTCACTGATAAAAGGGGGTGGGTCACTGATAAATGGGGTGGGGTGGGAGGAGAGGGGGCAACTTATAAAAGGTGAAATGCCACTGATAAAAAGGGAGTGGACCACTGAGTAAAGGGGTAGGTCTCTGATTTAAGGGGATGGGCCACTAAGAAAAGAGGAGCCACTGATAAAAGGGGGGAGTGGACAATGATAAAAGAGGGGTGGACCACTGATAAAAGAGGTTGGGCTAGTGATAAAAGAGGGTGGGGCACTAAGAAAAGAGAGGCCACTGATAAGGGGGGGGGGTGGAGAATGAGAATGATAAAAGAGGGGGGGGCACTGAGAAAAGGGAAGTGGAACACTAAGAAAGAGGGGATGAGCCATTGATTAAAGGCGGTGGACCACTGATAAAAATGGAGGTGGTCCACGGAAAAAAAGGGGAGAGGACCACTGAGAAAAGGGGAATGGATCACTGAGAAAAGGGAGTGGGCCACTGATAAAAGGAGAATGGATCACTGAGAAAAGGGAGTGGACCACGGAAACGTGGAATTGACCATTGAGAGAAAGGATCACTGAGCAAAATGTAACTGACCAATAAGTAAATGACAGTGATTCACAGATCAACAACTGTGGTCCACGGGGCAAAGGATAGCAGCACTGTACCTTACCAAACAAGTTGTATGAGACACCTAATGAGAGTTGTGTGTAATCCTGGCTAGCAAGTCACGTAAGTCTAATCACTATAGAAACCATGAAAACAGAGCACAGGTAAATGCACTGATGCATATTACCTGTAAAAGGATCAGCTGATGTGGTGGTTGCATGCATGATATGATCAGGCTTACTACCTGTGAAGTAAAATATTTTCTATGATTTCAGGTTGAATATTTCTTCCGAGTATTGGACCGCTGAGAGGAATACTGTCCATCTTTGTGTCAACCTAATTTTGTTTGGTCCAAATGTAAGACCGGGTCCAAAATTGTTTTTGGGTGTAGATTGTGATAATAATTCAAGTCCTTTGGTTGTGTTTGAACTGTTTTCATACGAGTGTGTTGACCTTAGGTGAATGTTGTTGACCTTAGGTGAATGTTGTTGACCTTAGGTGAATGTTGTTGACCTTAGGTGAATGTTGTTGACCTTAGGTGAATGTTGTTGACCTTAGGTGAATGATGTTGAGAGGGGAGTGACTGCGGCTAACATTAAGATCTGTGTTGATTTATCAGAGCCTTGGCCAGTGTGTTTGTTCATTGTTTGTTTAGTGTCTGTTTATTGTTTGTCTATTGTTTGTCTATTGTCTGTTTATTGTCTGTCTATTCTTTGCTTATTGTTTGTCTATTGTCTGCTCATTATTTGTATATATTGTCTGCTTATTGTTGGTTTATTGTTGTATATTCACTGTAAGCCTATTGTTTGCTTTTTGGCAGTCTATTGTCTTGTTATTTTTTGTGTGTATATTGTCTTTTTGTTGTTTTCTATTATTTGATTATTGTTTGTCTATTGTCGGTTTATTACTTGTTTAATTTCTGTTTATTACTTGTCTATTGTCTGTTTATTTTCTTATTGCTAGTTTAGTGTGTTGTTGCATACAACTTTAACCATTGAGACAGTTTTTGTTATTTAGGTATTTTCGCCACATGTTGCCGAGACACGACTCTTTCACTGTTGACTGAGTCCTTTTGGTGTGAGACCATATACCATGGTGGCAATGTTTTCAGAACTGGCATCTGTCAATTTTCAATTTTAAAACAAATGTGTGGCTGAAAATGATATTATATAATAGGTGTGTGAGGGGAGGGATAAATAGAGAAGAGGAGAGCATGAAGAGACCTGCGGAACAATGGTCAGAAACGTATAAATCTGAAATTAAAGGAACTATAAATGTAACTGTCAAATAGATTTACATCTTCAAATGTCAGCAATTAAAAGTTGATTGATATATTCATCTTCAGCGTTCATTCTGAAAAGGGCATTGTGATGTTGGGTAGTAGTTTACAGCGAAGCTACGATATCTGCACCTTTTGGTCTGAGACATCTGGTTTCAGCTGGATGTTTTAGGTAACGGATTTGTCTTCTCACTGGAATTCTTATTCTCTTAGCCAGACTACACCAGTGCAGCCTGTTTCCAGGGTCGGTCAGCTGGAGGTGGAATATGGTCTCTGATTCACTGAACCTGATGCAAGCAGCTCACCATGAGTAATTGGTTGCTTAGCCCATTCACTGTGCTGTATCTTATTAGCCCATTCACTGTGCTGTATCTTATTAGCCCATTCACTGTGCTGTATCTTATTAGCCCATTTACTGTGCTGTATCTTATTAGCCCATTCACTGTGCTGTATCCTATTAGCCCATTTACTGTGCTGTATCCTATTAGCCCAGTTACTGTGCTGGATCTTATTAGTCCATTCACTGTGCTGTATCTTATTAGCCCAGTTACTGTGCTGGATCTTATTAGTCCATTTACTGTGCTGTATCTTATTAGCCCATTCACTGTGCTGTATCCTTTTAGCCCAGTCATTGTGCTGTATGTTATTAGCCCACTCACTGTGCTGTATCAGCCCTGAATGGATTCAAACAAACATGTTATAAACTATCAACCACATGGTAGTAGTGGCAGAACTGCTTGAAATCAGTGTCTTAAATACATTTGATCAAATAACATATTTTGGGTTAAATTCATTTATTGTTTTACAAGCTTTTGAATGTAACATTCAAGGCAACGAGGAGGCAGACAGACTGGCAAAAGATGGTGGAAGGTTACCACAACCAGTTTCAAGTGTTGCCTACGAAGAGTCTAAAAAGGTTTATTATGGCCAGATACATGGCCAAATGGGAAACAAAGCATCCTGGCTACACAAGAAATTATGCTTATTACCAGTTGAACAGAAGAGAGCAGGTTGTGGTCTTCAGACTCCGCACAGGCCACAACAGACTGAGGTACCATCTATTCAATAAACTGAAAATAGATGCTACCGATGAATGCGCCTGTGGTACAGGGAAAATGTCCCCCAAACATCTGCAAAATTGTCCGACATACGAGGACCAGAGAAAGCACATGTGGCCATCACCAGTCACAGTACTAGACAAGCTCTATGGCAGTGTCGACAGTCTCACGATGACTGCTGCTTTCTTTGAACAAATTCGAGTTGACGTCTGACAACGTACGAAGAACAAGAACAACATTTTGAATGAACTTTTATGTTTTGTTGTTGGTATTTGACCCTGCTCTGTAGAAACTTTAAGCCATACAAACTTTAGGAAATAGGTACAAGTCAATTAAAAAGGAAAAATACAACTCAACCATGAAAGATAGAAGAAGTTCACATGTCGAGAGGACTAATGTGTACAAGATTGAGCAGATGGCCCAGGAATAGAAGGCTTGATGTGGATGTGGAAGTCTTGTGCTTCCACCACAGGGAGCTCAAAATGTGTTGATGATGATGATAGCATGCAGTGGTTGAACTCATCTCGCCACTATAAGATACCTCCAGGAATCTTCATGACGGATATAGAGTGTGATACGGAATTCGTCCAGAGTTGATCAGTGATTCGGTTTCTAATAGCTGAAGGATGTCGACCAGTTGACATTCATCACAGAATGCAGGCAGTGTATGGTGACAAAAGTGTGTTGAAGACAACAGTGAAGAACTGAACAACGATTTTTAAAGAAGGACGTGAGTTAACTAAAGATCTCCGAGACCAGGTCAGGCGCATATTGTTGTGTCAGAAGATGTCATCGCCAATAATTGATGCCACAATTCGGGTGGACCTTCGCCGGAGCTTACGCTCACCACACTTTTGTCACCACACACTGCCTGCATTCTGCGATAAATGTCAACTGGTCTACATCCTTCGGCTGTTAGAAACCAAATCACCGCTCGCTGATCAACTCTAGACGAATTCCATATCATCCCCGCCATGTTTTCAACGATCTGCTGAGGAAACTATGAGTTGGAGTATAATTAAATTTGGCAAAATTGATGGTTGGTATGTGCTGTTTACACCAGAAGTGACGTCATCATGCGCATCGTACGCATGTTCACTTGGTGCAGTTAGGTCCGGTTTCATTTGAACACACCTTGTAATATTGATTTACAAACTAATTCTCCCTACATAACCAGGGATTGTCAGAAATACTTGCCATGTCACAACCAACAGACCTGTTGATATTTTAATGACAGAAACAAAAAAAATTGACACCCATATTATGTACATTGTACAGCAATTTCAGAGCGGAGGCAGAGGCACTGAGGGCGGCAGTGGAAGAAATGGTGACACACAATGAAAATGAAAGCCATATAGTCCTGCTTACAGATGCTCTCGCCGTAGTCACAGCGCTAAAAAGCCAGAAAAACACTGAGCTTAATGACTTAAGAGCAGCACTCTGCAAACTGTGCCAGCAGTCCGCACCAAAAAGGGTAGTGGTACAGTGGGTCCCATCACACTGCAACATCCAAGGCAACGAGGAGGCAGACAGACTGGCAAAAGAAGGTGCAAGACTACCACAAACAGATACTAGTATGACGTACGAAGAGTCAAAACGGCTTATCAAAGCCAGATACATGACCAAATGGGAAACCGAACATACTGGTTACACCAAAAACGATGCCTATTACCAGTTGAACCGAAGAGAGCAGGTCATTGTCTTCAGACTTCGCACTGGCCACAATAGACTGAGGTACCACCTATTCAACAAATTGAAGATAGGTGGTACCGACGAATGCCCGTGCGGTACTGGTAAAATGATCGCTGAACATCTGCTGCAGAACTGCCCGACATACGAGGATCAGAGAGAGCAGATGTGGCCATCACCAGTGGAACTGCAAGAAAAGCTCTATGGCAGTGGCGACAGCCTCAGGATGACCGCCGCTTTTTTCGAAAAAATAATGGTTACTGTCTGACTGCGTACGAAGAAGAAGAAGAAGATATCCCCCTTCGCCGATTCTTTTGTAACGTAGCAGAGTCGCAACAGTCAAGCTCCACTGATTTCAAGCTGCAAGTCACTCCCCGCCGGTTTTCCTAAATTCTAGCACGTCTACGAACCGGGTTTAAACAAAGTGGGTTCAAGTGTCATTGCAAGTATGTCGCAAGAGGCATTAACAAGGGAGGTGTGTTATGGGGGCATTGCTATGAAACCGCCACTGTAAGTACTCAGATAATTTTATGTTCGTCCATCACTTGAGATTAAGTGATGAAGACCACTCTCTGTTCAGCCGTATGGACAACCGTTTCCTTTTGTTATGTCCTCTGAAATGGGTGACTTGCACGGTGATTTGGATTAAAGTGAGGCAGTTTTCCGCAATATCTCAACCTCACTCAATCGTCCTAAGCAACCTTTGGCAAGTGGCAAGACATTATCAAGACGACTGGAGAAAGCACAATGTGCAGATCTTTCCTTACGGTTTACTCCCGAAGCCTTTCCCGTAAACAGGTTTTCCGCAAGACAGCGGGGTATAGAGGCTCCCTGTAAGTGGCTAGGTATGGTGGTACATACTTTCTTTCAGTGTCCTGGGTACCACGTCAGACATCATGTTTCCAATGCTTGGATTGCCTTGTTGTCATTCCCCGTCAACATATCATCCATAGTACATGTTTCCAGAAGGTTTGGGCATGTCTCATCATCCCTGTATCCCCATCGCTTTAAGTTCTTCCTGCATTATGATATACTAGTTCGGAGTCCATTTAGTGACTTTCATGTTGCGTAAGGCAAGGGGTGTACAGGTGTAGGTTTGCCCCGCACTCGATCCAGGGAAACTGCGTTATTTTGTTATGATGCGTTGTCCAGTACTAGTCTGTAGGGGTTGTGTTGATTGTTACAAGAAACTTCGTCTTGATTTTCATCTTGTGCAATGCACTTGGTCTCCAAGTATATGGTGCCTTGGGTAATTTGCATGCTTCTGTCTTTAAGTTTCTTATGCAATATTTTTTCGCGTCTCAAGCGGTGCTACGCCGATTATGTGATTTATTTTTTTCTCCAGTTGGAGTTGGTTTTAGGGACACTGTAACTACTTGACCAGTCTCATTTAATGCTGTGTCAATCAGTTTAACACGTGCATAGTTTTACCAAACAGGCGTGGCGTACTTGGTTGAGGGGACCCACAGGGGGAGTTCTGATGTGCGGAGGACACATGGCTGTGCTATTCATGTTGTGCCAATCAATATTAGGATATTATTTCTCGCATGTACCCTCAGTATCGTTTCATAGCAGTGTAACACGTAAGACAGCGTGCGATCCAACTTCATATTCGGGTAGTTGGGAGTCGTACTGTGTTCCAGCTACTGTCCTTGACATTTAATCTGTACTTTTCTTTTCGCCTCCTTAATTCTGAGGTGGAAAGCACATACTTGCGTTTTACTGGGGCGGCAGGCCTGTGTCTCACTTAAAGCAAATGTGTGAATAATCATCATGTTCAACTACTTCTACGGGATCAAGATGCTGATCAGCGAATGAGCTGCAGTGGCCAGCGACCCATAGCTGACTGCTAGCGTCAGGGCCAGCGAACCATAGCTGCCAAGATCCTTCTACACCTCCACGCGGTGATCCTGGATAACTTGCTGCAGCAGGGCAGACTGGCTAAGGAGAAGGGATCGAAGAGGGAATGCTAACCCGGCACTCAAAAAATGCTTGCTGAAGTCGGATCTGTTGGACCGAAAGGTAAACTACAACACAACGCATTCCGTTCTCTGGACTACATTCTGCTCCAAACCCTTTCAGGGTTTGGTAGTGGGAGATTGAGAACGTTCAGGGTTTGGTAGTGGGAGATTGAGAACGTTCAGGGTTTGGTAGTGGGAGATTGAGAACGTTCAGGGTTTGGTAGTGGGAGATTGAGAACGTTCAGGGTTTGGTAGTGGGAGATTGAGAACGTTCAGGGTTTGGTAGTGGGAGATTGAGAACGTTCAGGGTTTGGAAGTGGGAGATTGAGAACGTTCAGGGTTTGGTAGTGGGAGATTGAGAACGTTCAGGGTTTGGTAGTGGGAGATTGAGAACGTTCAGGGTTTGGTAGTGGGAGATTGAGAACGTTCAGGGTTTGGTAGTGGGAGATTGAGAACGTTCAGGGTTTGGTAGTGGGAGATTGAGAACGTTCAGGGTTTGGTAGTGGGAGATTGAGAACGTTTAGGGTTTGGTAGTGGGAGATTGAGAACGTTCAGGGCTTGGTAGTGGGAGATTGAGAACGTTCAGGGTTTGGTAGTGGGAGATTGAGAACGTTCAGGGTTTGGTAGTGGGAGATTGAGAACGTTCAGGGCTTGGTAGTGGGAGATTGAGAACGTTAAGGGTTTGGTAGTGGGAGATTGAGAACGTTCAGGGCTTGGTAGTGGGAGATTGAGAACGTTCAGGGTTTGGTAGTGGGAGATTGAGAACGTTCAGGGTTTGGTAGTGGGAGATTGAGAACGTTCAGGGTTTGGTAGTGGGAGATTGAGAACGTTCAGGGTTTGGTAGTGGGAGATTGAGAACGTTCAGGAGTTGGTAGCGGGAGATTGAGAACGTTCAGGGTTTGGTAGTGGGAGATTGAGAACGTTCAGGAGTTGGTAGCGGGAGATTGAGAACGTTTAGGGTTTGGTAGTGGGAGATTGAGAACGTTCAGGGTTTGGTAGTGGGAGATTGAGAACGTTCAGGGTTTGGTAGTGGGAGATTGAGAACGTTCAGGGTTTGGTAGTGGGAGATTGAGAACGTTCAGGGTTTGGTAGTGGGAGATTGAGAACGTTCAGGGTTTGGTAGTGGGAGATTGAGAACGTTCAGGGTTTGGTAGTGGGAGATTGAGAACGTTCAGGGTTTGGTAGTGGGAGATTGAGAACGTTCAGGGCTTGGTAGAGGGAGATTGAGAACGTTCAGGGCTTGGTAGTGGGAGATTGAGAACGTTCAGGGCTTGGTAGAGGGAGATTGAGAACGTTCAGGGCTTGGTAGCGGGAGATTGAGAACGTTCAGGGTTTGGTAGTGGGAGATTGAGAACGTTCAGGGTTTGGTAGTGGGAGATTGAGAACGTTCAGGGTTTGGTAGTGGGAGATTGAGACCGTTCAGGGTTTGGTAGTGGGAGATTGAGAACGTTCAGGGTTTGGTAGTGGGAGATTGAGAACGTTCAGGGTTTGGTAGTGGGAGATTGAGAACGTTCAGGGTTTGGTAGTGGGAGATTGAGAACGTTCAGGGTTTGGTAGTGGGAGATTGAGAACGTTCAGGGCATGGTGGAGGGAGATTGAGAACGTTCAGGGCTTGGTAGTGGGAGATTGAGAACGTTCAGGGCTTGGTAGAGGGAGATTGAGAACGTTCAGGGCTTGGTAGCGGGAGATTGAGAACGTTCAGGGTTTGGTAGTGGGAGATTGACAACGTTCAGGGTTTGGTAGTGGGAGATTGAGAACGTTCAGGGCTTGGTAGTGGGAGATTGAGAACGTTCAGGGTTTGGTAGTGGGAGATTGAGAACGTTCAGGGTTTGGTAGTGGGAGATTGAGAACGTTCAGGGTTTGGTAGTGGGAGATTGAGAACGTTCAGGGTTTGGTAGTTGGAGATTGAGAACGTTCAGGGTTTGGTAGTGGGAGATTGAGAACGTTCAGGGTTTGGTAGTGGGAGATTGAGAACGTTCAGGGCTTGGTAGAGGGAGATTGAGAACGTTCAGGGCTTGGTAGTGGGAGATTGAGAACGTTCATTGCTTGGTAGAGGGAGATTGAGAACGTTCAGGGCTTGGTAGCGGGAGATTGAGAACGTTCAGGGTTTGGTAGTGGGAGATTGAGAACGTTTAGGGTTTGGTAGTAGGAGATTGAGAACGTTCAGGGTTTGGTAGTGGGAGATTGAGAACGTTCAGGGTTTGGTAGTGGGAGTGAGAGAACGTTCAGGGCTTGGTAGTGGGAGATTGAGAACGTTCAGGGTTTGGTAGTGGGAGATTGAGAACGTTCAGGGCTTGGTAGTGGGAGTGAGAGAACGTTCAGGGTTTGGTAGTGGGAGATTGAGAACGTTCAGGGCTTGGTAGTGGGAGATTGAGAACGTTCAGGGCTTGGTAGTGGGAGTGAGAGAACGTTCAGGGCTTGGTAGTGGGAGATTGAGAACGTTCAGGGCTTGGTAGTGGGAGATTGAGAACGTTCAGGGCTTGGTAGTGGGAGTGAGAGAACGTTCAGGGCTTGGTAGTGGGAGTGAGAGAACGTTCAGGGCTTGGTAGTGGGAGTGAGAGAACGTTCAGGGTTTGGTAGTGGGAGATTGAGAACGTTCATGGTTTGGTAGAGGGAGATTGAGAACGTTCAGGGTTTGGTAGTGGGAGATTGAGAACGTTCAGGGTTTGGTAGTGGGCGATTGAGAACGTTCAGGGTTTGGTAGTGGGAGTGCGAGAACGTTCAGGGTTTGGTAGTGGGAGATTGAGAACGTTCAGGGTTTGGTAGTGGGAGTGAGAGAACGTTCAGGGTTTGGTAGTGGGAGTGAGAGAACGTTCAGGGTTTGGTAGTGGGAGTAAGAGAACGTTCAGGGTTTGGTAGTGGGAGATTGAGAACGTTCAGGGTTTGGTAGTGGGAGATTGAGAACGTTCAGGGTTTGGTAGTGGGAGTGAGAGAACGTTCAGGGTTTGGTAGTGGGAGTGAGAGAACGTTCAGGGTTTGGTAGTGGGAGATTGAGAACGTTCAGGGTTTGGTAGTGGGAGATTGAGAACGTTCAGGGTTTGGTAGTGGGAGTGAGAGAACGTTCAGGGTTTGGTAGTGGGAGATTGAGAACGTTCAGGGTTTGGTAGTGGGAGTGAGAGAACGTTCAGAGTTTGGTAGTGGGAGTGAGAGAACGTTCAGGGTTTGGTAGTGGGAGTGAGAGAACGTTCAGGGTTTGGTAGTGGGAGTGAGAGAACGTTCGGGGTTTGGTAGTGGGAGTGAGAGAACGTTTAGGGTTTGGTAGTGGGAGATTGAGAACGTTCAGGGTTTGGTAGTGGGAGTGAGAGAACGTTCAGGGTTTGGTAGTGGGAGTGAGAGAACGTTCAGGGTTTGGTAGTGGGAGTGAGAGAACGTTTAGGGTTTGGTAGTGGGAGTGAGAGAACGTTCAGGGTTTGGTAGTGGGAGATTGAGAACGTTCAGGGTTTGGTAGTGGGAGATTGAGAACGTTCAGGGTTAGGTAGTGGGAGTGAGAGAACGTTCAGGGTTTGGTAGTGGGAGTGAGAGAACGTTCAGGGTTTGGTAGTGGGAGATTGAGAACGTTCAGGGCTTGGTGGAGGGAGATTGAGAACGTTCAGGGCTTGGTAGTGGGAGATTGAGAACGTTCAGGGCTTGGTAGAGGGAGATTGAGAACGTTCAGGGCTTGGTAGCGGGAGATTGAGAACGTTCAGGGTTTGGTAGTGGGAGATTGACAACGTTCAGGGTTTGGTAGTGGGAGATTGAGAACGTTCAGGGCTTGGTAGTGGGAGATTGAGAACGTTCAGGGTTTGGTAGTGGGAGATTGAGAACGTTCAGGGTTTGGTAGTGGGAGATTGAGAACGTTCAGGGTTTGGTAGTGGGAGATTGAGAACGTTCAGGGTTTGGTAGTTGGAGATTGAGAACGTTCAGGGTTTGGTAGTGGGAGATTGAGAACGTTCAGGGTTTGGTAGTGGGAGATTGAGAACGTTCAGGGCTTGGTAGAGGGAGATTGAGAACGTTCAGGGCTTGGTAGTGGGAGATTGAGAACGTTCAGGGCTTGGTAGAGGGAGATTGAGAACGTTCAGGGCTTGGTAGCGGGAGATTGAGAACGTTCAGGGTTTGGTAGTGGGAGATTGAGAACGTTTAGGGTTTGGTAGTAGGAGATTGAGAACGTTCAGGGTTTGGTAGTGGGAGATTGAGAACGTTCAGGGTTTGGTAGTGGGAGTGAGGGAACGTTCAGGGCTTGGTAGTGGGAGATTGAGAACGTTCAGGGTTTGGTAGTGGGAGATCGAGAACGTTCAGGGCTTGGTAGTGGGAGTGAGAGAACGTTCAGGGTTTGGTAGTGGGAGATTGAGAACGTTCAGGGCTTGGTAGTGGGAGTGAGAGAACGTTCAGGGCTTGGTAGTGGGAGATTGAGAACGTTCAGGGCTTGGTAGTGGGAGATTGAGAACGTTCAGGGCTTGGTAGTGGGAGTGAGAGAACGTTCAGGGCTTGGTAGTGGGAGTGAGAGAACGTTCAGGGCTTGGTAGTGGGAGTGAGAGAACGTTCAGGGTTTGGTAGTGGGAGATTGAGAACGTTCAGGGTTTGGTAGAGGGAGATTGAGAACGTTCAGGGTTTGGTAGTGGGAGATTGAGAACGTTCAGGGCTTGGTAGTGGGAGTGAGAGAACGTTCAGGGCTTGGTAGTGGGAGTGAGAGAACGTTCAGGGCTTGGTAGTGGGAGTGAGAGAACGTTCAGGGTTTGGTAGTGGGAGATTGAGAACGTTCAGGGTTTGGTAGAGGGAGATTGAGAACGTTCAGGGTTTGGTAGTGGGAGATTGAGAACGTTCAGGGTTTGGTAGTGGGCGATTGAGAACGTTCAGGGTTTGGTAGTGGGAGTGAGAGAACGTTCAGGGTTTGGTAGTGGGAGTGAGAGAACGTTCAGGGTTTGGTAGTGGGAGTGAGAGAACGTTCAGGGTTTGGTAGTGGGAGTGAGAGAACGTTCAGGGTTTGGTAGTGGGAGATTGAGAACGTTCAGGGTTTGGTAGTGGGAGTGAGAGAACGTTCAGGGTTTGGTAGTGGGAGTGAGAGAACGTTCAGGGTTTGGTAGTGGGAGATTGAGAACGTTCAGGGTTTGGTAGTGGGAGTGAGAGAACGTTCAGGGTTTGGTAGTGGGAGATTGAGAACGTTCAGGGTTTGGTAGTGGGAGTGAGAGAACGTTCAGGGTTTGGTAGTGGGAGTGAGAGAACGTTCAGGGTTTGGTAGTGGGAGTGAGAGAACGTTCAGGGTTTGGTAGTGGGAGATTGAGAACGTTCAGGGTTTGGTAGTGGGAGATTGAGAACGTTCAGGGTTTGGTAGTGGGAGATTGAGAACGTTCAGGGTTTGGTAGTGGGAGTGAGAGAACGTTCAGGGTTTGGTAGTGGGAGATTGAGAACGTTCAGGGTTTGGTAGTGGGAGATTGAGAACGTTCAGGGTTTGGTAGTGGGAGATTGAGAACGTTCAGGGTTTGGTAGTGGGAGATTGAGAACGTTCAGGGTTTGGTAGTGGGAGATTGAGAACGTTCAGGGTTTGGTAGTGGGAGATTGAGAACGTTCAGGGTTTGGTAGTGGGAGATTGAGAACGTTCAGGGTTTGGTAGTGGGAGATTGAGAACGTTTAGGGTTTGGTAGTGGGAGATTGAGAACGTTCAGGGCTTGGTAGTGGGAGATTGAGAACGTTCAGGGTTTGGTAGTGGGAGATTGAGAACGTTCAGGGTTTGGTAGTGGGAGATTGAGAACGTTCAGGGCTTGGTAGTGGGAGATTGAGAACGTTAAGGGTTTGGTAGTGGGAGATTGAGAACGTTCAGGGCTTGGTAGTGGGAGATTGAGAACGTTCAGGGTTTGGTAGTGGGAGATTGAGAACGTTCAGGGTTTGGTAGTGGGAGATTGAGAACGTTCAGGGTTTGGTAGTGGGAGATTGAGAACGTTCAGGGTTTGGTAGTGGGAGATTGAGAACGTTCAGGAGTTGGTAGCGGGAGATTGAGAACGTTCAGGGTTTGGTAGTGGGAGATTGAGAACGTTCAGGAGTTGGTAGCGGGAGATTGAGAACGTTTAGGGTTTGGTAGTGGGAGATTGAGAACGTTCAGGGTTTGGTAGTGGGAGATTGAGAACGTTCAGGGTTTGGTAGTGGGAGATTGAGAACGTTCAGGGTTTGGTAGTGGGAGATTGAGAACGTTCAGGGTTTGGTAGTGGGAGATTGAGAACGTTCAGGGTTTGGTAGTGGGAGATTGAGAACGTTCAGGGTTTGGTAGTGGGAGATTGAGAACGTTCAGGGTTTGGTAGTGGGAGATTGAGAACGTTCAGGGCTTGGTAGAGGGAGATTGAGAACGTTCAGGGCTTGGTAGTGGGAGATTGAGAACGTTCAGGGCTTGGTAGAGGGAGATTGAGAACGTTCAGGGCTTGGTAGCGGGAGATTGAGAACGTTCAGGGTTTGGTAGTGGGAGATTGAGAACGTTCAGGGTTTGGTAGTGGGAGATTGAGAACGTTCAGGGTTTGGTAGTGGGAGATTGAGACCGTTCAGGGCTTGGTAGTGGGAGTGAGAGAACGTTCAGGGCTTGGTAGTGGGAGTGAGAGAACGTTCAGGGCTTGGTAGTGGGAGATTGAGAACGTTCAGGGTTTGGTAGTGGGAGATTGAGAACGTTCAGGGTTTGGTAGAGGGAGATTGAGAACGTTCAGGGTTTGGTAGTGGGAGATTGAGAACGTTCAGGGCTTGGTAGTGGGAGTGAGAGAACGTTCAGGGCTTGGTAGTGGGAGTGAGAGAACGTTCAGGGCTTGGTAGTGGGAGTGAGAGAACGTTCAGGGTTTGGTAGTGGGAGATTGAGAACGTTCAGGGTTTGGTAGAGGGAGATTGAGAACGTTCAGGGTTTGGTAGTGGGAGATTGAGAACGTTCAGGGTTTGGTAGTGGGCGATTGAGAACGTTCAGGGTTTGGTAGTGGGAGTGAGAGAACGTTCAGGGTTTGGTAGTGGGAGTGAGAGAACGTTCAGGGTTTGGTAGTGGGAGTGAGAGAACGTTCAGGGTTTGGTAGTGGGAGTGAGAGAACGTTCAGGGTTTGGTAGTGGGAGATTGAGAACGTTCAGGGTTTGGTAGTGGGAGTGAGAGAACGTTCAGGGTTTGGTAGTGGGAGTGAGAGAACGTTCAGGGTTTGGTAGTGGGAGATTGAGAACGTTCAGGGTTTGGTAGTGGGAGTGAGAGAACGTTCAGGGTTTGGTAGTGGGAGATTGAGAACGTTCAGGGTTTGGTAGTGGGAGTGAGAGAACGTTCAGGGTTTGGTAGTGGGAGTGAGAGAACGTTCAGGGTTTGGTAGTGGGAGTGAGAGAACGTTCAGGGTTTGGTAGTGGGAGATTGAGAACGTTCAGGGTTTGGTAGTGGGAGATTGAGAACGTTCAGGGTTTGGTAGTGGGAGTGAGAGAACGTTCAGGGTTTGGTAGTGGGAGTGAGAGAACGTTCAGGGTTTGGTAGTGGGAGATTGAGAACGTTCAGGGTTTGGTAGTGGGAGATTGAGAACGTTCAGGGTTTGGTAGTGGGAGATTGAGAACGTTCAGGGTTTGGTAGTGGGAGATTGAGAACGTTCAGGGTTTGGTAGTGGGAGATTGAGAACGTTCAGGGTTTGGTAGTGGGAGATTGAGAACGTTCAGGGTTTGGTAGTGGGAGATTGAGAACGTTCAGGGTTTGGTAGTGGGAGATTGAGAACGTTTAGGGTTTGGTAGTGGGAGATTGAGAACGTTCAGGGCTTGGTAGTGGGAGATTGAGAACGTTCAGGGTTTGGTAGTGGGAGATTGAGAACGTTCAGGGTTTGGTAGTGGGAGATTGAGAACGTTCAGGGCTTGGTAGTGGGAGATTGAGAACGTTAAGGGTTTGGTAGTGGGAGATTGAGAACGTTCAGGGCTTGGTAGTGGGAGATTGAGAACGTTCAGGGTTTGGTAGTGGGAGATTGAGAACGTTCAGGGTTTGGTAGTGGGAGATTGAGAACGTTCAGGGTTTGGTAGTGGGAGATTGAGAACGTTCAGGGTTTGGTAGTGGGAGATTGAGAACGTTCAGGAGTTGGTAGCGGGAGATTGAGAACGTTCAGGGTTTGGTAGTGGGAGATTGAGAACGTTCAGGAGTTGGTAGCGGGAGATTGAGAACGTTTAGGGTTTGGTAGTGGGAGATTGAGAACGTTCAGGGTTTGGTAGTGGGAGATTGAGAACGTTCAGGGTTTGGTAGTGGGAGATTGAGAACGTTCAGGGTTTGGTAGTGGGAGATTGAGAACGTTCAGGGTTTGGTAGTGGGAGATTGAGAACGTTCAGGGTTTGGTAGTGGGAGATTGAGAACGTTCAGGGTTTGGTAGTGGGAGATTGAGAACGTTCAGGGTTTGGTAGTGGGAGATTGAGAACGTTCAGGGCTTGGTAGAGGGAGATTGAGAACGTTCAGGGCTTGGTAGTGGGAGATTGAGAACGTTCAGGGCTTGGTAGAGGGAGATTGAGAACGTTCAGGGCTTGGTAGCGGGAGATTGAGAACGTTCAGGGTTTGGTAGTGGGAGATTGAGAACGTTCAGGGTTTGGTAGTGGGAGATTGAGAACGTTCAGGGTTTGGTAGTGGGAGATTGAGACCGTTCAGGGTTTGGTAGTGGGAGATTGAGAACGTTCAGGGTTTGGTAGTGGGAGATTGAGAACGTTCAGGGTTTGGTAGTGGGAGATTGAGAACGTTCAGGGTTTGGTAGTGGGAGATTGAGAACGTTCAGGGTTTGGTAGTGGGAGATTGAGAACGTTCAGGGCTTGGTGGAGGGAGATTGAGAACGTTCAGGGCTTGGTAGTGGGAGATTGAGAACGTTCAGGGCTTGGTAGAGGGAGATTGAGAACGTTCAGGGCTTGGTAGCGGGAGATTGAGAACGTTCAGGGTTTGGTAGTGGGAGATTGACAACGTTCAGGGTTTGGTAGTGGGAGATTGAGAACGTTCAGGGCTTGGTAGTGGGAGATTGAGAACGTTCAGGGTTTGGTAGTGGGAGATTGAGAACGTTCAGGGTTTGGTAGTGGGAGATTGAGAACGTTCAGGGTTTGGTAGTGGGAGATTGAGAACGTTCAGGGTTTGGTAGTTGGAGATTGAGAACGTTCAGGGTTTGGTAGTGGGAGATTGAGAACGTTCAGGGTTTGGTAGTGGGAGATTGAGAACGTTCAGGGCTTGGTAGAGGGAGATTGAGAACGTTCAGGGCTTGGTAGTGGGAGATTGAGAACGTTCAGGGCTTGGTAGAGGGAGATTGAGAACGTTCAGGGCTTGGTAGCGGGAGATTGAGAACGTTCAGGGTTTGGTAGTGGGAGATTGAGAACGTTTAGGGTTTGGTAGTAGGAGATTGAGAACGTTCAGGGTTTGGTAGTGGGAGATTGAGAACGTTCAGGGTTTGGTAGTGGGAGTGAGAGAACGTTCAGGGCTTGGTAGTGGGAGATTGAGAACGTTCAGGGTTTGGTAGTGGGAGATTGAGAACGTTCAGGGCTTGGTAGTGGGAGTGAGAGAACGTTCAGGGTTTGGTAGTGGGAGATTGAGAACGTTCAGGGCTTGGTAGTGGGAGATTGAGAACGTTCAGGGCTTGGTAGTGGGAGTGAGAGAACGTTCAGGGCTTGGTAGTGGGAGATTGAGAACGTTCAGGGCTTGGTAGTGGGAGATTGAGAACGTTCAGGGCTTGGTAGTGGGAGTGAGAGAACGTTCAGGGCTTGGTAGTGGGAGTGAGAGAACGTTCAGGGCTTGGTAGTGGGAGTGAGAGAACGTTCAGGGTTTGGTAGTGGGAGATTGAGAACGTTCAGGGTTTGGTAGAGGGAGATTGAGAACGTTCAGGGTTTGGTAGTGGGAGATTGAGAACGTTCAGGGTTTGGTAGTGGGCGATTGAGAACGTTCAGGGTTTGGTAGTGGGAGTGAGAGAACGTTCAGGGTTTGGTAGTGGGAGTGAGAGAACGTTCAGGGCTTGGTAGTGGGAGTGAGAGAACGTTCAGGGTTTGGTAGTGGGAGTGAGAGAACGTTCAGGGTTTGGTAGTGGGAGATTGAGAACGTTCAGGGTTTGGTAGTGGGAGTGAGAGAACGTTCAGGGTTTGGTAGTGGGAGTGAGAGAACGTTCAGGGTTTGGTAGTGGGAGATTGAGAACGTTCAGGGTTTGGTAGTGGGAGTGAGAGAACGTTCAGGGTTTGGTAGTGGGAGATTGAGAACGTTCAGGGTTTGGTAGTGGGAGTGAGAGAACGTTCAGGGTTTGGTAGTGGGAGTGAGAGAACGTTCAGGGTTTGGTAGTGGGAGTGAGAGAACGTTCAGGGTTTGGTAGTGGGAGATTGAGAACGTTCAGGGTTTGGTAGTGGGAGATTGAGAACGTTCAGGGTTTGGTAGTGGGAGTGAGAGAACGTTCAGGGTTTGGTAGTGGGAGTGAGAGAACGTTCAGGGTTTGGTAGTGGGAGATTGAGAACGTTCAGGGTTTGGTAGTGGGAGATTGAGAACGTTCAGGGTTTGGTAGTGGGAGTGAGAGAACGTTCAGGGTTTGGTAGTGGGAGATTGAGAACGTTCAGGGTTTGGTAGTGGGAGTGAGAGAACGTTCAGAGTTTGGTAGTGGGAGTGAGAGAACGTTCAGGGTTTGGTAGTGGGAGTGAGAGAACGTTCAGGGTTTGGTAGTGGGAGTGAGAGAACGTTCGGGGTTTGGTAGTGGGAGATTGAGAACGTTCAGGGTGTGGTAGTGGGAGTGAGAGAACGTTCAGGGTTTGGTAGTGGGAGTGAGAGAACGTTTAGGGTTTGGTAGTGGGAGATTGAGAACGTTCAGGGTTTGGTAGTGGGAGTGAGAGAACGTTCAGGGTTTGGTAGTGGGAGTGAGAGAACGTTCAGGGTTTGGTAGTGGGAGTGAGAGAACGTTTAGGGTTTGGTAGTGGGAGTGAGAGAACGTTCAGGGTTTGGTAGTGGGAGATTGAGAACGTTCAGGGTTTGGTAGTGGGAGATTGAGAACGTTCAGGGCTTGGTAGTGGGAGATTGAGAACGTTCAGGGCTTGGTAGAGGGAGATTGAGAACGTTCAGGGCTTGGTAGCGGGAGATTGAGAACGTTCAGGGTTTGGTAGTGGGAGATTGAGAACGTTTAGGGTTTGGTAGTAGGAGATTGAGAACGTTCAGGGTTTGGTAGTGGGAGATTGAGAACGTTCAGGGTTTGGTAGTGGGAGTGAGAGAACGTTCAGGGCTTGGTAGTGGGAGATTGAGAACGTTCAGGGTTTGGTAGTGGGAGATCGAGAACGTTCAGGGCTTGGTAGTGGGAGTGAGAGAACGTTCAGGGTTTGGTAGTGGGAGATTGAGAACGTTCAGGGCTTGGTAGTGGGAGATTGAGAACGTTCAGGGTTTGGTAGTGGGAGATTGAGAACGTTCAGGGTTTGGTAGTTGGAGATTGAGAACGTTCAGGGTTTGGTAGTGGGAGATTGAGAACGTTCAGGGTTTGGTAGTGGGAGATTGAGAACGTTCAGGGCTTGGTAGAGGGAGATTGAGAACGTTCAGGGCTTGGTAGTGGGAGATTGAGAACGTTCAGGGCTTGGTAGAGGGAGATTGAGAACGTTCAGGGCTTGGTAGCGGGAGATTGAGAACGTTCAGGGTTTGGTAGTGGGAGATTGAGAACGTTTAGGGTTTGGTAGTAGGAGATTGAGAACGTTCAGGGTTTGGTAGTGGGAGATTGAGAAAGTTCAGGGTTTGGTAGTGGGAGTGAGAGAACGTTCAGGGCTTGGTAGTGGGAGATTGAGAACGTTCAGGGTTTGGTAGTGGGAGATTGAGAACGTTCAGGGCTTGGTAGTGGGAGTGAGAGAACGTTCAGGGTTTGGTAGTGGGAGATTGAGAACGTTCAGGGCTTGGTAGTGGGAGTGAGAGAACGTTCAGGGCTTGGTAGTGGGAGATTGAGAACGTTCAGGGCTTGGTAGTGGGAGATTGAGAACGTTCAGGGCTTGGTAGTGGGAGTGAGAGAACGTTCAGGGCTTGGTAGTGGGAGTGAGAGAACGTTCAGGGCTTGGTAGTGGGAGTGAGAGAACGTTCAGGGTTTGGTAGTGGGAGATTGAGAACGTTCAGGGTTTGGTAGAGGGACATTGAGAACGTTCAGGGTTTGGTAGTGGGAGATTGAGAACGTTCAGGGTTTGGTAGTGGGCGATTGAGAACGTTCAGGGTTTGGTAGTGGGAGTGAGAGAACGTTCAGGGTTTGGTAGTGGGAGTGAGAGAACGTTCAGGGTTTGGTAGTGGGAGTGAGAGAACGTTCAGGGTTTGGTAGTGGGAGTGAGAGAACGTTCAGGGTTTGGTAGTGGGAGATTGAGAACGTTCAGGGTTTGGTAGTGGGAGTGAGAGAACGTTCAGGGTTTGGTAGTGGGAGTGAGAGAACGTTCAGGGTTTGGTAGTGGGAGTGAGAGAACGTTTAGGGTTTGGTAGTGGGAGTGAGAGAACGTTCAGGGTTTGGTAGTGGGAGATTGAGAACGTTCAGGGTTTGGTAGTGGGAGATTGAGAACGTTCAGGGTTAGGTAGTGGGAGTGAGAGAACGTTCAGGGTTTGGTAGTGGGAGTGAGAGAACGTTCAGGGTTTGGTAGTGGGAGATTGAGAACGTTCAGGGCTTGGTGGAGGGAGATTGAGAACGTTCAGGGCTTGGTAGTGGGAGATTGAGAACGTTCAGGGCTTGGTAGAGGGAGATTGAGAACGTTCAGGGCTTGGTAGCGGGAGATTGAGAACGTTCAGGGTTTAGTAGTGGGAGATTGACAACGTTCAGGGTTTGGTAGTGGGAGATTGAGAACGTTCAGGGCTTGGTAGTGGGAGATTGAGAACGTTCAGGGTTTGGTAGTGGGAGATTGAGAACGTTCAGGGTTTGGTAGTGGGAGATTTAGAACGTTCAGGGTTTGGTAGTGGGAGATTGAGAACGTTCAGGGTTTGGTAGTTGGAGATTGAGAACGTTCAGGGTTTGGTAGTGGGAGATTGAGAACGTTCAGGGTTTGGTAGTGGGAGATTGAGAACGTTCAGGGCTTGGTAGAGGGAGATTGAGAACGTTCAGGGCTTGGTAGTGGGAGATTGAGAACGTTCAGGGCTTGGTAGAGGGAGATTGAGAACGTTCAGGGCTTGGTAGCGGGAGATTGAGAACGTTCAGGGTTTGGTAGTGGGAGATTGAGAACGTTTAGGGTTTGGTAGTAGGAGATTGAGAACGTTCAGGGTTTGGTAGTGGGAGATTGAGAACGTTCAGGGTTTGGTAGTGGGAGTGAGAGAACGTTCAGGGCTTGGTAGTGGGAGATTGAGAACGTTCAGGGTTTGGTAGTGGGAGATTGAGAACGTTCAGGGCTTGGTAGTGGGAGTGAGAGAACGTTCAGGGTTTGGTAGTGGGAGATTGAGAACGTTCAGGGCTTGGTAGTGGGAGTGAGAGAACGTTCAGGGCTTGGTAGTGGGAGATTGAGAACGTTCAGGGCTTGGTAGTGGGAGATTGAGAACGTTCAGGGCTTGGTAGTGGGAGTGAGAGAACGTTCAGGGCTTGGTAGTGGGAGTGAGAGAACGTTCAGGGCTTGGTAGTGGGAGTGAGAGAACGTTCAGGGTTTGGTAGTGGGAGTGAGAGAACGTTCAGGGTTTGGTAGTGGGAGTGAGAGAACGTTCAGGGTTTGGTAGTGGGAGATTGAGAACGTTCAGGGTTTGGTAGTGGGAGTGAGAGAACGTTCAGGGTTTGGTAGTGGGAGTGAGAGAACGTTCAGGGTTTGGTAGTGGGAGATTGAGAACGTTCAGGGTTTGGTAGTGGGAGTGAGAGAACGTTCAGGGTTTGGTAGTGGGAGATTGAGAACGTTCAGGGTTTGGTAGTGGGAGTGAGAGAACGTTCAGGGTTTGGTAGTGGGAGTGAGAGAACGTTCAGGGTTTGGTAGTGGGAGTGAGAGAACGTTCAGGGTTTGGTAGTGGGAGATTGAGAACGTTCAGGGTTTGGTAGTGGGAGATTGAGAACGTTCAGGGTTTGGTAGTGGGAGTGAGAGAACGTTCAGGGTTTGGTAGTGGGAGTGAGAGAACGTTCAGGGTTTGGTAGTGGGAGATTGAGAACGTTCAGGGTTTGGTAGTGGGAGATTGAGAACGTTCAGGGTTTGGTAGTGGGAGATTGAGAACGTTCAGGGTTTGGTAGTGGGAGATTGAGAACGTTCAGGGTTTGGTAGTGGGAGTGAGAGAACGTTCAGAGTTTGGTAGTGGGAGTGAGAGAACGTTCAGGGTTTGGTAGTGGGAGTGAGAGAACGTTCAGGGTTTGGTAGTGGGAGTGAGAGAACGTTCAGGGTTTGGTAGTGGGAGATTGAGAACGTTCAGGGTTTGGTAGTGGGAGTGAGAGAACGTTCAGGGTTTGGTAGTGGGAGTGAGAGAACGTTCAGGGTTTGGTAGTGGGAGTGAGAGAACGTTTAGGGTTTGGTAGTGGGAGTGAGAGAACGTTCAGGGTTTGGTAGTGGGAGATTGAGAACGTTCAGGGTTTGGTAGTGGGAGATTGAGAACGTTCAGGGTTAGGTAGTGGGAGTGAGAGAACGTTCAGGGTTTGGTAGTGGGAGTGAGAGAACGTTCAGGGTTTGGTAGTGGGAGTGAGAGAACGTTCAGGGTTTGGTAGTGGGAGATTGAGAACGTTCAGGGTTTGGTAGTGGGAGATTGAGAACGTTCAGGGTTTGGTAGTGGGAGTGAGAGAACGTTCAGGGTTTGGTAGTGGGAGATTGAGAACGTTCAGGGTTTGGTAGTGGGAGTGAGGGAACGTTCAGGGTTTGGTAGTGGGAGTGAGAGAACGTTCAGGGTTTGGTAGTGGGAGTGAGAGAACGTTCAGGGTTTGGTAGTGGGAGTGAGAGAACGTTCAGGGTTTGGTAGTGGGAGTGAGAGAACGTTCAGGGTTTGGTAGTGGGAGTGAGAGAACGTTCAGGGTTTGGTAGTGGGAGTGAGAGAACGTTCAGGGTTTGGTAGTGGGAGATTGATAACGTTCAGGGTTTGGTAGTGGGAGTGAAAGAACGTTCAGGGTTTGGTAGTGGGAGATTGAGAACGTTCAGGGTTTGGTAGTGGGAGTGAGAGAACGTTCAGGGTTTGGTAGTGGGAGTGAGAGAACGTTCAGGGTTTGGTAGTGGGAGTGAGAGAACGTTCAGGGTTTGGTAGTGGGAGATTGAGAACGTTCAGGGTTTGGTAGTGGGAGTGAGAGAACGTTCAGGGTTTGGTAGTGGGAGTGAGAGAACGTTCAGGGTTTGGTAGTGGGAGTGAGAGAACGTTCAGGGTTTGGTAGTGGGAGATTGAGAACGTTCAGGGTTTGGTAGTGGGAGATTGAGAACGTTCAGGGTTTGGTAGTGGGAGTGAGAGAACGTTCAGGGTTTGGTAGTGGGAGTGAGAGAACGTTCAGTTTTTGGTAGTGGGAGATTGAGAACGTTCAGGGCTTGGTAGTGGGAGATTGAGAACGTTCAGAGTTTGGTAGTGGGAGATTGAGAACGTTCAGGGCTTGGTAGTGGGAGATTGAGAACGTTCAGAGTTTGGTAGTGGGAGATTGAGAACGTTCAGGGCTTGGTAGAGGGAGATTGAGAACGTTCAGAGTTTGGTAGTGGGAGATTTAGAACGTTCAGGGCTTGGTAGAGGGAGATTGAGAACGTTCAGGGCTTGGTAGAGGGAGATTGAGAACGTTCAGGGTTTGGTAGAGGGAGATTGAGAACGTTCAGGGCTTGGTAGAGGGAGATTGAGAACGTTCAGGGTTTGGTAGTGGGAGTGAGAGAACGTTCAGGGTTTGGTAGTGGGAGATTGAGAACGTTCAGGGCTTGGTAGAGGGAGATTGAGAACGTTCAGGGTTTGGTAGTGGGAGTGAGAGAACGTTCAGGGTTTGGTAGTGGGAGTGAGAGAACGTTCAGGGTTTGGTAGTGGGAGTGAGAGAACGTTCAGGGTTTGGTAGTGGGAGTGAGAGAACGTTCAGGGTTTGGTAGTGGGAGTGAGAGAACGTTCAGGGTTTGGTAGTGGGAGATTGAGAACGAACGAACGAAGAAGAACTACTTCTACTCCTTCTTTTTTTTTTTTTTTTTTTTTTTTTTTTTTGGCGTTCGCCTTATTTATCTATTCCCCAAGATGTGTGTGCGTTACACTGTGGTTTTTATTTTGCGCCTGTCGGCCCAGTGCATCCGACTTCAGCATGCATTTTATATAAGGGTCTGCTTCCTCCTGCATTTTCTAAGGGTTTGCTTCCCCGGGGTAACGACCGGTGCTGTGATGGGGATCGAACCCAGCACCTTCTGGTTGTGAGCCGTGCCACTTAACCACTAGGCCACGCCGTCCCTACTCCTTTTTAATGTACTGCTCTCATCTTCGTATTCTTCAGCTTGTCGATCAAATCATCTTCTACCCCTCCCCCACTTTCCCCAACCCCATTATGTCGCCGCCTCTACAAGCAGAACGTTTGTCCGTCCCTCCCCTTTTCCCTCCCCTTCCCCCACTCTCTCTATCTCTCTCGCGCGCTCTATCTAGCCTTTAAGCTTGACTGAAAGTTAACACTTCCCTTAAATTAAAGTTGCCTAGTCACAACAAAAGAGTTGGATACCAAGCCCAGTTTGGTGATCAAGAATGCACGTGCTACAGACTGCGTCAATAAAATAACATTTTAAATACACAATTATTTGTATGTCCTCATACTTCCAGCAAGACTGTGACTGAAAGTGACATTCCCTCCAAACAAGGTTCAGACTGCACAGCACATACTACAGAACTGCCATGAATAAGATATCAGTTCAGTTCAGTTCATCCCGTAACCCATCAGGTCGTTGGGGCACACATGAAGACACTCCCGAAATCCCAAGCCACCCCTCTCTGTCTGTCGCCGCCTGTCGTATCTCACCGGGACGAAGGCCAGACCACTCAGTGATGTTGTCCACCCATCTCTTCCTTGGACGTCCTCGCCCTCTCTGTCCCGGTACGGAACCAAAGAGTATCGAGTTGGTAATTCCGTTGGACCTCGCGACGTGCCCGCACCAGGCCATCTTTCGTCTTTTGATAGCTGTGAACAGATCTTCAAAAGGACCAATAGCGTCTTCAACTCTCTGACGTATTTCTACGTTCGTGACACGATGTTTATATGTAACATTTAGGAGTTTTCTATAGCACCTCATTTCCATTGCATGTATTCTGCCCTGGATATCTGCTGTAATGGTCCAGGTCTCGCAGACAAGATACAGAAATATTGATAGCACCAAAGAGCGCATTAGTCTAACTTTTCTGCCGAGGGCGAGCCGCTTGTCTTGCCATATAGGTTTCAGCCGAGTCAGCGCCGCTGTTGTTTGTGCTATTCTTGCAATTACCTCTGGCTTCGAACCCTCTTCGCTGATCAATGATCCCATATATTTGAAGCGTTTTACCATCTCAAGTTTCTGCCCATTTGCCTCTATTACAGATTTAAACCCTGCTAGGTTATTGGTCATGAGCTTTGTTTTATCTGCATTTATTTCCATACCAAAACTCAAGGCCGCTCTATCCAAGCTACCAATCAAGTCCTGGAGTTCCCTTTCTGTGCCTGCCAATACATCAATATCATCAGCAAATCGGAAGTTTGTGAGAAGCCTGTCACCTATTTTAACCGTGCCAACATGTTCTTTATAAGATATATATAGAGACAAACTCACTAGTTTAGAGAAATAATACAGGAAGAGAAATGATTACAACCTGCACACTTCTATATTCAGCTCAACAGTACTACCTGCTATATGCTATGCGACGGAAACATGGTCACTCACGAAGGAGATGTAGTCCAAACTAAGAGTGACTTAAGCCTCCCTTGAGAGACACATGGTCGGCCTCACGCTTCATAGTCAACGCACAAAAAAAGGTCTTCACAACTCGGACATACGTCAATTGTCCCTGGTGGAAGAGGCAGTTATTTATGGAAAGATTAAACATTGCTAGGGAGGGGATCACTTACTGCGAAGAACGGACGATCGTTGGAGCACAGCCACACCAATATGGTACTCCAGAGAAAACGACCACGGAGACGACCACAAACACGTTGGTCAGACTCCCTTGCATCCCACAACAACATTCGCGATGCCACAGATGGGCGACTCATTATCCACTGGCCCACCGTGGCCCAAGACAGAGATAGTTGGAAGAGAATTTGGGAACCCCAACGGTGTAACCGCCGCTGCAGAACTGGTCATCTAGTAATCCAGTAGGGAATTGTTAAATATCTATATGTGAACAACAATAGACAGTGGCGTTTATACTAGAGACAACATTGCAGTTATAGACATTATATTTTCAAGTGAACGAAGGAAGAAGAAAACGATCACATCTAGATTGTTCAACGCTAATGTACAATCAGTGCTACTATATGACGTGGAAACATGGACATGTAACTAAGATTATCACATTAAGATTGCAGAACTTCGCTGACAAATATCCCCTTCACATACATTTGTAAAAAAGAAACAGATTCGTGGGGGAGAATGTAGCAGACATCAACCATCATAGCTAGAGATTAAGTAGAGGAGAAAACATGACAACCATCACAGCTGAAGATGAAGAAGAGATGAAAGCGTGACAGCAATCATCACAGCTGAAGATCACTTTTTATAGCAAAAAAAACGTGACATCAACTATTACGAATGCAGATTAATTAGAGAAAGGAAAACGTGACATCAACTATTACAGCTGTAATTAGAGAAAGACAAACTATTACAGCTGCTGAAGAGTAATTAGAGAAAGGAAAACGTGACATCAACTATTACAGCTGCTGAAGAGTAATTAGAGAAAGGAAAACGTGACATCAACTATTACAGCTGCTGAAGAGTAATTAAAGACAGAAAAACGTGACATCAACTATTACAGATGTTGGAGAGTAAGTAGAGAAAGCAAAAACGTGACATCAACTATTACAGCTGCCGAAGAGTAATTAGAGAAAGAAAAACGTGACATCAACTATTGCATCTGCCGAAGAGTAATTAGAGAAAGAAAAACGTGGCATCAACTATTACAGGTGAAGATTAAGTAGAGAAAGGAAACGTGACATCAACTATTATAGCTGAAGATTAACTAGAGAAAGAAAAACGTAACTTCAGCTATTAGAGCTGAAGATTAAATTTGAGAACGAAAAAGTGACATCAACTATTACAGTTGTAGATTAAGTCGAAAAAGGAAAACGCGACATTACTTATTACAACTGAATATTCCGTTTTAGATTAAAATGTAACATCAACTATTACAGATGAACGTTAGGTGTACAGAAATGAAAACGTGACATCAACTATTGCATCTGAAGATTAAGTAAAGGAAAACATGACGTCAGCTATTACAGCTGATGATTAAATTTGAGATGAAAACGTGACATCAATTATTACGACTGAAGATTACGTGTATATATTAAAACGTGACATCAACTATTACAGCTGAAGATTAAGTAGAAAATGGAAAATGTTACATCAACTTTTACAGCTGAATATGACGTAGGAAATATCTTGAAGATTCTTGAATGATTGGGTATGGCATGTTTGTCTTGATGTAGAGACGCGGATTTGAACGGCATCAACTATTACAGCTAAAGATTAAGCTTTAGAATAAAATGGCATTCCATAGATCGCAGAAGTTGGATATCAAGCTGTGGTCAAGCTGAGGACAGAACAGGAGTGTGTATAATTAGCGAAATGCAAGAGGTATTATCATTCCAACGCCAAGATGGTCATCCAAAATTGCTGTATGAAATTAGAGACAAACTAGCAAAACCATTGGCTATATTATGTTCTCAATCACTTGTAAAAGAGATTGTTCCACGGGATTGGAAAGATGCAGGAGTGATTACCTTATTCAAAATGGGCAAAAAATCAGATCCAGCGAATTATATACCGGTGACGAGCATAGTCTGTAAATTGTTAGAGTCAATAATCAAAGAAAACATTGTAATGCATTTAGACAAGTTTAATCTAATCAGAAATATTCAGCATGGGTTTACTAGGGGGAGATCGTGCTTAACAAATCTATTAAAATTCATGGAGGAGGTTACTAAAATGATAGATAAAGGGGAGCCAGTGGATATTATTTATCTAGATTCTGCAAAGGCTTTTGATTGAGTAAATGATCAAAGATTATTTTGAAAGTTAAAATCACATGGAATAGGTGGGAAAGTTGCCAAATGTATGGACAATTGGTTAACGAAAAGAAGGCAGAGGGTGGGCATAAATAAGGAGTACTCTGAGTGGTTTGCAGTGAAAAGTGGAGTGCCAAAGGGCTCGTTTTTGGGACAAATTTTGTTCTTGATATATATAAACGATGTGGACATTGATTGTAAAATTTGCCGATGACACAAAACTATACAGTAGTGTATCATCTAAAGCAGAAGTGGATATATTGAGGTCGGATTTAGATAAAATTAAAGAATGGTCTGTAAGCTGGCAAATAGAGTTTAGATCCAATGCGGAACATCATTACAGCATGGGTGAGAACAATATTAGAAAGATAGATAAGGAAAGGGACCTAGGGGTTATAATAGATATACAGGTAAGGTGAATGAGCAAGTTCAGGTAGCAGTAAAAAAGGCATGTTAATTGTATAATAAAAAGAAACATTAAACACAGGAGCAAAGAAGTGATAGTCAAACTGTATAACGCATTGGTTAGACCTAGACTGGAGTACTGTGTACAGGCAGGGAGTCCTTATCATAGAGAGGATATAAGCATGCTGGAAAGAATACAAAGAAGAGCTGATAGTGGGATTCCAGAATTACAGTTATGAGGAAAGACTCAGAAAAACCGGCCTACAGTGTCTAGAAGAGAGAAGAATTCGATGTGACTTAATACAGGTTTATAAGATGATCAGAGCAACGGTTAATTAGACTATTGCAAGTTAAAAAAATACAACCACCCACAAGAGCTACAAATTAACTAAAGAGAGGTCCAGATTAGATATTAGGAAATATTTTTTTAGTCAACGGTGAATACTGGAATGCATTGCCACAGGAGGTAGTGGAGGCAGGGACAATTAATGCCTTTAAGAATAAATTGGAAGCGCATAGCTTTTAGAGCAAGGTAATGTAAATGAAATTGGTTGTATACAGACTCTGCAGAGTCTTCTAAACCAGTATAAGGACGTTAAGTTAAATTAAGTCTCTCAAGTAACGAAAATACGAAATTGTGAATGTTCAAGCTTCAAAGCGCCAACCGACCTCAAGTTCCCAGGGAAGTTTTAAAGAAAGACTCAGAAAAATCGGCCTACAGCGTCTAGAGAAGAGCACAATTAGAGGTGATTTAATACAGGTTTATAAAATAATATAATATAGGATAAAGTAGACTATAACAAGTTCATCAAAGTACAGCCGCTTATTCGAACAAGAGGGAATAGCTACAAATGAATTAAAGAAAGGTCCAGATTAGATATCAGGAAAATTTTTTTTAGTCACAGAGTGATGAATGCTTAACTTAAACTTAACTTAACTTAACTTACTTAACTTAACATCTTTATACTGGTTTAGAAGACTCTGCAGAGTCTGTATACAACCAGTTACATTTACATCACCTTGCTCTAAAATCTATGCGCATCCAGTTTATTCTTAAATGCATTAACTGTCCCTGCCTCCACTACCTCCCCTGGCAATGCATTCCAAGCAGACACCACTCTCTGACTAAAAAAATATTTCCTAATATCTAACCTGGACCTCTCTTTAATCAGCTTGTAGCTATGCCCTCGTGTTATTGTAGGTGGCTGAATTTTAAAAAAACTTGTTATAGTCTAATTTATCGATTCCCCTGATCATCTTATAAACCTGTATTAAGTCACCACGAATTCTTCTCTCTTCGAGACACTGTAGGCCGGTTTTTCTGAGTCGTTCCTCATAACTGTAATTCTGGAATCCCACTATCATCTTTGTCGCTCTTTTTTGTATTCTTTCTAGCATGTTTATGTCCCCTCTATGATAAGGACTCCACACCTGTACACAGTACTCCAATCTAGGTCTAACTAAAGCTTTATACAGTTTGATGATCACTTCCTTGCTCCTATGTTTAATATTTCTTTTTATCATACCTAACATTGCATTTGCCTTTTTCACTGCTACCTTAACTTGCTCACTCACCTTTCCTGTATGATCTATTATAACCCCTAGGTCCCTTTCCTTATCTATCTTTCTAATATTGTTTTCTCCCATTCTGTAATTATGTTCCATATTGGATCTACCCATGTGGATGACTGTACATTTATCTACATTAAACTCCATTTGCCAGCTTACAGACCATTCTCGAATTTTATCTAAATCCGACATCAATATATACACTTCCGCTTTAGATGAGACACTACTGCATAGTTTTGTGTCATCAGCAAATTTCGCAATCATGGATCTCATATCAATGTCCAAATCATTTATATATATCAAGAACAAAATTGGTCCCAAAACCGAGTCCTGTGGCACACCACTTTTCACTTCACTCCACTCAGAGTACTCCTTATTTATGCCCACCCTCTGCCTTCTTCCCGTTAACCAATTTTCAATCCATTTGGCAACTTCGCCACCTATTCCATGTGATTTTAACTTTCGAAATAATCTTTGATGAGGTACTCTATCAAAGGCCTTTGCAAAGTCTAGATAAATAACATCCACTGGCTCCCCTTTATCTATGATTTTAGTAACCTCCTCCATGAATTCTAATAGATTTGTTAAGCATGATCTCCCTCTAGTAAACCCATGCTGACTATTTCTAATTAGATTAAATTTTTCTAAATGCATTACAATGTTTTCTTTGATTATTGACTCTAACAATTTACAGACTATGCTCGTTAAACTCACCGGTCTTAACATGGATCGCCACAGAAAATAGTGGAGGCAGGGTCAGTTAATGCATTCAAGAATAAATTGGATGCGCATAGTTATTTTTAGATCAAGTGAAGTTAACGAAACTGGTTGTATACAGACTCTGCAGTCTTCTAAACCGGTATACAGACGTTAAGTTAAGCGTGATCGGACGATAAACTTGGAGGTTCCGTGTTCATGTAGGACACGAAAAAGAGCATTTGGTAGTAGACAATCGAAAAGAGCAAGCTGTTAACCAGTGCCCGGGCAAAGACATTTGGAAATTAATTAAATTCCAACATCAACCGCGTGGGATAGGGAGTAAATCCAAGAGAAAAAAAAGACGGGGGGCGGGGGGGGGGGGAAAGATCGGGTGGGTTGAACACAATCTGCAGCCTATGCTATCTCCTGTCGTCTCAACTGACGCGTCTTACTACTGGACCAAGGTAACTCAGGACGAGTAAGTGTGGTTGACGATAGCGAAAATCACACTCACTTTACACTCTAATATGTCTGGAAACCAACACCCTCTCTTCACACTTTACACTCTAATATGTCTGGAAACCACCACCCTCTCTTCACACTTTACACTCTAATATGTCTGGAAACCACCACCCTCTCTTCACACTTTACACTCTAATATGTCTGGAAACAACCACCCTTTCACACTTTACACCCTAATATGTCTTGAAACCACCAACGAAAAGGTTATGTACTTTCACTTTAGCCAACCTGCTAGGACAGATGGGTCAAACATGTGATTACAGTTCTCAGATGAAGAAAGTGTGTCTGAATAAAACAACCTTTGATATAACATGCGATCGGTGATACAGGCAATGCCTTCCTTAAAAAGTTAGGGCGTAATGGGTAAAAATCTAATTAAAGGGCAAGTAACGGTAGCATACTATTCGCAAAACTCTTAGCCTAACACAATCATTGTCATCGCTTGCAATAGGCAGCTGATTATAGAAAAGGCCTTTATCTGTTTTTAACTGACCTTAACACAATTTTGGTAAAGCAAAATCCCAGTCATTTGCAATACGGTTTCATTACAATGGTTTTCACTGACGTGGTTACCAGGCCCATGCACATTCCTCTTTAATCGTCTCTTACGATATTCAGGGAAGGAACCAGTAGTCATATTCTTGTTTTCTCACGAGAACCACTGAACTATTTCTGTAGCACAACCAGAAAGCCCAAAGTGGTGACCGGTAACACATAGGTTGAAGACACTTGGTGAAGTCAACTAGAACAACGGCTGCGAATACAAGACCAGTAATATGACACGTGACTCAAGCACGACAGCCTGATTTAGGAATGTGTTTTAATGTTAAAACGCCCTTGTGTCCCCGGACCCTGAAAGGGAAGCAAAGAAATGTTACACCGTAACCTGCTGAACGTGTTGTAAATGACGGTAAAGAGGGTGAGGGAATGTGGTATGTTTTCTCATCCTGTAGAAGTTGTAAGAAACCTGATAAGGAAGAGAAGATTCCACAGAGGTGATCAAGTCAAGTTAGACTGAGACCATGTTGTGGGAGGTGACAAAATCAAAGCACACTAAGAGCAGATTGTAAGAGGTGACTAAGTCGAGTCACACTGAGAGCAGATTGTAAGAGGTGACTAAAAAGGGTTGCATATGGATTGTGAGATAAAGTCATAAGAAAAATATAACAAGACATGTCTACTCCATTGGCAGAAGACTATACAACCCATGCATGAAGAGAGGCTACTAAGTAATCAACACAGGCTGTATCTAACAGATCATCATCGTAGATACATGATTCTGATGTTCCGGTGATTAGAACACTCGTAGTCTTTGGCTTTCAATCCTTGCTTCGTGACCTGATGATGCAGCAGTGAATGAGCTGACAGTAGTCAGTGACTCATAGCTGACTGATTGCATCAGAGCCATTGACTCATAGCTGACTGCTTGCGTCAGCGCCAGTTACCCATACATGACTGCTTGCATCAGAGCCAGTGACCCATAGCTGACTGCTTGCACCAGAGCCAGTGACCAATAGCTGACTGCTTGCGTCAGAGCCAGTGACCCATATCTGACTGCTTGCATCAGAGCCAGGGACCAATAGCTGACTGCTTGCGTCAAAGCCAGTGGCCCATAGCTGACTGCTTGCGTCAGTGCTAGTGACCCAAAGCTGACTGCTTGCGTCAGAGCCATAACTGAGCAAGACCCTATTCAGTCTCCAAGTGGTGGCCTTCGAAACGGACTAGAACCATGCAGCTTGGCTAAGAGAAAAGGGAAAGCAAACCTGGACCCCCAAAATGACGTGCTGAAATCGGATGTTTCGGGTCCAAAGTCTAATTATAAATTGCGACATTTCGACTAACATGTCCTTTTCAGGACGAGCGCCAAAGAAGAAGAAGAAGAAGAAGAAGACTGCCTGATCAGAACAAAATCCTTGGTTCGGAAAGTATAGAAAGAAAAGCGATGTAATGTTTGGAAAGCAGTTGTTGAGGTCTCTAACGCTCAAAGGGTTGTGTAGGTCGATTAAACGTAGATCGATAGATTACGCTAGGGATCAGAGAAGGGATATGATTTCAACAGTATTGCTAGTCGGGATGTTGGATGGGGATAAGTGAGCCAGGTTGAAATGAATGTATAACCACCACCTGTTGATGAGATTACTGCAATCGATGGACTGGTAATGAACACATCGCATGCGTTTTGTCACCAGACATGGTTGCAGCAGACAGAGCGGCGTCTGTGAAATTGGAGCAGCTGTATCCAACGAGATACAGGAACCATAATCAATACTTTTCACATTTCCCAAAAATGGTGAATTGTCAGGGCAGTAGCTAGCATTAGGCCAAATGGGCGCAGACCTCAGAAGGCGCAGTGTCAAGTGTCTTATGTATTAAAGTAAAGTTACCCATAGCATTACTGCCGTAGGGGTGTGAGGTGTTAGCGATCTTTTACTTCCCGGACTGAACCGATACCCATTTAAGGCTGGGTCGACCCCGTAGCCATTTCGGTCTGAAAAAACATTAACGCATCAACTGGGAAATGAACCCAGGACCACTCAGATGCGAAGCCAGAGCGCTAACCACTGCGCTACGCGGCTCCCTTATGTATTAAAAGTGTCAATTGTCTTTTTGTGTTAAGAGTGCCAAGTATATATGTGCTGAACGTCTTTTGTGTTAATATTGTCAAGTATATATGTGTTAAACGTCTTATGTGTGAAGATTGTCAATTATATATGTGTTAAACGTCTTATGTGTTAATATTGTCAAGTATATATGTGTTAAACGTCTTATGTGTTAATATTGTCAAGTATATATGTGTTAAACGTCTTATGTGTTAATATTGTAAAGTATATATATATATATATATATATATATATATATGTGTGTGTGTGTGTGTTAAACGTCTTATGTGTTAATATTGTCAATTATATATGTGTTAAACGTCTTATGTGTTAATATTGTCAAGTATATATGTGTTACACGTCTTATGTGTTAATATTGTCAAGTATATATGTGTTAAACGTCTTATGTGTTAATATTGTCAAGTATATGTGTGTTAAACGACTTATGTTTTAAGATTGTCAAGTATATATGTGTTAAGCGTCTTATGTGTTAAGAGTGCAGAGTATCCATGTGTTAAGATTGTAAATTGTCTTATGTGTTAAAATTATAAAGTCCCGTTTGCGCAGATTGTACAGTCTCTTATGTGTTAAGATTGTAAAGTGTCTTATGTGATAATGAGCAAAAATATTGGGGGAGGAAATCCAGTTCATTGTTTTCAACACCAACAATACACAAGAACTATTGAGAATTGAAAGCAGAATAGAAGGTGATAGACATTTGAAATGTGGAGAGGATTAGATGCAAATATTGTGGCACTTTATTGTTCGTCAATCCAAAAGTAGTAAACATTTTAAGTGAAGAGCCGTAGGCTATAGTGTATGTGTGTGTGTGTGTGCGCTCGTGCATATGTGTGTTTGCGCCCGCATGTCTGCCCGTGTATATGTGTGTGTGTATGTGTGTGTGTGTATATATATATCTCTAAAAAGTACGTTAAGAGGCGGGTTGCAGTTGTTTACCACTATATTTCGAGCGAGCTGATGAAGGTGGACCTAGATCCTCCAGGCTGTTGTGCTATACTTTGCTTCATCTTTTTTTGTCGCACACTACTACGGGGATCACTTCGATCCATCACCTCGTTAGCCAGGCTGCCATGAAAACAGCCCGTTTCTAAGGAGTGCTACGAGGAAGCCGAGGTGAGTGTCTTGGCCAGTATATTTTGCCTGACCAGACATTAGTCTGCCTCCCCATATATATGTGCATGTATGTGTGCGTGTGCAAGTGTGTGTATGTATGTGTATATGGGTCACGGACGCGACCGAGTAACCAGTGAACAAAGACTATGTCCCGTCTAGCGGTCATCTTAACCTAAACAGCTGTCACATACTCAGGAAATACCCTGTCGGGTTTAGTACTTGCAGCAACAACAGGCGGGAATAATCTCCAAGACTAGTTACGGGAGCGAAAGATTATTAAAAGCTAAGGGGGAACACGGGAAAGGACAAGAAAAGCTACATACACTACGGGAAGGAGAGGCGGAACTAGAAAGTAGAAAAGATATCGAATGGAACTAAGTACTCCACGGTTCCGCTGCAGAGAGAAAATGTACAAAACAAAAAGCAAACGAGATAAAATAGTGCATTCGTGCAATATACAGACAGCAACCCCCCCCCCCTCTCCGCCCCCCTACGCGCTTCCCTCCCCTGCCCTCATGTATGAACCAGCAAACGCGTAGCTCACCAAATCGTCACACCCTGACCAGCGCACATCGGCTTCAGTGGACCCTAACTTCTGTGGTCAAACAGTAAAAAAATCAGCTAGGACAACACCCATTCCACTGGAGACATGAAATATCGCTAAGTAAAGCAGAGATAGCCAGATATAATATCAGCCACCCTGAAGGAGACACAGATTTGCAAAGAAGGGACATCTCACTGAGCAGGGACATCTCACTGAGAAGGGACATCTCACTGAGCAGGGACATCTCACTGAGCAGGGACATCTCACTGAGGAGGGACATCTCACAGCAGGGACATCTCACTGAGCAGGGACATCTCACTAAACAGGGACATCTCACAGCAGGGACATCTCACTGAGCAGGGACATCTCACAGCAAGGATATCTATCTGAGCAGCGATATCTCACAGGAGGGACATCTCAATGAGCAGGGACATATCACAGGAGGGACATCTCACTGAGCAGGGACATCTCACTGGAAGGACATCTCACTGAGCAGGGACATCTCACTGGAAGGACATCTCACTGAGCAGGGACATCTCACAGGAGGGACATCTCACTGAGCAGGGACATCTCACTGGAAGGACATCTCACTGAGGAGGGACATCTCACAGGAGGGACATCTCACTGAGCAGGGACATCTCACTGGAAGGACATCTCACTGAGCAGGGACATCTCACAGGAAGGACATCTCACAGGAGGAACATCTCACTAAGCAGGGACATCTCACTGGAAGAACATCTCACTGAGCAGGGGCATCTTACAGGAGGGACATCTCACAGGAGGGACGTCTCACTGAGCAGGGACATCTCACAGGAGGGACATCTCACTGATCAGGGACATCTCACTGAGCAGGGAAATCTCACTGAGGAGGGACATCTCACCGAGGAGAGACATCTCACAGGAGGAACATCTCACTGAGCAGGGACATCTCACTGAGGAAGAATATCTCACTAAGGAGGGACATCTCACTGAGGAAGGACATCTCACAGGAGGGACATCTCACTGAGGAGAGACATCTCATAGGAGGAACATCTCACTGAGCAGGGACATCTCACTGAGGAAGAATATCTCACTAAGGAGGGACATCTCACTGAGGAGGGACATCTTACTGAGGAGAGACATCTCACTGAGGTGGGACATCTCACTGAGGAGGGACATCTCATTGAGCAGGGACATCTCACAGGAGGGACATCTCATTGAGGAGGGACATCTCACAGGAGGGACATCTTACTGAACAGGGACATCTCACTGAGCAGGAATATCTCACAGGATGGACATCTCACTGAGCAGGGACATCTCCCAGGAAAGACATCTCACTGAGCAGGGACATCTCACAGCAGGGACATCTAACTGAGCAGGGACATCTCACAGAGCAGGGACATCTCACAGCAGGGACATATCACTTAGCAGTGACATCTCACTGAGCAGGGACATCTCACAGCAGGGCCATCTCACTGAGCAGGGACATCTCACAGGAGGGACATCTCAATGAGCAGAGACATCTCACAGGAAGGACATCTCAATGAGCAGAGACATCTCACCGAGCAGGGACATCTCACAGGAAGGACATGTCACTGAGCAGGGACATCTCACTGAAAAGGGGCATCTCACTGAGGAGGGACATCTCACAGGAGGGTCATCTCACTGAGCAGGGACATCTCACTGAGCAGGAACATCTCACTGAGCAGGGACATCTCACTGAGGATGGACATCTCACAGGAGGGACATCTCACTTTGCAGGGACATCTCACTGAGCAGGGACATCTCACTGAGGATGGACATCTCACAGAAGGGACATCTCACTGAGCAGGGACATCTCACTGAGGAGGGACATCTCACAGGAGGGACATCTCACTGAGCAGAGACATTTCACTGAGGAGAGACATCTCACAGGAGGGACATCTCACAGAAGGGACATCTCACTGAGCAGGGGCATCTCACATGAGAGACATCTCACTGAGGAGGGACATCTCACTGAGCAGTGATATCTCACTGAGGAGAGACATCTCACAGGAGGGACTTCTCACAGGAGGGACATCTCACTGAGCAGGGATATCTCACTGGAAGACATCTCACTGAGCAGGGACATCTCACAGGAAGGACATCTCACTGAGCAGGGACATCTTACAGGAGGGACATCTCACTGAGCAGGGACATCTCACAGGAGGGACATCTCACTGAGCAGGGACATCTCACTGAGCAGGGACATCTTACTGAACAGGGGCATCTCACTGAACAGGGACATCTCAATGGGAAGGGACATATCACTGAGCAGGGACATCTCATTGAAGAACGAGCACATTTTACTGGTACAGTCGCACGAAACAGGACAGGTGCGAAGCTGGAGTCGGTTTCGCAATTAAATCAAACATAGTCTTCAGACAGGAAACCCCACCCAGGGAAATCAATGATCACCTGATACTAGTGCGTATTCCCGAAGGTGGGAATAGACATGCCACCATTATCAGCGTCTACGCACCTACTAAATTGTATGATGACCGGGGGCTGCTTACAGCTGCAGTTCCAAGAACTGACAAATTAATCATTCTCTGTAATTGTAATGCCAGTGTTGGTGCAGATTGCACATCCTGAAAAGGTGTCATTGGTAAAAATGGAATTAGAAAATACAACAGCAATAGACTATCCCTATTGAAGACGTGTCACAAATGAACTCCTTATTACGAACACAACCTACCAACTCCCAGCACCTGACCGGGCCACATGGACGCTGCCAAGGTCCTCCCACTGGTATATGACTGAATATGTCAACATCAGACGCAAGGTTTGCACCGACGTCCTAATGTTGTTGTTTAATACCCATAATGAGTATGTTTGATCTCTTCTGCGCGCTGAAAATAATCTTAAGTGGCGGATAGTGGTTGTGCATACTGAGACAAATAATTCGCATCCATTTGCAGGACAATGTCACTGACAGAGAGCAGACATGCCAAGCAAATATAAGTGGATCGATGTAGACAGTGCAGCTAAGATGGTCTGGGCATCTTGTGTGCATGCTAGACACTGGTCTCTCGAAGAGACCCCGGTGTGGTGAGCTTAGTGAAGACTGGCCTGAGAGGAAGCTGAGATGATGTAGTAAAATATATGAAAGATACTGAAAGAGTATGGCGGAACACACATTGGACTGGATCAATATATACAAATTAAGCGTTGCTGAAGGAGAGAGTCGCCATATGCAGACAGCACAGACGAAACACCTGATCCGATGGAGCAGTGAGACTACGCTCACCGGCAGCAGAAGGCCTAGCTTGTGAACCATGGAATAGAAGGTTCAAGTGCACACGTTGGACTGGTAAGCCACACGAGGTCCAGCAAACACCGGACCGAAACATGACAACTAATGCAGAAACAAAACATGACAGCCAGCGCGGTAATAAAACATGACAGCCAGTACAGAAACAAAACATGACAGCCAGTGCAGAAACAAAACATGACAGCCAGTGCAGAAACAAAACGTGACAGCCCGTACAGTAATACAACATGACAGTCAGTACAGAAGCAAAACATGACAGCCAGTACAGAAAGAAAACATGACAGCCAATGCAGAAACAAAACATGACAGCCACTGCGGTAACAAAACATGACAGCCAGTGCGGTAACAAAACATGACAGTCAGTACAGAAACAAAACACGACAGCCAGTACAGAAAGAAAACATGACAGCCAGCACAGAAACAAAACACGACAGCCAGTACAGTAACAAAACATGACAGCTAGTACAATAATAAAACATGATAGCCATACAAAAACAAAACGTGACAGCCAGTACAGATCCTGTTTCCCTTCGTCATCAGTGCTGAAATGCTGACATTCCAGTCATTCTTTTAGGGGTCCTTGGAGCGAGATCTGGGCTGTAAGGTGGATGTGGCAATACCTCGCAGTCAAGTTGCTGCAGATGGCACTTAGTGTGGTCGAGCGTTATCTTGTAGGAACAGGACGCCCTTTGTGACAAACCAAACTGTTTTTCTGAAGACACTTATTCACGTCACTCAAAATGCGTATGTACTGTTAACTGTTGATAGTGACACCACATGGTAGACAATCAACATGATTGATGTTGTTTGTCTCAGAAAACACTCGCCATCACTTTACCTGCAGACGCAATTGTCCGACATTTTTTTTGGGTGGTGGCATTGCGTATGCTTTCACTGCTTGGATGTTCGTTTCGATTCAGGAGTATAGTGATGCGTTCAGGATTTGTCACATGTAATGTAGCGATCCAGAAAGTCATGTCCTTCCATGTCACAATGTTCCTTCAATTCAGTGCAGGCTTGAACTCTTCTCTGCGGAAAGCAGAAAGCTATCTCGGTACCCAAAGTGCATTAACCTTTCGAAGATGCAAATGTCCATGCATAATAGAGTTCACTGTACCCAGAAAAAGACTTGCCTCTTGTGCAGTTTCTCGATAGGTTGTGCGTCGATTTTTCACAATGAAGATATTCACACGAATGACTGCGGGAGTTAAGAGACACCTCGGCAAGGATAATCACTAACGGATGTACGACCTTCTCTAAAACGTTTACACCACTGAATTGTCTTACTGCGCTGAGTGTCTCATCACCGTATTGTGATTGCAGCCTCGTGTAAATTTCTGAAGAGTTCACGCCTTCTTTCACATGAAACGTTGTCACAGCACGCAGTTACATGCAAGCACTAACAGCGTTGTTCGCTATTTTTATTTCTCTGTCACGTGACTTGCCCATGGCAAGTGATCCACCTAGCGGTAATAGGACACAAGTGCCCCCCTAACTAATGATAGTAGTTCCCGCACAATATGACCCATTCAGGTAGAACTAGGACACAACGTCCCGGTTTGATTTGAACGCCCCTCATATACAAATAATCTATGATAATATGACATTTCAATATGTAATCCACCAATCTGTAAATCATGTTTATTAAATTTTAAGATCAATAATTTTTTTAATTTTATTTTTTTAATGGGGGGGGGGGGGGCTATGGGAGGGGTTGGGTTGTGACAGGAGGGGATAAGGTATAAGTACTTAGCCCTATTTAGTACCCAAAATATCAGACCCCTAGCCCCGATGAAAGTGATTTCGTTTCTGTATGATATTTGAGATGCAATCAAAGCAAAAATCGCTTTTAGAAAGGTGTCGGGATCGTCTAACCCAGGCTGAGGAGCACTGTATTGACAACGGTTGTTGTTGTCTCCCCTTTACTTGCCCGCTCATTCGAATACCCAGACGTAGGTGTAGGTGCAAGTTAGCTAGCTGTTCAAGGTAGGCGAATTCAGGTCAGTGAATATTTATTACAATTTGTTAGGAAAAGACAGGATCAATTGACAGCGTTCTTTTGTTTGGTTTTTTCTCTTTTTTTTCGTCGGGAGCAAATGCATTAAAGGCGAAAGAGGTGGGGTAGGGGGCGGTAGATAATGTAATTTGCACTTGAGCTGTAAAAAAGATAAATAAATGTTCTGACAGATAAAGTATACCACATAATAATTTTGCCCTAATCAGAACTAATCCTTCTTCTTCTTCTTCGTACGCTGTCAAACGTCAACCTGTATTTGTTCGAAGAAAGTAGCTGTCATCCTGAGGCTGCCGACACTGCCATAGAGCTTGTCTAGTGTTGCCACTGATGATGGCCACATGTGCTTTCTCTGGTCCTCGTATGTCGGGCAGTTTTACAGCAGATGTTCATCGGTCATTTTCCCGGTACCACAAGTGCATTCGTCAGTGCCACCTATCTTCAGTTTATTGAATAGGTGGTACCTCAGTCTGTTGTGGCCTGTGCCGAGTCTGAAGACTACGACCTGCTCTCTTCTGTTCAACTGATAATAGGCATCATTTTTTGTGTAAGAACTAATCCAAGACCTAACATTTAATTATATTTTGCCAATCACAATAATACTTTCAATAATGATTTAATAAAGTTAAAAGGTTAAAGGCGAGGTCTCGACTTCATCGTCAAGGGTCCCCCATGTAGCTCGGTCTCTCTTATCAGAACGGTTCCCACCTTCCCAGACAGCATCTCACAAAGCACGAACTCTGTAGCTCTAGCGATGAATCCAGGGATGTCCGGAGAAATTGACATCATGAATCGATGTGCACTTAGACATCAATGGCCCGTTGCGCGCGAACGACCACTGCTGTGGCTACGTGCTGCAGAAAAAGGGACACAATTCTCATTGAGCTTCCAATATCCGGAGATGCAGCCATGGCGACAGGTGGTTTCATGCTAAGGGAGTCGACCAATGAACCCCTGGCGACATGTGGTTTCATGGTAAGGGAGTCGACCAATGAACTCATGGCGACATGTGGTTTCATGGTAAGGGAGTCGACCAATGAAGCCCTGGCGACATGTGGTTTCATGGTAAGGGAGTCGACCAATGAACCCCTGGCGACATGTGGTTTCATGGTAAGGGAGTCGATCAATGAACCCCTGGCGACATGTGGTTTCATGGTAAGGGAGTCGACCAATGAACCCTTGGCGACATGTGGTTTCATGGTAAGGGAGTCGATCAATGAACCCCTTGCGACATGTGGTTTCATGGTAAGGGAGTCGATCAATGAACCCCTGGCAACATGTGGTTTCATGGTAAGGGAGTCGACCAATGAACCCCTGGCGACATGTGGTTTCATGGTAAGGGAGTCGACCAATGAAGCCCTGGCGACATGTGGTTTCATGGTAAGGGAGTCGACCAATGAAGCCCTGGTGACATGTGGTTTTATGGTAAGGGAGTCGACCAATGAACCGCTGGCGACATGTGGTTTCATGGTAAGGGAGTCGACCAATGAACCCCTGGCGACATGTGGTTTCATGGTAAGGGAGTCGACCAATGAAGCCCTGGCGACATGTGGTTTCATGGTAAGGGAGTCGACCAATGAAGCCCTGGTGACATGTGGTTTTATGGTAAGGGAGTCGACCAATGAACCGCTGGCGACATGTGGTTTCATGGTAAGGGAGTCGACCAATGAACCACTGGCGACATGTGGTTTCATGGTAAGGGAGTCGACCAATGAAGCCCTGGCGACATGTGGTTTCATGGTAAATATGTCAAACGAGGTCCATGCTGACTCCTTGAGGGGAACCGATTACTCGGCTTCCTTTCGACGGAGGCAGCGAGAATTAAAGGGATCACTCAGCGTGTTAGCGAAGTGTCTCGGGCATGCTTCTAGCCGGGCGGGGCCCAATCCCCCCCGAGCGATGTGCTAGTCCATTATTGTCCATGTGTAATTTCGCATCATCATGAAGCATGTTTTTTAAAGAACGTTGCTGCCATCACAGTCTGTCTAATAGAAACTCGTTCTCTTGCCAAAACTCCAGCCTCCGCCACAATCATACTCAGGCATTCCTGGATATCTTGGTCCCGTCGTCTCTTTGGCTTACCCCTTCCTCTTTTACCTGGCATTATACCTCCCATCACTGTTCTCTCGAGACCGTTGTGTCTCTTGATGTGACCAAAGTATTTGCATTTTCTAGCCAAAATGGAATTGATAAACCAGTTCTCCTCTATGCTCAACTCTTGCCAAATGTCTACATTTGTCTTTTTCTCTGTCCAGGGTATTCTGAGGATCTTTCTGTAACATTTTGACTCATAACCGGCACTGCCAGCAAAAAGGGCGAAGGTCACCAATCTCATGTGGTTCAGCCGTGTGTACTGGACCATGGAAATGCGACACAGGGTAGCCGAAATACTATGTCAAATAGCTGGTGACCATGTCAGGATAATCGGAGGGGAAAATACAACATTATGAACGAACTAATCTTAATGGAAAACCACAACACGTTTCCGTGGACACAAGTGTAAGTAGTCGGCTAATGTGAATTCCAGTCAAATCAGTGACCTGATGGCCTCAATAAGGGAAGAAAGGACTAAAATACGAGAACAAAGTCAGACCCGCGGCCTATTAGGTAACATCCTTTCTGCTCTCCCTATATACCATGTAATAATGAATTCCTAATCACAGTTAGTCCAAGACCTAACAATTATAATGTTCCTATAGATACACTATACCACATAATAATTGAGCCCTAATCAGAGCTTATCACAGGCCGACTGTCATACCTCATAATTGTAAGCACGTCATGTTAACAAAAATTAGACAATTTCTGATTTTGATCACCAAATTACCTCAATGAAAATGACAGAGAAACGCTACAGAAGATTTGAATGAGAACGACAGCGATCAGTCAGATGCTACTAGAAATAAGATTGCATCTCCCCACGCCGAGTAAGGACACGCGTGCACAGACACGGTTATAAACACCAACGAAACCCACTCTGTAGCAAGTCCGTATAGAAGTTAGTCTTCTTCAATTCCTCCTCTTCTTCTTCTTCTTCTTCTTCTTCTTCTTCTTCTTCTTCTTCTTCTTCTTCTTCTTCTTCAATCCTTTTTCTTCATTTCTTCTTTTTCTTCAATTCCACTTCTTCCTCTTCTTTATGTTCTTCTTCGCCTTGAAAAACACATTTGTGACACTGGTCGTAGTTTACAGCGAGACTACAGTATCTGCGCCTTTCGGTTCAACACATCCAATATCAGCATGACATTTTTGGGACCCAGTTTACCTTCCCTATTTGATCTCAATTCTGTAAAAAAGGCTGCATGATTGCAGTATGTTTTCACTGTGACCACGTGGATGCGGATTAGAGTCTTGGTCCGTTATGTGTCACTGACCCTAATGCAAGCAGCCGGCTATACATTTCTGACTGATGTTAACTCAATCCCTGCTGCACTTTAGCCTTAGAAGATACAATCATACCACCGCTAAGGCACACACATTCTTAGCGCTTAGAAGCGACAACAAATCATCAGACAAGTAAAATCTCCCACTTATTCATTCGTTCCATTTTTTAAAGCATGTGGAAGATTGTGCCGAATTTTACAACGACACTGCGCGACATCTACGCCCTGTTGCCGGCATGACCGCTTTCGGCAAGTATGCCTATTCTTGTTAACTATGAGTATAACTGTCACCAGTCTACCATGCAGGCTTCACGTAGTTTGAAGTCACATCTTGCCTATTTTATGTCCCCACCATCTTCTGCGGACGTTTGCAGACGCCAACTGAAATGTATCCAAAGAAAACCGTTGTCAGCATGAGATTGTTAGTATCCCCATAGAGCTCGCAGAGGAATCCTACCGATAATGATCATGTTTTTTTCTCTGATCCTCGTACTTTGTACACCTTTGTAGGAGATGTTCATCAGTTATTTTGTTAAATACATTCATTGGTATGGGAATTCTAAGTTTGTTGAATTGATGATACAGTCTGGAAAGACGGACTTAGAGTCAAGCTAAGGAGAAGTGAAGTTTGTGGGAGAATGTACAAGTGGATCAACCACTACCTCAAACAAAGAACGGCCAGAGTCCAAGTGCAAGGGCAGATGAGCAAAAAGGTGACACTCGAGCAGAGAGTACCCCAAGGGAGAGTACTGTCACCCACACTCTTCCTGGTGTATATAAACGACATTACAGAGAATATACCAAGAAGAGTCCGTAGCTCAATGTTTGCAGACGATCTGGCTATGTGAACCTCTGAAAAGAGTCTCACCATAGCAAGAGATCGGATGCAGCAGGCCCTACCATCGCTGGAAGAGTGGGCGAACTCATGGCTGGTCAAAATAAACGAGGAGAAAACCACATGTACAATATTCTCGCTTTCAATCAAACCCCAAAGCACCAAATTAAGTCTAAATGGCAAATTCCGGCAGCCAAACGACAACCCAATCTATCTGGGAGTCACATTTGATCGGCGTGACATGTAAAAGTCAGATCGAGAGAAACCGAATGAGAGCCAGAGAAAGAATGGCAATCATGATCAAACTTACTGGCACAAGCTGGGGAGCAGACGAAAGCATACTAAAGAAACTGTACACTGGAAGAGTGAGACCAGTTCTCGAGTATGGCATTGCGGCATGGACAACAGCAGCAAAGGCGAACTTCGATAAAGTTAGCAAACTTCAAAACCAAGCCATGAGAGTTATAACAGGAGGCATGAAGTCAAGGCCAATTGTAGAACTCGAAAAGATTACAAAGCTGCAACCCATGACCGATAGAAGAGACTGCAGAGCCCAGCTGCAGTCAGAGAAACTCCGAAGACTGACTGACCACCCAATGCACCAGAGACTAAACAATTTGGGAAATGGGAAACTAAAGCGGAGAAACTTTGCAGAAATAGCCAAAGCAAAGATGCACGAAGATCCCATAAACGCACTAACAACACCAAAGCCCATCACTACTGTACGAAAACCTACCTGGAGGCAGGATATATTTCCAGAGGTGGTAGAAAATATACCAGGTATTGGAAACAAAAATTGCCAGACTGAAAAAGAAAGGAGAGATACTACCCTAAGCTTTATATCGAAAAACTACCCAAGAATGGACTGGACCCATGCATAAACCGACGGTTCTGTAACAAACACTACACAGAACGGAGGGGCAGGAGCATTCCTGAACCTACCAAATGGCAGAAAAATAACACTGTTATTCGCTACTGGTAAGTACACAAGCAATTTCAGAGCGGAGGCAGAGGCACTGAGGGCGGCAGTGGAAGAAATTGTGACACATAAAGAAAATGAAAGCCATATAGTCCTGCTTACAGATGCTCTGGCCGTAGTCACAGCGCTAAAAAGCCAGAAAAAAAATGAGCTTAATTACTTAAGAGCAGCACTCTGTCAACTATGCCAGCAGTCCGCACCAAAAAGGGTAGTGATACAGTGGGTCCCATCACACTGCAACATCCGAGGCAACGAGGAGGCAGACAGACTGGCAAAAGAAGGTCCAAGACTACCACAAACAGATACTAGTATGACGTACGAAGAGTCAAAACGGCTTATTAAAGCCAGATACATGACCAAATTGGAAACTGAACATACCGGCTACACCAAAAACGATGCCTATTACCAGTTGAACAGAAGAGAGCAGGTAGTTGTCTTCAGACTTCGCACTGGCCACAATAGACTGAGGTACCACCTATTCAACAAATTGAAGATAGGTGGTACCGACGAATGCCCGTGTGGTACTGAGAAAATGACCGCTGATCATTTGCTGCAGAACTGCCCGACATACGAGGATCAGAGAAAGCAGATGTGGCCATCACCAGTGGAACCACAAGACAAGCTCTATGGCAGTGTCGACAGCCTCAGGATGACCGCCGCTTTTTTCGAAAAAATAATGGTTACTGTCTGACTGCGTACGATGAAGAAGAAGAAGAAGAAGAATTGATGATACCTCAATCGGCACTGTTCTGTTGTTGTTGCTGAAGGAATGCCGAAAATGGATAGAATTACCCTTTTGTGCGATCTTAAAAGGACGTTTAATGGTGGTTTGTTGTAGCTTTCCTCACATCCCAAGCGTGCTGAAGGTGGACCGGCGTCCTCCAGACGGTTGTGCTATGCTTGACTTCATCTGCTTGTCGTTCACTTCACTACTACGTTCACTACTACATCGATCCTTCTCCTCGGCAGCCAGATAGACTGCCATGAAAACAATCCGTTTCCAGGAAGGACTGCAGGGAAATCAAGGTGAGGGCTTTGGTTAATATATTTTGCCTCACCCTGACTAGCATGTCTCATCAGTATGTTTTGCCTGACATCAGTTAGTTTTCCTTCCCACACTGCCCTGTTCAGTATGTTTTGCCTGACATCCGTTAGTTTTCCTTCCCACACTGCCCTGTTCAGTATGTTTTGCCTGACATCAGTTAGTTTTCCTTCCCACACTGCCCTGTTCAGTATGTTTTGCCTGACATCAGTTAGTTTTCCTTCCCACACTGCCCTGTTCAGTATGTTTTGCCTGACATCCGTTAGTTTTCCTTCCCACACTGCCCTGTTCAGTATGTTTTTCCTGACATCAGTTAGATTTCCTTCCCACACTGCCCTGTTCAGTATGTTTATCCTGACATCCGTTAGTTTTCCTTCCCACACTGCCCTGTTCAGTATGTTTTTCCTGACATCAGTTAGATTTCCTTCCCACACTGCCCTGTTCAGTATGTTTTTCCTGACATCAGTTAGTGTTCCTTCCCCCACTGCCCTGTTCAGTATGTTTTTCCTGACATCAGCTAGTGTTCCTTCCCACACTGCCCTGTTCAGTATGTTTTTCCTGACATCAGTTAGTGTTCCTTCCCACACTGCCCTGTTCAGTATGTTTTTCCTGACATCAGCTAGTGTTCCTTCCCACACTGCCCTGTTCAGTATGTTTTTCCTGACATCAGTTAGTCTTCCTTACCTTACTGTCCTGTTCAGTATGTTTTTCCTGGCATCACTTAGTCTTCCTTACCTCACTGCCCTGTTCAGTGTCTAAAGATTAATTACTGCCCGTTCAGCTCTGTTGAACTGGTAATGTATGTCATTCGGTTGTTGACGTGGATGATGTTACCTTCTTGTTCCTGTTTCTAGATGTGGTAAACCGCTTGGTCTCTTCATAAATTCTAGGAAACGTTGTTTTCTCCAGGTGGGAAGCATACGTGTAGTCTGGATGAGTTTTGTTGGCAATGTGCCATTACAGAACTGCGTCCCTACTTTGTTATTCTTCTTCAGCGTTCGTCCTGAAAATATGTTGTAGCGTAGTTTACAGCGAATCTGTAATATCTGCGACTTTCAGCCTGACAGATCAGATTTCAGCTGGCTTATTTGGGAACCCGGTTTGCCCCCACACTGAAATAACATATTATCTTAGGCAGACGACACAAGGGCTGCCTGTTTCCGGGTTCGCCGTATGGAGGCGAAATAGGTACTTGGCCAGACCTTATTCGCTGACGCTGATGCAAGAAGTCGGATATGAGTCGCTGGCTCTTTTTATTTTTAATTTTTACCAACGTTACAAAATTGCGTCATTTCAGCACCGCCCCGAACCCTCCCACGCCCATTTATTATCTGGTAAATTGAGTGGTCTATGTAATAATTCAAAAATCCGAGCTGCGACCCGCAGTTAGTTAGATTTCTTTTCACTTTTTCCATTAATCGCCATGTAGAGCTTAACTCGTCTGTCCTGCGCTAAGTGCGTTGCGTCGGCATTTTGAGCCCGTGTCGTTGCAGTCACTCTCATGTCATGTATCTACCTGCTTCGTGGCCACCCTGTTGCACCGTAGCCAGAGCTTATAGCGTTGTAAGTCATCAGTGGAAGGTTATGAGGGTGTATTCTCATGAAATGACCGAACCAGCGTGTTTTTGAGCATGAAAATGATTTCTACACAAGACGCAATGCCGACCATACTTCGAATGTCTGTTTCAAATTCTGTCTTTCCTGGTAACACCGATGACCATCCTCAAACTTAATTTCACACGTCATAATTCTGCTCTCATCCTTTATGGACAGGGACCGTGTTTGGCACTGGCAATACACAATTCGGGGTAAATATACTATTTATCAGCTCCAGCTTTGCTGTTAAACTAACTAATGCTCTGGTATCTAAGTGGCTATGACAGCTGATAAGTCACACCTAGTCTCGATTTCCCTACCGAAAAAATACTGCACAAATACCTGACCTCATGGGTTTGTTGAAGAGCATCGTTTAAATTTATGTTGAGTGGTCCATGTGTTGTGCTGGTTCCCATAGTTTCTTTCTTCGTCTCGTTAATTCGCATGTTTTATTTAGCACATTTTGTCACAATCGCGATCATGTGATGTTATAGTTTATTGTTATCATCGTACAACATACACTAGTGATCTGCAAGGAGCAATTCGTGTATTGAGTTTGGTTCTGTTTCTGCTGTATCAATTTGACTAGTCTCTTGTGTGATTTTGTCAATGTAGATGTTGAACAACAGAGAGGAAAGTATAATAGGTTAACGTTATTTCCTTCCTAGGTCACCGTACTATTTAATCTAATATGTAGCAGATCTAATACGTTATTGTATCACTTTATTTACTATCTTTCTTCCTTACCACTATCACTCACTCACACTTTAACACTAACAATTCTTTTAACAAAAGTAAAACAAAGAATGTTTATTTTACAAACATCATACATATATCAATACAATAGTCTCGAAACTCGTATTACATTGTTCCTCAATTATGAACTGATTTGAATGTCTCGCAAGAACTTTGTTATCAACACTTATCTAACTGACTATAATTACTTTCTAGAGGCTCGTGAAATTAGCGCAGCTGTTACTCTTGCACTAAATTTGACACAGGATTCTAATCAGGTAGTCAGAATCTAGCAATTGTTCTATTCACTGTTTATCTCTGTGCGTTGATATAATGCTGTCTATCTACTTGTTCTCAGTCCTCATCTTTCTGTCCTCGCTCGTCTGATGACCTTATGTTCCATCTCTCAACTAGTGGATGTCTACCGAGCTTCTTGTCTCGTCTCAACGTAAGACTGATGTCTACTGAGCAACTTGTCTCATCTCAACGTCAGGAAGTCGGCAAAAGCAGCTGTGCTCGTGACTATGACAGAAGACAGTGGTTTCGTTACTGTGGTTGTCAGGACGAGGCACACATGAATCAAAACGTGTTTTCCAGGACGACAGCTTCGTGTTGAAGCAACACGTCTCCCTCTAACGAGAATGAAGTCGGGTCACGAGAGACAGACGTTAGCGAAGACTTGAACAGAACATCATACACAGACATATTCTTACACGCGTGTGGTCTCTCGTTGCCTTTCAGAGTTAGTCTGCTTCGGCGGTTTCTAATTCTATATCTCTGTCCTGGTCACTCGCTGGCTAAGTCGTGTGGGTTTATCTAGCTACTTGCTCATGTCTATCTACTACCTACTAAACTGCACGGTAGAATTTTTTTCTCTGCTCTTTCTGATCTGTCTTTCCTGATCTGTCTCCTCCAGCTTATATGCTAAGCTCCTTGCTTTGGTCAATGACTTCTTCTTTCTTGAGTTCATTTCCTTCAAACTTTATTTGAACTGGCGTGCCACAGAGAAAGGCGGCCTTGTCTTTCCGAACTACTGGATGACCTATAGGTCATGGAATTCCCCGTAAAATCGTGAGAAAGAGAACCATTTTAGCTGGACAGTTTTAAACTGCATTGTTTAAGAATTAAGTACAATACCCCGTTCAATGAACTGAACCTCTCGGGCAGGGTTCTCAAGTTATGTGTGGGTATCACGAACGGAATTTCAGGGCTTCCCTGGCAGTGCCTCGTTGGCCCCTTGTAACTCTGTTACAAAAGCACACACCTTTGTCTCACATCCATAGTGATTTCAAAAGCGACTGTGACACTTTCATTCGTTCTTAAGACAATGATACTCGTACGATACAGTGCTCTTACATTATAATGCAGCTGGCCTCATACATAATAATCTTCCAGGTTTGTCCAAAGTTTAATCATGTCTGCTCTATCGAACGCTTTTTCTTGATGAATAGAAGCCATAGACACTCTTTCGTTACGTTCTATTGACACATGTCGCTTTTGCCTTCAGGTGAATAAGGCTGCGGGGAAACTCATTCCCAGGCGAAATTCAAATTGAGCTTTGGAAAGCTGAAGTTTAACATCAGGTTTTATTCTCTGTACTAGGATCTTCGCAAATATTTGACTAGTATGAATGAGTAGCGATATGCCTCTCTACGTGTCACAGTTTCTTTTGCTGCCCTCTTTCAAAATTGGCCTTGCTGCCTGTCATATTGTATACGTCTTTATTTCCAATTCGTTGTAAAGAGTCTCTGTAACCACATTAGCCTTGTTTTTCCCTCGCCTCTGTTATTAATCGTCGATAAAAACATATTTTGGTAATGGCTCGGTTCTTCTTCTTCTTCGTCTTCTTCTACATCTCCGTCTTCCTCTTTTTCTTCTTCTCCTTATTCTTCTTCTTCTTTTTCTTCTTCTACTCCCTTTTCTTCTCCTCCTCCTCCTCCTTCTTCTTCGTTGTTCGTCCTAGAAAAGGATTTTGTGTCGCAAGTTTGCACCGAGGCTACGATATCTGCGCACTCTCAGCCCAACATCCGATTTCAGATATCTTTTTTTTAGCACCGGATTTGGCTATCCCTTTGCCAGCTGTGAGTCGCTGGCTGCTGTCAATGCACTACCGCATCTTGCCCACTAAGAGTGAAGTGATGACAAAAACAAAAGAAAGCTCACTTTACGTTCCCAACGCCCTTGCCAGGTGAAGGCACGGCACTTTAACCACCGACAGCATTGGTTTTGTCCTATCAGAGCGCGTGGGTATACACAATAGCCGACAGCCATATTCAAACGTTTATACAGCACTTGTCTTGTGGTATCCACTTGTGTCGTAAGACATCCTGTTGAGCCGAAGTTTTCTGTTCACGGCTAGACGCGTCGCTGGAGTAGTCGGCATCCTATGGTGATTTAGAATATCCGCAAAATGTCCTATCCATTATTCTCGGTCTGCCACAGTTCACCTTGGACGTCTAATCGATTGCGCCACCACTGACCTGGGAAAACCTGGTTGTGAGTTATCTCATTGAACTTTGGAACACATATTCCAGGCTTGCACTTCTGAGCCTGCCTTGGACTTTCGATTTGATGGTACCTAGCGATCAACTACTGTTCCAGTGTGTTGTCATGGTCGAATTAGGGTCTGGAGGACCCTGGGATGCAATCCCACGTCTTGGTCAAAATATGACCAGGAGAACCCTGGGATACAATCTCATGTCTTGGTCGAAATAGGGGCACGAGAACACCGTGATACAATCTCATGTTTTGGTCAAAATATGACAAGGAGAACCCTGGGATACAATCTCATGTCTTTGTCAAAATATGGTCATGAGAACCCTGGGATACAATCTCATGTCTTTGTCAAAATATGGTCACGAGAGCCCTGGGATACAATCTTATGTCTTTGTCAAAATAGGGTCACGAGAGCCCTGGGATACAATCTCATGTCTATGTCAAAATAGGGTCATGAGAACCCTGGGATACAATCTCATGTCTATGTCAAAATATGGTCATGAGAACCCTGGGATACAATCTCATGTCTATGTCAAAATATGGTCATGAGAACCCTGGGATACAATCTCATGTCTATGTCAAAATAGGGTCATGAGAGCCCTGGGATACAATCTCATGTCTATGTCAAAATAGGGTCATGAGAACCCTGGGATACAATCTCATGTCTTGGTCAAAATATGGTCATGAGAACCCTGGGATACAATCTCATGTCTTTGTCAAAATAGGGTCATGAGAGCCCTGGGATACAATCTCATGTCTTTGTCAAAATAGGGTCAGGAGAACCCTGGGACACAATCTCATGTCTTTGTCAAAATAGGGTCAGGAGAACCCTGGGATACAATCTCATGTCTTTGTCAAAATAGGGTCAGGAGAACCCTGGGATACAATCTCATGTCTTGGTCAAAATAGGGTCAGGAGAACCCTGGGATACAATCTCATGTCTTGGTCAAAATAGGGTCAGGAGAACCCTGGGATACAATCTCATGTCTTGGTCAAAATAGGGTCACGAGAATCATGGGATACAATCTCATGTCTTGGTCAAAATAGGGTCATGAGAGCCCTGGGATACAATCTCATGTCTTGGTCAAAATAGGGCCAGGAGAACCCTGGGATACAATCACATGTCTTGGTCAAAATAGGGTCATGAGAGCCCTGGGATACAATCTCATGTCTTGGTCAAAATAGGGTCAGGAGAACCCTGGGATACAATCACATGTCTTGGTCAAAATAGGGTCATGAGAGCCCTGGGATACAATCTCATGTCTTGGTCAAAATAGGGTCAGGAGAACCCTGGGATACAATCTCATGTCTTGGTCAAAATAGGGTCAGGAGAACCCTGGGATACAATCTCATGTCTTGGTCAAAATAGGGTCAGGAGAACCCTGGGATACAATCTCATGTCTTGGTCAAAATAGGGTCAGGAGAACCCTGGGATACAATCTCATGTCTTGGTCAAAATAGGGTCAGGAGAACCCTGGGATATAATCTCATGTCTTGGTCAAAATAGGGTCAGGAGAACCCTGGGATACAATCTCATGTCTTGGTCAAAATAGGGTCAGGAGAACCCTGGGATACAATCTCATGTCTTGGTCAAAATAGGGTCAGGAGAACCCTGGGATACAATCTCATGTCTTGGTCAAAATAGGGTCAGGAGAACCCTGGGATACAATCTCATGTCTTGGTCGGGAAAATAGAGGTGAACCATAAGTATACTCAGAGAACACATTCTCACAGAACGTGTGTAACATGGACTTTGGTGACCTAACTTCATTCTCGTCAGAGGGAGACGTGTTGCTTCAACACGAAGTTGTCGTCCTGGACACCACATCGTGACTCATTTGTGCCTCGTCCTGACAACCACAGTAACAGAGCCACTGTCGTCTGTCATAAACAAGAGCACAGCTGCAGTCGCCGACTTCCTGATGTTGAGACAAGATAAGAGGCTCAGTAGACATCTAGTTTACGCTGAGACGGGACAAGAGGCTCAGTAGACATCTGCCTTACGTTGAGACGAAACAAGAGGTTCAGTAGACATCTACCTTACGTTGAGACGAAACAAGAGTATCGGTAGACATCCACGTTGTGTAAGCTGAGAGGTGGAACATAAGGCCACCAGACGAGCGAGAACAGAGAAATGAGAACTCAGAACAAGTAGATAAATAGCATTATATCAATGCACAGAGGTAGATGGCGAATAGAATAATTGCTAGATTTCGGCCACGTGATTAGAAACCTGGATAAAGTTTAGTGCAAGAGTAACACATGTGCTAATTTCACGCAACTCTGAAAAGACGTTATTATTAGTTCGATAAGTGTGATAACAGCAGTCTTGACAGACATAAACATTAGCTAATAATTGATTAAACAATATAATACGATTTACGAGCCTAGTTCATTGATATGATGTGTTTGAAGGCTGTGAAATAAGCATTCCTTGTTTTGATTTTGTTAAAAGAATTGTTAATGGTTTAATAAAGTGTGAGTTAAAGAGCGATGAGTGGTAAGGAAGAAAGATAGTAAATAATAGCATACAATAACGTTAACCCTGCTACACTATCACACAAGACTGTTCCTTCAGTGTCCATAGCTGTCAGTTCAGTTTCACTTTGATAACTACTTTGCATTTCGGGAAACGTCTAGTTTCCTTTTGTTACAGGTTCACTATCGCCACTCAACTTTCTTTCTAACAACTATCTCTCCTTAACACACAACCCCTGTTAAAACACTAACAATTATTTTAATAGCAGCAATAACAACAACAAACAACCAACAAATGAATGTTTATTACACAAAGATCATACACATTATAACAATAAACTAAGTTCGTAAATCGTATTCTATTGTCCATCAAACTAACTATAACGTCGTTCAAGAGTTTCGTGCAAAAAGCACCGGTATTTCTCTTGTACTAGATTAAAACAACGTCCTATTATGACTTGAGCATTTCTAGCTAATGTTCTATCGACAGTCATATCCCAATCTCAGTTGATTCAATACTATCTAGCTAATGTTTTATCGACAGTCATATCCCACTTTGAGTTGATTCAATACTATCTAGCTAATGTTCTATCGACAGTCATATCCCACTTTGAGTTGATTCAATACTATCTAGCTAATGTTTTATCGACAGTCATATCCCACTTTGAGTTGATTCAATACTATCTAGCTAATGTTCTATCGACAGTCATATCCCACTTTGAGTTGATTCAATACTATCTAGCTAATGTTTTATCGACAGTCATATCCCACTTTGAGTTGATTCAATACTATCTAGCTAATGTTCTATCGACAGTCATATCCCACTCTGAGTTGATTCAATACTATCTAGCTAATGTTCTATCGACAGTCATATCCCACTCTGAGTTGATTCAGTACTATCAAGCTAATGTTTTATCGACAGTCATATCCCACTCTGAGTTGATTCAATACTATCAAGCTAATGTTCTATCGACAGTCATATCTCACTCTGAGTTGATTAAATACTATCTAGCTAATCTGTTCACTGTCAATCGTTTGGTTCTCTCTCGTCTAGTGGTTTCCTGTTCTTCCTCTCAGCTTCTGGAACGTCTGTGTCTTAAGAGCTTCTAGTCCCGTATTCACGTAAGGAAGATGATTTCAGCGATTAGATCTTCTGGTTCACCTTCTTCTTCGACTAGTCAGGAACTATGCAGCGACTATAGTGGTTCTTGCGCCGTGGTGGTTCTCCAATTCGGAAATAACGCCCTTAATGGTAGGTGTTCTTGTGTCGTCCACAGTGGTTCTGGGGCTGTAGGTCTCAGTCCAAGAGTAAAACCTTTGTTTCGACGTGTTGTCGGTACGACAGCTTCGTGTTTAAAGCAACAAGTCTCTTTCTGGCGAGTATGCAGTCGAATACTACTCTAGGGAAATGGAAGTCAGCATCTCGTGTGACAAGGTTTTACCGTCGAATTAGACAGGACAACACACACAGTCAAATGTTTACAAGAACTTGGTCGAGATCTTCCCTTTCAGTGACTAGAGTCTGCTTCTGTGACTTCTCTGTTGTAGTAAAGCTATTTTATCTTTCTGTTCTAACTACTGAATTTCAGCCGATGTTTCTCGCCCTGTTCTGCCTCCTCGCTCGATCCTTGCTACATACTAACGTGCTCTGTAGTCTTCTGTGGTCAATCTCGAATACTCTGATCCATCGGCTGATATACCTTTCTTTCCCCGTTTGGGTCAATGTAGTAAATCTTTATCTAGTTTTGACGCGTCTTTTCATGAACTATCTCGTTAACTAAAGAAAGGCTAATTTATTTTGACCTAAAAAGTAGTGGTTTCCTGCAGGAACCGTAAAAAATCCATTTTGGCTGGACAGTCTTAAACGAGCATTTTTGAATAATTTCGAACAATGACTGTTCTATTAACTCCATCTTTTGGACAGGGTTCTAAAGTTTAGCGTGGGTACCATGAACGGTGTATTCATGGCTTCCCTGGCCCTGGATCGTGGGACTCTTTGTAACTCTGTTACACTTACAGCTATTCCTAATGTCATAATCCAAGTAACCACGTCATACATTCTTGCTTCAATTATTTGTTTAGCTAGAGCGTGTTCTTTCACCGACACTTTTTGTACTCCCTATGAAGCATAGGTATCAACATGCCAACTCCTCACACATTCAGCTATCCTTATCTGTTGCAGTCATTGTGGCTTTAAATTATAGATAAAGTAGCCAGGAACACGCTATACCCTACTTAGTAGTCTCTTAAAACATGACTGGCTAGTTACAGTGTTACTGTTCGTTGTTCCCCTTTCGGACACCAGTATCACTCTTGTATGAAAGTCATTTGCAGATAGTGGGTAATAGTACAGGCAGTCCAGCTTTGGCATGGGGCCGATAGAGCATGAGTGCGGTTTGTGCGAGTATCTCGTGTTCCCTTCTTGTCCAGTTGTCGTGTGTGTGGTGACTGTAACGGTGTCCAGTTGTCGTGTGTGTGGTGACTGTAACGATGTCCAGTTGTCGTGTGTGTGGTGACTGTAACGATGTCCAGTTGTCGTGTGTGTGGTGACTGTAACGGTGTCCAGTTGTCGTGTGTATGGTGACTGTAACAGTGTCCAGTTGTCGTGTGTGTGATGACTGTAACGGTGTCCATTTGTCGTGTGTGTGGTGACTGTAACAGTGTCCGCTTGTCGTATGTGTGGAGACTGTAAAAGTGTCTCTTTCTTATCGTCTCGTGTTCCAAACGGAGCATTTGATCACAGCACACTATCATTAATTGCAAGAACATCCTGGGATCTGCTAAAAACCAGACCGAATATACCAGTTGACAAAGTGGCTTAAAAAGAAATTGTAGTCACATAGAAAACCCTGCTGGGGGAGATGAAGTGTTAGAGACTTCCATGTACCAGGCCTGAGTTTTTTTAGAGGAAATTGCCAGATCCCATTCTCGCTGCATTTCCTTCACTAACATATAAGACGACGCACGATTACATATGGATTGACTGGAGCGTGTCAATGAGGAGGGTCGAACCTATTACCTTTAGGCTGTCGACGAAGTCAGCTGCAGTTCTAGTTCTTGGCCAGGTGATTATAAGCCAACAGGTGGGAAACTGAGACGCTAGTCCTGTCAGGCAGAACATACTGACCATGATGACCCGTCAGGGTCATGCACAATATACTGACCAAGACCACTATCTCTCTTCCATGGTGCGTTCCCTGGAAATAGGCAGTCTGGCTGGCGAGATGTGGATCGATGTTTTCCCCTTAGTAGCGAATGTCACGCAGATGAAGCCAAACATAGCACGTCCGTTTGGAGGACCGTCGTCAACCTTGATCAGCACGCTCAGGATGTGAGGAAAGCTACTGCAACACGCCACTTAACGTCCTTTTCAGGGCCCACAAAAGAGTGGACTTTCTCATTGTTCGTAAATCCAAACAACAACAAGGCAACAGGTTGTCCACAATGGCGACCCAGCAGGTCAAACGGAACAATGGACGGTTTCCATTTACAAGCTGGGATTCTGGTATGAAGTTAGAACGGTAAAGACAACCGTTTATTTGTTATTTTACGTGTTAGCCTCGCTAGTTTCTACTGGCGTAGGCGCGCCTATTCCACCCCAGATCTTAGTCAATTGGGCGATATTAAGACGCATAAACCAGTGCTTGGATGCATGTGTGCTTCTGTATGTACCTATTCTAGGTTTGTGCACTCTCAGAGGCCAGCCCAACCAAAGTGCAATGGAAGGGCCTCACCACGAGGGCGCGTATGAAAGTTGTGCAAGAGTGTGATTGTTGGATAGAGTAAAACGAAACAAGAGTGTGTGGAAAGAAGAAGAGAAAGTAGAGTGGGCCTCTTGAGAGTTCTCAAAGACAACCGTTTCCAAAGTGAAACATTCATGTAGTGCCCGTCACCGGCAGATAGTGTCAGTAGTGGAGGGTAGGAGCAGGCAAGATGCTTCAGGTGGACAACAAGAACATTATCGTACAGCCGACCCGCCATATTTGGTTTGGGCTGGTTCAAAGGATCGAGAAATTAGGGCTGTACCGTAAATTCGCCTATTGTGTGCGTGCGTGTGTGGTGTGTCAGGATGTGTGTCTTTGTGCGCACTGTGCAGTGGCGTAGCTCTATACCAATAACGCTGGTTGGAAGTGAAAGAAAGCGTGTATGCAAGGTGTTTTCTTGGAAACAACCAGAATTTGGTTTTCATTTTCGGTTTAGGATTTGCCTGTTCAAATCACCAACACGCGGTCGGTACTGAACTCCTTCTTTCAGTTTTGGTTGGAGCGTAAGGAACTGTCGTGCATAGTACGTTGATCGCTACCGTGTGAAGTATATAAATCTGTTATGAGTTTTGTGAAATTATACAATTCAGCTTTTGTTTCGTGACCTGTATACGTTTGATTTGTTTTTTTAAAAAATTTCTGGGGAGGGGACGTTTCGTGGAGAATAGACTTTTTGTGAAATGTAGACAGTTTTGTGTGTGTGGTAGGATTCGTAAAGTATAGTAGTTTGTGGTGGGTCTGGTGAGATATATGAATAAGAATAGATGTTTGTCGATTTCTTTGTAAAGTATATAAGTTTACTGTGAGTTTCGAGAAGTATAGATGTTTTTGTGGACTTTGGTACTTTGGTGAAATATAAAAGTTTGTTGTGGATTTCGTATACACGTATTATACAAGAGTTGATTTGGGGACCCAGTGGTGTCGAGGTAAGGTGTTCGCCTTTGGTGCTGGATGTCGCGGGTTCAAATCCCTGTAGAGACACCGGATTTTTTCACGTGCATCATCCGGTAAATATTTACCCCGATCTCTGAGTAGTGAGATCAGACACTAGTGTGCAGTGGCGCGCACGTTAAAAATACCTTAGCAGTTGGAAATCGAAAAGAGTAGGCCTAAAGGCCGCTGCTGGGGCAAAATTCAAGTTACAAATCTACTCAAATTATTCTAGGGATTCTCGCCCCCACAGAGAATATGTCACAAAAAAGGGGACTGTATGGCCATAACAACAAGGTTTGGTTATGTGGTTATCGGAGCGGCTTAGATTGCGCCTGACAGACTGATATGTCTACCTGACTATTATGTATGCATCCACCTCCACCAGTCTCAACAATAGGCGATCGTATATTCCAGGGTCTAACAGATGCTGGGATTGACCTGGCAAGTCACTAGTAGATTTTCACCTGCCATCAAATATGAAACAAAGATGGTCGCACCTCCCCACGACGCCTAACGACATAGGTGGACTGAAGATAGATAGATAGACTTGGTCTCTACGTTGGCCTTTCGACACGATCGTTGGTTTCGTTGTGTTTCTGTTCCTGTGCGCTATTGTATGTTGTTAACGACTTTTGACCCAGCTAGTCTTCGATTTGTAATTACACGCAACTACGTACTGTAAAGTTTACGCTACCAGTTTCCTATTTCGACATACTGATTTAGTCAGGGGTCACAAACTCAAGCCCTCCGTGAGTCGCACGAGAACAAGGTTGATGGTCGACTGCAGTAAAACTTAGGGTCTGTGTCATTTTCAAAATCAAAGTGTTGAATGTAAAACATTTGAACACAAACGTATATTTACAGAAAACATGGCCATATACAATTAAAACTTGCAAACGTACGTGTCTATTTAAAATACATTTTTAAACCATTAGCCGACTTTGATTTATTTGAACCAACCTATCATGTCCGGTTGAACGGCGCAGATATCGCAGCTCGCTGTAAACTATAACACAACGTCCCTTTCAGAACGAACGCCGAAGAAGAAGAAAAATAATCACATCAGTGTTTTATTGAATATCTCGAGATAATGCTAATATCGTTGTATAATGCACATTTGTGAGTTTTGACCTTAATACTGTCTTGTTTACCTCATTAACGAGAATAACTGATCGCAAATATAAGTGCTACGTTACAAGATGATAGTGTGTATAGCTGCAGAAAATAACAGGACATCTATGGTTAGGTTTAGGGTTAGGTTATTCTGTGGAATTGTGGACATGGTAGGGGTCGATACACGCAACGGGCCTTTGACGTCTACGCGAACATTATTATTAGGGTTAGGATTAGAGTGGGTGGGGAGGAGGGGGTTGTACTATTGTTATCGGAAGTCATACCAGGCATTGACATCTATAAGTAAACTAAGTTACTAAATACAAATTATTTAATTTATCTTGGAAAATTCTTTTTTTCAGCATCTGTTCTGTTTTTAAACATCGATATGTTCTTGCGTCTTAATTCACACCAAACAGAGTTCCAGGAGTTCCCATTGTACGCAATGGGACATTCCATTTTCAGTTAAAGGGAAGACAGGTCGATATAATTTTATTTAAATAAATTAGTAAAGGCTTAGATAAATATAGAAGTGTAGAAATTATGTTTATATTTAGTTTTACGAAGGGTTAGGGTTAGGTGAAGGGTTATGGCTAAAATTATGGTTAGGGTTATAATTATGGTTACGACTAGGGTTAGGTTTATGGTTAGGTTTAGGGCTAGGGTTAAATAACGTTATTTATTATTATTTATTATTCATCGTCTGACAGCATATATGTTACTCTCTTTATCATGGACCAACGTTGACAGATTCAAGAAATTCACCTCAAATTCAGAGCTAAAAATAGATACTTCTTTCGTTTGGGATCAATGAAGACGCATGTACCCGACGCCATTTTCTTCGAGCCGTCTAATAAAGATAAATGCCGGACAATATTAACCCTACGTTTAAAAGCTATTTTAGGAAAAGGAATTAATGTCGTTCGTAACTATGAATAGAGTTACCTTTAGAGATGATGGTTTCATAAGTAAGTAGAAAGAGAAAATATAATAGTGTGAGAACAATTGGCGCGGGAGGAAAAAACACGCTATCATCTAAAATAAAAAATGAACTACGATTTACTTTGAGAATTTGTAACCAAACTAACCAACTCAGTAAAGGAAACAATGTACACCTTTTTATTCGATTGTACAAAATGTGCCAGCGTTATGGGATAGGCCAAAAATTAAAGTTTAACCAGACCGTCCTTACTAGACGGCCACAGGCGACCCAGGAACGATGAGGCTAACGTCTGGTCAGGAAAAAAAACACACTGATCAGACAATGTTAGCCAGGTTCAGAAGAAATACACTGGCCAAGACCATGGCCTGACCTCCTTGATGGTCGTGCTGGAAACGGGCTGTTGTTGAGGACAACAGTCTGGCTAACAAGGTAAGGTTCGACGTGATCACCGTAGTAGTGAGTGACAGGCAGATGAAGCCAAGCACTACACAACCGTCTGGAGGACCCCGGTCCACTTCATCAGCACGCTTGGGATGTCAGGAAAGTTACTGTAAGCTGCCACAAGTTCCGTCCTTTTCAGGGCACACAAAAGGGTTACCAACCCATTCTGGGCATTAGAAACCAACCCATTCTGGGCATTAGAAACCAACCCATTCTGGGAATTAGAAACCAACCCATTCTGGGCAATAGAAACCAACCCATTCTGGGCAATAGAAACCAACCCATTCTGGGCATTAGAAACCAACCCATTCTGGGAATTAGAAACAAACCCATTCTGGGCAATAGAAACCAACCCATTCTGGGCAATAGAAACCAACCCATTCTGGGCATTAGAAATCAACCCATTCTGGGCATTAGAAATCAACCCATTCTGGGCATTAGAAACCAACCTATTCTGGGCATTAGAAATCAACCCATTCTGGGCATTAGAAATCAACCCATTCTGGGCATTAGAAACCAACCCATTCTGGGCATTAGAAACCAACCCATTCTGGGCATTAGAAACCAACCCATTCTGGGCATTAGAAACCAACCCATTCTGGGCATTAGAAATCAACCCATTCTGGGCATTAGAAACCAACCCATTCTGGGCATTAGAAATCAACCCATTCTGGGCATTAGAAACTAACCCATTCTGGGCATTAGAAACCAACCCATTCTGGGCATTAGAAATCAACCCATTCTGGGCATTAGAAACCAACCCATTCTGGGCATTAGAAACCAACCCATTCTGGGCATAAGAAACCAACCCATTCTGGGCATTAGAAACCAACCCATTCTGGGCATTAGAAACCAACCCATTCTGGGCATTAGAAACCAACCCATTCTGGGCATAAGAAACCCAATCATCCTTGCTAGACGGCCACACGAAACTCCTAGTTTAAGTTTAACCCGATCAGCCTTGCGCCATTTTGTCTTGACAGCCACACATTTTCCTTCTACCTTCTCCTCGAAAATACCATAGGACGATATTGTTTTCGCTGGGAAAAAAAGGGGGGAGGGGAAGAAGCGTTGCGTAATGGCTAGTGACGCGTCTTACAACCTGAACTTGCAAGTGTTCGTAATCTTAAATTGGCATAGGCGTACCCCAGCAGCATATACACAATATCGTGCTGAAGTCAGATGTAACGTGTCGTAAGGCGTAAAGAATAATAAAAGGGAAAGTGAACGAAAAAAACCAAAAAGATTTTCGTAATCCATAGGTCAGACGTGTCAAGATGATATCCAGTACAGTTGAATGAAATCGGGGTTTTATATATTTGAAACTAGATGGTCTGATTAGTTTAGGATAGAGCACTCACTTTTTATGGTAAAGGGGTTGGGTTCAACTGATATTACCAGCATGCCCCAGTCGACCTAGCTGTACATTGGTTCACAACTTACTGTTACAGGAACAATGCTGCGAGGATGGGAATTGGCTTCTTTACCAAGCAGCTGTCTCGTGCAAAGAAATGTTTAACACTTTATCTCAGACATCAATGTGTGCTATGAGATAAGAGAAAGAAAGAAGGGGAGCAGCTACTGCCGTCAGGGATGCGGTTCTGGAGGCTTAAGTCTGTGGAGGTCTTGTCCTATGTATTCAGTTCAAGTGTCATCTCCCTATCAAAGATCGGCTGCATTGGATCTTCGGTGTACTTTTTCTTTCCATCATGACGCAATCTGACAGGCTTTTTTCAGTCCATCTCTTGATGTTATCCACCCACTTATAACGTTGTCTGGCTTTTGACTGCACTCCACTCTACTCTCTAGTATAGTCTTCAACAAGGACAAGGTCATGTTATATGACCAAAATAACGTAACTGTCTAACCCTGATTTGGGCCTTTAGTTCTCTTTTCACCTCCAACTTTTTCAATACATCCACATTTATTTTGTTCTTTTTCCAAGAAATGCGACCCAGTCTCCTATATACACACATTTCGAATCATCCCACGTGAGTAGGTCAGGTCAGGTCAGGTTATCCCGTAACCTGTGACGTCGTCGGGGCACACATGAAGACATTCTCACAATCCCACGCCACCCTTCTCTGTCAGATGCCGCTGCCTGTGACTCTTCTGGTCGGACATTGGTCCATTCTTTTATGTTGTCCTCCCATCTCTTTTTGGGACGGCCTCTTCGTCGTCTGCCATGCACTTTTCCGTGGAGGATTGTAAATGCAAGACCATTTGATCTCGATATGTGACCGTACCAAGTGAGTTTCCTTCTTTTGACAGTTACCAAGAGGTCTTCGAAAGGCCCTATTGCTGTTGTAATTCTATCTCGTATTTCCTCATTTGTAACTCGATCTTTTTACGTGACATTTAAAATTCTTCGGGAAAATCTCATTTCCAAGGCCTGTATCCTTTGTTGAAGGTCAGCTGTAACTGTCCATGTCTCACAAGCACAGAGAAATATTGACAGGACCAGTGTACGCATTAGTCTGATTTTCGTTCATAGTGCTAACCGTTTATCTTGCCAGATTTTGTTAAGCCATGCAAGCGCCGCTATTGTCTGTATTATTCTGGCCAACACCTCACATTTTGATCCTTCATCTCTGACAATCGATCCAAGATATTTAAAACGGCTAACCACTTGTGAGTAGAGGTCTCATCTAATGCGAGAAGAGGTCTCAACTTATGCGAGCAGAGGTCTCCTCTTATGTAACTGAAGATCTCATCTTATGTGAGTGGAGGTCTCATCTTACGTGAGTGGAGGTCTCATTTTATGTGACTGGAGATTTTATTCTATGTGATTGGAGGTCTCATCTTATGTGAGTGGAGGTCTCATCTTATGTAATTGGAGGTCTCATCTTATGTGAGTGGAGGTCTCATCTTATGTGAGTGGAGGTCTCATCTTATGTGAGTAGAGGTCTCATCTGATGTGAGTGAATGTCTCATCTTATGTGAGTGGAGGTCTTATCTTATCTGTGATGATCTGACCAGCTCCCATTGAACGAATAGTAGGTCTCATTCTATGTGAGGTGATATGACCAACTCCCATTGAACGAATAGTAGGTCTCATTCTATGTGAGGTGATCTGACCAGTTCCCATTGAACGAATAGTAGGTCTCATCCTATGTGAGGTGATCTGACCAGCTCCCACTGAACCAATAGTAGGCCTTATTCTATGTGAGGTGATCTGACCAGCTCCCATTGAACGAATAGTAGGTCTCATTCTATGTGAGGTGATCTGACCAGCTCCCAAATGAATAGTAGGTCTCATCCTATGTGAGGTGATCAGACTACCTCCTATTCTATTAGGTCTCATCCTATGGAAGGTGATCTGACTACCTCCTATTCTATTAGGTCTCATCCTATGGGGGGGGGGGGGGGGGTGTGATCTGACTACCTCCTATTCTATTAGGTCTCATCCTATGTGAGGTGATTTGACTACCTCCTATTCTATTAGGTCTCATCCTATGTGAGGTGATCTGACTACCCCCTATTCTATTAGGTCTCATCCTATGGGGGGGGGGGGGGTGATCTGACTACCTCCTATTCTATTAGGTCTCATCCTATGTGAGGTGATCTGACCAGCTCCCGAATAAATAATAGGTCTCATCCTATGTGAGATGATCTGACCAACTCCTATTCTAGTAGGTCTCCTCCTATAAGTGGTGATCTGACCAACTCCTATTGTAGTAGGTCTCCCGCTATAAGTGGTGATCTGACCAACTCCTATTGTAGTAGGTCTCCTCCTATAAGTGGTGATCTGACCAACTCCTATTGTAGTAGGTCTCCTCCTATAAGTGGTGATCTGACCAACTCTTATTGTAGTAGGTCTCCTCCTATAAGTGGTGATCTGACCAACTCTTATTGTAGTAGGTCTCCTCCTATAAGTGGTGATCTGACCAACTCTTATTGTAGTAGGTCTCCTGCTATAAGTGGTGATCTGACCAACTCCTATTGTAGTAGGTCTCCTCCTATGAGGTGATCTTACTAGCTCGCGAATGAATAGTAGGTATTATCCTATGTCAGGTGATCTGACCAGCTCTCATTGAACGACATCTTTCGTTTTTCCTGGTAGCTCATAAAACGACAATAGCAACCTAAACATGGTACATTCTGATAATAAATACACTAAAGAAACTGTACACTGGAAGAGTGAGACCAGTTCTCGAGTATGGCATTGCGGCATGGACAACAGCAGCGAAGGCGAACTTCGATAAAGTTAACAAACTTCAAAACCAAGCCATGAGCATTATAACAGGTGGCATGAAGTCAACACCAATTGTAGAACTTGAAAAGATTACAAAACTGCAATCCATGACCGATAGAAGAGACTGCAGAGCCCAGCTGCAGTCAGAGAAACTCCGAAGACTGACCGACCATCCAATGCACCAGAGACTAAACAATTTGGGAAATGGGAAACTAAAGCGGAGAAACTTTGCAGAAATAGCCAAAGCAAAGATGCACGAAGATCCCATAAACGCACTAACAACACCAAAACCCATCACTACTGTACGAAAACCTACCTGGAGGCAGGATATATTTCCAGAGGTGGTAGAAAATATACCAGGTATTGCAAACAAAAACTGCCAGACTGAAAAAGAAAGGAGAGATACTACCCTAAGCTTCATAACGAAAAGCTACCCAAGCATGGACTGGACCCATGCATACACCGACGGTTCTGTAACAAACACAACACAGAACGGAGGGGCAGGAGCATTCCTGAACCTACCAAATGGCAGAAAAATAACACTGTCATTCGCTACTGGTAAGTACACAAGCAATTTCAGAGCGGAGGCAGAGGCACTGAGCTCGGCAGTGGAAGAAATGGTGACACACAGTGAAAATGAAAGCCATATAGTCCTGCTGACAGATGCTCTCGCCGTAGTCACAGCGCTAAAAAGCCAGAAAAACACTGAGCTTAATGACTTAAGAGCAGCACTCTGCAAACTGTGCCAGCAGTCCGCACCAAAAAGGGTAGTGGTACAGTGGGTCCCATCACACTGCAACATCCAAGGCAACGAGGAGGCAGACAGACTGGCAAAAGAAGGTGCAAGACTACCACAAACAGATACCAGTATGAAGTACGAAGAGTCAAAACGGCTAATCAAAGCCAGATACATGACCAAATGGGAAACCGAACATACTGGTTACACCAAAAACGATGCCCATTACCAGTTGAACCGAAGAGAGCAGGTCGTTGTCTTCAGACTTCGCACTGGCCACAATAGACTGAGGTACCACCTATTCAACAAATTGAATATAGGGTGTACCGACGAATGCCCGTGCGGTACTGGGAAAATGACCGCTGAACATCTGCTGCAGAACTGCCCGACATACGAGGATCAGAGAGAGCAGATGTGGCCATCACCAGTGGAACTGCAAGACAAGCTCTATGGCAGTGGCGACAGCCTCAGGATGACCGCCGCTTTTTTCGAAAAAATAATGGTTACTGTCTGACTGCGTACGCAGAAGAAGAAGAAGAAGAAGAAGAAGAAGAAGAAGAAGAAGATAATAAATACACAAATATTTCAGTTAGTTGTTGACTCCCTCTCGTGGTTTCTACTGTATGGTATCAAACCGGATCCGTCCTTAAACCTCCTCAGTCACCTATCACAAAATGCCAGGCAGATTAGGGTGTTGATATTTTTGTTCATATTTCTTCCTATGTAGGGTAGAGGCGCGGGGGGGGTGGGGGGTGGGGGGGGGGGGTAGGGGTAGTGGGGTGGGGCGGATGGGAGTGGCAGGTGCAATGGGTTGATAGATTGGTTTACAAACCAAACGCACCAGGTTTAACCCTCATTACGCTCGGTCTGACAGACAGCGAGATGTGTAGATGTTTTTTCTTTTCCTGGTACGACCCCCTTCTCCAAGTCCTCCAAGCTGTAAATAGGTACTCGACAAAGACAAGGGCAAATTTCCGGGCCGTCGCGAGGGCTGTGGAATTCGTTCTTGATCTTAGACGCTTTCAGCAATGACTGGGACTTAGCACATATTTGGGTGTTCTAGTACGTGTAATGAAGTCGGTTATATTAGCCATTTTTCTATTATTCTTTGCCACAAACAAATTCCCGTGTCAAGAAATTTCCAGAATTTGTTAGTTTAAATTGTTCATAAATATCTCGTTCTGAAAACGAATCTTTGTAGAAAGAAAATAAGTAGTTCGTTTAGAAGATAATCATCCGTCTCGCCAACCGTCTATAAACGCACTGAGTGGTTGAGTCCCAGGCCGCATGCAATGAGGATGGTGTCTTTCTAATTTGACCTAACTAGGTGGTGCTAGAACGGCCGCTGGGGTGGAGCCATGATGTAGATGGTCGTTTTTCATCCTTGATGTCAATGGTCTACTTTAAGAGTTGGTGGGCGGGAGTGCGTGTTTGGTACGGCGGGCGATATGGCAAAATTGGTTCAAACGGCGACGGTTTAGCATGGTGAATGTGCTTTCGATGTGTTTCCGTCTGGCAATTTCGTCGTTTGAGACCCGATCATACCATTGTATACTGAGGGGAGGAGAACTAAAGTCTGGTCAGGTAAAACATACTATTAAATATGTTAATCAGATTCAGGCAAAACATACTGATCAGACATGGTAGTCAGATTCAGGCAAAACATACCGAGCTTTCATGGTAGTCAGATTCAGGCAAAAGATACTGATCAAATATGTTAGTCAGATTCAGGCAAAAGATACTGATCAGACATGTTAGTGTCAGATTCAGGCAAAACATACTGATCAAACATGTTAGACAGATTCAGGCAAAACACGCTGATCAGACATATTAGTCAGATTCAGGCAAAATATACTGATCAGACATGTTAGACAGATTCAGACAAAACATACTGATCAGACATGTTAGTCAGATTCAGGCAAAATATAATGCCAAAACCCTGACTTTGACTTCCGATTAGGAAACGGATGTTTTCACGACAGTTTGTCAAACAACGTGAGGAATTGACCTGATCTCGGTAGTAGATGAAGCAAAGCATAGCACAGCCGCCTTCAGGACCCCTGTCCAAAACTGCAACAAAACGCGACTTATTTTCAGGACACACAAAAGAGTAAATCTACTCATTGGAGGCATTCAAAAGTAACAACAACAACAAACGTATTATTCAAGAATTCGTCTCTGGCTGCACATCTGTAAGGCCTCAATTCGCTTCTAATCACACTAGGGAATAGTTCAGGTTTCGGAACCGTACAGCAAGCCGGCATAAGTGGAAAAAACTAACTAACTAACTAATTAACTAACGAATTAACTAACTAACTAACTAACTAACTAACTGGGGAGGAAGACTAACGTCTGGTCAGCCACAACATACTGATCAGACACGTTAGTCAGCGTCAGGCAAAATTTACTGGCCAAGACCGTCACATTGTCTTCCTAGTAGCCCTCCCTGGAAACGGGCTGTTTTCATGGCAACTTGGCTAACTGGGTGAGTGATCGACGTGATATCCGTTGTAGTAAGCGACACGCAGATGAAACCAGGCATTGCACAACCCACTGGCGGATCCTGGTCCACCTTCATCAGCACGCTCAAGATGTGAGGATGGCTACTGCAACCCGCCACTCAACGTCCTTTTCAAGCCGCACAAAAGACCAAACCTACTCATTGTAGGCATTCGAAACAACTAACTAACTAACTGACTGACTGACTGACGGACTTACTGACTAACTAACTAACTAACTAACTAGCCAACCAACTAACTAGCTAACTAACTAACTAACTAATCAATCAACTAACAAACTAACTAACTAACTAACTAACTAGCCAACCAACTAACTAGCTAACTAACTAACTAATCAACCAACTAACAAACTAACTAACTAACTAACAAACTAACTAACCAACTAATTAGCTAACTAACTAACTAACCAACCAACCAACTAACTAACTAACTAACCAACAACTAACTAACTAACCAGCCAACCAACTAACCAACTAACCAACTAACTAGCTAACTAACTAACTAACTAACTACTAACTAACTAACTAGCTAACTAACTAACTAACTAACTACTAACTAACTAACTAACTAACTAACAGCAAGACAATGCAGACTAAGTTAATCCGTATCTTGTAAATCCAGTTATTGTTTATTGTTTGCTATATATACTTCTACTTTATTTTTGCTTCTTGTTCACTTTTTATCATTATTTTACTCACCCCCAGACCTCTCGTGCCACATTTGACTGAGACATTTTTTTAACAAGGCTCGTCTCCAACATATCAGCGAAAGGTAATGAGCATTGTTGGGATTATCATTGATATCATTGTTGTTATCAGACTCAATGCCATTCTTAGCTTTTAGTCGACCTTTACTTCTACAGTGGCAGATGCCCCTGTGCAGGCCCCAGCTCTGGTATGATCTGGATGTAACCGGGAGGAGGATTTCCTGCTTAGCGGGCTAGGCTCGAGCAGCTTATTACTCCGCTATGTTGAGACAAGTGCCGCGGAGGATGGTTAACTGATGTGCGAGTCCATATTAATAGACTCAAACACTAGAGCAAAGTAGGCCTGCAGCCTGTTAGGCGCCATCTATGCTGCTCTAAACAAACCACTTAGCCATGTCCGGTGTTAGGCCATGTCACACAGTTAGTCGCCTCATACGATATGTTCTCTGTAGGACAGTGGTTCTATTCGTGTCCTTATCACACACAAAGACCCCGGTAGAGCACTGATGGGCCATTGCTGGCATCATATTTACCATCATTATTGCTATAATTATTACCATCATCTACAATGATTATTGCCATCATTATTGGAACCATCATTATTTACCATCATTATTTACCATCATTATTTACCATCATTATTTACCATCATTATTTACCATCATTATTACCATAATCATCTTCAATGATCGATATTAACACTATTATTATCACCATCTTCATAGCTTTCCATCACTACCTCCCAACCTGCCTGTAAGAGCTCTGCTGGTATATTGTCCAAGCCAGTCGCCTTCCCTCTTCTCAATGTCTTTACCGTTGCCGTTACCTCTTCCTTCGTTATCAGTTGGTTATCCTCAATAGTTGTTGGTGTTGGGGGGATTGTTTTCTCAGGTTCGTTCCGTCCCTCATAGTTGTATAACTCGGAACAGTATTCTGTCCATCGTGTCAGTACGTCATTGTCCCCAATAAGGCACTTGCCGCTTTTATCCTGGATCATAAAGTTCCTGCCTTGTCTTGGTGTTACCAGTTCTTTGACCACCTTGTATGCTCCTTTAGCGTCATTTCTGTCTGACCACTCTTCTTTGTTTGTACATTGCTCACATATCCACGCTTCTATCGCATCTCTCATCTTTTGTTGTATCGCTTTCTTGATATCTGTCGACCTCATCATGTAGATGTTTTGGGTTTTAAGTGACTTTCTTCAATCACAAAGGTCTAGAATTTCTTTGGTCACCCATGGCTTCATTTTTGTTTGGTATCACCCCATGATCTCTGTTGCTGTTTCTATGAGTGCTAAGTTAGTTAAGAGACTCTGTTACTGTATAGGTATCTAGTCCCTCTGTGAGAGCCAACAGTGGAGAAAATCTCCCTCTTAGCCTCGATTGGAACACTTCGATTATTGTTGGGTCTTTTAGTTTGTCCAGGTCAAATTTTAGTCTAGTCACGTCTTCCTTCAATCGCAGACGCATAGTCATCATAACAAAATCGTGGGCGCTTCCTACGTCCGCTCCGGGAAAACTTCTCGTTTTGTCGGTGTTGATGCTAGATCTAAATCTCCCCTGGACCAGTATATAATCAATTTGGCTGTGCACTTCATTGTTTGGGTTATGCCATGTCCAACGTCTAGACGGCTTGTTATACCCGAACGTGTTTGCTACCACCAGCTTATTGCATCGTGCAAGTTCTAGAAGTTTGAGACCCAGGTCATTAGTTTCCTTGTTTCCGTATGGGCCACATGTTCATCTCCAGTCATGGACTGCATCTTCTCCAATTTTTGCGTTCCAATACCCCTGGACTGCCAATATGTCCTTTTTGGTGTTTTGGTTATCAGACTCTGAAGTTTATCATAGAATGCCTCTATTTAACAATTTTCATAGTCTGCAGTGGGTGCGTAGCACTGTATTATCGTAACTAACTAACTAACTAACTAACTAACTAACTAACTAACTAACTAACTAACTAACTAACTAACTAACTAACTAACTAAACGGTGCTGCCTTTAGCCATAGGATGATAAAACGGCTAGATATTGGACGACAACCCAATATGCACCTGTCTGTGTCTTTATGTACCAGTATCCCCACTCCATGTAAGTGTTTGTCCTCCCTGCTGCTGAAGTAGAAATTGTAGCCTTCCTCTCTGGTAAATTCACAAAAGATTTTCCATCGAGCTTCGAAATACCTGGATGTCTCACCGGTAGTTCTTCATCTCGTGTGTTAGCTCGTTAATTTTACCACATGGGTTGAGTGTTCTGATATTCCATGTTCCTATTATGAGCTTGTCCTTGCTCAGCTTTATGGTTACACCAGTAGCACACTTATCACCTCCTACTTGGTGTGCGACGGCAGGCGTTTGCAACACATCTGAAAATACATCTGAAACAAAATATTGGCGACAGGAAACTGGCCGAACTTATGGACAAAATCAATAGTTATTCCGTAACTTAAGTCTGGAAATCTAAAGCCGGGCCAAAATTACAGAACGATAATCCTCATCAGCCACCCTGGCAAGGTCATGCTTGGATTAATCCTCGACCGATTGAAACCCGAAGCAGAGAACATCATTGCTGAGGAGCAAGCAGGGTTCAGACAGGGAAGAAGCACTACAGAACTGATATTTCATTTAAGGCTGCTAAGCGAGAAATATCTAGAACAGCAGCAAAAACTGTATCATGTGTTTGTTGATTTCAAGAAGGCGTTTGATAGGATATGGGATAATATGCGCCATGGGCAACCATGAGGATATATAAAATCAACGGAAATATTATAAAGATCCTTGAACACCTGTATGACAAGGCGTCTAGTGCAGTTCTTGGGAATGGGATGCGAGGGGACTGGTTTCGCACATCAGTTGGTGTGAGACAGGGGTGTACACTCTCCCCAACACTTTTCAATATTTTCCATGAGGGAAGTATGAGTGAGGCACTTGGAGGTCACGTTGGTACTGTCAAAATAGGGGGACGAACGATAACTAACTTTCGTTTCGCAGATGACATCGACGTGTTGGCGGGCACAAGAGCAAAACTTTGGAAATGGGCCAGAAGGCTCGATGAAACAGCTCTTGACAATGGTATGGAGATAAACACTGGAAAGACAAAATTAATGACCAACAAGGCCGAGAGCTTCAACAGTAGGATAAAAGCTAATGGCCAGGAACACGAAGTGGTTGACCGTTTTAAATATCTGGGTTCGATTATCAGTGATGTAGAATCAAAATATGAGGCGTTGGCCAGAGTAGCACAGACAATAGATGCACTTGCACGGCTTAAGACAATCTTGCAGGATAAGTGGTTAGCACTCTGCACGAAAATCAGATTAATGCGTACATTGGTACTGTCAATATTTCTCTATGAATGTGAGACATGGCCAATTACAGCTGACCTTCAGCGGAGGATACAGGCCTTGGAGATGAGATCTTTCCAAAGTCTTCTGAACGTCACATACAAAGATCGAGTTACAAATGACAAAAAAATACGAGAAAGAAATACAAGCAATAGGGCCTCTTGAAAACGGTCAAAAGAAGGAAACTTGCTTGGTACGGTCACATATCGAGATCAAATGGTCTTGAAAATATGATCCTGCACGGAAAGGTGCAAGGTAGACGACGAAGAGACCGTCCCAAAAAGAGGTGGGAGAACAACAGAAAAGAATGGACCAATCTTCGACCAGAAGAGGCACAGGCAGTGGCCGATGACAGAGAAGGTTGTCGTGGTGTTATGAGGATGTCTTCATGTGTGCCCCAACGCCCTCACTGGTTACGGGATGATCTGACCTGACCTGTCCTTCATAGCACCTCCATCACCAAAATCCCCCTTAACAAAATTATCACTGTAGTCAACACTACAATCATAACAACCATACATATCATCTCCATCATCATCACTATCGTCACCATGGTCACCTCCAGCACCAGCTTCAACAATATTATAACCTTTCACTATCAACATCATTATTCTCTGTCCTCCATCATCTCATCAGTATCGTCATTATCAATACCATCTTCATCTTCGTCCTCTTATTCTTAGTCATCTTCTTTACAGTTCGTCCTGAAAAGGACGTTTATGACGTTTGTCGTAGTTTACAGCGAGGTTGCGATATCTGCGTCTTTCGGTGGAGGAAGAGATGGATGACTTGAGAAGGGAGGGCGTAGGGTGGTGGTGGAGAAGGTAAAAAGAGATGAATTATGATCTAATTTGAGTTCACTCGACGAATTGTAATTGACGCTATAACATGGTATTGTGCGTGGGCTAATTAGAAAAATCGTTAACATAGTTCTGGAACTGAAAAAAGGATGGATGCGTTGCGATGGGTAGAGACGGGCGCCATGGAACATATGATTGGAGTGAGGAGGTGGAGATAACAGATGGACTCTGCGGGTTGTGTGCGGTTTGGAAAGGGGAATTCATTGGAAAGAGATGTGCGGATTGGAGGGTGGGGAATAGTGCAGCTGTGATGTGTGGGGAGAGCTGCAGGAAGGGGGGCAACATTTATTTGTTAAACTGCTGTTGCTGTTTTATCATCTTGTACAATTGAACTAACGGGCGAATAACCCGCACGCGGCTGCTAGTATATGAATTATTTCATGATCTCATCTGCCAAATTGGGTCGTTAGGTGTGTCATAGGGAAGGTGCAATAATCTTTACAGTTGCTTTTGAGTGTAAACTTGGTATGTTCATTTCATGCAAATGTCTTGACTTATGTCTTGCCACTGGCCCAAAGTAGTTCGGGACCAGAGAGTGAGGTAGATGACCAGCGCAGCTTCTTCTCATTATAATCCAAATACTTTGCACGTTACACCATCAAGACAAAAAACCGTCTGATGATGTCGCCATCTTCGCTGGCGATGGGCAACTAACTTTAGTGTTTCTTTAATTCCATCAATCTATTTTGTTCTGGACTTGCTCTTGCTTCAAAGACCTGATTTCAGCTGTTATAGTTTCTAACAGCAGGAAGGTTTGAAGACTATCTAGTCATACTACCAAACCATTGCACTCTTTATCTGTCTATATATGTCATCCATGGCACTGTTGCTACTCTCTGTCTGAAGATTTTATCATCGTTCACTCTACCTCTTTCAGTCACCCTTGACCACTTATCACAAGCGTCTCACTTTCTATGCTATGATCTTTCGTTTTTCTGCCCTAGTCAGGGTACTTGTCTGATACTGATAACAGAGAGTTAATATGGATATACTGTTGGTCAGTATCCATCTCTGACACTGATAACAGAGAGTTGGTATGGATTAACCGTTGGTCAGTATCCATCTCTGACATTGATACCAGAGAATTGGTATTGATATACTGTTGATCAGGGTCTATGTCTGACAATGATAACAGAGAGTTGGTGCACCTTTCGGTCCAACACATCTGACTTCAGGAAACATTTTTTGAGTACCCGGTTAGAATTCCATCTTCGCTCCCTTTTCCTTAGCCAGTCTACCCTGCTGCAGCATGTTATTCAGGATCACCGCGTGGAGGTGTAGAAAGGTCCTGGCGCTGGCCCTGACGCTAGTAATCAGTATGTGTCGTTGACCACTGCAGCTCATGCGCTGCTCAGCATCTTGATCCCCCCTTCGGTATGAAAGAATTGTAAAGTTAGTTGTCCATCCCAAGCGATACCATCATCAGTTGGGTTATTATTTTTAGTAGGTCTTGAAAATTCAACTTGCTCTGTATTGTATCATAGTGAGAAAGTAACTGCGCTGATCATCAACCTCCCTCTCTCGTCATGAGCACCTTGGACCAGTGACAAAACGATCAGCCGAGACGACTGGAGGTAACTCAGGATACAGTCACTCTGGTCCCACCTCTGTTCAGACCAATGGTCACTGGAAACTTGCGGGATTCAATCGTACACCGTTTCCGCCCATCGTTTTGAGAGACTCGTGTCTTATCACCCGACTACAACAACCATAAGAGGAGCCACTGTCAGCCGCTACCAAGCACTATCAGCTCAGTACGAGTAGCTTCGAAGAATAACATGTGATGACTATTTCATTAATGTTTATCTTTTTGTTTTTCCCTATAGATGCAGCAGCAGTCGACAACAAACGTGGTAGTTGTTAATCAACAGGCTCCCACTAACACTGTAATCATTGAGTAAGTTCTTCTATATTCTGTTATGAAGGAATACATTAACTGCACTATAGGCATACTCATAGCCCCTGGATGAGCTCTCACCCTGGGGGCCACTTTTCCCCTTCTCTCTCTTCTCACCTCACTCTGTTTCATTTGACTCTATCCTACAGTCACACCCTTGCACAACTTTCACACGCGCCCTCGTGGTAAAGCCCTTCCATTGCACTTTGGTTGGGCTAGCTTCTGAGGGCGCACAAACCTAGCATAGGTACATACAGACGCACACATGCATCCAAGCACTGGTTTATGCGTCCTGATATCGCCCAATTGACTACGGTCTGGGGTGGAAAATGGCGCGCCTCCGCCAGTAGAAACTAGTGAGGCAAACATTTTAGCAAAAAAAAAAAAAAAAATACTCATAGCCACTCAATTTCTTTCAGCAAGTGTCGACACGCAGGAATACTGATGGTTCTGGAAACGTACTGGCCATAAATTGTATTTACACCTGCTATGTCTGCCCAGGAGTTTCTCTATAGTTTACCCAAGCCTTATTTTCAAATACGTGGTTTGTGGATTCATTGGATGATCAGCTGAAATGTCGTCATCAAACAAGGGGCGGGGTTGAAGATGCAACAGTGGATAAGCTGACACTGACACATAGCTGGCTGTCTGTAACAGGGTCAGTGACCCATAGCTGGCTGTCTGTAACAGGGTCAGTGAACCATAACTGACCATAACCGTATTCCGCTTCCAAGTGGTGGCCCGAAAACAGACCGCATCCAGGCAGCCTGACAAAGAGATTTGGGTTCGAAGAGGAAAGGCAAACCCTGTTCCAAAAAATGCCGTGTTAAAATTGGATGTGTCGGGCCGACAGACTAACTGTAAACTACGACACACAACCCAAAATGTCCCTTTCCAGGACGAAGACTGAAGAAGAATAAGAAGAAGAAGAAGAAGAAAAAAGAAGAAGCAAGCGATCATTGGTTGATTTTGAATACGTCGCCCCTATCCGTTTTCGAAAAAATTAGCCTCGTAGCTGACACAACAGTCGGGGATGAAGTGTTAGACACTTGATTGTCACAGCTTGTATGGCATGGGGTGACCAATTTCCTTCCTCGCTGCTTTTTCTTTTCTAACCGTAGGTCAGGCCAATCAAACAATCAATCAATCAAACAATCAATCAATCAAAGTCCAACGCTCCTCTGTGTGCACAGGGACATTGACATCTCACCAGCGTTAGTGGTCCAGGGATGCTCATTCTGCCTTTCTCTGTGTGTTATCTTAGTTCCTTCTCATATGATCTTTTCCATATATATTTGGTCTACCTCTCTTTATTTTCATAGTATGATTCAGTGTAAGATCATGCCTGGGTATCATGTACGGTGTCTTACGTAGCTTAGCGATAGATACCCATTTACAGGTGGATACAATGTCAATTAATTCATTCAAGAAAAGATTTGATGGACACAGTTTTTATATCAAGGAAATGTAAAAGAAACTAGTTATCTACAGACTCTTCTTTAGAAGAGTTTATAGGTTTACCAATATAAGGTTAAGTTAAATCGACCGTTTTACATCTGGGACGACTGGAATTGAACCCTGAACTTATACCCACAAAAGCGAGTGATCTACCCCTACATCCATCAGGCGCCTACATTCTATGTCCCCACTTTTGACACTCTCAAGATTTCGGTGTTATTACGTCAAGGACTAAATGTCTAAACATGACCTTAAAGGCTACTATTCACAAATTTGTTCAGATTCTTAAGACGATTTAAAAATTGTATAAGTAACAAATAAAAAGACATACTTTCTGTCCTGAAAAGGACGTCAAGGTGCGGGTTGTAGTAGCTTTCTTCACATCCCGTGCATGCTGATGAAGGTGGACCACGGTCCTCCAGGCGGTTGTGCTATGATTGATTTCACCGGCGTTGTGCTCACTACTACGTGGATCACATCGATCCACATCTCGTCAACCAGGCTGCTTTGAAAACAGCCTGTTTCCAGGGAACGCCACATGGAAGAGAGATTGTGGTCTTGGTCAGTGCATTGACCCTAACGTGGCGCCCTGGTCAGTAATGCGTTGTAGCGATAGACTAGCTCACGAACTTCGAGTATCTGGGCTCCATAATTGACAACAATGGCGACTGATCAAAGGAGATCAGAAGAACGATTGATAATGGCAATGTAGAGGCTGCACAATCTGAGAAAACTATGGCAGAATACTAGAGGCTACAGAATCTGAGGAAACTATGGCAGAATACTAGAGGCTACACAATCTGAGGAAGCTATGGTAGAATACTAGAGGCTACACAATCTGAGGAAACTATGGCAGAATACTAGAGGCTACACAATCTGAGGAAACTATGGTAGAATACTAGAGGCTACACAATCTGAGGAAACTATGGCAGAATACTAGAGGCTACACAATATGAGGAAACTATGGCAGAATACTAGAGGCTACACAATCCGAGGAAGCTATGGCAGAATACTAGAGGCTACACAATCCGAGGAAGCTATGGCAGAATACTATAGGCTACACAATCTGAGGAAACTATGGCAGAATACTAGAGGCTACACAATCTGAGGAAACTATGGCAGAATACTAGAGGCTACACAATCTGAGGAAGCTATGGCAGAATACTAGAGGCTACACAATCTGAGGAAGCTATGGCAGAATACTAGAGGCTACACAATCTGAGGAAGCTATGGCAGAATACTAGAGGCTACACAATCTGAGGAAGCTATGGCAGAATACTAGAGGCTACACAATCTGAGGAAACTATGGCATAATACTAGAGGCTACACAATCTGAGGAAGCTATGGCAGAATACTAGAGGTTATATATTCTGAGGAAGCTATGGCAGAATAATAGAGGCTACACAATCTGAGGAAACTATGGCAGAATACTAGAGGCTACACAATCTGAGGAAACTATGGCAGAATACTAGAGGCTACACAATCCGAGGAAGCTATGGCAGAATACTAGCAATCCAACACAAGAACATTGTGAGAACCTGTGTTTTTCCCCGTGACAGCATACAGCTGCAAAACATTGGCACTTACCCAAACATCAAGTAAAAGAATCGAGTCAAATTTGTATTTAACGGTCCACAAAATACCATTGATCGAATTAAAAAAAAAGAATACAGACATTCGACAAATGTTTGGGCATAAAGGAAAACTGGTTCATAAATTCCACCAGGAACAAAATTAAAATACTTTGGCCACATCAAAAGACACAACGGTCTTGAGAGAAAGGTAATGGAAGTTGTGGTGTCGGGCAAAAGAGGCAGAGGCAGACCAAGAAGGCGATGGAACGAAGATATCAAGGAATGCTTGGGCATGAATCTGGAGCAGGCTGGAGATTTAGCAAGAGATTAAGTTTCTTTCAGACGGGCTGTGATGGGAGTGACGTTCTGAAAAGGACACGCTACATGAGCTGTGATATGTATATATATATATATATATATACGAGAAGTGTTCAAATTTAACCAGACCCAGTGTCTTTATTACAAACATATGAAAGTTATATAATCTGGTATGACAGAATTGAATATAGCAATTGTTATGAAGCAGACATGCCACAGGGTTAGTTAGAAAAGTCGCCACATTCATTCAGACACGCATCCCACTGCTCGGGTGGACAGCGGATCCCGTCCGAAAAAAATGACTTTGGTTGCTCTTTGAACCACTTTGTCACCGAGGCATTGACGTCTGCGTCGTAGTCGAATCTTTGCTTCTTCATAAATTTTTTTAAGGGTCTGAACAAATAGAAGTCACAAGGGGACATAACGGGGTAGTAGGATGGGTGTGACAGTACTTCCCACTTATTCTGTGCTAACGGTTTCTGAACAATGTTCACGACATGTGGGCGCGCATTGTCGTGCAACAGAATCACACCACACGAAAGCTTACCGGGTCGTTTATTCTTGATTGATGTGTGCAGCTTGTCTAGTGTGTCATTGTAGCGGATGGCATCGATGTTCACGCCAGGCTCTTTAAAGTCTACCGACTAAAGTCCCTCATGGTAAAGAACACTGTCAGCATAACCTTACTAGAGGAAATGTGTGACTTGAATTTTTTTGGTTTGGGTGATCCGGGATGTTTCCATTGCATGCTAGCAGTTTTACTGCATGGCTCAAAGTGGTGGCACCATGATTCATTACCTGCCACTATGTGCACCAAAAAAACCCAATCACCCTCCTCTTCGTATATCAACAAGTGGTTCATCCCATGCGTTCTTCCTTATGGTGGTAGGTCAGCAACACCGAGGTACCCATTGTGAACACTCCTTCCGATACTTCAGTTTCTTATTAACCACCATTTGAACTGTCCATAGTGACACATCGGATTCATCTGCTAAAGAACATATGCTCCGGCGACGGTCCACCCGAATTGCTGCAACAATTTTGGCGATGTCAGCTTCTGACGCAACAATATGCGTCTGAACTGGTCTCGGACGACCTTTCATTAACTCCCGTCCTTCTTTAAATATCGTTGTCCAGTTCGTTACTGTTGTCTTAAACACACTTCTGTTACCTTTCACTGCCTGCATTATGCAATGAATGTTAACTGGTCGACATCCTTCAGTTAGAAACCAAATCACCGCTCGCTCTGTATCACACAACCTCCATGTTTTCAGCGGTCTACTGACGAAATTATGTGTCGGAGGATAATTAAATGGTGCAAACTTGACGGTTGGTATGTGATTTATACACCATAGGTGACGTCATCATGCGAATTGTGCGTATGAAATAAATATAACCACATGGATGCACCCAAGGTCCCGCCACTGGCACCTTATTAACTACATTATCATCAGACGTAGGGATCAAGCGGATGCAATGGTAACGAAGAGCATGTGTGGTGCAGAATGTTGGACCGACCATCGACTTGTCATTGCCAAGCTAAACTTCAAGATCCAGCCCAAAATGCGCCCCCAGGGAAAGAAACTACAGAGGAGGCTAAATGTCTCTCAGCTGAAATACGAACATACGAGAGAAGGCTTCCAGGAAGAGCTTGAGGGCAGACTATCTGAGCTTCGTTTTGAAAAGAACGATATCGAAGAGAACTGGGCATCATTGAAAAACACACTCTACGATACAGCTGTTAAACACATTGGCCAACTCACGCGCACGCATAAGGACTGGTTTGATGAGAATGATCTGGAAATACAGGGCCTTCTCGATGCAAAACATGAAGCGCACAGGGAATACCAGAGGGACACATCATCTCCGGCAGCAAAAGCAGCCTTCAATACTGCTCGCAAAGCTGTCCAGACCAGGCTTAGAGAGATGCAAGGCTCCTGGCTCAGCAAAAGAGCTGACGAAATTGAGATGTTCGCCGAGCGTCATGACACCAAACGGTTTTACGAGGCACTGAAAGCTCTCTACGGCCCGCAGCCCTCTAGTAATACTCCAGTTCGCAGTGTTGATGGAGCACTGCTAACAGATAAGGTTCAGATTCTAGACAGATGAGCAGACCACTTCTGCAAAATACTAAACCACCCATCGTCCATAAATGAAGAGGCCATCCGGCGAATGCCGCAGGTGGAACTGAACCTGGCTTTGGATGAAGTCATCACTCAGGAGGAAGTCGACAGGGCAATCAGTTCACTATCTATAAGAAAAGCTCAAGGAGCTGATGCAATACCAGCAGAGGTATATAAGACAGCTGGCCCATCCCTCACCAGAAGGATCACTGAACTCTTCTGTCACATGTGGGCTGAAGGAAAAATTCAGCAGGAGCTAAAGGACGCCTGAATCGTTCACCTGTACAAAAGAAAAGGCAACCGTCAGGAATGCGACAATTATCGTGGAATATCGCTACTCTCCGTAGCAGGCAAAATCCTAGCGCGCTTACTGCTAAACAGGCTCAACAAACACCTTGAACAAAGCCACCACCTCCCAGAAAGCCAATGTGGATTCAGAGCCGGAAGAAGAACTGTGGACATGATTTTTGCCGCTCGCCAAGTTCAAGAGAAGTCTCGAGAACAAAATCAGGCCTTGTACACCACATTTATTGATTTGACAAAGGCATTTGATACAGTAAACAGAGGAGGGCTATGGATGATAATGTCTAAGTTTGGCTGCCCCAACAAGTTCCTAACAATGGTGAAATAGCTATACGAAGGCATGTGTGCTCGTGTACTGGACAGCGGTGCAATCTCTAAAACGTTTCTAGTATCAAACGGAGTAAAACAAGGATGTGTACTCGCCCCGACTTTGTTCAGCATGATGTTCGCGGCCACGATGACAGACGCCTTCAGATCACTGGAGCTTGGAATACCCATAAAGTACCGCACAGATGACACATTACTCAATCCCAGAAGAATGAAATAGTAAAAAAAAAAGTGGCTGGCGACATAATCAGGGAACTTGTATTTGCTGACGACTGCGCCCTAATGAGCAGCTCAGAACTGAACATGCAAGTTGGAATGGACCAGTTCTCTGCCGCATGCGAAAATTTTGGCCGGACCATAAATGCCAAAAAAAAAGAGGTCATGTACCAACCAGCACCAGGCATGCCGTACACAAAACCAGAGACTACAGTCAGCGGGCAGACGCTGAATGCCGTAGACAAATTCACATATCTGGGCAGCACGCTGTCGAGATCTGTCAGCCTAGACGATGAGGTGGCAAGCAGAATAGCAAAGGCCAGCACAGCCTTTGGTAGAAAACGCTCGATGGTCTGGGCACGTCGTGGCATCAGCGTCAAGACCAAACTAAAAATCTATCGTGCAACCATCATTCCAACCATACTATACGCTTGGGAAAGCTGGACTGTATACTCTGGACATGCAAGGAGGTTAAACCACTTCCACACAGGTTGCCTGAGGCGAATATTCCACATTTGATGGCAAGATCGTGTCACTGACATCGAGGTTCTCTCGAGGGCTAACATGCCCAGCATCCATGCACTGCTAGAGAAAGCACGACTAGGATGGGCCGGACACCTCGTCCGTATGTCAGACGAGCGGCTCCCAAAGAAGCTTCTCTACGGCGAGCTGAGAGACGGATGGCGCGAGAGAGGGCGCCCAAAGAAACGTTTTAAGGACGGTCTGAAGGACTCACTGAAAAGTTGCCAGATAGACATCGACACCTGGGAATGTCTTGCGCAAAACAGATCTGACTGGAGAAGCGCAGTCAAATCGGGTGTAACTGCAGGTGAAGACGACTGTGTTGTGAAAGCCCAGAGCAGACGCGAGACGCGGAAATCCCGAGCAGCGGGAACACCATCCCCTTCTACAAACCTCGTGTGCCCGATATGTAGCAGATGTTTTCGTGCCCGCATAGGCCTGTTCAGCCACATAGGCACCCACACCCAACAGGGAAATATGTGACAAGGATGATGTCGGCGGTCCTCATCGACAACGATGGACAGCTATTATTATTATCACTTGTTGCAGTTTGGTCCGGTTTCATTTGAACACTCCTCGTGTATATCTATACATATAATTAAATTACGCGTTTAACGTTTACCTCATCATTACCGTTGCTCAATTCTCTGCCAAGGGTGAATGAAAGTCAGGTATTTATCAGCAATATCCATTCACTGCCAAGGGTGAATGATAGTCAGATAATTATCAGCAGTATCCATTCTCTGCCAAGGGTGAATGATAGTCAGGTATTTATCAGCAGTATCCATTCTCTGCAAAAGGGTGAATGATAGTCAGGTATTTATCAGCAGTATCCATTCTCTGCCAAGGGTGAAGGATAGTCAGATAATTATCAGCAGTATCCATTCGCCTCGCCCCCATCTCTCCTCCCTCTTTTCATTATAATCTCTAATCTTGTTATTTGTCCTAATGTCTTTTATGCCTGGGCGATCCATAACATCCCTCTCTTGATTCATTACTTGCTATTACCCCTCGCAGTCGCCTTGCTGTAGTGTGTCTGCCATTTCTCTGTAGTTACCTGCATAAAGTCTTTTGTCATGGATCATACATTGAAGATTATAAAGACATACATCCAAGCTTGACTTCGTTTGTTCTCAATCTCCCTCTACCATACCCTGACACGGGCCTAAGTAGCAAAATGTAGTCCAGAGAACGGAATGCGTTGTGTCGTAGTTACAGCTTGACTGCGATATTTGCACCTTTCGGTCCAACACATCCGCCTTTAGCAAGCATTTTGTGAGTACCGGGTCAGCATTCCCTCTTCGACCCCTTCTCTCTAGCCAGTCTGCTCTGTTGCAGCCTGTTATCTAGGATCACCGCGTGGAGGAGGTGTCGAAGGGTCTTGACAGCTCTGTTTTGCTTGCCCTGATGCTAGCAGTCAGCTTTGGGTCGCTGGAGCTCATGCGCTGCTCAGTATCAATCATAGTATTTAGCTTAGTAGTGTTTAGCTTAGTAGTGTTTAGCTTAGTAGTGTTTAGCTTAGTAGTGCTTAGCGTAGTAGTGTTTAGCTTAGTGTTTAGCTTAGTAGTGTTTAGCTTAGTAGTGTTTAGCTTAGTAGTGTTTAGCTTGGTATTGTTTAGCTTAGTAGTGTTTAGCTTATTAGTGTTTAGCTTAATAGTGTTTAGCTTGGTATTGTTTAGCTTAGTAGTGTTTAGCTTAGTAGTGTTTAGCTTGGTATTGTTTAGCTTGGTATTGTTTAGCTTATTAGTGTTTAGCTTAATAGTGTTTAGCTTGGTATTGTTTAGCTTAGTAGTGTTTAGCTTAGTAGTGTTTAGCTTGGTATTGTTTAGCTTAGTAGTGTTTAGCTTATTAGTGTTTAGCTTAATAGTGTTTAGCTTGGTATTGTGTAGCTTAGTAGTGTTTAGCTTAGTAGTGTTTAGCTTGGTATTGTTTAGCTTGGTATTGTTTAGCTTAGTAGTGTTTAGCTTAGTAGTGTTTAGCTTGGTATTGTTTAGCTTAGTAGTGTTTAGCTTGACGATGTTTATGTTCAATCTTTCACAGACGGAGAGGTGTCAACCACTGCCTACATTGCATCATATCCCTTTTCTGCTTTCCCTGGATCTTCGTGTGGATGTGTTTGGTAATGTATTACATTAATTCAATCCGACGTTGACTTAACATGCAACAATATGTACGGAGATAGGTAACGGCTGGTCGTACCATAGGCCCTATTTCCTGGAAATAGCCAGGATAGGTGATACAGGTAACAGATGGTCAAATTAAGATAGCGAGGTGCATCAGACCAGATGCATATATAAATGTCGAGGAGGTTAAGTGGTTTGTCAGAAGTAGATGTAGTTATAAGTGACGAAGAGGTTTAATAAGTTTGTCAGGAGTAGATACAGTTATAAGGAACGAAGAGGTTAAATTAGTTTGTCAGGAGTAGATACAGTTATAAGTGACGAAGAGGCCAAGAAGTTGGTCAGGAGTAGATACAGTTATAAGGGACGAGCAGGTTAAATAAGTTTGTCAGGAGTAGATACAGTTATAAGGGACGAGCAGGTTAAATAAGTTTGTCAGGAGTAGATACAGTTATAAGTGACGAAGAGGTCAAGGGGTTAGTCAGAAGTAGATAGTTATAAATATCGAAGAGATTTCCTATGGGTAGATATAGTTATAAATGACGAACAGACCGAATTGTTTGACAAAAGTATATACAGTTATAAATGACAAAGTGGTTTGTCAGAAGTAGATACAGTTATAAATCACAAGTAGATGAAGAGGTTTGACAGAAGTTTCCCAGAACAAGTGGGATGTTGAGCTTCCAGACAACACAAACATATGATAGGTATTACCAGCTTCCTGTAGTAGTGAGCGACACGCAGGTGAAGGCAAGCATAGAACAACCACCCGGAGGACCCCGGTCCACCTTCATCAGCACGCTCGGGATGTCAGGAAAGATACTGCAACCCGTCACTTAACGTTCTTTTCGGGCGCACAAAAGAGTAAACCTACTCATCAGAAAGGAACACGGACCACATTTTAGACTCAGCATGGAACACGGAAGATGGAGATTCCATGAAGACAACAGACTGAAGGCAGGAACAAACAATGGGAGTAATGGCGATACATAACTTAACATCTATATATACTGGTTTAGAAGACTCTTCATGCAGAGTCTGTATACAACCAGTTTCATTTACATCACCTTGCTCTAAACGCTACGCGCATCCAATTTATTCTTAAATGCATTAACTGTCCCTGCCTCCACTACTTCCTGTGGCAATGCATCCCAAGCATTTACCACTTTCTGGCTAAAAAAATATTTCCTAATATCTAATCTGGACCTTTCTTTAGTTAATTTATAGCTATGCCCTCTTGTTCTTGTGGGCGGCTGTTTAAAAAAAACAAACTTGTTATAGTCTAATTTATCCATTCCTCTGATCATCTTATAAACCTCTGTTAAGTCACCACGAATTCTTCTCTCTTCTAGATACTGTAGGGGGATACAAATGAAATGACAAATGAACATGCTTAAAGTACCATGAACAGCGAAAGTAGGTATGGCCATTACATTTACCATTCCTGGACAAGCTGTATGGATAAAAATAACATCAAGCTGACCTCTGTTTTAAAAAATAAATATTCAAGTTGATGTCTGAAAGTGAACAAAGGAGGAGGACACGCTCTGTTGAGATACCAAAAATGTCAGACTAACCACTGGTATCTTTAGATATACTCGATTTGATGTCTGAAAGTTGAGGAAAAAGAAGAAATAAAGAAAAGAAATGAAAACACTGATATGGCGACGATTAGTTTAGTTATGCAAACCATTACATCAGATCTATAAATAGCTACTGATATTGAATTCATCATCTGGCCCACCTGTTTCACACAAGATGTGACTTAGTATACTGAGGTCTCTAAAAGCTTCATTCTCCGACAGTAGTGTAACTAGACTTAGTATACTGAGGTCTCTAAAAGCTTCATTCTCCGACAGTAGTGTAACTAGACTTAGTAAACTGCAGTCTCTAACAGCTTCATTCCCCGATAGTAGTGTAACTACTATGGGACAAACATTGACTTAGTATACTGCAGTCTCTAACAGCTTCATTCCCTGATAGTAGTGTAACTACTATGGAACAAACCTTGACTTAGTATACTGCAGTCTCTAACAGCTTCATTCCCCGATAGTAGTGTAACTACTATGGGACAAACCTTGACTTAGTATACTGCAGTCTCTAACAGCTTCATTCCCCGATAGTAGTGTAACTACTATAGGACAAACCTTGACTTAGTATACTGCAGTCACTAACAGCTTCATACCCCGATAGTAGTGTAACTACTATGGGACAAACCTTGTCTTAGTATACTGCAGTCTCTAACAGCTTCCTTTCCCGATAGTAGTGTAACTACTATGGGGCATACCTTGACTTAGTATACTGCAGTTTTTAACAGCTTCATTCCCCGATAGTAGTGTAACTACTATAGGACAAACCTTGACTTAGTATACTGCAGTCTCTAACAGCTTCATTCCCTGATAGTAGTGTAACTACTATGGGACAAACCTTGACTTAGTATACTGAAGTCTCTACACAGCTTCATCCCCCTATAGTAGTGTACCTACTATGGGACAAACCTTTTTAAGCTATCTGCAGATCTGTGGGGGTAATGTTAACGGGCAAGATGTTACAGAAAATGGATATTGACCTACGAATTAAAAAAGTGATTGGGGTTTTAATTTCGCTAGGATCTTTGTGACGATCATGATTTACTGGTGATTGTGGAACTATCAAGGCCCTAACAAAGATGGTTTCGACGTTTATCAACGATTGTCTGGGCCGGACTGAACGGTTGAGGTGGAACCTTAAGGTCACTAATACATATTTATTAATGGGAACTGGACAACTGCCAATAGAACAATACATTCGAGGTCGCTGGATGAGTCAGTCATTGTCATTCAGTCCTGGGACTGGTTTGCAAACTCGGGAATATGTCTTTCCATTTCTGCCTGTCATCTGTGGCCATCTTCAACTCAGAATAGATCTTCACCGCCATGTCTGTGCTTGTTTGGGTCACAGTGGGATTTATTGATTGCCTCTTCCTCTCTTTCCTTATGTTCTGTCTTTCAAGATTTTCTTTACTGGTCCATCAGAATGTAGGTTTTGGCCCAACCAGACCCAGACAAGTCGTTGTTTTACTCTTTTGGGCAGTTTTCTTTTTCCTGCCACTTTCTCCAACATCATGTCTTTTGATTTCCTTTCTGTTCAGATCACCGTATTTATCTTTCGGTAAGATTACGTCACAAAAGCCTCCAAGTCTGTTACTTATCTTTTATTCATTGTCCAAGTTTCAGATCCACACAACGTGAACGACCAGATGTATGTATTGCTTCTCTTTCGGCATCGTGCATCTTCTGTTATGATCTGACACAGATATGGGAATCGGTATACTTGCTCGATGTTTTTACTTTGATGGTTACCTTTACTTCTGTTGGCACTTTTGTCACACATTAAGACGTCCTAATATTAACATTACAAGACAGTCTCTGTTTGTGGCTCTCCGTGGTAAGAGAACGAGACGTAGACCATGAGCCATTAAGAAAACAGAGACGCCAAGAAATGTATAGCCGATAGATTCTATTTCACAAATGCACGAATGAACTAACAGTTCTATCTTCTATTGCCCCCAGTGTTGCAAGCATGGATGTTAAGGGAGATGCTACCACACCAGGGCCAAAACAGCTAAGAGATGACACTGGTCAAACAAAAGAAAGTTATTTTGAGAGAAATTGAAGATATGTACAAACCTACTGAAGCAATGTATATGATTTTAAGTGCAGTGTAACTTGTAGACTCCCTTGCTATCAACTGACCTCCCCCCTCTTACTGCCTCTCTCCCCCTCCCCTCACCCACACTATGGAGACCTTCAAGGCAATGATGTCAGATCCTTCATGATAAGCTCCAGCATAAACAGGACGTCCGATCCTTCACTGCCATAAACTCTAACATAAACACGTCAGCAGATCCACCATTGCCTTAAAGTCTACATAAACACTTCAGCAGATCCACCATTGCCTTAAAGTCTACATAAACACTTCAGCAGATCCACCATTGCCTTAAAGTCTACATAAACACGTCAGCAAATCCACCTTTACTTTAAACTCTAACATGAGTACGGCAACAGATCCACAAAATTATAGTGTATTTTTGATTATTCTTGATTTGTTTAGTTGTTCTACATCCAAAGCTTAAAATAATACTATACTGTTGCTGTTTTCTTCTTTATGTTACTCACATTCCATGGTTAAAAGAGGGTTGCCGACTCCTGATTACACATTTAGTATATCATATAAATGAGATTATCTGGGAACAAAACAAAACAAGCTCACATCTGTAATTGAATTTGAACACCCTGTAAACTAAGAATATTGTAGTAGTAGTGTTGTATACTTTCTGAATGGCTCGTGGTTTTATTATAAACTAGTTGTGCTCTATTTTATCAGTAAATCTCTGCAAGGAGTTTATATTTTGGTTTCGTCAAGATAATTTTTTTTTAAATAGTCAAAACATATGTTATGTGGCAGAAACAAACTTCTTTTTCTAAAGTGTGACCCAGATATGAAGAGCTTGACTGCCATTCTTCTCCGCAAGAGTCACCAAACTATGGTCCTCGGGTGAGGCAGGCCCACCAGTAAAAAATATCCTGTTACTGTGGTAGAGAAAATATCATATCCTCAGACCAGTGGTAGTCCATCAATTATTTCAGATGTGTATTTCAGGGTTGACCTGGCCTTAGGCATCTGGTGGCCTAATGTTTAGAGATTCTCAGGGGACAAACAACATTAATCCTTACGTTAACTCTCTTGTTGCATGCATGCATAACATAAATGGTACTTGAATGAATCAAAACATTGTTAATAGTTCATTAAAGTGTGTGTGGTTGCCACTTTAATTTGTGGGCTCCAGATGAATGTGGATCATGGTCCTCTCACTGAATTGGCGTTTCACTCCCTTCTGACAGATGATTGCCAACCTCTATCTGAGTGAAGTTTACCACCTCTAAGTAAGAAAGGGTTGCTGACCATTGTCTTGAAGATGGTTGCTGACCTCTGTCTTGGGAAAGGTTTCTGATCGCTGTCTAGGGGAAGGTAGCCGAACACTGTCCAGTAGAAAGTTGCCCACCACTGTCTTGGAGAAGGTCACTTATCCCTGTCATGAAAAAGGTTCTTAACGACTCTCCAAGTGAGGTTTGCCGATGCACGTCTCCTCCTTAATCATTTTTGGACTAGAAAGTTGTGCTGAAAGGGAACTAACTCAAGTTATCGTAGCTGTGTATGTTCGTGGTTGGTATATTCTCCGTTGTTCCGATTTGATCAAATCCTTTATTTTATTTTGTTGTACCATTACAGTCGCCATTTTCTCACTCACAACGACATTATTTTAATTTCAGTTTATTACTATTATTTTGGTATAAGAATAACTGCCATTTATGTTGAATAGAGTAATTTAATTTGTTTTTTAACTACAACATTTACAGTCATGACGTACGTAAAAAGACGTGTCCTGTCCATCAACTTCATATGGTTATTGATCAATCCGCCTATGGGCTTCCTGCCAAAATCAACTTCATATAAATGTAGAATGTTGAAAAATAACTACTATTCTTTATACTGGTTTAGAAGACTCTGCAGAGCCTGTATACAACCAGTTTCTTCTACACCACTTGTTCTAAAAATAACTATGTAGTCTAATCTATTCTTGAAAGCCTTAAGTGACCCTGCCCACAATATTTCCTGTGAAAATACATTCCAAGAATTCTCCACTCTCTGATGAAGAAAATGACGATGTTGGTTCCCATTCTGAAATCCAATGTGCTGTGGGAAGATTTATATTTTATAATAATATACATGCATTTTTTAAATTAAAAAAAAATATACATTTCTGTTGCAAGGAAATTGTATATATCAGGGAGAGAAAGCGATAGTTTCATGTTCTGAATAACACACAATTCATATTTCAAAGTTAGGATGTCAATGCTCAAAGGTTTCTCTAATGAAATGCCTTGTATTATCCCCTCCCCCCTCCCTCCCCTCCCTCTAACAAAGCTGGCTGGCCAATACAGCCTGGCCCTTCAGAAGGAATCACACATTGCCCGTGCTCCCTCTTTTCAGCAGTTATTTTTGCATGGTAGATTGCTAGCCTCACACATAACCCTCTTTAGTTGTATTTTAAAATAGGGATTTGAACACTACAGTATGAATCGATGGTGTGGATCAATGGTATGAGTCAAGAAAACGTCTCACTCGTACAAATCAATTTTATGGTATGAAATAATGGCACAGACCAATGTTCAGGAACTTTGAATAGAACAGTCAACCGTGGCATGTCTTCTTGATTGATTTTTCAAACCAAGAAGAAGGCTATTCCACACTCATCAGGGTTGTCATATGTGTGAATGATGAGATGTTCATACCCATGAGTTGGATAGTCTTAAACCATTGACGGGTTAAAACAAGGCTACAAAACAATGACGTAAATAGATTATTGTAGCAGTATCTAGACCAAAAAAAAGGTATCAAACATGTGAGTGATCACCTCGTTCTCTCATTGTTGATATTAAACCAGGCCTGGTTGAAGGCATACATAATTTGTGTAGATTTTTAATGCAAATTTTAAAAATGTTATCCCCGAGCAGCGGTCAATAAGCCTACTTTTTAAGATTTATATCTGCCAACAGATTTTTTAAACATGATTAACACTGAACAGGGGAGTCCGATCTCACTTCACAGAGATCAGGGGAATATTTACCAGAAGATCCCTTTCAGCAAATTGTTCGATCTGGATTAGAAAAATACTTAGGTGTCACTATGGTTAGATTATGTTTCTCAAGACTAGGAGACCTGTGCTCTAACAGCTTTGCCACACTGGTCTTCGTCCCTAAATTACCCAGGATAATCCAGAGATGCCTGTGTTCAAGTCCTCATATTGTTGGTCCTACTTTTGTGTCTGAATCATTTTTTGTTTTGTTCATTAATACTTACAATAAATAACCATTTGTACAACAACAAAGTGTTTATTTGTCAATGGGTAGATACATCATCTGCTACAATTTTGTTATTGTTAATGTTGTTGTTGATTTTATTGTTATTGATTTTGTTGATGATGATGTTGTTAGTGCTAATGTTGTTGATGTGTTCTTTATGACGATGGTGTTTGGCTTGGCTTCGTTCGTTCTCAATCTCCTGCTACCAAACCCTCAGAGGGCTTAAGTAGCAGAATGTAGTCCAGAGAACGGAATGCGTTGTGTCATAGTTTACAGCTTGACTGCGATATTTGCACCTTTCGGTCCAACACATCCGACTTCAGAAAGCATTTTTTGAGTACCAGGTTAGCATTCCCTCTTTGATACCTTCTCCTTAGCCAGTCTGCTCTGTTGCAGCCTGTTATCCAGGATCACCGCGTGGAGGTGTAGAAGGGTCTTGGTATAGCAGATTCTACTGTTTGTCCTAGGGTTATTCTAACTTAGTACACTATCACACTCATCCACATCATCATGACCACACACTGCAAATAATATAGCACACAGCAGATGTCATATTTATTATATAATACTCATACCAGAAAAATGAGTAGTGAAATTACAAACACAATACAATACATATCATCTTAACTAAATATTCCTATATTATATATAAGTTAATATAAATATTAACTCAAGCGGAAATTTTAAGCATTAGCTATTGATGGAATTCCCAACTATCATTATCCAGTTCTATTGCCTACACACATCACACATACATCTCTTTAACTGCATCCTCAACACACCTTATCAAAAACTTCCTCACTCAAATCCCCATCAGGCGGGCGATCTGGACATACCTCGTTCACAATGTGCCCTGCTTACAACACACGTTCAGATTATCTATTAATACAAAACTCACACACCTATTTCAGCGGTCCTGTTCTATCACTAACATTCGTACAATATTCTATCAATCGCTCCTCTATCTAAGTCGGTGGGTGAAACATACTATCTCAATTCAGTCTCTCTCTCTCTCTCGCTCTCATCTCCTCTCCATCCACCCTCCTGAGCTAAACTTTGTCTCGAGTTATATACACTGAAGCAGAATCAGAGCTGACCAATGAATCTCAGGGGGATGGCTCTATTCAGTCTTATTGGAACGAAATACTTTGCACATCTGTCACTTATCTATCGCAGCAAGCTCCGCTGCCAATACGTCTGTCACTCATTCTCCCACTACCCAAATCGGAACGCCAGTGGTCAGCTCCTACCTGTGCACATTCTTTGCCCCAACTCTGTTTTTCTTTGTTGAGACGGTAAGTGACCTTGACACGCATTCAGGTACCTTTAAGCTTTAACATGTTCAGGTACCTTTGTTATCAGCAACCACATCACCCCTGTCCTAAACTCTTTTGCTCCGGCGGGAACTGTTACATTGGCAGCTCTGATTCGCTGGCCCTAACGCTAGCATTCAGCTATGGACCACTGCAGCTCATGCGTTGCTCAGCATCTTGATCCCTGATGATGGTGTTTGAGATGGTGGTGTTGATAATGATGATAATACATGATAGTCATTACTCCCCTCTCTGCTCGAATCCTCTCCTCCACCCAGAGAACAAATGCTTCTGTTACAATTAGAACTGGGCGACCAGGTCAGACTCAACAGTAATTTGTTAGTGTCCTTGAGACATATTATATATATATAATGAACACACACATACATAGAGTGTATGATCGTGTGATGTTTCAATATAAGTAATCCATATGGGTGGTTGTTCCATCATCATGTAGCATGTCCTTTATAGAACGTCGCTCCCATCACAGTCTGTCTGTTTTGCCAAAACTCCAGACTCTGCCACAGTTATACCCAGGTGTCATCGTCTTCTTGGTCTGCCTGTTCCTATTTTACCTGAAACCATACCTTCCATCACTGTTCTGTCATGACCGTTGTGTCTCTTGATGTGACCAAAGTATTTGCATTTACAAACCAAAATGAAATTGATAAATCAGTTCCTCTCTATGCTCAACTCTTGCAGAATGTCTACATTTGTCTTTTTCTCTGTCCAGGGTATTCTGAGGGTCTTTCTGTAACATTTCGACTCGAAAGATTCTATTCTTTATCTGGAAGTTTTGGTAATCGTCCATGATTCACAGCCATAAGCTTCTACATGAGAAACACAGGCTCTCAAGACTTTTACTTGTATCACTTTGTTGGTGCTCTGCCATAATTTCATCAGGCTGTTCAGTCTCTGCATTGCCATGGCTAGTCTTCTTCTGATTTTTGTCGAGCAGTCGCCATTTTTGTTAATTCTGGAGACCACATATTCAAAATGTGTGAACTGATCTATTTCCTCACGACCCACTGTAAATTTATGCTGACATTGTGTTTTGTCGGTGGTCACTATCTTTTGTTTTATTTATGTTTATAAACTGGTTTTGATCTTTACTGTGTCCATTTACAGCTGAAATTAGCTGCTCTAGCACTTCTGCACTTCTTGATAGTATAACTGTGTCATCTGCGTATCGTAACTCTGGAATCTCGTACCCCCCAATCGTAAATGGGTCGAAACTGTCAATGTTCTCGCCTTCTCGAACATTTCTTATTATATATTCCGCATATATGTTGTACAGTCAGGTGAGAGAATACATCGCTGTCTCCCTTTTGTACTGCAAATGAATCTGATGTTTGCCCAGATACTGGGACAGCGGCTTGTTGATCTTGGTATAATGTTTCACTGAGATGTGCACAGGAAACCCAATTTCTTTCATCATTGTTCCAGATTTTGATATTTTACCGTAACGAAGGCCTTGGCTGTTCCAACAATTTACAAATCATCTGTTTTTTGTAATTTGAAGATTCACTTCTTTTTTGGTGGAGGCGGTGGGAGGATGAGGAGTGGGTGATTGGAGGGAGGGGACGGGGTGATATATAATTACTTAGCCTTGCCTATGACACAAAACGTGAGGCCCACTGCCCTGAGTAAAGTGATTTCGTTTCTGTATGATATCTGAGGTGCAATCAAAGCGACGAACGCATATAGAAAAGTTAGAGGATCGTCCAGCCCCGGTTGAGGACCACTGTATTGACAACCGATGTAGTCTCCCCTTTACTAACACACTCACTCGAATCTGTTAGACCTGAGATCCAGACGTTGATGCATTCTAGCTATCTGCTCAAGGTAGCCGAATTCAGGTCAGTGAATATATATTGCAATTTGTTAGGAAAAGTCAGGATCAGTTGACAGTGTTCTTGTTTTCTCGTTTACATACACAATATTTTAGCCCTAATCAGAACTAATCCGAGATGTAATAATTCTGATTTTCTGACATATACACTATACCACATAATAATTAAGCCCTAATCAAAGCTTATCCCAGGTCGACTGTCACACCTCCATAATGGTGAGCACGCCATGTTATAACTTTAAACATGGACGCAATTTGTGAGTGAACTGCAGTGTCTCGCCAAAATACCCCAATAAAACGAACAGAGACACGCTACAGAGGCATGGATTGAAAACGATAGAGGGTAAGGAAATAAGATTGTATCTTTCTTACGCCAAGTAACAGAAACAATTATAACAACCAACGAACTAATGTTGTAGCAAGTCCGTATAGAAGCTTGTCTTCTTCTTCGTCTCTTCTTCTTCTTTTTCTTTTTCTTCTTCTTCTTTTTCTTCTTTCTCTTCTTCTTCTTCTCAGTGAAAAGGTCGTTTGCTACGTTGTGTCGTAGTTCACTGCATGATTGTGATGTCTGCACCGCATTTTTGTGAGCCGGCTTACCTTCCCTGTTTCATCTCAATTCTGTTGTCAGGCTGCATGGCTGCAGTCTGTTTCCAGAATCGTCAATTGGATGCTGAATATGGTCTTGGTCTTTTCATAAATTCTAGAAAGCATTGTTTTCTCGAGGTGAGAAACTGTTTTTTTCCCTGATGGGAAAACGCTGTTTTCTTCAAATGGGAAGCATATATGTAGCCTGGGTGAGTTTTGTTTGCGATTTTCCTTTTACAAAACCTATTCCATACTTTTGTTTTTGTTCATCATCGTTCTTCATCAAACAGAACGTTGTCACGTTGTTTACTAGATTCCAAAGGGTAATCGATTACAGAAAAAATGAGGGAAATAATGATTTAAATGAGGGACCTAATTGCTGAGGTTGGGAATGCAAATATCGGATTTGAAGAGATCATCGGCAAATATGTAATTGGGACTACGAATGAGAATGCGTTACTGATAGACTTCAAACCAACTGGTGAATGGAGGAAATATGTTGCTGTATAAAAGAATACACGTCGGTGTCACCAGGTCACAAGACCGAAAACCAGATTGACCATACATGCATTAACAGGAAATGTGGCCGAGAATATATTTCACTGGGGTATTTCTATCTGGAATGTTACTACATGCATCCACATCATTCACTACCAAATCACACTCATCATTTAACACATCGACATTCTCTAGCAAACTGTGTCATTTTTGTATACAATCCCATTCAATTAAAAATGAGATTACAAACAACATAAGAAATACATCTTAACTAAATAATCATAATTTATCTATTAATACTAATAATTGTAAGCACAAGCTTTTGAATATTGCCTCAAACTAATCTAACCCAGTTGTAGCCGCTACACTCTCCTCCCCTTATCTGCACACTCACCACACTCTCACAAACTCGTCTTCACGGTCGTATTCTGTGCATTCACTCACACTCAGATTCCCCCCAGGAAGGTGATCTTTTCCTTACACATTCAGATCCCTTCAGGCAGGTGATCTTGACATTACACATTCAATATGTTCAATGTATACTCACATGTGATCACACATTCAATCGATCTGCGTATACACACACTCCGAAACATGCATCTTTCCCTTGGTATCCTTCACACACGCCCACACACATCCAGATCTCTTTTAGTCACAGGGTGCCCAATACACACCTTTTAGAGCGACTAGACAAGACTCAAGGGCGTATGCTGGTTCAGTCACCTTGCAATTCATTCCATCTCTCACACATTCGTAGAACAGCTTGCAAAACTAATAGCAGGCTAACAATCGTTCTTCTAAAAAGTCGGCGAGCTAAACAGTCACCTAGCTAAACTCTCAGTTTTTCTCTTTCTCCATGGTCGGCCTCCCGGGGTTAAACTTTGCCTAGTATTATATCAAAGGCAAAGGCCTCAGTCCATCGTAGACGATGGCATAATTAATTTTGCTGCCGATATTTTTAGTAAGGATTAACTGCGCTACTTGTTATCCTCAATCTCTCGTCTCGTGCCGCCCGACCCCAGGGGAAAGTCAAGGACTAGACGACTAGGGGGCGACTACGAGATGCAGGGGACTCCGCATCAAATACCCGTGAAAAAGACGGCGGAGTCCGGAGTGGAACCCACACCACCTGATCACGAGCCCGACGGCTTAACCACTTCGCCACCGAATCTTCGAATTAGTAGTAGTAATAACTAGTAATAACTAGTATTATATAGTCAAGCAGTATCAGGGCTGTCCAATGGACCTCTGTGGGTTGTCTGACACAGCCATCACTATAGTTTAGATCTACCTCCACTTAGTTATTGGAACGAATCACTCTGAATTCCTGTCACTCTAAAATGTCGCAGCAAGACCTGATAACTTTTGTCTGTCACTAACCGCCCACTACCCAAATCGGAACGCCAGAGTGGTCAGCTCCTAACCCCTACCTGTACCAGACACATTCCTAACCTCAACCCCTCGTTTTCCTTTGTCGACTTAGTGTCGAGGCACTAGAAACTTCACAGGCACACAGCAACATTTAACCACGGAAAACAGGTTCAACGAGAGAATCATCAAGAACCAAAACGAATGGAGAACCAGGAATGCTTAAGCCTTGACTCGGAAAAGAAATAGGGGAGCTTCAGAAACAAGAGAACCTATGCGTACGACTTGACGAGAGAGACAGCAGAAGCTACTGTAAATGGAAATTTGAAAGAAAAACATGTACAACACACATAAACTAACAGGCAAATATGAACATGTAAATGGTTTTATCATCCGCATGCTCGGGAAGTGCGGAAAGCTACAACAACCTGTCACTTAACGTGCTTTTTAGGGCACACAAAAGGGTAACCTACTCATTATGGGCATTCAACAACAACAACAATTATCAAAATTTAAGGCAGGGCAGTTGATTAGCAGCACCAATGAGCAAACAAAGAGATGGGCTGAACATTTAGTAGACCTTTCAAACCGCCAGGGCCCACAAGAGTCCACTGACATACAGTCAGCGGATTCGGAATTTCAGGTAAATTGCGAAAGGCATGTGCCTTCTGAAAGACGATACAGCGCTCGTAAGGTGGGTGATGTTGATTGTAAGGTGGGTGATGTTGATTGTAAGATGAATGAAGGTGATTGTAAGGTGGGTGATGTTGATTGTAAGGTGGGTGATATTGATTGTAAGGTGGGTGATGTTGATTGTACGGTGGGTGATGTTGATTGTAAGGTGGGTGATGTTGATTGTAAGGTGGGTGATGTTGATTGTAAGGTGGGTGATATTGATTGTAAGGTGGGTGATGTTGATTGTAAGGTGGGTGATGTTGATTTTAAGGTGAGGGATTGTAAGGTGGGTGCTGTTGATTTAAGGTGGGGGAACGTGACTGTAAAGTGGGTGAATGTGATTGTAAGGTGGGTGAAGGTGACTGTAAGGTGAGTGATGGTGATTGTAAGGTGGGTGATGATGATTGTAAGGTGAGTGAAGGTGATTGTAAGGTGGGTTGATGGTGATTGCAAGGTTGGTGATGCAGATTGTAAGGTGAGTGAAGGTGACTGTTAGGGGGTGAAGGTGACTGTAAGGTGGGTGATGGTGACTGTAAGGTGGGTGATGTTGATTGTAAGGTGAGTCAAGGTGATTGTAAGGTGGGTGATGGAGATTGTAAGGTAGGCTATGTTGATTGTAAGGTGAGTGAAGGTGATTGTAAGGTGGGTGATGGGGATTGTAAGGTAGGCTATGTTGATTGTAAGGTGGGTGATGTTGATTGTAAGGTGAGTGAAGGTGATTGTAAGGTAGGTGATGGGGATTGTAAGGTAGGCTATGTTGATTGTAAGGTGGGTGATGTTGATTGTAAGGTCGGTGATATTGATTGTAAGGTGAGTGAAGGTGATTGTAAGGTGGGTGATGTTGATTGTAAGGTCGGTGATATTGATTGTAAGGTGAGGGATTGTAAGGTGAGTGAAGGTGATTGTAAGGTGGGTGATGGTGATTGTAAGGTGGGTTGATGGTGATTACAATGTGATTATTGGTGATTGTAATGTGGATGTTGGTGATTGTAAGGTGGATGTTGGTGATTGTAAGGTGGATGTTGCGATTGTAAGGTGGATGTTGGTGATTGTTAGGTGGATAATGATGATTGTGGGGTTGGCGATGGTGATTGTAAAGTCACAGACCAAAGTTCTTCAACCATTTCATCCTAGAGTGACGGGGGTTGACAGGGAGGGGGTGGCGGGCGGGTGGGGAGGGACGTTGCAGTGTGGGGGAAAGATAAGCATAACAAAGTGGCTAGATACACGTTAAGTGGAATGTGTTGGGTTCTCAGTCGGCAAATGGTGCTCTGATCCTTCCCAGTGAGTTGATTTACATTGTCTGGGGCTTGCCATATGTTTATAGACCTCCCTTCCCGTTTTTCCCATGGCCCATCTGTTCAGTCAAGTTCCTTCGTTTGCTGATCTTATGAGCTGTTTAGCTGTTTGTAAAGTTGTTGCTGTGTGTGACCTTTATTGTATTGATTTATTATATGCTAGTCTGTCTGCATTGTCCTTTCCAGATGTGTTTGCGTGTCCAGTGCTAGTCTGTCTGCATTGTCCTTTCCAGATGTGTTTGCGTGTCCAGGGATCAACTGCAGAACTATTTTGACAACACGAAAAGTGATAATGTTGTCCCTGTCTACATATAAGGTCACGTCTACAATAACCAGCAACTTAACTGATATTGTTTTTATTCATATCGGGTCAATGAACCGACAGACAGCTAATTCGTACGCGTCTGCTAGTGTAGTAACTATTTCATGATTTCATAAGTCCATTTTTGTCGTTAGTGGTGGCGTGGGGAGGTGCAATCGTCTATCATTCGCTTTTGTGTGTTAACTCGATATGTTCATTTCCCGTCTCTATAGTGTTTCTTAAATACCATCAATTCATTTTGTTCATGGACTTTATATTGTTCTGAAGCCCTGATTTCTGTTGTTATAGTTTCTGGCAGCAGAAAGGTTTGGAGACAATCTAATCATACAACCAAACCATTTAGCTCTTTGTCTGTCTATAGTTGTCCTACATGGTAAGATTGTTACTTTCTGTCTGAAGATTTTATCATTTGTCGTCATGTTTCTTCCGGTGACCCAGACCATCGATCACATGCGTCTCTCTTTCCGTGCTATCGGCCTTCGTTCTTGTCTTCTGGTCAGGGTCCATGTCTGACGCTGATAACAGATAGTTGGTATGAATATTAGGTCAGCTGAGATCAAATCAGGTCATCCCGTAACCGGTGAGGTCGTTGGGGCACACATGAAGACAACCCCGCTCCACCCTTCTGTCAGCGGCCGATGCATGTGCCTCCTCTGGTCGGAGATTGGTCAATTCTTTTATGTTGTCCTCCTACTCCTTTTTGGGCCGGCCTCTTCGTCTTCTGCCTTGCACCTTTCCGTGGAGGATCGTATTTGCAAGACCATTTGATCTCGATATGTGACCGTATCAAGCGAGTTTCCTTCTTTTGACAGTTGTAAGAGGTCTTCAAAAGGCCCTATTGCTGTTGTATTTCTTTCTTCGTATTTCCTCATTTGATCGCCATTAGAATATCTGAATGTCTTAGTAATGGTGATAATTGGTATGTCCCATCATTTGCGATCTGAGTTATTGCTTCTATCGCCCTACCTACTCTGCCGTCATGTGTGGACATTCTTCCAAGATTTTTGATTTGTTGAACTTGATGAAGCTCTATTCCCCACTTGCATATAACGTGACTGTTCTAGTCTGCTTTTCTTCATTGTCTCTGTCTTTTCTATTTCTTTTCATTTAGTTCACTTTGGATTAACATTTTTATCTATTTGTTTGAGACAATCTGATCATCTGAACAAAGGAGTCAATTAAAATGTGTTGGCCATGGGAAAGAAGAATAGTTTAGGGAAAATATGCTGATTAAAACCCCGTTTTCGTGTCATCGTTCGTACTCTATGACACAAACTGTATCCGGCAGTCTGACAAACAAGCTGGGGGTCAACACTGTAATCCTCACAGTGATGAGCGAAGTAAAAACGTATTGTACTACAGCCAGGACGACCCTTGTCCACTTTCTCAAGTACGTCTCGAGATGTAAGAAGAGCCACTGTAACCCGCTCCCAAGGGCTAACAGCTCAGTACGAGTAGCTTCGAATATACCACATATTGACTACTTCATACTTTTTATCTGTTTGTTTTCTCATGCAGATGCTTCACTCAACAACACACCTGGTGGTTGTTACCCAGCGGGCACAATCTAACCCGCCAGTCAAGGAGTAAGTTCTTGTTCATTCTGTTATGGAAGGATCAACATAACTGCACTGTAGACTGACTCATTGTTGTTTCATTTCTTTCAGCAAGTCTCCGCTCATGAATATTGTTGGTTTCGACAACTTAATGACCATACACTATATTCATACCTGTTTTGTCTGTGCAGGCACTTCTCCGTACTTTAGCCACGTCTAATTTTCAAATATTCGGTCTGTGGATTGATGGGTTGTTTAGTTGAAATGACGTCATGAAAAAGGGGGTTGTCCTGAAGATGGGAATGAGCTGACAGACTCATCGCTGGCTGCATGTATCAGGGTCAGTGACCCATAACTGACCAAGACCCTATTCCGTTTCCAAGTGGCGGCCCGAAGACAGACTGCAGCCATGCAGCCTGGTTAAAAGATTAGGGATCAAAGAGGGAAGGCAAACACAATTCTAAAAATGGCGTGCTGAAATCGGATGTGTCGGGCGGAAAACACAGATTTAGCAGTCTAACTGTAAACTACGACACAATGCAATGAAACGCCCTTTTCAAGACGAACGTCAAAGAAGAAGAAGAAGAAGAAGAATACGAAGAATAAGAGGAAGAAAAAGAGGAAGAAGAAAAGGAAGAAAAAGAAGGAAACAAGTTGTAGTTTTAGTCTTTAGTCGACTAATACTTCTAGAGGTGTGGATGTTCCTGTGCAGGTCCCAGCTCTGGCGTGAGCTTAATGTAACCGGGAGGAAGATTTACTGCCTAGCGGGCTAGGCTCGAGCAGCTTATTACTCCACTGTGTTGCGACAAGTGCCATTGAGGGGGGGGGGGGGTTAACCGATGTGCTAGTCCATCTTAATAGACTCAAACACTGTGTTAATAATTGTGTAAGAAACTAACAAAAAACATACTGTTGCTTATATATGTGTGTGTTTCTGTGTGTGTGTGTGTGTGTGAGGGAGAGAGAGAGAAAGAGAGAGATATGGAGAGAGAGAAAGAAAGAAACAGAGAGAAAAAGAATAGTGAGATAGAGAAAGAGAGAGAAAGAGACAGAGAGAGAAAGAGAGCGACCCCATATCAATGGGCGGTATGTAGATGTCAGTTTGTTGTTTGACAGTCTTAAACTTGACGCTGAGTAAAGCAGATCCGCAGCATGTTAGGAGCCATCTATGCTGCTAACAAATCACCTAATCATGATCGGTGTTATGCCATGTCACAGTTAGTCGCCTGATACAACATGTTCTCTTTAAAAAAAAAAGTTCTTGGCGAACACTGCAGTCGGGGGTTAAGTGTTGGAGACTTGATTGTCGCAGCTTGTATGCGGTGGGTGGCCAATTCCCTTCTTTGTTGCTTTTCCGTCTATAACCTTAAGTCAGGACAATCAATCAGTCAATCAATTAATCAATCAATCAAAGTCCGTGGCTCCTCTCCGTGCATAGGTCACTGACATCCTTCCTCCAACATTAACGGCCCTAGACTGCTCTATCTGCCCCTTTCTGAGGTGTAATAATTTAATATTAATTTCTTCTCACACTCTCTTTTCCATTTATTTTTGGCTTCCTCTCTTTCTCTTCCCTCTGGGGATTCAATGTACGAACCTGTCAGGATATGCTGGACTGCGCTTTCCGCAATGTAGCGCTTTGTCCACATTTACAAACGAACTGCTTTAAAACTAGGTCGACTGGAGCTGAACATTGTACCTATGCCGTGAAAGTGAGCGATTTACCCCTACACGAACCAGACGCCCACAACCTATGTATCCACTACCGACACTTTCAAGACGTGGGTGTTATTTTTTTAATGACCATAATCTTCACCATGACCTGGATTAGATCCACACAAGGGCTTGAAGGCCTGGGACCTCTTTGCTCACTCTCCACAAATGATATACCCAGCCCTTCTGTAACTTTTGAAGCAAGGGAGGAAAGTCCGACGAGATAATTGTCCTTACTAAATAAGCCTCAGATAACCTACCTTGGAGCCGGGTCACTGCCTCAATTATCATTCTCACACCAAAGATTGATGTCATGTGTAGCCCACTTCGCTAGGATACGATCTTGCCTCTCACTCTACTAGAGAAGTGGTAACATTATTTCCCGCCTTTCTGTATGGATCATTCGGAATATATAACATTATCGGCAACTAAAGCTGTATCACGTGCAAGGTATGGTACGAGGCGTTGCCCGCGATAATTATGAAGTTGTTTATTCTCTTCCCGTCTTATCTCTTCCCTCACATACGCACTGCATTCCCTTTCTTATCCCCAATCTGCCGTTTCCATCCTGCTTCAACCCACCCATTTCTTTCTCTTCCTTAACCCGTTCGCCTTCACCTCCCACCTTTAATATGCCCATTATTTACCGCTAACCGTCCATCTCCTCAACCATCTTTCCCATCACAGTCTGTACATACCCTCCACCTTTTCTTTTCCCTTCAACCCACCCATACCTTTAGTCCGCTATCATTCATCCACCCGGGCCACAACCTCACCCATCACCTCGCCAATTTCCTTCCCCCCCCCTTTCAACTACGCCTACCCTCCCCATTGTATGCATATGCACCACACCTGTAAATTTTGTCAGGGGAACGCGGCTCACATTTATTTATGCTGTATTTTTTTATATTTCGAGAGGAAAACACTACATTTGAGGCAACTGTCTCATTTGTCAAGAGAATGAAATTATGGGATAGGGTTGGGATCTCCGAATGTCATGTAGCCATTAACGATATAAGGTTGCCGAGAACGTGGCTATGTTAAACAAAATTGGTTCAGACCGATTGAACGGTTTAAAATTGCCTTAGTCTTAGTCGACCTATACTTATTCAGGAGCTTTTGTTCCTGTGCAGGTCCCGGCTCTGGTGTGATCTGGATGTAGCCAGGAAGAGGATTTCCTGCTTAGCGGGTAAGGCTCGAGAAGCTTATTACTCCGCTACGTCGGAACAAGTGCGGAAGAAAATGGTTAACCGATGTGCCAGCCATTTTAATATACTCAAACACTTGAGCAAAGTAGACCCGCAGCTTGTTAGGCGCCATTATATACTGTCTTTAACAAACCACCTAAGCATGGCCGGTGTTTTGCCATATCACACAGTTGTTTCTTACGACATGCTCTCTGTGTTTATAATTGTGAAAGAAAGAAACAAAAAAACATACTCTTGCTTATATATGTGTGTGTTTCTGTGTGCGTGTGTGTGTGTGTGTGGGAGAGAGAGAAAGAGAGAAAGAGAGAGAGAAAGAGAGAGAGAAAGAGAGAGAGAGGGAGAGAGAGGGAGAGAGAGAAAGAAAGAGAAAGATAGCGAGAAAGAGAAAGAAAGAAAAAGAGAGAGAGAGAGAAAGAGAGAGAGAGAGGGAAAGAGAAAGAAAAAGAGAAAGAGAAAGAGAGAGAGAGAAAGAGAGACAAAGAGAGAGAGAAACAGAGAAACAGAGAAAGAAAGAAAGAGACAGAGAGAGAGGGAGAGAAAGAAATATAGGGAGGGAGAGGAGAGAGAGAAAGAGAGATAGAGAGAGGTGGAAAAAGAGAGAGAGAAAAATACAGAGAGAGATAGAGAAAGAGAGAGAGAGAGAGGAAAAGAAGGAGATAGAGAAACAGAGAGAGAAAGAGAGAGAGTGAGAGAGAGTGAAAGAGAGAGAGACCCCATATCACTATTTATGACCATTCTATCACAGACGGAGACGTATCAACCACTGCCTACACTGCTGGATATCAATTTTCTTCTGTCCTTGGCTGTTGGTGTGGATTATTTTGGTAAAGTATAACTTGAATCCATTCAGACTTTAACTTAACATGTAACATTATGTATGGAGATAAGTAAGGGCTGGTTGTACCATGAATCCTTTTTCATGGTAATAGCCATAACAGGTTGTGAAAATAAAGAGGTAAGGTACATCATGAAGATATAGTCATAAATAACGAAGAGGTTTGACAGGAGTGGATACAGTTATAAATGACCAAGAGATTTGTCAGAAGTGGATACAGTTATAAATGACGAAGCGGTTTGTCAGGAGTTTGTACAGTTATAAATGACGAAGAGGTTTGCCAGAAGTAGATACAGTTATAAAAAATGTAAAGGTTTGTCAGGAGTATATACTATTATAAATGACCTAGAGGTTTGTCAGGAGTAGGAACAGTTAGAAATGAGGAAGAGGTTTGTTAGGAGCAGATACAATTATAAATGACCAAGAGGTTTGTCAGGAGTATATACTATTATAAATGACCTAGAGGTTTGTCAGGAGTAGGCACAGTTATAAATGACCAAGTGGTTTGTCAGGAGTAGGCACAGTTATAAATGACCAAGAGGTTTGTCAGGAGTATATACTATTATAAATGACAAAGATGTTTGTCAGGAGTAGATTCATTTATAAATGATCAAAAGGTTTGTCAGGAGTATATACTATTATAAATGACCAAGAGGTTTGTCAGGAGTAGATTTCGTTATAAATGACCAAGAGGTTTGTCAGGAGTAGGCACAATTATAAATGACCAAGAGGTTTGTCAGGAGTAGGCACAGTTATAAATGACCAAGAAGTTTGTCAGGAGTAGGCACAGTTATAAATGACCAAACGGTTTGTCTGGAGTAAAAACAAATATAAATGACCAAGAGGTTTGTCAGGAGTAGATTCAGTTATAAATGACGAAGAGGTTTGTCAGGAGTAGATTCAGTTATAAATGACCAAGAGGTTTGTCAGGAGTAGATTCAGTTATAAATGACGAAGAGGTTTGTCAGAAGTAGGCACAGTTATAAATGACCAAGAGGTTTGTCAGGAGTAGGCACAGTTATAAATGACCAAGAGGTTTGTCAGGAATAGATACAGTAATACATGCTAAAGATAAATACATATACTAACAACGGATGTAACTGACATACTGATAGAACACTGAAGGCATGTTGAATGCTCGAGGAACAAAGAAGTACATATGACCATGACTAGTGCCTAACAGTGAAAAGCTCTACGGATATTAGTAACAAAGACTTTGGTAATTTCCAAGCAAGATATGAAAAAAAATATGATCATCAAAGGAGAAATAATTGAAATAGTACAGAAGTTTACATATTTGGAACTAACAATAACAGAAGATGTCCGCAATGAAACAAAAATTGAGACAAGGATTGCAATGAAAAACATGGGTGTATGAGAAAAACATAAATTGTTAATCTCAAAGAATATCAGGATAGAACTAAGGAAAATAATATATCCCACATATATTGGCCAATTGCACTGTATGGGAATGAAACATGGACTTAGAAGGATAAAACAGAATTTCGAAAAATGTTTAATGTAGTATATTGCATATGATACAAAAACATAGATTGAGTTAGCTGGGTCACAATATGAGCCATGCGAGTCTGCTACAGAAGATACTAGAGGGCAAGATTCAAGGAAAGAGAGGGCATGGGCAACTAAGACTCACCTTTACATCTCAGGCATGCAGGGATATTAAAGAACGAACTTATATTGAAATGAAGAGAACTGCAGAGGATAGGGTCAAATGGAGAGACAAACTTAGACAACATTACAACCAGTCTCCGGACTGATCAATTAGAGGATAGGGTCAAATGGAGAGACATACTTAGACAACATTACAACCAGTCTCTGTACTGATGAATCAGATAATGATGAAAGTTGACCTATGAAAGTGTACGAAGTAGAAGAAAGGAAGGAAAGAAGCAATAAGAATGGGGTGGTAATGGCTACGCTAACGTTATATATTAAGTTATATATATATGTAAACTTTTATATATATATATATATATATATATATATATATATATATATATATGTATATATATATACCGTCTTGAGAGTCTATGTTTTTCCTATGGCAACTTATGGCTGTGAATCATGGACGATTACCAAAACTTCTAGACAAAGAATCGAATCCTTCGAGTCAAAATGTTACAGAAAGATCCTTAAAATACCCTGGACAGAAAAAACAAACAGATATAGACCTTCGGCAAGAGTTGAGCATAGAGGAGAACTGGTTTATCAATTCCATTTTGGCTAGAAAATGCAAATACTTTGGTCACATCTAGTGACACAACGGTCTTGAGAGAACGGTGATGGAAGGTATGGTGCCAGGAAAAAGAGGAAGGGGTAGACCAAGAAGACGTTGGCACGAAGATATCCAGGAATGCCTGAGTATGACTGACGGAGGCTGGAGTTCTGGCAAGAGAACGAGTTTCTTTCAGCCAGTGATGGGAGCGACGTTCTACAAAGGACATGCTACATGATGATGAGGATATATATATATATATATATATATATATATATATATATATATATATATATATATATATATATATATATATATATATATACATGCAAACCATTGGATCAGATCTATACATAGCGACTAATATTGTATTTCTCAAGTCGTTATCTATCGCCAGATCGGGATAGCAATATCAACAACGCAGGTGGTACGGAATGGGATGTTACCCGAAGAATGGAAAAAGCGAGTGAGGTTGTTATTTCGTTAGTGTCTTTATGACGATCACAAGTTAACTTTCAAGGTCCTTATAAAGAAAGTACAGACTTTCATCAAATATTGTCTCTGCCGGATTTAGCTGTTGAGATGGGATTAAGATGCCGAGTTGAGTATGAGCTGTAGCAGTCAACGACCCACAGGTGACTGCTAGCGTCAGGGCCAGCCAACCAGAGCTGTCAACACACGTCTACACCTACACGCGGTGATACTGTATAACAGGTCGCAACAGTGCAGACTTGCTAAGGAGAAGGGATCGAAAAAAGAAGGTTAACCAGTTACCCAAAAATGCCTGTTGAAATCGGAAAGGTGCAAATATCACCTTGGAGTTGTAAACTACGAAACAACATATTCAGTTTTCCGGACAACATGTAGAAGAAGAAGAAGAAGAAGAAGAAGGGTTGAGATGGAACATTAAAGTCAAATTAATCTATTAATTATCTATTAATTAGAACTGGTCAGCTGCCCGTAGAAGAGACATTCTAGTTCCCAGACGGCGCTGGATGGGTCACCCATTAATGGATCATAATGATACCATTACAAAACAGTCTCTGTTTTGGGTTATCCACAGCATAGGTGGAAAGGTGAGCATGAATCGAGCATTTTAAAAATGCAGGGAAGTCGTGGGATGAGTTGGCATTGTTGCTTCATTATGTAACAGTTTTGCGCTTGCTAATTTAAGGCCTTTGTTCCTTTGGGTGTTGGAAGGTTATAGATTGATAGATCGTATTTCACAAATACATGAATGTGAACTAACAGTGATATCTTCTTTTGTCACCAGACCTGCGAGTATGGATGTTAAAGGAGATGCTTCTACACCAGAACCAATACAACTAAGACGGTCTCTGGTCCAACTAACAAAAGTGGTCATTACATAAGAAAATAACACATTTAGTTTGAGAAGAACTGAAGATGTGTACAAACATATTGAAGCAATGTATGATGTATATGATTTTAAGTGCAGTGTAACTTGCAGATTCTGTTGTTTTCCCGCACTACCTCAATACCATTGAAATCCAAATTCTCCGCTATGGAGACCTTCAAGGCGTTGACGTTATCTTCTTCATTGCCCTAAACTCTAACATAAACAAGACAGCAGATCCTTTATTGCCCTAAACTCTAACGTAAACAAGACAGCAGATCCTTCATTGCCCTAAACTCTAACATAGACAATACAGCAGATCCTTTATTGCCCAAAACTCTAACATAAACAAGACAGCAGATCCTTCATTGCCCTAAACTCTAACATAAACAAGACAGCAGATCCTTCATTGCCCTAAACTCTAACATAAACAAGACAGCAGATCCTTCATTGCCATAAACTCTAACATAAACAAGACAGCAGATCCTTTATTGCCCTAAACTCTAACATATACAAGACAACAGATCCTTTATTGCCCTAAACTCTAGCATGAGCAAGACAACAGATCCTTTATTGCCCTAAACTCTAACATAAACAAGACAGCACATTCTCATTTGCTATAAACTCTAACATACACAAGACAGCACATTCTTCATTGCCCTAAACTCTAACATAAACAAGACAGTACATTCTTCTTTGCTATAAACTCTAACATAAACAAGACAGCACATTCTTCATTGCCCTAAACTCTAACATAAACAAGACAACAGATTCTTCATTGCCATAAACTCTGAAATAAACTTCTTCTTCTGCATCGGACGCTGCCAGACGTCAACTTGAATTTGTTCGAAGAAAGCAGCTGTCATCCTGAGGCTGTCGACACTGCCATAGAGCTTGTCTAGTGTTCGCACTGGTGATGGCCACATGTGCTTTCTCTGGTCCTCGTATGTCGGGCAATTTTGCAGCAGATGTTCAGGTGTTATTTTCCCTGTACCACAGGTGCATTCATCAGTAGCCCCTATCTTCAGTTTATTGAATAGATGGTACCTCAGTCTGTCGTAGCCTGTGTGGAGTTTGGAAACCACCACCTGCTGTTTCTGTGTAACTTTTAATAAGCCTCATTTTTTGTGTAGCCAGTATGTTCTGTTTCCTATTTGCCCATGTATCAGGCCCTAATACACGTTTTCACCTCTTCATAGGTCACACTAGAATCTGGTTGTGGTAACCTTCGTAGGTCACACTAGAATCTGGTTGTGGTAACCTTCGTAGGTCACACTAGAATCTGGTTGTGGTAACCTTCGTAGGTCACACTAAAATGTGTTTATGGTAATCTTTCACCTTCTTTTGTCAGTCAGTCTGTCTCCTCGTTGTCTTAATTGTTACATTGGGATGGAACCCACTGTACCACGACTCTTTTGGGTGTGAACTGCTGGCATAGTTGACAGAGTACTGAGATCATTTAGTTCTTTTTTGTCTGGCTTTTTAGTGCTGCAACCACTGACAGGGCATCTGTAAAAAAGACTATCTGGCTTTCATTGCTTTCGCCTGTCAGCATTGATTATATTCAATGCCTCTGCCTATGTTCTGAAATTGCTGGAGAATTATCCCGATGCCACTGACAGGTTTTATCTTTCTAGCATTTGTTAGGCTCAGAAATACTCCTCCCCCTTCATATTATGTTGCGTTTGTTGCAGAACCGTGGGATTCCGTGGCGACGTGGTTAAGCCGTCGGCCTCGTGATCAGGTGGTGTGCGTTCGCCGTCTTTTTCACTGGTGCATGATGCGAAGTCCCCTGCATCTCGTAGTCTCCCCCTAGTCGTCTTGTCCGTGACTTGCCACTGGGGTCGGGGGGCTCGAGACGAGAGAGTGAGGATAAAAAGTAGCGCAGGTAATCCTTACTAAAAATAGCGCCAGGAAAATAAATTATGCCATCATCGTCTACGATGGACAGCGGCCTTTGTCTTTGTCTGTCGCAGAACCATCAGTGTATGCATGAGTCCAGTCTGTGTCTGGGTAGTTTTTCTCTGTGTACTTCGGGGTTATGTCTCTTCCATCTTTTCAATCTGGCTCTTCTTCTATCCGATACCTGGTATACTTTCTATCCCCTCTGTAAAGATCTACTGCTTCCAGATGGGTTTGCGTATAGTAGGGATGAGCTTTGGTGTTGATATGGCGTTGAATCGGTCTTCTCTAATCTTTGTTTTGGCTATTTCTACAAAATGTACCATCTTTAGTAACATAAACAAGACAGCAGATCCATCATTGTCATAAACTATACATAAACACATTAGCAAATCCATATTTGCCATAAACTCTACATAAACACATTAGCATATCCATATTTGCCATAAACTCTACATAAACACATTAGCAAATCCATATTTGCCATAAACTCTACATTAACACATTAGCAGATCCATTACTGCTTTAAACTCTACATAAACACCACGACAAATCCACAAAACAATAGTGTATTTTTTGTATATCTTGGTTTGTTTAGTTGCCCTGCACCTCAAGCTGCAGATAATACTATACTGTTGCTGTTTATGTCTTTATGGTACTCACTAATATGGCACCCAATGCCTGGCCAAGAGATGGTTATCGACACCTGGTAAGGCAAGTAGTATATCATATCAATGAGATTACTTGGGAACAAAACAAAACAAGCTCACATCTTTCATTGAATTTAAACATCTTGTAAACTAAGTTGTATTGTTATCTAATGGTCATGTTATCAACTCATTTGTTTTTATTCTATAAAAAAATATCCGTAGGTAGTTTGTATTTTGGTCGTGATTCGCATGTGTTACCTCGGCCTGACAACCACATTAACGGAACCAATGTCGTCTGTCATAGGCACGAGCACAGCTACAGTCGCCGACTTCCTGACGTTGAGACGAGACCAGAGACACAGTAAACATCTGCCTTACGTTGAGACGAGACCAGAGACACAGTAAACATCTACCTTGTGTAAAGTGAGAGGTGGAACATAAGGCCATCGGACGAGCGAGGACAGAGAGATTTGGACTGAGAACAAGTAGCTAGACAGCATTATATTAACACGCAGATATAGACGGTGAAGTGAACAATTGCTAAATGTCGACCACGTGATTAGACTCCGGGGAAAAGTTGAATGCAAGAGTAACAACTTGCCCAATTGCACGAACCTCTTGAAAGTAGTTATAGTCAGTTAGAGAAGTATTGATAAAAAAATTCTGGAGAGACATTAAAAGTAGTAAATAATTGAGGAACTATATAATACGATTTACGAGCTTAGTGCATTGATATGATGTGTATGATGTTTGTGAAATAAACATTCTTTGTTTTGCATTTGTTAAAAGAATTGTTAGTGGTTTAATTAAAGTTTGAGAAGGAGTGATAGTGGTAAGGAAGAAAAGATAGTAAATGAAGTGATACATTAATGTTAGAACCCTGTCACATATACGTGTTAATAGTAGCGGATCTATAGGTTATCTTATAATATTCGGACCTGCTATTCTTGTATATACATTAAATAGTACCGTGACTTGGATAGAAATAACGTTAGACCTGCTATACAATGGTACTGATCAATGGTACTGATCAATGGTACTGATCAATGGTTCTGATCAATGGTACTGATCTATGGTACTGATCAATGGTACTGATCAATGGTACTGATCAATGGTACTGATCCACGCCGTCTCCTTCAACCTCATGAAAATGAGAGAACAAAGCACCATTTTCCGACTTCACACTCAACACATACAACTTAACAGTCACTTGATCAGAATCCAACCAGAACATACTCCAGAGTGCCGGATGTGCACACATCCCTATGAAACTGTTGAACATCATCATTTTGAATATTCGGCGCTTGCCGGTGATAGGAAAGAGCTTCTTCCTCCAAGTCCTGACAAGGAACACTTTAAATGGAACCAATTAACAGCTTACAAACACTTGCAGATACCACTATATGGCATTGGGCCAAAGGGGCCCATTGGCTGTTGGATCAATAACCAACCAATCCTGGGTTTGTTATTGGCGTATCATTGTTATCATGAATCAGTTGTTGTACGTCCTTAATTTTACTAAAGTATTTTTTTATTTGCTTATGCACTTTGTTCACATTTCCTTGCTCTTTCCAGGTGTGCAATTTCCTTTCAATCGCATATATCTACCATTTTATCTCGTACCATCTTGGATTCTTGATCAAATTCGCTTTTGATACACGCTCTGTATTGCTGTTCTCCCTTTTGCGTCTTTCGTCCACTTTGCTTAGCATTTCAGTTGCTAATTGATTCTGGTTTTCTGCTTTCTTGTTAATGTTATCTCTGCTGCCTCTGTTAATGTCTCTATTTTTCTGCCAACAATGAAATATATTTTCAGTGACTTCAATTTTCTCCAAGCCAACAACATATGTATGTAGTTGTGTGCATAGAGAGAAATAAAAGTAGTCATTTCCTTTTTTTCTTTCTGCCTATGCACACAATTATTGTCAAGTCGCCGTTGTCTATGTTACTTTATGTCAAGTCAGTCAACAGGTTTATCAGTAAAACCAACCATTAGAAAGTGGAACGTTAAAATTGCCAAGGCCAACCAATGAAGGCTGGTCTCGACTTACGTGGAACAGTAGCAGATCACCAGGTGCCATCTAACCGAAAGTCCAAGGCAGACCCAGAAGTGCGGGTCATGCTTTCCGTGTTCTAGGGTTGAATGAGGTTCTGGTTCGTGAATATCCATAGACGTCTTCCGGCATGATCTTGCAGGTCTGCGCTGGTTCGCTGATTTCAGACAAGGGTGATACCACGAACGACAAGTAGCATCATCGTACAGTTACCGCTCGTCTGCGTCAACACTTCTTTAATAAGACGTGGCGCGAGCGTCTCAGAGAACCGTGTTATGGTGTCCATCCACAGGTCGTTTTGGTGCTGTTTAACCGATTACACCTGAATGTCTGATTTTTTGTAAGGCCCCACGACATGATACCCCAATGCGATTATGTCGGTGGTTGAATGAACCGGGATCAAGATGCTGAACCACATTGAGCTGCAGTGGTCATCGACCCATAGCCGATTGTTAGCGTCGTGGCCAGCGATCCACAGCTGCCAAGATTCATAGCTGACTGTTAGCGGCCAGCGAACCAGAGCTATCAAGATCTATAGCTGACTGTTAGCGTCAGGGCCAGCGAACCAGAACTGTCAAGATCCATAGCTGACTATTAGCGTCATGACCAGCGAACTAGAACTGGCAATATTCATAGCTGACTGTTAGCGTCATGACCAGCGAACCAGAACTGGCAATATTCATAGCTGACTGTTAGCATCATGACCAGCGAACCAGAACTGGCAATATTCATAGCTTACTGTTAGCGTCATGACCTGCGAACCAGAACTGGCAATATTCGTAGCTGACTGTTAAGGTCAGCGCAAGCAAACCAAAGCTGGCAATATTCATAGCTGACTGTTAAGGTCAGGGCCAGCGAACCAGAACTGGCAATATTCATAGCCGACTGTTAGCGTCATGGCCAGCGAACCAGAACTGTCAATATTCGTAGCTGACTTGTTAGCGTCAGGGCCAGCGAACCAGAACTGGCAATATTCATAGCCGATTGTTAGCGTCAAGGCCAGCGACATCACGAACGACAAGGAGCATCTTCGGTGGCAGGGATACTCCTCAATTACATGGTCTTCCAGGTCTGCGCTGGAGCATTCGATTAGACTTCCCTGGTGATCAAAGATTTCAGAGAACGGTGACACTACGAACAAAATCATCGTACAGTTACCGCTCGTCTGCTACTGTCCAGATGACGCATCGTCAACACTTCTTTAATAAGACGTGACGCGAGCGTCTCAGAGAACCGTGTTATGTCGTAATTGTGCGTCCATTCACAGGTCCTGATACTGACCAGAAACTGCATACCGAGTAGCCCGGTACCTGTCAGTCACACCGGACAAGCAGAAATTGTAGGAGTTGACATAATGGCTCAAGAGACGAAGCTCCGCATTTTCAATCTGTACGGACCACCAAATAGAGACCTATCGCTCTTGAGTATGGAGGTCAGAGACTCCAACTGCACAGTAGTTGGAGATTTCAACAGCCACTCGGAGAGATGGGGATTCTCTGACACAGACAGCAGAGGTGACGAAGTGGAAGATTGGGAGATAGACATAAATCTCTATCTAATCAATAGGCCAGAGGATAGCCCTAGCTTCTATTCTAAAACATGGCATTCCACCTCGACTCCAGATTTGGCCTTTTCCACGGTGCACATTCACTATAAAATAGACCGCCAGGTGCTAAACCAATTGGCAGGTAGCGACCACGTTGGAATTACAAACGAGCCGACTGGGGCAGATTTGCAAGCATGACAGATGGGCTGTGTGAAACCATCAACACACGGAACAACAAAATGAAGCTCATGGTGGAAAGCCTAAGCAAAGCAATAATGCAAGCTGCCACTGAAACCATTCCAAGAGGGGTAAGGAAAAACTATAAGCCCTATTAGAATGATGATTTGCAGAAAGCGGAAGACGCAGTCACAAATGCTTGGAACATGGCAGGGCGAGAACAATCTATGGAGGCAAATATCACCCTCAAAGCCACAACGGCGAAACACAAATACACTCTAACCCAAACAGCAAGAGAAAGCTGGAAATACAAAACAGAAAGCCTCAATTTAGACAAAGAGGGGAACAAACTATGGAAGTTAGTCAGAGCCATGAATGACGAAACTCCATCAAACAAACAAATTACAATCAAGCAGGTTGACATGCTCACTGGAAAAAAAGCAGCAAACGCCTTTGTTGAACATTATGCCAGAGCGAACTACATAGATGTCCCTGCAGATAGGCATACAGACATTAGTGAAGAGCAAAAGGGGCACGACAACATCAATATGGCACCAGAAGGGCATATGATGGCAAAATTAACAATGAATGAAATGGAAGAGGCCATGAGAACTTTAAAGAAAAGGAAATATCTCGGTAAAGACGGGATAACAAACGAAATGCTGATGGGGCTGGGCCAAACAGCAAAGAGAAAATTACTATCAGTCCTGAACGAAAGCTGGAAAAGGGGTATTGTACCCCAGACATGGAAAGACGCAGTACTTGTACCTGTACCAAAGAAACGAAAAGACAAAACAGATCCAAATGGATACAGGCCTATCAGCCTACTGAGCTGCGTTGGCAAACTGATGGAACGTATGATAAACACAAGACTGATGTGGCATCTGGAAGAAAAACACATACTAATTCCACAGCAAGCAGGCTTTAGACAGCACAGATCCACTGAGGATCAGGTCATCCTCATAGCCCAGGAAATAGAAGATGCCTACCAGGAACAAAAACACACAGTAGCGGTTTGCGTGGACCTAGAAACGGCATTTGACAAAGTCTGGAAAGAGGGACTTAGAGTCAAGCTAAGAAGAAGGGAAGTTTGTGGGAAAATGTACAAATGCATCAGTCACTACCTCAAAAACAGAACGGCCAGAGTTCAAGTACAAGGGCAGATGAGCAAAAAGGTGACACTTGAGCAGGAAGTACCCCACGGTGGAGTACTGTCACCCACACTCTTCCTTGTGTATATAAATAACGTAACTGAGAATATATCAAGAAGAGCCCATAGCTCAATTTTTGCAGACGATCTGGCTATGTGGACCTCTGAAAAGAATCTCACCATAGCAAGACATCAGATGCAGCAGGCCCTAACATCGCTGGAAGAGTGGGCGAACTCATGGCTGGTCAAAATAAAAGAGGAAAAAACGACATGTACAATATTCTCGCTATCAAACAAACCCCAAAACACCAAAAATAAGTCTTAACGACAAATACCCGCAGCCAAATGATAACCCAAACTTCCTGGGAGTCCCATTTGATCGGCGCATGACATGGAAAAGTCAGATCGAGAGATACCGAATGAGAGCCAGAGAGAGAATAGCAATCATAAGGAAATTTTCTGGCACAAGCTGGAGAGCAGACGAAAGTATACTAAAGAAACTGTACACTGGAAGAGTGAGACCAGTTCACGAGTATGGCATTGCGGCATGGACAATAGCAGCAAAGGCGAACTTCGATACAATTAGCAAACTCCAAAACCAAGCCATGAGAGTAATAACAGTTATGAAGTCAACGCCAATTGTAGAACTTGAAAAGATTACAAAACTGTAATCCATGACCGACAGAAGAGACTGAAAAGCCCAGCAGCAATCAGAGAAACTCAGAAGACTGACTGACCATCCAATGCACCAGAGACTAAACAATTTCGGAAATGGGAAACTAAAGAGGAGAAACTTTGCAGAAATAGCCAAAGCAAAGATGCACGAAAACCCCATGAACGCACAAACAACACCAAAGCCCATCCCTACCGTACGAAAACCTACCTGGAGGCAGCATATATTTCCAGAGGTGGTAGAAAATATACCAGGTATTGGAAACAAAAACTGCCAGACTGAAAAAGAAAGAAGAGATACTACCCTGAGCTACATAACGAAAAACTACCCAAGCATGTACTGGACCCATGCGTACACCGACGGTTCCGTAACAAACACAACACAGAACGGAGGGGCAGGAACATTTCTGAACCTACCAAATGGCAGAAAAACAACACTGTCATTCGCTACTGAAAAATACACAAGCAATTTCAGAACGGAGGCAGAGGCACTGAGAGCGGCAGTAGAAAAAATGGCGATAGGTAAAAGGAATGAAAGCCATATAGTCCTGCTTACAGATGCTCTGGCCGTAGTCACAGCACTAAAAAGCCAGAAAAATACTGAACAATGATTTAAGAGCAGTACTCTGTCAACTATGCCAGCAGTCCGCACCAAAAAGGGTAGTGGTACAGTGGGTTCTATCCCCCTGCAACATCAAAGGCAACGAGGAGGCAGACAGACTGGCAAAAGAAGGTGCAAGACTACCACAACCAGATACTAGTATGACAAACGAAGAGTCAAAACGGCTTATTAGAGCTAGATACATGACCAAATGGAAAACCGAACATACTGGCTACACAAAAAACGATGCCTATTACCAGTTGAACAGAAGAGAGCAGGTAGTGGTCTTCAGACTTCGCACTGGCCACAATAGACTGAGGTACCACCTATTCAACAAATTGAAGATAGGTGGCACTGACGAATGCCCTTTTGGTACCGGGAAAATGACCGCTGAGCATTTGCTGCAAAACTGCCCGACATACGAGGATCAGAGATATGGCCATCACCAGTGACAACACTAGACAAGCTCTATGGCAGTGTTGACAGCCTCAGGATGACCGCTGCTTGTTTCGAAAAAATAAAGGTTGATGTCTGACTGCGTACGATGAAGAAGAAGAAGTTTACCAACTCTGTTATTGATTGTCGCCCCTGCCATTCTCTCAGGCTGTCCAACATCTTTTCTCTCTGCCTTCCTCTGTTTCTCTTCTCTGCCATCTTTCCCGTTGTCACAGCTTGCTCCAAGCCGCCTCTTCTCATAAAATGCCCGAAAAAGCATGACTGCCTTGTTCTGCTCTTTGCAATTTGTTGTATTTGTATTTGTGGCTCTTCTTTAAATGTATCGTTCGTTTTCTCTGCAATCCCTGGTATGTGCAGCATCCCTCTGTAAAACCACATCTCCACTGATTCCGTTGTAAGATTAATATGTTGATAAGAGTGATCAGAGATCATAAGACACCCTGATCCACCGCGACCTCGCTTCCTTGGAAACCTTTTAGACACTCCATCTAGCAACTAAGGAAACTCCTGAACACAAAATGGGAAGACAGGATTACATATGCAGAAGTTTTTTTGTCCACATGTCAGATGAGCAGCTCCCAAAGAAAATATGATATGGTAAGTTTGAGTCAGGCAAGCGAGCTCGTGGTGGCAAAATAAAACGTTACAAAGAAACTCTGGAAGCTTCACTGAAAAACTGCGGCCTTGACTCTGATGGTTGAGGAAACATTGCTGCTGATCGCTCTGCCTAGCGAAGGAAAATCTCTTCTGTCACGATTTATATGGAGCAGACAAGAATCAGGGAAGCTGTACGGAAACAAGAGACACGAAAGTAAAGAGAAATGTGACTTCTGTCTGACGGTCAGACAGTGTTTTTCTGCTCTCGGAGCCACATACGCTTTCGGGCTCGGGTTTGGTCAGCGATCTACGAATCCACTCCAGGATTGACAGATGACAATGCGGTTCTCTTCTGAAACGATGTACAAACAACAACGCAGTGTGTTATTTCGCGCTAACGTTTATTGAGAGAAAACAATATTAGAAAGATAGATAAGGAAAGGAACCTAGGGGTTATAATAGATCATACAGGTAAGGTGAGGGAGCAAGTTTAGGTAGTAGTAAAAATGGCAAATGCAACGTTAGGTATGATAAAAAGAAATATTAAACATAGAAACAAGGAAGTGATAGTCAAACTATATAAAGCATTAGTTAGACCTAGATTGGAGTACTGTGTACAGGTGTGGAGGCCTTATCGTAGAGGGGATATAAACATGCTGGAAAGGATACAAAAAAGAGCGACAAAACTGAAAGTGGGATTTCAGAACTACAGTTATGAGGAAAGACTAAGAAAAACCGGCCATCAGTATCTAGAAGAGAGAAGAATTCGAGGTGACACAGGTTTATGAGAAGATCAGAGTAATGGATAAATTAGACTATAACAAGTTTTTTTCAAAATACAGCCACCCACAAGAGCAAGAAGGCATAGCTACAAATTAACTGAAGAGAGGTACAGATTAGATATAAGGAAATATTATTTTAGTCAGAGAGTGGTGAATGCTTGGAATGCATTGCCACGGGAGGAGGTAGTGGAGGCAGGGACAATTAATGGATTTAAGAATAAATTGGATGCGCATAGCTTTTAGAGCAAAGTAATTTAAATGAAACTGGTTATTGACAAACTCTGCAGGGTCTTCTTCTTTCTTCTTCATAGCGTTCAGGATCTTTTGGACATGCTATATCTGCAGGCCAGTCGCCATGATGAAGTCTGTAGACTTCACCAGGTCGGAGCGGCTGCCCCACAGCTTTTGTCACAGCTCTGCATCCTCTGGCCAGGTCTGGCATCTAATTTCCCTATAGATTGTAGAATATGCTCAGGGTTCTGGCCTCCTGTTCCACATGGGCACTCATCGGTGTGTGAGATCTTCAGTCGGTACAGATGTTCTAGTAGTCTGCAGTGTCTAGTTCTCAGGCGAAATAAGGTAGTTTGTTGATTTCTTTTGAGTTGGTGAATTGGGTCTGGTGTACTGTCTATGTTCCTGTCTTCTCTCCATTGGTGTGTATACTGATTTCTGATGATGTTCTTGATTTCTCTGTATTGTACTCGATGACTAAATTGTGCCATTTTGCTGCCATCTTTTGCCAGAGTGTCAGCTCTCTCGTTTCCCGTCATTTCGCATTTGGAGGGTAGCCACTGGAGGGCTATTGTTGAGTATCCCTGGAGTTTTCCCAGTTCTGATCTGATCTGTGATAACAGTGGTTCGTTGTTTGTTTTTGGTATTGTCTCTAATAGTAGCAGGGTCTTATAAACCAGTATAAAGACGTTAGGTTAAATTTAATTTCACCGGCTTACAGTCTTGTTCGTATGACAATGTGTGATCCATTGTATTTCCCAGGTACGTATGTGTATCGTTATGTTCAAGTTCTTGACCCTGCCAACTAATCTTTAAACTCAGAGTGTTATTCTAACATGCTACTGTGGCTTGTGAAGCTATGTTGTCTGTTCATTCATTGCATTAAACTATACAGTTAAGAGGGATCGCATCCAGAGGTAATTGCAAGAATAGCACAAACAACAGCGACGCTTACTCGGCTGAAACCTATATGGCAAGACAAGCGGCTTGCCATCGGCATAAAAGTTAGACTAATGCGCTCTCTGGTGATCTCAATATTTCTGTATGCCTGCGAGACGTCGACCATTACAGCAGATATCCATGGCAGAGTACATGGAATGAAAATGAGGTGCTATAGAAACCTCCTAAATGTTACATATAAAGATTCACCTGTCTGATCGTGTGATCCCACTCTCAACTCTATCAAATGATGACTGTACCGAAACCTTGCTTAGTGTCATTGATGGAAATGTGGGGAGTACAGGAGTTGGCCACCACACCTGATAAAAAGCTGAGGTCTTGTACAGGGCTAGTACAAGTCTATGACACTGCATCATTGACGACAGTGAGTGCTATTGGATTACCTTTGCCTCATCTCTCCACAATCATTTACCTTGCATCTTTTTTAACACCTTCATCCATTAGCAGTCATATAACAATGTACATCTCTCTTTCTGTTCTTCCTCCTCTCTCTCTCTCTCTCTCTCTTTCTCTCTCTCCCTTCTTTGATTTCTTGTTTCTCTGTACTATCAATAAACAAATTTGACTACCAACTAATGTGTGACAAAAATGAACTGTTGTGATCATATAAGAAATTCCAATGTTCACTGCCCACTGCTAGGCGCAACACAAAATACGCAAGGAAGTAAAGCTCACGAACAAAAACTAGCCTTGCAAATCTGTCAACCTTAACGGCTATCCCAACAACAAACTATTGGTTATGTCAAGTAAAGAATGTAAAAATACATTGCCAACTCGTTGTTCATACTCATGGATGTATCAAATAATACAAACACTGCAGTCGGGGATGAAGTGGTAGAAACTTTACTATAAGAGAGAGATCTCAGCTTTTGTGAAATGAGGGTAGCCCTTGCTCGCTGTCTTGACTTAATTACATATTAAAGATAGGTAAATTTAGTTCCATATCAGTAATTACTGTCAAATATGAGGTACTAGAGACTTCATTGTTCGGATGCACACACGAATGCATACACTGACCAATGCGTTCTGATACCGCCTTAAAGACTACTGTCTGTGGTGGGAAAGGGCGAGCCTTTGTCAATAGAATCCAGAAGGGCAAACCTTAATTCGAACCAAAAACGTCAGCTTTTGTTAGAACCACTTCTTGTCCCTATGTCAAATTTTTTCTAACAGTAAATCAGGTTCTCAGTTACAGCTGGGTTGGCTGGAACATGTTGCAACCGGAGAGTAAACCGTGTACCTCAGCGAGAGAAGCACCCACTCTAACAACGTTACATACAACGTTCTATACTGTGGTCTTATAATGCATTCCTTACAATGTTTCCATGAAATTCCAACTTTTTCTTCTGCATATCTCATGAAATAATTGTTCCTTTGTGACAGAATGTTCAAAGATCTGCAAGTCAATAATGTTAGGACTGACCTTATTCTGACACTAACAAGGATATTTGATTAATATTACAACATAGCATATATTACAATAAACCGAGTGGTCTGCCAGGGTCTTTGTATATGATACGGAAACGAATAGGGCCACTGCCTCACTGAAAGCATGTCGTAAGAAGAGACTAACTGTGTGACATGGCATAACACCGGCCATGGTTAGATGGTTTGTTTAGCCCATAACAGGCTGCGGCGCTACTTTGCTCTAGTCGATGGACTCGCACATCGCTTAACCACCCTCCGTAAGCGCTTGTCCCAAAGCAGCACAGCTGTTTGCGCCTAGCCTGCTAAGAAGGAAACCCTACTGCCGGCTACATCCAGCTCATACCGGAGCTGGGATCTGTACGGGGGCATCTGCTCCTGTAAAAGAATGTCGACAAAGAACTATGCAAGGGATGTAACCAATAAAATGTAAAAATAAATCATATTTAGAGTTATCCCATCATAAAAAATTCGCGTGAGAGATTCTGGCTTGGGCGTCTCCCCTCTTTATCCAGGTACAACCTAGAACGAGTGAGCTATGGCCCTACACCAGAACCACATGGACGTGTACATTGGCATCTGTACACTGAAGGCGATAGGTGTTAATTATCCACCCGACCAAATTTCTCACGCTTGTTGTCGTCCTCGTGCACGACATATGGGGAGGAACAACTCGCGACCCCGGGCGCTCGCCTTGCGACGATTGTGACAGCAAAGCCGTGCTTATCACAAGAGCTGAACCTTGAACCTTGACCGGCGTCGAAGTCATGGAGCGAACTAGACAAGTAACTGGCAGAAGACAACACTGGCTGCTCCTGTAGCTGTTAATAGTAATGTTACAGTTAACATATATGCTGATGCCTGTTTGAACTAGCTCTGTTGTGGTAACAACGTCTTGCATATTGTTTTTAAAATGTATCTAATAATATACATAAAATGCAACTAAATGTTATAAATTACCCAAGAGTAGAGTTTGTCTAGAATGCTGCATTAAACACACACAAACTATTAGAATGGTTTGCTTATTTGCGTGTAATTATTAAATTATGTATATTATTGTGATGCATTTATTACTTCCCTTTCTTTTAAATACATAACCATTGTGACGAAGTAAACATTGTCCATGTAAATACAGTTCACTACTAGGCCGTGAAACTATTATCTAGCTAACCGAAGATTCTATGCTGAGAGTTGGGTATGGTTAAGCGTGCTTATATTGCGTGTGTGCTACTTCATAAATGGTTCAGCGTTGGATATAATGAGTATATGTAAGCAAAGGTATGTTAACTTTCTTGTTATAAATTTCTCAAAGATTGTTAATGTCACTGTGCATATCCAAAATGTAAACTGTACTTTTTCGAGAACAGCACACCCATTACTATCATTAGAATAACACCAGTGATATAGAATCGTGCTTGTTCACAGCTGGCTGAATAAATGTAAATGTAATATTCATAATATGTCATTTGAAATACGTAAAAATCAAACCGAATCTTATTCCAGTGTGTGAATTTTCATTGTTAATTTTTTAGTTCACAACATGCATAAGTTGGCATGTTCAAGAATGTAAACAAACAGCTGCTACAGTACACATTCATGCTGTCCTGTGTATTGATGAAATGGCATGTTGCACACATATGGTCGGCACTACGTCTTGTGGTGAATACATTTCGAGGCAGAAAATAAATTGGTTTGGTCATCTCATGAGAATGCACCCTCATCATCTTCCACTTGTGGCTTACAGTGCTGGTAGATCTGGCTACAGGGTAAGGGGATAGACGCGAGGTAGGTGGATAGATAACATTACAGTGATTGTGCAATGACAAGGGCTCACATTGACCGATGCAAAGCACTTAGCGCAGGATAAACGACTTAAGCGCCTCACAACGCTAAACGGCACAAGTGGAAAGAAAACTAACTAATTTGTACATACACATATTTCTTTGTGTGTTTGTGTGTGTGTAAGCTCTACATTATAGACGAATTTTAATAAACATTATAATACATTTTACATGCTGTTCCTGGTGGTTTTTAAAAAAAATGCAGCTTTAGAATTGCTTGCAGAACCACTTTGTTTGGTTTTATTGTTGATGCAACAATTTAGCTACTTCAAACTCAGTAAGAGGTTGGTTTATTTTCAAATGTTGGAATGTCCAAACCTAAAGGCTTTGAGAGTCTTCAATGCTATTGAGGTTAACATGTTCACAGCAAGATACTATGTAGGAACTTAAAGACTGGTGTTGATGTATTAACTTGGAGATAGTAAGATACTATGTAATAGATTGAAACTTGGTGTCAGTCTGCTAACATGTGGATAGTAAAATACTATGTAGTAGATTAAAACTTGGTGTCAGTCTGCTAACATATGGATAGTAAGATACTATGTAGTAGATTAAAACTTGGTGTCAGTCTGCTAACATATGGATAGTAAGATACTATGTAGTAGATTAAAACTTGGTGTCAGTCTGCTAACATGTGGATAGTAAGATAATATGTAGTAGATTAAAACTTGGTATCAGTCTGCTAACATGTGGATAGTAATATACTATGTAGTAAATTAAAACTTTGTGTCAGTCTGCTAACATGTGGATAGCAAGATAATATATAGACTCTTAAAAGTTAGTGCTGAGCTTTTGACGTGTGGTTAAAATAATCATATGTAGGACATTAATGCTCAATTTTGGTCGACTAACATGTTTAAAGTCTTCTTTCTACTTTGCTTTAAGGATCCTTTGGTCATGTTATATCTGCAGACCAGTTGTCATGATGATGTGTGTAGTCTTCACCAGATCAGCTCCGCACTCTCTGATTACGTCTGACATCTCACTTCACTACAAACGAAGTATTCCTGTAGAATATTTTCAGAATTATGTTCCCCTGTTCCACATGGGCACTCATCAGTGTATGAGATCTTGAGTCAGTATAGATTTTCTAGTATTCTTGAGTGTCCAGTTTTCAAGTGAAATAAGGTAATTTGTTGGTTTCTTTTGAGTTAGTGAATTCTCTCCATTGGTGTATTTAATGATATCTGCTGATGTTTTGATGTCTCTTTGTCAGTAGTAAGATAGTTCATAGCACAGTTAAGCTCGGTATCAGTCTGTTTACATGTGGATAATAAGTTAAATGTGAGATTTACTTTGCAGGGCTGGTCTGCTAACATGTAGAAAGTAAAATAAAATGTAGGACATTAATGTCCAACATCGGTTTCTTAACATGAGGGTAGTAACATATTTTATGTAAGACATTAAAGATTGGTGTCCATCTGTTAACATGTAGATCTTAAGATACTATGTACCACACTAAATCTGGGCATCGATCTATTAAAACATGGATAGTAAAAGATTATATAGGACATTCAAGTTGACATACAGCTGTTAATATGTGGATAACAAGATATTATTTAGTACAGCTAAGTTCGATGTTGATCTGTTAAACTATGGAAACTAAGATAAAATGTTGAATATTACTTCTCAGGGTAGGTCTACTAACATGTGAATCATGAAATACTCTACAGTATATTAATGCTTGGGTTCCATCTGTTGACATGTAGATAGTTAGCTACTATGTAGGAAATTAAATTTTGGCATCAGTATATTAACATATAGATAGAAAGAAGCTATTTAAGACATTATAGCTTGGTGTTATTCTACTAACATAGATATTTAGAAAATATGTAGGACGTGAAAGTTTGCTGTGCCAATAAGTGGATAGTACAATATAATCTAGGAAAATCAAGCTTTCTGTCAGTCTGTTAAGCTGTGGATAGTAAGATATTATGTAGGACAGTAAAGCTTGGTGCCAGACTGTTGACATGGGGACAGCAAATAGCGTGTAGGACATTAAATGTACTGTTGTCCTGTCAACATGCGGATAGTTAGATACTATTTTTTACACTAGAGCTTGTTAACAGTCTGTTAACATGTCGATTGAAAGATAATACACATGACTAACACTCAGTGTTCTTCTGCTGGCAAGTGGATTGTAAGATAAAATGTAGGACATCAAAGCTCGGTAAAGGTCTGCTGTGAGATCTTAGTGTGGGACATTAATTAACAGGGTCAGTCTATTAACATGTGGATAGTAAGATACTATCTGAGACAGTAAAGCTCGTTGTCAGTGTACATCTTTTGTCATGCAAATATTAAGATAATATATAGACCATTAAAGCTCAGTGCCTTTCTCTTTACATGTAGAAAGTAAGATACTATTTTTATCAGTAAGGATCAGTGTAGGTCTGTTAATATGTTGATAGAAAAAAACTATTTATTACATGAAAGCTCATTGTTGGTCTGTTAACATGGGGACAGCAGGAAACTGTTTAGGACATTCATTGTCGGTGTCTGTCTGTTAATATGTTGAAGGAAAGATATTATCTAAAACATAAAATACATGATATGCAGGACAGTAGAGCTCACATTTAGTCTGCTAACATGTGAATAGGAAGATACTATATAGGACCTTAAAGCTGGGGGTTGGCTTACATCTTTTGTCATGCTGATCCTGATACTATATAGGACCTTAAAGCTTGGTGTTGGCTTACATCTTTTGTCATGCTAATACTAAGGTACTGTATAGGACCTTAAAGCTCGGTGTTGGCTTATATCTTTTGTCATGCTGATACTAAGGTACTGTATAGGACCTTAAAGTTCGGTGTTGGCTTACATCTTTTGTCATGATGATACTATGATACTATATAGGACCTTAAAGCTTGGTGTTGGCTTACATCTTTTGTCATGCTGATACTAAGATACTATATAGGACCTTAAAGCTCGGAGTAAATCTGTTAACATGGTGACTGTAAGATACTATGGGGACACCAATGTTCATGATTGGCCTTAACTTAACTTCATTGTACTGGTTTAGAAAGCTCTTCAGAGTCTGTATACAACCAGTTTATTTCTATTTGTGAATGCATTAACTGTCTCTACTTCTACTACATCCTGCGGCAATGCATTCCAAGAATTAACCTCTCTCTTACGTAAAAACATATTTCCTAATATCTAATATGGACCTATCTTTAAACAATTTGTAACTGTGCCCTCTTGTTCTTGTAGTCGGCTGAAGCTGTGCCCTCTTGTTCTTGTAGTCGGCTGTAACTGTGCCCTCTTGTTCTTGTAGTCGGCTGTAACTGTGCCCTCTTGTTCTTGTAGTCGGCCGTGTTTTGAAAAACTTGGTATAGTCTAATTTATCCTTTTCATTAATTCATTATAAAAGATCCCGTCATTCTATGCAGCGAATAGGAAATATTGTATTAGGCCCATATTATTTTGTAACCAACAGCATATAGTGGATCATGTGGTCAGCATCACTCCAGCCGCCTTTACGTCCCAGATTTTTCTGGTACCCAATTTCTGTGGCTGGGTCGACCATAGGGGCCGGTTTGTGATTAAAGAAAAAACAAAATGAATTTATACACTTGTATTAAGTCACCAGTCTGTTAACTCGTGGTCGATAAGATTCTGCGTAGGACAGTTTGTTTGTTTGTTTTTTTGGCGTTCACTTTATTTCTCTTTACCCCAAAGTGGTGTGCGTTGCACTTTGGTTTTTATTTTGTGTCTGTTGGCCCAGTGTATCCGACTTTGGCATGCATTTTATCTTATGGTCTGCATTTTCTAAGGGTTTGCTTCACAAGGGTAACGGCCAGTGCTTTGATGGGGATCGAACCCAACATCTTCGGGTTGTGAGCCGTGTCACTTAATCACTAGCTCTCGCCGTCCCCACTTAGGATCGTAAAATTCTTCATCAGTCTAGATTTGTTGAAATGTGGATACAAAGAAACCGCAAAACAACAAAGATTGGTGTCAGCCTATGAACATGTGCATAGAAAGTTTGTAGGTGTGACCATTATATCATCGTGCTGGTCTGTTAACATGGGGACAGATGACATATCTTGATGCTGGTCTGTTAACATGGGGACAGATGACATTATATCTTATTGCTGATCTGTTAACATGGGGACAGATGACATATCTGGTTGCTGGTCTGTTAACATGGGGAAAGATGACATTATATCTGGTTGCTGATCTGTTAACATGGGGACAGATGACATATCTTGGTGCTGGTCTGTTAACATGGGGACAGATGACATTATATCTCGGTGCTGGTCTGTTAACATGGGAACGAATAACATTATATCTCGGTGCTGGTCTGTTAACATGGAAACATATGACATTATATCTCGGTGCTGGTCTGTTAACAAGGGGACAGATCACATTATATCCCGGTGCTTGTCTGTTAAAATAGGAGACAGTTAGACACTTTGTAGGACGTTAAAGCTCGGTATCAGTCTCTTTACATATGGAAAGAAGAGTACTATGCTAGTTAGTTTAATCATTTTTTTTCCACTTGTGTCGTTGAACGTTATGGGATACTTAATTCGTCTATCCGCCCCAAGTGCGTTGTGTCGGTCAATGTGAGCCTGTGTCGCTGCACAATCACTCTATCATCTATCCACCTACCTCACAGCCGCCCCCTTGTACTATAGCCAGATCTGCCAGCACTGTAAGCCATCAGTGGAATCTAATGAGGGTGCATTCTCATGAGATGACCAAACCAACTTATTTTCTGCCTAGAAGTGTAAACGGCACAAGACGTAGTGCCGACCATACTACGAATGTCGTTCATCCGCATTTCGTCTTTCTTGATAACACTGATGACCTTCCATTCACAAGTGGAAATTCTGCTTCCACATGCCCTAGACAGAGACCATGTTTCACACTGGTAGCCCAGAGTCTGCATAAATATACTGTTTGTCAGTTGTTCATTTTTTGCCAAACTAATGCTCGTGTGCCTAAACCATGGTGACAGCTGATAAGTTACAGCAGATTCTTTATGACACCTAGTCTCAATTTCCTTGTTGATCTTGCCGTCTGTGGAAAAAATACTGCCCACATACTTGAACTCATTGAAATAGTATGTTGGATATGAAATCTCAGAGTTAGTCTGTTAACATGTGGATAGTAAATACTATGTAGGATATTAAATCTCAGTGTTGGTCTGTTAACATCATCATCATCAGTCCCATAACCTAGAAGGTCATTGAGGCACCGTTATTGCGGTTTGTAGTACCAGCTCTCACCATACAACAACAGTGTCTTGGGCTGCTACACACCTGAGGGAGCCCATCTCTCTCCAGGTGGCAGTTCATTATAGTTGTGTCTAAATTTCATACAACAGAGCTGGCACTGTCTTCAGCTAGGGCGAAGGGTGCCAATCTCGTAAAGTTCAGCCATGTGAACTAGACCGTGAAATGTGACACATGTTTAAGCGTAGTGCTATTCATATAGCCGATGTCAAATTACAGGAAGAAAATACAAAGCGATCAAATTAACCAGTCCAAATGGAAAACAACAACACATTTCCTAGAACACAAGCGAAAGTCGTCAACCAGTGTGAATTCCTGGCAAATCCATGGTCTGGCGGCATCTATAATGAACTAAAACAGAAGAGCAATGTAGAACGATAGCCAATTATAGTGCCATCTTTGCTGCTCTCAACACTTGGATAGTAGATACTAAGTAGGATATTCAATCTCAGAGTTAGTCTGTTAACATGGTGATAGTAAATACTATGTTGGATATTATATCCCAGTGTTGGGTCAAATCTGTTGGACAATAAAGATAGATGTTAGTCTGCTAACAAGAATACAGTAAAATGCTATGTAGGACATAAAAGCTTGGTAAGGTCTGTTAATATGATGTTAATATGTTGCCCGGTGGCAAGTAATATTCTATGTAGGATGTTAAAGGTTATTGTCAGTCTTTTTATATGCAAAATGTAAGATTCTATTTTTAACAGTAAGTCTCTGTGTAGGTCTTATAAACATGTGTATAGTATATTACTTAGGATATTAAAGATTGTTGTCAGTCTGTTAACATGTAGGCATCAAGATAACATGAGTTTACTAACAAACGGTGTCACTCTGTTATAAATGTGGAAAGTAAGATATTATATAGGACATTCAAATTCAACATTGGTCTGTTAGAAATTTGGATAGTAAGATATTATGTAGGACATTCAAATTCAACATTGGTCTGTTAGAAATTTGGATAGAAAGATATTATGTTAGTTAGTTAGTTTTCTTTCCACTTGTGCCGTTTAGCTTTGTGGGGCGCTTGAGTCGTCTATCCTGTGCCAAGAGTGTTGCGTCGGTCAATGTGAGCCCTTGTCATTGCACAATCACTCTGTCATCTATCCACCTACCTCACGGCCTCCCCCATGTTCTATAGCCAGATCTACCAGCATTGTAAGCCGTCAGTGGAAGATGTAGAACATTAAAATTCAACATTGGTCTGTTAGAAATTTGGATAGTAAGATATTATGTAGGACATAAAAATTCAACATTCATCTGTTAGAAATTTGGATAGTAATATATTATGACCATGTTCAAGGTCAAAGGGACTTGCAGATACCATACTACAGGGCACAGTATAGAGCAAGCGAAGACGAGAATGTCCGAGAAAATTATGGGAAGATAACATCTATGAATAGACTAGCCTTCGACTTAAGGAGGCAAAAAAAGCAACCACAGACAGAGAGGGATGGCGCAGGATTGTGGAGGTGTCAGCAGGAGTACCCCAACAATCTAAAGAGATCACAGGATGAACTGAACTGAGCGGAGACACTATGTAGGACAGTAAAGATCAATGTTGATCTGTTAAAATATGAATCGAAAGATTGAAAATGTTGGACAATATTTCTCATGGTAGGTCTACTAACATGTGGATAATAAAGTACTATTAGGTCAGGTCATACCGTAACCGGTGAGGTCGATTGGGCACACATGAAGACTTCCTCAGAACCCTGCGCTACACTTCTCTGTCAGCGGCTGCTGCCTCTGCCTCTTCTGGTCGGAGATTGGTCCATTCTTTTATGTTGTCCTCCCAGGTTCTGTCTGTTAACATGTGGATAATAAGATAATAGGTAAAAAAGTAAAGTTCAGTTTTGGTCTACATCTTAGGACATGTAGATAGCGAAATACTATCTGGGACATGTGGAGAGTGAAATACTATCTAGGTCATGTGGATAGTGAAATACTATCTAGGTCATGTGGATAGTGAAATACTATCTAGGTCATGTGGATAGTGAAATACTATCTAGGTCATGTGGATGGTGAAATACTATCTAGATCATGTGGATAGTGAAATACAATATAGGTCATGTGGATAGTGAAATACTATCTAAGTCACGTGGATAGTGAAATGCTATCTAGGTCATGTGGATAGTGAAATACTATCTAGGTCATGTGGATAGTGAAATGCTATCTAGGTCATGTGGATAGTGAAATACTATCTAGGTCATGTGGATAGTGAAATACTATCTAGGTCATGTGGATGGTGAAATACTATCTAGATCATGTGGATAGTGAAATACAATATAGGTCATGTGGATGGTGAAATACTATCTAGGTCATGTGGATAGGGAAATAATATCTAGGTCATGTGGATAGTGAAATGCTATCTAGGTCATGTGGATAGTGAAATACTATCTAGGTCATGTGGATAGTGAAATACTATTTAGTTCATTTGGAGTTTTTGATGGTGAATCTCAATGGAGCTCCACTGCCACAAGTTAAACCTACTAAAGCCTTCGATAAATGGTACTTTAGTGCTAGAACTACCAAGCATGTTCTGTGGATTTTGCTTATTTAGGCTTAATAAAAAATCAGGGATGCTACAAGGATAGACATTTAGAAGTTATCCTGCCATACGGAGAACTTGGCTTGGCTTCGCTTCGTTCGTTCTCAATCTCCCGCTACTAAACCCTCAAAGGGATTATGCAGCAGAATGTAGTCCAGAGAAAGGAATGCGTTGTGTCGTAGTTTACAGCTTGACTGCGATGTTTGCACCTTTCAGTCCAACACATCCGCCTTAAGCAACCATTTTTTGAGTACCGGGTTAGCATTCCCTCTTCCATCCCTTCTCCTTAGCCAGTCTGCTCTGTTCCAGCCTGTTACCCAGGATCATCGCGCGGAGGTGTGGACGGGTCTTGACAGCTCTGGTTCGCTGGCCCTGGCGCTAGCAGTCAGCTATGGATCGCTGACCGCTGCAGCTCATGCGCTGCATACGTGGAACTGAGACGCTAGTCTAGCCAGGCACAACATACTGACCAGGACGTCGTGTCAGGGTCAGGCACAATACACTGACCAAGACCACAATCTCTCTTCCATGTAGCGTTTCCTGGAAACAGGCCGTTTTCAGGCAGTCTGTCTGACGAGGTGTGATCTGCGTAATAGTGAGCGTAACGCAGATAAAAAAGGAAGGCCACCTTCATCGGCATGACAGAGATGGGACGAAAGCTACTACAACCTGCCACTTAACACTCTTTTCAGGGCGCACAAAAGAGTACACTTACTCACTGTGGGCATTGAGCAACAACATCCTCCTTCTTCTTCATCGCACGCTGTCAGACGTCAACTTGAATTTGTTCTAAGAAAGTAGCGGCCATCCTGAGGCTGTCGACACTGCCATAGAGCGTGTCTAGTGTTGGCACTGGTGATGGGCACATGTTATTTCTCTGGTCCTCGTATGTTGGGCGATTTTGCAGCAAATGTTCAGGAGTCATTTTCCCTGTACCACAAGTGCATTTATTAGTAGCACCTATCTTCAGTTTATTGAATAGGTGGTACCTTAGTCTGTTGTGGCCTGTGCGGAGTCTGAAGACCACTACCTGCTCTCTTCTTTTCAACTGGTAGTAGGCATCATTTTTTGTGTAGCCAGCATGCTCTGTTTCCCACTTGTCCATGTATCTGGTCCTAATAATCCTTTTAGACTCTTCGTAAGTCACACTAGAATCTGGTTGTGGTAGTCTTGCACCATCTTTTGCCAGTCTGTCTGCCTCCTCGTTGCCTTGGATGTTACAGTGGGATGGAACCCACTGTACCACTACTCTTTCGGGTGTAGACTGCTGGCATAGTTGACAAAGTACTACTCTTACGTCATTATGTTCTGTATTTTTCTGGCTTTTTAGTGCTGCAACCACGGACAGGGCATCTGTAAACAAGCAACAACATACAGTCACACATTTCCGTGATTCGTTCAAAAAGTACTCCAATCTCAAAGCTGTAATTCAGTTACAAGCTTGTAAACGGGTATTTCATGCTAAAAATAAGTAAACTGGACCGCTCCGCACTGATTGGGGAATGATATGTAATGTATTGTTGGATGCCCGTGATGAATTACGTTACTATTTGGTGAGCCTGACGGTCGTTAGGTGGCGTGTTGCAATATCTTTCTTTACTTACCGAGTGTGCTGATGAAGGTGGATTGTGATCCTCCAAAATATTACGCTCACTGCTACGGCCATCACGCTGCTTACTACATCGTTAGCCAGTTGGAGACAGCCTGTTTTCGAGGAGAAATGCATGAAAGTGGGGGGGGGGGGGGGGGGGTGTGGGGGGTAGGAGGGAGAGGTCCTTCGTCAGTGTGTTTACCTGACCCTAATTAACATTGTCTGATGAGTATGATTTACCTGACCCCGGCTAACATTGTCTGACGGGTATGTTTTACCTGACCGGGCGTAGGTCTCCTTTCCCCATGTGTAATGTGTATTCGATGTTGTCATATTTCAGTGGCGATTCAATAAATATTTCGTTTTCCTGTCAAACAAATGGAAAGAATCTACTTCATTATTAAATGATGAGTTTGAAGAGCACATTCATGTCTTTGGAGAATATGACAGTATTATTATATAGCTACTTCTGCAGGAAGCTAATAGGGCTCGTTTGCATGATGACATCCAAGAACCTAAAAAGATAAATCCACTTTCACACAAAACTAATTTACTATAAATATATCAAAATTCGCGTTAACAAATTCACTTTTACATAAAACTGGTCATTTATAACAGTGTAGGAAAAGTAGGCCGAGAGATGATTATTTTGAGAGACAGCTATGTGTGTAGCAACGGTAAGGCCGAAACTTTATGTTTTGACAGAGATCTCAGTGTAATAACTGTGTGGCCCAGACTTGATTGTTTTGGCAGAGATAAGTGTGTGGTAGATTAATTATATGATTTTATGTGTTTATTGTTGTTTGTGTTGGTAGAATTATAACTTTTAGAACACAAGTGAGACAAATTGTCGTATATTTTATCTTATTAGTACTACTGGTCTACTAAAACAGCAATAGCACGCAAACAAATTAAGCTAGAACCTTCAAACGTTGTCACGTCCACAGAAACTAAGATAAAAACTTTCAACCTCTCACAGCTGTCCACATAAATTAAGCTAGAGCCTTAAAACTTTCACAGTAATCCACAGAAGTCAAATTAGAACATTCAAACTCTCACAGTTGCACACAGAAATCAAGCTAGAACCTCAAAATTCTCACTGTTGTACACATAAACCAAGCTAGAACATTCAAACCTTCGCCGCAGTTCATAGAAATCAAGCTATATAGGACATTCAAACTTTTACAGTAGTCCACATAAATCAAGTTAGAACCTTCAAACGTTCACAGTAGTCCACAGAAATCAAGTTAGAACCTTCAAACGTTCACAGTAGTCCACAGAAATAAAGCTAGAGCCTTCAAACTGTCACAATAGTCCACATAAATCAAGCTAGAACATCAAACTCACAATAGTGCCCATAAACAAAGAAACTTACTTGAGATACCAACAATTGCGACCACTCCCAGCAAATGGCCTGGTTAAGAATGACTGTACAGATGTAGCTGATTCGAGCATTTATTACAAACGAAAATCTGTAGCAATGAAAAATGTGACGGCGAGTTCTGACCGACTAATGACCCCGAGCCACGGTCTAGCTACTCAAAAAGTAAGAAAGTAGACTTAACGTGTCAGTGAGCAGGTGTGTTGAGTTAGCTAGCTTTAACCGCATCCAGTTTACCCGCATTTGACGGCGTTTCTTTGGTGGTCACAAAGCCATTTTATATCTTATCCAAGTATCTCTAGACGTAGACCTAATCTTATCCAACTATCTCTAAATGTTGACTTAATCTTATCCAAGTGTTTCTGGACGTAGACCTAATATTATTCAAGTATTTCTGGACGTAGACCTGATCTTATCCAAGTATATGTAAATGTTGACCTAATCTTATCCAAGTATCTCAACACGTACACCTAAACTTATCCAAGTATCTCTAGACGTAGACCTAATCTTATCCAAGTATTTCTAGACGTAGACCTGATATTATCCAAATATCTCTAGACGTAGACCTAATCCTACCCATGTATCTCTAGACGTAGATCTGATCTTATCCAAGTTTCTCTAGATGTAGTCCTAATCTTATCCAAGTATATCTAGATGTTTACCTAATCTTATCCAAGTATCTCTAGACGTAGACCTAATCTTTTCCAAGTATCTCTAGATGTAGACATGATCTTATCCAAGTATCTCTAGATATAGACCTAATCTTATTCAAGTATCTCTAGATGTTGACCTAATATTATTCAAGTATCTCTAGACGTAGATTTAATCTTATCCAAGTATCTCTAAATGTTGACCTAATCTTATCCAAGTATCTCTAGACGTAGAAATGATCTTATCCAAATATCTCTAGATGTAGACCTAATCTTATCCAAGTATCTAAAAACGCAGACCACATTTTCATTTATCATACAGTGGATCTATGAACACATGACAACGACAAGGTGGACAGACTAGCAAAGAAGGGATAAAGACAAGAATTGCCACACGCTGCGACAGCCCTACAACAGCCAAGCAGCTCATACCAGCAATCAAAGAGACTTGTCTGAACAGATAGACCATGGGAAACACGGGAATGGAGATCACAAACGGCAAGCCACAATCTAAATTACAGCAACTATCACTTCACATAGACAGAATCATAGTACCATTTTCTGGCTGAGAACCTAACACATTCCACGTAACAAGCACCTGAACATAATCCAACAACAACACACACCACAGTGCCAGCTGTGTACACACCCATACTGATCGGACAGGTTAGTCAGGGTCGGGTAAAATAAAAGTAAAACAACAACAAATTGTAAGAAACAGGCCTACTTCCAAATGAGCCAGACGACACTTCATATCGGATCCACAACTAGGGGATTGCATGTTAAGTTTTGATTCGCATTATTCTTTTATAAGTCTAGTGATATTGCGAGCTTAATATCGGAGTAGCAACATGTCACTTTGTCGGCTTGTGCATTCACAAGTAAAAACAACTATGATTCTCTATATAAGTGAAATCTTACCTCTAAATCAACCATATAATCGGTGTATTACAGTAAACACAAAATCTTACCTCTATCTCATCATATAATCGGTATACTACAGTAAATACAAAATCTTACCTCTATCTCACCATATAATCGGTGTACTACAGTAAACACAAAATCTTACCTCTATGTCATCATATAATCGATAGGAAAGAATCGTCACCAATCACACAGACTGGCGCAGCACTATTGCTGATGGTGTTAAGAGACAAGAGGCATCAAGAATAGATGAGGACATCCAGAGACGCTCGCTCTGCAAGTCAACTCACACCAGCCCTTCTTCAACCCCGGTGGAAGGAGGTGTCTTATTTCCCTGTACAAAGTGCAACAGACAATTCAAGGCTCAGATTGGCTTATTTATCCATCTTCGAACTCATGTGAACAGTTTACAGTGAATGCTGACAAAGTGGTCCTCATCGATTACGATGGACTAACAACAATCTGTGTACTACAGTAAACACTAAATCTTACTTCTAACCCACTGTATGGTCGGTGTACTACAGTAAATACTAACTCTTACTTCTAACCCACTATATAGTCGGTGTACTACAGTAAACACTAAATCTTCCCTCTAACACACTGTATGATCGGTTTATTACAGTAAACACAAAATCTTTCTTCTAACCCACTGTATGGTCAGTTTACTACAGTAAACACTAAATCTTACCTCTAACCCACTGTATGGTCGGTTTACTACAGTAAACACTAAATCTTACCTCTAACCCACTGTATGGTCGGTTTACTACAGTAAACACTAAATCTTACCTCTAACCCACTGTATGGTCGGTGTACTACAGTAAACACTAAATCTTACCTCTAAACCACTATATGGTCGATGTACTACAGTAAACACTAAATCTTACTTCTAACCCACTGTATGGTCGGTTTACTACAGTAAACACTAAATCTTACCTCTAACCCACTGTATGATCGGTTTACTAACAGTAAACACTAAATTTTACCTCTAACCCACCATATGGTCGGTTTACTACAGTAAACACTAAATCTTACCTCTAACCCACTGTATGGTCGGTTTACTACAGTAAACACTAAATCTTACCTCTAACCCACTGTATGATCGGTTTACTACAGTAAACACTAAATTTTACCTCTAAACCACTATATGGTCGGTGTACTACAGTAAACACTAAATATTACTTCTAACCCACTGTATGGTCGGTTTACTACAGTAAACACTAAATCTTACCTCTAACCCACTGTATGATCGGTTTACTAACAGTAAACACTAAATTTTACCTCTAACCCACCATATGGTCGGTGCACTACAGTAAACACAAATTCTTACTTCTAACCCACTGTATGGTCGGTTTACTACAGTAAACACTAAATCTTACCTCTAACCCACTGTATGATCGGTTTACTACAGTAAACACTAAATTTTACCTCTAACCCACTGTATGGTCGATGTACTACAGTAAACACTAAATCTTACCTGTAACCCACCATATGGTCGGTGCACTACAGTAAACACAAAATCTTACTTCTAACCCACTGTATGGTCGGTTAACTACAGTAAGCACTAAATCTTACCTCTAACCCACTGTATGGTCGGTTTACTACAGTAAACACTAAATCTTACCTCTAACCCACTGTATGGTCGGTTTACTACAGTAAACACTAAATCTTACCTCTAACCCACCATATGGTCGGTGCACTACAGTAAACACAAAATTTTATAAAAAATATTTTCTTTGTTGCAGGTTGTGCATTGTTTACACCATACGAAAAACAGGACCACTAATTAAGTCGTCACCGGATTCTCCCGCCCAACACTTTGTTGAGACATTTTGCATCTACTACCACTTATCCTACACGATGCCCAGGGCTCATCACCCGTTGTCGTGGACGATCAAGCGAAAGGCACTGGTTGGATATACGGATTGCATGGCTTGACTTGAAGTAGGAGGCACTAACTATAGCTGGTCCTCTTTCTTGTCTTTTATCACGCCAGCCGAAGCACAGCGGTACCAGCACAGTCGACTTCTATCAAGAAACTTGCGACAAAGAACGTTGCATGCTCTTGCAGTAGTCGATTCTGTAACTATTGTCTAGCATGATGAGGCTGCTAATATAATGCACAACTCACTTTAGTTGCCCCTTTTAATGCATGCATGGAGTTTATGGAATCAAATCCAAATCAAGTCCCGTCATTTCTTGAATGACATGTCCAGCCTTTTATTTTACTTAACATAATGAGCTTTTAGAAAACGTGATTCTTTTCATTTGCAGTACGGTAGAAATAATTTTTACATTGTTATTTTGCCACATCCATGCACAACCCTTAGTCGCATCTTACAATATACAAGGCATTAAATAATTTATCCTATTTTCTTCACCAATCAGGAGAAATAAATACATCGCCCACCTTTACATATTTTGTCCTGGACTTACAGTGGCGATATTTGGTAGCGGTTATATCCTTCAGTTGCCAAGAGGTCTTCAAAAGGCCATATTGCTGTTGTAATTCTATCTCGTATTTCCTCATTTGTAACTCGATCTTTGTACGTGACGTTTAAAAGTCTTCGGAAACATCTCATCTCCAAGGCCTGTATCTTTCGCTGAAGGTCAGCTGTAACTGTCCATGTCTCACAAGCATAGAGGAATATTGACAGGACCAGTGTACGCTTTAATCTTCTTCTTCTTCTTCTGCGTACACAGTCAGACAGTAACCATTATTTTTTCGAAAAAAGCGGCGGTCATCCTGAGACTCTCGCCACTACCATAGAGCTTGTCTTGCAGTTCCACTGGCAATGGCCACATCTGCTCTCTCTGATCCTCGTATGTCGGGCAGTTCTGCAGCAGATGTTCAGTGGTCATTTTACCAGTACCGCACGGGCATTCGTCGGTACACCCTATCTTCAATTTGTTGAATAGGTGGTACCTCAGTCTGTTGTGGCCAGTGCGAAGTCTGAAGACAACGACCTGCTCTCTTCGGTTCAACTGGTAATAGGCATCGTTTTTGGTGTAACCAGTATGTTCGGTTTCCCATTTGGTCATGTACCTGGCTTTGATAAGCCGTTTTGACTCTTCGTACGTCATACTGGTATCTGTTTGTGGTAGCCTTGCACCTTCTTTTGCCAGTCTGTCTGCCTCCTCGTTGCCTTTGATGTTGCAGTGTGACGGAACCCACTGTACCACTACCCTTTTTGGTGCGGACTGCTGGCACAGTTTGCAGAGTGCTGCTCTTAAGTCATTAAGCTCAGTGTTTTTCTGGCGTTTTAGCGCTGTGACTACGGCGAGAGCATCTGTCAGCAGGACTATATGGCTCTCATTTTCACTGTGTGTTACCATTTCTTCCACTGCCGCCCTCAGTGCCTCTGCCTCCGCTCTGAAATTGCTTGTGTACTTACCAGTAGCGAATGACAGTGTTATTTTTCTGCCATTTGGTAGGTTCAGGAATGCTCCTGCCCCTCCGTTCTGTGTAGTGTTTGTTACAGAACCGTCGGTGTATGCATGGGTCCAGTCCATGCTTGGGTAGCTTTTCGTTATGAAGCTTAGGGTAGTGTCTCTCCTTTCTTTTTCAGTCTGGCAGTTTTTGTTTGCAATACCTGGTATATTTTCTACCACTTCTGGAAATATATCCTGCCTCAAAGTAGGTTTTCGTACAGTAGTGATGGGTTTTGGTGTTGTTAGTGCGTTTATGGGATCTTCGTGCATCTTTGCTTTGGCTATTTCTGCAAAGTGTCTCCGCTTTAGTTTCCCAGTTCCCAAATTGTTTAGTCTCTGGTACATTGGGTGGTCCCCAGTCTTCGGAGTTTCTCTGACTGCAGCTGGGCTCTGCAGTCTCTTCTATCGGTCATGGATTGCAGTTTTGTAATCTTTTCAAGTTCTACAATTGGCGTTGACTTCATGCCACCTGTTATAATTCTCATGGCTTGGTTTTGAAGTTTGTTAACTTTATCGAAGTTCGCCTTCGCTGCTGTTGTCCATGCCGCAATGCCATACTCGAGAACTGGTCTCACTCTTCCAGTGTACAGTTTCTTTAGTATGCCTTCGTCTGCTCCCCAGCTTGTGCCAGCAAGTTTCCTCATGATCGCCATTCTTTTTCTGGCTTTCATTCGGTTTCTCTCAATCTGACTTTTCCATGTCATGCGCCGATCAAATGTGACTCCCAGATAGGTTGGGTTGTCGTTTGGCTGCAGGATTTTGCCATTTAGGCTTAATTTGGTACTTTGGGGTTTTAATGAGAGCGAGAATATTGTGCACGTGGTTTTCTCCTCGTTTATTTTGACCAGCCATGAGTTCGCCCACTCTTCCAGCGATGTTAGGGCCGTCTGCATCCGATTTCTTGCTATGGTGAGATTCTTTTCAGAGGTCCACATAGCCAGATCGTCTGCAAACATCGAGCTATGGACTCTTCTTGGTATATTCTCTGTAATATCGTTTATATATACCAGGAAGAGTGTGGGTGACAATACTCCCCCTTGGGGTACTCCCTGATCGAGTGTCACCTTTTTGCTCATCTGCCCTTGTACTTGGACTCTGGCCGTTCTTTGTTTGAGGTAGTGGTTGATCCACTTGTACATCTTCCCACAGACATCACTTCTTCTTAGCTTGACTCTAAGTCCATCCTTCCAGACTTTGTCAAATGCCTTTTCCAGATCCACCCAAACAGCTACTGTGTGTTTCTGTGCCTGGTAGGCATCTTCTATCTCCTGGGCTAAGAGGATGACCTGGTCCTCAGTGGATCTGTGCTGTCTAAAGCCGGCTTGCTGTGGAATTAGTATTCGCGCTTTAATCTGATTTTCGTGCATAGTGCTAACCGTTTATCTTGCCAGATTTTGTTAAGCCGAGCAAGCGCCGCTATTGTCTGTGCTATGCTGGTCAACACCTCACATTTTGATCCTTCATCACTGACAATCGAACCCAGATATTTAAAACGGAAATTCGCTTGGTACGGTCACATATCGAAATCAAATGGTCTTGCAAATACGATCCTCCACGGAAAGGTGCAAGGCAGACGACGAAGAGGTCGGCCCAAAATCAGGTGGGAGGACAACATAAAAGATTGGACCAAAACATGTACAGGCAGCATCCGCCGACAGAGAAGGGTGGCGTGGAGTTGTGAGGATGTCTTCATGTGTCCCCCAACGACCTCACCGGTTACGGGATGACCTGACCTGACCTGATATCCTGTCATTTCCAGTAAGGGGCCCCGGGATTCACTGGGAGAGGTAATCTTATTGGTAGGTGTGAAACATGTAGCGACAACGATAGAAAAGAAATGAATTCGAAGTGCAAGAATGTAACTTTCTCAAAGTGCTCAAAATCGCGATGTGGCTGCACTGGCTCACAAGCAGAGACCATGTCTGTGTTCAGATTCCTGAACCTGCAGGGAAGGAAACCTATGGGATGTGAGTCCATTTAAAGTTCGTACTGAATGTGGATTAACCAGAATGTAAGGTGCAAAACACTTAGTACTTCGTCTTAGGAAACACAATGAACGATGTAAACAAAATGTGGGACCTCGCACTGTACTTGTAATACTTGAAATACTTAGAATACTTGTATTCAAACATACATGTTTAGGTGATCAAAATGCTGAGCAGCGCATGCGCTGCAGTGGTCAGTGACTCGTAACTGACTACTAGTGTCAGGGTCAGTGACTCGTAACTGACTGCTAGCGTCAGGGTCAGTTACTCGTAGCTGACTGCTAGCGTCAGGGTCAGTGACTCGTAGCTGACTGCTATCGTCAGGGTCAGTGACTCGTAGCTTACTGCTAGCGTCAGGGTCAGTGACTAGTAGCTGACTACTAGTGTCAGGGTCAGTGACTCGTAGCTGACTACTAGTGTCAGGGTCAGTGACTCGTAGCTGACTACTAGTGTCAGGGTCAGTGACTCGTAGCTGACTACTAGTGTCAGGGTCAGTGACTCATAGCTGACTACTAGTGTTAGGGTCAGTGACTCGTAGCTGACTGCTAGCGTCAGGGCCAGCGAACCAGAGCTGACTACTACTGTCAGGGTCAGTGACTCGTAGCTGACTGCAAGTGTCAGGGCCAGTGACTCGTAGTTGACTGCTAGCGTCAGATCTAGCGAACCAGAGCTGAGCAGCGCATACGCTGCAGTGGTCAGTAACTCGTAGCTGACTACTAGTGTCAGGGTCAGTGACTCGTAGCTGACTGCTAGTGTCAGGGTCAGTGACTCGTAGCTGACTACTAGTGTCAGTGACTCGTAGCTGACTACTACTATCAGGGTTAGTGACTCGTAGCTGACTGCAAGTATCAGGGTCAGTGACTCGTAGCTGACTGCTAGCGTCAGGGCCAGCGAACCAGAGCTGACAACTACTATCAGGGTCAGTGACTCGTAGCTGACTACTAGTGTCCGTTACTCGTAGCTGACTGCTAGTGTCAGGGTCAGTGACTCGTAGCTGACTACTAGTGTCAGGGTCAGTGACTCGTAGCTGACTGCTATCGTCAGGGTCAGTTACTCGTAGCTGACTGCTATCGTCAGGGTCAGTGACTCGTAGCTGACTACAAGTGTCAGGGTCAGTGACTCGTAGCTGACTACTAGTGTCAGGGTCAGTGACCCGTAGCTGACTACTAGTGTTAGGGTCAGTGACTCGTAGCTGACTACTAGCGTTAGGGTCAGTGACTCGTAGCTGACTACTAGTGTCATGGCCATCGAACCAGAGCTGCCAAGACCCTTCTTCACCTCCACGCGGTGAATCTGGATAACAGGCCGCAGCAGGGCAGACTGGCTAAGGAGAAGGGATCGAAGTGGGAATGCTAACCCGGTACTCAAAAAATGCCGGCTGAAATCGGATGTGTTGCACCGAAAGGTGCAAATATCGCAGCCAAGCTGTAAACTGCGACACAACGCATTCCGTTCTCTGGATTTCATTCTGCTACTTAGGCCCGTGTCAGGGTTTGGTTGCGGGAGATTAAGAACGAACAAACGAAGCCAAGCCGAACATGCATTAGTGTAGATAGGTAACCGAAGGCTTGGGCTGTGTAGTAGGTTTTTTAGAACTTCCTGCAGCTTACTATATAATACAATATGAATCTTATATTGTTTCTCTAGTTTTTCATTCTATGTTTTTGATTATACGATATATACGAAGTGGGTCAGTAAATAGGATCACACGTCGATATTGAATAGCTGAACGACGTAGCTGATAGTTTCTAAAGGTGTCAAAAGGTAGCAGCAACATCTAGCTTTGTGATTACTGTAAGTAGCAGACGCTAGGTGGCAGCAACATCCAGCTTTGTGATTACTTATTTAGCAGACGCTAGGTGTCGCATGCACGTGCGTAGCCGAGATTAAATATGGCGTTCTTACTCACAGAGAGTACATAAAAAACAGCTGTTGGGTAGTGGGGTTTATTTTAGCTGGCGTGAAGGGCGAAAGAAAATGTACTTCAAATGATATTCATAAGGAAATGCTTTCTGTTACGGTGAGAAGTGTGTGTCAGGTAAAGCGGTGCCATAATTATCGGTAAGTTTTCTCAAGGACGCTTTACAAATGCCGATTGAAGCCCTACCTGGGCATCCTGTTAAGATTACAACTGAAGCATTTGTGTGAAAGGTAGGGGAGATAATTCGAGGGGAAATAATTGTAACGATAGACAGTGCGGCAACATAAATACTGTGTTCGCGTGGTTTGGTCTACAGCATAATGCATGATCGATTGAATTTCTGGAAAGTGCGCTCATCATGGGTACCCAGACTATGGCCGTTTGCGCCTTGACAAACGGTCAGTAAGCTGGTCTGTTGTAGAGATGGCGGTGGCAGCTTCTGTCCTAGAGGGACATCGACTTTCGTGGCTGATTTTACCGATTCTCGATTGACAGGGACGACAGCAGTGTAAACAGAAAAAGTTCGATTGGTGTGATGAAGACTCCTTTTTTTTTTTTTTGCGTCGCTGGTCTTCCATCTTTGTCGCCAGATCTAGCTCTGATTACTCGATGCCTGCTCTCAAGGTCGCTCTCCGTGTAGCTCTATACTCTACAATCTCGTCCCAGGTATTTGGACTGATCGTAAAATCGTTCATTGATCTTTTGCAAATGTTCTTGTATCTTAATTTAGACCATCATTGGGATCTGGTACCTGATATGAGTTCACACAGGAATAACTGCTTCGGAATGCGGGTATTTGACATTCGTTTCACGTGACCCAACCATCTCAGTCTCTTGTTGCTCAGAGTCGAGCAAAGGGAAGGTATCATGGCACGTTTCAGTATTTCCGAGTTGGTCACCTCATTATACTTCGAAGACATCGCATATGAAAACTGTTTAACCTCTTCTCGTGTCTTGAAACAGCTTTCATAAGCAGTTTTCATAGTACCCAGGCTATTGACTGGCGAACGCAAATGAGAGATTTTTTTCTTGCACTGATTAAACACTGGAATAAATGCATTAATATTGGTGGGAATTATGTTAAGATATATGGGACAATGTTAGTGCACAATAAATGTTTTTCAATTTCGTATCTAATTTATGTTATTTTAATTGCCAGTTGTGACCAATTTACTGACTTGTATGATGATGGTATGACGGAGAACATGATCTAAAGACTGGGGTATTTTTGAGTGGGGCAGAATGAGAGCACGGCGCTCATCCATCTGTAGAACAAAATGTACGGTGATCACAGACGTCTGAGACAGACCACCATGTTTGGAGGGAAACGTACGGTAAACCCTTTTAAACAACCCGTTCAAATGTGGTCATTTGGAACATGTTCTGAAAATTTGACTCAGAATATGGATTGATCACATTTATTTCCATGTTTGATTTTCAATATTTGGTAAGCATTAATTGTATTCTGATGAAAGCTAATAAAGTTATTTCTTTGTAACGTGTGAGATAGTTTGTTCGGGTCATTTCGTATGTGAGCGACTTATTCTTCTTCTATTTCTACGTCTTCTTCTTCTTCTTTTTCTACGTATTCTTCTTTTTCTACGTCTTCTTCTTCTTCTTTTTCTACTTCTTTTTTTTTTCTACCTCTTCTTCTTTCTTCTTATTCTTCTTTCTTCTTCTCCTTTACCTCCTACCACACCTCCTCCTCATCTTCTTCTTTTTCTCTAACTCCTCCTCCCCCTTTTTCTTCTCCTCCTCAGCCTTCTCCACCGACTTATTATTTTCCAGCACTTCGATATAATGCCATCTGTCCCCATGTTAACAGACTAGCACCGAGATATAATGTCATATGTCCCAATGTTAACAGACTAGCACCGAGATATAATGTCATCTGTCCCCATGTTAACAGACCAGCACCAACATATAATGTCATATGTCCCCATGTTAACAGACCAGCACTTAGATATAATGTCATATGTCCTCATGTTAACGGACCAGCACCAAGTATATAATGTCATCTGTCCCCATGTTAACAGACCAGCATCGAGATATAACGTCATATGTCCCCAAATTAACAGACCAGCACCGAGATATAACGTCATCTGTCCCCATGTTAACGGACTAGCACCGAGATATAATATCCCCTGTCCCCATGTTAACAGACCAGCACCGAGATATAATATCCCCTGTCCCCATGTTAACAGACCAGCACCACGATATAATATCACCTGTTCCCATGTTAACGGACCAGCACCGAGATATAATATCATATGTCCCCATGTTAACAGACCAGCACTGAGATAGGGCATATGTCCCCATATTAACAAGCCAGCACTGAGATATAATTTCATCTGTCCCCATGTTAACAGACCAGCACAAAGATATAATGTCATCTGTCCCCATGTTAACAGACCAGCACCAAGATAAAATCTCATCTGTACCCATGTTAACAGACCAGCACCAGGATATAATGTCATATGTCCCCATGTTAACAGACCAGCACAGAGATATAATGACATACCTATAAACTTTCTTTGCACACATTCATAGACTGACACCAATCTTTGTTCTGCGGTTTCTTTGTATCAACATTTCAACAGATATAGACTGATTAAGAATTTTACTGTTCTAAGCGATTATGATGTGGGCTAGTGGTTAATTGACACTGCTTACAACCCAAAGGTGCTGGGTTCGATACCCATCACAGCACCAGCCGTTACCCTAAGAAAGCAAATCCTTAGAAAATGCAGGTGAAAGCAGACACTACAATAAAATGCATGTTTACAGACTGGTGAATTAATACAAGTGTATACATTAATTTAGTTGTTTTTTTTTTCTAATCACAAACTGGCCCCTATGGTAAACTGAGCCACAGAAATTGGGTACCAGAAACATCTGGGAAGTAAAGGCGGCTGGGGTGATGCTGATGACATCATCCACTATGGAAAAGTCAGATCGAGAGAAACCGAATGAGAGCCAGAGAAAGAATGGCAATCATGAGGAAACTTGCAGGCACAAGCTGGGGAGCAGACGAAGGCATACTAAAGAAACTGTACACTGGAAGAGTGAGACCAGTTCTCGAGTATGGCATTGCGGCATGGACAACAGCTGCAAAGGCGAACTTCGATAAAGTTAGCAAACTTCAAAACCAAGCCATGAGAGTTATCAAAATTTAAAAATGGGTATGGTCAGATACCGCACCGAGACGAGAACACAAACAAAACCTACGTTACGACCAATAGGCCTTCATCAGGGACAACAACACTGAACTAACCATAGTATCTTAACAGTCACCATGTTAACAGATTCACACCGAACTTTAAGGTCCTACATAGTACCTTACTGTCAGCATGACAAAAGATGTAAGCCAACACCAAGCTTTAAGGTCCTATATAGTATCTTAGTATCAGCGTGACAAAAGATGTAAGCCAACCCCCAGCTTTAAGGTCCCAATAGTATCAGTATCAGCGTGGCAAAAGATGTAAGCCAAAACCGAGCTTTAAGGTCCTTTATAGTATCTTCCTACTCACATGCTAACAGACCAAAGGTGAGCTCTACTGTCCTGCATTTCATGTTACTGCCCACAAATTTAACAAACAAATATCAGTATTATCTTACTACTGACATAAAGACATCAAAACATCAGCAGAAATCATTAAATACACCAATGGAGAAAAGACCCAATTCTACAGGAATACTTATTTTGTAGCGAAGTGAGATGTCAGATGTAGTCAGAGAGTGCGGAGCTGAGGCAATAGTTGCTGTGCAGCAACTCTGATCTGGTGAAGACTAAAGACATCATCATGACAACTGGTCTGTAGATATAACATGACCAAAGGATCCTGAAAGCGAAGAAGAAAGAATACTTTAACATGTTAGTGGACCAAAATTGAGCGTTAATGTCCTTCATTTAATCACTTTAACCACATGTCAACAGCCCAGCACTAAGTTTTAATCTACTACATAGTATTTTACTATCCACATGTTAGCAGACTGACACCAAGTTTTAATCTACTACATAGTATTTTACTATCCACAAGTTAGCAGACTGGCACAAAGTTTTAATCTACTACATAGTATTTTACTATCCACAAGTTAGCAGACTGGCACCAAGTTTTAATCTAGTACATAGTATTTTACTATCCACAAAATTAGCAAACTCCAAAACCAAGTCATGAGAGTTATAACAGGAGGCATGAAGTCAACGCCAATTGTAGAGCTGGAAAAGATTACAAATCTCCAATCCATGACCGACAGAAGAGACTGCAAAGTCCAGCAGCAAGCAGAAAATCTCAGAAGAGACTGACCATCCAATGCATAAGAGACTAAATAATTTTGGAAATGGGAAACTAAAGCGGAGAAACTTTGCAGAAATAGCCAAAGCAAAGATGAACGAAGACCCTATGAACGCATTAACAACACTAAAGCCCATCCCTACTGTACGCAAACCTACCTGGAGGCAGCATATATTTGCAGAGATGGTTGAAAATATACCAGGTATTGGAAAAAAGAACAGCCAGACTGAAAAAGAAAGAAGAGACATAACCCTGAGGTACATAACGAAAAACTACCCAAGCATGGACTGGACTCATGCATACACTGACGGTTCTGTAACAAACACAACACAGAACGGAGCGGCAGGGGTATTCATGAGCCTACCAAATGGTAGGAAAACAACACTATCAGTGGCAACTGGAAAATACTCAAGCAATTTCAGAGCGGAGGCAAAGGCACTGAGGGCTGCAGTAGAAGAAATGAAGTCATGCAAAAGAAATGAAAGCCATATAGTCCTGCTTACATATGGCCTGGCCGTAGTCACAGCACTAAAAAGCCAGAAAAATACTGAACTTAATGATTTAAGAGCGGCACTCTGTCAACTATGCCAGCAGTCCGTACCAAAAAGAGTAGTGGTACAGTGGGTTCCATCCCACTGTAACATCCAAGGCAACGAGGAGGTAGACAGACTGGCAAAAGAAGGTGCAAGACTAACACAACCAGATACTAGTGTGACATAGAGTCAAAAAGGCTTATTAGAGCTAGATACATGACCAAATGGGAAACAGAACATACTGGCGACACAAAAAACGATGCCTATTACCAGTTGAATAGAAGAGAGCAAGTCGTGGTCTTCAGACTTCGCACTGGCCACAATAGACTGAGGTACCATTTATTCAATAAATTGAAGATAGGTGGCACTGACGAATGCTCGTGCGGTACTGGTAAAATGACCGCTGAACATCTGCTGCAAAACTGCCCGACATACGAGGATCAGAGAAAGCAGATGTGGCCATTACCAGTGGTAACACTAGACAAGCTCTATGCAGTGTCGACAGCCTCAAGATGACCGCTGCTTTTTTCGAAAAAAATAAAGGTTGAATTCTGACAGCGTACGAAGAAGAAGACACACACAATATACTCGTAACAATACTGGCAGAGTTCAGATACTTAGTATGGACCTGTCGGTGTAGAGCTCTCTACCACGGCCACACCTTTAACCCAGGCAGTTTTCTATCTTTGTTTATGGGAATGAGTAGGTTCTTTGCCCAGATGTTTCACGATCTGTGAATATTCTGGGCAAGACCTACGGACTGCCTGGGAGCAAATGATAGATATATATGGATTTCTGTACGAGTGAGTGTGAACGAGAATGTATTGTGCGTATAAATGAACACACGGGTACTAGGATGAACATATTTATGTAAATAGTATGTATGCTTGTACATGTGGACAAATGTGTATGCATGAGTTCCTATGTGTGCGGGAGAGTCGGTAATGTATGGAAATTTGTATGCAGGCGTATGCTGAGGCGATGGATGGATGAAGATACATGTTTTAGACAGAAGTGCCTCCGTGTTGCCAGGGACTGTGGTGTTTGTGTGGATGTGTGTGTGTGTGTGTGTGTGTGTGTGTGTGTACGTGTGTGTGGGTGTATGTCTGTGTGTATATTTTTGTAAATAACATGTAGAAATATATTTAGATATGCAGTTCGTTAATTTTTTGCTCTGGTTGCATTTTGCACAAAATTTCATTGCAAGATAATGACACATGTAAATGCAAAATGCGCTATTGAAGCGGAAAATAAAAACCTTAAAATCTTATATTGCTTGTGTGCTACTTCACAAATGGTTCAGCGTTGGATATAATGAGTATATGTAAGCAAAGGTATGTGAACTTTTTTGTTATAAATTTCTCAAAGATTGTTAATCTCACTGTGGATATCCAAACTTTAAAATTTACTTTTTCGAGAACAGCACACCCATTACTATCATTATAATAACACCAGTGATATAGAATCGTGCATGTTCACAGCTGGCTGAATAAATGTCAATGTAATATTCATAACATGTCATTTGAAATGCGTAAAAATCAAACTGAATCTTATTCCAGTGTGTGAATTTTCATTGTTAATTTTTTAGTTCACAAAATGCATAAGTTGGCATATTCAAGAATGTAAACAAACAGCTGCTAAAGTAAACATTCATGCTGTCCTGTGTATTGATGAAATTGCATGTTGTATACATTTGGTATATTCAAATAATGACACCATTAACAGACACAAAAAGGCAAAGGCCTGGTAGTAATACATGCCTTATTATATCAGACATATATTTGCACATATGGTCGGCACTACGTCTTGTGCCGAATACATTTCCAGGCAGAAAATAAATTGGTTTGGTCATCTCATGATAATGCACCCTCATCATCTTCCACTGGTGGCTTACAATGCTGGTAGATCTGGCTACAGGGTAAGGGGGTGGCCAAGAGGTAGGTGGATAGATGACATTAAAGTGATTGTGCAACGACAAGGGCTCACATTGACCGACGCAACGCACTTGGCGCAGGATAGACGACTTAAGCGCCCCACGGCGCTAAACTCGGCAGAAGTGGAAAGAAAACTAACTAACTAATTTGCACATACACATATTTATGTGTGTGTGTGTAAGCTCTACATTATATACACATTTTAATAAACATTATAATACATTTTACATACTGTCCCTGGTGGTTCTTTAAAAAATGCAGCTTTAGAATTGCTTGCAGAACCACTTTGTTTGGTTTTGTTGTTGATGCAACAATTTAGCTACTTCAAACTCAGAAGGAGGTTGGTTTATTTTTAAATGTTGGAATGTCTGAACCTAAGGCTTTGAGAGTCTACAATGCTATTGAGTTTAACATGTTCACAGCAAGATAATATGTAGGAACTTAAAGACTGGTGTTGATGTGTTAACTTGGGGATAGTAAGATAATATGTAGGAACTTAAAGACTGGTGTTGATGTGTTAACTTGTGGACAGTAATATAATATGTAGGAACTTAAAGACTGGTGTTGATGTGTTAACTTGTGGATAGTAAGATACTACGTAGAAACTTAAAGACTGGTGTTGATGTGTTAACTTGTGGATAGTAAGATACTATGTAGTAGATTAAAACTTGGTGTCAGTCTATTAACTTGTGGATAGTAAAATACTATGTAGTAGATTAAAACTTGGTGTCAGTCTGCTAACATGTGGATAGTAAAATAAAATGTAGTAGATTAAAACTTAGTGCTGGGCTGTTGACATGTGGTTAAAGTGATCAAATGAAGGACATTAACGCTCAATTTTGGTCCACTAACATGTTAAAAGTATTCTTTCTTCTTCGCTTTCAGGATCCTTTGGTCATGTTATATCTACAGACCAGTTGTCATGATGATGTCTTTAGTCTTCACCAGATCAGAGTTGCTGCACAGCAACTATTGCCTCAGCTCCGCACTCTCTGACTACATCTGACATCTCACTTCGCTACAAAATCAGTATTCCTGTAGAATTGGGTCTTTTCTCCATTGGTGAATTTAATGATTTCTGCTGATGTTTTGATGTCTCTATGTCAGTAGTAAGATAATACTGATATTTGTTTGTTAAATTTGTGGGCAGTAACATGAAATGCAGGACAGTAGAGCTCACCTTTGGTCTGTTAGCATGTGAGTAGGAAGATACTATAAAGGACCTTAAAGCTCGGTTTTGGCTTACATCTTTTGCCACGCTGATACTGATACTATTGGGACCTTAAAGCTGGGGGTTGGCTTACATCTTTTGTCACGCTGATACTAAGATACTATATAGGACCTTAAAGCTTGGTGTTGGCTTACATCTTTTGTCATGCTGACAGTAAGGTACTATGTAGGACCTTAAAGTTCGGTGTGAATCTGTTAACATGGTGACTGTTAAGATACTATGGGGACACTAATGTTCATGATTGGCCTTAACTTAACTTCATTATACTGGTTTAGAAGGCTCTGCAGAGTATGTATACAACCAGTTTATTGCTATTTGTGAATTTATTAACTGAATCTACTTCTTCTACATCCTGCGGCAATGCATTTCAAGAACTCACCACTCTCTCACTACAACAATTTTTCCTAATATCTAATATGGACCTGTCTTTAAACAATTTGTAGCTGTGCCCTCTTGTTCTTGTAGCCGGCCATGTTTTATTTTAGTGTCTGCTTTTACCTGCATTTTCTAAGGATTTGCTTCCTTAGGGTAACGGCCGGTGCTGTGATGGGTATCGAACCCAGCACCTTTGGGTTGTAAGCCGTGTCAATTAACCACTAGCCCACACCATAATCGCTTAGGACAGTAAAATTCTTCATCAGTCTATATCTGTTGAAATTGTTGATACAAAGAAGCCACAGAACAAAGATTCGTGTCAGTCTATGAATATGTGCAAAGAAAGTTTATAGGTATGTCATTATATCTCTGTGCTGGTCTGTTAACATGGGGACATATGACATTATATCCTGGTGCTGGTCTGTTAACATGGGGACAGATGAGATTATATCTTGATGCTGGTCTTTTAACATGGGGACAGATGACATTATATTTTGGTGCTGGTCTGTTAACCTTGGAACAGATGACATTATATCTTGGTGCTGGTCTGTTAACACGGGGACAGATGACATTATATCTTTGTGCTGGTCTGTTAACATGGGGACAGATGACATTATATCTCAGTGCTGGTTTGTTAATATGGGGACATATGCCATATCGCAGTGCTGGTCTGTTAACATGGGGACATATCATATTATATCTCAGTGCTGGTCCGTTAACATGGGGACAGGTGATATTATATCTCGGTGCTAGTCCGTTAACATGGGGACAGATGACATTATATCTCGGTGCTGGTCTGTTAATTTGGGGACATATGACATTATATCTTGGTGCTGGTCTGTTAACATGGGGACAGATGGCATATCTCCGTGCTGGTCTGTTAACATGGTGATAGATGACGTTATATCTCAATGCTCTTCTGTTAACATGGGGACAGATGACATTATATCTCGGTGCTGGTCTGTTAACATAGGGACATATGACATTATATACTTGGTGCTGGTCCGTTAACATGAGCACATATGACATTATATCTCTGTGCTAGTCTGTTAACATTGGTACATTTGACATTATATCTCGGTGCTAGTCTGTTAACATTGGGACATATGACATTATATCTCGGTGCTAGTCTGTTAACATGGGGACAGATGACATTATATCTCGGTGCTAGTCTGTTAACATGGGGACAGATGACATTATATCGAAGTGCTGGAAAATAAAAAGTCGGTGGAGAAGGCTGAGGAGGAAAAGAAAAAGGTGGAGGAGGAGGAGAGTTAGAGAAAAAGAAGAAGATGAGGAGGAGGTGTGGTAGGAGGTGAAGGAGAAGAAGAAAGAAGAATAAGAAGAAAGAAGAAGAGGTAGAAAAAAAAGAAGAAGTAGAAAAAGAAGAAGAAGTAGAAAAAGAAGAAAAAGAAGACGTAGAAAAAGAAGAAGAAGAAGACGTAGAAGTAGAAGAAGAAGAAGTCGCTCACATACGAAATGACCCGAACAAACCATCTCACACGTTACAAAGAAATAACTTTATTAGCTTTCATCAGAACACAATTTATGCTTACCAAATATTGAAAATCAAACATGGAAATAAATGTGATCAATCCATATTCTGAGTCAAATTTTCAGAACATGTTCCAAATGACCACATTTGAACGGGTTGTTTAAAAGGGTTTACCGTACGTCTTCCTCCAAACATGGTGGTCTGTCTCAGACGTCTGTGATCACCGTACATTTTGTTCTACAGATGGATAAGCGCCGTGCTCTCATTCTGCCCCACTCAAAAATACCCCAGTCTTTAGAACATGTTCTCCGTCATACCATCATCATACAAGTCAGTAAATTGGTCACCATTGGCAATTAAAAGAACATAAATTAGATACGAATTTGAAAAACATTTATTGTACACTAACATTGTCCCATATATCTTAACATAATTCCCACCAATATTAATGCATTTATTCCAGTGTTTAATCAGTGCAAGAAAAAAATGTCTCATTTGCGTTCGCCAGTCAATAGCCTGGGTACTATGAAAACTGCTTATGAAAGCTGTTTCAAGACACGAGAAGAAGTTAAACAGTTTTCATATGCGATGTCTTCGAAGTATAATGAGCATAAAATGGCAGTGCAAGGTGACCAACTCGGAAATACTGAAACGTGCCATAATACCTTCCCTTTGCTCGACTCTGAGCAACAAGAGACTGAGATAGTTGGGTCACGTGAAACGAATGTCAAATACCCGCATTCCGAAACAGTTATTCCTGTGTGAACTCATATCAGGTACTAGATCCAAATGATGGTCTAAATTAAGATACAAGAAGATTTGCAAAAGATCAATTAACGATTTTACGATCAATCCAAATACCTGGGACGAGATTGTAGAGTATAGAGCTACACGGAGAGCGACCTTTAGAGCAGGCATCGAGTAATCAGAGCTAGTTCTGGCGACAAAGATGGAAGACCAGCGACGCAAAAAAAAAAAAGGAGTCTTCATCACACCAATCGAACTTTTTCTGTTTACACTGCTGTCGTCTCTGTCAATCGAGAATCGGTAAAATCAGCCACGAAAGTCGATGTCCCTCTAGGACAGAAGCTGCCACCGCCATCTCTACAACAGACCAGCTTACTGACCGTTTGTCAAGGCGCAAACGGCCATAGTCTGGGTACCCATGATGAGCGCACTTTCCAGAAATTCAATCGATCATGCATTATGCTGTAGACTAAACCACGCGAACACAGTATTTATGTTGCCGCACTGTCTATCGTTACAATTATTTCCCCTCGAATTATCTCCCCTACCCTTCACACAAATGCTTCAGTTGTAATCTTAACAGGATGCCCAGGTAGGGCTTCAATCGGCATTTGTAAAGCGTCCTTGAGAAAACTTACCGATAATTATGGCACCGCTTTACCTGACACACACTTCTCACCGTAACAGAAAGCATTTCCTTATGAATATCATTTGAAATACATTTTCTTTCGCCCTTCACACCAGCTTAAATAAACCCCACTACCCAACAGCTGTTTTTATGTACTCTCTGTGAGTAAGAACGCCATATTTAATCTCGGCTACGCACGTGCATGCGACACCTAGCGTCTGCTAAATAAGTAATCACAAAGCTGGATGTTGCTGCCACCTAGCGTCTGCTACTTACAGTAATCACAAAGCTAGATGTTGCTGCTACCTTTTGACACCTTTAGAAACTATCAGCTACGTCGTTCAGCTATTCAATATCGACGTGTGATCTTACTTACTTCGTATATATCGTATAATCAAAAACATAGAATGAAAAACTAGAGAAACAATATACGATTCATATTGTATTATAAAGTAAGCTGCAGGAAGTTCTAAAAAACCTACTACACAGCCCAAGCCTTCGGTTACCTAGCTACACTAATGCATGTTCGGCTTGGCTTCGTTCGCTCGTTCTCAATCTCCCGCTACCAAACCCTGACACGGGCCTAAGTAGCAGAATGAAGTCCAGAGAACGGAATGCGTTGTGTCGCAGTTTACAGCTTGGCTGCTATATTTGCATCTTTCGGTGCAACACATCCGATTTCAGCAGGCATTTTTTGAGTACCGGGTTAGCATTCCCACTCCGATCCCTTCTCCTTAGCCAGTCTGCCCTGCTGCGGCCTGTTATCCAGGATCACCGCGTGGAGGTGAAGAAGGGTCTCGGCAGCTCTGGTTCGATGGCCCTGACACTAGTAGTCAGCTACGGGTCACTGACCCTGACACTAGTAGTCAGCTACGAGTCACTGACCCTGACACTAGTAGTCAGCTACGAGTCACTGACCCTGACGATAGCAGTCAGCTACGAGTAACTGACCCTGACGATAGCAGTCAGCTACGAGTCACTGACCCTTACACTAGTAGTCAGCTACGAGTCACTGACCCTGACAATAGTAGTCAGCTACGAGTCACTGACCCTGACATTAGTAGTCAGCTACGAGTCACTGACCCTGACACTAGTAGTCAGCTACGAGTCACTGACCCTGACACTAGCAATCAGCTACGAGTCACTGACCCTGACCTTAGCAGTCAGCTACGAGTAACTGACCCTGACGCTAGCAGTCAGTTACGAGTCACTGGCCCTGACACTAGCAGTCAACTACGAATCACTGACCCAGACACTAGTAGTCAGCTACGAGTCACTGACCCAGACACTAGTAGTCAGCTACGAGTCACTGACCCTGACACTAGTAGTCAGCTACGAGTCACTGACACTAGTAGTCAGCTACGAGTCACTGACCCTGACACTAGCAGTCAGCTACGAGTCACTGACCCTGACACTAGTAGTCAGCTACGAGTCACTGACCCTGACACTAGTAGTCAGCTACGAGTCACTGACGTTGACACTAGCAGTCAGCTACGATTCACTGACCCTGACACTAGTAGTCAGCTACAAGTTACTGACCACTGCAGCGCATGCGCTGCTCAGCTCTGGTTCACAGGACCTGACGCTAGCAGTCAGCTACGAATCACTGACCCTGACACTTGCAGTCAGCTACGAGTCACTGACCCTTACAGTATTAGTCAGCTACGAGTCACTGACCCTGACACTAGTAGTCAGCTACGAGTCACTGACCTTGACACTAGCAGTCAGCTACGAGTCACTGACCCTGACACTAGTAGTCAGCTACGAGTTACTGACCACTGCAGCGTATGCGCTGCTCAGCTCTGGTTCGCTGGATCTGACGCTAGCAGTCAGCTACGAGTCAATGGCCCTGACACTTGCAGTCAGCTACGAGTCACTGGCCCTGACACTTGCAGTCAGCTACGAGTCACTGACCCTGACAGTAGTAGTCAGCTCTTGTTCGCTGGCCCTGACGCTAGCAGTCAGCTACGAGTCACTGACCCTGACACTAGTAGTCAGCTATGAGTCACTGACCCTGACACTAGCAGTGAGCTACGAGTCACTGACCATGACACTTGCAGTCAGCTACGAGTCACTGACCTTGACTGTAGTAGTCAGCTCTTGTTCGCTGGCCCTGACGCTAGCAGTCAGCTACGAGTCACTGACCCTGACACTAGTAGTCAGCTATGAGTCACTGACCCTGACACTAGCAGTGAGCTACGAGTCACTGACCCTGACGCTAGCAGTCAGCTACGAGTAACTGACCCTGACGCTAGCAGTCAGTTACGAGTCACTGACCCTGACACTAGTAGTCTGTTACGAGTCATTGACCACTGCAGCGCATGCGCTGCTCAGCATTTGGATCGCCTAAACATGTATTTTTAAATACAAGTATTCTAAGTATTTCAAGTATTACAAGTACAGTGCGAGGTCACACATTTTGTTTACATCGTTTATTGTGTTTCCTAAGACGAAGTACTAAGTGTTTTGCACCTTACATTCTGGTTAATCCACATTCAGTACGAACTTTAAATGGACTCACATCCTATAGGTTTCCTTCCCTGCAGGTTCAGGAATCTGAACACAGACATGGTCTCTGCTTGTGAGCCAGTGCAGCTACATCGCGATTTTGAGCACTTTGAGAAAGTTACATTCTTGCACTTCGAATTCATTTCTTTTCTATAGTTGTCGCTACATGTTTCACACCTACCAATAAGATTACCTCCCCCAGTGAATCCCGGGGCCCCTTACTGGAAATGACAGGATATCAGGTCAGGTCAGATCATCCCGTAACCGGTGAGGTCGTTGGGGGACACATTAAGACATCTTCACAACTCCACGCCACCCTTCTCTGTCGGCGGATGCTGCCTGTACCTGTTCTGGTCCAATCTTTTATGTTGTCCTCCCACCTGATTTTGGGCCGACCTCTTCGTCGTCTGCCTTGCACCTTTCCGTGGAGGATCGTATTTGCAAGACCATTTGATTTCGATATGTGACCGTACCAAGCGAGTTTCCGTTTTAAATATCTGGGTTCGATTGTCAGCGATGAAGGATCAAAATGTGAGGTTTTTGGCACAGACAATAGCTGCGCTTGCTCGGCTTAACAAAATCTGGCAAGATAAACGGTTAGCATTATGCACGAAAATCAGATTAAAGCGTACACTGGTCCTGTCACAATTCCTCTATGCTTGTGAGACATGGACAGTTACAGCTGACCTTCAGCGAAGGATACAGGCCTTGGAGATGAGATGTTTCCGAAGACTTTTAAACGTCACGTACAAAGATCGAGTTACAAATGAGGAAATACGAGATAGAATTACAACAGCAATATGGCCTTTTGAAGACATCTTGGCAACTGAAGGATATAACCGCTACCAAATATCCCCACTGTAAGTCCAGGACAAAATTTGTAAAGGTGGGCGATGTATTTATTTCTGCTGATTGGTGAAGAAAAAAGGATAAATTATTTAATGCCTTGTATATTGTAAGATGCGACTAAGGGTTGTGCATGGATGTGGCAAAATAACAATGTAAAAATTATTTCTACCTTACTGCAAATTAAAAAAATCACGTTTTCTAAAAGCTCATTATGTTAAGTAAAATACAAGGCTGGACATGTCATTCAAGAAATAAAGGGACGTGATTTTGATTTGATTCCATAAACTTCATGCATGCATTAAAAGGGGCAACTAAAGTGAGTTGTGCATTATATTAGCAGCCTCATCATGCTAGACAATAGTTACAGAATCGACTACTGCAAGAGCATGCAACGTTCTTTGTCGCAAGTTTCTTGATAGAAGTCGACTGTGCTGGTACCGCTGTGCTTCGGCTGGCGTGATAAAAGACAAGAAAGAGGACCAGCTATAGTTAGTGCCTCCTGCTTCAAGTCAAGCCATGCAATCCGTATATCCAACCAGTGCCTTTCGCGTTGATCGTCCACGACAACGGGTGATGAGCCCTGGGCATCGTGTAGGATAAGTGGTAGTAGATGCGAAATGTCTCAACAAAGTGTTGGGCGGGAGAATCCGGTGACGACTCAATTAGTGGTCCTGTTTTTCGTATGGTGTAAACAATGCACAACCTGCAACAAAGTAAATATTTTTTATAAGATTTTGTGTTTACTGTAGTGCACCGACCATATGGTGGGTTGCAGGTAAGATTTTGTGTTTACTGTAGTGCACCGACCATATGGTGGGTTAGAGGTAAGATTTAGTGTTTACTGTAGTAAACCGACCATACAGTGGGTTAGAGGTAAGATTTAGTGTTTACTGTAGTACACCGACCATATAGTGGGTTAGAAGTAAGAGTTAGTGTGTACTGTAGTACCACGACCCTGCAGTGGGTTAGCAGTAAGATTTAGTGTTTACTGTAGTACACCGACCATATAGTGGGTTAGAAGTAAGATTTAGTGTTTACTGTAGTAAACCGACCATACAGTGGGTTAGAGGTAAGATTTAGTGTTTACTGTAGTAAACCGACCATACAGTGGGTTAGAGGTAAGATTTAGTGTTTACTGTAGTAAACCGACCATACAGTGGGTTAGAGGTAAGATTTAGTGTTTACTGTAGTACACCGACCATATAGTGGGTTAGAAGTAAGAGTTAGTGTGTACTGTAGTACCACGACCCTACAGTGGGTTAGCAGTAAGATTTAGTGTTTACTGTAGTACACCGACCATATAGTGGGTTAGAAGTAAGATTTAGTGTTTACTGTAGTAAACCGACCATACAGTGGGTTAGAGGTAAGATTTAGTGTTTACTGTAGTAAACCGACCATACAGTGGGTTAGAGGTAAGATTTAGTGTTTACTGTAGTAAACCGACCATACAGTGGGTTAGAGGTAAGATTTAGTGTTTACTGTAGTAAACCGATCATACAGTGGGTTAGAAGTAAGATTTTGTGTTTACTGTAGTGCACCGACCATACAGTGGGTTAGAGGTAAAATGTAATGTTTACTGTAGTAAACCGACCATACAGTGGGTTAGAAGTAAGATTTAGTGTTTACTGTAATAAACCGATCATACAGTGTGTTAGAGGTAAGATTTAGTGTTTACTGTAATAAACCGATCATACAGTGTGTTAGAGGTAAGATTTATTGTTTACTGTAGTACACCGACCATATAGTGGGTTAGAAGTAAGAGTTAGTATTTACTGTAGTACACCGGCCATACAGTGGGTTAGAAGTTAGATTTAGTGTTTACTGTAGTACACAGATTGTTGTTAGTCCATCGTAATCGATGAGGACCACTTTGGCAGCATTCACTGTAAACTGTTCACATGAGTTCGAAGATGGAAAAATAAGCCAATCTGAGCCTTGAATTGTCTGTTGCACTTTGTACAGGGAAATAAGACACCTCCTTCCACCGGGGTTGAAGAAGGGCTGGTGTGAGTTGACTTGCAGAGCGAGCGTCTCTGGAGGTCCTCATCTATTCTTGATGCCTCTTGTCTCTTAACACCCTCAACAATAGTGCTGCGCCAGTCTGTGTGATTGGTGACGATTCTTTCCTATCGATGATATGATGACATAGAGGTAAGATTTTGTGTTTACTGTAGTACACCGATTATATGGTGAGATAGAGGTAAGATTTTGTGTTTACTGTAGTACACCGATTATATGGTGACATAGAGGTAAGATTTTGTATTTACTGTAGTACACCGATTATATGATGAGATAGAGGTAATATTTTGTGTTTACTGTAATACACCGATTATATGGTTGATTTAGAGGTAAGATTTCACTTATATAGAAAATCATAGTTGTTTTTACTTGTGAATGCACAAGCCGACAAAGTGACATGTTGCTACTCAGATATTAAGCTCGCAATATCACTAGACTTATAAAAGAATAATGCGAATCAAAACTTAACATGCAATCCCCTAGTTGTGGATCCGATATGAAGTGTCGTCTGGCTCATTTGGAAGTAGGCCTGTTTCTTACAATTTGTTGTTGTTTTACTTTTATTTTACCCGACCCTGACTAACCTGTCCGATCAGTATGTTTTGCCTGACCAGACTTTGTTACGGTTCCAGAAGCATCGATGCTCATACCCTTTTTCCCAATGCCATATACTGGTGTCTTGGCGTGTTAGTTGTCTAGTGCCATACATAGTGTTCCATTTATCTGGCCTCATCATAGGAAGAAGCATTTTCCTAGCATCGTTGAGCGCCGATCAATCAAAGAGATAATAACCAAATGTGGCAGATGGGTGTGTACACAGCTGGCAGTGTGGTGTGTGTTGTTGTTGGATTATGTTCAGGTGCTTGTTACGTGCAATGTGTTTGGTTCTCAGCCAGAAAATGGTACTATGATTCTGTCTATGTGAGTTGATTGTTGCTGTAATTTAGATTGTGGCTTGCCGTTTGTGATCTCCATTCCCGTGTTTCCCATGGTCTATCTGTTCAGACAAGTCTCTTTGATTGCTGGTATGAGCTGCTTGGCTGTTGTAGGGCTGTCGCAGCGTGTGGCAATTCTTGTCTTTATCCCTTCTTTGCTAGTCTGTCCACCTTGTCGTTGTCATGTGTTCATAGATCCACTGTATGATAAATGAAAATGTGGTCTGCGTTTTTAGATACTTGGATAAGATTAGGTCTACATCTAGAGATATTTGGATAAGATCATTTCTACGTCTAGAGATACTTGGATAAGATTAGGTCAACATTTAAAGATACTTGGATAAGATTAGATCTACGTCTAGAGATACTTGGATAAGATTAGGTCAACATCTAGAGATACTTGAATAAGATTAGGTCTATATCTAGAGATACTTGGATAAGATTAGGTAAACATCTAGATATACTTGGATAAGATTAGGACTACATCTAGAGAAACTTGGATAAGATCAGATCTACGTCTAGAGATACTTGGGTAGGATTAGGTCTACGTCTAGAGATATTTGGATAATATCAGGTCTACGTCTAGAAATACCTGGATAAGATTAGCTCTACGTCTAGAGATACTTGGATAAGTTTAGGTGTACGTGTTGAGATACTTGGATAAGATTAGGTCAACATTTACATATACTTGGATAAGATCAGGTCTACGTCCAGAAATACTTGAATAATATTAGGTCTACGTCCAGAAACACTTGGATAAGATTAGGTCAACATTTAGAGATAGTTGGATAAGATTAGGTCTACGTCTAGAGATACTTGGATAAGATATAAAATGGCTTTGTGACCACCAAAGAAACGCCGTCAAATGCGGGTAAACTGGATGCGGTTAAAGCTAGCTAACTCAACACACCTGCTCACTGACACGTTAAGTCTACTTTCTTACTTTTTGAGTAGCTAGACCGTGGCTCGGGGTCATTAGTCGGTCAGAACTCGCCGTCACATTTTTCATTGCTACAGATTTTCGTTTGTAATAGATGCTCGAATCAGCTACATCTGTACAGTCATTCTTAACCAGGCCATTTGCTGGGAGTGGTCGCAATTGTTGGTATCTCAAGTAAGTTTCTTTGTTTATGGGCACTATTGTGAGTTTGAAGGCTCTAGCTTGATTTATGTGGACTATTGTGACAGTTTGAAGGCTCTAGCTTGATTTCTGTGGACTACTGTGAACGTTTGAAGGTTCTAACTTGATTTATGTGGACTACTGTGAACGTTTGAAGGTTCTAACTTGATTTCTGTGGACTACTGTGAAAGTTTGAATGTCCTATATAGCTTGATTTCTATGAACTGCGGCGAAGGTTTGAATGTTCTAGCTTGGTTTATGTGTACAACAGTGAGAATTTTGAGGTTCTAGCTTGATTTCTGTGTGCAACTGTGAGAGTTTGAATGTTCTAATTTGACTTCTGTGGATTACTGTGAAAGTTTTAAGGCTCTAGCTTAATTTATGTGGACAGCTGTGAGAGGTTGAAAGTTTTTATCTTAGTTTCTGTGGACGTGACAATGTTTGAAGGTTCTAGCTTAATTTGTTTGCGTGCTATTGCTGTTTTAGTAGACCAGTAGTACTAATAAGATAAAATATACGACAATTTGTCTCACTTGTGTTCTAAAAGTTATAATTCTACCAACACAAACAACAATAAACAAATTAAATCATATAATTAATCTACCACACACTTATCTCTGCCAAAACAATCAAGTCTGGGCCACACAGTTATTACACTGAGATCTCTGTCAAAACATAAAGTTTCGGCCTTACCGTTGCTACACACATAGCTGTCTCTCAAAATAATCATCTCTCGGCCTACTTTTACTACACTGTTATAAATGACCAGTTTTATGTAAAAGTGAATTTGTTAACGCGAATTTTGATATATTTATAGTAAATTAGTTTTGTGTGAATGTGGATTTATCTTTTTAGGTTCTTGGATGTCATCATGCAAACGAGCCATATTAGCTTCCTGCAGAAGTAGCTATATAATAATACTGTCATATTCTCCAAAGACATGAAAGTGCTCTTCAAACTCATCATTTAATAATGAAGTAGATTCTTTCCCTTTGTTTGACAGGAAAACGAAATATTTATTGAATCGCCTCTGAAATATGACAACATCGAATACACATTACACATGGGGAAAGGAGACCTACGCCCGGTCAGGTAAAACATACTCATCAGACAATGTTAGCCGGGGTCAGGTAAATCATACTCATCAGACAATGTTAATTAGGGTCAGGTAAACACACTGACGAAGGACCTCTCCCTCCTATCCCCCACACCCCACCCCCCCCCCCCCCCCACTTTCATGCAGTTCTCCTCGAAAACAGGCTGTCTCCAACTGGCTAACGATGTAGTAAGCAGCGTGATGGCCGTAGCAGTGAGCGTAATATTTTGGAGGATCACGATCCACCTTCATCAGCACACTCGGTAAGTAAAGACAGATATTGCAACACGCCACCTAACGACCGTCAGGCTCACCAAATAGTAACGTAATTCACCACGGGCATCCAACAATACATTACACATCATTCACGAATCAGTGCGGAGCGGTCCAGTTTACTTATTTTTAGCATGAAATACCCGTTTACAAGCTTGTAACTGAATTACAGCTTTGAGATAGGAGTACTTTTTAAACGAATCACGAAAATGTGCGACTGAATGTTGTTGCTTGTTTACAGATGCCCTGTCCGTGGTTGCAGCACTAAAAAGCCAGAAAAATACAGAACATAATGACGTAAGAGTAGTACTTTGTCAACTATGCCAGCAGTCTACACCCGAAAGAGTAGTGGTACAGTGGGTTCCATCCCACTGTAACATCCAAGGCAACGAGGAGGCAGACAGACTGGCAAAAGATGGTGCAAGACTACCACAACCAGATTCTAGTGTGACTTACGAAGAGTCCAAAAGGATTATTAGGACCAGATACATGGACAAGTGGGAAACAGAGCATGCTGGCTACACAAAAAATGATGCCTACTACCAGTTGAACAGAAGAGAGCAGGTAGTGGTCTTCAGACTCCGCACAGGCCACAACAGACTAAGGTACCATCTATTCAATAAACTGAAGATAGGTGCTACTAATGAATGCACTTGTGGTACAGGGGAAATTACTCCTGAACATTTGCTGCAAAATCGCCCGACATACGAGGACCAGAGAAATAACATGTGCCCATCACCAGTGCCAACACTAGACACGCTCTATGGCAGTGTCGACAGCCTCAGGATGGCCGCTACTTTCTTAGAACAAATTCAAGTCGACGTCTGACAGCGTGCGATGAAGAAGAAGGAGGATGTTGTTGCTCAATGCCCACAGTGAGTAAGTTTACTCTTTTGTGCGCCCTGAAAAGAGTGTTAAGTGGCAGGTTGTGGTAGCTTTAGTCTCATCTCTGTCATGCCGATGAAGGTGGCCTTCCTGGCGGTTTTTCATCTGCGTTACGCTCACTATTACGCAGATCACACCTCGTCAGACAGACTGCCTGAAATCGGCCTGTTTCCAGGAAACGCTACATGGAAGAGAGATTGTGGTCTTGGTCAGTGTATTGTGCCTGACCCTGACACGACGTCCTAGTCAGTATGTTGTGCCTGGCTAGACTAGCGTCTCAGTTCTTCGTATGCAGCGCATGAGCTGCAGCGGTCAGCGATCCATAGCTGACTGCTATCGCCAGGGCCAGCGAACCAGAGCTGTCAAGACCCGTCCACACTTCCGCGCGATGATCCTGGGTAACAGGCTGGAACAGAGCAGACTGGCTAAGGAGAAGGGATGGAAGAGGGAATGCTAACCCGGTACTCAAAAAATGGTTGCTTAAGGCGGATGTGTTGGACTGAAAGGTGCAAACATCGCAGTCAAGCTGTAAACTACGACATAACGCATTCCTTTCTCTGGACTACATTCTGTTGCATAATCCCTTTGAGGGTTTAGTAGCGGGAGATTGAGAACGAACGAAGCGAAGCCAAGCCAAGTTCTCCGTATGGCAGGATAACTTCTAAATGTCTATCCTCGTATCATCACTGATTTTTTATTAAGCCTAAATAAGCAAAATCCACAGAACATGCTTGGTAGTTTTAGCACTGAAGTACCATTTATCGAAGGTTTTAGTAGATTTAACTTGTGGCAGTGGAGCTCCATTGAGATTCACCATCAAAAGCTCCAAATGAACTAAATAGTATTTCACTATCCACATGACCTAGATAGTATTTCACTATCCACATGACATAGATAGCATTTCACTATCCACATGACCTAGATAGCATTTCACTATCCACATGACCTAGATAGTATTTCACTATCCACATGACCTAAATAGCATTTCACTATCCACGTGACCTAGATAGTATTTCACTATCCACATGACCTAGATAGTATTTCACTGTCCACATGACCTAGATAGTATTTCACTATCCACATGACCTAGATAGTATTTCCCCATCCACATCACCTATATTGTATTTCACTATCCACATGATCTAGATAGTATTTCACCATCCACATGACCTAGATAGTATTTCACTATCCACATGACCTAGATAGTATTTCACTATCCACATGACCTAGATAGTATTTCACTCTCCACATGTCCCAGATAGTATTTCGCTATCTACATGTCCTAAGATGTAGACCAAAACTGAACTTTACTTTTTTACCTATTATCTTATTATCCACATGTTAACAGACAGAACCTGAGCATTTGTATTCTGTGTAGGGCTTTTTGAAGAGCTCTAGGCAACTGTCAAAAAAAGGAAACTCGTTTGGGCACGGTCACATATCGAGATCAAATGGTCTTGACAATACAATCCTGCACGGAAAAGTGAAAGGTAGACGACAAATAAGTCGTCCCAAAATGAGGTGGGAGGACAACATAAAAGAATGGACCAATCTCCGACCAGAAGAGGCAGAGGCAGCAGCCGCTGACAGAGAAGTGTAGCGTAGGGTTCTGAGGAAGTCTTCATGTGTGCCCAATCGACCTCACCGGTTACGGTATGACCTGACCTAATAGTACTTTATTATCCACATGTTAGTAGACCTACCATGAGAAATATTGTCCAACATTTTCAATCTTTCGATTCATATTTGAACAGATCAACATCGATATTTACTGTCCTACATAGTGTCTCCGCTCAGTTCAGTTCATCCTGTGATCTCTTGAGATTGTTGTGGCACTCCTGCTGACACCTCCACAATCCTGCGCCATACCTCTCTGTCTGTGGCTGCTTTTTTTGCCTCCTTAAGTTGTAGGCTAGTCTATTCATAGATGTTATCTTCCCATAATTTTCTTGGACATTCTCGTCTTCGCTTGCTCTATACTGTGCCCTGTAGTATGGTATCTGCAAGTCCCTTTGACCTTGAGACATGGTCATAATATCTTACTATCCAAATTTCTAACAGATGAATGTTGAATTTTAATGTCCTACATAATATTTTACTATCCAAATTTCTAACAGACCAATGTTGAATTTTAATGTCCTACATCTTCCACTGATGGCTTACAATGCTGGTAGATCTGGCTATAGAACAAGGGGGAGGCCGTGAGGTAGGTGGATAGATGACAGAGTGATTGTGCAATGACAAGGGCTCACATTGACCGACGCAACACTCTTGGCACAGGATATATGACTCAAGCACCCCACAACGCTAAACGGCACAAGTGGAAAGAAAACTAACTAACATAATATCTTACTATCCAAATTTCTAACAGACCAATGTTGAATTTGAATGTCCTACATAATATCTTACTATCCAAATTTCTAACAGACCAATGTTGAATTTGAATGTCCTATATAATATCTTACTTTCCACATTTATAACAGAGTGACACCGTTTGTTAGTGAACTCATGTTATCTTGATGCCTACATGTTAACAGACTGACAACAATCTTTAATATCCTAAGTAATATACTATACACATGTTTATAAGACCTACACAGAGACTTACTGTTAAAAATAGAATCTTACATTTTGCAAATAAAAAGACTGACAATAACCTTTAACATCCAACATAGAATATTACTTTCCACCGGGCAACATATTAACATCATATTAACAGACCTTACCAAGCTTTTATGTCCTACATAGCATTTTACTGTATTCATGTTAGCAGACTAACATCTATCTTTATTGTCCAACAGATTTGATCCAACACTGGGATATAATATCCAACATAGTATTTACTATCACCATGTTAACAGACTAACTCTGAGATTTAATATCCTACTATCCAAGTGTTGAGAGCAGCAAAGATGGCACTATAATTGGCTATCGTTCTACATTGCTCTTCTGTTTTAGTTCATTATAGATGCCGCCAGACCATGGATTTGCCAGGAATTCACACTGGTTGACGACTTACGCTTGTGTTCTAGGAAATGTGTTGTTGTTTTCCATTTGGACTGGTTAATTTGATCGCTTTGTATTTTCTTCCTGGAATTGGACATCGGCTATATGAATAGCACTACGCTTAAACATGTGTCATATTTCACGGTCTAGTTCACATGGCTGAACTTTACAAGATTGGCACCCTTCGCACTAGCTGAAGACAGTGCCAGCTCTGTTGTATGAAATTTAGACACAACTATAATGAACTGCCACCTGGAGAGAGATGGGCCCCCTCAAGTGTGTAGCAGCCCAAGACACACTGTTGTTGTATGGGGAGAGCTGGTACTACAAACTGCAATAACGGTGCCTCAACGACCTTCTAGGTTATGGGACTGATGATGATGATGTTAACAGACCAACACTGAGATTTAATATCCTACATAGTATTTACTATCCATATGTTAACAGACTAACTCTGAGATTTCATATCCAACATACTATTTCAATGAGTTCAAGTATGTGGGCAGTATTTTTTCCTCAGACGGCAAGATCAACAAAGAAATTGAGACTAGGTGTCATAAAGAATCTGCTGTAACTTATCAGCTGTCACCACGGCTTAGGCACACGAGCATTAGTTTCGCAAAAAAGGAACAACTGACAAACAGTATATTTATGCAGACTCTGTGCTACCACTGTGAAACATGGTCTCTGTCTAGGGCATGTGGAAGCAGAATTTCCACTTGTGAATGGAAGGTCATCAGTGTTATCAAGAAAGACGAAATGCGGATGAACGACATTCGTACTATGGTCGGCACTACATCTTGTGCCGTTTACACTTCTAGGCAGAAAATAAGTTGGTTTGGTCATCTCATGAGAATGCACCCTCATCAGATTCCACTGATGGCTTACAGTGCTGGCAGATCTGGCTATAGTACAAGGGGGCGGCTGTGAGATAGGTGGATAGATGATAGAGTGATTGTGCAGCGACACAGGCTCACATTGACCGACACAACGCACTTGGGGCGGATAGACGAATTAAGTATCCCATAACGTTCAACGACACAAGTGGAAAAAAAATGATTAAACTAACTAGCATAGTACTCTTCTTTTCATATGTAAAGAGACTGATACCGAGCTTTAACGTCCTACAAAGTGTCTAACTGTCTCTTTTTTGAACAGACAAGCACCGGGATATAATGTGATCTGTCCCCTTGTTAACAGACCAGCACCGAGATATAATGTCATATGTTTCCATGTTAACAGACCAGCACCGAGATATAATGTCATTCGTTACCATGTTAACAGACCAGCACCAAGATATAACGTCATCTGTCCCCATGTTAACAGACCAGCACCAAGAGATAATGTCATCTGTTCCCATGTTAACAGACCAGCACGAAGATATAATGTTATCTGTCACCATGATAACAGACCAGCAACCAGATTTAATGTCATCTGTACCAATGTTAACAGACCAGCACCGAGATATAATGCCATCTGTCCCCGTGTTAACAGACCAGCACCAAGATATGTCATCTGTCCCCATGTTAACAGATCAGCAACCAGATATAATGTCATCTGTCCCCATGTTAACAGACCAGCAACCAGATATAATGTCATCTGTCCCCATGTGAACAGACCAGCAACAAGATATAATATCATCTGTCCCCATGTTAACAGACCAGGACCAAGATATGTCATCTGTCCCCATGTTAACAGACCCGCACCAAGATATAATGTCATCTGTCCCCATGTTAACAGACCAGCACGATGATATAATGGTCACACCTACAAACTTTCTATGCACATGTTCATAGACTGACACCAATCTTTGTTGTTTTGCAGTTTCTTTGTATCCACATTTCAACAAATCTAGACTGATGAAGAATTTTACGATCCTAAGTGGGGACGGCGAGAGCTAGTGGTTAAGTGACACGGCTCACAATCCAAAGGTGTTGGATTCGATCCCCATCACAGCACTGGCCGTTACCCTTGTGAAGCAAACCCTTAGAATGCAGGAGGAAGCAGACCATAAGATAAAATGCATGCCAAAGTCGAATTCACTGGGCCAACAGGCACAAAATAAAAACCAAAGTGCAACGCACACCACTTTGGGGTATAGAGAAATAAAGTAAACGCCAAAAAAACAAACAAACAAACTGTCCTACGCAGAATCTTATCGACCACGTGTTAACAGACTGGTGACTTAATACAAGTGTATAAATTCATTTTGTTTTTTCTTTAATCACAAACCGGCCCCTATGGTCGACCCAGCCACAGAAATTGGGTACCAGAAAAATCTGGGACGTAAAGGCGGCTGGAGTGATGCTGACCACATCATCCACTATATGCTGTTGGTTACAAAATAATATGGGCCTAATACAATATTTCCTATTCGCTGCATAGCGTGACGGGATCTTTTATAATGAATTAATGAAAAGGATAAATTAGACTATACCAAGTTTTTCAAAACACGGCCAACTACAAGAACAAGAGGGCACAGTTACAGCCGACTACAAGAACAAGAGGGCACAGTTACAGCCGACTACAAGAACAAGAGGGCACAGCTACAGCCGACTACAAGAACAAGAGGGCACAGTTACAAATTGTTTACAGATAGGTCCATATTAGATATTAGGAAATATGTTTTTAAGTAAGAGAGAGGTTAATTCTTGGAATGCATTGCCGCAGGATGTAGTAGAAGTAGAGTCAGTTAATGCATTCACAAATAGAAATAAACTGGTTGTATACAGACTCTGAAGAGCCTTCTAAACCAGTACAATGAAGTTAAATTAAGGCCAATCATGAACATTGGTGTCCCCATAGTATCTTACAGTCACCATGTTAACAGATTTACTCCGAGCTTTAATGTCCTAAATAGTATCTTAGTATCATCATGACAAAAGATGTAAGCCAACACCAAACTTTAAGATTTTCTATATTATCTTAGTATCAGCATGACAAAAGATGTAAGCCAACACCAAGCTTTAAGGTCCTATATAGTATCAGTATCAGCATGACAAAAGATGTAAGCCAACCCCCAGCTTTAAGGTCCTATATAGTATCTTCCTATTCACATGTTAGCAGACTAAATGTGAGCTCTACTGTCCTGCATATCATGTATTTTATGTTTTATATAATATCTTGCCTTCAACATATTAACAGACAGACACCGACAATGAATGTCCTAAACAGTTTCCTGCTGTCCCCATGTTAACAGACCAACAATGAGCTGTCATGTAATAAATAGTTTTTTTCTATCAACATATTAACAGACCTACACTGATCCTTACTGATAAAAATAGTATCTTACTTTCTACATGTAAAGAGAAAGGCAATGAGCTTTAATGGTCTATATATTATCTTAATATTTGCATGACAAAAGATGTACACTGACAACGAGCTTTACTGTATCAGATAGTATCTTACTATCCACATGTTAACAGACTGACCCTGTTAATTAATGTCCCACTAAGATCCCACAGCAAACCTTTACCGAGCTTTGATGTCCTACATTTTATCTTAGAATCCACTTGCCAGCAGAAGAACACTGAGTGTTAGTCATGTGTATTATCTTTCAATCGACATGTTAACAGACTGTGAACAAGCTCTAGTGTAAAAAATAGTGTCTAACTATCCGCATGTTGACAGGACAACAGTACATTTAATGTCCTACATGCTATTTGCTGTCCCCATGTCAACAGTCCGGCACCAAGCTTTACTGTCCTACATAATATCTTACTATCCACAGCTTAACAGACTGACAGAAAGCTTGATTTTCCTAGATTATATTGTACTATCCACTTATTGGCACAGCAAACTTTCATGTCCTACATATTTTCTAAATATCTATGTTAGTAGACCAACACCAAGCTATAATGTCTTAAATAGCTTCTTTCTATCTATATGTTAATATACTGACGCCACAATTTAATGTCGTACATAGTAACTAACTATCTACATGTCAACAGATGGAACCCAAGCATTAATATACTGTAGAGTATTTCATGATTCACATGTTAGTAGACCTACCCTGAGAAGTAATATTTAACATTTTATCTTAGTATCCATAGTTTAACAGATCAACATCAAACTTAGCTGTACTAAATAATATCTTGTTATCCACATATTAACAGCTGTATGTCAACTTGAATGTCTTATATAATCTCTTACTATCCATGTTTTAATAGATTGATGCCCAGATTTAGTGTCGTACATAGTATCTTAAGATCTACATGTTAACAGATGGACACAAATCTTTAATGTCTTACATAAAATATGTTACTACCCTCATGTTAAGAAACCGATGTTGGACATTAATGTCCTACATTTTATTTTACTTTCTACATGTTAGCAGACCAGCCCTGCAAAGTAAATCTCACATTTAACTTATTATCCACATGTAAACAGACTGATACCGAGCTTAACTATGCTACGTACTATCTTACTATTGACATAGAGACATCAAAACATCAGCAGATATCATTAAATACACCAATGGAGAGAATTCACTAACTCAAAAGAAACCAACAAATTACCTTATTTCACTTGAAAACTGGACACTGAAGAATACTAGAAAATCTATACTGACTCAAGATCTCATACACTGATGAGTGCCCATGTGGAACAGGGGAACATAATTCTGAAAATATTCTACAGGAATACTTCGTTTGTAGTGAAGTGAGATGTCAGATGTAATCAGAGAGTGCGGAGCTGAGGCAATAGTTGCTGTGCAGCAACTCTGATCTGGTGAAGACTACACACATCATCATGACAACTGGTCTGTAGATATAACATGACCAAAGGATCCTGAAAGCAAAGTAGAAAGAAGACTTTAAACATGTTAGTCGACCAAAATTGAGCATTAATGTCCTACATATGATCACTTTAACCACACGTCAAAAGCCCAGCACTAACTTTTAAGAGTCTACATATTATCTTGCTATCCACATGTTAGCAGACTGACACCAAGTTTTAATCTACTACATAGTATATTACTATCCACATGTTAGCAGACTGATACCAAGTTTTAATCTACTACATATTATCTTACTATCCACATGTTAGCAGACTGACACCAAGTTTTAATCTACTACATAGTATCTTACTATCCATATGTTAGCAGACTGACACCAAGTTTTAATCTACTACATAGTATTTTACTATCCACATGTTAGCAGACTGACACCAAGTTTTAATCTATTACATAGTATCTTACTATCCACAAGTTAATACATCAACACCAGTCTTTAAGTTCCTGCATATTATCTTGCTGTGAACATGTTAAGCTCAATAGCATTGAAGACTCTCAAAGCCTTAGGTTTGGACATTCCAACATTTAAAAATAAACCAACCTCCTACTGAGTTTGAAGTAGCTAAATTGTTGCTTCAACAACAAAACCAAACAAAGTGGTTCTGCAAGCAATTCTAAAGCTGCATTTTTTTTAAAAACCACCAGGAACAGTATGTAAAATGTATTATAATGTTTATTAAAATTCGTCTATAATGTAGAGCTTACACACACACATACACACACACACACACAAAGAAATATGTGTATGTGCAAATTAGTTGGTTTTCTTTCCACTTGTGCTGTTTAGCATTGTGAGGTGCTAAAGTAGTTTATCCTGCGCTAAGTGCTTTGCGTCGGTCAATATGAGCCCTTGTCATTGCACAATCACTGTAATGTTATCTATCCACCTACCTCGCGTCTATCCCCTTACCCTGTAGCCAGATCTACCAGCACTGTAAGCCACAAGTGGAAGATGATGAGGGTGGATTCTCATGAAATGACCAAACCAATTTATTTTCTGCCTCGAAATGTATTTACCACAAGACGTAGTGCCGACCATATGTGTGCAAAATGTAATTTCATCAATACACAGGACAGCATGAATGTGTACTGTAGCAGCTGTTTGTTTACATTCTTGAACATGCCAACTTATGCATTTTGTGAACTAAAAAATTAACAATGAAAATTCACACACTGGAATAAGATTCAGTTTGATTTTTACGTATTTCAAATGACATATTATGAATATTACATTTACATTTATTCAGCCAGCTGTGAACATGCACTATTCTATATCACTGGTGTTATTATAATGATAGTAATGGGTGTGCTGTTTTTGAAAAAGTACAGTTTACATTTTGGATATGCACAGTGACATTAACAATCTTCGAGAAATTTATAACAAGAAAGTTAACATACCTTTGCTTACATATACTCATTATATCCAACGCTGAACCATTTATGAAGTAGCACACACGCAATATAAGCACGCTTAACCATACCCAACTCTCAGCATAGAATCTTCGGTTAGCTAGATAATAGTTTCACGGCCTAGTAGTGAACTGTATTTACACGGACAATGTTTACTTCGTCACAATGGTTATGTATTCAAAAGAAAGGGAAGTAATAAAGGCATCACATTAATATACATAATTTAATAATTACACGCAAATAAGCAAACCATTCTAATAGTTTGTGTGTGTTAAATGCAGCATTCTAGACAAACTCTACTCTTGGGTAATTTATAACATTTAGTTGCATTTTATGTATATAATTAGATACATTTTAAAAACAATATGCAAGACGTTGTTACCACAACAGAGCTAGTTCAAACAGGCATCAGCATATATGTTAACTGTAACATTACTATTAACAGCTACAGGAGCAGCCAGTGTTGTCTTCTGCCAGTTACTTGTCTAGTTCGCTCCATGACTTCGACGCCGGTCAAGGTTCAAGGTTCAGCTCTTGTGATAAGCACGGCTTTGCTGTCACAATCGTCGCAAGGCGAGCGCCCGGGGTCGCGAGCTGTTCCTCCCCATATGTCGTGCACGAGGACGACAACAAGCGTGAGAAATTTGGTCGGGTGGATAATTAACACCTATCGCCTTCAGTGTACAGATGCCAATGTACACGTCCATGTGGTTCTGGTGTAGGGCCATAGCTCACTCGTTCTAGGTTGTACCTGGATAAAGAGGGGAGACGCCCAAGCCAGAATCTCTCACGCGAATTTTTTATGATGGGATAACTCTAAATGTGACTTATTTTTACATTTTATTGGCTACGTCCCTTGCATAGTTCTTTGTCGACATTCTTTTACAGGAGCAGATGCCCCCGTACAGATCCCAGCTCCGGTATGAGCTGGATGTAGCCGGCAGAAGGGTTTCCTTCTTAGCAGGCTAGGCGCAAACAGCTGTGCTGCTTTGGGACAAGCGCTTACGGAGGGTGGTTAAGCGATGTGCGAGTCCATCGACTAGAGCAAAGTAGCGCCGCAGCCTGTTATGCGCTAAACAAACCATCTAACCATGGCCGGTGTTATGCCATGTCACACAGTTAGTCTCTTCTTACGACATGCTTTCAGTGAGGCAGTGGCCCTATTCGTTTCCGTATCATATACAAAGACCCTGGCAGACCACTCGGTTTATTGTAATATATGCTATGTTGTAATATTAATCAAATATCCTTGTTAGTGTCAGAATAAGGTCAGTCCTAACATTATTGACTTGCAGATCTTTGAACATTCTGTCACAAAGGAACAATTATTTCATGAGATATGCAGAAGAAAAAGTTGGAATTTCATGGAAACATTGTAAGGAATGCATTATAAGACCACAGTATAGAACGTTGTATGTAACGTTGTTAGAGTGGGTGCTTCTCTCGCTGAGGTACACGGTTTACTCTCCGGTTGCAACATGTTCCAGCCAAGCCAGCTGTAACTGAGAACCTGATTTACTGTTAGAAAAAATTTGACATAGGGACAAGAAGTGGTTCTAACAAAAGCTGACGTTTTTGGTTCGAATTAAGGTTTGCCCTTCTGGATTCTATTGACAAAGGCTCGCCCTTTCCCACCACAGACAGTAGTCTTTAAGGCGGTATCAGAACGTATTGGTCAGTGTATGCATTCGTGTGTGCATCCGAACAATGAAGTCTCTAGTACCTCATATTTGACAGTAATTACTGATATGGAACTAAATTTACCTATCTTTAATATGTAATTAAGTCAAGACAGCGAGCAAGGGCTACCCTCATTTCACAAAAGCTGAGATCTCTCTCTTATAGTAAAGTTTCTACCACTTCATCCCCGACTGCAGTGTTTGTATTATTTGATACATCCATGAGTATGAACAGCGAGTTGGCAATGTATTTTTACATTCTTTACTTGACATAACCAATAGTTTGTTGTTGGGATAGCCGTTAAGGTTGACAGATTTGCAAGGCTAGTTTTTGTTCGTGAGCTTTACTTCCTTGTGTATTTTGTGTTGCACCTAGCAGTGGGCAGTGAACATTGGAATTTCTTATATGATCACAACAGTTCATTTTTGTCACACATTAGTTGGTAGTCAAATTTGTTTATTGATAGTACAGAGAAACAAGAAATCAAAGAAGGGAGAGAGAGAGAGAGAGAGAGAGGAGGAACAGAAAGAGAGATGTACATTGTTATATGACTGCTAATGGATAAAGGTGTTAAAAAAGATGCAAGGTAAATGATTGTGGAGAGATGAGGTAAAGGTAATCCAATAGCACTCACTGCCGTCAATGATGCAGTGTCAGAGACTTGTACTAGCCCTGTACAAGACCTCAGCTTTTTATCAGGTGTGGTGGCCAACTCCTGTACTCCCCACATTTCCATCAATGTCAATAAGCGAGGTTTCGGTACAGTCATCATTTGATAGAGTTGAGAGTGGGATCACACGATCAGACAAGTGAATACGTCTATACGGCTACCATTGTGGACATAACATGAAATTGGTTAGAGAGAGTCAGTGTGTGCCTTGATCCTTGCCGTGATAGCATTGCTTGTAATCATTGCTGCTGTATCAGTTCAGTTCAGTTCATCCTGTAACCCATCAGGTCGTTGGAGCACACTTGGAGACACTCCCAAAATCCCACGCCATCTTTCTCTGTCAGCCGCCGCCTGTCGTATCTCACCGGGACGAAGGCTTGACCACTCAGTGATGTTGTCCACCCACCTCTTCCTTGGACGTTCTCGCCCTTTCATTCCCGGTATGGAACCTAAGAGTATCGAGTTGGTAATTCCGTTGGACCTCGCGACGTGCCCGCACCAGGCCATCTTTCGTCTTTTGATTGTTGTGAACAGATCTTCAAAAGGACCAAAAGCGTTTTCAACTCTCTGTCGTATTTCTACGTTCGTGACACGATCTTTATATGTAACATTTAGGAGTTTTCTATAGCACCTCATTTTCATTCCATGTACTCTGCCATGGATATCTGCTGTAATGGTCGACGTCTCGCAGGCATACAGAAATATTGAGATCACCAGAGAGCGCATTAGTCTAACTTTTATGCCGATGGCAAGCCGCTTGTCTTGCCATATAGGTTTCAGCCGAGTAAGCGTCGCTGTTGTTTGTGCTATTCTTGCAATTACCTCTGGATGCGATCCCTCTTAACTGTAAAGTTTATAGCAATGAATGAATAGACAACCTAGCTTCACAAGCCACAGTAGCATGTTAGAATAACCCTCTGAGTTTGAAAGATTAGTTGGCAGGGTCAAGAGCTTGAACATAAGGATACACATACGTACCTGGGAAATACAATGGATCACACATTGTCATACGAATAAGACTGTAAGCCAATGAAATGAAATTTAACCTAACATCTTTATACTGGTTTATAAGACCCTGCTACTATTAGAGACAATACCAAAAACAAACAACGAACCACTGTTATCAGAGATCAGATCAGAACTGGGAAAACTCCAGGGACACTCAACAATAGCCCTCCAGTGGCTACCCTCCAAATGCGAAATGACGGGAAACGAGAGAGCTGACACTCTGGCAAAAGATGGCAGCAAAATGGCACAATTTAGTCATCGAGTACAATACAGAGAAATCAAGAACATTATCAGAAATCAGTATACACACCAATGGAGAGAAGACAGGAACATAGACAGTACACCAGACCCAATTCACCAACTCAAAAGAAATCAACAAACTACCTTATTTCGCCTGAGAACTAGACACTGCAGACTACTAGAACATCTGTACCGAATGAAGATCTCACACACCGATGAGTGCCCATGTGGAACAGGAGGCCAGAACCCTGAGCATATTCTACAGGAATGCCCAATCTATAGGGAAATTAGATGCCAGACCTGGCCAGAGGATGCAGAGCTGTGACAAAAGCTGTGGGGCAGCCGCTCCGACCTGGTGAAGTCTACAGACTTCATCATGGCGACTGGCCTGCAGATATGGCATGTCCAAAAGATCCTGAACGCTATGAAGAAGAAAGAAGAAGACCCTGCAGAGTTTGTCAATAACCAGTTTCATTTAAATTACTTTGCTCTAAAAGCTATGCGCATCCAATTTATTCTTAAATCCATTAATTGTCCCTGCCTCCACTTCCTCCTTCTGTGGCAATGCATTCCAAGCATTTACCACTCTCTGACTAAAATAATATTTCCTTATATCTAATCTGTACCTCTCTTCAGTTAATTTGTAGCTATGCCTTCTTGCTCTTGTGGGTGGCTGTATTTTGAAAAAAACTTGTTATAGTCTAATTTATCCATTACTCTGATCTTCTCATAAACATGTGTCACCTCGAATTCTTCTCTCTTCTAGATACTGATGGCCGGTTTTTCTTAGTCTTTCCTCATAACTGTAGTTCTGAAATCCCACTTTCAGTTTTGTCGCTCTTTTTTGTATCCTTTCCAGCATGTTTATATCCCCTCTACGATAAGGCCTCCACACCTGTACACAGTACTCCAATCTAGGTCTAACTAATGCTTTATATAGTTTGACTATCACTTCCTTGTTTCTATGTTTAATATTTCTTTTTATCATATATAACGTTGCATTTGCCATTTTTACTACTACCTAAACTTGCTCCCTCACCTTACCTATATGATCTATTATAACCCCTAGGTTCCTTTCCTTATCTATCTTTCTAATAGTGTTTTCTCTCAATAAACGTTAGCGCTAAATAACACACTGCGTTGTTGTTTGTACATCGTTTCAGAAGAGAAGTGCATTGTCATCTATCAATCCTAGAGTGGATTCGTAGATCGCTGACCAAACCCCAGCCCGAAAGCGTATGTGGCTCGGAGAGCAGAAAAACACTGTCTGACCGTCAGACAGAAGTCACATTTCTCTTTTTACTTTCGTGTCTCTTGTTTCCGTACAGCTTCCCTGATTCTTGTCTGCTCCATATAAATCGCGACAGAAGAGATTTTCCTTCGCCAGGCAGAGCGATCAGCAGCAATGTTCCCTCAACCATCAGAGTCAAGGCCGCAGTTTTTCAGTGAAGCTTCCAGAGTTTCTTTGTAACGTTTTATTTTGCCACCACGAGCTCGCTTGCCTGACTCAAACTTACCATATCATATTTTCTTTGGGAGCTGCTCATCTGACATGTGGACAAAAAAACTTCTGCATATGTAATCCTGTCTTCCCATTTTGTGTTCAGGAGTTTCCTTAGTTGCTAGATGGAGTGTCTAAAAGGTTTTCAAGGAAGCGAGGTCGCGGTGGATCAGGGTGTCTTATGATCTCTGATCACTCTTATCAACATATTAATCTTACAACGGAATCAGTGTAGATGTGGTTTTACAGAGGGATGCTTCACATACCAGGAATTGCAGAGAAGACGAATGATACAGTTAAAGAAGAGCCACAAATACAAATACAACAAATTGCAAAGAGCAGAACAAGGCAGTCATGCTTTTTCGGGCATATTATATGAAGAGGCGGCTTGAAGCACGCTGTGACAACGGGAAAGATTGCAGAGAAGAGAAACAGAGGAAGGCAGAGAAACAAGATCTTGGACAGCCTGAGAGAATGGCAGGGGCGACAATCAACAACAGAGTTGGAAACTTCTTCTTCTTCATCGTACGCAGTCAGACATCAACCTTTATTTTTTCGAAACAAGCAGCGGTCATCCTGAGGCTGTCGACACTGCCATAGAGCTTGTCTAGTTTTGCCACTGGTGATGGCCACATCTGCTCTCTCTGATCCTCTTATGTCGGGCAGTTTTGCAGCAAATGCTCAGCGGTCATTTTCCCGGTACCAAAAGGGCATTCGTCAGTGCCACCTATCTTCAATTTGTTGAATAGATGGTACCTCAGTCTATTGTGGCCAGTGCGAAGTCTGAAGACCACTACCTGCTCTCTTCTGTTCAACTGGTATTAGGCATCGTTTTTTGTGTAGCCAGTATGTTCGGTTTCCCATTTGGTCATGTATCTAGCTCTAATAAGCCGTTTTGATTCTTCGTATGTCATACTAGTATCTGGTTGTGGTAGTCTTGCACCTTCATTTGCCAGTCTGTCTGCCTCCTCGTTGCCTTGGATGTTGCAGTGGGATAGAACCCACTGTACCACTACCCTTTTTGGTGCGGACTGCTGGCATAGTTGACAGAGTACTGCTCTTAAATCATTAAGTTGAGTATTTTTCTGGCTTTTTAGTGCTGTGACTACGGCCTTTGCATCTGTAAGCAGGACTATATGGCTTTCATTCCTTTTACCTATCGCCATTATTTCCACTGCCGCTCTCAGTGCCTCTGCCTCCGCTCTGAAATTGCTTGTGTATTTTCCAGTAGCGAATGACAGTGTTATTTTTCTGCCATTTGGTAGGTTCAGAAATGTTCCTGCCCCTCCGTTCTGTGTTGTGCTTGTTACAGAACCGTCGGTGTACGCATGGGTCCAATCCATGCTTGGGTAGTTTTTCGTTATGAAGCTCAGGGTAGTATCTCTTCTTTCTTTTTCAGTCTGGCAGTTTTTGTTTCTAATACCTGGTATATTTTCTACCACCTCTGGAAATATATGCTCTGCAGTCTCTTCTGTCGGTCATGGATTGCAGTTTTGTATTCTTTTCAAGTTGTACAATTGGCGTTGACTTCATAACTGTTATAACTCTCATGGCTTGGTTTTGGAGTTTGCTAATTTTATCGAAGTTCGCCTTTGCTGCTATTGTCCATGCCGCAATGCCATACTCGTGAACTGGTCTCACTCTTCCAGTGTACAGTTTCTTTAGTTTACTTTCGTCTGCTCCCCAGCTTGTATCAGCAAGTTTCCTCATGATTGCCATTCTCTCTCTGGCTCTCATTCGGTATCTCTCGATCTGACTTTTCCATGTCATGCGCCGATAAAATGTGACTCCCAGGTAGTTTAGGTTGTCGTTTGGCTGCAGGTATTTGCCGTTAAGACTTAATTTGGTGTTTTGGGGTTTGTTTGATAGCGAGAATATTGTACATGTCGTTTTTTACTCGTTTATTTTGACCAGCCATGAGTTCGCCCACTCTTCCAGCGATGTTTGGGCCTGCTGCATCCGATGTCTTGCTATGGTGAGATTCTTTTCAGAGGTCCACATAGCCAGATCGACTGCAAACATTGAGCTATGGACTCTTCTTGGTATATTCTCAGTTATGTTATTTATATACACAAGGAAGAGTGTGGGTGACAGTACTCCCCCTTGGGGTACTTCCTGCTCAAGTGTCACCTTTTTGCTCATCTGCCCTTGTACTTGAACTCTGGCCGTTCTGTTTTTGAGGTAGTGACTGATCCATTTGTACATTTTCCCACAAACTTCACTTCTTCTTAGCTTGACTCTAAGTCCCTCTTTCCAGACTTTGTCAAATGCCGTTTCTAGGTCCACCCAAACCGCTACTGTGTGTTTTTGTTCCTGGTAGGCATCTTCTATTTCCTGGGCTATGAGGATGACCTGATCCTCAGTGGATCTGTGCTGTCTAAAGCCTGCTTGCTGTGGAATTAGTATGTGTGTATCTTCCAGATGCCACACCAGTCTTGTGTTTATCATACGTTCCATCAGTTTGCCTACGCAGCTCAGTGGGCTGATAGGCCTGTATCCATTTGGATCTGTTTTGTCTTTTCCTTTCTTTGGTACAGGTACAAGTACTGCGTCTTTCCATGGCTGGGGTACAATACCCCATTTCCAGCTTTGGTTCAGGACTGATAGTAATTTCCTCTTTGCTGTTTGACCCAGCCCCATCAGCATTTCGTTTGTTATCCCGTCTTTACCGGGAGATTTCCTTTTCTTTAATGTCCTCATGGCCTCTTCCATTTCATTCATTGTTAATTTTGCCATCATATGCCCTTCTGGTACCATATTGATGTTGTCGTGCCCCTTTTGCTCTTCACTAATGTCTGTATGCCTATCTGCAGGGACATCTATGGGGTTCGCTCTGGCATAATGTTCAACAAAGGCGTTTGCTGCTTTTTTTCCAGTGAGCATGTCACCCTGTTTGATTGTAATTTGTTTGTTTGATGGAGTTTCGCCATTCATGGCTCTGACTAACTTCCATAGTTTGTTCCCCTCTTTGTCTAATATGAGGCTTTCTGTTTTGTTTTTCCAGCTTTCTCTTGCTGTTTGGGTTAGAGTGTATTTGTATTTCGCCGTGGTGGCTTTAAGGGCGATATTTGCCTCCATAGATTGTTCTCGCCCTGCCATGTTCCTAGCATTTGTGACTGCGTCTTCCGCTTTCTGCAAATCATCATTCCAATAGGGCTTACAAATTTTCCTTGCCCCTCTTGGGATGGTTTCAGTGGCAGCTTGCATTATTGCTTTGCTTAGGCTTTCCACCATGGGCTTCATTTTGTTATTCCGTGTGTTGATGGTTTCACACAGCCCATCTGTCAGGCTTGCAAATCTGTCCCAGTGTGTAATTCCAACGTGGGAGCGGTTTTGTTTCCTGTGGGCCTACTTCCATATCAATTTCTATTCTAGCCTAATTGGTCTGTGGTCGCTACCTGCCAATTGGTTTAGCACCTGGCGGTCTATTTTATGGTGAATGTCCACCGTGGAAAAGGCCAAATCTGGAGTAGAGGGGGTATGCCATGTTTTAGAATAGAAGCTAGGGCTATCCTCTGGTCTATTGATTAGATAGAGATTTTTGTCTATCTCCCAATCTTCCACTTCGTCACCTCTGCTGTCTGTGTCCGAGTATCCCCATCTCTCCGAGTGGCTGTTGAAGTCTCCAACTACTATGCAGTTGGAGTCTTTGACTTCCATACTCGAGAGCGATAGGTCTTTGTTTGGTGGTCCGTACAGGTTGAAGATGCGGATCTTCGTCTCTTTTGCCAAAATGTCAACTCCTACAATTTCTGCTTGTCCGGTGTGATTGACAGATACCGCGCTACTCGGTATGCAGTTACGGGTCAGTATCAGAACCCCTCCTTTGTGACTTTCTCTATCCAGACGGAAGACCTGGTATCCTCTGATTGAGAATTTGTGGTTGTTGTTGAGGTGCGTTTCTTTGTTACATGCCTCGTCAATGGTACTGATCAATGGTACTGATCAATGGTTCTGATCAATGGTACTGATCAATGGTACTGATCAATGGTACTGATCAATGGTACTGATCCACGCCGTCTCCTTCAACCTCATGAAAATGAGAGAACAAAGCACCATTTTCCGACTTCACACTCAACACATACAACTTAACAGTCACTTGATCAGAATCCAACCAGAACATACTCCAGAGTGCCGGATGTGCACACATCCCTATGAAACTGTTGAACATCATCATTTTGAATATTCGGCGCTTGCCGGTGATAGGAAAGAGCTTCTTCCTCCAAGTCCTGACAAGGAACACTTTAAATGGAACCAATTTACAGCTTACAAACACTTGCAGATACCACTATATGGCATTGGGCCAAAGGGGCCCATTGGCCGTTGGATCAATAACCAACCAACCCTGGGTTTGTTATTGACGTATCATTGTTATCATGAATCAGTTGTTGTACGTCCTTAATTTTAGTAAAGTATTATTTTATTTGCTTATGCACTTTGTTCACATTTCCTTGATCTTTCCAGGTGTTCAATTTACTTTCTTCTTCTTCTTCTTCTTCTGCGTACACAGTCAGACAGTAACCATTATTTTTTCGAAAAAAGCGGCGGTCATCCTGAGACTCTCGCCACTACCATAGAGCTTGTCTTGCAGTTCCACTGGCAATGGCCACATCTGCTCTCTCTGATCCCCGTATGTCGGGCAGTTCTGCAGCAGATGTTCAGTGGTCATTTTACCAGTACCGCACGGGCATTCGTCGGTACACCCTATCTTCAATTTGTTGAATAGGTGGTACCTCAGTCTATTGTGGCCAGTGCGAAGTCTGAAGACAACGACCTGCTCTCTTCGGTTCAACTGGTAATAGGCATCGTTTTTGGTGTAACCAGTATGTTCGGTTTCCCATTTGGTAATGTACCTGGCTTTGATAAGCCGTTTTGACTCTTCGTACGTCATACTGGTATCTGTTTGTGGTAGCCTTGCACCTTCTTTTGCCAGTCTGTCTGCCTCCTCGTTGCCTTGGATGTTGCAGTGTGACGGAACCCACTGTACCACTACCCTTTTTGGTTCGGACAGCTGGCACAGTTTGCAGAGTGCTGCTCTTAAGTCATTAAGCTCAGTGTTTTTCTGGCTTTTTAGCGCTGTGACTACGGCGAGAGCATCTGTCAGCAAGACTATGTGGCTCTCATTTTCACTGTGTGTTGCCATTTCTTCCACTGCCGCCCTCAGTGCCTCTGCCTCCGCTCTGAAATTGCTTGTGTACTTACCAGTAGCGAATGACAGTGTTATTTTTCTGCCATTTGGTAGGTTCAGGAATGCTCCTGCCCCTCCGTTCTGTGTAGTGTTTGTTACAGAACCGTCGGTGTATGCATGGGTCCAGTCCATGCTTGGGTAGCTTTTCGTTATGAAGCTTAGGGTAGTGTCTCTCCTTTCTTTTTCGGTCTGGCAGTTTTTGTTTGCAATACCTGGTACATTTTCTACCACCTCTGGAAATATATCCTGCCTCCAAGTAGGTTTTCGTACAGTAGTGATGGGTTTTGGTGTTGTTAGTGCGTTTATGGGATCTTCGTGCATCTTTGCTTTGGCTATTTCTGCAAAGTTTCTCCGCTTTAGTTTCCCAGTTCCCAAATTGTTTAGCCTCTGGTACATTGGATGGTCCGTCAGTCTTCGGAGTTTCTCTGACTGCAGCTGGGCTCTGCAGTCTCTTCTGTCGGTCATGGATTGCAGTTTTGTAATCTTTTCAAGTTCTACAATTGGCGTTGACTTCATGCCACCTGTTATAATTCTCATGGCTTGGTTTTGAAGTTTGTTAACTTTATCGAAGTTCGCCTTCGCTGCTGTTGTCCATGCCGCGATGCCATACTCGAGAACTGGTCTCACTCTTCCAGTGTACAGTTTCTTTAGTATGCCTTCGTCTGCTCCCCAGCTTGTGCCAGCAAGTTTCCTCATGATCGCCATTCTTTCTCTGGCTTTCATTCGGTTTCTCTCAATCTGACTTTTCCATGTCATGCGCCGATCAAATGTGACTCCCAGATAGGTTGGGTTGTCGTTTGGCTGCAGGATTTTGCCATTTAGGCTTAATTTGGTACTTTGGGGTTTTAATGAGAGCGAGAATATTGTGCACGTGGTTTTCTCCTTGTTTATTTTGACCAGCCATGAGTTCGCCCACTCTTCCAGCGATGTTAGGGCCGTTTGCATCCGATTTCTTGCTATGGTGAGATTCTTTTCAGAGGTCCACATAGCCAGATCGTCTGCAAACATTGAGCTATGGACTCTTCTTGGTATATTCTCTGTAATATCGTTTATATATACCAGGAAGAGTGTGGGTGACAGTACTCCCCCTTGGGGTACTCCCTGCTCGAGTGTCACCTTTTTGCTCATCTGCCCTTGTACTTGGACTCTGGCCGTTCTTTGTTTGAGGTAGTGGTTGATCCACTTGTACATCTTCCCACAAACATCACTTCTCCTTAGCTTGACTCTAAGTCCATCCTTCCAGACTTTGTCAAATGCCTTTTCCAGATCCACCCAAACAGCTACTGTGTGTTTCTGTGCCTGGTAGGCATCTTCTATCTCCTGGGCTATGAGGATGACCTGGTCCTCAGTGGATCTGTGCTGTCTAAAGCCGGCTTGCTGTGGAATTAGTATTCGTTTTTCTTCCAGATGCCACATCAGTCTGGTGTTTATCATCCGTTCCATCAGCTTGCCGACACAGCTCAGTAGGCTTATGGGCCTGTATCCATTCGGATCTGTTTTGTCCTTTCCTGTTTTTGGTACTGGTACCAGTATTGCATCTTTCCATGCCTGGGGTACAATACCCCTTTTCCAGCTTTGGTTCAGGACTGATAGTAGTTTCTTCTTCGCTGTTTGGCCCAGCCCCATCAGCATTTCGTTTGTTATCCCGTCTTTTCCGGGAGACTTCCTTTTCTTTAGTGTTCTCATAGCCTCTTCCATTTCGCGCATTGTTAGTTTGGCCATCATGTGCTCTTCAGGAGCCGTATTTATGTTTTCGTGACCCTTTAGCTCCTCGCTAATGTCTGTATGCTTATCTGCAGGGACCTCGATGTGGTTTGCTTTGGCATAGTGATCGACAAAGGCGTTTGCGGCTTTCTTACCTGTGATCAAGTTCTCGCCCTGCTTGATGGTAATTTGTTTATTTGACGGGGTTTCGTCATTCATGGCTCTGACTAGCTTCCATAGCTTGTTCCCTTCTTTGTCCAGGTTTAAACTTTCCGTTTTATTTTTCCAACTTTCTCTTGCTGTTTGCTTGAGAGTGTGTTTGTACTTCGCCGCGGCGGCTTTGAGGGCAATGTTTGCCTCCATGGATTTTTCTCGTTCTGCCATGTTCCTAGCATTTGTTACTGCATCTTCCACTTTCTGTAACTCATCATTCCAGTAGGGCTTATAGTTTTTCCTAGCTCCTCTTGGGATGGTTTCAGTGGCGGCTTGCATTATTGCCTTGCTTAGGCTCTCTACCATGGGCTTCATTTTGGTGTTTCGTGTGTTGATGGTTTCACACAGCCCATCTGTCAGGATTGCAAATCTGTCCCAGTCGGCTCGTTTGTAATTCCAACGTGGGAGCGGTTTTGTTTCCTGTGGGCCTACTTCCATGTCAATGGTTAGCCTGATCGGCTTGTGGTCGCTACCTGCCAGTTGGTTTAGCACCTGGCGGTCTATTTTATAGTGTATGTCCTGTGTGGAGAAGGCCAAATCTGGAGTCGAGGTGGTATGCCATGTTCTTGAATAGAAGCTAGGGCTATCCTCCGGCCTATTGATTAGGGAGAGATTTGCATCTATCTCCCAATCTTCCACTTCGTCACCTCTGCTGTCTGTGTCAGAGTATCCCCATCTCTCCGAGTGGCTGTTGAAATCTCCAACTACTATGCAGTTGGAGTCTCTGACCTCCATACTCGAGAGCGATAGGTCTCTGTTTGGTGGTCCGTACAGATTGAAAATGCGGAGTTTCGTCTCTTGAGCCATTATGTCAACTCCTACAATTTCTGCTTGTCCGGTGTGATTGACAGGTACCGCGCTACTCGGTATGCTGTTTCTGGTCAGTATCAGGACCCCTCCTTTGTGGCCTTCTCTATCTAGACGGAAAGTCTGGTATCCTCTGATTGAGAATTTATGGTTATTGTTGAGGTGCGTTTCCTGGATACATGCCACGTCAATCTTACCTTCATGCAGGTGGTGTGTTAGGGAAAGTTTTTTGTTAATGACTCCCTCCGCATTCCAATGTAATATTTTGAGGGTCTTGAGGTTTTGGCCAATAGACGTTTCCCCATAGCCATGTGCCTTGACTCCACGACACATGGGTGGGTGACCACCAGTAGTCAAGGGTGGGCCCCTTCGAGGCTTGGGGCCCGGCGCTATCGCTGCCTGGCGGGACTCCTCAGGATGAGCGCCATACGTTTTTCGAATAGGTTGTACTGCCATCATACTGTGATTTACGTTGCACTGTTTTGTTAGGCTTGCGGCCCCGTGCATCCGATTTCAACAGGCGTTTCTGTAGGGATGCCCTCCTTAGCCTTTGGCTGTCCCCAGCCTATCTGCAAGGCAGCAGTTGTTTACGATCAGAGTTTTCTCTCTTATGGAAGTTGTCTTACCAGACTATCGAGTCTTCACTACTCGTGTCTATAGGGTGCAATGATGATATGTGATGATATATGAGATGGACTGGTTTACCCGGAAGAGAGGCAGTCCAGTGTGTCTGTATCCCAGGATCGTCACGTCCTGCCAGAAACGTAGCATTTGCATGTGAGTGGGGTATCTCTTTTTCCCTTTATTTTCTTGGCTTCTATGCAGGGATGGTACGCCTAGCATTCCCCGCCACCTGGGGTGTTGACACAGTGGGGCAGGTGTGCAATGTCCGCTGGTCTGCATCTCTTCTGCGTCCAGCATGATAGTTATGGCTGATAACGTACAGAGGTAGATATCGTAGCCGGAGTGCATTTAGCCAGAGGACAAGCCTGGTAATGTCACAGAGATGTTGATCGCCTGGTGTGCGGACAACTCTCATGGTCAGTGGTTGAGTCTTGACAGTTCACAGTGTGGTGGCTGCTCTACTGTTTTCGACACCCCGACCAAGTTCTAAGTCTTTGGTTGGTGTTTTTCGCACCCCATCGCCGTATAGGGTGAGTATCAAGCAGTTGTCCGCCCGCTTTGATTTGCGGGCGGCAAGGACCTCTTTCTGTGGCTCTACCTGATAGGGCTGGGGCGCAAGCCCCAGGTCCCGAGCATGTAGGAGCCTCCCATTGCAGTGGTGCTGAGATTTCGGGCGGGATTGCGGCTTACAAGGGTTCGGCCGTAATCCCCCACATGGTAGCCTCGCGCCCTTTGCTTATCAGCCTGGTACGTGAACCAAAGTGTCTGCGGCTCCTCTCGATTTGAGCTGGTTTTCCGTAGCAACGCCCTGTCATTTGTAGGGTAAAACTGACCTGTCTTCAGATCTATTTCCAGCACCCGTTCACTATTTGGTCAGACGAATTTATTGAGGGCTTTTGTTTGTCAATGACCAGGTATTTGAAATCTGCGGTTTCTGCGGGGTTAAACACGATTTCCGTAGCGTTCTTTCATTTGAGTGTTTGAGAGCTGACTTGTCGTCCGTGAGTCTAATACCAGCGTACGTTCATTATTAGACCCAAACGGCAGTGCTCTCGATTTGTCAGTTGTTCTACAGTATTGGCGTGTTCAGTCAAATTAAGCCGCAGGTTCCACACCTGGTGGTGCCCTTCCGTCAATTCCCTTAGCGAGACAATCAAGTTTCTTAAAGGGTAGCCCCAAAAATTTTCGAGGGTCTAATTCCAGCACATGTTCTCTATTAGACCCCACGAAGGTGTACTTTTTGATAGTCATTCTGCAGTATTGGCGTGGTAAGTTAACTTAGGTCTCAGGCTCCACTCCTGATAGTGCTCTTCCGTCAATTCCTTTATCAAACACTAGATGCAGACAAAACCGAGCCACAGGGGACATAACCCCAGATTTCTGGGGGTCTAAGTCCAGCACCAGTTCCATATTAGACCCCAGAAGAGTGGTCTCGGCATGTCAATCATTTCAGTGTTAGCCGTGTTGAGTCAAATTAAGCCGCAGGCTCCACTCCTGGTGGTGCCCTTCCGTCAATTCCTTTAAGTTTCAGCTTTGCAACCATACTTCCCCCAGAACCCAAACACTTTGGTTTCCCGGAAGCTGCCCGCAGAGTCATCGAAGCAACTCCTGCGGATCGCTAGTCGGCATCGTTTATGGTCAGAACTACGACGATATCTGATCGTCTTCGCGCCTCTGACTTTCGTTCTTGATTAATGAAAACATTCTTGACAAATGCTTTCGCAGTAGCTCGTCTTGCGGCGATCCAAGAATTTCACCTCTAACGCCGCAATACGAATGCCCCCGTTTGTCCCTGTTAATCATTACCTCCAGTTCCGAAAACCAACAAAATAGAACCGAGGTCCTATTCCATTATTCCATGCACCATTATTCAGGCAGCCGAGGCCTGCTTTGAACACTCTAATTTTTTCAAAGTAAACGCGCCGGCCACCCAGGACGCTCAGCGAAGAGCACCCGTGGGAGAGAGCCGGCAGACGGTAGGGCAGGAGACAACGGGCAGTGAACCGGCGCGAGCCGGACCGCCCGCCTGCGCCTGAGATCCAACTACGAGCTTTTTAACTGCAACAACTTTAATATACGCTATTGGAGCTGGAATTACCGCGGCTGCTGGCACCAGACTTGCCCTCCAATAGATCCTCGTTAAAGGGTTTAAAGTGTACTCATTCCAATTACGGGGCCTCGAAAGAGTCCCGTATTGTTATTTTTCGTCACTACCTCCCCGTGCCGGGAGTGGGTAAGTTGCGCGCCTGCTGCCTTCCTTGGATGTGGTAGCCGTTTCTCATGCTCCCTCTCCGGAATCGAACCCTGATTCCCCGTTACCCGTTACAAACATGGTAGGCATGTCACGTACCATCGACATTTGATAGGGCAGACATTTGAAAGATGCGTCGCCGGCACATGAGGCCATGCGATCAGCACAAAGTTATCCAGAGTCACCAGTGGGGACGCCGCAACCCCGCGAGGGGAAACGACGATTGGTTTTGAACTAATAAAAGCGCTCTTTCCGCGAGGGTCGGAGCTTGGTAAGCATGTATTAGCTCTAGAATTGCCACAGTTATCCAAGTAGGATCGTGTCATCTAAGGAACCTCGACTGATTTAATGAGCCATTCGCGGTTTCACCGTGAGACAGTGTGAACTTAGACATGCATGGCTTAATCTTTGAGACAAGCATATGACTACTGGCAGGATCAACCAGATATCTGTCGGAGACGTACTGTGTACAGCCACACACCGGTCGGCGGAGGAAGGGTTACGTGTAAAAAAAAGCCTCGCTGGGACGACGGCCGCAGGGACCGACTGACGGGACGGACGGTTTGTTCCACCCGTCCCTCACTCCGTCGACCTAGGACCGCCTGACAGGGGCCTCTCACACGCACCAGACGACCGAGTGAGTCCATTTAAAGTTCGTACTGAATGTGGATTAACCAGAATGTAAGGTGCAAAACACTTAGTACTTCGTCTTAGGAAACACAATGAACGATGTAAACAAAATGTGTGACCTCGCACTGTACTTGTAATACTTGAAATACTTAGAATACTTCTATTCAAACATACATGTTTAGGCGATCAAAATGCTGAGCAGCGCATGCGCTGCAGTGGTCAGTGACTCGTAACTGACTACTAGTGTCAGGGTCAGTGACTCGTAACTGACTGCTAGCGTCAGGGTCAGTTACTCGTAGCTGACTGCTAGCGTCAGGGTCAGTGACTCGTAGCTGACTGCTATCGTCAGGGTCAGTGACTCGTAGCTCACTGCTAGCGTCAGGGTCAGTGACTAGTAGCTGACTACTAGTGTCAGGGTCAGTGACTCGTAGCTGACTACTAGTGTCAGGGTCAGTGACTCGTAGCTGACTACTAGTGTCAGGGTCAGTGTCTCGTAGCTGACTACTAGTGTAAGGGTCAGTGACTCATAGCTGACTACTAGTGTCAGGGTCAGTGACTCGTAGCTGACTGCAAGTGTCAGGGCCAGTGACTCGTAGCTGACTGCTAGTGTCAGATCTAGCGAACCAGAGCTGAGCAGCGCATACGCTGCAGTGGTCAGTAACTCGTCGCTGACTACTAGTGTCAGGGTCAGTGACTCGTAGCTGACTGCTAGTGTCAGGGTCAGTGACTCGTAGCTGACTACTAGTGTCAGTGACTCGTAGCTGACTAATACTATCAGGGTTAGTGACTCGTAGCTGACTGCAAGTGTCAGGGTCAGTGACTCGTAGCTGACTGCTAGCGTCAGGGCCAGCGAACCAGAGCTGACAACTACTATCAGGGTCAGTGACTCGTAGCTAACTACTAGTGTCCGTTACTCGTAGCTGACTGCTAGTGTCAGGGTCAGTGACTCGTAGCTGACTACTAGTGTCAGGGTCAGTGACTCGTAGCTGACTGCTATCGTCAGGGTCAGTTACTCGTAGCTGACTGCTATCGTCAGGGTCAGTGACTCGTAGCTGACTACAAGTGTCAGGGTCAGTGACTCGTAGCTGACTACTAGTGTCAGGGTCAGTGACCCGTAGCTGACTACTAGTGTTAGGGTCAGTGACTCGTAGCTGACTACTAGCGTTAGGGTCAGTCACTCGTAGCTGACTACTAGTGTCATGGCCATCGAACCAGAGCTGCCAAGACCCTTCTTCACCTCCACGCGGTGAATCTGGATAACAGGCTGCAGCAGGGCAGACTGGCTAAGGAGAAGGGATCGAAGTGGGAATGCTAACCCGGTACTCAAAAAATGCCGGCTGAAATCGGATGTGTTGCACCGAAAGGTGCAAATATCGCAGCCAAGCTGTAAACTGCGACACAACGCATTCCGTTCTCTGGATTTCATTCTGCTACTTAGGCCCGTGTCAGGGTTTGGTTGCGGGAGATTAAGAACGAACAAACGAAGCCAAGCCGAACATGCATTAGTGTAGATAGGTAACCGAAGGCTTGGGCTGTGTAGTAGGTTTTTTAGAACTTCCTGCAGCTTACTATATAATGCAATATGAATCTTATATTGTTTCTCTAGTTTTTCATTCTATGTTTTTGATTATACGATATATACGAAGTGGGTCACTAAATAGGATCACACGTCGATATTGAATAGCTGAACGACGTAGCTGATAGTTTCTAAAGGTGTCAAAAGGTAGGTGGCAGCAACATCTAGCTTTGTGATTACTGTAAGTAGCAGACGCTAGGTGGCAGCAACATCCAGCTTTGTGATTACTTATTTAGCAGACGCTAGGTGTCGCATGCACGTGCGTAGCCGAGATTAAATATGGCGTTCTTACTCACAGAGAGTACATAAAAAACAGCTGTTGGGTAGTGGGGTTTATTTTAGCTGGTGTGAAGGGCGAAAGAAAATGTACTTCAAATGATATTCATAAGGAAATGCTTTCTGTTACGGTGAGAAGTGTGTGTCAGGTAAAGCGGTGCCATAATTATCGGTAAGTTTTCTCAAGGACGCTTTACAAATGCCGATTGAAGCCCTACCTGGGCATCCTGTTAAGATTACAACAGAAGCATTTGTGTGAAAGGTAGGGGAGATAATTCGAGGGGAAATAATTGTAACGATAGACAGTGCGGCAACATAAATACTGTGTTCGCGTGGTTTAGTCTACAGCATAATGCATGATCGATTGAATTTCTGGAAAGTGCGCTCATCATGGGTACCCAGACTATGGCCGTTTGCGCCTTGACAAACGGTCAGTAAGCTGGTCTGTTGTAGAGATGGCGGTGGCAGCTTCTGTCCTAGAGGGACATCGACTTTCGTGGCTGATTTTACCGATTCTCGATTGACAGGGACGACAGCAGTGTAAACAGAAAAAGTTCGATTGGTGTGATGAAGACTCCTTTTTTTTTTTTTGGCGTCGCTGGTCTTCCATCTTTGTCGCCAGAACTAGCTCTGATGACTCGATGCCTGCTCTCAAGGTCGCTCTCCGTGTAGCTCTATACTCTACAATCTCGTCCCAGGTATTTGGACTGATCGTAAAATCGTTCATTGATCTTTTGCAAATGTTCTTGTATCTTAATTTAGACCATCATTGGGATCTGGTACCTGATATGAGTTCACACAGGAATAACTGCTTCGGAATGCGGGTATTTGACATTCGTTTCACGTGACCCAACCATCTCAGTCTCTTGTTGCTCAGAGTCGAGCAAAGGGAAGGTATCATGGCACGTTTCAGTATTTCCGAGTTGGTCACCTCATTATACTTCGAAGACATCGCATATGAAAACTGTTTAACCTCTTCTCGTGTCTTGAAACAGCTTTCATAAGCAGTTTTCATAGTACCCAGGCTATTGACTGGCGAACGCAAAGGAGAGATTTTTTTCTTGCACTGATTAAACACTGGAATAAATGCATTAATATTGGTGGGAATTATGTTAAGATATATGGGACAATGTTAGTGCACAATAAATGTTTTTCAAATTCGTATCTAATTTATGTTATTTTAATTGCCAGTTGTGACAAATTTACTGACTTGTATGATGATGGTATGACGGAGAACATGATCTAAAGACTGGGGTATTTTTGAGTGGGGCAGAATGAGAGCACGGCGCTCATCCATCTGTAGAACAAAATGTACGGTGATCACAGACGTCTGAGACAGACCACCATGTTTGGAGGGAAACGTACGGTAAACCCTTTTAAACAACCCGTTTAAAGGTGGTCATTTGGAACCTGTTCTGAAAATTTGACTCAGAATATGGATTGATCACATTTATTTCCATGTTTGATTTTCAATATTTGGTAAGCATAAATTGTATTCTGATGAAAGCTAATAAAGTTATTTCTTTGTAACGTGTGAGATAGTTTGTTCGGGTCATTTCGTATGTGAGCGACTTCTTCTTCTTCTATTTCTACGTCTTCTTCTTCTTCTTTTTCTACGTCTTCTTCTTCTTCTTTTTCTACTTATTCTTATTTCTTCTTATTCTTCTTTCTTCTTCTCCTTTACCTCCTACCACACCTCCTCCTCATCTTCTTCTTTTTCTCTAACTCCTCCTCCTCCCCCTTTTTCTTCTCCTCCTCAGCCTTCTCCACCGACTTATTATTTTCCAGCATTTCGATATAATGTCATCTGTCCCCATGTTAACAGACTAGCACCGAGATATAATGTCATATGTCCCAATGTTAACAGACTAGCACCGAGATATAATGTCATCTGTCCCCATGTTAACAGACCAGCACCAACATATAATGTCATATGTCCCCATGTTAACAGACCAGCACTTAGATATAATGTCATATGTCCTCATGTTAACGGACCAGCACCAAGTATATAATGTCATATGTCCCCAAATTAACAGACCAGCACCGAGATATAACGTCATCTGTCCCCATGTTAACGGACTAGCACCGAGATATAATATCCCCTGTCCCCATGTTAACAGACCAGCACCAAGATATAATATCACCTGTTCCCATGTTAACGGACCAGCACCGAGATATAATATCATATGTCCCCATGTTAACAGACCAGCACTGAGATATGGCATATGTCCCCATATTAACAAGCCAGCACTGAGATATAATTTCATCTGTCCCCATGTTAACAGACCAGCACAAAGATATAATGTCATCTTTCCCCATGTTAACAGACCAGCACCAAGATAAAATCTCATCTGTACCCATGTTAACAGACCAGCACCAGGATATAATGTCATATGTCCCCATGTTAACAGACCAGCACAGAGATATAATGACATACCTATAAACTTTCTTTGCACATATTCATAGACTGACACCAATCTTTGTTCTGCGGTTTCTTTGTATCAACATTTCAACAGATATAGACTGATTAAGAATTTTACTGTTCTAAGCGATTATGATGTGGGCTAGTGGTTAATTGACACTGCTTACAACCCAAAGGTGCTGGGTTCGATACCCATCACAGCACCACCCGTTACCCTTAGGAAGCAAATCCTTAGAAAATGCAGGTGAAAGCAGACACTAAAATAAAATGCATGTTTACAGACTGGTGAATTAATACAAGTGTATACATTAATTTAGTTGTTTTTTTTCTAATCACAAACTGGCCCCTATGGTAAACTGAGCCACAGAAATTGGGTACCAGAAACATCTGGGAAGTAAAGGCGGCTGGGGTGATGCTGATGACATCATCCACTATGGAAAAGTCATATCGAGAGAAACCGAATGAGAGCCAGCATGAGAGGGAGCATGAGAAACGGCTACCACATCCAAGGAAGGCAGCAGGCGCGCAACTTACCCACTCCCGGCACGGGGAGGTAGTGACGAAAAATAACAATACGGGACTCTTTCGAGGCCCCGTAATTGGAATGAGTACACTTTAAACCCTTTAACGAGGATCTATTGGAGGGCAAGTCTGGTGCCAGCAGCCGCGGTAATTCCAGCTCCAATAGCGTATATTAAAGTTGTTGCAGTTAAAAAGCTCGTAGTTGGATCTCAGGCGCAGGCGGGCGGTCCGGCTCGCGCCGGTTCACTGCCCGTTGTCTCCTGCCCTACCGTCTGCCGGCTCTCTCCCACGGGTGCTCTTCGCTTCCGGGAAACCAAAGTGTTTGGGTTCCGGGGGAAGTATGGTTGCAAAGCTGAAACTTAAAGGAATTGACGGAAGGGCACCACCAGGAGTGGAGCCTGCGGCTTAATTTGACTCAACACGGCCAACACTGAAATGATTGACATGCCGAGACCACTCATCTGGAGTCTAATATGGAACTGGTGCTGGATTTAGACCCCCAGAAATCTGGGGTTATGTCCCCTGTGGCTCGGTTTTGTCTGCATCCAGTGTTTGATAAAGGAATTGACGGAAGAGCACTATCAGGAGTGGAGCCTGAGACCTAAGTTAACTTACCACGCCAATACTGCAGAATGACTATCAAAAAGTACACCTTAGTGGGGTCTAATAGAGAACATGTGCTGGAATTAGACCCTCGAAAATCTTTGGGCTACCCTTTAAGAAACTTGATTATCTCGCTAAGGGAATTGACGGAAGGGCACCACCAGGTGTGGAACCTGCGGTTTAATTTGACTGAACACGCCAATACTGTAGAACAACTGACAAATTGAGAGCACTGCCGTTTGGGTCTAATAATGAACGTACGCTGGTATTAGACTCACGGACGACAAGTCAGCTCAAATAAAAGAACGCTACGGAAATCGTGTTTAACTCCGCAGATTTCAAATACCTGGTCATTGACAAACAAAAGCCCTCAATAAATTCGTCTGACCAAATAGTGAACGGGTGCTGGAAATAGATCTGAAGACAGGTCAGTTTTACCCTACAAATGACAGGGCGTTGCTACGGAAAACCAGCTCAAATCGAGAGTAGCCGCAGACACTTTGGTGCACGTACCAGGCTGATAAGCCAAGGGCGCGAGGCTACCATGTGGGGGATTACGGCAGAACCCTTGAAAGCCGCAATCCCGCCCAAAATCTCAGCACCACTGCAATGGGAGGCTCCTACATGCTCGGGACCTGGGGCTTGCGCCCCAGCCCTATCAGGTAGAGCCACAGTAAGAGGTCCTTGCCGCCCGCAAATCAAAGCGGGCGGAAAACTGCTTGATACTCACCCTATACGGCGATGGGGTGCGAAAAACACCAACCAAAGACTTAGAACCTGGTCGGGGTGTCGAAAACAGTAGAGCAGCCACCACACTGTGAACTGTCAAGACTCAACCACTGACCATGAGAGTTGTCCGCACACCAGGCGATCAACATCTCTGTGACATTACCAGGCTTGTCCTCTGGCTAAATGCACTCCGGTTACGATATCTACCTCTGTACGTTATCAGCCATAACTATCATGCTGGACGCAGAAGAGATGCAGACCAGCGGACATTGCACACCTGCCCCACTGTGTCAACACCCCAGGTGGCGGGGAATGCTAGGCGTACCATCCCTGCATAGAAGCCAAGAAAATAAAGGGACAAAGAGATACCCCACTCACATGCAAATGCTACGTTTCTGGCAGGACGTGACGATCCTGGGATACAGACACACTGGACTGCCTCTCTTCCGGGTAAACCAGTCCATCTCATATATCACATACCATCATTGCACCCTATAGACACGAGTAGTGAAGACTCGATAGTCTGGTAAGACAACTTCCATAGGAGAGAAAACTCTGATCGTAAACAACTGCTGCCTTGCAGATAGGCTGGGGACAGCCAAAGGCTAAGGAGGGCATCCCTACAGAAACGCCTGTTGAAATCGGATGCACGGGGCCGCAAGCCTAACAAAACACTGCAACGTAAATCACAGTATGATGGCAGCACAACCTATTCGAAAAACGTATGGCGCTCATCCTGAGGAGACCCGCCAGGCAGCGATAGCGCCGGGCCCCATGCCTCGAAGGGGCCCACCCTTGACTACTGGTGGTCACCCACCCATGTGTCGTGGAGTCAAGGCACATGGCTATGGGGAAACGACTATTGGCCAAAACCTCAAGACCCTCAGAATATTACAGTGGAATGCGGAGGGAGTCATTAACAAAAAACTTTCCCTAACACATCACCTGCATGAAGGTAAGATTGACGTGGCATGTATCCAGGAAACGCACCTCAACAAAAACCATAAATTCTCAATCAGAGGATACCAGACTTTCCGTCTAGATAGAGAAGGCCACAAAGGAGGGGTCCTGATACTGACCAGAAACAGCATACCGAGTAGCGCGGTACCTGTCAATCACACCGGACAAGCAGAAATTGTAGGAGTTGACATAATGGCCCAAGAGACGAAGCTCCGCATTTTCAATCTGTACGGACCACCAAACAGAGACCTATCGCTCTCGAGTATGGAGGTCAGAGACTCCAACTGCATAGTGGTTGGAGATTTCAACAGCCACTCGGAGAGATGGGGATACTCTGACACAGACAGCAGAGGTGACGAAGTGGAAGATTGGGAGATAGATGCAAATCTCTCCCTAATCAATAGGCCGGAGGATAGCCCTAGCTTCTATTCAAGAACATGGCATACCACCTCGACTCCAGATTTGGCCTTCTCCACACAGGACATACACTATAAAATAGACCGCCAGGTGCTAAACCAACTGGCAGGTAGCGACCACAGGCCGATCAGGCTAACCATTGACATGGAAGTAGGCCCACAGGAAACAAAACCGCTCCCACGTTGGAATTACAAACGAGCCGACTGGGACAGATTTGCAATCCTGACAGATGGGCTGTGTGAAACCATCAACACACGAAACACCAAAATGAAGCCCATGGTAGAGAGCCTAAGCAAGGCAATAATGCAAGCCGCCACTGAAACCATCCCAAGAGGAGCTAGGAAAAACTATAAGCCCTACTGGAATGATGAGTTACAGAAAGTGGAAGATGCAGTAACAAATGCGAGGAACATGGCAGAACGAGAAAAATCCGTGGAGGCAAACATCGCCCTCAAAGCCGCCGCGGCGAAGTACAAACACACTCTCAAGCAAACAGCAAGAGAAAGTTGGAAAAATAAAACGGAAAGTTTAAACCTGGACAAAGAAGGGAACAAGCTATGGAAGCTAGTCAGAGCCATGAACGACGAAACCCCGTCAAATAAACAAATTACTATCAAGCAAGGCGAGAACTTGATCACAGGTAAGAAAGCCGCAAACGCCTTTGTCGATCACTATGCCAGAGCAAACCACATCGAGGTCCATGCAGATAAGCATACAGACATTAGCGAAGAGCTAAGGGGGCACGAAAACATAAATACGGCTCATGAAGAGCACATGATGGCCAAACTAACAATGCGCGAAATGGAAGAGGCTATGAGAACACTAAAGAGAAGGAAATCTCCCGGAAAAGACGGGATAACAAACGAAATGCTGATAGGGCTGGGCCAAACAGCGAAGGAAAAACTACTATCAGTCCTGAACCAAAGCTGGAAAAGGGGTATTGTACCCCAGGCATGGAAAGATGCAATACTGGTACCAGTACCAAAAACAGGAAAGGACAAAACAGATCCGAATGGATACAGGCCCATAAGCCTACTGAGCTGTGTCGGCAAGCTGATGGAACGGATGATAAACACCAGACTGATGTGGCATCTGGAAGAAAAACGAATACTAATTCCACAGCAAGCCGGCTTTAGACAGCACAGATCCACTGAGGACCAGGTCATCCTCATAGCCCAGGAGATAGAAGATGCCTACCAGGCACAGAAACACACAGTAGCTGTTTGGGTGGATCTGGAAAAGGCATTTGACAAAGTCTGGAAGGATGGACTCAGAGTCAAGCTAAGAAGAAGTGATGTTTGTGGGAAGATGTACAAGTGGATCAACCACTACCTCAAACAAAGAACGGCCAGAGTCCAAGTACAAGGGCAGATGAGCAAAAAGGTGACACTCGAGCAGGGAGTACCCCAAGGGGGAGTACTGTCACCCACACTCTTCCTGGTATATATAAACGATATTACAGAGAATATACCAAGAAGAGTCCATAGCTCAATGTTTGCAGACGATCTGGCTATGTGGACCTCTGAAAAGAATCTCACCATAGCAAGAAATCGGATGCAAACGGCCCTAACATCGCTGGAAGAGTGGGCGAACTCATGGCTGGTCAAAATAAACGAGGAGAAAACCACGTGCACAATATTCTCGCTCTCATTAAAACCCCAAAGTACCAAATTAAGCCTAAATGGCAAAATCCTGCAGCCAAACGACAACCCAACCTATCTGGGAGTCACATTTGATCGGCGCATGACATGGAAAAGTCAGATTGAGAGAAACCGAATGAAAGCCAGAGAAAGAATGGCGATCATGAGGAAACTTGCTGGCACAAGCTGGGGAGCAGACGAAGGCATACTAAAGAAACTGTACACTGGAAGAGTGAGACCAGTTCTCGAGTATGGCATCGCGGCATGGACAACAGCAGCGAAGGCGAACTTCGATAAAGTTAACAAACTTCAAAACCAAGCCATGAGAATCATAACTGGTGGCATGAAGTCAACGCCAATTGTAGAACTTGAAAAGATTACAAAACTGCAATCCATGACCGACAGAAGAGACTGCAGAGCCCAGCTGCAGTCAGAGAAACTCCGAAGACTGACGGACCATCCAATGTACCAGAGGCTAAACAATTTGGGAACTGGGAAACTAAAGCGGAGAAACTTTGCAGAAATAGCCAAAGCAAAGATGCACGAAGATCCCATAAACGCACTAACAACACCAAAACCCATCACTACTGTACGAAAACCTACTTGGAGGCAGGATATATTTCCAGAGGTGGTAGAAAATATACCAGGTATTGCAAACAAAAACTGCCAGACCGAAAAAGAAAGGAGAGACACTACCTTAAGCTTCATAACGAAAAGCTACCCAAGCATGGACTGGACCCATGCATACACCGACGGTTCTGTAACAAACACTACACAGAACGGAGGGGCAGGAGCATTCCTGAACCTACCAAATGGCAGAAAAATAACACTGTCATTCGCTACTGGTAAGTACACGAGCAATTTCAGAGCAGAGGCACTGAGGGCGGCAGTGGAAGAAATGGTAACACACAGTGAAAATGAGAGCCATATAGTCCTGCTGACAGATGCTCTCGAAGTAGTCACAGCGCTAAAAAGCCAGAAAAACACTGAGCTTAATGACTTAAGAGCAGCACTCTGCAAACTGTGCCAACAGTCCGCACCAAAAAGGGTAGTGGTACAGTGGGTTCCGTCACACTGCAACATCCAAGGCAACGAGGAGGCAGACAGACTGGCAAAAGAAGGTGCAAGGCTACCACAAATAGATACCAGTATGACGTACGAAGAGTCAAAACGGCTTATCAAAGCCAGGTACATGTCCAAATGGGAAACCGAACATACTGGTTACACCAAAAACGATGCCTATTACCAGTTGAACCGAAGAGAGCAGGTCGTTGTCTTCAGACTTCGCACTGGCCACAACAGACTGAGGTACCACCTCTTCAACAAATTGAAGATAGGGTGTACCGACGAATGCCCGTGCGGTACTGGTAAAATGACCACTGAACATCTGCTGCAGAACTGCCCGACATACGAGGATCAGAGAGAGCAGATGTGGCCATTGCCAGTGGAACTGCAAGACAAGCTCTATGGTAGTGGCGAGAGTCTCAGGATGACCGCCGCTTTTTTCGAGAAAATAATGGTTACTGTCTGACTGTGTACGCAGAAGAAGAAGAAGAAGAAGAATGAGAGCCAGAGAAAGAATGGCAATCATGAGGAAACTTAAAGGCACAAGCTGGGGAGCAGACGAAGGCATACTAAAGAAACTGTACACTGGAAGAGTGAGACCAGTTCTCGAGTATGGCATTGCGGCATGGACAACAGCTGCAAAGGCGAACTTCGATAAAGTTAGCAAACTTCAAAACCAAGCCATGAGAGTTATCAAAATTTAAAAATGGGTATGGTCAGATACCGCACCGAGACGAGAACCCAAACAAAACCTACGTTACGACCAATAGGCCTTCATCAGGGACAACAACACTGAACTAACCATAGTATCTTAACAGTCACCATGTTAACAGATTCACACCGAACTTTAAGGTCCTACATAGTACCTTACTGTCAACATGACAAAAGATGTAAGCCAACACCAAGCTTTAAGGTCCTATATAGTATCTTAGTATCAGCGTGACAAAAGATGTAAGCCAACCCCCAGCTTTAGGGTCCTAATAGTATCAGTATCAGCGTGGCAAAAGATGTAAGCCAAAACCGAGCTTTAAGGTCCTATATAGTATCTTCCTACTCACATGCTAACAGACCAAAGGTGAGCTCTACTGTCCTGCATATCATATTACTACCCACAAATTTAACAAACAAATATCAGTATTATCTTACTACTGTCATAGAGACATCAAAACATCAGCAGAAATCATTAAATACACCAATGGAGAAAAGACCCAATTCTACAGGAATACTTATTTTGTAGCGAAGTGAGATGTCAGATGTAGTCAGAGAGTGCGGAGCTGAGGCAATAGTTGCTGTGCAGCAACTTTGATCTGGTGAAGACTAAAGACATCACCATGACAACTGGTCTGTAGATATAACATGACCAAAGGATCCTGAAAGCAAAGAAGAAAGAATACTTTTAACATGTTAGTGGATCAAAATTGAACGTTAATGTCCTTCATATGATCAGTTAAACCACATGTCAACAGCCCAGCACTAAGTTTTAATCTACTACATAGTATTTTACTATCCACATGTTAGCAGACTGACACCAAGTTTTAATCTACTACATAGTATTTTACTATCCACAAGTTAGCAGACTGGCACAAAGTTTTAATCTACTACATAGTATTTTACTATCCACAAAATTAGCAAACTCCAAAACCAAGTCATGAGAGTTATAACAGGAGGCATGAAGTCAACGCCAATTGTAGAGCTGGAAAAGATTACAAATCTCCAATCCATGACCGACAGAAGAGACTGCAAAGTCCAGCAGCAAGCAGAAAATCTCAGAAGAGACTGACCATCCAATGCATAAGAGACTAAATAATTTTGGAAATGGGAAACTAAAGCGGAGAAACTTTGCAGAAATAGCCAAAGCTAAGATGAACGAAGACCCTATGAACGCATTAACAACACTAAAGCCCATCCCTACTGTACGCAAACCTACCTGGAGGCAGCATATATTTGCAGAGATGGTTGAAAATATACCAGGTATTGGAAAAAAGAACAGCCAGACTGAAAAAGAAAGAAGAGACATAACCCTGAGGTACATAAAGAAAAACTACCCAAGCATGGACTGGACTCATGCATACACTGACGGTTCTGTAACAAACACAACACAGAACGGAGCGGCAGGGGTATTCATGAGCCTACCAAATGGTGGGAAAACAACACTATCAGTGGCAACTGGAAAATACTCAAGCAATTTCAGAGCGGAGGCAAAGGCACTGAGGGCTGCAGTAGAAGAAATGAAGTCATGCAAAAGAAATGAAAGCCATATAGTCCTGCTTACATATGGCCTGGCCGTAGTCACAGCACTAAAAAGCCAGAAAAATACTGAACTTAATGATTTAAGAGCGGTACTCTGTCAACTATGCCAGCAGTCCGTACCAAAAAGAGTAGTGGTACAGTGGGTTCCATCCCACTGTAACATCCAAGGCAACGAGGAGGTAGACAGACTGGCAAAAGAAGGTGCAAGACTAACACAACCAGATACTAGTGTGACATAGAGTCAAAAAGGCTTATTAGAGCTAGATACATGACCAAATGGGAAACAGAACATACTGGCGACACAAAAAACGATGCCTATTACCAGTTGAATAGAAGAGAGCAAGTCGTGGTCTTCAGACTTCGCACTGGCCACAATAGACTGAGGTACCATTTATTCAATAAATTGAAGATAGGTGGCACTGACGAATGCTCGTGCGGTACTGGGAAAATGACCGCTGAACATCTGCTGCAAAACTGCCCGACATACGAGGATCAGAGAAAGCAGATGTGGCCATTACCAGTGGTAACACTAGACAAGCTCTATGCAGTGTCGACAGCCTCAAGATGACCGCTGCTTTTTTCGAAAAAAATAAAGGTTGAATTCTGACAGCGTACGAAGAAGAAGACACACAAAATATACTCGTAACAATACTGGCAGAGTTCAGATACTTAGTATGGACCTGTCGGTGTAGAGCTCTCTACCACGGCCACACCTTTAACCCAGGCAGTTTTCTATCTTTGTTTATGGGAATGAGTAGGTTCTTTGCCCAGATGTTTCACGATCTGTGAATATTCTGGGCAAGACCTACGGACTGCCTGGGAGCAAATGATAGATATATATGGATTTCTGTACGAGTGAGTGTGAACGAGAATGTATTGTGCGTGTAAATGAACACACGGGTACTAGGATGAACATATTTTTGTAAATAGTATGTATGCTTGTACATGTGGACAAATGTGTATGCATGAGTTCCTATGTGTGCGGGAGAGTCGGTAATGTATGGAAATTTGTATGCAGGCGTATTCTGAGGCGATGGATGGATGAAGATACATGTTTTAGACAGAAGTGCCTCCGTGTTGCCAGGGACTGTGGTGTTTGTGTGGATGTGTGTGTGTGTGTGTGTGTGTGTGTGTGTACGTGTGTGTGGGTGTATGTCTGTGTGTATATTTTTGTAAATAACATGTAGAAATATATTTAGATATGCAGTTCGTTAATTTTTTGCTCTGGTTGCATTTTGTACAAAATTTCATTGCAAGATAATGACACATGTAAATGCAAAATGCGCTATTGAAGCGGAAAATAAAAACCTTAAAATCTTATATTGCGTATGTGCTACTTCACAAATGGTTCAGCGTTGGATATAATGAGTATATGTAAGCAAAGGTATGTGAACTTTTTTGTTATAAATTTCTCAAAGATTGTTAATCTCACTGTGGATATCCAAACTTTAAAATTTACTTTTTCGAGAACAGCACACCCATTACTATCATTATAATAACACCAGTGATATAGAATCGTGCATGTTCACAGCTGGCTGAATAAATGTCAATGTAATATTCATAACATGTCATTTGAAATGCGTAAAAATCAAACTGAATCTTATTCCAGTGTGTGAATTTTCATTGTTAATTTTTTAGTTCACAAAATGCATAAGTTGGCATATTCAAGAATGTAAACAAACAGCTGCTAAAGTACACATTCATGCTGTCCTGTGTATTGATCAAATTGCATGTTGTATACATTTGGTATATTCAAATAATGACACCATTAACAGACACAAAAAGGCAAAGGCCTGGTAGTAATACATGCCTTATTATATCAGACATATATTTGCACATATGGTCGGCACTACGTCTTGTGCCGAATACATTTCCAGGCAGAAAATAAATTGGTTTGGTCATCTCATGATAATGCACCCTCATCATCTTCCACTGGTGGCTTACAATGCTAGTAGATCTGGCTACAGGGTAAGGGGGTGGCCAAGAGGTAGGTGGATAGATGACATTAAAGTGATTGTGCAACGACAAGGGCTCACATTGACCGACGCAACGCACTTGGCGCAGGATAGACGACTTAAGCGCCCCACGGCGCTAAACTCGGCAGAAGTGGAAAGAAAACTAACTAACTAATTTGCACATACACATATTTATGTGTGTGTGTGTAAGCTCTACATTATATACACATTTTAATAAACATTATAATACATTTTACATACTGTTCCTGGTGGTTCTTTAAAAAATGCAGCTTTAGAATTGCTTGCAGAACCACTTTGTTTGGTTTTGTTGTTGATGCAACAATTTAGCTACTTCAAACTCAGAAGGAGGTTGGTTTATTTTTAAATGTTGGAATGTCTGAACCTAAGGCTTTGAGAGTCTACAATGCTATTGAGGTTAACATGTTCACAGCAAGATAATATGTAGGAACTTAAAGACTGGTGTTGATGTGTTAACTTGTGGATAGTAAGATAATATGTAGGAACTTAAAGACTGGTGTTGATGTGTTAACTTGTGGACAGTAAGATAATATGTAGGAACTTAAAGACTGGTGTTGATGTGTTAACTTGTGGATAGTAAGATACTACGTAGAAACTTAAAGACTGGTGTTGATGTGTTAACTTGTGGATAGTAAGATACTATGTAGTAGATTAAAACTTGGTGTCAGTCTATTAACTTGTGGATAGTAAAATACTATGTAGTAGATTAAAACTTGGTGTCAGTCTGCTATCATGTGGATAGTAAAATAAAATGTAGTAGATTAAAACTTAGTGCTGGGCTGTTGACATGTGGTTAAAGTGATCAAATGAAGGACATTAACGCTCAATTTTGGTCCACTAACATGTTAAAAGTATTCTTTCTTCTTCGCTTTCAGGATCCTTTGGTCATGTTATATCTACAGACCAGTTGTCATGATGATGTCTTTAGTCTTCACCAGATCAGAGTTGCTGCACAGCAACTATTGCCTCAGCTCCGCACTCTCTGACTACATCTGACATCTCACTTCGCTACAAAATCAGTATTCCTGTAGAATTGGGTCTTTTCTCCATTGGTGAATTTAATGATTTCTGCTGATGTTTTGATGTCTCTATGTCAGTAGTAAGATAATACTGATATTTGTTTGTTAAATTTGTGGGCAGTAACATGAAATGCAGGACAGTAGAGCTCACCTTTGGTCTGTTAGCATGTGAGTAGGAAGATACTATAAAGGACCTTAAAGCTCGGTTTTGGCTTACATCTTTTGCCACGCTGATACTGATACTATTGGGACCTTAAAGCTGGGGGTTGGCTTACATCTTTTGTCACGCTGATACTAAGATACTATATAGGACCTTAAAGCTTGGTGTTGGCTTACATCTTTTGTCATGCTGACAGTAAGGTACTATGTAGGACCTTAAAGTTCGGTGTGAATCTGTTAACATGGTGACTGTTAAGATACTATGGGGACACTAATGTTCATGATTGGCCTTAACTTAACTTCATTATACTGGTTTAGAAGGCTCTGCAGAGTATGTATACAACCAGTTTATTGCTATTTGTGAATTTATTAACTGACTCTACTTCTTCTACATCCTGCGGCAATGCATTTCAAGAACTCACCACTCTCTCACTACAACAATTTTTCCTAATATCTAATATGGACCTGTCTTTAAACAATTTGTAGCTGTGCCCTCTTGTTCTTGTAGCCGGCCATGTTTTATTTTAGTGTCTGCTTTTACCTGCATTTTCTAAGGATTTGCTTCCTTAGGGTAACGGCCGGTGCTGTGATGGGTATCGAACCCAGCACCTTTGGGTTGTAAGCCGTGTCAATTAACCACTAGCCCACACCATAATCGCTTAGGACAGTAAAATTCTTCATCAGTCTATATCTGTTGAAATTGTTGATACAAAGAAGCCACAGAACAAAGATTCGTGTCAGTCTATGAATATGTGCAAAGAAAGTTTATAGGTATGTCATTATATCTCTGTGCTGGTCTGTTAACATGGGGACATATGACATTATATCCTGGTGCTGGTCTGTTAACATGGGGACAGATGAGATTATATCTTGATGCTGGTCTTTTAACATGGGGACAGATGACATTATATTTTGGTGCTGGTCTGTTAACCTTGGAACAGATGACATTATATCTTTGTGCTGGTCTGTTAACACGGGGACAGATGACATTATATCTTTGTGCTGGTCTGTTAACATGGGGACAGATGACATTATATCTCAGTGCTGGTTTGTTAATATGGGGACATATGCCATATCGCAGTGCTGGTCTGTTAACATGGGGACATATGATATTATATCTCAGTGCTGGTCCGTTAACATGGGGACAGGTGATATTATATCTCGGTGCTAGTCCGTTAACATGGGGACAGATGACGTTATATCTCGGTGCTGGTCTGTTAATTTGGGGACATATGACATTATATCTTGGTGCTGGTCTGTTAACATGGGGACAGATGGCATATCTCCGTGCTGGTCTGTTAACATGGTGATAGATGACGTTATATCTCAATGCTCTTCTGTTAACATGGGGACAGATGACATTGTATCTCGGTGCTGGTCTGTTAACATAGGGACATATGACATTATATACTTGGTGCTGGTCCGTTAACATGAGCACATATGACATTATATCTCTGTGCTAGTCTGTTAACATTGGTACATTTGACATTATATCTCGGTGCTAGTCTGTTAACATTGGGACATATGACATTATATCTCGGTGCTAGTCTGTTAACATGGGGACAGATGACATTATATCTCGGTGCTAGTCTGTTAACATGGGGACAGATGACATTATATCGAAGTGCTGGAAAATAAAAAGTCGGTGGAGAAGGCTGAGGAGGAAAAGAAAAAGGTGGAGGAGGAGGAGAGTTAGAGAAAAAGAAGAAGATGAGGAGGAGGTGTGGTAGGAGGTGAAGGAGAAGAAGAAAGAAGAATAAGAAGAAAGAAGAAGAGGTAGAAAAAAAAGAAGAAGTAGAAAAAGAAGAAGAAGTAGAAAAAGAAGAAAAAGAAGACGTAGAAAAAGAAGAAGAAGAAGACGTAGAAGTAGAAGAAGAAGAAGTCGCTCACATACGAAATGACCCGAACAAACCATCTCACACGTTACAAAGAAATAACTTTATTAGCTTTCATCAGAACACAATTTATGCTTACCAAATATTGAAAATCAAACATGGAAATAAATGTGATCAATCCATATTCTGAGTCAAATTTTCAGAACATGTTCCAAATGACCACATTTGAACGGGTTGTTTAAAAGGGTTTACCGTACGTCTTCCTCCAAACATGGTGGTCTGTCTCAGACGTCTGTGATCACCGTACATTTTGTTCTACAGATGGATAAGCGCCGTGCTCTCATTCTGCCCCACTCAAAAATACCCCAGTCTTTAGAACATGTTCTCCGTCATACCATCATCATACAAGTCAGTAAATTGGTCACCATTGGCAATTAAAAGAACATAAATTAGATACGAATTTGAAAAACATTTATTGTACACTAACATTGTCCCATATATCTTAACATAATTCCCACCAATATTAATGCATTTATTCCAGTGTTTAATCAGTGCAAGAAAAAAATGTCTCATTTGCGTTCGCCAGTCAATAGCCTGGGTACTATGAAAACTGCTTATGAAAGCTGTTTCAAGACACGAGAAGAAGTTAAACAGTTTTCATATGCGATGTCTTCGAAGTATAATGAGCATAAAATGGCAGTGCAAGGTGACCAACTCGGAAATACTGAAACGTGCCATAATACCTTCCCTTTGCTCGACTCTGAGCAACAAGAGACTGAGATAGTTGGGTCACGTGAAACGAATGTCAAATACCCGCATTCCGAAACAGTTATTCCTGTGTGAACTCATATCAGGTACTAGATCCAAATGATGGTCTAAATTAAGATACAAGAACATTTGCAAAAGATCAATTAACGATTTTACGATCAATCCAAATAGCTGGGACGAGATTGTAGAGTATAGAGCTACACGGAGAGCGACCTTGAGAGCAGGCATCGAGTAATCAGAGCTAGTTCTGGCGACAAAGATGGAAGACCAGCGACGCAAAAAAAAAAAAGGAGTCTTCATCACACCAATCGAACTTTTTCTGTTTACACTGCTGTCGTCCCTGTCAATCGAGAATCGGTAAAATCAGCCACGAAAGTCGATGTCCCTCTAGGACAGAAGCTGCCACCGCCATCTCTACAACAGACCAGCTTACTGACCGTTTGTCAAGGCGCAAACGGCCATAGTCTGGGTACCCATGATGAGCGCACTTTCCAGAAATTCAATCGATCATGCATTATGCTGTAGACTAAACCACGCGAACACAGTATTTATGTTGCCGCACTGTCTATCGTTACAATTATTTCCCCTCGAATTATCTCCCCTACCCTTCACACAAATGCTTCAGTTGTAATCTTAACAGGATGCCCAGGTAGGGCTTCAATCGGCATTTGTAAAGCGTCCTTGAGAAAACTTACCGATAATTATGGCACCGCTTTACCTGACACACACTTCTCACCGTAACAGAAAGCATTTCCTTATGAATATCATTTGAAGTACATTTTCTTTCGCCCTTCACACCAGCTTAAATAAACCCCACTACCCAACAGCTGTTTTTTATGTACTCTCTGTGAGTAAGAACGCCATATTTAATCTCGGCTACGCACGTGCATGCGACACCTAGCGTCTGCTAAATAAGTAATCACAAAGCTGGATGTTGCTGCTACCTAGCGTCTGCTACTTACAGTAATCACAAAGCTAGATGTTGCTGCTACCTTTTGACACCTTTAGAAACTATCAGCTACGTCGTTCAGCTATTCAATATCGACGTGTGATCTTACTTACTTCGTATATATCGTATAATCAAAAACATAGAATGAAAAACTAGAGAAACAATATACGATTCATATTGTATTATAAAGTAAGCTGCAGGAAGTTCTAAAAAACCTACTACACAGCCCAAGCCTTCGGTTACCTAGCTACACTAATGCATGTTCGGCTTGGCTTCGTTCGTTCCTTCTCAATCTCCCGCTACCAAACCCTGACACGGGCCTAAGTAGCAGAATAAAGTCAAGAGAACGGAATGCGTTGTGTCGCAGTTTACAGCTTGGCTGCGATATTTGCATCTTTCGGTGCAACACATCCGATTTCAGCAGGCATTTTTTGAGTACCGGGTTAGCATTCCCACTTCGATCCCTTCTCCTTAGCCAGTCTGCCCTGCTGCGGCCTGTTATCCAGGATCACCGCGTGGAGGTGAAGAAGGGTCTCGGCAGCTCTGGTTCGATGGCCCTGACACTAGTAGTCAGCTACGAGTCACTGACCCTGACGCCAGGAGTCAGCTACGAGTCACTGACCCTAACACTAGTAGTCAGCTACGGGTCACTGACCCTGACACTAGTAGTCAGCTACGAGTCACTGACCCTGACACTAGTAGTCAGCTACGAGTCACTGACCCTGACGATAGCAGTCAGCTACGAGTAACTGACCCTGACGATAGTAGTCAGCTACGAGTCACTGACCCTTACACTAGTAGTCAGCTACGAGTCACTGACCCTGACACTAGTAGTCAGCTACGAGTCACTGACACTAGTAGTCAGCTACGAGTCACTGACCCTGACACTAGCAGTCAGCTACGAGTCACTGACCCTGACACTAGCAGTCAGCTACGAGTCACTGACCCTGACACTAGTAGTCAGCTACGAGTCACTGACGTTGACACTAGCAGTCAGCTACGATTCACTGACCCTGACACTAGTAGTCAGCTACAAGTTACTGACCACTGCAGCGCATGCGCTGATCAGCTCTGGTTCGCAGGACCTGACGCTAGCAGTCAGCTACGAGTCACTGACCCTGACACTTGCAGTCAGCTACGAGTCACTGACACTTACAGTATTAGTCAGCTACGAGTCACTGACCCTGACACTAGTAGTCAGCTACGAGTCACTGACCTTGACACTAGCAGTCAGCTACGAGTCACTGACCCTGACAATAGTAGTCAGCTACGAGTTACTGACCACTGCAGCGTATGCGCTGCTCAGCTCTGGTTCGCTGGATCTGACGCTAGCAGTCAGCTACGAGTCACTGGCCCTGACACTTGCAGTCAGCTACGAGTCACTGGCCCTGACACTTGCAGTCAGCTACGAGTCACTGACCCTGACAGTAGTAGTCAGCTCTTGTTCGCTGGCCCTGACGCTAGCAGTCAGCTACGAGTCACTGACCCTGACACTAGTAGTCAGCTATGAGTCACTGACCCTGACACTAGTAGTCAGCTACGAGTCACTGACCTTGACAGTAGTAGTCAGCTCTTTTTCGCTGGCCCTGACGCTAGCAGTCAGCTACGAGTCACTGACCCTGACACTAGTAGTCAGCTATGAGTCACTGACCCTGACACTAGCAGTGAGCTACGAGTCACTGACCCTGACGCTAGCAGTCAGCTACGAGTAACTGACCCTGACGCTAGCAGTCAGTTACGAGTCACTGACCCTGACACTAGTAGTCTGTTACGAGTCCTTGACCACTGCAGCGCATGCGCTGCTCAGCATTTTGATCGCCTAAACATGTATGTTGAAATACAAGTATTCTAAGTATTTCAAGTATTACAAGTACAGTGCGAGGTCACACATTTTGTTTACATCGTTCATTGTGTTTCCTAAGACGAAGTACTAAGTGTTTTGCACCTTACATTCTGGTTAATCCACATTCAGTACGAACTTTAAATGGACTCACATCCCATAGGTTTCCTTCCCTGCAGGTTCAGGAATCTGAACACAGACATGGTCTCTGCTTGTGAGCCAGTGCAGCCACATCGCGATTTTGAGCACTTTGAGAAAGTTACAATCTTGCACTTCGAATTCATTTCTTTTCTATAGTTGTCGCTACATGTTTCACACCTACCAATAAGATTACCTCCCCCAGTGAATCCCGGGGCCCCTTACTGGAAATGACAGGATATCAGGTCAGGTCAGGTCATCCCGTAACCGGTGAGGTCGTTGGGGGACACATTAAGACATCTTCACAACTCCACGCCACCCTTCTCTGTCGGCGGATGCTGCCTGTACCTGTTCTGGTCCAATCTTTTATGTTGTCCTCCCACCTGATTTTGGGCCGACCTCTTCGTCGTCTGCCTTGCACCTTTCCGTGGAGGATCGTATTTGCAAGACCATTTGATTTCGATATGTGACCGTACCAAGCGAGTTTCCGTTTTAAATATCTGGGTTCGATTGTCAGCGATGAAGGATCAAAATGTGAGGTTTTTGGCACAGACAATAGCTGCGCTTGCTCGGCTTAACAAAATCTGGCAAGATAAACGGTTAGCATTATGCACGAAAATCAGATTAAAGCGTACACTGGTCCTGTCAATATTCCTCTATGCTTGTGAGACATGGACAGTTACAGCTGACCTTCAGCGAAGGATACAGGCCTTGGAGATGAGATGTTTCCGAAGACTTTTAAACGTCACGTACAAAGATCGAGTTACAAATGAGGAAATACGAGATAGAATTACAACAGCAATATGGCCTTTTGAAGACATCTTGGCAACTGAAGGATATAACCGCTACCAAATATCCCCACTGTAAGTCCAGGACAAAATATGTAAAGGTGGGCGATGTATTTATTTCTCCTGATTGGTGAAGAAAAAAGGATAAATTATTTAATGCCTTGTATATTGTAAGATGCGACTAAGGGTTGTGCATGGATGTGGCAAAATAACAATGTAAAAATTTTTTCTACCTTACTGCAAATTAAAAAAATCACGTTTTCTAAAAGCTCATTATGTTAAGTAAAATACAAGGCTGGACATGTCATTCAAGAAATGAAGGGACGTGATTTTGATTTGATTCCATAAACTTCATGCATGCATTAAAAGGGGCAACTAAAGTGAGTTGTGCATTATATTAGCAGCCTCATCATGCTAGACAATAGTTACAGAATCGACTACTGCAAGAGCATGCAACGTTCTTTGTCGCAAGTTTCTTGATAGAAGTCGACTGTGCTGGTACCGCTGTGCTTCGGCTGGCGTGATAAAAGACAAGAAAGAGGACCAGCTATAGTTAGTGCCTCCTGCTTCAAGTCAAGCCATGCAATCCGTATATCCAACCAGTGCCTTTCGCGTTGATCGTCCACGACAACGGGTGATGAGCCCTGGGCATCGTGTAGGATAAGTGGTAGTAGATGCGAAATGTCTCAACAAAGTGTTGGGCGGGAGAATCCGGTGACGACTCAATTAGTGGTCCTGTTTTTCGTATGGTGTAAACAATGCACAACCTGCAACAAAGTAAATATTTTTAATAAGATTTTGTGTTTACTGTAGTGCACCGACCATATGGTGGGTTGCAGGTAAGATTTTGTGTTTACTGTAGTGCACCGACCATATGGTGGGTTAGAGGTAAGATTTAGTGTTTACTGTAGTAAACCGACCATACAGTGGGTTAGAAGTAAGATTTAGTGTTTACTGTAGTAAACCGACCATACGGTGGGTTAGAGGTAAGATTTAGTGTTTACTGTAGTAAACCGACCATACAGTGGGTTAGAGGTAAGATTTAGTGTTTACTGTAGTAAACCGACCATACAGTGGGTTAGAGGTAAGATTTAGTGCTTACTGTAGTAAACCGACCATACAGTGGGTTAGAGGTAAGATTTAGTGCTTACTGTAGTAAACCGACCATACAGTGGGTTAGAGGTAAGATTTAGTGTTTACTGTAGTAAACCGACCATACAGTGGGTTAGAAGTAAGATTTAGTGTTTACTGTAGTACACCGACCATATAGTGGGTTAGAAGTAAGAGTTAGTGTGTACTGTAGTACCACGACCCTACAGTGGGTTAGAAGTAAGATTTAGTGTTTACTGTAGTACACCGACCATATAGTGGGTTTGAAGTAAGAGTTAGTGTTTACTGTAGTACATTGACCATACAGTGGGTTAGAGGTAAAATTTAGTGTTTACTGTAGTAAACCGACCATACAGTGGGTTAGAAGTAAGATTTAGTGTTTACTGTAATAAACCGATCATACAGTGTGTTAGAGGTAAGATTTAGTGTTTACTGTAGTACACCGACCATATAATGGGTTAGAAGTAAGAGTTAGTATTTACTGTAGTACACCGACCATACAGTGGGTTAGAAGTTAGATTTAGTGTTTACTGTAGTACACAGATTGTTGTTAGTCCATCGTAATCGATGAGGACCACTTTGGCAGCATTCACTGTAAACTGTTCACATGAGTTCGAAGATGGAAAAATAAGCCAATCTGAGCCTTGAATTGTCTGTTGCACTTTGTACAGCAGGGAAATAAGACACCTCCTTCCACCGGGGTTGAAGAAGGGCTGGTGTGAGTTGACTTGCAGAGCGAGCGTCTCTGGATGTCCTCGTCTATTCTTGATGCCTCTTGTCTCTTAACACCCTCAGCAATAGTGCTGCGCCAGTCTGTGTGATTGGTGACGATTCTTTCCTATCGATGATATGATGACATAGAGGTAAGATTTTGTGTTTACTGTAGTACACCGATTATATGGTGAGATAGAGGTAAGATTTTGTGTTTACTGTAGTACACCGATTATATGGTGAGATAGAGGTAAGATTTTGTATTTACTGTAGTATACCGATTATATGATGAGATAGAGGTAATATTTTGTGTTTACTGTAATACACCGATTATATGGTTGATTTAGAGGTAAGATTTCACTTATATAGAAAATCATAGTTGTGAATGCACAAGCCGACAAAGTGACATGTTGCTACTCCGATATTAAGCTCGCAATATCACTAGACTTATAAAAGGATAATGCGAATCAAAACTTAACATGCAATCCCCTAGTTGTGGATCCGATATGAAGTGTCGTCTGGCTCATTTGGAAGTAGGCCTGTTTCTTACAATTTGTTGTTGTTTTACTTTTATTTTACCCGACCCTGACTAACCTGTCCGATCAGTATGTTTTGCCTGACCAGACTTTGTTACGGTTCCAGAAGCATCGATGCTCATACCCTTTTTCCCAATGCCATATACTGGTGTCTTGGCGTGTTAGTTGTTGTCTAGTGCCATACATAGTGTTCCATTTATCTGGCCTCATCATAGGAAGAAGCATTTTCCTAGCATCGTTGAGCGCCGATCAATCAAAGAGATAATAACCAAACGTGGCATATGGGTGTGTACACAGCTGGCACTGTGGTGTGTGTTGTTGTTGGATTATGTTCAGGTGCTTGTTACGTGCAATGTGTTTGGTTCTCAGCCAGAAAATGGTACTATGATTCTGTCTATGTGAGTTGATTGTTGCTGTAACTTAGATTGGGGCTTGCCGTTTGTGATCTCCATTCCCGTGTTTCCCATGGTCTATCTGTTCAGACAAGTCTCTTTGATTGCTGGTATGAGCTGCTTGGCTGTTGTAGGGCTGTCGCAGCGTGTGGCAATTCTTGTCTTTATCCCTTCTTTGCTAGTCTGTCCACCTTGTCGTTGTCATGTGTTCATAGATCCACTGTATGATAAATGAAAATGTGGTCTGCGTTTTTAGATACTTGGATAAGATTAGGTCTACATCTAGAGATATTTGGATAAGATCATTTCTACGTCTAGAGATACTTGGATAAGATTAGGTCAACATTTAGAGATACTTGGATAAGATTAGATCTACGTCTAGAGATACTTGGATAAGATTAGGTCAACATCTAGAGATACTTGAATAAGATTAGGTCTATATCTAGAGATACTTGGATAAGATCATGTCTACGTCTAGAGATACTTGGAAAAGATTAGGTCTACGTCTAGAGATACTTGGATAAGATTAGGTAAACATCTAGATATACTTGGATAAGATTAGGACTACATCTAGAGAAACTTGGATAAGATCAGATCTACGTCTAGATATACTTGGGTAGGATTAGGTCTACGTCTAGAGATATTTGGATAATATCAGGTCTACGTCTAGAAATACTTGGATAAGATTAGGTCTACGTCTAGAGATACTTGGATAAGTTTAGGTGTACGTGTTGAGATACTTGGATAAGATTAGGTCAACATTTACATATACTTGGATAAGATCAGGTCTACGTCCAGAAATACTTGAATAATATTAGGTCTACGTCCAGAAACACTTGGATAAGATTAAGTCAACATTTAGAGATAGTTGGATAAGATTAGGTCTACGTCTAGAGATACTTGGATAAGATATAAAATGGCTTTGTGACCACCAAAGAAACGCCGTCAAATGCGGGTAAACTGGATGCGGTTAAAGCTAGTTAACTCAACACACCTGCTCACTGACACGTTAAGTCTACTTTCTTACTTTTTGAGTAGCTAGACCGTGGCTCGGGGTCATTAGTCGGTCAGAACTCGCCGTCACATTTTTCATTGCTACAGATTTTCGTTTGTAATAAATGCTCGAATCAGCTACATCTGTACAGTCATTCTTAACCAGGCCATTTGCTGGGAGTGGTCGCAATTGTTGGTATCTCAAGTAAGTTTCTTTGTTTATGGGCACTATTGTGAGTTTGATGTTCTAGCTTGATTTATGTGGACTATTGTGACAGTTTCAAGGCTCTAGCTTGATTTCTGTGGACTACTGTGAACGTTTGAAGGTTCTAACTTGATGTATGTGGACTACTGTGAAAGTTTGAATGTCCTATAAAGCTTGATTTCTATGAACTACGGCGAAGGTTTGAATGTTCTAGCTTGGTTTATGTGTACAACAGTGAGAATTTTGAGGTTCTAGCTTGATTTCTGTGTGCAACTGTGAGAGTTTGAATGTTCTAATTTGACTTCTGTGGATTACTGTGAAAGTTTTAAGGCTCTAGCGTAATTTATGTAGACAGCTGTGAGAGGTTGAAAGTTTTTATCTTAGTTTCTGTGGACGTGACAACGTTTGAAGGTTCTAGCTTAATTTGTTTGCGTGCTATTGCTGTTTTAGTAGACCAGTAGTACTAATAAGATAAAATATACGACAATTTGTCTCACTTGTGTTCTAAAAGTTATAATTCTACCGACACAAACAACAATAAACACATTAAATCATATAATTAATCTACCACACACTTATCTCTGCCAAAACAATCAAGTCTGGGCCACACAGTTATTACACTGAGATCTCTGTCAAAACATAAAGTTTCGGCCTTACCGTTGCTACACACATAGCTGTCTCTCAAAATAATCATCTCTCGGCCTACTGTTACTACACTGTTATAAAAGACCAGTTTTATGTAAAAGTGAATTTGTTAACCCGAATTTTGATATATTTATAGTAAATTAGTTTTGTGTGAAAGTGGATTTATCTTTTTAGGTTCTTGGATGTCATCATGAAAACGAGCCATATTAGCTTCCTGCAGAAGTAGCTATATAATAATACTGTCATATTCTCCAAAGACATGAATGTGCTCTTCAAACTCATCATTTAATAATGAAGTAGATTCTTTCCATTTGTTTGACAGGAAAACGAAATATTTATTGAATCGCCACTGAAATATGACAACATCGAATACACATTACACATGGGGAAAGGAGACCTACGCCCGGTCAGGTAAAACATACCCATCAGACAATGTTAGCCGGGGTCATGTAAATCATACTGATCAGACAATGTTAATTAGGGTCAGGTAAACACACCGACGAAGGACCTTTCCCTCCTACCCCCCACCCCACTTCCATGCAGTTCTCCTCGAAAACAGGCTGTCTCCAACTGGCTAACGATGTAGTAAGCAGCGTGATGGCCGTAGCAGTGAGCGTAATATTTTGGAGAATCACGATCCACCTTCATCAGCACACTCGGTAAGTAAACACAGCTATTGCAACACGCCACCTAACGACCGTCAGGCTCACCAAATAGTAACGTAATTCATCACGGGCATCCAACAATACATTACATATCATTCCCCAATCAGTGCGGAGCGGTCCAGTTTACTTATTTTTAGCATGAAATACCCGTTTACAAGCTTGTAACTGAATTACAGCTTTGAGATTGGAGTACTTTTTGAACGAATCACGGAAATGTGCGACTGTATGTTGTTGCTTGTTTACAGATGCCCTGTCCGTGGTTGCAGCACTAAAAAGCCAGAAAAATACAGAACATAATGACGTAAGAGTAGTACTTTGTCAACTATGCCAGCAGTCTACACCCGAAAGAGTAGTGGTACAGTGGGTTCCATCCCACTGTAACATCCAAGGCAACGAGGAGGCAGACAGACTGGCAAAAGATGGTGCAAGACTACCACAACCAGATTCTAGTGTGACTTACGAAGAGTCTAAAAGGATTATTAGGACCAGATACATGGACAAGTGGGAAACAGAGCATGCTGGCTACACAAAAAATGATGCCTACTACCAGTTGAAAAGAAGAGAGCAGGTAGTGGTCTTCAGACTCCGCACAGGCCACAACAGACTAAGGTACCACCTATTCAATAAACTGAAGATAGGTGCTACTAATAAATGCACTTGTGGTACAGGGAAAATGACTCCTGAACATTTGCTGCAAAATCGCCCAACATACGAGGACCAGAGAAATAACATGTGCCCATCACCAGTGCCAACACTAGACACGCTCTATGGCAGTGTCGACAGCCTCAGGATGGCCGCTACTTTCTTAGAACAAATTCAAGTTGACGTCTGACAGCGTGCGATGAAGAAGAAGGAGGATGTTGTTGCTCAATGCCCACAGTGAGTAAGTGTACTCTTTTGTGCGCCCTGAAAAGAGTGTTAAGTGGCAGGTTGTAGTAGCTTTCGTCCCATCTCTGTCATGCCGATGAAGGTGGCCTTCCTTTTTTATCTGCGTTACGCTCACTATTACGCAGATCACACCTCGTCAGACAGACTGCCTGAAAACGGCCTGTTTCCAGGAAACGCTACATGGAAGAGAGATTGTGGTCTTGGTCAGTGTATTGTGCCTGACCCTGACACGACGTCCTGGTCAGTATGTTGTGCCTGGCTAGACTAGCGTCTCAGTTCCACGTATGCAGCGCATGAGCTGCAGCGGTCAGCGATCCATAGCTGACTGCTAGCGCCAGGGCCAGCGAACCATAGCTGCCAAGACCCGTCCACACCTCCGCGCGATGATCCTGGGTAACAGGCTGGAACAGAGCAGACTGGCTAAGGAGAAGGGATGGAAGAGGGAATGCTAACCCGGTACTCAAAAAATGGTTGCTTAAGGCGGATGTGTTGGACTGAAAGGTGCAAACATCGCAGTCAAGCTGTAAACTACGACATAACGCATTCCTTTCTCTGGACTACATTCTGCTGCATAATCCCTTTGAGGGTTTAGTAGCGGGAGATTGAGAACGAACGAAGCGAAGCCAAGCCAAGTTCTCCGTATGGCAGGATAACTTCTAAATGTCTATCCTTGTAGCATCACTGATTTTTTATTAAGCCTAAATAAGCAAAATCCACAGAACATGCTTGGTAGTTTTAGCACTAAAGTACCATTTATCGAAGGCTTTAGTAGGTTTAACTTGTGGCAGTGGAGCTCCATTGAGATTCACCATCAAAAGCTCCAAATGAACTAAATAGTATTTCACTATCCACATGACCTAGATAGTATTTCACTATCCACATGACCTAGATAGCATTTCACTATCCACATGACCTAGATATTATTTCACTATCCACATGACCTAGATAGTATTTCACCATCCAAATGACCTATATTGTATTTCACTATCCACATGATCTAGATAGTATTTCACCATCCACATGACCTAGATAGTATTTCACTATCCACATGACCTAGATAGTATTTCACTATCCACATGACCTAGATAGTATTTCACTATCCACATGACCTAGATAGTATTTCACTCTCCACATGTCCCAGATAGTATTTCGCTATCTACATGTCCTAAGATGTAGACCAAAACTGAACTTTACTTTTTTACCTATTATCTTATTATCGCTATGTTAACAGACAGAACCTGAGCATTTGTATTCTGTGTAGGGCTTTTTGAAGAGCTCTAGGCAACTGTCAAAAAAAGGAAACTCGTTTGGGCACGGTCACATATCGAGATCAAATGGTCTTGACAATACAATCCTGCACGGAAAAGTGAAAGGTAGACGACAAATAAGTCGTCCCAAAATGAGGTGGGAGGACAACATAAAAGAATGGACCAATCTCCGACCAGAAGAGGCAGAGACAGCAGCCGCTGACAGAGAAGTGTAGCGTAGGGTTCTGAGGAAGTCTTCATGTGTGCCCAATCGACCTCACCGGTTACGGTATGACCTGACCTAATAGTACTTTATTATCCACATGTTAGTAGACCTACCATGAGAAATATTGTCCAACATTTTCAATCTTTCGATTCATATTTGAACAGATCAACATCGATATTTACTGTCCTACATAGTGTCTCCGCTCAGTTCAGTTCATCCTGTGATCTCTTGAGATTGTTGGGGTACTCCTGCTGACACCTCCACAATCCTGCGCCATCCCTCTCTGTCTGTGGCTGCTTTTTTTGCCTCCTTAAGTTGTAGGCTAGTCTATTCATAGATGTTATCTTCCCATAATTTTCTCGGACATTCTCGTCTTCGCTTGCTCTATACTGTGCCCTGTAGTATGGTATCTGCAAGTCCCTTTGACCTTGAGACATGGTCATAATATCTTACTGTCCAAATTTCTAACAGATGAATGTTGAATTTTAATGTCTTACATAATATCTTACTATCCAAATTTCTAACAGACCAATGTTGAATTTTAATGTCCTACATCTTCCACTGATGGCTTACAATGCTGGTAGATCTGGCTATAGAACAAGGGGGAGGCCGTGAGGTAGGTGGATAGATGACAGAGTGATTATGCAATGACAAGGGCTCACATTGACCGACGCAACACTCTTGGCACAGGATATATGACTCAAGCACCCCACAACGCTAAACGGCACAAGTGGAAAGAAAACTAACTAACATAATATCTTACTATCCAAATTTCTAACAGACCAATGTTGAATTTGAATGTCCTACATAATATCTTACTATCCAAATTTCTAACAGACCAATGTTGAATTTGAATGTCCTATATAATATCTTACTTTCCACATTTATAACAGAGTGACACCGTTTGTTAGTGAACTCATGTTATCTTGATGCCTACATGTTAACAGACTGACAACAATCTTTAATATCCTAAGTAATATACTATACACATGTTTATAAGACCTACACAGAGACTTACTGTTAAAAATAGAATCTTACATTTTGTAAATAAAAAGACTGACAATAACCTTTAACATCCTACATAGAATATTACTTTCCCCCGGGCAACATATTAACATCATATTAACAGACCTTACCAAGCTTTTATGTCCTACATAGCATTTTACTGTATTCATGTTAGCAGACTGACATCTATCTTTATTGTCCTACATAGCATTTTACTGTATCCATGTTAGCAGACTAACATCTATCTTTATTGTCCAACAGATTTGATCCAACACTGGGATATAATATCCAACATAGTATTTACTATCACCATGTTAACAGACTAACTCTGAGATTTAATATCCTACTATCCAAGTGTTGAGAGCAGCAAAGATGGCACTATAATTGGCTATCGTTCTACATTGCTCTTCTGTTTTAGTTCATTATAGATGCCGCCAGACCATGGATTTGCCAGAAATTCACACTGGTTGACGACTTACGCTTGTGTTCTAGGAAATGTGTTGTTGTTTTCCATTTGGACTGGTTAATTTGATCGCTTTGTATTTTCTTCCTGGAATTGGACATCGGCTATATGAATAGCACTACGCTTTAACATGTGTCATATTTCACGGTCTAGTTCACATGGCTGAACTTTACAAGATTGGCACCCTTCGCACTAGCTGAAGAAAGTGCCAGCTCTGTTGTATGAAATTTAGACACAACTATAATGAACTGCCACCTGGAGAGAGATGGGCTCCCTCAGGTGTGTAGCAGCCCAAGACACACTGTTGTTGTATGGTGAGAGCTGGTACTACAAACTGCAATAACGGTGCCTCAACGACCTTCTAGGTTATGGGACTGATGATGTTAACAGACCAACACTGAGATTTAATATCCTACATAGTATTTACTATCCACATGTTAACAGACTAACTCTGAGATTTCATATCCAATATACTATTTCAATGAGTTCAAGTATGTGGGCAGTATTTTTTCCTCAGATGGCAAGATCAACAAGGAAATTGAGACTAGGTGTCATAAAGAATCTGCTGTAACTTATCAGCTGTCACCACGGCTTAGGCACACGAGCATTAGTTTGGCAAAAAAAGAACAACTGACAAACAGTATATTTATGCAGACTCTGGGCTACCAGTGTGAAACATGGTCTCTGTCTAGGGCATGTGGAAGCAGAATTTACACTTGTGAATGGAAGGTCATCAGTGTTATCAAGAAAGACGAAATGCGGATGTAGAATGGTCGGCACTACGTCTTGTGCCGTTTACACTTCTAGGCAGAAAATAAGTTGGTTTGGTCATCTCATGAGAATGCACCCTCATCAGATTCCACTGATGGCTTACAGTGCTGGCGGATCTGGCTATAGTACAACGGGGCGGCTGTGAGGTAGGTGGATAGATGATAGAGTGATTGTGCAGCGACACAGGCTCACATTGACCGACACAACGCACTTGGGGCGGATAGACGAATTAAGTATCCCATAACGTTCAACGACACAAGTGGAAAAAAAATGTTTAAATTAACTAGCATAGTACTCTTCTTTCCATATGTAAAGAGACTGATACCGAGCTTTAACGTCCTACAAAGTGTCTAACTGTCTCCTTTTTGAACAGACAAGCACCGGGATATAATGTGATCTGTCCCCTTGTTAACAGACCAGCACCGAGATATAATGTCATATGTTTCCATGTTAACAGACCAGCACCGAGATATAATGTCATTTGTTACCATGTTAACAGACCAGCACCAAGATATAACGTCATCTGTCCCCATGTTAACAGACCAGCACCAAGAGATAATGTCATCTGTTCCCATGTTAACAGACCAGCAGGAAGATATAATGTTATCTGTCACCATGATAACTGACCAGCAACCAGATTTAATGTCATCTGTACCCATGTTAACAGACCAGCACCGAGATATAATGCCATCTGTCCCCATGTTAACAGACCAGCACCAAGATATGTCATCTGTCCCCATGCTAACAGATCAGCAACCAGATATAATGTCATCTGTCCCCATGTTAACAGACCAGCAAGCAGATATAATGTCATCTGTCCCCATGTGAACAGACCAGCAACAAGATATAATATCATCTGTCCCCATGTTAACAGACCAGCACAAAGAGATAATGTCATCTGTTCCCATGTTAACAGACCAGCACGAAGATATAATGTTATCTGTCACCATGATAACAGACCAGCAACCAGATTTAATGTCATCTGTACCCATGTTAACAGACCAGCACCGAGATATAATGCCATCTGTCCCCATGTTAACAGACCAGCACCAAGATATGTCATCTGTCCCCATGCTAACAGATCAGCAACCAGATATAATGTCATCTGTCCCCATGTTAACAGACCAGCAACCAGACATAATGTCATCTGTCCCCATGTGAACAGACCAGCAACAAGATATAATATCATCTGTCCCCATGTTAACAGACCAGCACCAAGATATGTCATCTGTCCCCATGTTAACAGACCCGCACCAAGATATAATGTCATCTGTCCCCATGTTAACAGACCAGCACGATGATATAATGGTCACACCTACAAACTTTATATGCACATGTTTATAGACTGACACCAATCTTTGTTGTTTTGCAGTTTCTTTGTATCCACATTTCAACAAATCTAGACTGATGAAGAAGTTTACGATCCTAAGTGGGGACGGCGAGAGCTAGTGGTTAAGTGACACGGCTCACAATCCAAAGGTGTTGGATTCGATCCCCATCACAGCACTGGCCGTTACCCTTGTGAAGCAAACCCTTAGAATGCAGGAGGAAGCAGACCATCAGATAAAATGCATGCCAAAGTCGGATACACTGGGCCAACAGGCACAAAATAAAAACCAAAGTGCAACGCACACCACTTTGGGGTATAGAGAAATAAAGTAAACGCCAAAAAAACAAACAAACAAACTGTCCTACGCAGAATCTTATCGACCACGTGTTAACAGACTGGTGACTTAATACAAGTGTATAAATTCATTTTGTTTTTTCTTTAATCACAAACCGGCCCCTATGGTCGACCCAGCCACAGAAATTGGGTACCAGAAAAATCTGGGACGTAAAGGCGGCTGGAGTGATGCTGACCACATGATCCACTATATGCTGTTGGTTACAAAATAATATGGGCCTAATACAATATTTCCTATTCGCTGCATAGCGTGACGGGATCTTTTATAATGAATTAATGAAAATATAAATTAGACTATACCAAGTTTTTCAAAACACGGCCAACTACAAGAACAAGAGTGCACAGTTACAGCCGACTAAAAGAACAAGAGGGCACAGTTACAGCCGACTACAAGAACAAGAGGGCACAGCTACAGCCGACTACAAGAACAAGAGGGCACAGTTACAAATTGTTTACAGATAGGTCCATATTAGATATTAGGAAATATGTTTTTAAGTAAGAGAGAGGTTAATTCTTGGAATGCATTGCCGCAGGATGTAGTAGAAGTAGAGTCAGTTAATGCATTCACAAATAGAAATAAACTGGTTGTATACAGACTCTGAAGAGCCTTCTAAACCAGCACAATGAAGTTAAATTAAGGCCAATCATGAACATTGGTGTCCCCATAGTATCTTACAGTCACCATGTTAACAGATTTACTCCGAGCTTTAAGGTCCTATATAGTATCTTAGTATCATCATGACAAAAGATGTAAGCCAACACCGAACTTTAAGATTGTTTATATTATCTTAGTATCAGCATGACAAAAGATGTAAGCCAACACCAAGCTTTAAGGTCTTATATAGTATCAGTATCAGCATGACAAAAGATGTAAGCCAACCCCCAGCTTTAAGGTCCTATATAGTATCTTCCTATTCACATGTTAGCAGACTAAATGTGAGCTCTACTGTCCTGCATATCATGTATTTTATGTTTTATATAATATCTTTCCTTCAACATATTAACAGACAGACACCGACAATGAATGTCCTAAACAGTTTCCTGCTGTCCCCATGTTAACAGACCAACAATGAGCTGTCATGTAATAAATAGTTTTTTTCTATCAACATATTAACAGACCTACACTGATCCTTACTGATAAAAATAGTATCTTACTTTCTACATGTAAAGAGAAAGGCACTGAGCTTTAATGGTCTATATATTATCTTAATATTTGCACGACAAAAGATGTACACTGACAACGAGCTTTACTGTATCAGATAGTATCTTACTATCCACATGTTAACAGACTGACCCTGTTAATTAATGTCCCACTAAGATCCCACAGCAAACCTTTACCGAGCTTTGATGTCCTACATTTTATCTTAGAATCCACTTGCCAGCAGAAGAACACTGAGTGTTAGTCATGTGTATTATCTTTCAATCGACATGTTAACAGACTGTCAACAAGCTCTAGTGTAAAAAATAGTGTCTAACTATCCGCATGTTGATAGGACAACAGTACATTTAATGTCCTACACGCTATTTGCTGTCCCCATGTCAACAGTCCGGCACCAAGCTTTACTGTCCTACATAATATCTTACTATCCACAGCTTAACAGACTGACAGAAAGCTTGATTTTCCTAGATTATATTGTACTATCCACTTATTGACACAGCAAACTTTCATGTCCTACATATTTTCTAAATATCTATGTTAGTAGACCAACACCAAGCTATAATGTCTTAAATAGCTTCTTTCTATCTATATGTTAATATACTGACGCCACAATTTAATGTCGTACATAGTAGCTAACTATCTACATGTCAACAGATGGAACCCAAGCATTAATATACTGTAGAGTATTTCATGATTCACATGTTAGTAGACCTACCCTGAGAAGTAATATTTAACATTTTATCTTAGTATCCATAGTTTAACAGATCAACATCGAACTTAGCTGTACTAAATAATATCTTGTTATCCACATATTAACAGCTGTATGTCAACTTGAATGTCTTATATAATCTCTTACTATCCATGTTTTAATAGATTAATGCCCAGATTTAGTGTCGTACATAGTATCTTAAGATCTACATGTTAACAGATGGACACAAATCTTTAATGTCTTACATAAAATATGTTACTACCCTCATGTGTAAGAAACCGATGTTGGACATTAATGTCCTACATTTTATTTTACTTTCTACATGTTAGCAGACCAGCCCTGCAAAGTAAATCTCACATTTAATTTATTATCCACATGTAAACAGACTGATACCGAGCTTAACTATGCTACGTACTATCTTACTATTGACATAGAGACATCAAAACATCAGCAGATATCATTAAATACACCAATGGAGAGAATTCACTAACTCAAAAGAAACCAACAAATTACCTTATTTCACTTGAAAACTGGACACTGAAGAATACTAGAAAATCTATACTGACTCAAGACCTCATACACTGATGAGTGCCCATGTGGAACAGGGGAACATAATTCTGAAAATATTCTACAGGAATACTTCGTTTGTAGTGAAGTGAGATGTCAGACGTAATCAGAGAGTGCGGTGCTGAGGCAATAGTTGCTGTGCAGCAACTCTGATCTGGTGAAGACTACATACATCATCATGACAACTGGTCTGTAGATATAACATGACCAAAGGATCCTGAAAGCAAAGTAGAAAGAAGACTTCAAACATGTTAGTCGACCAAAATTGAGCATTAATGTCCTACATATGATCACTTTAACCACACGTCAAAAGCCCAGCACTAACTTTTAAGAGTCTACATATTATCTTGCTATCCACATGTTAGCAGACTGACACCAAGTTTTAATCTACTACATACTATATTACTATCCACATGTTAGCAGACTGATACCAAGTTTTAATCTACTACATATTATCTTACTATCCACATGTTAGCAGACTGACACCAAGTTTTAATTTACTACATAGTATCTTACTATCCATATGTTAGCAGACTGACACCAAGTTTTAATCTACTACATAGTATTTTACTATCCACATGTTAGCAGACTGACACCAAGTTTTAATCTATTACATAGTATCTTACTATCCGCAAGTTAACACATCAACACCAGTCTTTAAGTTCCTGCATATTATCTTGCTGTGAACATGTTAAGCTCAATAGCATTGAAGACTCTCAAAGCCTTAGGTTTGGACATTCCAACATGTAAAAATATACCAACCTCCCACTGAGTTTGAAGTAGCTAAATTGTTGCTTCAACAACAAAACCAAACAAAGTGGTTCTGCAAGCAATTCTGAAGCTGCATTTTTTTTTAAAACCACCAGGAACAGTATGTAAAATGTATTTTAATGTTTATTAAAATTCGTCTATAATGTAGAGCTTACACACACACATACACACACACACACACACACACAAAGAAATATGTGTATGTGCAAATTAGTTGGTTTTCTTTCCACTTGTGCTGTTTAGCATTGTGAGGCGCTAAAGTAGTTTATCCTGCGCTAAGTGCTTTGCGTCGGTCAATATGAGCCCTTGTCATTGCACAATCACTGTAATGTTATCTATCCACCTACCTCGCGTCTATCCCCTTACCCTGTAGCCAGATCTACCAGCACTGTAAGCCACAAGTGGAAGATGATGAGGGGTGGATTCTCATGAAATGACCAAACCAATTTATTTTCTGCCTCGAAATGTATTTACCACAAGATGTAGTGCCGACCATATGTGTGCAAAATGTAATTTCATCAATACACAGGACAGCATGAATGTGTACTGTAGCAGCTGTTTGTTTACATTCTTGAACATGCCAACTTATGCATTTTGTGAACTAAAAAATTAACAATGAAAATTCACACACTGGAATAAGATTCAGTTTGATTTTTACGTATTTCAAATGACATATTATGAATATTACATTTACATTTATTCAGCCAGCTGTGAACATGCACTATTCTATATCACTGGTGTTATTATAATGATAGTAATGGGTGTGCTGTTTTTGAAAAAGTACAGTTTACATTTTGGATATGCACAGTGACATTAACAATCTTCGAGAAATTTATAACAAGAAAGTTAACATACCTTTGCTTACATATACTCATTATATCCAACGCTGAACCATTTATGAAGTAGCACACACGCAATATAAGCACGCTTAACCATACCCAACTCTCAGCATAGAATCTTCGGTTAGCTAGATAATAGTTTCACGGCCTAGTAGTGAACTGTATTTACATGGACAATGTTTACTTCGTCACAATGGTTATGTATTCAAAAGAAAGGGAAGTAATAAATGCATCACATTAATATACATAATTTAATAATTACACGAAAATAAGCAAACCATTCTAATAGTTTGTGTGTGTTTAATGCAGCATTCTAGACAAACTCTACTCTTGGGTAATTTATAACATTTAGTTGCATTTTATGTATATTATTAGATACATTTTAAAAACAATATGCAAGACGTTGTTACCACAACAGAGCTAGTTCAAACAGGCATCAGCATATATGTTAACTGTAACATTACTATTAACAGCTACAGGAGCAGCCAGTGTTGTCTTCTGCCAGTTACTTGTCTAGTTCGCTCCATGACTTCGACGCCGGTCAAGGTTCAAGGTTCAGCTCTTGTGATAAGCACGGCTTTGCTGTCACAGTCGTCGCAAGGCGAGCGCCCGGGGTCGCGAGCTGTTCCTCCCCATATGTCGTGCACGAGGACGACAACAAGCGTGAGAAATTTGGTCGGGTGGATAATTAACACCTATCGCCTTCAGTGTACAGATGCCAATGTACACGTCCATGTGGTTCTGGTGTAGGGCCATAGCTCACTCGTTCTAGGTTGTACCTGGATAAAGAGGGGAGACGCCCAAGCCAGAATCTCTCACGCGAATTTTTTATGATGGGATAACTCTAAATGTGACTTATTTTTACATTTTATTGGTGACATCCCTTGCATAGTTCTTTGTCGACATTCTTTTACAGGAGCAGATGCCCCCGTACAGATCCCAGCTCCGGTATGAGCTGGATGTAGCCGGCAGAAGGGTTTCCTTCTTAGCAGGCTAGGCGCAAGCAGCTGTGCTGCTTTGGGACAAGCGCTTACGGAGGGTGGTTAAGCGATGTGCGAGTCCATCGACTAGAGCAAAGTAGCGCCGCAGCCTGTTATGGGCTAAACAAACCATCTAACCATGGCCGGTGTTATGCCATGTCACACAGTTAGTCTCTTCTTACGACATGCTTTCAGTGAGGCAGTGGCCCTATTCGTTTCCGTATCATATACAAAGACCCTGGCAGACCACTCGGTTTATTGTAATATATGCTATGTTGTAATATTAATCAAATATCCTTGTTAGTGTCAGAATAAGGTCAGTCCTAACATTATTGACTTGCAGATCTTTGAACATTCTGTCACAAAGGAACAATTATTTCATGAGATATGCAGAAGAAAAAGTTGGAATTTCATGGAAACATTGTAAGGAATGCATTATAAGACCACAGTATAGAACGTTGTATGTAACGTTGTTAGAGTGGGTGCTTCTCTCGCTGAGGTGCACGGCTTACTCTCCGGTTGCAACATGTTCCAGCCAACCCAGCTGTAACTGAGAACCTGATTTACTGTTAGAAAAAATTTGACATAGGGACAAGAAGTGGTTCTAACAAAAGCTGACGTTTTTGGTTCGAATTAAGGTTTGCCCTTCTGGATTCTATTGACAAAGGCTCGCCCTTTCCCACCACAGACAGTAGTCTTTAAGGCGGTATCAGAACGTATTGGTCAGTGTATGCATTCGTGTGTGCATCCGAACAATGAAGTCTCTAGTACCTCATATTTGACAGTAATTACTGATATGGAACTAAATTTACCTATCTTTAATATGTAATTAAGTCAAGACAGCGAGCAAGGGCTACCCTCATTTCACAAAAGCTGAGATCTCTCTCTTATAGTAAAGTTTCTACCACTTCATCCCCGACTGCAGTGTTTGTATTATTTGATACATCCATGAGTATGAACAGCGAGTTGGCAATGTATTTTTACATTCTTTACTTGACATAACCAATAGTTTCTTGTTGGGATAGTCGTTAAGGTTAACAGATTTGCAAGGCTAGTTTTTTGTTCGTGAGCTTTACTTCCTTGTGTATTTTGTGTTGCGCCTAGCAGTGGGCAGTGAACATTGGAATTTCTTATATGATCACAACAGTTCATTTTTGTCACACATTAGTTGGTAGTCAAATTTGTTTATTGATAGTACAGAGAAACAAGAAATCAAAGAAGGAGAGAGAGAGAGAGAGAGAGAGAGAGAGAGAGGAAGAACAGAAAGAGATATGTACATTGTTATATGACTGCTAATGGATGAAGGTGTTAAAAAAGATGCAAGGTAAATGATTGTGGAGAGATGAGGTAAAGGTAATCCAATAGCACTCACTGCCGTCAATGATGCAGTGTCAGAGACTTGTACTAGCCCTGTACAAGACCTCAGCTTTTTATCAGGTGTGGTGGCCAACTCCTGTACTCCCCACATTTCCATCAATGTCACTAAGCGAGGTTTCGGTACAGTCATCATTTGATAGAGTTGAGAGTGTGATCACACGATCAGACAAGTGAATACGTCTATACGGCTACCATTGTGGACATAACATGAAATTGGTTAGAGAGAGTCAGTGTGTGCCTTGATCCTTGCCGTGATAGCATTGCTTGTAATCATTGCTGCTGTATCAGTTCAGTTCAGTTCATCCTGTAACCCATCAGGTCGTTGGAGCACACTTGAAGACACTCCCAAAATCCTACGCCATCTTTCTCTGTCAGCCGCCGCCTGTCGTATCTCACCGGGACGAAGGCTTGACCACTCAGTAATGTTGTCCACCCACCTCTTCCTTGGACGTTCTCGCCCTTTCATTCCCGGTATGGAACCTAAGAGTATCGAGTTGGTAATTCCGTTGGACCTCGCGACGTGCCCGCACCAGGCCATCTTTAGTCTTTTGATTGTTGTGAACAGATCTTCAAAAGGACCAAAAGCGTTTTCAACTCTCTGTCGTATTTCTACGTTCGTGACACGATCTTTATATGTAACATTTAGGAGTTTTCTATAGCACCTCATTTTCATTCCATGTACTCTGCCATGGATATCTGCTGTAATGGTCGACGTCTCGCAGGCATGCAGAAATATTGAGATCACCAGAGAGCGCATTAGTCTAACTTTTATGCCGATGGCAAGCCGCTTGTCTTGCCATATAGGTTTCAGCCGAGTAAGCGTCGCTATTGTTTGTGCTATTCTTGCAATTACCTCTGGATGCGATCCCTCTTAACTGTATAGTTTAATGCAATGAATGAACAGACAACATAGCTTCACAAGCCACAGTAGCATGTTAGAATAACACTCTGAGTTTAAAGATTAGTTGGCAGGGTCAAGAACTTGAACATAACGATACACATACGTACCTGGGAAATACAATGGATCACACATTGTCATACGAACAAGACTGTACGCCGGTGAAATGAAATTTAACCTAACGTCTTTATACTGGTTTATAAGACCCTGCTACTATTAGAGACAATACCAAAAACAAACAACGAACCACTGTTATCACAGATCAGATCAGAACTGGGAAAACTCCAGGGATACTCAACAATAGCCCTCCAGTGGCTACCCTCCAAATGCGAAATGACGGGAAACGAGAGAGCTGACACTCTGGCAAAAGATGGCAGCAAAATGGCACAATTTAGTCATCGAGTACAATACAGAGAAATCAAGAACATCATCAGAAATCAGTATACACACCAATGGAGAGAAGACAGGAACATAGACAGTACACCAGACCCAATTCACCAACTCAAAAGAAATCAACAAACTACCTTATTTCGCCTGAGAACTAGACACTGCAGACTACTAGAACATCTGTACCGAATGAAGATCTCACACACAGATGAGTGCCCATGTGGAACAGGAGGCCAGAACCCTGAGCATATTCTACAGGAATGCCCAATCTATAGGGAAATTAGATGCCAGACCTGGCCAGAGGATGCAGAGCTGTGACAAAAGCTGTGGGGCAGCCGCTCCGACCTGGTGAAGTCTACAGACTTCATCATGGCGACTGGCCTGCAGATATAGCATGTCCAAAAGATCCTGAACGCTATGAAGAAGAAAGAAGAAGACCCTGCAGAGTTTGTCAATAACCAGTTTCATTTAAATTACTTTACTCTAAAAGCTATGCGCATCCAATTTATTCTTAAATCCATTAATTGTCCCTGCCTCCACTACCTCCTTCTGTGGCAATGCATTCCAAGCATTTACCACTCTCTGACTAAAATAATATTTCCTTATATCTAATCTGTACCTCTCTTTAGTTAATTTGTAGCTATGCCTTCTTGCTCTTGTGGGTGGCTGAATTTTTGAAAAAAACTTGTTATAGTCTAATTTATCCATTACTCTGATCTTCTTATAAACCTGTATTGTCACCTCGAATTCTTCTCTCTTCTAGATACTGATGGCCGGTTTTTCTTAGTCTTTCCTCATAACTGTAGTTCTGAAATCCCACTTTCAGTTTTGTCGCTCTTTTTTGTATCCTTTCCAGCATGTTTATATCCCCTCTACGATAAGGCCTCCACACCTGTACACAGTACTCCAATCTAGGTCTAACTAATGCTTTATATAGTTTGACTATCACTTCCTTGTTTCTATGTTTAATATTTCTTTTTATCATATATAACGTTGCATTTGCCATTTTTACTACTACCTAAACTTGCTCCCTCACCTTACCTATATGATCTATTATAACCCCTAGGTTCCTTTCCTTATCTATCTTTCTAATAGTGTTTTCTCTCAATAAACGTTAGCGCGAAATAACACACTGCGTTGTTGTTTGTACATCGTTTCAGAAGAGAAGTGCATTGTCATCTATCAATCCTAGAGTGGATTCGTAGATCGCTGACCAAACCCCAGCCCGAAAGCGTATGTGGCTCCGAGAGCAGAAAAACACTGTCTGACCGTCAGACAGAAGTCACATTTCTCTTTACTTTCGTGTCTCTTGTTTCCGTACAGCTTCCCTGATTCTTGTCTGCTCCATATAAATCGCGACAGAAGAGATTTTCCTTCGCCAGGCAGAGCGATCAGCAGCAATGTTCCCTCAACCATCAGAGTCAAGGCCGCAGTTTTTCAGTGAAGCTTCCAGAGTTTCTTTGTAACGTTTTATTTTTCCACCACGAGCTCGCTTGCCTGACTCAAACTTACCATATCATATTTTCTTTGGGAGCTGCTCATCTGACATGTGGACAAAAAAACTTCTGCATATGTAATCCTGTCTTCCCATTTTGTGTTCAGGAGTTTCCTTAGTTGCTAGATGGAGTGTCTAAAAGGTTTGCAAGGAAGCGAGGTCGCGGTGGATCAGGGTGTCTTATGATCTCTGATCACTCTTATCAACATATTGATCTTACAACGGAATCAGTGTAGATGTGGTTTTACAGAGGGATGCTTCACATACCAGGAATTGCAGAGAAGACGAATGATACAGTTAAAGAAGAGCCACAAATACAAATACAACAAATTGCAAAGAGCAGAACAAGGCAGTCATGCTTTTTCGGGCATATTATGAGGAGAGGCGGCTTGAAGCACGCTGTGACAACGGGAAAGATTGCAGAGAAGAGAAACAGAGGAAGGCAGAGAAACAAGATCTTGGACAGCCTGAGAGAATGGCAGGGGCGACAATCAATAACAGAGTTGGTAAACTTCTTCTTCTTCATCGTACGCAGTCAGACATCAACCTTTATTTTTTCGAAACAAGCAGCGGTCATCCTGAGGCTGTCGACACTGCCATAGAGCTTGTCTAGTTTTGCCACTGGTGATGGCCACATCTGCTCTCTCTGATCCTCTTATGTCGGGCAGTTTTGCAGCAAATGCTCAGCGGTCATTTTCCCGGTACCTAAAGGGCATTCGTCAGTGCCACCTATCTTCAATTTGTTGAATAGATGGTACCTCAGTCTATTGTGGCCAGTGCGAAGTCTGAAGACCACTACCTGCTCTCTTCTGTTCAACTGGTATTAGGCATCGTTTTTTGTGTAGCCAGTATGTTCGGTTTCCCATTTGGTCATGTATCTAGCTCTAATAAGCCGTTTTGATTCTTCGTATGTCATACTAGTATCTGGTTGTGGTAGCCTTGCACCTTCTTTTGCCAGTCTGTCTGCCTCCTCGTTGCCTTGGATGTTGCAGTGTGACGGAACCCACTGTACCACTACCCTTTTTGGTGCGGACTGCTGGCATAGTTGACAGAGTACTGCTCTTAAATCATTAAGTTCAGTATTTTTCTGGCTTTTTAGTGCTGTGACTACGGCCTTTGCATCTGTAAGCAGGACTATATGGCTTTCATTCCTTTTACCTATCGCCATTATTTCCACTGCAGCTCTCAGTGCCTCTGCCTCCGCTCTGAAATTGCTTGTGTATTTTCCAGTAGCGAATGACAGTGTTATTTTTCTGCCATTTGGTAGGTTCAGAAATGTTCCTGCCCCTCCGTTCTGTGTTGTGCTTGTTACAGAACCGTCGGTGTACGCATGGGCCCAATCCATGCTTGGGTAGTTTTTCGTTATGAAGCTCAGGGTAGTATCTCTTCTTTCTTTTTCAGTCTGGCAGTTTTTGTTTCTAATACCTGGTATATTTTCTACCACCTCTGGAAATATATGCTCTGCAGTCTCTTCTGTCGGTCATGGATTGCAGTTTTGTATTCTTTTCAATTTGTACAATTGGCGTTGCCTTCATAACTGTTATAACTCTCATGGCTTGGTTTTGGAGTTTGCTAATTTTATCGAAGTTCGCCTTTGCTGCTATTGTCCATGCCGCAATGCCATACTCGTGAACTGGTCTCACTCTTCCAGTGTACAGTTTCTTTAGTTTACTTTCGTCTGCTCCCCAGCTTGTATCAGCAAGTTTTCTCATGATTGCCATTCTCTCTCTGGCTCTCATTCGGTATCTCTCGATCTGACTTATCCATGTCATGCGCCGATAAAATGTGACTCCCAGGTAGTTTAGGTTGTCGTTTGGCTGCAGGTATTTGCCGTTAAGACTTAATTTGGTGTTTTGGGGTTTGTTTAATAGCGAGAATATTGTACATGTCGTTTTTTCCTCGTTTATTTTGACCAGCCATGAGTTCGCCCACTCTTCCAGCGATGTTTGGGCCTGCTGCATCCGATTTCTTGCTATGGTGAGATTCTTTTCAGAGGTCCACATAGCCAGATCGTCTGCAAAAATTGAGCTATGGACTCTTCTTGGTATATTCTCAGTTATGTTATTTATATACACAAGGAAGAGTGTGGGTGACAGTACTCCCCCTTGGGATACTTCCTGCTCAAGTGTCACCTTTTTGCTCATCTGCCCTTGTACTTGAACTCTGGCCGTTCTGTTTTTGAGGTAGTGACTGATCCATTTGTACATTTTCCCACAAACGTCCCTTCTTCTTAGCTTGACTCTAAGTCCCTCTTTCCAGACTTTGTCAAATGCCGTTTCTAGGTCCACCCAAACCGCTACTGTGTGTTTTTGTTCCTGGTAGGCATCTTCTATTTCCTGGGCTATGAGGATGACCTGATCCTCAGTGGATCTGTGCTGTCTAAAGCCTGCTTGCTGTGGAATTAGTATGTGTGTATCTTCCAGATGCCACATCAGTCTTGTGTTTATCATACGTTCCATCAGTTTGCCTACGCAGCTCAGTGGGCTGATAGGCCTGTATCCATTTGGATCTGTTTTGTCTTTTCCTTTCTTTGGTACAGGTACAAGTACTGCGTCTTTCCATGGCTGGGGTACAATACCCCATTTCCAGCTTTGGTTGAGGACTGATAGCAATTTCCTCTTTGCTGTTTGGCCCAGGTTCGTTTGTTATCCCGTCTTTACCGGGAGATTTCCTTTTCTTTAATGTCCTCATGGCCTCTTCCATTTCATTCATTGTTAATTTTGCCATCATATGCCCTTCTGGTACCATATTGATGTTGTCGTGCCCCTTTTGCTCTTCACTAATGTCTGTATGCCTATCTGCAGGGACATCTATGGGGTTCGCTCTGGCATAATGTTCAACAAAGGCGTTTGCTGCTTTTTTTCCACTGAGCATGTCACCCTGTTTGATTGTAATTTGTTTGTTTGATGGAGTTTCGCCATTCATGGCTCTGACTAACTTCCATAGTTTGTTCCCCTCTTTGTCTAAATTGAGGCTTTCTGTTTTGTTTTTCCAGCTTTCTCTTGCTGTTTGGGTTAGAGTGTATTTGTATTTCGCCGTGGTGGCTTTAAGGGCGACATTTGCCTCCATAGATTGTTCTCGCCCTGCCATGTTCCTAGCATTTGTGACTGCGTCTTCCGCTTTCTGCAAATCATCATTCCAATAGGGCTTACAATTTTTCCTTGCCCCTCTTGGGATGGTTTCAGTGGCAGCTTGCATTATTGCTTTGCTTAGGCTTTCCACCATGGGCTTCATTTTGTTATTCCGTGTGTTGATGGTTTCACACAGCCCATCTGTCAGGCTTGCAAATCTGTCCCAGTCGGCTCGTGTGTAATTCCAACGTGGGAGCGGTTTTGTTTCCTGTGGGCCTACTTCCATATCAATTTCTATTCTAGCCTAATTGGTCTGTGGTCGCTACCTGCCAATTGGTTTAGCACCTGGCGGTCTATTTGTATGGTGAATGTCCACCGTGGAAAAGGCCAAATCTGGAGTAGAGGGGGTATGCCATGTTTTAGAATAGAAGCTAGGGCTATCCTCTGGTCTATTGATTAGATAGAGATTTATGTCTATCTCCCAATCTTCCACTTCGTCACCTCTGCTGTCTGTGTCCGAGTATCCCCATCTCTCCGAGTGGTTGTTGAAGTCTCCAACTACTATGCAGTTGGAGTCTTTGACTTCCATACTCGAGAGCGATAGGTCTTTGTTTGGTGGTCCGTACAGGTTGAAGATGCGGATCTTCGTCTCTTTTGCCAAAATGTCAACTCCTACAATTTCTGCTTGTCCGGTGTGATTGACAGATACCGCGCTACTCGGTATGCAGTTACGGGTCAGTATCAGAACCTCTCCTTTGTGACTTTCTCTATCCAGACGGAAGACCTGGTATCCTCTGATTGAGAATTTGTGGTTGTTGTTGAGGTGCGTTTCTTGGTTACATGCCTCGTCAATGTTACCTTCATGCAAGTGATGTGTTAGGGGGAGTTTTTTGTTAATGACACCCTCCGCATTCCACTGTAGTATTCTGAGGATCTTGTGTTTTTGGTCGATAGATGTTGCCCCATAGCCATTTGCCTCGACTCCATAACACATGGGTGGGTGACCACCAGTAGTCAAGGGTATGCCCCTTCGAGACGTGAGGCCCGGCACTCTCGCTGCCTGGCGGGACTCCACAGGTTGAGCGCCATACTTTTTTCTGTGAGGTTGTACTGTCATCATACTGCGATATATGTTGCACTGTTTCTTTAAGCCTGTGGCCCAGTGCATCCGATTTCAACAGGCGTTTCTGTAGGGATGCCCTCCTTAGCATTTGGCTGTCCACAGCCTATCTGCAAGGCAGCAGTTGTTTGTAATCAGAGTTGTCTCTCTTATGGAAGTTGTCTTACAGGACTAACGAGTCTTCACTACTCGTGTCTATAGGATACGGTGATGATATATGAGATATGATATGGATTATGTACTGGTTTCTACTAACCCGGAAGAGAGACAGTCCAGTGTGTCTGTATCCCAGGATCGTCACGTCCTGCCAGAAACGTAGCATATGCATGTGAGTGGGGTATCTCTTTGCTCCCTTTATTTTCTCGGCTTCTCTGCAGTGATGGTACGCCTAGCATTCCCCGCCACCTGGGAGGTTGACACAATAGGGCAGATGTGCAATGTCCGCTAGCCTGCATCTCTTCTGCGTACATAGGTATGGCTGATAGCATACAGAGGTAGAGTTCGAGGCAGAAGTGCATTTAACCAGGGGACAAGCCTGGTAATGTCACGGAGATGTTGTTCGCCTGGTGTGCGGACATATCTCATGGTCATGGGTTGAGTCTCGACAGTTCACAGTGAGGTGACTGCTCTACTGTTTACGACACCCCGACCAAGAACTAACTCTTCTGTTGGTGGTTTTGCACCTCATCGTTGTATGGGGTGAATATCGAGCAGCTACTCGCCCGCTTTGATCGGCGGACGGCAGAGACATCTTTCTGCGGCTCGACTGAGGCGCAAGCCCCAGGTCCCGACCATATCGAAGCCTCCCACCGCAGTGGTGCTGAGATTTCCGGCGGGATTCCGGCTTAGAGGCGTTCGGCCGTAATCCCTCACATGGTAGCCTCGCGCCATTGGCTTATCAGCCTAGTACGTGAAACAAATGTCTGCGGCTCCTCTCGAATTGAGCAGGATTACCGTAGCAACGCCCTGTCATTAGTAGGGTAAAACTGACCTGTCTTCCGAAAGTATATTACCAGCACCCGTTCACTATTAGACCGGACGAATCAATAGAGGGATTTTTAGTCAGTCAATGACCAGGCATCTGGAACCTGCGATTTCTGCAGGGTTAAAACAAGATTACCGTAGCAGACGCTCTTTCATTAAGAGGTTAAAAAACTGACCTGTCTTCCGTGGGTCTAATACCAGCACACGTTCACTATTAGACCCAACGAATGTGCTCTCGAGTTGTCAGTCATTCTACGGTATTGGCATGTTGAGTCAACTTAAGCCGCAGGCTCCACTCTTGGTGGTGCCATTCCGTAAATTCCTTTTTCGAACACTGAATGCAGGCCAATCGAGCCACAGAGAGCTTAGCCCCAGATTTACGAGAGTCTAAATCCAGCAACGGTTCCATATTAGACCCTACGAAAATGCTCTCGGCCTGTCAATCATTTCAGTGTTGGCCGTGTTGAGTCAAATTAAGCCTCAGGCTCCACTCCTGGTGGTGCCCTTCCGTCAATTCCTTTAAGTTTCAGCTCTGCAACCATACTTCCCCCGGAACCCAAACACTTTGGTTTCCCGGAAGCTGCCCGCAGAGTGATCAAAGCAACTCCTGCGGATCACTAGTCGGCATTGTTTATGGTCAGAACTACGACGGTATCTGATCGTCTTCGCGAGAATATTGTACATTTAGTTGCCTCTGGTCTGAAATTGCTGGAGAATTATCCCGATGCCACTGACAGGTGTTATTTTTTTACCATTTGTTAGGCTCAGAAATACTCCTTCCCCTTCATTTTATGTTGTATTTGTTGCAGAACCGTTGGATTCCGTGGCGAAGTGGTTAAGCCGTCGGCCTCGTGATCAGGTGGTGTGCGTTCGCCGTCTTTTCACCGGTGCTTGGTGCGAAGTCCCCTGAATCTCGTAGTCGCCCCTAGTCGTCTTGTCCGTGACTTGCCACTGGAGTCGGGCGGCTCGATACGAGAGAGTGAGGATAAAAAGTAGCGCAGTTAATACTTACTAAAAATATCGCCAGCAAAATAAATTATGCCATCATCGTCTACGATGGACGGCGGCCTTAGTCGTTGCCTGTTGCAGAACCATCAGTGTATGCATGAGTCTAGTCTGTGTCTGGGTAGTTTTTCTCTGTGTACTTCGGGGTTATGTCTCTTCCTTCTTTTCATTCTGGCTCTTCTTCTATCCGATACCTGGTATACTTTCTATCACCTCTGGAAAGATCTGCTGCTTCCAGATGGGTTTGCGTATAGTAGGGATGACCTTTGGTGTTTATATGGCGTTGAATCGGTCTTCTCTAATATTTGTTTTGGCTATTTCTACAAAATGTATCTGCTTTAGTAACATAAACAAGACAGCAGATCCATCATTGTCATAAACTATACATAAACACATTAGCAAATCCATATTTGCCATAAACTCTACATAAACACATTAGCAGATCCATTACTGCTTTAAACTCTACATAAACACCACGCCAGATCCACAAAATAATAGTGTATTTTTTGTGTATCTTGGTTTGTTTAGGTGTCCTGCATCTCAAGCTGGAGATAATACTATACTGTTGCTGTTTATGTCTTTATGTTACTCATTAATATGGCCCCGCAATGCCTGGCCAAGAGATGGTTATCGACACCTGATAAGGCAAGTAGTATATCATATCAATGAGATTAATTGGGAACAAAACAAAACAAGCTCACATCTTTCATTGAATTTAAACATCTTGTAAACTAAGAATATCGTAGTTGTATTGTTATCTAACGGTCATGTTATCAACTCATTTGTTTTTATTCTATAAAAAAATATCCGCAGGTAGTTTGTATTTTGGTTTGGTGTTGGTATGTAACAAAATCAATAACAATAATATTGTGGCGAACAAACTTTTATTACAAACGTGTGATCCAGCGATAAAATAGTTTAGGTGCCATTATTGCTAGCAGGAGTTACCAACCTATGGTCCTCGGGTGAGTCAGGTCATACAGTTAGAAATATCCTGTCGTTGTCTTAAAGTTAAATATCGCATCCTCCGGCCAGTGGTGGTCTATCAATTTAATTGGGGTAGACCTGGTACAGCTGGTGGCCTAATGTTGAAAAACTCTGAGGAGACAAACACCCTTAATCCTCACGTCGACTCTCTTGTTGCCTGCTTGACTTCCCAGCATAAATGCTACTTGAATGAATCAAAACATTGTTAATTTAATGTGTGTGTGGTTGTCACCTAAATTTGTGGGCTCCAGGTGAAGGTGGATCATGGCACTGAATTGGCTTTTCTTGGAGAAGATTGTCCACCACTGTCTGGAAGAAGGTTGCCTACATGAGACTGGCGGACGGTTTCTGACCTCTGTCTAGGAGAAGGCTTCTTACCACTGTCCAGGTGTAGGTAGCCGACAACTGTCCAAGAAAAGTTGCCCACCACATGTCAAGCAGAAAGTTTTGACCTAACATTCAGGGGAATGTTCTCGTTCCCTGTACGAGAGAAGGTTGCTGACCACTATCCCGGGGCTGGTTTCTAACAACCGTCGGAGAGAGGGTTGTCAGCCCTTGTCTGTGGGAAGTTTCCGATTCATAAGTTAAGCTCAAAGAGAACTATCTCACGTTATTGTAACTTTGTGTTTGTGCTTGGCGTATCCTCCCCTGTTTCCAATATCATGTCAAACGTATAAAGTGTATATAATATTCTTGATTCTCATTTTGATGTACAACTTCAGATGCTATTTAGGGGACGGCGTGGTTAAGGGACACAGTTCACATCCCGAAGGTGCTGGCTCGCTCCCCATTCCCAGCACCAGCCGTTACCCCGGAAAGCAAATCCTTAGAAAATCCAGGGGGAAGCAGACCATTACATAAAATGCATGTCGAAGTCTGATGCACTGGGCCGACAGGTGCAAAATGAAAACATAGTGCAACGCACACCTCCTTGGGGAATAGAGAAATAAGTAAATAATTATTTACTATAACAACGGTACTGATAAATGGTACGGATCAATGGTAGGGGTTAATGGTTCGGATCAATGGTACGGCTCAATGGTACGGTTCAATGGTAAGAATCAATGGTACGGATCAATGGCACGGTTCAATGGTACGAATCAATGGTACGGGGATCAATGGTACGGGGATCAATGGTACGGATCAATGGTACGGATCAATGGTACGAATCAATGGTACGGATCAATGGTACGGATCAATGGTACGGGGATCAATGGTACGGATCAATGGTACGGATCAATGGTACGGATCAATTGTAACATAGTTACAAGGGTCCAACAAGCCAACACCAGGGAAGCCCTGAAAATACCGTTTGCGGTACCCACACATAACTTGAGAACCCTGCCCGAGAGGTTCAGTTCATTGAACGGGGCATTGTCCATAATTATCAAACAATGTAGTTTAAAACTGTCAACTGTTTAAAAATTTTTATTAAACTTAACTTTAATCATCTTAACATTCTTTTTCTTTTCTTTTTCCCCAAAACTGTCCAGCCAAAATCGTTACCCTCCCACGATTATTCTGGGAATTTCGCGACCTCTAGGTCATCTGATAGTTTGAAAAACAAGATAGGCTTTCTCTGGGACACGCCAGTTCAAATAAAGTTTGAGGGAAATGAACTCAAGAAAGTAGAAGTCATTAACGAAAGCGGAGAACTTAGCATATAATCTAAGGGAGACAGATCATGAACGATAGATCAGAAGGAGTAGAGATGAGAGTTCTACCGTGCAGTTTAGTAGATAGACAAGAGCAAGTAGCTAGATAAAATCATAGAACTTAGCAAGTGAATGACCAGAATGTATGTTCTGTTCCAGTCGTCGCTAACACCTGTCTCTCGTGACCCGACTTCATTCTCGTCCGACGGAGAGGTGTTGCTTCAACACGAAGCTGTCGTCCTGGACAACACGTCGTGATTCGCATGTGTTACCTCGGCCTGACAACCACATTAACGGAACCAATGTCGTCTGTCAAAGGCACGAGCACAGCTACAGTCGCCGACTTTCTGACGTTGAGACGAGACAAGAGGCTCAGTAGACATGTGCCTTACGTTGAGACGAGACCAGAGACACAGTAAACATCTACCTTGTGTAAAGTGAGAGGTGGAACATAAGGCCATCGGACGAGCGAGGACAGAGAGATTTGGACTGAGAACAAGTAGCTAGACAGCATTATATTAACACGCAGATATAGACGGTGAAGTGAACAATTGCTAAATGTCGACCACGTGATTAGACTCCGGGGAAAAGTGTAATGCAAGAGTAACAACTTGCCCAATTGCACGAACCTCTTGAAAGTAGTTATAGTCAGTTAGAGAAGTATTGATAAAAAAATTATGGAGAGACATTAATATTAGTAAATAATTGAGGAACAATATAATACGATTTACGAGCTTGATGCATTGATATGATGTGTATGATGTTTGTGAAATAAACATTCTTTGTTTTGCATTTGTTAACAGAATTGTTAGTGGTTTAATTAAAGTTTGAGAAGGAGTGATAGTGGTAAGGAAGAAAAGATAGTAAATGAAGTGATACATTAATGTTAGAACCCTGTCACATATACATGTTAATAGTAGCGGATCTATAGGTTATCTTATAATATTCGGACCTGCTATACTTGTGTATACGTTAAATAGTACCGTGACTTGGATAGAAATAACGTTGGACCTGCTATACAATGGTACTGATCAATGGTACCAATGACCCGTACAGATCAATGTTCAGGAATTTTGAATAAAACACCCATTATTGCATGTTTTCTTGAGCCAAGAAGGCTATTCCACACTCAGCAGGGTTGGGGTATGTGTGAATGATGAGATTTGTGTACATATGAGTTATGTGGTCTTCAGCCATAGAAGAGTTAAAACAAGTCGACATAACGATGATATGATTAGATCATTGTAGCGGTGTCTAGGGGAAAAGAAAGATATCAAATATTATTATCAAACTGCTGATCAGTTTTGTATTTTCTTCTGGGAATCGAACCCAGCACCTTCGGTTGTGAGCCGTGTCATAACCACTAGTCCACGCCGTATCCCTTCAACCTCATGAAAAGGAGAGAACAAAGCACCATTTTCCGACTTCACACTCAACACATACAACTTAACAGTCACTTGAACAGAATCCAACCAGAACATACTCCAGAGTGCCGGCTGTGCACACATCCCTATGAAACTGTTGAACATCATCATTTTGAATATTCGGCGTTTGCCGGTGATAGGAAAGAGCTCAAGCCCAGACATGGAACACTTTATATGGAACCAATTAACAGCTTACAAACACGTGCAGATACCAGTATATGGCATTGGGCCAAAGGGCAGAAGCCCATTGGCCGTTGCATCAATAACCAACCAACCCTGGGTTGGTTATTGGCGTATCATTGTTATCATGAATCAGTTGTTGTACGTCCTTAATTTTAGTAAAGTATTGTTTTATTTGCTTATGCACTTTATTCACATTTCCTTGCTCTTTCCAGGTCTTCTGCCACCAATGAAATTTTTTTTCAGTGACTTCAATTTTCTCCAAGCCAACAACATATGTATGTAGTTGTGTGCATAGAGAAAAAGAAGAGTAGTCATTTCCTTTTTTCTGCCTAAGCACAAAATTATTGTGAAGTCGCCGTTGTCTATGTTACTTTATGTCAAGTCAGTCAACAAGTTTGTCACAGTAAAACCAACCATTAGAAAGTGAAACGTTAAAATTGCCAAGACCAACCAACGAAGGGTGGTCTCGACCCACTTGGAACAGTAGCAGATCACCAGGTGCCATCTAACCGAAAGTCCAAGGCAGGCCCAGAAGTGCGGGTCTTGCTTTACGTGATCTAGGATTGAATGTGGTTCTGGTTCGTGAATATCTACTTTTATCCATAGACGTCTTCTGACATGGTCTTGTAGGTCTGCACTGGTTCGCTGATTTCAGACAAGGGTGACACCACGAACGACAAGTAGCATCATCGTACAGTTACCGCTCGTCTGCGTCAACACTTCTTTGATAAGACGTGACGCGAGCGTCTCAGAGAACCGTGTTATGGTGTCCATTCACAGGTCGTTTTGGTGATGTTTAATCGATTACACCTGGATGTCTGATTTTTTGTAAGGCCACACGCCATGATACCCAATGCGATTATGTCGGTGGTTGAATGAACCGGGATCAAGATGCTGAACAGTGCATTGAGCTGCAGTGGTCAGCGACCCATAGCCGACTGTTAGCGTCGTGACCAGCGATCACAGCTGTCAAGACCATAGCTGACTGTTAGCGGCCAGCGAACTAGAGCTATCAGATCTATAGCTGACTGTTAGCGTCAGGGCCAGCGAACAAAAGCTGTCAAGATCTATAGCTGACTGTTAGCGGCCAGCGAACCAGAGCTATCAAGATCAATAGCTGAATCTTAGCGTCAGGGCCAGCGAACCAGAGCTATCAAGATCTATAGCTGAATCGTAGCGTCAGGGCCAGCGAACCAGAGTTGCTAAAATCCATAGCTGACTGTTAGCGTCATGACCAGCTAAACAGAACTGGCAAGATCCAAAGCTGACTGTTAGCGTCAGGGCTAGCGAACCAGAACTAGCAGGTTTCATAGCTGACTGTTAGCGGCCAGCGAACCAGAGATATCAAGATCTATAGCTGACTGTTAGCGTCAGGGCCAGCGAACAAGAGCTGTAAAGATCTATATCTGACTGTTAGCGGCCAGCGAACCAGAGCTATCAAGATCAATAGCTGACTGTTAGCGTCAGGGCCAGCGAACCAGAACTGTCAAGATCCATAGCTGACTATTAGCGTTATGACCAGCGAACCAGAACTGGCAATATTCATAGCTGACTGTTAGCATCATGGCCAGCGAACCAGAACTTGCAATATTCATAGCTGACTGTTAGCGTCATGACCTGCGAACCAGAACTGGCAATATTCGTAGCTGACTGTTAGCGTCAGGGCCAGCGAACCAGAACTGGCAATATTCATAGCCGACTGTTAGCGTCAGGACCAGCGACATCACGAACGACAAGGAGCATCTTCGGTGGCAGAGATACCCCTCAATTACATGGTGTTCCAGGTCTGCGCTGGAGCATTCGATTAGACTTCCCTGGTGATCAGAGATTTCAGACAACGGTGACACTACGAACAACATCATCGTACAGTTACCGCTCGTCTGCTACTGTCCAGATGACGGATCGTAGACACTTCTTTAATAAGACGTGGCGCGAGCGTCTCAGAGAACCGTGTTATGGCGTAATTGTGCGTCCATTCACAGGTCGTTGTGCGTTTTGGTGCTGGTTAATCGATAGCACCTGGATGTCGAATTTTTTGTTAGGCCACGCGCCATGATATACCAAATCCGATTATATCGGTGGTTGAGTGTGCCGGGATCAAGATGATGAACAGTGCATGAGCTGCAGTGGTCAGCGACCCATAACTGACTGTTATCGTCAGGGCCAGCGAACCAGAACTGCCAAGAACATTCTACATCTCCACACGGCCATCCTGGATAACAGACTGCAACAGAGCAGACTAGCTAAGGACAAGAGATCGGAGAGGGAAGGCTAATCCGGTACTCAAAAATGCTTTTGAAGTATGATTTGTCGGACCGAATGGTGCACATATCGCAGTCAAGCTGTAAACTACGACACAACGCATTTCATTTGGTTCTCCCGATAACATTCTGCTAACTGCAAAGCCCTTATGTTATTTAGTTATGGGATACAAAACCCAGTTCTCTTAATGATACCAGTCTTTTGAAATGTTTACCCCTTCATAACAGGGAGTATTTCTGGAAATAACATTTTCCATGTGTTTCACTATATCGTTCCAGCTTCAACCTAAAGTTCACTCACAGGAATCGAATCCTCAAATTAGTATTAGTAATAACTAGTATTATATAGTCAAGCATTATCAGGGCTGTCCAATGGGCCTCTGTGAGTTGTCTGACACAGCCATCACTCTAGCTTGGATTTATCTCCACTTAGTTATTGGAACGAATCACTCTGAGTTCCTGTCACTCTAAAATGTCGCAAAAAAACCTGATGACTTTTGTCTGTCACTAACCGCCCACTACCCAAATCAGAGCGCCAGAGTTGTCAGCTTCTAACCCCTACCTGTACCAGACACATTCTTAACCTCAATCCCTTGTTTTACTTTGTCGACTTTGTGTCGAGGCACACAACAACATATAACAACGGAAAACAGGTTTAAAGAGAGAATCATCAAGAACGAAAACGTACAAGAAACATTTAAAGTCGCGATATCAAATAGGTAAAATGATTGACAACAATTCTGAAAAATAGAAAGGATGGAAGGCAACTGGCAACAGATTACAAATTTATGGATTGAGACTTGTAAAAAGGTGTTGGGCCAAAAACAAAACAAAAAATAGCACACACGCGCAGCGTGGATGAGAACCGAAAATGTAGCAAAGCTAAGGAACAAAAAAGTAAGAAGGTACATGTAAACGAATGGAGAATCAGGAATGTAAGCCTTGACTCGGGAAAGAAGTAGAGGAGCTTCAGAAACAAGAGAAAATATTTGTACGAGTTGACGAGAGAGACAACGAAAGCTACTTTAAATGGAAATTTGAAGAAAAAAAAACATGTACAACACACATAAACTAACAGGCAAATATGAGCATGCCCGGGAAGTGCGGAAAGCTACGACAACCTGTCACTTAACGTGCTTTTTAGGGCACACAAAAGGGTAACCTACTCATTATGGGCATTCAACTGTGAGGTGAGTGAAGGTGATTGTAAGGTGGGTGATGTTGATTGTAAGGTGAGTGAAGGTGATTGTAAGGTGGGTGATGTTGATTGTAAGGTGAGTGAAGGTGATTGTGAGGTGCGTTATATTGATTGTAAGGTGGGTGATGTTGATTGTAAAGTGGGTGCTGTTGATTGTAAGGTGAAGATGATTGTAAGGTGGGTGATGATGATTGTGGGGTTGGTGATGGTGATTGTAAGGTCACAGACCAAAGTTCTTCAACCATTTTATACTAGAGTGACGGGGGTTGACACGGAGGGGTTGGGGAACGACGTTGCGTTGTGGGGGAAAGATAAGCATAACAAAGTGGCTAGTGACACGCCCCCCCCCCCCCTCCCTCCTCCACCAAACCACCAAACTTGTATGTGTTCTGGTTCAGTTTTGATTCGATGCATGGAGCTCCTTCTCTTCAATCTTCCGTTGCCTAGGAGAGGTGGTGGGGGGTGGGGGGGGGGGGGGGGTCGTGGTGGTAATTAGGAAAGGTGATCTCTGGTGCTGGGAGCCGAGTGGCACAGTGGTTATCCTTTTGGCTTCAGATCTGAGTGGTCTTGGGTTCATTCCCCAGTTGAGGCGAAAATGTGTTTTTTTTCGAACTGCAACGGCTCGGGGAAGTAAATGGCGGCCGGCGTGATGCTGACCACGTCATCCACTAAGTGCCGTGGGTTACAAAATAATATGGGCCTAACACCATATTTCCAATGCGCCACATGGCGTGATAGGATCTTTACTTCGTATCTAGTGGTGGTGGGTGGTTTTTGCAGGGGGATATTGAAGGAGTAGAGATGGACGGGTTAGATAGTTGGGGTAGAGTGTAATGATGATAGGAGAGAGGGGTGCAGGAAGGGGCAGAACCTTTGATTGGTGATGTTGTTTTTGTTACGGATCCAGCAGTATCCGGGCTCCCATCCTACGGCTCAATGGCATGTAATGGTATCTGTACGTGTTTATCAGTTGTTGTCTAGAGTCAAATAAAGTGTTCCATGTATCTGGCCTCCGAGGAAGACGTATTTTACAATCATTGTTGAATGCTGAGCACTCAAAGATGATGATCAACGGTTTCATATAGGTGTGTACACAGCTGGCACTCAGAAGTATGTTGTGGTTGGATTCTGTTCAGGTCTTTGTTAAGTGGAATGTGTTGGGTTCTAAGTCGGCAAATGGTGCTCTGATCCTTCCCTGTGAGTTGATTTACATTGTCTGGGGCTTGCCATATGTCTGTAGACCTCCCTTTCCGTTTTTCCCATGGCCCATCTGTTCAGTCAAGTCCCATCGTTTGCTTATCTTATGAGCTGTTTAGCTGTTTGTAAAGTTGTTGCTGTGTGTGACTGTTATTGTATTGATTTATTATATGCTAGTCTGTCTGCATTGTCCCTTCCAGATGTGGTTGCGTGTCCAGGGATCCACTGCAGAACTATTTTGACAACACGAAAAGTGATAATGTTGCCCCTGTCTACAAATAAGGTCACGTCTACAATAACCAGCAACTTAACTGATATTGTTTTTATTCATATCGGGTCAATGAACCGACAGACAGCTAATTCGCACGCGTCTGCTAGTGTAGTAACTATTTCATGATTTCATAAGTCCATTTATGTCGTTAGTGGTGGCGTGGGGAGGTGCAATCGTCTTTCTTTTCGCTTTTTGTGTGTTAACTCGATATGTTCCTTTCACGTCTCTATAGTATTTCTTTAATACCATCAATTCATTTGTTCTTGGACTTTATATTGTTTTGAAGCCCTGATTTCTGGTGTTATAGTTTCTGGCAGCAGAAAGGTTTGGAGACAATCTAATCATACAACCAAACCATTTAACTCTTTGTCTGTCTATATTTGTCCTACATGGCAAGATTGCTACTTTCTGTCTGAAGATTTTATCATTTGTCGTCAAAGATTTTTTGATTTGTTGAACTTGATGAAGCTCTATTCCCCACTTGCATATAACTTGACTGTTCTGGTCTGCTTTTCTTCATTCTCTGTCTTTTCTATTTCTTTCCATTTAGTTCACTTTGGATTAACAATTGTATCTGTTTGTTTGAGACAATCTGATCATCTGAACAAAGGAGTCAATTGAAATGTGTTGGCCATGGGAGAGAAGAATAGTTTAGGGGAAATATGCTGTCATCGTTCGTACTCTATGACACAAACTGTATCCGGCAGTCTGACAAACAAGCTGGGGGTCAACACTGTAATCTTCACAGTAATGAGCGAAGTAAAAATGTATTGCACTACAGCCAGGACGACCCTTGTCCACTTTCTCAAGTACGTCTCGAGATGTAAGAAGAGCCACTGTAACCCGCTCCCAGGGGCTAACAGCTCAGTACGAGTAGCTTCGAATATACCACATGTTGACTACTTCATACTTTATATCTGTTTGTTTTTTCATGCAGATGCTTCACTCAACAACACACCTGGGGGTTGTTACCCAGCGGGTACAATCTAACCAGCCAGTCAAGGAGTAAGTTCTTGTTCATTCTGTTATGGAAGGATCAACATAACTGCACTGTAGACTGACTCATTGTTGTTTCATTTCTTTCAGCAAGTCTCCGCTCATGAATATTGTTGGTTTCGACAACTTAATGACCATACACTATATTCATACCTGTTTTGTCTGTGCAGGCACTTCTCCGTACTTTAGCCACGTCTAATTTTCAAATATTCGGTCTGTGGATTGATGGGTTGTTTAATTGAAATGACGTCATCAAAAAAGGGGTTGTCCTGAAGATGGGAATGAGCTGACAGACTCATCGCTGGCTGCATGTATCAGGGTCAGTGACCCATAACTGACCAAGACCCTATTCCGTTTCCAAGTGGCGGCCCGAAGACAGACTGCAGCCATGCAGCCTGGTTAAAAGATTAGGGATCAAAGAGGGAAGGCAAACACAATTCTATAAATGGCGTGCTGAAATCGGATGTGTCGGGCCGAAAGCACAGATTTAGTAGTCTAACTGTAAACTACGACACAATGCAATGAAACGCTTTTTTTCAAGACGAACGTCATAGAAGAAGAAGAAGAAGAAGAAGAAGAAGAAGAAGAAGAATAAGAAGAATAAGAGGAAGAAAAAGAAGAAGAAGAAAAGGAAGAAAAAGAAGGAAACAAGTTGTAGTTTTAGTCTTTAGTCGACTAATACTTCTAGAGGTGTGGATGTTCCTGTGCAGGTCCCAGCTCTGGCGTGAGCTTAATGTAACCGGGAGGAAGATTTACTGCCTAGCGGGCTAGGCTCGAGCAGCTTATTACTCCACTGTGTTGCGACAAGTGCCATTGAGGGGGGGTTAACCGATGTGCTAGTCCATCTTAATAGACTCAAACACTGTGTTAATAATTGTGTAAGAAACTAACAAAAAAACATACTCTTGCTTATTTATGTGTGTGTGTATCTCTGTGTATGTGTGTGTGTGTGTGTGGGAGAGAGAGAGAAAGAGAGAGATGGAGAGAGAGAAAGAAACAGAGAGAAAAATAATAGCGGGAAAGAAAAAGAGAGAGAGAAAGAGAGAGAGAGAAGAGAGAAAAAAAGAAAGAAAGAGAAAGAGAGAGAGAGAGAGAACGAGAGAGAGTGAGAAAGAGAGAGAGAGAGAGAAAGAGAGAGAGAAAGAGAGAGAGACAGAAAGAGAAAGAGAGAGACATAAAGAGAGCGACCCCATATCAATGGGGGCATGTAGATGTCAGTTTGTTGTCTTACAGTCTTAAACTTGACGCTAAGTAAAGTAGATCCGCAGCATGTTAGGCGCCATCTATGCTGCTCTTAACAATTCACATAATCATGATCGATGTTATGCTATGTCACAGTTAGTCGCCTCATACAACATGTTCTCTGTGGCGCAGTGGTGCTTTTCTTGTCTGTGTCCTACACAAAGACCCCGGTAGACCACTGGAACAAGAACAATAAGAAACAGAAGAAAAATAAGAACAAGAAGAAGAAACAAGAGGTCACTGATTGATTTCGAAACGTCTCCCCAATCCATATCCTTGAAAATAAAGCCGCTTGGCGTACACTGCAGTCGGGGGTTAAGTGTTGGAGACTTGATTGTCGCAGCTTGTATGCGGTGGGTGGCCAATTCCCTTCTTCGTTGCTTTTCCGTCTATAACCTTAAGTCAGGACAATCAATTAGTCAATCAATTAATCAATCAATCCAAGCCCGTGGCTCCTCTCCGTGCATAGGTCATTGACATCCTTCCGCCAGCATTAACGGCTCTGGGCTGATCTATCTGCCCCTTTCTGAAGTGTAATAATTTCATATTCATTTCTTCTCACACTCTCTTTTCCATTTATTTTTGGCTTCCTCTCTTTCTCTTCCCTCTGTGGATTCAATGTACGAACCTGTCAGGATATGCTGGACTGCGCCTTCGGCAATGTAGCGCTTTGTCCACATTTACAAACGAACTGCTTTAAAACTAGGTCGACTGGAGCTGAACATTGTACCTATGCCGTGAAAGTGAGCGATTTACCCCTACACGAACCAGACGCCCACAAGCTATGTATCCACTACCGACACTTTCTAGACGTGGGTGTTATTTTTTTAATGACCTTAATCTTCACCATGACCTGGATTAGATCCACACAAGGGCTTGAAGGCCTGGGACCTCTTAGCTTACTCTCCACAAATGATATACCCTGCCCTTCTGTAACTTTTGAAGCAAGGGAGGAAAGTCCGACGAGATAATTGTCCTTACTAAATAAGCCTCAGATAACCTACCTTGGAGCCGGGTCACTGCCTCAATTATCATTCTCACACCAAAGATTGATGTCATGTGTAGCCCACTTCGCTAGGATACGATCTTGCCTCTCACTCTACTAGAGACGTGGTAACATTATTTCCCGCCTTTCTGTATGGATCATTCGGAATATATAACATTATCGGCAACTAAAGCTGTATCACGTGCAAGGTATGGTACGAGGCGTTGCCCGCGATAATTATGAAGTTTGTTATTCTCTTCCCGTCTCATCTCTTCCCTCACATACGCACTGCATTCCCGTTCTTATCCCCAATCTGCCGTTTCCATCCTGCTTCAACCCACCCATTTCTTTCTCTTCCTTAACCCGTTCGCCTTCACCTCCCACCTTTAATATGCCCATCATTTACCGCTAACCGTCCATCCCCTCAACCATCTTTCCCATCACAGTCTGTACATACCCTCCACCTTTTCTTTTCCCTTCAACCCACCCATACCTTTAGTCCGTTATCATTCATCCACCCGGGCCACAACCTCACCCATCACCTCGCCAATTTCCTCCCCCCCCCCTTTCAACTACGCCTACCCTCCCTATTGTATGCATATGCACCACACCTCTAAATTTTGTCAGGGAAACGCGGCTCACATTTATTTATGCTGTATTTTTTTATTTTTCGAGAGGAAAACACTACATTTGAGGCAACTGTCTCATTTGTCAAGAAAATGAAATTAAGGGATAGGGTTGGGATCTCCGAATGTCATGTAGCCATTAACGATATAAGGTTCCCGAGAACGTGGCTATGTTAAACAAAATTGGTTCAGACCGATTGAACGGTTTAAAATTGCCTTAGTCTTAGTCGACCTGTACTTATTCAGGAGCTTTTGTTCCTGTGCAGGTCCCGTCTCTGGTGTGATCTGGATGTAGCCAGGAATAGGATTTCCTGCTTAGCGGGCTAGGCTCGAGAAGCTTATTACTCCGCTACGTCGGAACAAGTGCGGAAGAAAATGGTTAACCGATGTGCGAGCCATCTTTATATACTCAAACACTTGAGCAAAGTAGACCCGCAGCTTGTTAGGCGCCATTATATACTGTCTTTAACAAACCACCTAACTATGGCCGGTGTTTTGCCATATCACACAGTCGTTTCTTACGACATGCTCTCTGTGTTTATAATTGTGTAAGAAACAAAAACACAAAACAAACATACTCTTTCTTAAATATGTGTGTGTTTCTGTGTGCGTGTGTGTGTGTGTGTGTGTGGGAGAGAGAGACATAGAGAAAGAGAGAGAGAAAGACAGACAGAGAAAAAGAGAGAGGGAGAGAGAGAGACCTCATATCAATGGACGGCATGTATATGTCAGTTTGTTGTTTGACATTCTAAAACTTGACGCTATTTATGACCATTCTATCACAGACGGAGACGTATCAACCACGGCCTACACTGCTGGATATCAATTTTCAAAATATATATATAAAAGTATATATATATATAACTTAATATATAACGTTAGCGTAACCATCACCACGCCATTCTTTATGCTTCTTTCCTTTCTTTCTTCTACTTCTTTCACTTTCATAGATCAACTTTCATCATCATCTGATTCATCAGTACAGAGACTGGTTGTAATGTTGTCTAAGTATGTCTCTCCATTTGACCTATTCTCTGATTGATCAGTACAGAGACTGGTTGTAATGTTGTCTAATTCTGTCTCTCCATTTGACCCTATCCTCTGATTGATCAGTACAGAGACTGGTTGTAATGTTGTCTAAGTTTGTCTCTCCATTTGACCCTATCCTCAGATTGATCAGTCCGGAGACTGGTTGTAATGTTGTCTAAGTATGTCTCTCCATTTGACCCTATCCTCTGCAGTTCTCTTCATTTCAACATAAGTTCGTTCTTTAATATCCCTGCATGCCTGAGATGTAAAGGTGAGTCTTAGTTGCCCATGCCCTCTCTTTCCTTGAATCTTGCCCTCTAGTATCTTCTGTAGCAGACTCGCATGGCTCATATTGTGACCCAGCTAACTCAATCTATGTTTTTGTATCATATGCAATATACTACATTAATCATTTTTCGAAATTTTGTTTTATCCTTCTAAGTCCATGTTTCATTCCCATACAGTGCAATTGGCCAATATATGTGGGATATATTATTTTCCTTAGTTCTATTCTGATATTCTTTGAGATTAACAATTTATGTTTTTCTCATACACCCATGTTTTTCATTGCAATCCCTGTCTCAATTTTTGTTTCATTGCGGACATCTTCTGTTATTGTTAGTTCCAAATATGTAAACTTCTGTACTATTTCAATTATTTCTCCATTGATGATCATATTTATTTTCATATCTTGCTTGGAATAAACCAAAGTCTTTGTTACTAATATCCGTAGAGCTTTTCACTGTAAGACACTAGTCATGGTCATATGTACTTCTTTGTTCCTCGAGCATTCAACATGCCTTCAGTGTTCTATCAGTATGTCAGTTACATCCGTTGTTAGTATATGTCTTTATCTTTATCATGTATTACTGTATCTATTCCTGACAAAGCTCATGGTCATTTATAACTGTATCTATTCCGGACAAACCTCTTGGTCATTTATAACTGAATCTACTCCTGACAAACCTCTTGGTCATTTATAATTGTTTCTAATCCTGACAAACCTCTTGGTCATTTATAACTGTGCCTACTCCTGACAAACCTCTTGGTCATTTATAATAGTATCTACTCCTAACAAACCTCTTGGTCATTTAAAACTGTATCCACTCCTGTCAAACCTCTTGGTCATTTAAAACTGTATCCACTCCTGACAAACCTTTACATCTTTTATAACTGTATCTACTTCTGGCAAACCTCTTCGTCATTTATAACTGTATAAACTCCTAACAAACCGCTTCGTCATTTATAACTGTATTCACTTCTGACAAATCTCTTGGTCATTTATAACTGTATCCACTCCTGACAAACCTCTTCGTTATTTATGACTATATCTTCATGATGAACCTTACCTCTTTATTCTCACAACCTGTTATGGCTATTACCATGAAAACGGATTCATGGTACAACCAGCCCTTACTTATCTCCATACATAATGTTACATGTTAAGTTAAAGTCTGAATGGATTCATGTTATACTTTACCAAAATAATCCACACCAACAGCCAAGGACAGAAGAAAATTGATATCCAGCAGTGTAGGCAGTGGTTGATACATCTCCGTCTGTGATAGAATGGTCATAAATAGCGTCAAGTTTTAGAATGTCAAACAACAAACTGACATATACATGTCGCCCATTGATATGGGGTCTCTCTCTCTCTCTCTTTCTCTCTCTCACTCTCCTTCTCTGTTTCTCTATCTCCTTCTTTTTTTCTCTCTCTCTCTTTCTGTCTCTGTCTGTCTTTTTCTCTCTCTCTTTCCACCTCGCTTTATCTCTCTTTCTCTATCTCCTCTCTCTCCCTCTTTTTCTTTCTCTCCCTCCCTCTCTTTCTCTTTCTTTCTTTCTCTTTTTCTCTCTTTCTTTCTCTCTCTCTCTCTCTCTCTCTTTGTCGCTCTCTCATTTCTCTTTTTCTTTCTCTCTCTCCTTCTCTCTCTTTCTCTCTCTCTTTCTCTTTCTCTTTCTCGCTCTCTTTCTCTTTCGTTCTCTCTCTCCCTCTCTCTCTCTCTCTCTCTTTCTCTCTCTCTCTTTCTCTCTCTTTCTCTCTTTCTCTCTCCCCCCCCCCACACACACACACACAAACACACACACACACACGCACACAGTAACACACACATATATAAGCAAGAGTATGTTTTTTTTTTTTGTTTCTTACACAATTATAAACACAGAGAGCATGTCGTAAGAAACGACTGTTTGATATGGCAAAACATCGGCCATGGTTAGGCGGTTTATTAAAATCAGTATATATGGCGCCTAACAAGCTGCGGGTCTACTTTGCTCAAGTGTTTGAGTATATTAAGATGTCTCGCACATCGGTTAACCATTTTCTTCCCCACTTGTTCCGACGTAGCGGAGTAATAAGCTTCTTGAGCCTAGTCCGCTAAGCAGGAAATCCTCCTCCTGGCTACATCCAGCTCACACCAGAGCTGGGACCTGCACAGGAACAAAAGCTCCTGAATAAGTACAAGTCGACTAAGACTAAGGCAATTCTAAACCGTTCAATCGGTCTGAACCAATTTTGTTTAACATAGCCACGTTCTCGGCAACTTTGTATCGTTAATGGCTACATGACATTCGGAGATCCCAACCCTATCCCATAATTTCATTTTCTTGACAAATGAGACAGTTGCCTCAAATGTAGTGTTTTCCTCTCGAAATATAAAAAAATACAGCATAAATAAATGCGAGCCGAGTTCCCCTGACAAAATTTAGAGGTGTGGTGCATATGCATACAATGGAGAGGGTAGGCGTAGTTAAAATGGGGGGGGGGGAGGAAATTGGTGAGGTGATGGGTGAGGTTGTGGCCCGGGTGGATGAATGATAGCGGACTAAAGGTATGGGTCGGTTGTAGGGAAAAGAAAAGGTGGAGGGTATGTACAGACTGTGATGGGAAAGATGGTTGAGGGGATGGACGGTTAGCGGTAAATGATGGGCATATTAAAGGTGGGAGGTGAAGGCGAACGGGTTAAGGAAGAGAAAGAAATGGGTGGGTTGAAGCAGGATGGAAACGGCAGATTGGGGATAAGAAAGGGAATGCAGTGCGTATGTGAGGGAAGAGATGAGACGGGAAGAGAATAACAAACTTCATAATTATCGCGGGCAACGCCTCGTACCATACCTTGCACGTGATACAGCTTTAGTTGTCGATAATGTTATATATTCCGAAAGATCCATACAGAAAGGCGGGAAATAATGTTACCACGTCTCTAGTAGAGTGAGAGGCAAGATCGTATCCTAGCGAAGTGGGCTGCACATGACATCAATCTTTGGTGTGAGAATGATAATTGAGGCAGTGACCCGGCTCCAAGGTAGGTTATCTGAAGCTTATTTAGTAAGGACAATTACCTCGTCGGACTCTCCTCCCTTGCTTCAAAAGTTACAGAAGGGCTGGGTATATCATTTGTGGAGAGTGAGCAAAGAGGTCCCAGGCCTTCAAGTGTGGGTCTAATCCAGGTCACGGTGAGGATTATGGTCATTAAAAAAATAACACCCGGGTCTTGAAAGTGTCGGTAGTGGATACATAGCGATACACAGCGATAGTGCCGGGCCTCACGCCTCGAAGGGGCCCACCCTTGACTACTGGGGGTCACCCACCCATGTGTCGTGGAGTCAAGGCACATGGCTATGGGGCAACTTTTATTGACCAAAAACTCAAGACCCTCAAAATACTACAGTGGAATGCGGAGGGAGTCATTAACAAAAAACTTTCCCTAACACACCACCTGCATGAAGATAAGATTGACGTGGCATGTATCCAGGAAACGCACCTCAACAAAAATCATAAATTCTCAATCAGAGAATACCAGACCTTCCGTTTCGATAGAGAAGGCCACAAAGGAGGGGTCCTGATACTGACCAGAAACTGCATACCGAGTAGCCCGGTACCTGTCAGTCACACCGGACAAGCAGAAATTGTAGGAGTTGACATAATGGCTCAAGAGACGAAGCTCCGCATTTTCAATCTGTACGGACCACCAAATAGAGACCTATCGCTCTTGAGTATGGAGGTCAGAGACTCCAAATGCACAGTAGTTGGAGATTTCAACAGCCACTCGGAGAGATGGGGATTCTCTGACACAGACAGCAGAGGTGACGAAGTGGAAGATTGGGAGATAGACATAAATCTCTATCTAATCAATAGGCCAGAGGATAGCCCTAGCTTCTATTCTAAAACATGGCATTCCTCCTCGACTCCAGATTTGGCCTTTTCCACGGTGCACATTCACCATAAAATAGACCGCCAGGTGCTAAACCAATTGGCAGGTAGAGACCACGTTGGAATTACAAACGAGCCGACTGGGGCAGATTTGCAAGCATGACAGATGGGCTGTGTGAAACCATCAACACACGGAACAACAAAATGAAGCTCATGGTGGAAAGCCTAAGCAAAGCAATAATGCAAGCTGCCACTGAAACCATTCCAAGAGGGTTAAGGAAAAACTATAAGCCCTATTAGAATGCCGATTTGCAGAAAGCGGAAGACGCAGTCACAAATTCTAGGAACATGGCAGGGCGAGAACAATCTATGGAGGCAAATATCACCCTCAAAGCCACAACGGCGAAACACAAATACACTCTAACCCAAACAGCAAGAGAAAGCTGGAAATACAAAACAGAAAGCCTCAATTTAGACAAAGAGGGGAACAAACTATGGAAGTTAGTCAGAGCCATGAATGACGAAACTCCATCAAACAAACAAATTACAATCAAGCAGGTTGACATGCTCACTGGAAAAAAAGCAGCAAACGCCTTTGTTGAACATTATGCCAGAGCGAACTACATAGATGTCCCTGCAGATAGGCATACAGACATTAGTGAAGAGCAAAAGGGGCACGACAACATCAATATGGTACCAGAAGGGCATATGATGGCAAAATTAACAATGAATGAAATGGAAGAGGCCATGAGAACTTTAAAGAAAAGGAAATATCCCGGTAAAGACGGGATAACAAACGAAATGCTGATGGGGCTGGGCCAAACAGCAAAGAGGAAATTACTATCAGTCCTGAACGAAAGCTGGAAAAGGGGTATTGTTCCCCAGACATGGAAAGACGCAGTACTTGTACCTGTACCAAAGAAACGAAAAGACAAAACAGATCCAAATGGATACAGGCCTATCATCCTACTGAGCTGCGTTGGCAAACTGATGGAACGTATGATAAACACAAGACTGATGTGGCATCTGGAAGAAAAACACATACTAATTCCACAGCAAGCAGGCTTTAGACAGCACAGATCCACTGAGGATCAGGTCATCCTCATAGCCCAGGAAATAGAAGATGCCTACCAGGAACAAAAACACACAGTAGCGGTTTGCGTGGACCTAGAAACGGCATTTGACAAAGTCTGGAAAGAAGGACTTAGAGTCAAGCTAAGAAGAAGGGAAGTTTGTGGGGAAATGTACAAATGCATCAGTCACTACCTCAAAAACAGAACGGCCAGAGTTCAAGTACAAGGGCAGATGAGCAAAAAGGTGACACTTGAGCAGGAAGTACCCCACGGTGGAGTACTGTCACCCACACTCTTCCTTGTGTATATAAATAACGTAACTGAGAATATATCAAGAAGAGCCCATAGCTCAATTTTTGCAGACGATCTGGCTATGTGGACCTCTGAAAAGAATCTCACCATAGCAAGACATCAGATGCAGCAGGCCCTAACATCTCTGGAAGAGTGGGCGAACTCATGGCTGGTCAAAATAAACGAGGAAAAAACGACATGTACAATATTCTCGCTATCAAACAAACCCTAAAACACCAAAAATAAGTCTTAACGACAAATACCCGCAGCCAAATGATAACCCAAACTTCCTGGGAGTCCCATTTGATCGGCGCATGACATGGAAAAGTCAGATCGAGAGATACCGAATGAGAGCCAGAGAGAGAATAGCAATCATAAGGAAATTTTCTGGCACAAGCTGGAGAGCAGACGAAAGTATACTAAAGAAACTGTACACTGAAAGAGTGAGACCAGTTCACGAGTATGGCATTGCGGCATGGACAATAGCAGCAAAGGCGAACTTCGATACAATTAGCAAACTCCAAAACCAAGCCATGAGAGTAATAACAGTTATGAAGTCGACGCCAATTGTAGAACTTGAAAAGATTACAAAACTGTAATCCATGACCGACAGAAGAGACTGAAAAGCCCAGCAGCAATCAGAGAAACTCAGAAGACTGACTGACCATCCAATGCACCAGAGACTAAACAATTTCGGAAATGGGAAACTAAAGCGGAGAAACTTTGCAGAAATAGCCAAAGCAAAGATGCACGAAAACCCCATGAACGCACAAACAACACCAAAGCCCATCCCTACCGTACGAAAACCTACCTGGAGGCAGCATATATTTCCAGAGGTGGTAGAAAATATACCAGGTATTGCAAACAAAAACTGCCAGACTGAAAAAGAAAGAAGAGATACTACCCTGAGCTACATAACGAAAAACTACCAAAGCATGTACTGGACCCATGCGTACACCGACGGTTCCGTAACAAACACAACACAGAACGGAGGGGCAGGAACATTTCTGAACCTACCAAATGGCAGAAAAACAACACTGTCATTCGCTACTGGAGAATACACAAGCAATTTCAGAACGGAGGCAGAGGCACTGAGAGCGGCAGTAGAAAAAATGGCGATAGGTAAAAGGAATGAAAGCCATATAGTCCTGCTTACAGATGCTCTGGCCGTAGTCACAGCACTAAAAAGCCAGAAAAATACTTAACTTAATGATTTAAGAGCAGTACTCTGTCAACTATGCCAGCAGTCCGCACCAAAAAGGGTAGTGGTACAGTGGGTTCTATCCCCCTGCAACATCAAAGGCAACGAGGAGGCAGACAGACTGGCAAAAGAAGGTGCAAGACTACCACAACCAGATACTAGTATGACAAACGAAGAGTCAAAACGGCTTATTAGAGCTAGATACATGACCAAATGGGAAACCGAACATACTGGCTACACAAAAGACGATGCCTATTACCAGTTGAACAGAAGAGAGCAGGTAGTGGTCTTCAGACTTCGCACTGGCCACAATAGACTGAGGTACCACCTATTCAACAAATTGAAGATAGGTGGCACTGACGAATGCCCTTTTGGTACCGGGAAAATGACCGCTGAGCATTTGCTGCAAAACTGCCCGACATACGAGGATCAGAGATGTGGCCATCACCAGTGACAACACTAGACAAGCTCTATGGCAGTGTTGACAGCCTCAGGATGACCGCTGCTTGTTTCGAAAAAATAAAGGTTGATGTCTGACTGCGTACGATGAAGAAGAAGAAGTTTACCAACTCTGTTATTGATTGTCGCCCCTGCCATTCTCTCAGGCTGTCCAACATCTTTTCTCTCTGCCTTCCTCCGTTTCTCTTCTCTGCCATCTTTCCCGTTGTCACAGCTTGCTCCAAGCCGCCTCTTCTCATAATATGCCCGAAAAAGCATGACTGCCTTGTTCTGCTCTTTGCAATTGGTTGTATTTGTATTTGTGGCTCTTCTTTAAATGTTCCATTCGTCTTCTCTGCAATTCCTGATATGTGCAGCATCCCTCTGTAAAACCACATCTCCACTGATTCCGTTGTAAGATTAATATGTTGATAAGAGTGATCAGAGATCATAAGACACCCTGATCCACCGCGACCTCGCTTCCTTGGAAACCTTTTAGACACTCCATCTAGCAACTAAGGAAACTCCTGAACATAAAATGGCAAGACAGGATTACATATGCAGAAGTTTTTTTGTCCACATGTCAGATGAGCAGCTCCCAAAGAAAATATGATATGGTAAGCTTGAGTCAGGCAAGCGAGCTCGTGGTGGCAAAAAAAAACGTTACAAAGAAACTCTGGAAGCTTCACTGAAAAACTGCGGCCTTGACTCTGATGGTTGAGGAAACATTGCTGCTGATCGCTCTGCCTAGCGAAGGAAAATCTCTTCTGTCGCGATTTATATGGAGCAGACAAGAATCAGGGAAGCTGTACGGAAACAAGAGACACGAAAGTAAAGAGAAATGTGACTTCTGTCTGACGGTCAGACAGTGTTTTTCTGCTCTCGGAGCCACATACGCTTTCGGGCTCGGGTTTGGTCAGCGATCTACGAATCCACTCCAGGATTGACAGATGACAATGCGGTTCTCTTCTGAAACGATGTACAAACAACAACGCAGTGTGTTATTTCGCGCTAACGTTTATTGAGAGAAAACAATATTAGAAAGATAGATAAGGAAAGGAACCTAGGGGTTATAATAGATCATACAGGTAAGGTGAGGGAGCAAGTTTAGGTAGTAGTAAAAATGGCAAATGCAACGTTAGGTATGATAAAAAGAAATATTAAACATAGAAACAAGGAAGTGATAGTCAAACTATATAAAGCATTAGTTAGACCTAGATTGGAGTACTGTGTACAGGTGTGGAGGCCTTATCGTAGAGGGGATATAAACATGCTGGAAAGGATACAAAAAAGAGCGACAAAACTGAAAGTGGGATTTCAGAACTACAGTTATGAGGAAAGACTAAGAAAAACCGGCCATCAGTATCTAGAAGAGAGAAGAATTCGAGGTGACACAGGTTTATGAGAAGATCAGAGTAATGGATAAATTAGACTATAACAAGTTTTTTTCAAAATACAGCCACCCACAAGAGCAAGAAGGCATAGCTACAAATTAAGTGAAGAGAGGTACAGATTAGATATGCTATATCTGCAGGCCAGTCGCCATGATGAAGTCTGTAGACTTCACCAGGTCGGAGCGGCTGCTCCACAGCTTTTGTCACAGCTCTGCATCCTCTGGCCAGGTCTGGCATCTAATTTCCCTATAGATTGTAGAATATGCTCAGGGTTCTGGCCTCCTGTTCCACATGGGCACTCATCGGTGTGTGAGATCTTCAGTCGGTACAGATGTTCTAGTAGTCTGCAGTGTCTAGTTCTCAGGCGAAATAAGGTAGTTTGTTGATTTCTTTTGAGTTGGTGAATTGGGTCTGGTGTACTGTCTATGTTCCTGTCTTCTCTCCATTGGTGTGTATACTGATTTCTGATGATGTTCTTGATTTCTCTGTATTGTACTCGATGACTAAATTGTGCCATTTTGCTGCCATCTTTTGCCAGAGTGTCAGCTCTCTCGTTTCCCGTCATTTCGCATTTGGAGGGTAGCCACTGGAGGGCTATTGTTGAGTATCCCTGGAGTTTTCCCAGTTCTGATCTGATCTCTGATAACAGTGGTTCGTTGTTTGTTTTTGGTATTGTCTCTAATAGTAGCAGGGTCTTATAAACCAGTATAAAGACGTTAGGTTAAATTTCATTTCACCGGCTTACAGTCTTGTTCGTATGACAATGTGTGATCCATTGTATTTCCCAGGTACGTATGTGTATCGTTATGTTCAAGTTCTTGACCCTGCCAACTAATCTTTAAACTCAGAGTGTTATTCTAACATGCTACTGTGGCTTGTGAAGCTATGTTGTCTGTTCATTCATTGCATTAAACTATACAGTTAAGAGGGATCGCATCCAGAGGTAATTGCAAGAATAGCACAAACAACAGCGACGCTTACTCGGCTGAAACCTATATGGCAAGACAAGCGGCTTGCCATCGGCATAAAAGTTAGACTAATGCGCTCTCTGGTGATCTCAATATTTCTGTATGCCTGCGAGACGTCGACCATTACAGCAGATATCCATGGCAGAGTACATGGAATGAAAATGAGGTGCTATAGAAACCTCCTAAATGTTACATATAAAGATTCACCTGTCTGATCGTGTGATCACACTCTCAACTCTATCAAATGATGACTGTACCGAAACCTCGCTTAGTGTCATTGATGGAAATGTGGGGAGTACAGGAGTTGGCCACCACACCTGATAAAAAGCTGAGGTCTTGTACAGGGCTAATACAAGTCTCTGACACTGCATCATTGACGGCAGTGAGTGCTATTGGATTACCTTTGCCTCATCTCTCCACAATCATTTACCTTGCATCTTTTTTAACACCTTCATCCATTAGCAGTCATATAACAATGTACATCTCTCTTTCTATTCTTTCTCTCTCTCTCTCTCTCTCTTTCTCTCTCTCCCTTCTTTGATTTCTTGTTTCTCTGTACTATCAATAAACAAATTTGACTACCAACTAATGTGTGACAAAAATGAACTGTTGTGATCATATAAGAAATTCCAATGTTCACTGCCCACTGCTAGGCGCAACACAAAATACGCAAGGAAGTAAAGCTCACGAACAAAAACTAGCCTTGCAAATCTGTCAACCTTAACGGCTATCCCAACAACAAACTATTGGTTATGTCAAGTAAAGAATGTAAAAATACATTGCCAACTCGTTGTTCATACTCATGGATGTATCAAATAATACAAACACTGCAGTCGGGGATGAAGTGGTAGAAACTTTACTATAAGAGAGAGATCTCAGCTTTTGTGAAATGAGGGTAGCCCTTGCTCGCTGTCTTGACTTAATTACATATTAAAGATAGGTAAATTTAGTTCCATATCAGTAATTACTGTCAAATATGAGGTACTAGAGACTTCATTGTTCGGATGCACACACGAATGCATACACTGACCAATACGTTCTGATACCGCCTTAAAGACTACTGTCTGTGGTGGGAAAGGGCGAGCCTTTGTCAATAGAATCCAGAAGGGCAAACCTTAATTCGAAGTAAAAACGTCAGCTTTTGTTAGAACCACTTCTTGTCCCTATGTCAAATTTTTTCTAACAGTAAATCAGGTTCTCAGTTACAGCTGGGTTGGCTGGAACATGTTGCAACCGGAGAGTAAACCGTGTACCTCAGCGAGAGAAGCACCCACTCTAACAACGTTACATACAACGTTCTATACTGTGGTCTTATAATGCATTCCTTACAATGTTTCCATGAAATTCCAACTTTTTCTTCTGCATATCTCATGAAATAATTGTTCCTTTGTGACAGAATGTTCAAAGATCTGCAAGTCAATAATGTTAGGACTGACCTTATTCTGACACTAACAAGGATATTTGATTAATATTACAACATAGCATATATTACAATAAACCGAGTGGTCTGCCAGGGTCTTTGTATATGATACGGAAACGAATAGGGCCACTGCCTCACTGAAAGCATGTCGTAAGAAGAGACTAACTGTGTGACATGGCATAACACCGGCAATGGTTATATGGTTTGTTTAGCCCATAACAGGCTGCGGCGCTACTTTGCTCTAGTCGATGGACTCGCACATCGCTTAACCACCCTCCGTAAGCGCTTGTCCCAAAGCAGTACAGCTGTTTGCGCCTAGCCTGCTAAGAAGGAAACCCTTCTGCCGGCTACATCCAGCTCATACCGGAGCTGGGATCTGTACGGGGGCATGTGCTCCTGTAAAAGAATGTCGACAAAGAACTATGCCAATAAAATGTAAAAATAAGTCACATTTAGAGTTATCCCATCATAAAAAATTCGCGTGAGAGATTCTGGCTTGGGCGTCTCCCCTCTTTATCCAGGTACAACCTAGAACGAGTGAGCTATGGCCCTACACCAGAACCACATGGACGTGTACATTGGCATCTGTACACTGAAGGCGATAGGTGTTAATTATCCACCCGACCAAATTTCTCACGCTTGTTGTCGTCCTCGTGCACGACATATGGGGAGGAACAGCTCGCGACCCCGGGCGCTCGCCTTGCGACGATTGTGACAGCAAAGCCGTGCTTATCACAAGAGCTGAACCTTGAACCTTGACCGGCGTCGAAGTCATGGAGCGAACTAGACAAGTAACTGGCAGAAGACAACACTGGCTGCTCCTGTAGCTGTTAATAGTAATGTTACAGTTAACATATATGCTGAGGCCTGTTCGAACTAGCTCTGTTGTGGTAACAACGTCTTGCATATTGTTTTTAAAATGTATCTAATAATATACATAAAATGCAACTAAATGTTATAAATTACCCAAGAGTAGAGTTTGTCTAGAATGCTGCATTAAACACACACAAACTATTAGAATGGTTTGCTTATTTTCGTGTAATTATTAAATTATGTATATTAATGTGATGCATTTATTACTTCCCTTTCTTTTGAATACATAACCATTGTGACGAAGTAAACATTGTCCATGTAAATACAGTTCACTACTAGGCCGTGAAACTATTATCTAGCTAACCGAAGATTCTATGCTGAGAGTTGGGTATGGTTAAGCGTGCTTATATTGCGTGTGTGCTACTTCATAAATGGTTCAGCGTTGGATATAATGAGTATATGTAAGCAAAGGTATGTTAACTTTCTTGTTATAAATTTCTCAAAGATTGTTAATGTCACTGTGCATATCCAAAATGTAAACTGTACTTTTTCGAGAACAGCACACCCATTACTATCATTAGAATAACACCAGTGATATAGAATCGTGCTTGTTCACAGCTGGCTGAATAAATGTAAATGTAATATTCATAATATGTCATTTGAAATACGTAAAAATCAAACTGAATCTTATTCCAGTGTGTGAATTTTCATTGTTAATTTTTTAGTTCACAACATGCATAAGTTGTCATGTTCAAGAATGTAAACAAACAGCTGCTACAGTACACATTCATGCTGTCCTGTGTATTGATGAAATGGCATGTTGCACACATATGGTCGGCACTACGTCTTGTGGTGAATACATTTCGAGGCAGAAAATAAATTGGTTTGGTCATCTCATGAGAATGCACCCTCATCATCTTCCACTTGTGGCTTACAGTGCTGGTAGATCTGGCTACAGGGTAAGGGGATAGACGCGAGGTAGGTGGATAGATAACCTTACAGTGATTGTGCAATGACAAGGGCTCATATTGACAGATGCAAAGCACTTAGCGCAGGATAAACGACTTAAGCGCCTCACAACGCTAAACGGCACAAGTGGAAAGAAAACTAACTAATTTACACATACACATATTTCTTTGTGTGTTTGTGTGTGTGTAAGCTCTACATTATAGACGAATTTTAATAAACATTATAATACATTTTACATACTGTTCCTGGTGGTTTTTTAAAAAAATGCAGCTTTAGAATTGCTTGCAAAACCACTTTGTTTGGTTTTATTGTTGATGCAACAATTTAGCTACTTCAAACTCAGTAAGAGGTTGGTTTATTTTCAAATGTTGGAATGTCCAAACCTAAAGGCTTTGAGAGTCTTCAATGCTATTGAGGTTAACATGTTCACAGCAAGATAATATGTAGGAACTTAAAGACTGGTGTTGATGTATTAACTTGGAGATAGTAAGATACTATGTAATAGATTGAAACTTGTTGTCAGTCTGCTAACATGTGGATAGTAAAATACTATGTAGTAGATCAAAACTTGGTGTCAGTCTGCTAACATATGGATAGTAAAATACTATGTAGTAGATTAAAACTTGGTGTCAGTCTGCTAACATATGGATAGTAAGATACTATGTAGTAGATTAAAACTTGGTGTCAGTCTGCTAACATGTGGATAGTAAGATAATATGTAGTAGATTAAAACTTGGTATCAGTCTGCTAACACGTGGATAGTAATATACTATGTAGTAAATTAAAACTTTGTGTCAGTCTGCTAACATGTGGATAGCAAGATAATATATAGACTCTTAAAAGTTAGTGCTGAGCTTTTGACGTGTGGTTAAAATGATCATATGTAGGACATTAATGCTCAATTTTGGTCGACTAACATGTTTAAAGTCTTCTTTCTACTTTGCTTTAAGGATCCTTTGGTCATGTTATATCTGCAGACCAGTTGTCATGATGATGTGTGTAGTCTTCACCAGATCAGCTCCGCACTCTCTGATTACGTCTGACATCTCACTTCACTACAAACGAAGTATTCCTGTAGAATATTTTCAGAATTATGTTCCCCTGTTCCACATGGGCACTCATCAGTGTATGAGATCTTGAGTCAGTATAGATTTTCTAGTATTCTTCAGTGTCCAGTTTTCAAGTGAAATAAGGTAATTTGTTGGTTTCTTTTGAGTTAGTGAATTCTCTCCATTGGTGTATTTAATGATATCTGCTGATGTTTTGATGTCTCTATGTCAGTAGTAAGATAGTTCATAGCACAGTTAACCTCGGTATCAGTCTGTTTACATGTGGATAATAAGTTAAATGTGAGATTTACTTTGCAGGGCTGGTCTGCTAACATGTAGAAAGTAAAATAAAATGTAGGACATTAATGTCCAACATCGGTTTCTTAACATGAGGGTAGTAACATATTTTATGTAAGACATTAAAGATTGGTGTCCATCTGTTAACATGTAGATCTTAAGATACTATGTACCACACTAAATCTGGGCATCGATCTATTAAAACATGGATAGTAAGAGATTATATAGGACATTAAAGTTGACATACAGCTGTTAATATGTGGATAACAAGATATTATTTAGTACAGCTAAGTTCGATGTTGATCTGTTAAACTATGGAAACTAAGATAAAATGTTGAATATTACTTCTCAGGGTAGGTCTACTAACATGTGAATCATGAAATACTCTACAGTATATTAATGCTTGGGTTCCATCTGTTGACATGTAGATAGTTAGCTACTATGTAGGACATTAAATTTTGGCATCAGTATATTAACATATAGATAGAAAGAAGCTATTTAAGACATTATAGCTTGGTGTTATTCTACTAACATAGATATTTAGAAAATATGTAGGATGTGAAAGTTTGATGTGCCAATAAGTGGATAGTACAATATAATCTAGGAAAATCAAGCTTTCTGTCAGTCTGTTAAGCCGTGGATAGTAAGATATTATGTAGGACAGTAAAGCTTGGTGCCAGACTGTTGACATGGGGACAGCAAATAGCGTGTAGGACATTAAATGTACTGTTGTCCTGTCAACATGCGGATAGTTAGATACTATTTTTTACACTAGAGCTTGTTGACAGTCTGTTAACATGTCGATTGAAAGATAATACAAATGACTAACACTCAGTGTTCTTCTGCTGGCAAGTGGATTCTAAGATAAAATGTAGGACATCAAAGCTCAGTAAAGGTCTGCTGTGGGATCTTAGTGGGACATTAATTAACAGGGTCAGTCTGTTAACATGTGGATAGTAAGATACTATCTGAGACAGTAAAGCTCATTGTCAGTGTACATCTTTTGTCATGCAAATATTAAGATAATATATAGACCATTAAAGCTCAGTGCCTTTCTCTTTACATGTAGAAAGTAAGATACTATTTTTATCAGTAAGGATCAGTGTAGGTCTGTTAATATGTTGATAGAAAAAAACTATTTATTACATGAAAGCTCATTGTTGGTCTGTTAACATGGGGACAGCAGGAAACTGTTTAGGACATTCATTGTCGGTGTCTGTCTGTTAATATGTTGAAGGAAAGATATTATCTAAAACATAAAATACATGATATGCAGGACAGTAGAGCTCACATTTAGTCTGCTAACATGTGAATAGGAAGATACTATATAGGACCTTAAAGCTGGGGGTTGGCTTACATCTTTTGTCATGCTGATCCTGATACTATATAGGACCTTAAAGCTTGGTGTTGGCTTACATCTTTTGTCATGCTAATACTAAGGTACTGTATAGGACCTTAAAGCTCGGTGTTGGCTTACATCTTTTGTCATGCTGATACTAAGGTACTGTATAGGACCTTAAAGTTCGGTGTTGGCTTACATCTTTTGTCATGATGATACTAAGATACTATATAGGACCTTAAAGCTTGGTGTTGGCTTACATCTTTTGTCATGCTGATACTAAGATACTATATAGGACCTTAAAGCTCGGAGTAAATCTGTTAACATGGTGACTGTAAGATACTATGGGGACACCAATGTTCATGATTGGCCTTAACTTAACTTCATTGTACTGGTTTAGAAAGCTCTTCAGAGTCTGTATACAACCAGTTTATTTCTATTTGTGAATGCATTAACTGACTCTACTTCTACTACATCCTGCGGCACTGCATTCCAAGAATTAACCTCTCTCTTACGTAAAAACATATTTCCTAATATCTAATATGGACCTATCTTTAAACAATTTGTAACTGTGCCCTCTTGTTCTTGTAGTCGGCTGAAGCTGTGCCCTCTTGTTCTTGTAGTCGGCTGTAACTGTGCCCTCTTGTTCTTGTAGTCGGCCGTGTTTTGAAAAACTTGGTATAGTCTAATTTATCCTTTTCATTAATTCATTATAAAAGATCCCGTCACGCTATGCAGCGAATAGGAAATATTGTATTAGGCCCATATTATTTTGTAACCAACAGCATATAGTGGATCATGTGGTCAGCATCACTCCAGCCGCCTTTACGTCCCAGATTTTTCTGGTACCCAATTTCTGTGGCTGGGTCGACCATAGGGGCCGGTTTGTGATTAAAGAAAAAACAAAATGAATTTATACACTTGTATTAAGTCACCAGTCTGTTAACTCGTGGTCGATAAGATTCTGCGTAGGACAGTTTGTTTGTTTGTTTTTTTGGCGCTCACTTTATTTCTCTTTACCCCAAAGTGGTGTGCGTTGCACTTTGGTTTTTATTTTGTGTCTGTTGGCCCAGTGTATCCGACTTTGGCATGCATTTTATCTTATGGTCTGCATTTTCTAAAGGTTTGCTTCACAAGGGTAACGGCCAGTGCTGTGATGGGGATCGAACCCAACATCTTCGGGTTGTGAGCCGTGTCACTTAATCACTAGCTCTCGCCGTCCCCACTTAGGATCGTAAAATTCTTCATCAGTCTAGATTTGTTGAAATGTGGATACAAAGAAACCGCAAAACAACAAAGATTGGTGTCAGCCTATGAACATGTGCATAGAAAGTTTGTAGGTGTGACCATTATATCATCGTGCTGGTCTGTTAACATGGGGACAGATGACATATCTTGATGCTGGTCTGTTAACATGGGGACAGATGACATTATATCTTGTTGCTGATCTGTTAACATGGGGACAGATGACATATCTGGTTGCTGGTCTGTTAACATGGGGACAGATGACATTATATCTGGTTGCTGATCTGTTAACATGGGGACAGATGACATATCTTGGTGCTGGTCTGTTAACATGGGGACAGATGACATTATATCTCGGTGCTGGTCTGTTAACATGGGAACGAATGACATTATATCTCGGTGCTGGTCTGTTAACATGGAAACATATGACATTATATCTCGGTGCTGGTCTGTTAACAAGAGGACAGATCACATTATATCCCGGTGCTTGTCTGTTAAAATAGGAGACAGTTAGACACTTTGTAGGACGTTAAAGCTCGGTATCAGTCTCTTTACATATGGAAAGAAGAGTACTATGCTAGTTAGTTTAATCATTTTTTTTCCACTTGTGTCGTTGAACGTTATGGGATACTTAATTCGTCTATCCGCCCCAAGTGCGTTGTGTCGGTCAATGTGAGCCTGTGTCGCTGCACAATCACTCTATCATCTATCCACCTACCTCACAGCCGCCCCCTTGTACTATAGCCAGATCTGCCAGCACTGTAAGCCATCAGTGGAATCTGATGAGGGTGCATTCTCATGAGATGACCAAACCAACTTATTTTCTGCCTAGAAGTGTAAACGGCACAAGACGTAGTGCCGACCATACTACGAATGTCGTTCATCCGCATTTCGTCTTTCTTGATAACACTGATGACCTTCCATTCACAAGTGGAAATTCTGCTTCCACATGCCCTAGACAGAGACCATGTTTCACACTGGTAGCCCAGAGTCTGCATAAATATACTGTTTGTCAGTTGTTCCTTTTTTGCCAAACTAATGCTCGTGTGCCTAAGCCGTGGTGACAGCTGATAAGTTACAGCAGATTCTTTATGACACCTATTCTCAATTTCCTTGTTGATCTTGCCGTCTGTGGAAAAAATACTGCCCACATACTTGAACTCATTGAAATAGTATGTTGGATATGAAATCTCAGAGTTAGTCTGTTAACATGTGGATAGTAAATACTATGTAGGATATTAAATCTCAGTGTTGGTCTGTAAACATCATCATCATCAGTCCCATAACCTAGAAGGTCATTGAGGCACCGTTATTGCGGTTTGTAGTACCAGCTCTCACCATACAACAACAGTGTGTCTTGGGCTGCTACACACCTGAGGGAGCCCATCTCTCTCCAGGTGGCAGTTCATTATAGTTGTGTCTAAATTTCATACAACAGAGCTGGCACTGTCTTCAGCTAGGGCGAAGGGTGCCAATCTCGTAAAGTTCAGCCATGTGAACTAGACCGTGAAATGTGACACATGTTTAAGCGTAGTGCTATTCATATAGCCGATGTCAAATTACAGGACGAAAATACAAGGCGATCAAATTAACCAGTCCAAATGGAAAACAACAACACATTTCCTAGAACACAAGCGAAAGTCGTCAACCAGTGTGAATTCCTGGCAAATCCATGATCTGGCGGCATCTATAATGAACTAAAACAGAAGAGCAATGTAGAACGATAGCCAATTATAGTGCCATCTTTGCTGCTCTCAACACTTGGATAGTAGATACTAAGTAGGATATTCAATCTCAGAGTTAGTCTGTTAACATGGTGATAGTAAATACTATGTTGGATATTATATCCCAGTGTTGGATCAAATCTGTTGGACAATAAAGATAGATGTTAGTCTGCTAACATGGATACAGTAAAATGCTATGTAGGACAATAAAGATAGATGTTAGTCTGCTAACATGAATACAGTAAAATGCTATGTAGGACATAAAAGCTTGGTAAGGTCTGTTAATATGATGTTAATATGTTGCCAGGTGGAAAGTAAGATTCTATTTAGGATGTTAAAGGTTATTGTCAGTCTTTTTATATGCAAAATGTAAGATTCTATTTTTAACAGTAAGTCTCTGTGTAGGTCTTATAAACATGTGTATAGTATATTACTTAGGATATTAAAGATTGTTGTCAGTCTGTTAACATGTAGGCATCAAGATAACATGAGTTTACTAACAAACGGTGTCACTCTGTTATAAATGTGGAAAGTAAGATATTATATAGGACATTCAAATTCAACATTGGTCTGTTAGAAATTTGGATAGTAAGATATTATGTAGGACATTCAAATTCAACATTGGTCTGTTAGAAATTTGGATAGAAAGATATTATGTTAGTTAGTTAGTTTTCTTTCCACTTGTGCCGTTTAGCGTTGTGGGGCGCTTGAGTCGTCTATCCTGTGCCAAGAGTGTTGCGTCGGTCAATGTGAGCCCTTGTCATTGCACAATCACTCTGTCATCTATCCACCTACCTCACGGCCTCCCCCTTGTTCTATAGCCAGATCTACCAGCATTGTAAGCCGTAAGTGGAAGATGTAGAACATTAAAATTCAACATTGGTCTGTTAGAAATTTGGATAGTAAGATATTATGTAGGACATAAAAATTCAACATTCATCTGTTAGAAATTTGTATAGTAATATATTATGACCATGTTCAAGGTCAAAGGGACTTGCAGATACCATACTACAGGGCACAGTATAGAGCAAGCGAAGACGAGAATGTCCGAGAAAATTATGAGAAGATAACATCTATGAATAGACTAGCCTTCGACTTAAGGAGGCAAAAAGAGCAACCACAGACAGAGAGGGATGGCGCAGGATTGTGGAGGTGTCAGCAGGAGTACCCCAACAATCTAAAGAGATTACAGGATGAACTGAACTGAGCGGAGACACTATGTAGGACAGTAAAGATCAATGTTGATCTGTTAAAATATGAATCTTCTTCTTCTTCTTCTGCGTACACAGTCAGACAGCAACCATTATTTTTTCGAAAAAAGCGGCGGTCATCCTGAGACTCTCGCCACTACCATAGAGCTTGTCTTGCAGTTCCACTGGCAATGGCCACATCTGCTCTCTCTGATCCCCGTATGTCGGGCAGTTCTGCAGCAGATGTTCAGTAGTCATTTTACCAGTACCGCACGGGCATTCGTCGGTACACCCTATCTTCAATTTGTTGAATAGGTGGTACCTCAGTCTATTGTGGCCAGTGCGAAGTCTGAAGACAACGACCTGCTCTCTTCGGTTCAACTGGTAATAGGCATCGTTTTTGGTGTAACCAGTATGTTCGGTTTCCCATTTGGTCATGTACCTGGCTTTGATAAGCCGTTTTGACTCTTCGTACGTCATACTGGTATCTGTTTGTGGTAGCCTTGCACCTTCTTTTGCCAGTCTGTCTGCCTCCTCGTTGCCTTGGATGTTGCAGTGTGACGGAACCCACTGTACCACTACCCTTTTTGGTGCGGACAGCTGGCACAGTTTGCAGAGTGCTGCTCTTAAGTCATTAAGCTCAGTGTTTTTCTGGCTTTTTAGCGCTGTGACTACGGCGAGAGCATCTGTCAACAAGACTATGTGGCTCTCATTTTCACTGTGTGTTGCCATTTCTTCCACTGCCGCCCTCAGTGCCTCTGCCTCCGCTCTGAAATTGCTTGTGTACTTACCAGTAGCGAATGACAGTGTTATTTTTCTGCCATTTGGTAGGTTCAGGAATGCTCCTGCCCCTCCGTTCTGTGTAGTGTTTGTTACAGAACCGTCGGTGTATGCATGGGTCCAGTCCATGCTTGGGTAGCTTTTCGTTATGAAGCTTAGGGTAGTGTCTCTCCTTTCTTTTTCGGTCTGGCAGTTTTTGTTTGCAATACCTGGTATATTTTCTACCACCTCTGGAAATATGTCCTGCCTCCAAGTAGGTTTTCGTACAGTAGTGATGGGTTTTGGTGTTGTTAGTGCGTTTATGGGATCTTCGTGCATCTTTGCTTTGGCTATTTCTGCAAAGTTTCTCCGCTTTAGTTTCCCAGTTCCCAAATTGTTTAGCCTCTGGTACATTGGGTGGTCCGTCAGTCTTCGGAGTTTCTCTGACTGCAGCTGGGCTCTGCAGTCTCTTCTGTCGGTCATGGATTGCAGTTTTGTAATCTTTTCAAGTTCTACAATTGGCGTTGACTTCATGCCACCAGTTATGATTCTCATAGCTTGGTTTTGAAGTTTGTTAACTTTATCGAAGTTCGCCTTCGCTGCTGTTGTCCATGCCGCAATGCCATACTCGAGAACTGGTCTCACTCTTCCAGTGTACAGTTTCTTTAGTATGCCTTCGTCTGCTCCCCAGCTTGTGCCAGCAAGTTTCCTCATGATCGCCATTCTTTCTCTGGCTTTCATTCGGTTTCTCTCAATCTGACTTTTCCATGTCATGCGCCGATCAAATGTGACTCCCAGATAGGTTGGGTTGTCGTTTGGCTGCAGGATTTTGCCATTTAGGCTTAATTTGGTACTTTGGGGTTTTAATGAGAGCGAGAATATTGTGCACGTGGTTTTCTCCTCGTTTATTTTGACCAGCCATGAGTTCGCCCACTCTTCCAGCGATGTTAGGGCCGTCTGCATCCGATTTCTTGCTATGGTGAGATTCTTTTCAGAGGTCCACATAGCCAGATCGTCTGCAAACATTGAGCTATGGACTCTTCTTGGTATATTCTCTGTAATATCGTTTATATATACCAGGAAGAGTGTGGGTGACAATACTCCCCCTTGGGGTACTCCCTGCTCGAGTGTCACCTTTTTGCTCATCTGCCCTTGTACTTGGACTCTGGCCGTTCTTTGTTTGAGGTAGTGGTTGATCCACTTGTACATCTTCCCACAGACATCACTTCTTCTTAGCTTGACTCTAAGTCCATCCTTCCAGACTTTGTCAAATGCCTTTTCCAGATCCACCCAAACAGCTACTGTGTGTTTCTGTGCCTGGTAGGCATCTTCTATCTCCTGGGCTATGAGGATGACCTGGTCCTCAGTGGATCTGTGCTGTCTAAAGCCGGCTTGCTGTGGAATTAGTATTCGTTTTTCTTCCAGATGCCACATCAGTCTGGTGTTTATCATCCGTTCCATCAGCTTGCCGACACAGCTCAGTAGGCTTATGGGCCTGTATCCATTCGGATCTGTTTTGTCCTTTCCTGTTTTTGGTACTGGTACCAGTATTGCATCTTTCCATGCCTGGGGTACAATACCCCTTTTCCAGCTTTGGTTCAGGACTGATAGTAGTTTTTCCTTCGCTGTTTGGCCCAGCCCCATCAGCATTTCGTTTGTTATCCCGTCTTTTCCGGGAGATTTCCTTCTCTTTAGTGTTCTCATAGCCTCTTCCATTTCGCGCATTGTTAGTTTGGCCATCATGTGCTCTTCAGGAGCCGTATTTATGTTTTCGTGCCCCTTTAGCTCTTCGCTAATGTCTGTATGCTTATCTGCAGGGACCTCGATGTGGTTTGCTCTGGCATAGTGATCGACAAAGGCGTTTGCGGCTTTCTTACCTGTGATCAAGTTCTCGCCCTGCTTGATAGTAATTTATTTATTTGACGGGGTTTCGTCGTTCATGGCTCTGACTAGCTTCCATAGCTTGTTCCCTTCTTTGTCCAGGTTTAAACTTTCCGTTTTATTTTTCCAACTTTCTCTTGCTGTTTGCTTGAGAGTGTGTTTGTACTTCGCCGCGGCGGCTTTGAGGGCGATGTTTGCCTCCATGGATTTTTCTCGTTCTGCCATGTTCCTAGCATTTGTTACTGCATCTTCCACTTTCTGTAACTCATCATTCCAGTAGGGCTTATAGTTTTTCCTAGCTCCTCTTGGGATGGTTTCAGTGGCGGCTTGCATTATTGCCTTGCTTAGGCTCTCTACCATGGGCTTCATTTTGGTGTTTCGTGTGTTGATGGTTTCACACAGCCCATCTGTCAGGATTGCAAATCTGTCCCAGTCGGCTCGTTTGTAATTCCAACGTGGGAGCGGTTTTGTTTCCTGTGGGCCTACTTCCATGTCAATGGTTAGCCTGATCGGCCTGTGGTCGCTACCTGCCAGTTGGTTTAGCACCTGGCGGTCTATTCTATAGTGTATGTCCTGTGTGGAGAAGGCCAAATCTGGAGTCGAGGTGGTATGCCATGTTCTTGAATAGAAGCTAGGGCTATCCTCCGGCCTATTGATTAGGGAGAGATTTGCATCTATCTCCCAGTCTTCCACTTCGTCACCTCTGCTGTCTGTGTCAGAGTATCCCCATCTCTCCGAGTGGCTGTTGAAATCTCCAACTACTATGCAGTTGGAGTCTCTGACCTCCATACTCGAGAGCGATAGGTCTCTGTTTGGTGGTCCGTACAGATTGAAAATGCGGAGCTTCGTCTCTTGAGCCATTATGTCAACTCCTACAATTTCTGCTTGTCCGGTGTGATTGACAGGTACCGCGCTACTCGGTATGCTGTTTCTGGTCAGTATCAGGACCCCTCCTTTGTGGCCTTCTCTATCTAGACGGAAAGTCTGGTATCCTCTGATTGAGAATTTATGGTTATTGTTGAGGTGCGTTTCCTGGATACATGCCACGTCAATCTTACCTTCATGCAGGTGGTGTGTTAGGGAAAGTTTTTTGTTAATGACTCCCTCCGCATTCCACTGTAGTATTTTGAGGGTCTTGAGGTTTTGGCCAATAGACGTTGCCCCATAGCCATGTGCCTTGACTCCACGACACATGGGTGGGTGACCACCAGTAGTCAAGGGTGGGCCCCTTCGAGGCGTGGGGCCCGGCGCTATCGCTGCCTGGCGGGACTCCTCAGGATGAGCGCCATACGTTTTTCGAATAGGTTGTGCCATCATACTGTGATTTACGTTGCACTGTTTTGTTAGGCTTGCGGCCCCGTGCATCCGATTTCAACAGGCGTTTCTGTAGGGATGCCCTCCTTAGCCTTTGGCTGTCCCCAGCCTATCTGCAAGGCAGCAGTTGTTTACGATCAGCGTTTTCTCTCTTATGGAAGTTGTCTTACCAGACTATCGAGTCTTCACTACTCGTGTCTTTAGGGTGCAATGATGATGATATATGAGATGGACTGGTTTACCCGGAAGAGAGGCAGTCCAGTGTGTCTGTATCCCAGGATCGTCACGTCCTGCCAGAAACGTAGCATTTGCATGTGAGTGGGGTATCTCTTTTTCCCTTTATTTTCTTGGCTTCTATGCAGAGATGGTACGCCTAGCATTCCCCGCCACCTGGGGTGTTGACACAGTGGGGCAGGTGTGCAATGTCCGCTGGTCTGCATCTCTTCTGCGTCCAGCATGATAGTTATGGCTGATAACGTACAGAGGTAGATATCGTAGCCGGAGTGCATTCAGCCAGAGGACAAGCCTGGTAATGTCACAGAGATGTTGATCGCCTGGTGTGCGGACAACTCTCATGGTCAGTGGTTGAGTCTTGACAGTTCACAGTGTGGTGGCTGCTCTACTGTTTTCGACACCCCGACCAGGTTCTAAGTCTTTGGTTGGTGTTTTTCGCACCCCATCGCCGTATAGGGTGAGTATCAAGCAGTTTGTCCGCCCGCTTTGATTTGCGGGCGGCAAGGACCTCTTACTGTGGCTCTACCTGATAGGGCTGGGGCGCAAGCCCCAGGTCCCGAGCATGTAGGAGCCTCCCATTGCAGTGGTGCTGAGATTTTGGGCGGGATTGCGGCTTTCAAGGGTTCGGCCGTAATCCCCCACATGGTAGCCTCGCGCCCTTGGCTTATCAGCCTGGTACGTGAACCAAAGTGTCTGCGGCTCCTCTCGATTTGAGCTGGTTTTCCGTAGCAACGCCCTGTCATTTGTAGGGTAAAACTGACCTGTCTTCGGATGATCTATTTCCAGCACCCGTTCACTATTTGGTCAGACGAATTTATTGAGGGCTTTTGTTTGTCAATGACCAGGTATTTGAAATCTGCGGTTTCTGCAGAGTTAAGACACGATTTCCGTAGCGTTCTTTCATTTGAGTGTTTGGGAGCTGACTTGTCATCCGTGAGTCTAATACCAGCGTACGTTCATTATTAGACCCAAACGGCAGTGCTCTCGATTTGTCAGTTGTTCTACAGTATTGGCGTGTTCAGTCAAATTAAGCCGCAGATTCCACACCTGGTGGTGCCCTTCCGTCAATTCCCTTAGCGAGACAATCAAGTTTCTTAGAGGGTAGCCCCAAAATTTTCGAGGGTCTAATTCCAGCACATGTTCTCTATTAGACCCCGCGAAGGTGTACTTTTTGATAGTCATTCTGCAGTATTGGCGTGGTAAGTTAACTTAGGTCTCAGGCTCCACTCCTGATAGTGCTCTTCCGTCAATTCCTTTATCACACACTGGATGCAGACAGAACCGAGCCACAGGGACATAACCCCAGATTTCTGGGGGTCTAAGTCCAGCACCAGTTCCATATTAGACCCCAGAAGAATGGTCTCGGCATGTCAATCATTTCAGTGTTGGCCGTGTTGAGTCAAATTAAGCCGCAGGCTCCACTCCTGGTGGTGCCCTTCCGTCAATTCCTTTAAGTTTCAGCTTTGCAACCATACTTCCCCCGGAACCCAAACACTTTGGTTTCCCGGAAGCTGCCCGCAGAGTCATCGAAGCAACTCCTGCGGATCGCTAGTCGGCATCGTTTATGGTCAGAACTACGACGGTATCTGATCGTCTTCGCGCCTCTGACTTTCGTTCTTGATTAATGAAAACATTCTTGACAAATGCTTTCGCAGTAGCTCGTCTTGCGGCGATCCAAGAATTTCACCTCTAACGCCGCAATACGAATGCCCCCGTTTGTCCCTGTTAATCATTACCTCCAGTTCCGAAAACCAACAAAATAGAACCGAGGTCCTATTCCATTATTCCATGCACCATTATTCAGGCAGCCGAGGCCTGCTTTGAACACTCTAATTTTTTCAAAGTAAACGCGCCGGCCACCCAGGACGCTCAGCGAAGAGCACCCGTGGGAGAGAGCCGGCAGACGGTAGGGCAGGAGACAACGGGCAGTGAACCGGCGCGAGCCGGACCGCCCGCCTGCGCCTGAGATCCAACTACGAGCTTTTTAACTGCAACAACTTTAATATACGCTATTGGAGCTGGAATTACCGCGGCTGCTGGCACCAGACTTGCCCTCCAATAGATCCTCGTTAAAGGGTTTAAAGTGTACTCATTCCAATTACGGGGCCTCGAAAGAGTCCCGTATTGTTATTTTTCGTCACTACCTCCCCGTGCCGGGAGTGGGTAAGTTGCGCGCCTGCTGCCTTCCTTGGATGTGGTAGCCGTTTCTCATGCTCCCTCTCCGGAATCGAACCCTGATTCCCCGTTACCCGTTACAAACATGGTAGGCATGTCACGTACCATCGACATTTGATAGGGCAGACATTTGAAAGATGCGTCGCCGGCACATGAGGCCATGCGATCAGCACAAAGTTATCCAGAGTCACCAGTGGGGACGCCGCAACCCCGCGAGGGGAAACGACGATTGGTTTTGAACTAATAAAAGCGCTCTTTCCGCGAGGGTCGGAGCTTGGTAAGCATGTATTAGCTCTAGAATTGCCACAGTTATCCAAGTAGGATCGTGTCATCTAAGGAACCTCGACTGATTTAATGAGCCATTCGCGGTTTCACCGTGAGACAGTGTGAACTTAGACATGCATGGCTTAATCTTTGAGACAAGCATATGACTACTGGCAGGATCAACCAGATATCTGTCGGAGACGTACGTACAGCACACACCGGTCGGCGGAGGAAGGGTGTGTAAAAAGCCTCGCTGGGACGACGGCCGCAGGGACCGACTGACGGGACGGACGGTTTGTTCCACCCGTCCCTCACTCCGTCGACCTAGGACCGCCTGACAGGGGCCTCCCACACGCACCAGACGACCGACCGACCGGGCTCGCTCGAGGAGGGATGGCAGCGCTCTGTGCAGAACGGATCCCAACGACCTCGGCGACGAATTTCACTGGGACTAGAGACACAATTTGGCCTGCCGGCCCTTCTTCTCCGTAGGGAGAACGCAGGGCCTCGAGGCAACGATTCCTGCTTTCCATTTGCCGGTCACAAGTCTAAGTCTTTGGTTGGTGTTTTTCGCACCCCATCGCCGTATAGGGTGAGTATCAAGCAGTTGTCCGCCCGCTTTGATTGGCGGGCGGCAAGGACCTCTTACTGTGGCTCTACCTGATAGGGCTGGGGCGCAAGCCCCAGGTCCCGAGCATGTAGGAGCCTCCCATTGCAGTGGTGCTGAGATTTTGGGCGGGACTGCGCTTACAAGGGTTCGGCCGTAATCCCCCACATGGTAGCCTCGCGCCCTTGGCTTATCAGCCTGGTACGTGAACCAAAGTGTCTGCGGCTCCTCTCGATTTGAGCTGGTTTTCCGAAATACAATATAGGTCATGTAGATGGGGAAATACTATCTAGGTCATGTGGATAGTGAAATACTATCTAGGTCATGTGGACAGTGAAATACTATCTAGGTCATGTGGATAGTGAAATACTATCTAGGTCACGTGGATAGTGAAATACTATCTAGGTCACGTGGATAGTGAAATACTATCTAGATCATGTGGATAATGAAATACAATATAGGTCATGTGGATAGTGAAATACTATCTAGGTCACGTGGATAGTGAAATGCTATCTAGGTCACGTGGATAGTGAAATACTATCTAGGTCATGTGGATGGTGAAATACTATCTAGATCATGTGGATAGTGAAATACAATATAGGTCATGTGGATGGTGAAATACTATCTAGGTCATGTGGATAGTGAAATAATATCTAGGTCATGTGGATAGTGAAATGCTATCTAGGTCATGTGGATAGTGAAATACTATCTAGGTCATGTGGATAGTGAAATACTATTTAGTTCATTTGGAGCTTTTGATGGTGAATCTCAATGGAGCTCCACTGCCACAAGTTAAACCTACTAAAGCCTTCGATAAATGGTACTTCAGTGCTAAAACTACCAAGCATGTTCTGTGGATTTTGCTTATTTAGGCTTAATAAAATATCAGTGATGCTACAAGGATAGACATTTAGAAGTTATCCTGCCATACGGAGAACTTGGCTTGGCTTCGCTTCGTTCGTTCTCAATCTCCCGCTACTAAACCCTCAAAGGGATTATGCAGCAGAATGTAGTCCAGAGAAAGGAATGCGTTATGTCGTAGTTTACAGCTTGACTGCGATGTTTGCACCTTTCAGTCCAACACATCCGCCTTAAGCAACCATTTTTTGAGTACCGGGTTAGCATTCCCTCTTCCATCCCTTCTCCTTAGCCAGTCTGCTCTGTTCCAGCCTGTTACCCAGGATCATCGCGCAGAGGTGTGGACGGGTCTTGACAGCTCTGGTTCGCTGGCCCTGGCGCTAGCAGTCAGCTATGGATCGCTGACCGCTGCAGCTCATGCGCTGCATACGTGGAACTGAGACGCTAGTCTAGCCAGGCACAACATACTGACCAGGACGTCGTGTTAGGGTCAGGCACAATACACTGACCAAGACCACAATCTCTCTTCCATGTAGCGTTTCCTGGAAACAGGCCGTTTTCAGGCAGTCTGTCTGACGAGGTGTGATCTGCGTAATAGTGAGCGTAACGCAGATAAAAAAGGAAGGCCACCTTCATCGGCATGACAGAGATGGGACGAAAGCTACTACAACCTGCCACTTAACACTCTTTTCAGGGCGCACAAAAGAGTACACTTACTCACTGTGGGCATTGAGCAACAACATCCTCCTTCTTCTTCATCGCACGCTGTCAGACGTCAACTTGAATTTGTTCTAAGAAAGTAGCGGCCATCCTGAGGCTGTCGACACTGCCATAGAGCGTGTCTAGTGTTGGCACTGGTGATGGGCACATGTTATTTCTCTGGTCCTCGTATGTCGGGCGATTTTGCAGCAAATGTTCAGGAGTCATTTTCCCTGTACCACAAGTGCATTCATTAGTAGCACCTATCTTCAGTTTATTGAATAGGTGGTACCTTAGTCTGTTGTGGCCTGTGCGGAGTCTGAAGACCACTACCTGCTCTCTTCTTTTCAACTGGTAGTAGGCATCATTTTTTGTGTAGCCAGCATGCTCTGTTTCCCACTTGTCCATGTATCTGGTCCTAATAATCCTTTTGGACTCTTCGTAAGTCACACTAGAATCTGGTTGTGGTAGTCTTGCACCATCTTTTGCCAGTCTGTCGGCCTCCTCGTTGCCTTGGATGTTACAGTGGGATGGAACCCACTGTACCACTACTCTTTCGGGTGTAGACTGCTGGCATAGTTGACAAAGTACTACTCTTACGTCATTATGTTCTGTATTTTTCTGGCTTTTTAGTGCTGCAACCACGGACAGGGCATCTGTAAACAAGCAACAACATACAGTCGCACATTTCCGTGATTCGTTCAAAAAGTACTCCAATCTCAAAGCTGTAATTCAGTTACAAGCTTGTAAACGGGTATTTCATGCTAAAAATAAGTAAACTGGACCGCTCCGCACTGATTGGGGAATGATATGTAATGTATTGTTGGATGCCCGTGATGAATTACGTTACTATTTGGTGAGCCTGACGGTCGTTAGGTGGCGTGTTGCAATATCTGTCTTTACTTACCGAGTGTGCTGATGAAGGTGGATCGTGATCCTCCAAAATATTACGCTCACTGCTACGGCCATCACACTGCTTACTACATCGTTAGCCAGTTGGAGACAGCCTGTTTTCGAGAAGAACTGCATGAAAGTGGGGGGGGGGGGGTAGGAGGGAGAGGTCCTTCGTCAGTGTGTTTACCTGACCCTAATTAACATTGTCTGATGAGTATGATTTACCTGACCCCGGCTAACATTGTCTGATGGGTATGTTTTACCTGACCGGGCGTAGGTCTCCTTTCCCCATGTGTAATGTGTATTCGATGTTGTCATATTTCAGTGGCGATTCAATAAATATTTCGTTTTCCTGTCAAACAAATGGAAAGAATCTACTTCATTATTAAATGATGAGTTTGAAGAGCACATTCATGTCTTTGGAGAATATGACAGTATTATTATATAGCTACTTCTGCAGGAAGCTAATAGGGCTCGTTTGCATGATGACATCCAAGAACCTAAAAAGATAAATCCACTTTCACACAAAACTAATTTACTATAAATATATCAAAATTCGCGTTAACAAATTCACTTTTACATAAAACTGGTCATTTATAACAGTGTAGTAAAAGTAGGCCGAGAGATGATTATTTTGAGAGACAGCTATGTGTGTAGCAACGGTAAGGCCGAAACTTTATGTTTTGACAGAGATCTCAGTGTAATAACTGTGTGGCCCAGACTTGATTGTTTTGGCAGAGATAAGTGTGTGGTAGATTAATTATATGATTTAATTTGTTTATTGTTGTTTGTGTTGGTAGAATTATAACTTTTAGAACACAAGTGAGACAAATTGTCGTATATTTTATCTTATTAGTACTACTGGTCTACTAAAACAGCAATAGCACGCAAACAAATTAAGCTAGAACCTTCAAACATTGTCCCGTCCACAGAAACTAAGATAAAAACTTTCAACCTCTCACAGCTGTCCACATAAATTAAGCTAGAGCCTTAAAACTTTCACAGTAATCCACAGAAGTCAAATTAGAACATTCAAACTCTCACAGTTGCACACAGAAATCAAGCTAGAACCTCAAAATTCTCACTGTTGTACACATAAACCAAGCTAGAACATTCAAACCTTCGCCGCAGTTCATAGAAATCAAGCTATATAGGACATTCAAACTTTCACAGTAGTCCACAGAAATCAAGTTAGAACCTTCAAACGTTCACAGTAGTCCACAGAAATCAAGTTAGAACCTTCAAACGTTCACAGTAGTCCACAGAAATCAAGCTAGAGCCTTCAAACTGTCACAATAGTCCACATAAATCAAGCTAGAGCCTTTAAACTCACAATAGTGCCCATAAACAAAGAAACTTACTTGAGATACCAACAATTGCGACCACTCCCAGCAAATGGCCTGGTTAAGAATGACTGTACAGATGTAGCTGATTCGAGCATCTATTACAAACGAAAATCTGTAGCAATGAAAAATGTGACGGCGAGTTCTGACCGACTAATGACCCCGAGCCACGGTCTAGCTACTCAAAAAGTAAGAAAGTAGACTTAACGTGTCAGTGAGCAGGTGTGTTGAGTTAGCTAGCTTTAACCGCATCCAGTTTACCCGCATTTGACGGCGTTTCTTTGGTGGTCACAAAGCCATTTTATATCTTATCCAAGTATCTCTAGACGTAGACCTAATCTTATCCAACTATCTCTAAATGTTGACTTAATCTTATCCAAGTGTTTCTGGACGTAGACCTAATATTATTCAAGTATTTCTGGACGTAGACCTGATCTTATCCAAGTATATGTAAATGTTGACCTAATCTTATCCAATTATCTCAACACGTACACCTAAACTTATCCAAGTATCTCTAGACGTAGACCTAATCTTATCCAAGTATTTCTAGACGTAGACCTGATATTATCCAAATATCTCTAGACGTAGACCTAATCCTACCCAAGTATCTCTAGACGTAGATCTGATCTTATCCAAGTTTCTCTAGATGTAGTCCTAATCTTATCCAAGTATATCTAGATGTTTACCTAATCTTATCCAAGTATCTCTAGACGTAGACCTAATCTTTTCCAAGTATCTCTAGACGTAGACATGATCTTATCCAAGTATCTCTAGATATAGACCTAATCTTATTCAAGTATCTCTAGATGTTGACCTAATCTTATACAAGTATCTCTAGACGTAGATTTAATCTTATCCAAGTATCTCTAAATGTTGACCTAATCTTATCCAAGTATCTCTAGACGTAGAAATGATCTTATCCAAATATCTCTAGATGTAGACCTAATCTTATCCAAGTATCTAAAAACGCAGACCACATTTTCATTTATCATACAGTGGATCTATGAACACATGACAACGACAAGGTGGACAGACTAGCAAAGAAGGGATAAAGACAAGAATTGCCACACGCTGCGACAGCCCTACAACAGCCAAGCAGCTCATACCAGCAATCAAAGAGACTTGTCTGAACAGATAGACCATGGGAAACACGGGAATGGAGATCACAAACGGCAAGCCACAATCTAAATTACAGCAACTATCAACTCACATAGACAGAATCATAGTACCATTTTCTGGCTGAGAACCTAACACATTCCACGTAACAAGCACCTGAACATAATCCAACAACAACACACACCACAGTGCCAGCTGTGTACACACCCATACTGATCGGACAGGTTAGTCAGGGTCGGGTAAAATAAAAGTAAAACAACAACAAATTGTAAGAAACAGGCCTACTTCCAAATGAGCCAGACGACACTTCATATCGGATCCACAACTAGGGGATTGCATGTTAAGTTTTGATTCGCATTATTCTTTTATAAGTCTAGTGATATTGCGAGCTTAATATCGGAGTAGCAACATGTCACTTTGTCGGCTTGTGCATTCACAAGTAAAAACAACTATGATTCTCTATATAAGTGAAATCTTACCTCTAAATCAACCATATAATCGGTGTATTACAGTAAACACAAAATATTACCTCTATCTCATCATATAATCGGTATACTACAGTAAATACAAAATCTTACCTCTATGTCATCATATAATCGGTGTACAACAGTAAATTCAAAATCTTACCTCTATCTCACCATATAATCGGTGTACTACAGTAAACACAAAATCTTACCTCTATGTCATCATATAATCGATAGGAAAGAATCGTTACCAATCACACAGACTGGCGCAGCACTATTGCTGAGGGTGTTAAGAGACAAGAGGCATCAAGAATAGATGAGGCCATCCAGAGACGCTCGCTCTGCAAGTCAACTCACACCAGCCCTTCTTCAACCCCGGTGGAAGGAGGTGTCTTATTTCCCTGTACAAAGTGCAACAGACAATTCAAGGCTCAGATTGGCTTATTTATCCATCTTCGAACTCATGTGAACAGTTTACAGTGAATGCTGACAAAGTGGTCCTCATCGATTACGATGGACTAACAACAATCTGTGTACTACAGTAAACACTAAATCTTACTTCTAACCCACTGTATGGTCGGTGTACTACAGTAAATACTAACTCTTACTTCTAACCCACTATATGGTCGGTGTACTACAGTAAACACTAAATCTTCCCTCTAACACACTGTATGATCGGTTTATTACAGTAAACACTAAATCTTACTTCTAACCCACTGTATGGTCGATTTACTACAGTAAACACTAAATCTTACCTCTAACCCACTGTATGGTCGGTTTACTACAGTAAACACTAAATTTTACCTCTAACCATCTGTATGGTCGATGTACTACAGTAAACACAAAATCTTTCTTCTAACCCACTGTATGGTCAGTTTACTACAGTAAACACTAAATCTTACCTCTAACCCACTGTATGGTCGGTTTACTACAGTAAACACTAAATCTTACCTCTAACCCACTGTATGGTCGGTTTACTACAGTAAAAACTACATCTTACCTCTAACCCACTGTATGGTCGGTGTACTACAGTAAACACTAAAACTTACCTCTAAACCACTATATGGTCGGTGTACTACAGTAAACACTAAATCTTACCTCTAACCCACTGTATGATCGGTTTACTAACAGTAAACACTAAATTTTACCTCTAACCCACCATATGGTCGGTTTACTACAGTAAACACTAAATCTTACCTCTAACCCACTGTATGATCGGTTTACTACAGTAAACACTAAATCTTACCTCTAACCCACTGTATGATCGGTTTACTACAGTAAACACTAAATTTTACCTCTAAACCACTATATGGTCGGTGTACTACAGTAAACACTAAATCTTACTTCTAACCCACTGTATGGTCGGTTTACTACAGTAAACACTAAATCTTACCTCTAACCCACTGTATGATCGGTTTACTAACAGTAAACACTAAATTTTACCTCTAACCCACCATATGGTCGGTGCACTACAGTAAACACAAAATCTTACTTCTAACCCACTGTATGGTCGGTTTACTACAGTAAACACTAAATCTTACCTCTAACCCACTGTATGATCGGTTTACTACAGTAAACACTAAATTTTACCTCTAACCCACTGTATGGTCGATGTACTACAGTAAACACTAAATCTTACCTGTAACCCACCATATGGTCGGTGCACTACAGTAAACACAAAATCTTACTTCTAACCCACTGTATGGTCGGTTAACTACAGTAAGCACTAAATCTTACCTCTAACCCACTTTATGGTCGGTTTACTACAGTAAACACTAAATCTTACCTCTAACCCACTGTATGGTCGGTTTACTACAGTAAACACTAAATCTTACCTCTAACCCACTGTATGGTCGGTTTACTACAGTAAACACTAAATCTTACCTCTAACCCACCATATGGTCGGTGCACTACAGTAAACACAAAATCTTATAAAAAATATTTTCTTTGTTGCAGGTTGTGCATTGTTTACACCATACGAAAAACAGGACCACTAATTAAGTCGTCACCGGATTCTCCCGCCCAACACTTTGTTGAGACATTTTGCATCTACTACCACTTATCCTACACGATGCCCAGGGCTCATCACCCGTTGTCGTGGACGATCAAGCGAAAGGCACTGGTTGGATATACGGATTGCATGGCTTGACTTGAAGTAGGAGGCACTAACTATAGCTGGTCCTCTTTCTTGTATTTTATCACGCCAGCCGAAGCACAGCGGTACCAGCACAGTCGACTTCTATCAAGAAACTTGCGACAAAGAACGTTGCATGCTCTTGCAGTAGTCGATTCTGTAACTATTGTCTAGCATGATGAGGCTGCTAATATAATGCACAACTCACTTTAGTTGCCCCTTTTAATGCATGCATGGAGTTTATGGAATCAAATCCAAATCACGTCCCGTCATTTCTTGAATGACATGTCCAGCCTTTTATTTTACTTAACATAATGAGCTTTTAGAAAACGTGATTCTTTTCATTTGCAGTACGGTAGAAATAATTTTTACATTGTTATTTTGCCACATCCATGCACAACCCTTAATCGCATCTTACAATATACAAGGCATTAAATAATTTATACTATTTTCTTCACCAATCAGGAGAAATAAATACATCGCCCACCTTTACATATTTTGTCCTGGACTTACAGTGGCGATATTTGGTAGCGGTTATATCCTTCAGTTGCCAAGAGGTCTTCAAAAGGCCATATTGCTGTTGTAATTCTATCTCGTATTTCCTCATTTGTAACTCGATCTTTGTACGTGACGTTTAAAAGTCTTCGGAAACATCTCATCTCCAAGGCCTGTATCTTTCGCTGAAGGTCAGCTGTAACTGTCCATGTCTCACAAGCATAGAGGAATATTGACAGGACCAGTGTACGCTTTAATCTTCTTCTTCTTCTTCTTCTGCGTACACAGTCAGACAGTAACCATTATTTTTTCGAAAAAAGCGGCGGTAATCCTGAGACTCTCGCTACTACCATAGAGCTTGTCTTGCAGTTCCACTGGCAATGGCCACATCTGCTCTCTCTGATCCTCGTATGTCGGGCAGTTCTGCAGCAGATGTTCAGTGGTCATTTTACCAGTACCGCACGGGCATTCGTCGGTACACCCTATCTTCAATTTGTTGAATAGGTGGTACCTCAGTCTGTTGTGGCCAGTGCGAAGTCTGAAGACAACGACCTGCTCTCTTCGGTTCAACTGGTAATAGGCATCGTTTTTGGTGTAACCAGTATGTTCGGTTTCCCATTTGGTCATGTACCTGGCTTTGATAAGCCGTTTTGACTCTTCGTACGTCATACTGGTATCTGTTTGTGGTAGCCTTGCACCTTCTTTTGCCAGTCTGTCTGCCTCCTCGTTGCCTTGGATGTTGCAGTGTGACGGAACCCACTGTACCACTACCCTTTTTGGTGCGGACTGCTGGCACAGTTTGCAGAGTGCTGCTCTTAAGTCATTAAGCTCAGTGTTTTTCTGGCTTTTTAGCGCTGTGACTACGGCGAGAGCATCTGTCAGCAGGACTATATGGCTCTCATTTTCACAGTGTGTTACCATTTCTTCCACTGCCGCCCTCAGTGCCTCTGCCTCCGCTCTGAAATTGCTTGTGTACTTACCAGTAGCGAATGACAGTGTTATTTTTCTGCCATTTGGTAGGTTCAGGAATGCTCCTGCCCCTCCGTTCTGTGTAGTGTTTGTTACAGAACCGTCGGTGTATGCATGGGTCCAGTCCATGCTTGGGTAGCTTTTCGTTATGAAGCTTAGGGTAGTGTCTCTCCTTTCTTTTTCAGTCTGGCAGTTTTTGTTTGCAATACCTGGTATATTTTCTACCACCTCTGGAAATATATCCTGCCTCCAAGTAGGTTTTCGTACAGTAGTGATGGGTTTTGGTGTTAGTGCGTTTATGGGATCTTCGTGCATCTTTGCTTTGGCTATTTCTGCAAAGTTTCTCCGCTTTAGTTTCCCAGTTCCCAAATTGTTTAGTCTCTGGTACATTGGGTGGTCCGTCAGTCTTCGGAGTTTCTCTGACTGCAGCTGGGCTCTGCAGTCTCTTCTATCGGTCATGGATTGCAGTTTTGTAATCTTTTCAAGTTCTACAATTGGCGTTGACTTCATGCCACCTGTTATAATTCTCATGGCTTGGTTTTGAAGTTTGTTAACTTTATCGAAGTTCGCCTTCGCTGCTGTTGTCCATGCCGCAATGCCATACTCGAGAACTGGTCTCACTCTTCCAGTGTACAGTTTCTTTAGTATGCCTTCGTCTGCTCCCCAGCTTGTGCCAGCAAGTTTCCTCATGATCGCCATTCTTTCTCTGGCTTTCATTCGGTTTCTCTCAATCTGACTTTTCCATGTCATGCGCCGATCAAATGTGACTGCCAGATAGGTTGGGTTGTCGTTTGGCTGCAGGATTTTGCCATTTAGGCTTAATTTGGTACTTTGGGGTTTTAATGAGAGCGAGAATATTGTGCACGTGGTTTTCTCCTCGTTTATTTTGACCAGCCATGAGTTCGCCCACTCTTCCAGCGATGTTAGGGCCGTCTGCATCCGATTTCTTGCTATGGTGAGACTCTTTTCAGAGGTCCACATAGCCAGATCGTCTGCAAACATTGAGCTATGGACTCTTCTTGGTATATTCTCTGTAATATCGTTTATATATACCAGGAAGAGTGTGGGTAACAATACTCCCCCTTGGGGTACTCCCTGCTCGAGTGTCACCTTTTTGCTCATCTGCCCTTGTACTTGGACCAGATTTTGTTAAGCCGAGCAAGCGCCTCTATTGTCTGTGCTATGCTGGTCAACACCTCACATTTTGATCCTTCATCACTGACAATCGAACCAAGATATTTAAAACGGAAACTCGCTTGGTACGGTCACATATCGAAATCAAATGGTCTTGCAAATACGATCCTCCACGGAAAGGTGCAAGGCAGACGACGAAGAGGTCGGCCCAAAATCAGGTGGGAGGACAACATAAAAGATTGGACCAGAACATGTACAGGCAGCATCCGCCGACAGAGAAGGGTGGCGTGGAGTTGTGAGGATGTCTTCATGTGTCCCCCAAATACCTCACCGGTTACGGGATGACCTGACCTGACCTGATATCCTGTCATTTCCAGTAAGGGGCCCCGGGATTCACTGGGGGAGGTAATCTTATTGGTAGGTGTGAAACATGTAGCGACAACGATAGAAAAGAAATGAATTCGAAGTGCAAGAATGTAACTTTCTCAAAGTGCTCAAAATCGCGATGTGGCTGCACTGGCTCACAAGCAGAGACCATGTCTGTGTTCAGATTCCTGAACCTGCAGGGAAGGAAACCTATGGGATGTGAGTCCATTTAAAGTTCGTACTGAATGTGGATTAACCAGAATGTAAGGTGCAAAACACTTAGTACTTCGTCTTAGGAAACACAATGAACGATGTAAACAAAATGTGTGACCTCGCACTGTACTTGTAATACTTGAAATACTTAGAATACTTGTATTCAAACATACATGTTTAGGTGATCAAAATGCTGAGCAGTATGTGACTCGTAACTGACTGCTAGCGTCAGGGTCAGTGACTCGTAGCTGACTGCTATCGTCAGGGTCAGTGACTCGTAGCTCACTGCTAGCGTCAGGGTCAGTGACTAGTAGCTGACTACTAGTGTCAGGGTCAGTGACTCGTAGCTGACTACTAGTGTCAGGGTCAGTGACTCGTAGCTGACTACTAGTGTCAGGGTCAGTGACTCGTAGCTGACTACTAGTGTCAGGGTCAGTGACTCATAGCTGACTACTAGTGTCAGGGTCAGTGACTCGTAGCTGACTGCTAGCGTCAGGGCCAGCGAACCAGAGCTGACTACTACTGTCAGGGTCAGTGACTCGTAGCTGACTGCAAGTGTCAGGGCCAGTGACTCGTAGCTGACTGCTAGCGTCAGATCTAGCGAACCAGAGCTGAGCAGCGCATACGCTGCAGTGGTCAGTAACTCGTAGCTGACTACTAGTGTCAGGGTCAGTGACTCGTAGCTGACTGCTAGTGTCAGGGTCAGTGACTCGTAGCTGACTACTAGTGTCAGTGACTCGTAGCTGACTAATACTATCAGGGTTAGTGACTCGTAGCTGACTGCAAGTGTCAGGGTCAGTGACTCGTAGCTGACTGCTAGCGTCAGGGCCAGCGAACCAGAGCTGACAACTACTATCAGGGTCAGTGACTCGTATCTGACTACTAGTGTCCGTTACTCGTAGCTGACTGCTAGTGTCAGGGTTAGTGACTCGTAGCTGACTACTAGTGTCAGGGTCAGTGACTCGTAGCTGACTGCTATCGTCAGGGTCAGTTACTCGTAGCTGACTGCTATCGTCAGGGTCACTGACTCGTAGCTGACTACAAGTGTCAGGGTCAGTGACTCGTAGCTGACTACTAGTGTCAGGGTCAGTGACCCGTAGCTGACTACTAGTGTTAGGGTCAGTGACTCGTAGCTGACTACTAGCGTTAGGGTCAGTGACTCGTAGCTGACTACTAGTGTCAGGGCCATCGAACCAGAGCTGCTAAGACCCTCCACGCGGTGAATCTGGATAACAGGCCGCAGCAGGGCAGACTGGCTAAGGAGAAGGGATCGAAGTGGGAATGCTAACCCGGTACTCAAAAAATGCCGGCTGAAATCGGATGTGTTGCACCGAAAGGTGCAAATATCGCAGCCAAGCTGTAAACTGCGACACAACGCATTCCGTTCTCTGGATTTCATTCTGCTACTTAGGCCCGTGTCAGGGTTTGGTTGCGGGAGATTAAGAACGAACAAACGAAGCCAAGCCGAACATGCATTAGTGTAGATAGGTAACCGAAGGCTTGGGCTGTGTAGTAGGTTTTTTAGAACTTCCTGCAGCTTACTATATAATACAATATGAATCTTATATTGTTTCTCTAGTTTTTCATTCTATGTTTTTGATTATACGATATATACGAAGTGGGTCAGTAAATAGGATCACACGTCGATATTGAATAGCTGAACGACGTAGCTGATAGTTTCTAAAGGTGTCAAAAGGTAGCAGCAACATCTAGCTTTGTGATTACTGTAAGTAGCAGACGCTAGGTGGCAGCAACATCCAGCTTTGTGATTACTTATTTAGCAGACGCTAGGTGTCGCATGCACGTGCGTAGCCGAGATTAAATATGGCGTTCTTACTCACAGAGAGTACATAAAAAACAGCTGTTGGGTAGTGGGGTTTATTTTAGCTGGCGTGAAGTGCGAAAGAAAATGTACTTCAAATGATATTCATAAGGAAATGCTTTCTGTTACGGTGAGAAGTGTGTGTCAGGTAAAGCGGTGCCATAATTATCGGTAAGTTTTCTCAAGGACGCTTTACAAATGCCGATTGAAGCCCTACCTGGGCATCCTGTTAAGATTACAACAGAAGCATTTGTGTGAAAGGTAGGGGAGATAATTCGAGGGGAAATACTTGTAACGATAGACAGTGCGGCAACATAAATACTGTGTTCGCGTGGTTTAGTCTACAGCATAATGCATGATCGATTGAATTTCTGGAAAGTGCGCTCATCATGGGTACCCAGACTATGGCCGTTTGCGCCTTGACAAACGGTCAGTAAGCTGGTCTGTTGTAGAGATGGCGGTGGCAGCTTCTGTCCTAGAGGGACATCGACTTTCGTGGCTGATTTTACCGATTCTCGATTGACAGGGACGACAGCAGTGTAAACAGAAAAAGTTCGATTGGTGTGATGAAGACTCCTTTTTTTTTTTTGCGTCGCTGGTCTTCCATCTTTGTCGCCAGAACTAGCTCTGATGACTCGATGCCTGCTCTCAAGGTCGCTCTCCGTGTAGCTCTATACTCTACAATCTCGTCCCAGGTATTTGGATTGATCGTAAAATCGTTCATTGATCTTTTGCAAATGTTCTTGTATCTTAATTTAGACCATCATTTGGATCTAGTACCTGATATGAGTTCACACAGGAATAACTGTTTCGGAATGCGGGTATTTGACATTCGTTTCACGTGACCCAACCATCTCAGTCTCTTGTTGCTCAGAGTCGAGCAAAGGGAAGGTATTATGGCACGTTTTTGTATTTCCGAGTTGGTCACCTCATTATACTTCGAAGACATCGCATATGAAAACTGTTTAACCTCTTCTCGTGTCTTGAAACAGCTTTCATAAGCAGTTTTCATAGTACCCAGGCTATTGACTGGCGAACGCAAATGAGAGATTTTTTTCTTGCACTGATTAAACACTGGAATAAATGCATTAATATTGGTGGGAATTATGTTAAGATATATGGGACAATGTTAGTGCACAATAAATGTTTTTCAAATTCGTATCTAATTTATGTTATTTTAATTGCCAGTTGTGACCAATTTACTGACTTGTATGATGATGGTATGACGGAGAACATGATCTAAAGACTGGGGTATTTTTGAGTGGGGCAGAATGAGAGCACGGCGCTCATCCATCTGTAGAACAAAATGTACGGTGATCACAGACGTCTGAGACAGACCACCATGTTTGGAGGGAAACGTACGGTAAACCCTTTTAAACAACCCGTTCAAAGGTGGTCATTTGGAACATGTTCTGAAAATTTGACTCAGAATATGGATTGATCACATTTATTTCCATGTTTGATTTTCAATATTTGGTAAGCATTAATTGTGTTCTGATGAAAGCTAATAAAGTTATTTCTTTGTAACGTGTGAGATAGTTTGTTCGGGTCATTTCGTATGTGAGCGACTTATTCTTCTTCTATTTCTACGTCTTCTTCTTCTTCTTTTTCTACGTCTTCTTCTTCTTCTTTTTCTACTTCTTTTTCTACTTCTTCTTTTTTTTCTACTACTTCTTATTTCTTCTTATTCTTCTTTCTTCTTCTCCTTTACCTCCTATCACACCTCCTCCTCATCTTCTTCTTTTTCTCTAACTCCTCCTCCTCCCCCTTTTTCTTTTCCTCCTCAGCCTTCTCCACCGACTTATTATTTTCCAGCACTTCGATATAATGCCATCTGTCCCCATGTTAACAGACTAGCACCGAGATATAATGTCATATGTCCCAATGTTAACAGACTAGCACCGAGATATAATGTCATCTGTCCCCATGTTAACAGACCAGCACCAACATATAATGTCATATGTCCCCATGTTAACAGACCAGCACTTAGATATAATGTCATATGTCCTCATGTTAACGGACCAGCACCAAGTATATAATGTCATATGTCCCCATGTTAACAGACCAGCACCGAGATATAATGTCATCTGTCCCCATGTTAACAGACCAGCATCGAGATATAACGTCATATGTCCCCAAATTAACAGACCAGCACCGAGATATAACGTCATCTGTCCCCATGTTAACGGACTAGCACCGAGATATAATATCCCCTGTCCCCATGTTAACAGACCAGCACCAAGATATAATATCACCTGTTCCCATGTTAACGGACCAGCACCGAGATATAATATCATATGTCCCCATGTTAACAGACCAGCACTGAGATATGGCATATGTCCCCATATTAACAAGCCAGCACTGAGATATAATTTCATCTGTCCCCATGTTAACAGACCAGCACAAAGATATAATGTCATCTGTCCCCATGTTAACAGACCAGCACCAAGATCAAATCTCATCTGTACCCATGTTAACAGACCAGCACCAGGATATAATGTCATATGTCCCCATGTTAACAGACCAGCACAGAGATATAATGACATACCTATAAACTTTCTTTGCACATATTCATAGACTGACACCAATCTTTGTTCTGCGGTTTCTTTGTATCAACATTTCAACAGATATAGACTGATTAAGAATTTTACTGTTCTAAGCGATTATGATGTGTGCTAGTGGTTAATGGACACTGCTTACAACCCAAAGGTGCTGGGTTCGATACCCATCACAGCACCAGCCGTTACCCTAAGGAAGCAAATCCTTAGAAAATGCAGGTGAAAGCAGACACTAAAATAAAATGCATGTTTACAGACTGGTGAATTAATACAAGTGTATACATTAATTTAGTTGTTTGTTTTTCTAATCACAAACTGGCCCCTATGGTAAACTGAGCCACAGAAATTGGGTACCAGAAACATCTGGGAAGTAAAGGCGGCTGGGGTGATGCTGATGACATCATCCACTATGGAAAAGTCAGATCGAGAGAAACCGAATGAGAGCCAGGGAAAGAATGGCAATCATGAGGAAACTTGCAGGCACAAGCTGGGGAGCAGACGAAGGCATACTAAAGAAACTGTACACTCGAAGAGTGAGACCAGTTCTCGAGTATGGCATTGCGGCATGGACAACAGCTGCAAAAGCGAACTTCGATAAAGTTAGGAAACTTCAAAACCAAGCCATGAGAGTTATCAAAATTTAAAAATGGGTATGGTCAGATACCGCACCGAGACGAGAACACAAACAAAACCTACGTTACGACCAATAGGCCTTCATCAGGGACAACAACACTGAACTAACCATAGTATCTTAACAGTCACCATGTTAACAGATTCACACCGAACTTTAAGGTCCTACATAGTACCTTACTGTCAGCATGACAAAAGATGTAAGCCAACACCAAGCTTTAAGGTCCTATATAGTATCTTAGTATCAGCGTGACAAAAGATGTAAGCCAACCCCTAGCTTTAAGGTCCTAATAGAATCAGTATCAGCGTGGCAAAAGATGTAAGCCAAAACCGAGCTTTAAGGTCCTATATAGTATCTTCCTACTCACATGCTAACAGACCAAAGGTGAGCTCTACTGTCCTGCATATCATATTACTACCCACAAATTTAACAAACAAATATCAGTATTATCTTACTACTGACATAGAGACATCAAAACATCAGCAGAAATCATTAAATACACCAATGGAGAAAAGACCCAATTCTACAGGAATACTTATTTTGTAGCGAAGTGAGATGTCAGATGTAGTCAGAGAGTGCGGAGCTGAGGCAATAGTTGCTGTGCAGCAACTCTGATCTGGTGAAGACTACACACATCACCATGCCTACTGGTCTGTAGATATAACATGACCAAAGAATCCTGAAAGCAAAGAAGAAAGAATACTTTTAACATGTTAGTGGACCAAAATTGAACGTTAATGTCCTTCATATGATCACTTAAACCACATGTCAACAGCCCAGCACTAAGTTTTAATCTACTACATAGTATTTTACTATCCACTTGTTAGCAGACTGACACCAAGTTTTAATCTACTACATAGTATTTTACTATCCACAAGTTAGCAGACTGGCACAAAGTTTTAATCTACTACATAGTATTTTACTATCCACAAGTTAGCAGACTGGCACCAAGTTTTAATCTAGTACATAGTATTTTACTATCCACAAAATTAGCAAACTCCAAAACCAAGTCATGAGAGTTATAACAGGAGGCATGAAGTCAACGCCAATTGTAGAGCTGGAAAAGATTACAAATCTCCAATCCATGACCGACAGAAGAGACTGCAAAGTCCAGCAGCAAGCAGAAAATCTCAGAAGAGACTGACCGTCCAATGCATAAGAGACTAAATAATTTTGGAAATGGGAAACTAAAGCGGAGAAACTTTGCAGAAATAGCCAAAGCAAAGATGAACGAAGACCCTATGAACGCATTAACAACACTAGAGCCCATCCCTACTGTACGCAAACCTACCTGGAGGCAGCATATATTTGCAGAGATGGTTGAAAATATACCAGGTATTGGAAAAAAGAACAGCCAGACTGAAAAAGAAAGAAGAGACATAACCCTGAGGTACATAACGAAAAACTACCCAAGCATGGACTGGACTCATGCATACACTGACGGTTCTGTAACAAACACAACACAGAACGGAGCGGCAGGGGTATTCATGAGCCTACCAAATGGTAGGAATACAACACTATCAGTGGCAACTGGAAAATACTCAAGCAATTTCAGAGCGGAGGCAAAGGCACTGAGGGCTGCAGTAGAAGAAATGAAGTCATGCAAAAGAAATGAAAGCCATATAGTCCTGCTTACATATGGCCTGGCCGTAGTCACAGCACTAAAAAGCCAGAAAAATACTGAACTTAATGATTTAAGAGCGGTACTCTGTCAACTATGCCAGCAGTCCGTACCAAAAAGAGTAGTGGTACAGTGGGTTCCATCCCACTGTAACATCCAAGGCAACGAGGAGGTAGACAGACTGGCAAAAGAAGGTGCAAGACTAACACAACCAGATACTAGTGTGACATAGAGTCAAAAAGGCTTATTAGAGCTAGATACATGACCAAATGGGAAACAGAACATACTGGCGACACAAAAAACGATGCCTATTACCAGTTGAATAGAAGAGAGCAAGTCGTGGTCTTCAGACTTCGCACTGGCCACAATAGACTGAGGTACCACCTATTCAATAAATTGAAGATAGGTGGCACTGACGAATGCTCGTGCGGTACTGGGAAAATGACCGCTGAACATCTGCTGCAAAACTGCCCGACATACGAGGATCAGAGAAAGCAGATATAGCCATTACCAGTGGTAACACTAGACAAGCTCTATGCAGTGTCGACAGCCTCAAGATGACCGCTGCTTTTTTCGAAAAAAATAAAGGTTGAATTCTGACAGCGTACGAAGAAGAAGACACACAAAATATACTCGTAACAATACTGGCAGAGTTCAGATACTTAGTATGGACCTGTCGGTGTAGAGCTCTCTACCACGGCCACACCTTTAACCCAGGCAGTTTTCTATCTTTGTTTATGGGAATGAGTAGGTTCTTTGCCCAGATGTTTCACGATCTGTGAATATTCTGGGCAAGACCTACGGACTGCCTGGGAGCAAATGATAGATATATATGGATTTCTGTACGAGTGAGTGTGAACGAGAATGTATTGTGCGTGTAAATGAACACACGGGTACTAGGATGAACATATTTATGTAAATAGTATGTATGCTTGTACATGTGGACAAATGTGTATGCATGAGTTCCTATGTGTGCGGGAGAGTCGGTAATGTATGGAAATTTGTATGCAGGCGTATGCTGAGGCGATGGATGGATGAAGATACATGTTTTAGACAGAAGTGCCTCCGTGTTGCCAGGGACTGTGGTGTTTGTGTGGATGTGTGTGTGTGTGTGTGTGTGTGTGTACGTGTGTGTGGGTGTATGTCTGTGTGTATATTTTTGTAAATAACATGTAGAAATATATTTAGATATGCAGTTCGTTAATTTTTTGCTCTGGTTGCATTTTGCACAAAATTTCATTGCAAGATAATGACACATGTAAATGCAAAATGCGCTATTGAAGCAGAAAATAAAAACCTTAAAATCTTATATTGCGTGTGTGCTACTTCACAAATGGTTCAGCGTTGGATATAATGAGTATATGTAAGCAAAGGTATGTGAACTTTTTTGTTATAAATTTCTCAAAGATTGTTAATCTCACTGTGGATATCCAAACTTTAAACTTTACTTTTTCGAGAACAGCACACCCGTTACTATCATTATAATAACACCAGTGATATAGAATCGTGCATGTTCACAGCTGGCTGAATAAATGTCAATGTAATATTCATAACATGTCATTTGAAATGCGTAAAAATCAAACTGAATCTTATTCCAGTGTGTGAATTTTCATTGTTAATTTTTTAGTTCACAAAATGCATAAGTTGGCATATTCAAGAATGTAAACAAACAGCTGCTAAAGTACACATTCATGCTGTCCTGTGTATTGATGAAATTGCATGTTGTATACATTTGGTATATTCAAATAATGACACCATTAACAGACACAAAAAGGCAAAGGCCTGGTAGTAATACATGCCTTATTATATCATACATATATTTGCACATATGGTCGGCACTGCGTCTTGTGCCGAATACATTTCCAGGCAGAAAGTAAATTGGTTTGGTCATCTCATGAGAATGCACCCTCATCATCTTCCACTGGTGGCTTACAATGCTGGTAGATCTGGCTACAGGGTAAGGGGGTGGCCAAGAGGTAGGTGGATAGATGACATTAAAGTGATTGTGCAACGACAAGGGCTCACATTGACCGACGCAACGCACTTGGCGCAGGATAGACGACTTAAGCGCCCCACGGCACTAAACTCGGCAGAAGTGGAAAGAAAACTAACTAACTAATTTGCACATATACATATTTATGTGTGTGTGTGGGTGTGTGTAAGCTCTACATTATATACACATTTTAATAAACATTATAATACATTTTACATACTGTTCCTGGTGGTTCTTTAAAAAAAGCAGCTTTAGAATTGCTTGCAGAACCACTTTGTTTGGTTTTGTTGTTGATGCAACAATTTAGCTACTTTAAACTCAGTAGGAGGTTGGTTTATTTTTAAATGTTGGAATGTCCAAACCTAAGACTTTGAGAGTCATCAATGCTATTGAGGTTAACATGTTCACATCAAGATAATATGTAGGAACTTAAAGACTGGTGTTGATGTATTAACTTGGAGATAGTAAGATAATATGTAGGAACTTAAAGACTGGTGTTGATGTGTTAACTTGTGGATAGTAAGATACTATGTAGGAACTTAAAGACTGGTGTTGATGTGTTAACTTGTGGATAGTAAGATACTATGTAGGAACTTAAAGACTGGTGTTGATGTGTTAACTTGTGGAGAGTAAGATACTATGTAGGAACTTAAAGACTGGTGTTGATGTGTTAACTTGTGGATAGTAAGATACTACGTAGAAACTTAAAGACTGGTGTTGATGTGTTAACTTGTGGATAGTAAGATACTATGTAGTAGATTAAAACTTGGTGTCAGTCTATTAACTTGTGGATAGTAAAATACTATGTAGTAGATTAAAACTTGGTGTCAGTCTGCTAACATGTGGATAGTAAAATAAAATGTAGTAGATTAAAACTTAGTGCTGGGCTGTTGACATGTGGTTAAAGTGATTAAATGAAGGACATTAACGCTCAATTTTGGTCCACTAACATGTTAAAAGTATTCTTTCTTCTTTGCTTTCAGGATCCTTTGGTCATGTTATATCTACAGACCAGTTGTCATGGTGATGTCTTTAGTCTTCACCAGATCAGAGTTGCTGCACAGCAACTATTGCCTCAGCTCCGCACTCTCTGACTACATCTGACATCTCACTTCGCTACAAAATCAGTATTCCTGTAGAATTGAGTCTTTTCTCCATTGGTGAATTTAATGATTTCTGCTGATGTTTTGATGTCTCTATGTCAGTAGTAAGATAATACTGATATTTGTTTGTTAAATTTGTGGGCAGTAACATGAAATGCAGGACAGTAGAGCTCACCTTTGGTCTGTTAGCATGTGAGTAGGAAGATACTATAAAGGACCTTAAAGCTCGGTTTTGGCTTACATCTTTTGCCACGCTGATACTGATACTATTGGGACCTTAAAGCTGGGGGTTGGCTTACATCTTTTGTCACGCTGATACTAAGATACTATATAGGACCTTAAAGCTTGGTGTTGGCTTACATCTTTTGTCATGCTGACAGTAAGGTACTATGTAGGACCTTAAAGTTCGGTGTGAATCTGTTAACATGGTGACTGTTAAGATACTATGGGGACACTAATGTTCATGATTGGCCTTAACTTAACTTCATTATACTGGTTTAGAAGGCTCTGCAGAGTATGTATACAACCAGTTTATTGCTATTTGTGAATTTATTAACTGACTCTACTTCTTCTACATCCTGCGGCAATGCATTTCAAGAACTCACCACTCTCTCACTACAACAATTTTTCATAATATCTAATATGGACCTGTCTTTAAACAATTTGTAGCTGTGCCCTCTTGTTCTTGTAGCCGGCCATGTTTTATTTTAGTGTCTGCTTTTACCTGCATTTTCTAAGGATTTGCTTCCTTAGGGTAACGGCCGGTGCTGTGATGGGTATCGAACCCAGCACCTTTGGGTTGTAAGCCGTGTCAATTAACCACTAGCCCACACCATAATCGCTTAGGACAGTAAAATTCTTCATCAGTCTATATCTGTTGAAATTGTTGATACAAAGAAACCACAGAACAAAGATTCGTGTCAGTCTATGAATATGTGCAAAGAAAGTTTATAGGTATGTCATTATATCTCTGTGCTGGTCTGTTAACATGGGGACATATGACATTATATCCTGGTGCTGGTCTGTTAACATGGGGACAGATGAGATTATATCTTGATGCTGGTCTTTTAACATGGGGACAGATGACATTATATTTTGGTGCTGGTCTGTTAACCTTGGAACAGATGACATTATATCTTGGTGCTGGTCTGTTAACACGGGGACAGATGACATTATATCTTTGTGCTGGTCTGTTAACATGGGGACAGATGACATTATATCTCAGTGCTGGTTTGTTAATATGGGGACATATGCCATATCGCAGTGCTGGTCTGTTAACATGGGGACATATGATATTATATCTCAGTGCTGGTCCGTTAACATGGGGACAGGTGATATTATATCTCGGTGCTAGTCCGTTAACATGGGGACAGATGACGTTATATCTCGGTGCTGGTCTGTTAATTTGGGGACATATGACATTATATCTTGGTGCTGGTCTGTTAACATGGGGACAGATGGCATATCTCCGTGCTGGTCTGTTAACATGGTGATAGATGACGTTATATCTCAATGCTCTTCTGTTAACATGGGGACAGATGACATTATATCTCGGTGCTGGTCTGTTAACATAGGGACATATGACATTATATACTTGGTGCTGGTCCGTTAACATGAGCACATATGACATTATATCTCTGTGCTAGTCTGTTAACATTGGTACATTTGACATTATATCTCGGTGCTAGTCTGTTAACATTGGGACATATGACATTATATCTCGGTGCTAGTCTGTTAACATGGGGACAGATGACATTATATCTCGGTGCTAGTCTGTTAACATGGGGATAGATGACATTATATCGAAGTGCTGGAAAATAATAAGTCGGTGGAGAAGGCTGAGGAGGAAAAGAAAAAGGTGGTGGAGGAGGAGAGTTAGAGAAAAAGAAGAAGATGAGGAGGAGGTGTGGTAGGAGGTGAAGGAGAAGAAGAAAGAAGATTAAGAAGAAAGAAGAAGAGGTAGAAAAAAAAGAAGAAGTAGAAAAAGAAGAAGAAGTAGAAAAAGAAGAAAAAGAAGACGTAGAAAAAGAAGAAGAAGAAGACGTAGAAGTAGAAGAAGAAGAAGTCGCTCACATACGAAATGACCCGAACAAACCATCTCACACGTTACAAAGAAATAACTTTATTAGCTTTCATCAGAACACAATTTATGCTTACCAAATATTGAAAATCAAACATGGAAATAAATGTGATCAATCCATATTCTGAGTCAAATTTTCAGAACATGTTCCAAATGACCACATTTGAACGGGTTGTTTAAAAGGGTTTACCGTACGTCTTCCTCCATACATGGTGGTCTGTCTCAGACGTCTGTGATCACCGTACATTTTGTTCTACAGATGGATAAGCGCCGTGCTCTCATTCTGCCCCACTCAAAAATACCCCAGTCTTTAGAACATGTTCTCCGTCATACCATCATCATACAAGTCAGTAAATTGGTCACCATTTGCAATTAAAAGAACATAAATTAGATACGAATTTGAAAAACATTTATTGTGCACTAACATTGTCACATATATCTTAACATAATTCCCACCAATATTAATGCATTTATTCCAGTGTTTAATCAGTGCAAGAAAAAAATGTCTCATTTGCGTTCGCCAGTCAATAGCCTGGGTACTATGAAAACTGCTTATGAAAGCTGTTTCAAGACACGAGAAGAGGTTAAACAGTTTTCATATGCGATGTCTTCGAAGTATAATGAGGTGACCAACTCGGAAATACTGAAACGTGCCATAATACCTTCCCTTTGCTCGACTCTGAGCAACAAGAGACTGAGATGGTTGGGTCACGTGAAACGAATGTCAAATACCCGCATTCCGAAACAGTTATTCCTGTGTGAACTCATATCAGGTACTAGATCCAAATGATGGTCTAAATTAAGATACAAGAAGATTTGCAAAAGATCAATTAACGATTTTACGATCAATCCAAATACCTGGGACGAGATTGTAGAGTATAGAGCTACACGGAGAGCGACCTTGAGAGCAGGCATCGAGTCATCAGAGCTAGTTCTGGCGACAAAGATGGAAGACCAGCGACGCAAAAAAAAAAAAAGGAGTCTTCATCACACCAATCGAACTTTTTCTGTTTACACTGCTGTCGTCCCTGTCAATCGAGAATCGGTAAAATCAGCCACGAAAGTCGATGTCCCTCTAGGACAGAAGCTGCCACCGCCATCTCTACAACAGACCAGCTTACTGACCGTTTGTCAAGGCGCAAACGGCCATAGTCTGGGTACCCATGATGAGCGCACTTTCCAGAAATTCAATCGATCATGCATTATGCTGTAGACTAAACCACGCGAACACAGTATTTATGTTGCCGCACTGTCTATCGTTACAATTATTTCCCCTCGAATTATCTCCCCTACCCTTCACACAAATGCTTCAGTTGTAATCTTAACAGGATGCCCAGGTAGGGCTTCAATCGGCATCTGTAAAGCGTCCTTGAGAAAACTTACCGATAATTATGGCAATGCTTTACCTGACACACACTTCTCACCGTAACAGAAAGCATTTCCTTATGAATATCATTTGAAATACATTATCTTTCGCCCTTCACACCAGCTTAAATAAACCCCACTACCCAACAGCTGTTTTTTATGTACTCTCTGTGAGTAAGAACGCCATATTTAATCTCGGCTACGCACGTGCATGCGACACCTAGCGTCTGCTAAATAAGTAATCACAAAGCTGGATGTTGCTGCCACCTAGCGTCTGCTACTTACAGTAATCACAAAGCTAGATGTTGCTGCTACCTTTTGACACCTTTAGAAACTATCAGCTACGTCGTTCAGCTATTCAATATCGACGTGTGATCTTACTTACTTCGTATATATCGTATTATCAAAAACATAGAATGAAAAACTAGACAAACAATATACGATTCATATTGTATTATAAAGTAAGCTGCAGGAAGTTCTAAAAAACCTACTACACAGCCCAAGCCTTCGGTTACCTAGCTACACTAATGCATGTTCGGCTTGGCTTCGTTCGTTCGTTCTCAATCTCCCGCTACCAAACCCTGACACGGGCCTAAGTAGCAGAATGAAGTCCAGAGAACGGAATGCGTTGTGTCGCAGTTTACAGCTTGGCTGCGATATTTGCATCTTTCGGTGCAACACATCCGATTCCAGCAGGCATTTTTTGAGTACCGGGTTAGCATTCCCACTCCGATCCCTTCTCCTTAGCCAGTCTGCCCTGCTGCGGCCTGTTATCCAGGATCACCGCGTGGAGGTGAAGAAGGGTCTCGGCAGCTCTGGTTCGATGGCCCTGACACTAGTAGTCAGCTACGAGTCACTGACCCTGACGCCAGGAGTCAGCTACGAGTCACTGACCCTAACACTAGTAGTCAGCTACGGGTCACTGACCCTGACACTAGTAGTCAGCTACGAGTCACTGACCCTGACACTAGTAGTCAGCTACGAGTCACTGACCCTGACGATAGCAGTCAGCTACGAGTAACTGACCCTGACGATAGCAGTCAGCTACGAGTCACTGACCCTTACACTAGTAGTCAGCTACGAGTCACTGACCCTGACAATAGTAGTCAGCTACGAGTCACTGACCCTGACATTAGTAGTCAGCTACGAGTCACTGACCCTGACACTAGTAGTTAGCTACGAGTCACTGACCCTGACACTAGCAATCAGCTACGAGTCACTGACCCTGACCTCAGCAGTCAGCTACGAGTAACTGACCCTGACGCTAGCAGTCAGTTACGAGTCACTGGCCCTGACACTAGCAGTCAACTACGAATCACTGACCCAGACACTAGTAGTCAGCTACAAGTTACTGACCACTGCAGCGCATGCGCTGATCAGCTCTGGTTCGCAGGACCTGACGATAGCAGTCAGCTACGAGTCACTGACCCTGACACTTGCAGTCAGCTACGAGTCACTGACACTTACAGTATTAGTCAGCTACGAGTCACTGACCCTGACACTAGTAGTCAGCTACGAGTCACTGACCTTGACACTAGCAGTCAGCTACGAGTCACTGACCCTGACACTAGTAGTCAGCTACGAGTTACTGACCACTGCAGCGTATGCGCTGCTCAGCTCTGGTTCGCTGGATCTGACGCTAGCAGTCAGCTACGAGTCACTGGCCCTGACACTTGCAGTCAGCTACGAGTCACTGGCCCTGACACTTGCAGTCAGCTACGAGTCACTGACCCTGACAGTAGTAGTCAGCTCTTGTTCGCTGGCCCTGACGCTAGCAGTCAGCTACGAGTCACTGACCCTGACACTAGTAGTCAGCTACGAGTCACTGACCTTGACAGTAGTAGTCAGCTCTTTTTCGCTGGCCCTGACGCTAGCAGTCAGCTACGAGTCACTGACCCTGACACTAGTAGTCAGCTATGAGTCACTGACCCTGACACTAGCAGTGAGCTACGAGTCACTGACCCTGACGCTAGCAGTCAGCTACGAGTAACTGACCCTGACGCTAGCAGTCAGTTACGAGTCACTGACCCTGACACTAGTAGTCTGTTACGAGTCATTGACCACTGCAGCGCATGCGCTGCTCAGCATTTTGATCGCCTAAACATGTATGTTGAAATACAAGTATTCTAAGTATTTCAAGTATTACAAGTACAGTGCGAGGTCACACATTTTGTTTACATCGTTCATTGTGTTTCCTAAGACGAAGTACTAAGTGTTTTGCACCTTACATTCTGGTTAATCCCCATTCAGTACGAACTTTAAATGGACTCACATCCCATAGGTTTCCTTCCCTGCAGGTTCAGGAATCTGAACACAGACATGGTCTCTGCTTGTGAGCCAGTGCAGCCACATCGCGATTTTGAGCACTTTGAGAAAGTTACATTCTTGCACTTCGAATTCATTTCTTTTCTATAGTTGTCGCTACATGTTTCACACCTACCAATAAGATTACCTCCCCCAGTGAATCCCGGGGCCCCTTACTGGAAATGACAGGATATCAGGTCAGGTCAGGTCATCCCGTAACCGGTGAGGTCGTTGGGGGACACATTAAGACATCTTCACAACTCCACGCCACCCTTCTCTGTCGGCGGATGCTGCCTGTACCTGTTCTGGTCCAATCTTTTATGTTGTCCTCCCACCTGATTTTGGGCCGACCTCTTCGTCGTCTGCCTTGCACCTTTCCGTGGAGGATCGTATTTGCAAGACCATTTGATTTCGATATGTGACCGTACCAAGCGAGTTTCCGTTTTAAATATCTGGGTTCGATTGTCAGCGATGAAGGATCAAAATGTGAGGTTTTTGGCACAGACAATAGCTGCGCTTGCTCGGCTTAACAAAATCTGGCAAGATAAACGGTTAGCACTATGCACGAAAATCAGATTAAAGCGTACACTGGTCCTGTCAATATTCCTCTATGCTTGTGAGACATGGACAGTTACAGCTGACCTTCAGCGAAGGATACAGGCCTTGGAGATGAGATGTTTCCGAAGACTTTTAAACGTCACGTACAAAGATCGAGTTACAAATGAGGAAATACGAGATAGAATTACAACAGCAATATGGCCTTTTGAAGACATCTTGGCAACTGAAGGATATAACCGCTACCAAATATCCCCACTGTAAGTCCAGGACAAAATATGTAAAGGTGGGCGATGTATTTATTTCTCCTGATTGGTGAAGAAAAAAGGATAAATTATTTAATGCCTTGTATATTGTAAGATGCGACTAAGGGTTGTGCATGGATGTGGCAAAATAACAATGTAAAAATTATTTCTACCTTACTGCAAATTTAAAAAATCACGTTTTCTAAAAGCTCATTATGTTAAGTAAAATACAAGGCTGGACATGTCATTCAAGAAATGAAGGGACGTGATTTTGATTTGATTCCATAAACTTCATGCATGCATTAAAAGGGGCAACTAAAGTGAGTTGTGCATTATATTAGCAGCCTCATCATGCTAGACAATAGTTACAGAATCGACTACTGCAAGAGCATGCAACGTTCTTTGTCGCAAGTTTCTTGATAGAAGTCGACTGTGCTGGTACCGCTGTGCTTCGGCTGGCGTGATAAAAGACAAGAAAGAGGACCAGCTATAGTTAGTGCCTCCTGCTTCAAGTCAAGCCATGCAATCCGTATATCCAACCAGTGCCTTTCGCGTTGATCGTCCACGACAACGGGTGATGAGCCCTGGGCATCGTGTAGGATAAGTGGTAGTAGATGCGAAATGTCTCAACAAAGTGTTGGGCGGGAGAATCCGGTGACGACTCAATTAGTGGTCCTGTTTTTCGTATGGTGTAAACAATGCACAACCTGCAACAAAGTAAATATTTTTAATAAGATTTTGTGTTTACTGTAGTGCACCGACCATATGGTGGGTTAGAGGTAAGATTTAGTGTTTACTGTAGTAAACCGACCATACAGTGGGTTAGAAGAAAGATTTAGTGTTTACTGTAGTAAACCGACCATACGGTGGGTTAGAGGTAAGATTTAGTGTTTACTGTAGTAAACCGACCATACGGTGGGTTAGAGGTAAGATTTAGTGTTTACTGTAGTAAACCGACCATACAGTGGGTTAGAGGTAAGATTTAGTGCTTACTGTAGTAAACCGACCATACAGTGGGTTAGAGGTAAGATTTAGTGCTTACTGTAGTAAACCGACCATACAGTGGGTTAGAGGTAAGATTTAGTGTTTACTGTAGTAAACCGACCATACAGTGGGTTAGAAGTAAGAGTTAGTGTGTACTGTAGTACCACGACCCTACAGTGGGTTAGAAGTAAGATTTAGTGTTTACTGTAGTAAACCGACCATACAGTGGGTTAGAGGTAAGATTTAGTGTTTACTGTAGTAAACCGACCCTACAGTGGGTTAGAGGTAAGATTTAGTGTTTACTGTAGTAAACCGACCATACAGTGGGTTAGAGGTAAGATTTAGTGTTTACTGTAGTAAACCGATCATACAGTGGGTTAGAAGTAAGATTTTGTGTTTACTGTAGTGCACCGACCATATGGTGGGTTACAGGTAAGATTTTGTGTTTACTGTAGTACATCGACCATACAGTGGGTTAGAGGTAAAATTTAGTGTTTACTGTAGTAAACCGACCATACAGTGGGTTAGAAGTAAGATTTAGTGTTTACTGTAATAAACCGATCATACAGTGTGTTAGAGGGAAGATTTAGTGTTTACTGTAGTACACCGTCCATATAATGGGTTAGAAGTAAGAGTTAGTATTTACTGTAGTACACCGACCATACAGTGGGTTAGAAGTTAGATTTAGTGTTTACTGTAGTACACAGATTGTTGTTAGTCCATCGTAATCGATGAGGACCACTTTGGCAGCATTCACTGTAAACTGTTCACATGAGTTCGAAGATGGAAAAATAAGCCAATCTGAGCCTTGAATTGTCTGTTGCACTTTGTACAAGGAAATAAGACACCTCCTTCCACCGGGGTTGAAGAAGGGCTGGTGTGAGTTGACTTGCAGAGCGAGCGTCTCTGGATGTCCTCATCTATTCTTGATGCCTCTTGTCTCTTAACACCCTCAGCAATAGTGCTGCGCCAGTCTGTGTGATTGGTGACGATTCTTTCCTATCGATGATATGATGACATAGAGGTAAGATTTTGTGTTTACTGTAGTACACCGATTATATGGTGAGATAGAGGTAAGATTTTGTGTTTACTGTAGTACACCGATTATATGGTGAGATAGAGGTAAGATTTTGTATTTACTGTAGTATACCGATTATATGATGAGATAGAGGTAATATTTTGTGTTTACTGTAATACACCGATTATATGGTTGATTTAGAGGTAAGATTTCACTTATATAGAAAATCATAGTTGTGAATGCACAAGCCGACAAAGTGACATGTTGCTACTCAGATATTAAGCTCGCAATATCACTAGACTTATAAAAGGATAATGCGAATCAAAACTTAACATGCAATCCCCTAGTTGTGGATCCGATATGAAGTGTCGTCTGGCTCATTTGGAAGTAGGCCTGTTTCTTACAATTTGTTGTTGTTTTACTTTTATTTTACCCGACCCTGACTAACCTGTCCGATCAGTATGTTTTGCCTGACCAGACTTTGTTACGGTTCCAGAAGCATCGATGCTCATACCCTTTTTCCCAATGCCATATACTGGTGTCTTGGCGTGTTAGTTGTTGTCTAGTGCCATACATAGTGTTCCATTTATCTGGCCTCATCATAGGAAGAAGCATTTTCCTAGCATCGTTGAGCGCCGATCAATCAAAGAGATAATAACCAAATGTGGCATATGGGTGTGTACACAGCTGGCACTGTGGTGTGTGTTGTTGTTGGATTATGTTCAGGTGCTTGTTACGTGCAATGTGTTTGGTTCTCAGCCAGAAAATGGTACTATGATTCTGTCTATGTGAGTTGATTGTTGCTGTAATTTAGATTGTGGCTTGCCGTTTGTGATCTCCATTCCCGTGTTTCCCATGGTCTATCTGTTCAGACAAGTCTCTTTGATTGCTGGTATGAGCTGCTTGGCTGTTGTAGGGCTGTCGCAGCGTGTGGCAATTCTTGTCTTTATCCCTTCTTTGCTAGTCTGTCCACCTTGTCGTTGTCATGTGTTCATAGATCCACTGTATGATAAATGAAAATGTGGTCTGCGTTATGAGATACTTGGATAAGATTAGGTCTACATCTAGAGATATTTGGATAAGATCATTTCTACGTCTAGAGATACTTGGATAAGATTAGGTCAACATTTAGAGATACTTGGATAAGATTAGATCTACGTCTAGAGATACTTGGATAAGATTAGGTCAACATCTAGAGATACTTGAATAAGATTAGGTCTATATCTAGAGATACTTGGATAAGATCATGTCTACGTCTAGAGATACTTGGAAAAGATTAGGTCTACGTCTAGAGATACTTGGATAAGATTAGGTAAACATCTAGATATACTTGGATAAGATTAGGACTACATCTAGAGAAACTTGGATAAGATCAGATCTACGTCTAGAGATACTTGGGTAGGATTAGGTCTACGTCTAGAGATATTTGGATAATATCAGGTCTACGTCTAGAAATACTTGGATAAGATTAGGTCTACGTCTAGAGATACTTGGATAAGTTTAGGTGTACGTGTTGAGATACTTGGATAAGATTAGGTCAACATTTACATATACTTGGATAAGATCAGGTCTACGTCCAGAAATACTTGAATAATATAATGTCTACGTCCAGAAACACTTGGATAAGATTAGGTCAACATTTAGAGATAGTTGGATAAGATTAGGTCTACGTCTAGAGATACTTGGATAAGATATAAAATGGCTTTGTGACCACCAAAGAAACGCCGTCAAATGCGGGTAAACTGGATGCGGTTAAAGCTAGCTAACTCAACACACCTGCTCACTGACACGTTAAGTCTACTTTCTTACTTTTTGAGTAGCTAGACCGTGGCTCGGGGTCATTAGTAGGTCAGAACTCGCCGTCACATTTTTCATTGCTACAGATTTTCGTTTGTAATAAATGCTCGAATCAGCTACATCTGTACAGTCATTCTTAACCAGGCCATTTGCTGGGAGTGGTCGCAATTGTTGGTATCTCAAGTAAGTTTCTTTGTTTATGGGCACTATTGTGAGTTTGATGTTCTAGCTTGATTTATGTGGACTATTGTGACAGTTTCAAGGCTCTAGCTTGATTTCTGTGGACTACTGTGAACGTTTGAAGGTTCTAACTTGATTTCTGTGGACTACTGTGAACGTTTGAAGGTTCTAACTTGATATCTGTGGACTACTGTTAAAATTTGAATGTCCTATAAAGCTTGATTTCTATGAACTGCGGCGAAGGTTTGAATGTTCTAGCTTGGTTTATGTGTACAACAGTGAGAATTTTGAGGTTCTAGCTTGATTTCTGTGTGCAACTGTGAGAGTTTGAATGTTCTAATTTCTTCTTCTTCTTCTTCTTCTGCGTACACAGTCAGACAGTAACCATTATTTTTTCGAAAAAAGCAGCGGTCATCCTGAGACTCTCGCCACTACCATAGAGCTTGTCTTGCAGTTCCACTGGCAATGGCCACATCTGCTCTCTCTGATCCCCGTATGTCGGGCAGTTCTGCAGCAGATGTTCAGTGGTCATTTTACCAGTACCGCACGGGCATTCGTCGGTACACCCTATCTTCAATTTGTTGAATAGGTGGTACCTCAGTCTATTGTGGCCAGTGCGAAGTCTGAAGACAACGACCTGCTCTCTTCGGTTCAACTGGTAATAGGCATCGTTTTTGGTGTAACCAGTATGTTCGGTTTCCCATTTGTTCATGTACCTGGCTTTGATAAGCCGTTTTGACTCTTCGTACGTCATACTGGTATCTGTTTGTGGTAGCCTTGCACCTTCTTTTGCCAGTCTGTCTGCCTCCTCGTTGCCTTGGATGTTGCAGTGTGACGGAACCCACTGTACCACTACCCTTTTTGGTGCGGACAGCTGGCACAGTTTGCAGAGTGCTGCTCTTAAGTCATTAAGCTCAGTGTTTTTCTGGCTTTTTAGCGCTGTGACTACGGCGAGAGCATCTGTCAGCAAGACTATGTGGCTCTCATTTTCACTGTGTGTTGCCATTTCCTCCACTGCCGCCCTCAGTGCCTCTGCCTCCGCTCTGAAATTGCTTGTGTACTTACCAGTAGTGAATGACAGTGTTATTTTTCTGCCATTTGGTAGGTTCAGGAATGCTCCTGCCCCTCCGTTCTGTGTAGTGTTTGTTACAGAACCGTCGGTGTATGCATGGGTCCAGTCCATGCTTGGGTAGCTTTTCGTTATGAAGCTTAGGGTATTGTCTCTCCTTTCTTTTTCGGTCTGGCAGTTTTTGTTTGCAATACCTGGTATATTTTCTACCACCTCTGGAAATATATCCTGCCTCCAAGTAGGTTTTCGTACAGTAGTGATGGGTTTTGGTGTTGTTAGTGCGTTTATGGGATCTTCGTGCATCTTCGATCCCCGTGGCTCGGGGTCATTAGTCGGTCAGAACTCGCCGTCACATTTTTCATTGCTACAGATTTTCGTTTGTAATAAATGCTCGAATCAGCTACATCTGTACAGTCATTCTTAACCAGGCCATTTGCTGGGAGTGGTCGCAATTGTTGGTATCTCAAGTAAGTTTCTTTGTTTATGGGCACTATTGTGAGTTTGAAGGCTCTAGCTTGATTTATGTGGACTATTGTGACAGTTTGAAGGCTCTAGCTTTATTTCTGTGGACTACTGTGAACGTTTGAAGGTTCTAACTTGATTTCTGTGGACTACTGTGAACGTTTGAAGGTTCTAACTTGATTTCTGTGGACTACTGTGAAAGTTTGAATGTCCTATATAGCTTGATTTCTATGAACTGCGGCGAAGGTTTGAATGTTCTAGCTTGGTTTATGTGTACAACAGTGAGAATTTTGAGGTTCTAGCTTGATTTCTGTGTGCAACTGTGAGAGTTTGAATGTTCTAATTTGACTTCTGTGGATTACTGTGAAAGTTTTAAGGCTCTAGCTTAATTTATGTAGACAGCTGTGAGAGGTTGAAAGTTTTTATCTTAGTTTCTGTGGACGTGACAACGTTTGAAGGTTCTAGCTTAATTTGTTTGCGTGCTATTGCTGTTTTAGTAGACCAGTAGTACTAATAAGATAAAATATACGACAATTTGTCTCACTTGTGTTCTAAAAGTTATAATTCTACCGACACAAACAACAATAAACACATTAAATCATATAATTAATCTACCACACACTTATCTCTGCCAAAACAATCAAGTCTGGGCCACACAGTTATTACACTGAGATCTTTGTCAAAACATAAAGTTTCGGCCTTACCGTTGCTACACACATAGCTGTCTCTCAAAATAATCATCTCTCGGCCTACTGTTACTACACTGTTATAAAAGACCAGTTTTATGTAAAAGTGAATTTGTTAACGCGAATTTTGATATATTTATAGTAAATTAGTTTTGTGTGAAAGTGGATTTATCTTTTTAGGTTCTTGGATGTCATCATGCAAACGAGCCATATTAGCTTCCTGCAGAAGTAGCTATATAATAATACTGTCATATTCTCCAAAGACATGAATGTGCTCTTCAAACTCATCATTTAATAATGAAGTAGATTCTTTCCATTTGTTTGACAGGAAAACGAAATATTTATTGAATCGCCACTGAAATATGACAACATCGAATACACATTACACATGGGGAAAGGAGACCTACGCCCGGTCAGGTAAAACATACCCATCAGACAATGTTAGCCGGGGTCATGTAAATCATACTGATCAGACAATGTTAATTAGGGTCAGGTAAACACACCGACGAAGGACCTTTCCCTCCTACCCCCCACCCCACTTCCATGCAGTTCTCCTCGAAAACAGGCTGTCTCCAACTGGCTAACGATGTAGTAAGCAGCGTGATGGCCGTAGCAGTGAGCGTAATATTTTGGAGAATCACGATCCACCTTCATCAGCACACTCGGTAAGTAAAGACAGATATTGCAACACGCCACCTAACGACCGTCAGGCTCACCAAATAGTAACGTAATTCACCACGGGCATCCAACAATACATTACACATCATTCACGAATCAGTGCGGAGCGGTCCAGTTTACTTATTTTTAGCATGAAATACCCGTTTACAAGCTTGTAACTGAATTACAGCTTTGAGATAGAAGTACTTTTTGAACGAATCACGAAAATGTGCGACTGTATGTTGTTGCTTGTTTACAGATGCCCTGTCCGTGGTTGCAGCACTAAAAAGCCAGAAAAATACAGAACATAATGACGTAAGAGTAGTACTTTGTCAACTATGCCAGCAGTCTACACCAGAAAGAGTAGTGGTACAGTGGGTTCCATCCCACTGTAACATCCAAGGCAACGAGGAGGCAGACAGACTGGCAAAAGATGGTGCAAGACTACCACAACCAGATTCTAGTGTGACTTACGAAGAGTCCAAAAGGATTATTAGGACAAGATATATGGACAAGTGGGAAACAGAGCATGCTGGCTACACAAAAAATGATGCCTACTACCAGTTGAACAGAAGAGAGCAGGTAGTGGTCTTCAGACTCCGCACAGGCCACAACAGACTAAGGTACCATCTATTCAATAAACTGAAGATAGGTGCTACTAATGAATGCACTTGTGGTACAGGGAAAATGACTCCTGAACATTTGCTGCAAAATCGCCCGACATACGAGGACCAGAGAAATAACATGTGCCCATCACCAGTGCCAACACTAGACACGCTCTATGGCAGTGTCGACAGCCTCAGGATGGCCGCTACTTTCTTAGAACAAATTCAAGTCGACGTCTGACAGCGTGCGATGAAGAAGAAGGAGGATGTTGTTGCTCAATGCCCACAGTGAGTAAGTGTACTCTTTTGTGCGCCCTGAAAAGAGTGTTAAGTGGCAGGTTGTAGTAGCTTTCGTCCCATCTCTGTCATGCCGATGAAGGTGGCCTTCCTGGCGGTTTTTCATCTGCGTTACGCTCACTATTACGCAGATCACACCTCGTCAGACAGACTGCCTGAAATCGGCCTGTTTCCAGGAAACGCTACATGGAAGAGAGATTGTGGTCTTGGTCAGTGTATTGTGCCTGACCCTGACACGACGTCCTGGTCAGTATGTTGTGCCTGGCTAGACTAGCGTCTCAGTTCTTCGTATGCAGCGCATGAGCTGCAGCGGTCAGCGATCCATAGCTGACTGCTAGCGTCAGGGCCAGCGAACCATAGCTGCCAAGATCCTTCTACACCTCCGCGCGATGATCCTGGGTAAAATGCTGGAACTGAGCAGACTGGCTAAGGAGAAGGGATGGAAGAGGGAATGCTAACCCGGTACTCAAAAAATGGTTGCTTAAGGCGGATGTGTTGGACTGAAAGGTGCAAACATCGCAGTCAAGCTGTAAACTACGACATAACGCATTCCTTTCTCTGGACTACATTCTGCTGCATAATCCCTTTGAGGGTTTTGTAGCGGGAGATTGAGAACGAACGAAGCGAAGCCAAGCCAAGTTCTCCGTATGGCAGGATAACTTCTAAATGTTTATCCTTGTATCATCTCTGATTTTTTATTAAGCCTAAATAAGCAAAATCCACAGAACATGCTTGGTAGTTTTAGCACTGAAGTACCATTTATCGAAGGTTTTAGTAGGTTTAACTTGTGGCAGTGGAGCTCCATTGAGATTCACCATCAAAAGCTCCAAATGAACTAAATAGTATTTTCACTATCCACATGACCTAGATAGTATTTCACTATCCACATGACATAGATAGCATTTCACTATCCACATGACCTAGATAGCATTTCACTATCCACATGACCTAGATAGCATTTCATTATCCACGTGACCTAGATAGTATTTCACTATCCACATGACCTAGATAGTATTTCACTGTCTACATGACCTATATTGTATTTCACTATCCACATGATCTAGATAGTATTTCACCATCTACATGACCTAGATAGTATTTCACTATCCACATGACCTAGATAGTATTTCACTATCCACATGACCTAGATAGTATTTCACTCTCCACATGTCCCAGATAGTATTTCGCTATCTACATGTCCTAAGATGTAGACCAAAACTGAACTTTACTTTTTTACCTATTACCTTATTATCCACATGTTAACAGACAGAACCTGAGCATTTGTATTCTGTGTAGGGCTTTTTGAAGAGCTCTAGGCAACTGTCAAAAAAAGGAAACTCGTTTGGGCACGGTCACATATCGAGATCAAATGGTCTTGACAATACAATCCTGCACGGAAAAGTGAAAGGTAGACGACAAATAAGTCGTCCCAAAATGAGGTGGGAGGACAACTTAAAAGAATGGACCAATCTCCGACCAGAAGAGGCAGAGGCAGCAGCCGCTGACAGAGAAGTGTAGCGTAGGGTTCTGAGGAAGTCTTCATGTGTGCCCAATCGACCTCACCGGTTACGGTATGACCTGACCTAATAGTACTTTATTATCCACATGTTAGTAGACCTACCATGAGAAATATTGTCCAACATTTTGAATCTTTCGATTCATATTTGAACAGATCAACATCGATATTTACTGTCCTACATAGTGTCTCCGCTCAGTTCAGTTCATCCTGTGATCTCTTGAGATTGTTGGGGTACTCCTGCTGACACCTCCACAATCCTGCGCCATCCCTCTCTGTCTGTGGCTGCTTTTTTTGCCTCCTTAAGTTGTAGGCTAGTCTATTCATAGATGTTATCTTCCCATAATTTTCTCGGACATTCTCGTCTTCGCTTGCTCTATACTGTGCCCTGTAGTATGGTATCTGCAAGTCCCTTTGACCTTGAGACATGGTCATAATATCTTACTTTCCAAATTTCTAACAGATGAATGTTGAATTTTAATGTCCTACATAATATCTTACTATCCAAATTTCTAACAGACCAATGTTGAATTTTAATGTCCTACATCTTCCACTGATGGCTTACAATGCTGGTAGATCTGGCTATAGATAAAGGGGGAGGCCGTGAGGTAGGTGGATAGATGACAGAGTGATTGTGCAATGACAAGGGCTCACATTGACCGACGCAACACTCTTGGCACAGGATATATGACTCAAGCACCCCACAACGCTAAACGGCACAAGTGGAAAGAAAACTAACTAACATAATATCTTACTATCCAAATTTCTAACAGACCAATGTTGAATTTGAATGTCCTATATAATATCTTACTTTCCACATTTATAACAGAGTGACACCGTTTGTTAGTGAACTCATGTTATCTTGATGCCTACATGTTAACAGACTGACAACAATCTTTAATATCCTAAGTAATATACTATACACATGTTTATAAGACCTACACAGAGACTTACTGTTAAAAATAGAATCTTACATTTTGTAAATAAAAAGACTGACAATAACCTTTAACATCCTACATAGAATATTACTTTCCACCGGGCAACATATTAACATCATATTAACAGACCTTACCAAGCTTTTATGTCCTACATAGCATTTTACTGTATTCATGTTAGCAGACTGACATCTATCTTTATTGTCCTACATAGCATTTTACTGTATCCATGTTAGCAGACTAACATCTATCTTTATTGTCCAACAGATTTGATCCAACACTGGGATATAATATCCAACATAGTATTTACTATCACCATGTTAACAGACTAACTCTGAGATTTAATATCCTACTATCCAAGTGTTGAGAGCAGCAAAGATGGCACTATAATTGGCTATCGTTCTACATTGCTCTTCTGTTTTAGTTCATTATAGATGCCGCCAGACCATGGATTTGCCAGAAATTCACACTGGTTGACGACTTACGCTTGTGTTCTAGGAAATGTGTTGTTGTTTTCCATTTGGACTGGTTAATTTGATCGCTTTGTATTTTCTTCCTGGAATTGGACATCGGCTATATGAATAGCACTACGCTTTAACATGTGTCATATTTCACGGTCTAGTTCACATGGCTGAACTTTACAAGATTGGCACCCTTCGCACTAGCTGAAGAAAGTACCAGCTCTGTTGTATGAAATTTAGACACAACTATAATGAACTGCCACCTGGAAAGAGATGGGCTCCCTCAGGTGTGTAGCAGCCCAAGACACACTGTTGTTGTATGGTGAGAGCTGGTACTACAAACTGCAATAACGGTGCCTCAACGACCTTCTAGGTTATGGGACTGATGATGATGATGTTAACAGACCAACACTGAGATTTAATATCCTACATAGTATTTACTATCCACATGTTAACAGACTAACTCTGAGATTTCATATCCAACATACTATTTTAATGAGTTCAAGTATGTGGGCAGTATTTTTTCCACAGACGGCAAGATCAACAAGGAAATTGAGACTAGGTGTCATAAAGAATCTGCTGTAACTTATCAGCTGTCACCATGGCTTAGGCACACGAGCATTAGTTTGGCAAAAAAGGAACAACTGACAAACAGTATATTTATGCAGACTCTGGGCTACCAGTGTGAAACATGGTCTCTGTCTAGGGCATGTGGAAGCAGAATTTACACTTGTGAATGGAAGGTCATCAGTGTTATCAAGAAAGACGAAATGCGGATGAACGACATTCGTAGTATGGTTGGCACTACGTCTTGTGCCGTTTACACTTCTAGGCAGAAAATAAGTTGGTTTGGTCATCTCATGAGAATGCACCCTCATCAGATTCCACTGATGGCTTACAGTGCTGGCGGATCTGGCTATAGTACAACGGGGCGGCTGTGAGGTAGGTGGATAGATGATAGAGTGATTGTGCAGCGACACAGGCTCACATTGACCGACACAACGCACTTGGGGCGGATAGACGAATTAAGTATCCCATAACGTTCAACGACACAAGTGGAAAAAAAATGTTTAAATTAACTAGCATAGTACTCTTCTTTCCATATGTAAAGAGACTGATACCGAGCTTTAACGTCCTACAAAGTGTCTAACTGTCTCCTTTTTGAACAGACAAGCACCGGGATATAATGTGATCTGTCCCCTTGTTAACAGACCAGCACCGAGATATAATGTCATATGTTTCCATGTTAACAGACCAGCACCGAGATATAATGTCATTCGTTACCATGTTAACAGACCAGCACCAAGATATAACGTCATCTGTCCCCATGTTAACAGACCAGCACCAAGAGATAATGTCATCTGTTCCCATGTTAACAGACCAGCAGGAAGATATAATGTTATCTGTCACCATGATAACTGACCAGCAACCAGATTTAATGTCATCTGTACCCATGTTAACAGACCAGCACCGAGATATAATGCCATCTGTCCCCATGTTAACAGACCAGCACCAAGATATGTCATCTGTCCCCATGCTAACAGATCAGCAACCAGATATAATGTCATCTGTCCCCATGTTAACAGACCAGCAAGCAGATATAATGTCATCTGTCCCCATGTGAACAGACCAGCAACAAGATATAATATCATCTGTCCCCATGTTAACAGACCAGCACCAAGAGATAATGTCATCTGTTCCCATGTTAACAGACCAGCACCAAGATATGTCATCTGTCCCCATGCTAACAGATCAGCAACCAGATATAATGTCATCTGTCCCCATGTTAACAGACCAGCAACCAGACATAATGTCATCTGTCCCCATGTGAACAGACCAGCAACAAGATATAATATCATCTGTCCCCATGTTAACAGACCAGCACCAAGATATGTCATCTGTCCCCATGTTAACAGACCCGCACCAAGATATAATGTCATCTGTCCCCATGTTAACAGACCAGCACGATGATATAATGGTCACACCTACAAACTTTATATGCACATGTTTATAGACTGACACCAATCTTTGTTGTTTTGCAGTTTCTTTGTATCCACATTTCAACAAATCTAGACTGATGAAGAATTTTACGATCCTAAGTGGGGACGGCGAGAGCTAGTGGTTAAGTGACACGGCTCACAATCCAAAGGTGTTGGATTCGATCCCCATCACAGCACTGGCCGTTACCCTTGTGAAGCAAACCCTTAGAATGCAGGAGGAAGCAGACCATCAGATAAAATGCATGCCAAAGTCGGATACACTGGGCCAACAGGCACAAAATAAAAACCGAAGTGCAACGCACACCACTTTGGGGTATAGAGAAATAAAGTAAACGCCAAAAAAACAAACAAACAAACTGTCCTACGCAGAATCTTATCGACCACGTGTTAACAGACTGGTGACTTAATACAAGTGTATAAATTCATTTTGTTTTTTCTTTAATCACAAACCGGCCCCTATGGTCGACCCAGCCACAGAAATTGGGTACCAGAAAAATCTGGGACGTAAAGGCGGCTGGAGTGATGCTGACCACATGATCCACTATATGCTGTTGGTTACAAAATAATATGGGCCTAATACAATATTTCCTATTCGCTGCATAGCGTGACGGGATCTTTTATAATGAATTAATGAAAAGGATAAATTAGACTATACCAAGTTTTTCAAAACACGGCCAACTACAAGAACAAGAGTGCACAGTTACAGCCGACTACAAGAACAAGAGGGCACAGTTACAGCCGACTACAAGAACAAGAGGGCACAGCTACAGCCGACTACAAGAACAAGAGGGCACAGTTACAAATTGTTTACAGATAGGTCCATATTAGATATTAGGAAATATGTTTTTAAGTAAGAGAGAGGTTAGTTCTTGGAATGCATTGCCGCAGGATGTAGTAGAAGTAGAGTCAGTTAATGCATTCACAAATAGAAATAAACTGGTTGTATACAGACTCTGAAGAGCCTTCTAAACCAGCACAATGAAGTTAAATTAAGGCCAATCATGAACATTGGTGTCCCCATAGTATCTTACAGTCACCATGTTAACAGATTTACTCCGAGCTTTAAGGTCCTATATAGTATCTTAGTATCAGCATGACAAAAGATGTAAGCCAACACCGAACTTTAAGATTGTTTATATTATCTTAGTATCAGCATGACAAAAGATGTAAGCCAACACCAAGCTTTAAGGTCTTATATAGTATCAGTATCAGCATGACAAAAGATGTAAGCCAACCCCCAGCTTTAAGGTCCTATATAGTATCTTCCTATTCACATGTTAGCAGACTAAATGTGAGCTCTACTGTCCTGCATATCATGTATTTTATGTTTTATATAATATCTTTCCTTCAACATATTAACAGACAGACACCGACAATGAATGTCCTAAACAGTTTCCTGCTGTCCCCATGTTAACAGACCAACAATGAGCTGTCATGTAATAAATAGTTTTTTTCTATCAACATATTAACAGACCTACACTGATCCTTACTGATAAAAATAGTATCTTACTTTCTACATGTAAAGAGAAAGGCAATGAGCTTTAATGGTCTATATATTATCTTAATATTTGCACGACAAAAGATGTACACTGACAACGAGCTTTACTGTATCAGATAGTATCTTACTATCCACATGTTAACAGACTGACCCTGTTAATTAATGTCCCACTAAGATCCCACAGCAAACCTTTACCGAGCTTTGATGTCCTACATTTTATCTTAGAATCCACTTGCCAGCAGAAGAACACTGAATGTTAGTCATGTGTATTATCTTTCAATCGACATGTTAACAGACTGTCAACAAGCTCTAGTGTAAAAAATAGTATCTAACTATCCGCATGTTGACAGGACAACAGTACATTTAATGTCCTACACGCTATTTGCTGTCTCCATGTCAACAGTCCGGCACCAAGCTTTACTGTCCTACATAATATCTTACTATCCACAGCTTAACAGACTGACAGAAAGCTTGATTTTCCTAGATTATATTGTACTATCCACTTATTGGCACAGCAAACTTTCATGTCCTACATATTTTCTAAATATCTATGTTAGTAGACCAACACCAAGCTATAATGTCTTAAATAGCTTCTTTCTATCTATATGTTAATATACTGACGCCACAATTTAATGTCGTACATAGTAGCTAACTATCTACATGTCAACAGATGGAACCCAAGCATTAATATACTGTAGAGTATTTCATGATTCACATGTTAGTAGACCTACCCTGATAAGTAATATTTAACATTTTATCTTAGTATCCATAGTTTAACAGATCAACATCGAACTTAGCTGTACTAAATAATATCTTGTTATCCACATATTAACAGCTGTATGTCAACTTGAATGTCTTATATAATCTCTTACTATCCATGTTTTAATAGATTAATGCCCAGATTTAGTGTCGTACATAGTATCTTAAGATCTACATGTTAACAGATGGACACAAATCTTTAATGTCTTACATAAAATATGTTACTACCCTCATGTTAAGAAACCGATGTTGGACATTAATGTCCTACATTTTATTTTACTTTCTACATGTTAGCAGACCAGCCCTGCAAAGTAAATCTCACATTTAACTTATTATCCACATGTAAACAGACTGATACCGAGCTTAACTATGCTACGTACTATCTTACTATTGACATAGAGACATCAAAACATCAGCAGATATCATTAAATACACCAATGGAGAGAATTCACTAACTCAAAAGAAACCAACAAATTACCTTATTTCACTTGAAAACTGGACACTGAAGAATACTAGAAAATCTATACTGACTCAAGATCTCATACACTGATGAGTGCCCATGTAGAACAGGGGAACATAATTCTGAAAATATTCTACAGGAATACTTCGTTTGTAGTGAAGTGAGATGTCAGACGTAATCAGAGAGTGCGGTGCTGAGGCAATAGTTGCTGTGCAGCAACTCTGATCTGGTGAAGACTACACACATCATCATGACAACTGGTCTGTAGATATAACATGACCAAAGGATCCTGAAAGCAAAGTAGAAAGAAGACTTCAAACATGTTAGTCGACCAAAATTGAGCATTAATGTCCTACATATGATCACTTTAACCCCACGTCAAAAGCCCAGCACTAACTTTTAAGAGTCTACATATTATCTTGCTATCCACATGTTAGCAGACTGACACCAAGTTTTAATCTACTACATACTATATTACTATCCACATGTTAGCAGACTGATACCAAGTTTTAATCTACTACATATTATCTTACTATCCACATGTTAGCAGACTGACACCAAGTTTTAATTTACTACATAGTATCTTACTATCCATATGTTAGCAGACTGACACCAAGTTTTAATCTACTACATAGTATTTTACTATCCACATGTTAGCAGACTGACACCAAGTTGTAATCTATTACATAGTATCTTACTATCCGCAAGTTAACACATCAACACCAGTCTTTAAGTTCCTGCATATTATCTTGCTGTGAACATGTTAAGCTCAATAGCATTGAAGACTCTCAAAGCCTTAGGTTTGGACATTCCAACATTTAAAAATAAACCAACCTCCCACTGAGTTTGAAGTAGCTAAATTGTTGCTTCAACAACAAAACCAAACAAAGTGGTTCTGCAAGCAATTCTGAAGCTGCATTTTTTTTTAAAACCACCAGGAACAGTATGTAAAATGTATTATAATGTTTATTAAAATTCGTCTATAATGTAGAGCTTACACACACACATACACACACACACACACACACAAAGAAATATGTGTATGTGCAAATTAGTTGGTTTTCTTTCCACTTGTGCTGTTTAGCATTGTGAGGCGCTAAAGTAGTTTATCCTGCGCTAAGTGCTTTGCGTCGGTCAATATGAGCCCTTGTCATTGCACAATCACTGTAATGTTATCTATCCACCTACCTCGCGTCTATCCCCTTACCCTGTAGCCAGATCTACCAGCACTGTAAGCCACAAGTGGAAGATGATGAGGGTGGATTCTCATGAAATGACCAAACCAATTTATTTTCTGCCTCGAAATGTATTTACCACAAGATGTAGTGCCGACCATATGTGTGCAAAATGTAATTTCATCAATACACAGGACAGCATGAATGTGTACTGTAGCAGCTGTTTGTTTACATTCTTGAACATGCCAACTTATGCATGTTGTGAACTAAAAAATTAACAATGAAAATTCACACACTGGAATAAGATTCAGTTTGATTTTTACGTATTTCAAATGACATATTATGAATATTACATTTACATTTATTCAGCCAGCTGTGAACATGCACTATTCTATATCACTGGTGTTATTATAATGATAGTAATGGGTGTGCTGTTTTTGAAAAAGTACAGTTTACATTTTGGATATGCACAGTGACATTAACAATCTTCGAGAAATTTATAACAAGAAAGTTAACATACCTTTGCTTACATATACTCATTATATCCAACGCTGGACCATTTATGAAGTAGCACACACGCAATATAAGCACGCTTAACCATACCCAACTCTCAGCATAGAATCTTCGGTTAGATAGATAATAGTTTCACGGCCTAGTAGTGAACTGTATTTACATGGACAATGTTTACTTCGTCACAATGGTTATGTATTCAAAAGAAAGGGAAGTAATAAATGCATCACATTAATATACATAATTTAATAATTACACGAAAATAAGCAAACCATTCTAATAGTTTGTGTGTGTTTAATGCAGCATTCTAGACAAACTCTACTCTTGGGTAATTTATAACATTTAGTTGCATTTTATGTATATTATTAGATACATTTTAGAAACAATATGCAAGACGTTGTTACCACAACAGAGCTAGTTCAAACAGGCATCAGCATATATGTTAACTGTAACATTACTATTAACAGCTACAGGAGCAGCCAGTGTTGTCTTCTGCCAGTTACTTGTCTAGTTCGCTCCATGACTTCGACGCCGGTCAAGGTTCAAGGTTCAGCTCTTGTGATAAGCACGGCTTTGCTGTCACAATCGTCGCAAGGCGAGCGCCCGGGGTCGCGAGCTGTTCCTCCCCATATGTCGTGCACGAGGACGACAACAAGCGTGAGAAATTTGGTCGGGTGGATAATTAACACCTATCGCCTTCAGTGTACAGATGCCAATGTACACGTCCATGTGGTTCTGGTGTAGGGCCATAGCTCACTCGTTCTAGGTTGTACCTGGATAAAGAGGGGAGACGCCCAAGCCAGAATCTCTCACGCGAATTTTTTATGATGGGATAACTCTAAATGTGATTTATTTTTACATTTTATTTGTGACATCCCTTGCATAGTTCTTTGTCGACATTCTTTTACAGGAGCAGATGCCCCCGTACAGATCCCAGCTCCGGTATGAGCTGGATGTAGCCGGCAGAAGGGTTTCCTTCTTAGCAGGCTAGGCGCAAACAGCTGTGCTGCTTTGGTACAAGCGCTTACGGAGGGTGGTTAAGCGATGTGCGAGTCCATCGACTAGAGCAAAGTAGCGCCGCAGCCTGTTATGGGCTAAACAAACCATCTAACCATGGCCGGTGTTATGCCATGTCACACAGTTAGTCTCTTCTTACGACATGCTTTCAGTGAGGCAGTGGCCCTATTCGTTTCCGTATCATATACAAAGACCCTGGCAGACCACTCGGTTTATTGTAATATATGCTATGTTGTAATATTAATCAAATATCCTTGTTAGTGTCAGAATAAGGTCAGTCCTAACATTATTGACTTGCAGATCTTTGAACATTCTGTCACAAAGGAACAATTATTTCATGAGATTTGCAGAAGAAAAAGTTGGAATTTCATGGAAACATTGTAAGGAATGCATTATAAGACCACAGTATAGAACGTTGTATGTAACGTTGTTAGAGTGGGTGCTTCTCTCGCTGAGGTACACGGTTTACTCTCCGGTTGCAACATGTTCCAGCCAACCCAGCTGTAACTGAGAACCTGATTTACTGTTAGAAAAAATTTGACAAAGGGACAAGAAGTGGTTCTAACAAAAGCTGACGTTTTTGGTTCGAATTAAGGTTTGCCCTTCTGGATTCTATTGACAAAGGCTCGCCCTTTCCCACCACAGACAGTAGTCTTTAAGGCGGTATCAGAACGTATTGGTCAGTGTATGCATTCGTGTGTGCATCCGAACAATGAAGTCTCTAGTACCTCATATTTGACAGTAATTACTGATATGGAACTAAATTTACCTATCTTTAATATGTAATTAAGTCAAGACAGCGAGCAAGGGCTACCCTCATTTCACAAAAGCTGAGATCTCTCTCTTATAGTAAAGTTTCTACCACTTCATCCCCGACTGCAGTGTTTGTATTATTTGATACATCCATGAGTATGAACAGCGAGTTGGCAATGTATTTTTACATTCTTTACTTGACTTAACCAATAGTTTGTTGTTGGGATAGTCGTTAAGGTTAACAGATTTGCAGGGCTAGTTTTTTGTTCGTGAGCTTTACTTCCTTGTGTATTTTGTGTTGCGCCTAGCAGTGGGCAGTGAACATTGGAATTTCTTATATGATCACAACAGTTCATTTTTGTCACACATTAGTTGGTAGTCAAATTTGTTTATTGATAGTACAGAGAAACAAGAAATCAAAGAAGGGAGAGAGAGAGAGAGAGAGAGAGAGAGAGAGAGAGAGAGAGAGGAGGAACAGAAAGAGAGATGTACATTGTTATATGACTGCTAATGGATAAAGGTGTTAAAAAAGATGCAAGGTAAATGATTGTGGAGAGATGAGGTAAAGGTAATCCAATAGCACTCACTGCCGTCAATGATGCAGTGTCAGAGACTTGTACTAGCCCTGTACAAGACCTCAGCTTTTTATCAGGTGTGGTGGCCAACTCCTGTACTCCCCACATTTCCATCAATGTCACTAAGCGAGGTTTCGGTACAGTCATCATTTGATAGAGTTGAGAGTGTGATCACACGATCAGACAAGTGAATACGTCTATACGGCTACCATTGTGGACATAACATGAAATTGGTTAGAGAGAGTCAGTGTGTGCCTTGATCCTTGCCGTGATAGCATTGCTTGTAATCATTGCTGCTGTATCAGTTCAGTTCAGTTCATCCTGTAACCCATCAGGTCGTTGGAGCACACTTGAAGACACTCCCAAAATCCTACGCCATCTTTCTCTGTCAGCCGCCGCCTGTCGTATCTCACCGGGACGAAGGCTTGACCACTCAGTGATGTTGTCCACCCACCTCTTCCTTGGACGTTCTCGCCCTTTCATTCCCGGTATGGAACCTAAGAGTATCGAGTTGGTAATTCCGTTGGACCTCGAGACGTGCCCGCACCAGGCCATCTTTCGTCTTTTGATTGTTGTGAACAGATCTTCAAAAGGACCAAAAGCGTTTTCAACTCTCTGTCGTATTTCTACGTTCGTGACACGATCTTTATATGTAACATTTAGGAGTTTTCTATAGCACCTCATTTTCATTCCATGTACTCTGCCATGGATATCTGCTGTAATGGTCGACGTCTCGCAGGCATACAGAAATATTGAGATCACCAGAGAGCGCATTAGTCTAACTTTTATGCCGATGGCAAGCCGCTTGTCTTGCCATATAGGTTTCAGCCGAGTAAGCGTCGCTATTGTTTGTGCTATTCTTGCAATTACCTCTGGATGCGATCCCTCTTAACTGTATAGTTTAATGCAATGAATGAACAGACAACATAGCTTCACAAGCCACAGTAGCATGTTAGAATAACACTCTGAGTTTAAAGATTAGTTGGCAGGGTCAAGAACTTGAACATAACGATACACATACGTACCTGGGAAATACAATGGATCACACATTGTCATACGAACAAGACTGTAAGCCGGTGAAATGAAATTTAACCTAACGTCTTTATACTGGTTTATAAGACCCTGCTACTATTAGAGACAATACCAAAAACAAACAACGAACCACTGTTATCAGAGATCAGATCAGAACTGGGAAAACTCCAGGGATACTCAACAATAGCCCTCCAGTGGCTACCCTCCAAATGCGAAATGACGGGAAACGAGAGAGCTGACACTCTGGCAAAAGATGGCAGCAAAATGGCACAATTTAGTCATCGAGTACAATACAGAGAAATCAAGAACATCATCAGAAATCAGTATACACACCAATGGAGAGAAGACAGGAACATAGACAGTACACCAGACCCAATTCACCAACTCAAAAGAAATCAACAAACTACCTTATTTCGCCTGAGAACTAGACACTGCAGACTACTAGAACATCTGTACCGAATGAAGATCTCACACACAGATGAGTGCCCATGTGGAACAGGAGGCCAGAACCCTGAGCATATTCTACAGGAATGCCCAATCTACAGGGAAATTAGATGCCAGACCTGGCCAGAGGATGCAGAGCTGTGACAAAAGCTGTGGGGCAGCCGGTCCGACCTGGTGAAGTCTACAAACTTCATCATGGCGACTGGCCTGCAGATATAGCATGTCCAAAAGATCCTGAACGCTATGAAGAAGAAAGAAGAAGACCCTGCAGAGTTTGTCAATAACCAGTTTCATTTAAATTACTTTACTCTAAAAGCTATGCGCATCCAATTTATTCTTAAATCCATTAATTGTCCCTGCCTCCACTACCTCCTTCTGTGGCAATGCATTCCAAGCATTTACCACTCTCTGACTAAAATAATATTTCCTTATATCTAATCTGTACCTCTCTTTAGTTAATTTGTAGCTATGCCTTCTTGCTCTTGTGGGTGGCTGAATTTTTGAAAAAAACTTGTTATAGTCTAATTTATCCATTACTCTGATCTTCTTATAAACCTGTATTGTCACCTCGAATTCTTCTCTCTTCTAGATACTGATGGCCGGTTTTTCTTAGTCTTTCCTCATAACTGTAGTTCTGAAATCCCACTTTCAGTTTTGTCGCTCTTTTTTGTATCCTTTCCAGCATGTTTATATCCCCTCTACGATAAGGCCTCCACACCTGTACACAGTACTCCAATCTAGGTCTAACTAATGCTTTATATAGTTTGACTATCACTTCCTTGTTTCTATGTTTAATATTTCTTTTTATCATATATAACGTTGCATTTGCCATTTTTACTACTACCTAAACTTGCTCCCTCACCTTACCTATATGATCTATTATAACCCCTAGGTTCCTTTCCTTATCTATCTTTCTAATAGTGTTTTCTCTCAATAAACGTTAGCGCGAAATAACACACTGCGTTGTTGTTTGTAAATCGTTTCAGAAGAGAAGTGCATTGTCATCTATCAATCCTAGAGTGGATTCGTAGATCGCTGACCAAACCCCAGCCCGAAAGCGTATGTGGCTCCGAGAGCAGAAAAACACTGTCTGACCGTCAGACAGAAGTCACATTTCTCTTTACTTTCGTGTCTCTTGTTTCCGTACAGCTTCCCTGATTCTTGTCTGCTCCATATAAATCGCGACAGAAGAGATTTTCCTTCGCCAGGCAGAGCGATCAGCAGCAATGTTCCCTCAACCATCAGAGTCAACGCCGCAGTTTTTCAGTGAAGCTTCCAGAGTTTCTTTGTAACGTTTTATTTTGCCGCGACGAGCTCGCTTGCCTGACTCAAACTTACCATATCATATTTTCTTTGGGAGCTGCTCATCTGACATGTGGACAAAAAAACTTCTGCATATGTAATCCTGTCTTCCCATTTTGTTTTCAGGAGTTTCCTTAGTTGCTAGATGGAGTGTCTAAAAGGTTTGCAAGGAAGCGAGGTCGCGGTGGATCAGGGTGTCTTATGATCTCTGATCACTCTTATCAACATATTGATCTTACAACGGAATCAGTGTAGATGTGGTTTTACAGAGGGATGCTTCACATACCAGGAATTGCAGAGAAGACGAATGATACAGTTAAAGAAGAGCCACAAATACAAATACAACAAATTGCAAAGAGCAGAACAAGGCAGTCATGCTTTTTCGGGCATATTATGAGGAGAGGCGGCTTGAAGCACGCTGTGACAACGGGAAAGATTGCAGAGAAGAGAAACAGAGGAAGGCAGAGAAACAAGATCTTGGACAGCCTGAGAGAATGGCAGGGGCGACAATCAATAACAGAGTTGGTAAACTTCTTCTTCTTCATCGTACGCAGTCAGACATCAACCTTTATTTTTTCGAAACAAGCAGCGGTCATCCTGAGGCTGTCGACACTGCCATAGAGCTTGTCTAGTTTTGCCACTGGTGATGGCCACATCTGCTCTCTCTGATCCTCGTATGTCGGGCAGTTTTGCAGCAAATGCTCAGCGGTCATTTTCCCGGTACCAAAAGGGCATTCGTCAGTGCCACCTATCTTCAATTTGTTGAATAGATGGTACCTCAGTCTATTGTGGCCAGTGCGAAGTCTGAAGACCACTACCTGCTCTCTTCTGTTCAACTGGTATTAGGCATCGTTTTTTGTGTAGCCAGTATGTTCGGTTTCCCATTTGGTCATGTATCTAGCTCTAATAAGCCGTTTTGATTCTTCGTATGTCATACTAGTATCTGGTTGTGGTAGTCTTGCACCTTCTTTTGCCAGTCTGTCTGCCTCCTCGTTGCCTTGGATGTTGCAGTGGGATAGAACCCACTGTACCACTACCCTTTTTGGTGCGGACTGCTGGCATAGTTGACAGAGTATTGCTCTTAAATCATTAAGTTCAGTATTTTTCTGGCTTTTTAGTGCTGTGACTACGGCCTTTGCATCTGTAAGCAGGACTATATGGCTTTCATTCCTTTTACCTATCGCCATTATTTCCACTGCCGCTCTCAGTGCCTCTGCCTCCGCTCTGAAATTGCTTGTGTATTTTCCAGTAGCGAATGACAGTGTTATTTTTCTGCCATTTGGTAGGTTCAGAAATGTTCCTGCCCCTCCGTTCTGTGTTGTGCTTGTTACAGAACCGTCGGTGTACGCATGGGCCCAATCCATGCTTGGGTAGTTTTTCGTTATGAAGCTCAGGGTAGTATCTCTTCTTTCTTTTTCAGTCTGGCAGTTTTTGTTTCTAATACCTGGTATATTTTCTACCACCTCTGGAAATATATGCTATGCAGTCTCTTCTGTCAGTCATGGATAGCAGTTTTGTATTCTTTTCAATTTGTACAATTGGCGTTGACTTCATAACTGTTATAACTCTCATGGCTTGGTTTTGGAGTTTGCTAATTTTATCGAAGTTCGCCTTTGCTGCTATTGTCCATGCCGCAATGCCATACTCGTGAACTGGTCTCACTCTTCCAGTGTACAGTTTCTTTAGTTTACTTTCGTCTGCTCCCCAGCTTGTATCAGCAAGTTTTCTCATGATTGCCATTCTCTCTCTGGCTCTCATTCGGTATCTCTCGATCTGACTTTTCCATGTCATGCGCCGATAAAATGTGACTCCCAGGTAGTTTAGGTTGTCGTTTGGCTGCAGGTATTTGCCGTTAAGACTTAATTTGGTGTTTTGGGGTTTGTTTAATAGCGAGAATATTGTACATGTCGTTTTTTCCTCGTTTATTTTGACCAGCCATGAGTTCGCCCACTCTTCCAGCGATGTTTGGGCCTGCTGCATCCGATTTCTTGCTATGGTGAGATTCTTTTCAGAGGTCCACATAGCCAGATCGTCTGCAAAAATTGAGCTATGGACTCTTCTTGGTATATTCTCAGTTATGTTATTTATATACACAAGGAAGAGTGTGGGTGACAGTACTCCCCCTTGGGATACTTCCTGCTCAAGTGTCACCTTTTTGCTCATCTGCCCTTGTACTTGAACTCTGGCCGTTCTGTTTTTGAGGTAGTTACTGATCCATTTGTACATTTTCCCACAAACTTCACTTCTTCTTAGCTTGACTCTAAGTCCCTCTTTCCAGACTTTGTCAAATGCCGTTTCTAGGTCCACCCAAACCGCTACTGTGTGTTTTTGTTCCTGGTAGGCATCCTCTATTTCCTGGGCTATGAGGATGACCTGATCCTCAGTGGATCTGTGCTGTCTAAAGCCTGCTTGCTGTGGAATTAGTATGTGTGTATCTTCCAGATGCCACATCAGTCTTGTGTTTATCATACGTTCCATCAGTTTGCCTACGCAGCTCAGTGGGCTGATAGGCCTGTATCCATTTGGATCTGTTTTGTCTTTTCCTTTCTTTGGTACAGGTACAAGTACTGCGTCTTTCCATGGCTGGGGTACAATACCCCATTTCCAGCTTTGGTTGAGGACTGATAGCAATTTCCTCTTTGCTGTTTGGCCCAGCCCCATCAGCATTTCGTTTGTTATCCCGTCTTTACCGGGAGATTTCCTTTTCTTTAATGTCCTCATGGCCTCTTCCATTTCATTCATTGTTAATTTTGCCATCATATGCCCTTCTGGTACCATATTGATGTTGTCGTGCCCCTTTTGCTCTTCACTAATGTCTGTATGCCTATCTGCAGGGACATCTATGGGGTTCGCTCTGGCATAATGTTCAACAAAGGCGTTTGCTGCTTTTTTTCCAGTGAGCATGTCACCCTGTTTGATTGTAATTTGTTTGTTTGATGGAGTTTCGCCATTCATGGCTCTGACTAACTTCCATAGTTTGTTCCCCTCTTTGTCTAAATTGAGGCTTTCTGTTTTGTATTTCCAGCTTTCTCTTGCTGTTTGGGTTAGAGTGTATTTGTATTTCGCCGTGGTGGCTTTAAGGGCGACATTTGCCTCCATAGATTGTTCTCGCCCTGCCATGTTCCTAGCATTTGTGACTGCGTCTTCCGCTTTCTGCAAATCATCATTCCAATAGGGCTTACAATTTTTCCTTGCCCCTCTTGGGATGGTTTCAGTGGCAGCTTGCATTATTGCTTTGCTTAGGCTTTCCACCATGGGCTTCATTTTGTTATTCCGTGTGTTGATGGTTTCACACAGCCCATCTGTCAGGCTTGCAAATCTGTCTCAGTCGGCTCGTGGGTAATTCCAACGTGGGAGCGGTTTTGTTTCCTGTGGGCCTACTTCCATATCAATTTCTATTCTAGCCTAATTGGTCTGTGGTCGCTACCTGCCAATTGGTTTAGCACCTGGCGGTCTATTTTATGGTGAATGTCCACCGTGGAAAAGGCCAAATCTGGAGTAGAGGGGGTATGCCATGTTTTAGAATAGAAGCTAGGGCTATCCTCTGGTCTATTGATTCGATAGAGATTTATGTCTATCTCCCAATCTTCCACTTCGTCACCTCTGCTGTCTGTGTCCGAGTATCCCCATCTCTCCGAGTGGCTGTTGAAGTCTCCAACTACTATGCAGTTGGAGTCTTTGACTTCCATACTCGAGAGCGATAGGTCTTTGTTTGGTGGTCCGTACAGGTTGAAGATGCGGATCTTCGTCTCTTTTGCCAAAATGTCAACTCCTACAATTTCTGCTTGTCCGGTGTGATTGACAGATACCGCGCTACTCGGTATGCAGTTACGGGTCAGTATCAGAACCTCTCCTTTGTGACTTTCTCTATCCAGACGGAAGACCTGGTATCCTCTGATTGAGAATTTGTGGTTGTTGTTGAGGTGCGTTTCTTGGTTACATGCCTCGTCAATGTTACCTTCATGCAAGTGATGTGTTAGGGGGAGTTTTTTGTTAATGACACCCTCCGCATTCCACTGTAGTATTCTGAGGGTCTTGTGTTTTTGGTCGATAGATGTTGCCCCATAGCCATTTGCCTCGACTCCATAACACATGGGTGGGTGACCACCAGTAGTCAAGGGTATGCCCCTTCGAGACGTGAGGCCCGGCACTCTCGCTGCCTGGCGGGACTCCACAGGTTGAGCGCCATACTTTTTTCTGTGAGGTTGTACTGTCATCATACTGCGATATATGTTGCACTGTTTCTTTAAGCCTGTGGCCCAGTGCATCCGATTTCAACAGGCGTTTCTGTAGGGATGCCCTCCTTACCATTTGGCTGTCCACAGCCTATCTGCAAGGCAGCAGTTGTTTGTAATCAGAGTTGTCTCTCTTATGGAAGTTGTCTTACAGGACTAACGAGTCTTCACTACTCGTGTCTATAGGATACGGTGATGATATATGAGATATGATATGGACTATGTACTGGTTTCTACTAACCCGGAAGAGAGACAGTCCAGTGTGTCTGTATCCCAGGATCGTCACGTCCTGCCAGAAACGTAGCATATGCATGTGAGTGGGGTATCTCTTTGCTCTTTTTATTTTCTCGGCTTCTCTGCAGTGATGGTACGCCTAGCATTCCCCGCCACCTGGGAGGTTGACACAATAGGGCAGATGTGCAATGTCCGCTAGCCTGCATCTCTTCTGCGTACATAGGTATGGCTGATAGCATACAGAGGTAGAGTTCGAGGCAGAAGTGCATGTAACCAGGGGACAAGCCTGGTAATGTCACGGAGATGTTGTTCGCCTGGTGTGCGGACATATCTCATGGTCATGGGTTGAGTCTCGACAGTTCACAGTGAGGTGACTGCTCTACTGTTTACGACACCCCGACCAAGAACTAACTCTTCTGTTGGTGGTTTCGCACCTCATCGTTGTATGGGGTGAATATCGAGCAGCTACTCGCCCGCTTTGATCGGCGGACGGCAGAGACATCTTTCTGCGGCTCGACTGAGGCGCAAGCCCCAGGTCCCGACCATATCGAAGCCTCCCACCGCAGTGGTGCTGAGATTTCCGGCGGGATTCTGGCTTAGAGGCGTTCGGCCGTAATCCCTCACATGGTAGCCTCGCGCCATTGGCTTATCAGCCTAGTACGTGAAACAAATGTCTGCGGCTCCTCTCGAATTGAGCAGGATTACCGTAGCAACGCCCTGTCATTAGTAGGGTAAAACTGACCTGTCTTCCGAAAGTATATTACCAGCACCCGTTCACTATTAGACCGGACGAATCAATAGAGGGATTTTTAGTCAGTCAATGACCAAGCATCTGGAACCTGCGATTTCTGCAGGGTTAAAACAAGATTACCGTAGCAGACGCTCTTTCATTAAGAGGTTAAAAAACTGACCTGTCTTCCGTGGGTCTAATACCAGCACACGTTCACTATTAGACCCAACGAATGTGCTCTCGAGTTGTCAGTCATTCTACGGTATTGGCGTGTTGAGTCAACTTAAGCCGCAGGCTCCACTCTTGGTGGTGCCATTCCGTAAATTCCTTTTTCGAACACTGAATGCAGGCCAATCGAGCCACAGAGAGCTTAGCCCCAGATTTACGAGAGTCTAAATCCAGCAACGGTTCCATATTAGACCCTACGAAAATGCTCTCGGCCTGTCAATCATTTCAGTGTTGGCCGTGTTGAGTCAAATTAAGCCTCAGGCTCCACTCCTGGTGGTGCCCTTCCGTCAATTCCTTTAAGTTTCAGCTTTGCAACCATACTTCCCCCGGAACCCAAACACTTTGGTTTCCCGGAAGCTGCCCGCAGAGTGATCAAAGCAACTCCTGCGGATCACTAGTCGGCATCGTTTATGGTCAGAACTACGACGGTATCTGATCGTCTTCGCGAGAATATTGTACATTTAGTTGCCTCTGGTCTGAAATTGCTGGAGAATTATCCCGATGCCACTGACAGGTGTTATTTTTTTACCATTTGTTAGGCTCAGAAATACTCCTTCCCCTTCATTTTATGTTGTATTTGTTGCAGAACCGTTGGATTCCGTGGCGAAGTGGTTAAGCCGTCGGCCTCGTGATCAGGTGGTGTGCGTTCGCCGTCTTTTCACCGGTGCTTGGTGCGAAGTCCCCTGAATCTCGTAGTCGCCCCTAGTCGTCTTGTCCGTGACTTGCCACTGGAGTCGGGCGGCTCGATACGAGAGAGTGAGGATAAAAAGTAGCGCAGTTAATACTTACTAAAAATATCGCCAGCAAAATAAATTATGCCATCATCGTCTACGATGGACGGCGGCCTTAGTCGTTGCCTGTTGCAGAACCATCAGTGTATGCATGAGTCCAGTCTGTGTCTGGGTAGTTTTTCTCTGTGTACTTCGGGGTTATGTCTCTTCCTTCTTTTCATTCTGGCTCTTCTTCTATCCGATACCTGGTATACTTTCTATCACCTCTGGAAAGATCTGCTGCTTCCAGATGGGTTTGCGTATAGTAGGGATGACCTTTGGTGTTTATATGGCGTTGAATCGGTCTTCTCTAATATTTGTTTTGGCTATTTCTACAAAATGTATCTGCTTTAGTAACATAAACAAGACAGCAGATCCATCATTGTCATAAACTATACATAAACACATTAGCAAATCCATATTTGCCATAAACTCTACATAAACACATTAGCAGATCCATTACTGCTTTAAACTCTACATAAACACCACGCCAGATCCACAAAATAATAGTGTATTTTTTGTGTATCTTGGTTTGTTTAGGTGTCCTGCATCTCAAGCTGGAGATAATACTATACTGTTGCTGTTTATGTCTTTATGTTACTCATTAATATGGCCCCGCAATGCCTGGCCAAGAGATGGTTATCGACACCTGATAAGGCAAGTAGTATATCATATCAATGAGATTAATTGGGAACAAAACAAAACAAGCTCACATCTTTCATTGAATTTAAACATCTTGTAAACTAAGAATATCGTAGTTGTATTGTTATCTAACGGTCATGTTATCAACTCATTTGTTTTTATTCTATAAAAAAATATCCGCAGGTAGTTTGTATTTTGGTTTGGTGTTGGTATGTAACAAAATCAATAACAATAATATTGTGGCGAACAAACTTTTATTACAAACGTGTGATCCAGCGATAAAATAGTTTAGGTGCCATTATTGCTAGCAGGAGTTACCAACCTATGGTCCTCGGGTGAGTCAGGTCATACAGTTAGAAATATCCTGTCGTTGTCTTAAAGTTAAATATCGCATCCTCCGGCCAGTGGTGGTCTATCAATTTAATTGGGGTAGACCTGGTACAGCTGGTGGCCTAATGTTGAAAAACTCTGAGGAGACAAACACCCTTAATCCTCACGTCGACTCTCTTGTTGCCTGCTTGACTTCCCAGCATAAATGCTACTTGAATGAATCAAAACATTGTTAATTTAATGTGTGTGTGGTTGTCACCTAAATTTGTGGGCTCCAGGTGAAGGTGGATCATGGCACTGAATTGGCTTTTCTTGGAGAAGATTGTCCACCACTGTCTGGAAGAAGGTTGCCTACATGAGACTGGCGGACGGTTTCTGACCTCTGTCTAGGAGAAGGCTTCTTACCACTGTCCAGGTGTAGGTAGCCGACAACTGTCCAAGAAAAGTTGCCCACCACATGTCAAGCAGAAAGTTTTGACCTAACATTCAGGGGAATGTTCTCGTTCCCTGTACGAGAGAAGGTTGCTGACCACTATCCCGGGGCTGGTTTCTAACAACCGTCGGAGAGAGGGTTGTCAGCCCTTGTCTGTGGGAAGTTTCCGATTCATAAGTTAAGCTCAAAGAGAACTATCTCACGTTATTGTAACTTTGTGTTTGTGCTTGGCGTATCCTCCCCTGTTTCCAATATCATGTCAAACGTATAAAGTGTATATAATATTCTTGATTCTCATTTTGATGTACAACTTCAGATGCTATTTAGGGGACGGCGTGGTTAAGGGACACAGTTCACATCCCGAAGGTGCTGGCTCGCTCCCCATTCCCAGCACCAGCCGTTACCCCGGAAAGCAAATCCTTAGAAAATCCAGGGGGAAGCAGACCATTACATAAAATGCATGTCGAAGTCTGATGCACTGGGCCGACAGGTGCAAAATGAAAACATAGTGCAACGCACACCTCCTTGGGGAATAGAGAAATAAGTAAATAATTATTTACTATAACAACGGTACTGATAAATGGTACGGATCAATGGTAGGGGTTAATGGTTCGGATCAATGGTACGGCTCAATGGTACGGTTCAATGGTAAGAATCAATGGTACGGATCAATGGCACGGTTCAATGGTACGGATCAATGGTACGGGGATCAATGGTACGGGGATCAATGGTACGGATCAATGGTACGGATCAATGGTACGAATCAATGGTACGGATCAATGGTACGGATCAATGGTACGGGGATCAATGGTACGGATCAATGGTACGGATCAATGGTACGGATCAATTGTAACATAGTTACAAGGGTCCAACAAGCCAACACCAGGGAAGCCCTGAAAATACCGTTTGCGGTACCCACACATAACTTGAGAACCCTGCCCGAGAGGTTCAGTTCATTGAACGGGGCATTGTCCATAATTATCAAACAATGTAGTTTAAAACTGTCAACTGTTTTTAAATTTTTATTAAACTTAACTTTAATCATCTTAACATTCTTTTTCTTTTCTTTTTCCCCAAAACTGTCCAGCCAAAATGGTTACCCTCCCACGATTATTCTGGGAATTTCGCGACCTCTAGGTCATCTGATAGTTTGAAAAACAAGATAGCCTTTCTCTGGGACACGCCAGTTCAAATAAAGTTTGAGGGAAATGAACTCAAGAAAGTAGAAGTCATTAACGAAAGCGGAGAACTTAGCATATAATCTAAGGGAGACAGATCATGAACGATAGATCAGAAGGAGTAGAGATGAGAGTTCTACCGTGCAGTTTAGTAGATAGACAAGAGCAAGTAGCTAGATAAAATCATAGAACTTAGCAAGTGAATGACCAGAATGTATGTTCTGTTCCAGTCGTCGCTAACACCTGTCTCTCGTGACCCGACTTCATTCTCGTCCGACGGAGAGGTGTTGCTTCAACACGAAGCTGTCGTCCTGGACAACACGTCGTGATTCGCAAGTGTTACCAAGATCTATAGCTGACTGTTAGCGGCCAGCGAACCAGAGCTATCAAGATCAATCGCTGAATCTTAGCGTCAGGGCCAGCGAACCAGAGCTATCAAGATCTATAGCTGAATCGTAGCGTCAGGGCCAGCGAACCAGAGTTGCTAAAATCCATAGCTGACTGTTAGCGTCATGACCAGCTAAACAGAACTGGCAAGATCTAAAGCTGACTGTTAGCGTCAGGGCTAGCGAACCAGAACTAGCAGGTTTCATAGCTAACTGTTAGCGGCCAGCGAACCAGAGATATCAAGATCTATAGCTGACTGTTAGCGTCAGGGCCAGCAAACAAGAGCTGTAAAGATCTATATCTGACTGTTAGCGGCCAGCGAACCAGAGCTATCAAGATCAATAGCTGACTGTTAGCGTCAGGGCCAGCGAACCAGAACTGTCAAGATCCATAGCTGACTATTAGCGTTATGACCAGCGAACCAGAACTGGCAATATTCATAGCTGACTGTTAGCATCATGGCCAGCGAACCAGAACTGGCAATATTCATAGCTGACTGTTAGCGTCATGACCTGCGAACCAGAACTGGCAATATTCGTAGCTGACTGTTAGCGTCAGGGCCAGCGAACCAGAACTGGCAATATTCATAGCCGACTGTTAGCGTCAGGACCAGCGACATCACGAACGACAAGGAGCATCTTCGGTGGCAGAGATACCCCTCAATTACATGGTGTTCCAGGTCTGCGCTGGAGCATTCGATTAGACTTCCCTGGTGATCAGAGATTTCAGACAACGGTGACACTACGAACAACATCATCGTACAGTTACCGCTCGTCTGCTACTGTCCAGATGACGGATCGTAGACACTTCTTTAATAAGACGTGGCGCGAGCGTCTCAGAGAACCGTGTTATGGCGTAATTGTGCGTCCATTCACAGGTCGTTGTGCGTTTTGGTGCTGGTTAATCGATAGCACCTGGATGTCGAATTTTTTGTTAGGCCACGCGCCATGATATACCAAATCCGATTATATCGGTGGTTGAGTGTGCCGGGATCAAGATGATGAACAGTGCATGAGCTGCAGTGGTCAGCGACCCATAACTGACTGTTATCGTCAGGGCCAGCGAACCAGAACTGCCAAGAACATTCTACATCTCCACACGGCCATCCTGGATAACAGACTGCAACAGAGCAGACTAGCTAAGGACAAGAGATCGGAGAGGGAAGGCTAATCCGGTACTCAAAAATGCTTTTGAAGTATGATTTGTCGGACCGAATGGTGCACATATCGCAGTCAAGCTGTAAACTACGACACAACGCATTTCATTTGGTTCTCCCGATAACATTCTGCTAACTGCAAAGCCCTTATGTTATTTAGTTATGGGATACAAAACCCAGTTCTCTTAATGATACCAGTCTTTTGAAATGTTTACCCCTTCATAACAGGGAGTATTTCTGGAAATAACATTTTCCATGTGTTTCACTATATCGTTCCAGCTTCAACCTAAAGTTCACTCACAGGAATCGAATCCTCAAATTAGTATTAGTAATAACTAGTATTATATAGTCAAGCATTATCAGGGCTGTCCAATGGGCCTCTGTGAGTTGTCTGACACAGCCATCACTCTAGCTTGGATTTATCTCCACTTAGTTATTGGAACGAATCACTCTGAGTTCCTGTCACTCTAAAATGTCGCAAAAAAACCTGATGACTTTTGTCTGTCACTAACCGCCCACTACCCAAATCAGAGCGCCAGAGTTGTCAGCTTCTAACCCCTACCTGTACCAGACACATTCTTAACCTCAATCCCTTGTTTTACTTTGTCGACTTTGTGTCGAGGCACACAACAACATATAACAACGGAAAACAGGTTTAAAGAGAGAATCATCAAGAACGAAAACGTACAAGAAACATTTAAAGTCGCGATATCAAATAGGTAAAATGATTGACAACAATTCTGAAAAATAGAAAGGATGGAAGGCAACTGGCAACAGATTACAAATTTATGGATTGAGACTTGTAAAAAGGTGTTGGGCCAAAAACAAAACAAAAAATAGCACACACGCGCAGCGTGGATAAGAACCGAAAATGTAGCAAAGCTAAGGAACAAAAAAGTAAGAAGGTACATGTAAACGAATGGAGAATCAGGAATGTAAGCCTTGACTCGGGAAAGAAGTAGAGGAGCTTCAGAAACAAGAGAAAATATTTGTACGAGTTGACGAGAGAGACAACGAAAGCTACTTTAAATGGAAATTTGAAGAAAAAAAAACATGTACAACACACATAAACTAACAGGCAAATATGAGCATGCCCGGGAAGTGCGGAAAGCTACGACAACCTGTCACTTAACGTGCTTTTTAGGGCACACAAAAGGGTAACCTACTCATTATGGGCATTCAACTGTGAGGTGAGTGAAGGTGATTGTAAGGTGGGTGATGTTGATTGTAAGGTGAGTGAAGGTGATTGTAAGGTGGGTGATGTTGATTGTAAGGTGAGTGAAGGTGATTGTGAGGTGCGTTATATTGATTGTAAGGTGGGTGATGTTGATTGTAAAGTGGGTGCTGTTGATTGTAAGGTGAAGATGATTGTAAGGTGGGTGATGATGATTGTGGGGTTGGTGATGGTGATTGTAAGGTCACAGACCAAAGTTCTTCAACCATTTTATACTAGAGTGACGGGGGTTGACACGGAGGGGTTGGGGAACGACGTTGCGTTGTGGGGGAAAGATAAGCATAACAAAGTGGCTAGTGACACGCCCCCCCCCCCCTCCTCCACCAAACCACCAAACTTGTATGTGTTCTGGTTCAATTTTGATTCGATGCATGGAGCTCCTTCTCTTCAATCTTCCGTTGCCTAGGAGAGGTGGTGGGGGGTGGGGGGGGGGGGGGTCGTGGTGGTAATTAGGAAAGGTGATCTCTGGTGCTGGGAGCCGAGTGGCACAGTGGTTATCCTTTTGGCTTCAGATCTGAGTGGTCTTGGGTTCATTCCCCAGTTGAGGCGAAAATGTGTTTTTTTTTCGAACTGCAACGGCTCGGGGAAGTAAATGGCGGCCGGCGTGATGCTGACCACGTCATCCACTAAGTGCCGTGGGTTACAAAATAATATGGGCCTAACACCATATTTCCAATGCGCCGCATGGCGTGATAGGATCTTTACTTCGTATCTAGTGGTGGTGGGTGGTTTTTGCAGGGGGATATTTAAGGAGTAGATATGGACGGGTTAGATAGTTGGGGTAGAGTGTAATGATGATAGGAGAGAGGGGTGCAGGAAGGGGCAGAACCTTTGATTGGTGATGTTGTTTTTGTTACGGATCCAGCAGTATCCGGGCTCCCATCCTACGGCTCAATGGCATGTAATGGTATCTGTACGTGTTTATCAGTTGTTGTCTAGAGTCAAATAAAGTGTTCCATGTATCTGGCCTCCGAGGAAGACGTATTTCACAATCATTGTTGAATGCTGAGCACTCAAAGATGATGATCAACGGTTTCATATAGGTGTGTACACAGCTGGCACTCAGAAGTATGTTGTGGTTGGATTCTGTTCATGTCTTTGTTAAGTGGAATGTGTTGGGTTCTCAGTCGGCAAATGGTGCTCTGATCCTTCCCTGTGAGTTGATTTACATTGTCTGGGGCTTGCCATATGTCTGTAGACCTCCCTTCCCGTTTTTCCCATGGCCCATCTGTTCAGTCAAGTCCCATCGTTTGCTGATCTTATGAGCTGTTTAGCTGTTTGTAAAGTTGTTGCTGTGTGTGACTGTTATTGTATTGATTTATTATATGCTAGTCTGTCTGCATTGTCCCTTCCAGATGTGGTTGCGTGTCCAGGGATCCACTGCAGAACTATTTTGACAACACGAAAAGTGATAATGTTGTCCCTGTCTACATATAAGGTCACGTCTACAATAACCAGCAACTTAACTGATATTGTTTTTATTCATATCGGGTCAATGAACCGACAGACAGCTAATTCGCACGCGTCTGCTAGTGTAGTAACTATTTCATGATTTCATAAGTCCATTTATGTCGTTAGTGGTGGCGTGGGGAGGTGCAATCGTCTTTCATTCGCTTTTGTGTGTTAACTCGATATGTTACTTTCACGTCTCTATAGTATTTCTTTAATACCATCAATTCATTTGTTCTTGGACTTTATATTGTTTTGAAGCCCTGATTTCTGGTGTTATAGTTTCTGGCAGCAGAAAGGTTTGGAGACAATCTAATCATACAACCAAACCATTTAACTCTTTGTCTGTCTATATTTGTCCTACATGGCAAGATTGCTACTTTCTGTCTGAAGATTTTATCATTTGTCGTCAAAGATTTTTAGATTTGTTGAACTTGATGAAGCTCTATTCCCCACTTGCATATAACTTGACTGTTCTGGTCTGCTTTTCTTCATTCTCTGTCTTTTCTATTTCTTTCCATTTAGTTCACTTTGGATTAACAATTTTATCTGTTTGTTTGAGACAATCTGATCATCTGAACAAAGGAGTCAATTGAAATGTGTTGGCCATGGGAGAGAAGAATAGTTTAGGGGAAATATGCTGTCATCGTTCGTACTCTATGACACAAACTGTATCCGGCAGTCTGACAAACAAGCTGGGGGTCAACACTGTAATCTTCACAGTAATGAGCGAAGTAAAAATGTATTGCACTACAGCCAGGACGACCCTTGTCCACTTTCTCAAGTACGTCTCGAGATGTAAGAAGAGCCACTGTAACCCGCTCCCAAGGGCTAACAGCTCAGTACGAGTAGCTTCGAATATACCACATGTTGACTACTTCATACTTTATATCTGTTTGTTTTTTCATGCAGATGCTTCACTCAACAACACACCTGGGGGTTGTTACCCAGCGGGTACAATCTAACCCGCCAGTCAAGGAGTAAGTTCTTGTTCATTCTGTTATGGAAGGATCAACATAACTGCACTGTAGACTGACTCATTGTTGTTTCATTTCTTTCAGCAAGTCTCCGCTCATGAATATTGTTGGTTTCGACAACTTAATGACCATACACTATATTCATACCTGTTTTGTCTGTGCAGGCACTTCTCCGTATTTTAGCCACGTCTAATTTTCAAATATTCGGTCTGTGGATTGATGGGTTGTTTAGTTGAAATGACGTCATCAAAAAAGGGGTTGTCCTGAAGATGGGAATGAGCTGACAGACTCATCGCTGGCTGCATGTATCAGGGTCAGTGACCCATAACTGACCAAGACCCTATTCCGTTTCCAAGTGGCGGCCCGAAGACAGACTGCAGCCATGCAGCCTGGTTAAAAGATTAGGGATCAAAGAGGGAAGGCAAACACAATTCTAAAAATGGCGTGCTGAAATCGGATGTGTCGGGCCGAAAGCACAGATTTAGTAGTCTAACTGTAAACTACGACACAATGCAATGAAACGCTTTTTTTCAAGACGAACGTCATAGAAGAAGAAGAAGAAGAAGAAGAAGAAGAAGAATAAGAAGAATAAGAGGAAGAAAAAGAAGAAGAAGAAAAGGAAGAAAAAGAAGGAAACAAATTGTAGTTTTAGTCTTTAGTCGACTAATACTTCTAGAGGTGTGGATGTTCCTGTGCAGGTCCCAGCTCTGGCGTGAGCTTAATGTAACCGGGAGGAAGATTTACTGCCTAGCGGGCTAGGCTCGAGCAGCTTATTACTCCACTGTGTTGCGACAAGTGCCATTGAGGGGGGTTAACCGATGTGCTAGTCCATCTTAATAGACTCAAACACTGTGTTAATAATTGTGTAAGAAACTAACAAAAAAACATACTCTTGCTTATTTATGTGTGTGTGTATCTCTGTGTATGTGTGTGTGTGTGTGTGGGAGAGAGAGAGAAAGAGAGAGATGGAGAGAGAGAAAGAAACAGAGAGAAAAATAATAGCGGGAAAGAAAAAGAGAGAGAGAAAGAGAGAGAGAGAAGAGAGAAAAAAAGAAAGAAAGAGAAAGAGAGAGAGAGAGAGAACGAGAGAGAGTGAGATGGAGAGAGAGAGAGAAAGAGAGAGAGAAAGAGAGAGAGACAGAAAGAGAAAGAGAGAGACATAAAGAGAGCGACCCCATATCAATGGGGGCATGTAGATGTCAGTTTGTTGTCTTACAGTCTTAAACTTGACGCTAAGTAAAGTAGATCCGCAGCATGTTAGGCGCCATCTATGCTGCTCTTAACAATTCACATAATCATGATCGATGTTATGCTATGTCACAGTTAGTCGCCTCATACAACATGTTCTCTGTGGCGCAGTGGTGCTTTTCTTGTCTGTGTCCTACACAAAGACCCCGGTAGACCACTGGAACAAGAACAATAAGAAACAGAAGAAAAATAAGAACAAGAAGAAGAAACAAGAGGTCACTGATTGATTTCGAAACGTCTCCCCAATCCATATCCTTGAAAATAAAGCCGCTTGGCGTACACTGCAGTCGGGGGTTAAGTGTTGGAGACTTGATTGTCGCAGCTTGTATGCGGTGGGTGGCCAATTCCCTTCTTCGTTGCTTTTCCGTCTATAACCTTAAGTCAGGACAATCAATTAGTCAATCAATTAATCAATCAATCCAAGCCCGTGGCACCTCTCCGTGCATAGGTCATTGACATCCTTCCGCCAGCATTAACGGCTCTGGGCTGATCTATCTGCCCCTTTCTGAGGTGTAATAATTTCATATTCATTTCTTCTCACACTCTCTTTTCCATTTATTTTTGGCTTCCTCTCTTTCTCTTCCCTCTGTGGATTCAATGTACGAACCTGTCAGGATATGCTGGACTGCGCCTTCGGCAATGTAGCGCTTTGTCCACATTTACAAACGAACTGCTTTAAAACTAGGTCGACTGGAGCTGAACATTGTACCTATGCCGTGAAAGTGAGCGATTTACCCCTACACGAACCAGACGCCCACAAGCTATGTATCCACTACCGACACTTTCTAGACGTGGGTGTTATTTTTTTAATGACCTTAATCTTCACCATGACCTGGATTAGATCCACACAAGGGCTTGAAGGCCTGGGACCTCTTAGCTTACTCTCCACAAATGATATACCCTGCCCTTCTGTAACTTTTGAAGCAAGGGAGGAAAGTCCGACGAGATAATTGTCCTTACTAAATAAGCCTCAGATAACCTACCTTGCAGCCGAGTCACTGCCTCAATTATCATTCTCACACCAAAGATTGATGTCATGTGTAGCCCACTTCGCTAGGATACGATCTTGCCTCTCACTCTACTAGAGACGTGGTAACATTATTTCCCGCCTTTCTGTATGGATCATTCGGAATATATAACATTATCGGCAACTAAAGCTGTATCACGTGCAAGGTATGGTACGAGGCGTTGCCCGCGATAATTATGAAGTTTGTTATTCTCTTCCCGTCTCATCTCTTCCCTCACATACGCACTGCATTCCCGTTCTTATCCCCAATCTGCCGTTTCCATCCTGCTTCAACCCACCCATTTCTTTCTCTTCCTTAACCCGTTCGCCTTCACCTCCCACCTTTAATATGCCCATCATTTACCGCTAACCGTCCATCCCCTCAACCATCTTTCCCATCACAGTCTGTACATACCCTCCACCTTTTCTTTTCCCTTCAACCCACCCATACCTTTAGTCCGTTATCATTCATCCACCCGGGCCACAACCTCACCCATCACCTCGCCAATTTCCTCCCCCCCCCCCTTTCAACTACGCCTACCCTCCCTATTGTATGCATATGCCCCACACCTCTAAATTTTGTCAGGGAAACGCGGCTCACATTTATTTATGCTGTATTTTTTTATATTTCGAGAGGAAAACACTACATTTGAGGCAACTGTCTCATTTGTCAAGAAAATGAAATTAAGGGATAGGGTTGGGATCTCCGAATGTCATGTAGCCATTAACGATATAAGGTTCCCGAGAACGTGGCTATGTTAAACAAAATTGGTTCAGACCGATTGAACGGTTTAAAATTGCCTTAGTCTTAGTCGACCTGTACTTATTCAGGAGCTTTTGTTCCTGTGCAGGTCCCGTCTCTGGTGTGATCTGGATGTAGCCAGGAATAGGATTTCCTGCTTAGCGGGCTAGGCTCGAGAAGCTTATTACTCCGCTACGTCGGAACAAGTGCGGAAGAAAATGGTTAACCGATGTGCGAGCCATCTTTATATACTCAAACACTTGAGCAAAGTAGACCCGCAGCTTGTTAGGCGCCATTATATACTGTCTTTAACAAAACACCTAACTATGGCCGGTGTTTTGCCATATCACACAGTCGTTTCTTACGACATGCTCTCTGTGTTTATAATTGTGTAAGAAACAAAAACACAAAACAAACATACTCTTTCTTAAATATGTGTGTGTTTCTGTGTGCGTGTGTGTGTGTGTGTGTGTGTGTGTGTGTGGGAGAGAGAGACATAGAGAAAGAGAGAGAGAAAGACAGAGAGAGAAAAAGAGAGAGGGAGAGAGAGTGACCTCATATCAATGGACGGCATGTATATGTCAGTTTGTTGTTTGACATTCTAAAACTTGACGCTATTTATGACCCTTCTATCACAGACGGAGACGTATCAACCACGGCCTACACTGCTGGATATCAATTTTCAAAATATATATATAAAAGTATATATATATATAACTTAATATATAACGTTAGCGTAACCATCACCACGCCATTCTTTATGCTTCTTTCCTTTCTTTCTTCTACTTCTTTCACTTTCATAGATCAACTTTCATCATCATCTGATTCATCAGTACAGAGACTGGTTGTAATGTTGTCTAAGTATGTCTCTCCATTTGACCTATTCTCTGATTGATCAGTACAGAGACTGGTTGTAATGTTGTCTAATTCTGTCTCTCCATTTGACCCTATCCTCTGATTGATCAGTACAGAGACTGGTTGTAATGTTGTCTAAGTTTGTCTCTCCATTTGACCCTATCCTCAGATTGATCAGTCCGGAGACTGGTTGTAATGTTGTCTAAGTATGTCTCTCCATTTGACCCTATCCTCTGCAGTTCTCTTCATTTCAACATAAGTTCGTTCTTTAATATCCCTGCATGCCTGAGATGTAAAGGTGAGTCTTAGTTGCCCATGCCCTCTCTTTCCTTGAATCTTGCCCTCTAGTATCTTCTGTAGCAGACTCGCATGGCTCATATTGTGACCCAGCTAACTCAATCTATGTTTTTGTATCATATGCAATATACTACATTAATCATTTTTCGAAATTTTGTTTTATCCTTTCAAGTCCATGTTTCATTCCCATACAGTGCAATTGGCCAATATATGTGGGATATATTATTTTCCTTAGTTCTATTCTGATATTCTTTGAGATTAACAATTTATGTTTTTCTCATACACCCATGTTTTTCATTGCAATCCCTGTCTCAATTTTTGTTTCATTGCGGACATCTTCTGTTATTGTTAGTTCCAAATATGTAAACTTCTGTACTATTTCAATTATTTCTCCATTGATGATCATATTTATTTTCATATCTTGCTTGGAATAAACCAAAGTCTTTGTTACTAATATCCGTAGAGCTTTTCACTGTAAGACACTAGTCATGGTCATATGTACTTCTTTGTTCCTCGAGCATTCAACATGCCTTCAGTGTTCTATCAGTATGTCAGTTACATCCGTTGTTAGTATATGTCTTTATCTTTATCATGTATTACTGTATCTATTCCTGACAAAGCTCATGGTCATTTATAACTGTATCTATTCCGGACAAACCTCTTGGTCATTTATAACTGAATCTACTCCTGACAAACCTCTTGGTCATTTATAATTGTTTCTAATCCTGACAAACCTCTTGGTCATTTATAACTGTGCCTACTCCTGACAAACCTCTTGGTCATTTATAATAGTATCTACTCCTAACAAACCTCTTGGTCATTTAAAACTGTATCCACTCCTGTCAAACCTCTTGGTCATTTAAAACTGTATCCACTACTGACAAACCTTTACATCTTTTATAACTGTATCTACTTCTGGCAAACCTCTTCGTCATTTATAACTGTATAAACTCCTAACAAACCGCTTCGTCATTTATAACTGTATTCACTTCTGACAAATCTCTTGGTCATTTATAACTGTATCCACTCCTGACAAACCTCTTCGTTATTTATGACTATATCTTCATGATGAACCTTACCTCTTTATTCTCACAACCTGTTATGGCTATTACCATGAAAACGGATTCATGGTACAACCAGCCCTTACTTATCTCCATACATAATGTTACATGTTAAGTTAAAGTCTGAATGGATTCATGTTATACTTTACCAAAATAATCCACACCAACAGCCAAGGACAGAAGAAAATTGATATCCAGCAGTGTAGGCAGTGGTTGATACATCTCCGTCTGTGATAGAATGGTCATAAATAGCGTCAAGTTTTAGAATGTCAAACAACAAACTGACATATACATGTCGCCCATTGATATGGGGTCTCTCTCTCTCTCTCTTTCTCTCTCTCACTCTCCTTCTCTGTTTCTCTATCTCCTTCTTTTTTTCTCTCTCTCTCTTTCTGTCTCTGTCTGTCTTTTTCTCTCTCTCTTTCCACCTCGCTTTATCTCTCTTTCTCTATCGCCTCTCTCTCCCTCTTTTTCTTTCTCTCCCTCCCTCTCTTTCTCTTTCGTTCTCTCTCTCCCTCTCTCTCTCTCTCTCTTTCTCTCTCTCTCTTTCTCTCTCTTTCTCTCTTTCTCTCTCTCCCCCCCCCCACACACACACACACAAACACACACACACACACACGCACACAGTAACACACACATATATAAGCAAGAGTATGTTTTTTTTGTTTGTTTCTTACACAATTATAAACACAGAGAGCATGTCGTAAGAAACGACTGTTTGATATGGCAAAACATCGGCCATGGTTAGGCGGTTTATTAAAATCAGTATATATGGCGCCTAACAAGCTGCGGGTCTACTTTGCTCAAGTGTTTGAGTATATTAAGATGTCTCGCACATCGGTTAACCATTTTCTTCCCCACTTGTTCCGACGTAGCGGAGTAATAAGCTTCTTGAGCCTAGTCCGCTAAGCAGGAAATCCTCCTCCTGGCTACATCCAGCTCACACCAGAGCTGGGACCTGCACGGGAACAAAAGCTCCTGAATAAGTACAAGTCGACTAAGACTAAGGCAATTCTAAACCGTTCAATCGGTCTGAACCAATTTTGTTTAACATAGCCACGTTCTCGGCAACTTTGTATCGTTAATGGCTACATGACATTCGGAGATCCCAACCCTATCCCATAATTTCATTTTCTTGACAAATGAGACAGTTGCCTCAAATGTAGTGTTTTCCTCTCGAAATATAAAAAAATACAGGATAAATAAATGCGAGCCGAGTTCCCCTGACAAAATTTAGAGGTGTGGTGCATATGCATACAATGGAGAGGGTAGGCGTAGTTAAAATGGGGGGGGGGAGGAAATTGGTGAGGTGATGGGTGAGGTTGTGGCCCGGGTGGATGAATGATAGCGGACTAAAGGTATGGGTCGGTTGTAGGGAAAAGAAAAGGTGGAGGGTATGTACAGACTGTGATGGGAAAGATGGTTGAGGGGATGGACGGTTAGCGGTAAATGATGGGCATATTAAAGGTGGGAGGTGAAGGCGAACGGGTTAAGGAAGAGAAAGAAATGGGTGGGTTGAAGCAGGATGGAAACGGCAGATTGGGGATAAGAAAGGGAATGCAGTGCGTATGTGAGGGAAGAGATGAGACGGGTAGAGAATAACAAACTTCATAATTATCGCGGGCAACGCCTCGTACCATACCTTGCACGTGATATAGCTTTAGTTGTCGATAATGTTATATATTCCGAAAGATCCATACAGAAAGGCGGGAAATAATGTTACCACGTCTCTAGTAGAGTGAGAGGCAAGATCGTATCCTAGCGAAGTGGGCTGCACATGACATCAATCTTTGGTGTGAGAATGATAATTGAGGCAGTGACCCGGCTCCAAGGTAGGTTATCTGAAGCTTATTTAGTAAGGACAATTACCTCGTCGGACTCTCCTCCCTTGCTTCAAAAGTTACAGAAGGGCTGGGTATATCATTTGTGGAGAGTGAGCAAAGAGGTCCCAGGCCTTCAAGTGTGGGTCTAATCCAGGTCACGGTGAGGATTATGGTCATTAAAAAAATAACACCCGGGTCTTGAAAGTGTCGGTAGTGGATACATAGCGATACACAGCGATAGTGCCGGGCCTCACTCCTCGAAGGGGCCCACCCTTGACTACTGGGGGTCACCCACCCATGTGTCGTGGAGTCAAGGCACATGGCTATGGGGCAACTTTTATTGACCAAAAACTCAAGACCCTCAAAATACTACAGTGGAATGCGGAGGGAGTCATTAAAAAAAACTTTCCCTAACACACCACCTGCATGAAGATAAGATTGACGTGGCATGTATCCAGGAAACGCACCTCAACAAAAATCATAAATTCTCAATCAGAGAATACCAGACCTTCCGTTTCGATAGAGAAGGCCACAAAGGAGGGGTCCTGATACTGACCAGAAACTGCATACCGAGTAGCCCGGTACCTGTTAGTCACACCGGACAAGCAGAAATTGTAGGAGTTGACATAATGGCTCAAGAGACGAAGCTCCGCATTTTCAATCTGTACGGACCACCAAATAGAGACCTATCGCTCTTGAGTATGGAGGTCAGAGACTCCAAATGCACAGTAGTTGGAGATTTCAACAGCCACTCGGAGAGATGGGGATTCTCTGACACAGACAGCAGAGGTGACGAAGTGGAAGATTGGGAGATAGACATAAATCTCTATCTAATCAATAGGCCAGAGGATAGCCCTAGCTTCTATTCTAAAACATGGCATTCCACCTCGACTCCAGATTTGGCCTTTTCCACGGTGCACATTCACCATAAAATAGACCGCCAGGTGCTAAACCAATTGGCAGGTAGAGACCACGTTGGAATTACAAACGAGCCGACTGGGGCAGATTTGCAAGCATGACAGATGGGCTGTGTGAAACCATCAACACACGGAACAACAAAATGAAGCTCATGGTAGAAAGCCTTAGCAAAGCAATAATGCAAGCTGCCACTGAAACCATTCCAAGAGGGTTAAGGAAAAACTATAAGCCCTATTAGAATGATGATTTGCAGAAAGCGGAAGACGCAGTCACAAATGCTAGGAACATGGCAGGACGAGAACAATCTATGGAGGCAAATATCACCCTCAAAGCCACAACGGCGAAACACAAATACACTCTAACCCAAACAGCAAGAGAAAGCTGGAAATACAAAACAGAAAGCCTCAATTTAGACAAAGAGGGGAACAAACTATGGAAGTTAGTCAGAGCCATGAATGACGAAACTCCATCAAACAAACAAATTACAATCAAGCAGGTTGACATGCTCACTGGAAAAAAAGCAGCAAACGCCTTTGTTGAACATTATGCCAGAGCGAACTACATAGATGTCCCTGCAGATAGGCATACAGACATTAGTGAAGAGCAAAAGGGGCACGACAACATCAATATGGTACCAGAAGGGCATATGATGGCAAAATTAACAATGAATGAAATGGAAGAGGCCATGAGAACTTTAAAGAAAAGGAAATATCCCGGTAAAGACGGGATAACAAACGAAATGCTGATGGGGCTGGGCCAAACAGCAAAGAGGAAATTACTATCAGTCCTGAACGAAAGCTGGAAAAGGGGTATTGTTCCCCAGACATGGAAAGACGCAGTACTTGTACCTGTACCAAAGAAACGAAAAGACAAAACAGATCCAAATGGATACAGGCCTATCAGCCTACTGAGCTGCGTTGGCAAACTGATGGAACGTATGATAAACACAAGACTGATGTGGCATCTGGAAGAAAAACACATACTAATTCCACAGCAAGCAGGCTTTAGACAGCACAGATCCACTGAGGATCAGGTCATCCTCATAGCCCAGGAAATAGAAGATGCCTACCAGGAACAAAAACACACAGTAGCGGTTTGCGTGGACCTAGAAACGGCATTTGACAAAGTCTGGAAAGAGGGACTTAGAGTCAAGCTAAGAAGAAGGGAAGTTTGTGGGAAAATGTACAAATGCATCAGTCACTACCTCAAAAACAGAACGGCCAGAGTTCAAGTACAAGGGCAGATGAGCAAAAAGGTGACACTTGAGCAGGAAGTACCCCACGGTGGAGTACTGTCACCCACACTCTTCCTTGTGTATATAAATAACGTAACTGAGAATATATCAAGAAGAGCCCATAGCTCAATTTTTGCAGACGATCTGGCTATGTGGACCTCTGAAAAGAATCTCACCATAGCAAGACATCAGATGCAGCAGGCCCTAACATCTCTGGAAGAGTGGGCGAACTCATGGCTGGTCAAAATAAACGAGGAAAAAACGACATGTACAATATTCTCGCTATCAAACAAACCCTAAAACACCAAAAATAAGTCTTAACGACAAATACCTGCAGCCAAATGATAACCCAAACTTCCTGGGAGTCCCATTTGATCGGCGCATGACATGGAAAAGTCAGATCGAGAGATACCGAATGAGAGCCAGAGAGAGAATAGCAATCATAAGGAAATTTTCTGGCACAAGCTGGAGAGCAGACGAAAGTATACTAAAGAAACTGTACACTGAAAGAGTGAGACCAGTTCACGAGTATGGCATTGCGGCATGGACAATAGCAGCAAAGGCGAACTTCGATACAATTAGCAAACTCCAAAACCAAGCCATGAGAGTAATAACAGTTATGAAGTCAACGCCAATTGTAGAACTTGAAAAGATTACAAAACTGTAATCCATGACCGACAGAAGAGACTGAAAAGCCCAGCAGCAATCAGAGAAACTCAGAAGACTGACTGACCATCCAATGCACCAGAGACTAAACAATTTCGGAAATGGGAAACTAAAGCGGAGAAACTTTGCAGAAATAGCCAAAGCAAAGATGCACGAAAACCCCATGAACGCACAAACAACACCAAAGCCCATCCCTACCGTACGAAAACCTACCTGGAGGCAGCATATATTTCCAGAGGTGGTAGAAAATATACCAGGTATTGCAAACAAAAACTGCCAGACTGAAAAAGAAAGAAGAGATACTACCCTGAGCTACATAACGAAAAACTACCCAAGCATGTACTGGACCCATGCGTACACCGACGGTTCCGTAACAAACACAACACAGAACGGAGGGGCAGGAACATTTCTGAACCTACCAAATGGCAGAAAAACAACACTGTCATTCGCTACTGGAGAATACACAAGCAATTTCAGAACGGAGGCAGAGGCACTGAGAGCGGCAGTAGAAAAAATGGCGATAGGTAAAAGGAATGAAAGCCATATAGTCCTGCTTACAGATGCTCTGGCCGTAGTCACAGCACTAAAAAGCCAGAAAAATACTTAAATTAATGATTTAAGAGCAGTACTCTGTCAACTATGCCAGCAGTCCGCACCAAAAAGGGTAGTGGTACAGTGGGTTCTATCCCCCTGCAACATCAAAGGCAAAGAGGAGGCAGACAGACTGGCAAAAGAAGGTGCAAGACTACCACAACCAGATACTAGTATGACAAACGAAGAGTCAAAACGGCTTATTAGAGCTAGATACATGACCAAATGGGAAACCGAACATACTGGCTACACAAAAAACGATGCCTATTACCAGTTGAACAGAAGAGAGCAGGTAGTGGTCTTCAGACTTCGCACTGGCCACAATAGACTGAGGTACCACCTATTCAACAAATTGAAGATAGGTGGCACTGACGAATGCCCTTTTGGTACCGGGAAAATGACCGCTGAGCATTTGCTGCAAAACTGCCCGACATACGAGGATCAGAGATGTGGCCATCACCAGTGACAACACTAGACAAGCTCTATGGCAGTGTTGACAGCCTCAGGATGACCGCTGCTTGTTTCGAAAAAATAAAGGTTGATGTCTGACTGCGTACGATGAAGAAGAAGAAGTTTACCAACTCTGTTATTGATTGTCGCCCCTGCCATTCTCTCAGGCTGTCCAACATCTTTTCTCTCTGCCTTCCTCCGTTTCTCTTCTCTGCCATCTTTCCCGTTGTCACAGCTTGCTCCAAGCCGCCTCTTCTCATAATATGCCCGAAAAAGCATGACTGCCTTGTTCTGCTCTTTGCAATTGGTTGTATTTGTATTTGTGGCTCTTCTTTAAATGTTCCATTCGTCTTCTCTGCAATTCCTGATATGTGCAGCATCCCTCTGTAAAACCACATCTCCACTGATTCCGTTGTAAGATTAATATGTTGATAAGAGTGATCAGAGATCATAAGACACCATGATCCACCGCGACCTCGCTTCCTTGGAAACCTTTTAGACACTCCATCTAGCAACTAAGGAAACTCCTGAACATAAAATGGCAAGACAGGATTACATATGCAGAAGTTTTTTTGTCCACATGTCAGATGAGCAGCTCCCAAAGAAAATATGATATGGTAAGCTTGAGTCAGGCAAGCGAGCTCGTGGTGGCAAAATAAAACGTTACAAAGAAACTCTGGAAGCTTCACTGAAAAACTGCGGCCATGACTCTGATGGTTGAGGAAACATTGCTGCTGATCGCTCTGCCTAGCGAAGGAAAATCTCTTCTGTCGCGATTTATATGGAGTAGACAAGAATCAGGGAAGCTGTACGGAAACAAGAGACACGAAAGTAAAGAGAAATGTGACTTCTGTCTGACGGTCAGACAGTGTTTTTCTGCTCTCGGAGCCACATTCGCTTTCGGGCTCGGGTTTGGTCAGCGATCTACGAATCCACTCCAGGATTGACAGATGACAATGCGGTTCTCTTCTGAAACGATGTACAAACAACAACGCAGTGTGTTATTTCGCGCTAACGTTTATTGAGAGAAAACAATATTAGAAAGATAGATAAGGAAAGGAACCTAGGGGTTATAATAGATCATACAGGTAAGGTGAGGGAGCAAGTTTAGGTAGTAGTAAAAATGGCAAATGCAACGTTAGGTATGATAAAAAGAAATATTAAACATAGAAACAAGGAAGTGATAGTCAAACTATATAAAGCATTAGTTAGACCTAGATTGGAGTACTGTGTACAGGTGTGGAGGCCTTATCGTAGAGGGGATATAAACATGCTGGAAAGGATACAAAAAAGAGCGACAAAACTGAAAGTGGGATTTCAGAACTACAGTTATGAGGAAAGACTAAGAAAAACCGGCCATCAGTATCTAGAAGAGAGAAGAATTCGAGGTGACACAGGTTTATGAGAAGATCAGAGTAATGGATAAATTAGACTATAACAAGTTTTTTTCAAAATACAGCCACCCACAAGAGCAAGAAGGCATAGCTACAAATTAACTGAAGAGAGGTACAGATTAGATATGCTATATCTGCAGGCCAGTCGCCATGATGAAGTCTGTAGACTTCACCAGGTCGGAGCGGCTGCCCCACAGCTTTTGTCACAGCTCTGCATCCTCTGGCCAGGTCTGGCATCTAATTTCCCTATAGATTGTAGAATATGCTCAGGGTTCTGGCCTCCTGTTCCACATGGGCACTCATCGGTGTGTGAGATCTTCAGTCGGTACAGATGTTCTAGTAGTCTGCAGTGTCTAGTTCTCAGGCGAAATAAGGTAGTTTGTTGATTTCTTTTGAGTTGGTGAATTGGGTCTGGTGTACTGTCTATGTTCCTGTCTTCTCTCCATTGGTGTGTATACTGATTTCTGATGATGTTCTTGATTTCTCTGTATTGTACTCGATGACTAAATTGTGCCATTTTGCTGCCATCTTTTGCCAGAGTGTCAGCTCTCTCGTTTCCCGTCATTTCGCATTTGGAGGATAGCCACTGGAGGGCTATTGTTGAGTATCCCTGGAGTTTTCCCAGTTCTGATCTGATCTCTGATAACAGTGGTTCGTTGTTTGTTTTTGGTATTGTCTCTAATAGTAGCAGGGTCTTATAAACCAGTATAAAGACGTTAGGTTAAATTTCATTTCACCGGCTTACAGTCTTGTTCGTATGACAATGTGTGATCCATTGTATTTCCCAGGTACGTATGTGTATCGTTATGTTCAAGTTCTTGACCCTGCCAACTAATCTTTAAACTCAGAGTGTTATTCTAACATGCTACTGTGGCTTGTGAAGCTATGTTGTCTGTTCATTCATTGCATTAAACTATACAGTTAAGAGGGATCGCATCCAGAGGTAATTGCAAGAATAGCACAAACAACAGCGACGCTTACTCGGCTGAAACCTATATGGCAAGACAAGCGGCTTGCCATCGGCATAAAAGTTAGACTAATGCGCTCTCTGGTGATCTCAATATTTATGTATGCCTGCGAGACATCGACCATTACAGCAGATATCCATGGCAGAGTACATGGAATAAAAATGAGGTGCTATAGAAACCTCCTAAATGTTACATATAAAGATTCACCTGTCTGATCGTGTGATCACACTCTCAACTCTATCAAATGATGACTGTACCGAAACCTCGCTTAGTGTCATTGATGGAAATGTGGGGAGTACAGGAGTTGGCCACCACACCTGATAAAAAGCTTAGGTATTGTACAGGGCTAATACAAGTCTCTGACACTGCATCATTGACGGCAGTGAGTGCTATTGGATTACCTTTGCCTCATCTCTCCACAATCATTTACCTTGCATCTTTTTTAACACCTTCATCCATTAGCAGTCATATAACAATGTACATCTCTCTTTCTGTTCTTTCTCTCTCTCTCTCTCTCTCTTTCTCTCTCTCCCTTCTTTGATTTCTTGTTTCTCTGTACTATCAATAAACAAATTTGACTACCAACTAATGTGTGACAAAAATGAACTGTTGTGATCATATAAGAAATTCCAATGTTCACTGCCCACTGCTAGGCGCAACACAAAATACGCAAGGAAGTAAAGCTCACGAACAAAAACTAGCCTTGCAAATCTGTCAACCTTAACGGCTATCCCAACAACAAACTATTGGTTATGTCAAGTAAAGAATGTAAAAATACATTGCCAACTCGTTGTTCATACTCATGGATGTATCAAATAATACAAACACTGCAGTCGGGGATGAAGTGGTAGAAACTTTACTATAAGAGAGAGATCTCAGCTTTTGTGAAATGAGGGTAGCCCTTGCTCGCTGTCTTGACTTAATTACATATTAAAGATAGGTAAATTTAGTTCCATATCAGTATGCATACACTGACCAATACGTTCTGATACCGCCTTAAAGACTACTGTCTGTGGTGGGAAAGGGCGAGCCTTTGTCAATAGAATCCAGAAGGGCAAACCTTAATTCGAACCAAAAACGTCAGCTTTTGTTAGAACCACTTCTTGTCCCTATGTCAAATTTTTTCTAACAGTAAATCAGGTTCTCAGTTACAGCTGGGTTGGCTGGAACATGTTGCAACCGGAGAGTAAACCGTGTACCTCAGCGAGAGAAGCACCCACTCTAACAACGTTACATACAACGTTCTATACTGTGGTCTTATAATGCATTCCTTACAATGTTTCCATGAAATTCCAACTTTTTCTTCTGCATATCTCATGAAATAATTGTTCCTTTGTGACAGAATGTTCAAAGATCTGCAAGTCAATAATGTTAGGACTGACCTTATTCTGACACTAACAAGGATATTTTATTAATATTACAACATAGCATATATTACAATAAACCGAGTGGTCTGCCAGGGTCTTTGTATATGATACGGAAACGAATAGGGCCACTGCCTCACTGAAAGCATGTCGTAAGAAGAGACTAACTGTATGACATGGCATAACACCGGCCATGGTTAGATGGTTTGTTTAGCGCATAACAGGCTGCGGCGCTACTTTGCTCTAGTCGATGGACTCGCACATCGCTTAACCACCCTCCGTAAGCGCTTGTCCCAAAGCATAGCTGTTTGCGCCTAGCCTGCTAAGAAGGAAACCCTTCTGCCGGCTACATCCAGCTCATACCGGAGCTGGGATCTGTACGGGGGCATCTGCTCCTGTAAAAGAATGTCGACAAAGATATATGCAAGGGATGTAACCAATAAAATGTAAAAATAAGTCATATTTAGAGTTATCCCATCATAAAAAATTCGCGTGAGAGATTCTGGCTTGGGCGTCTCCCCTCTTTATCCAGGTACAACCTAGAACGAGTGAGCTATGGCCCTACACCAGAACCACATGGACGTGTACATTGGCATCTGTACACTGAAGGCGATAGGTGTTAATTATCCACCCGACCAAATTTCTCACGCTTGTTGTCGTCCTCGTGCACGACATATGGGGAGGAACAGCTCGCGACCCCGGGCGCTCGCCTCGCGACGATTGTGACAGCAAAGCCGTGCTTATCACAAGAGCTGAACCTTGAACCTTGACCGGCGTCGAAGTCATGGAGCGAACTAGACAAGTAACTGGCAGAAGACAACACTGGCTGCTCCTGTAGCTGTTAATAGTAATGTTACAGTTAACATATATGCTGAGGCCTGTTCGAACTAGCTCTGTTGTGGTAACAACGTCTTGCATATTGTTTTTAAAATGTATCTAATAATATACATAAAATGCAACTAAATGTTATAAATTACCCAAGAGTAGAGTTTGTCTAGAATGCTGCATTAAACACACACACACTATTAGAATGGTTTGCTTATTTTCGTGTAATTATTAAATTATGTATATTAATGTGATGCATTTATTACTTCCCTTTCTTTTGAATACATAACCATTGTGACGAAGTAAACATTGTCCATGTAAATACAGTTCACTACTAGGCCATGAAACTATTATCTAGCTAACCGAAGATTCTATGCTGAGAGTTGGGTATGGTTAAGCGTGCTTATATTGCGTGTGTGCTACTTCATAAATGGTTCAGCGTTGGATATAATGAGTATATGTAAGCAAAGGTATGTTAACTTTCTTGTTATAAATTTCTCAAAGATTGTTAATGTCACTGTGCATATCCAAAATGTAAACTGTACTTTTTCGAGAACAGCACACCCATTACTATCATTAGAATAACACCAGTGATATAGAATCGTGCTTGTTCACAGCGGGCTGAATAAATGTAAATGTAATATTCATAATATGTCATTTGAAATACGTAAAAATCAAACTGAATCTTATTCCAGTGTGTGAATTTTCATTGTTAATTTTTTAGTTCACAACATGCATAAGTTGGCATGTTCAAGAATGTAAACAAACAGCTGCTACAGTACACATTCATGCTGTCCTGTGTATTGATGAAATGGCATGTTGCACACATATGGTCGGCACTACGTCTTGTGGTGAATACATTTCGAGGCAGAAAATAAATTGGTTTGGTCATCTCATGAGAATGCACCCTCATCATCTTCCACTTGTGGCTTACAGTGCTGGTAGATCTGGCTACAGGGTAAGGGGATAGACGCGAGGTAGGTGGATAGATAACATTACAGTGATTGTGCAATGACAAGGGCTCATATTGACTGATGCAAAGCACTTAGCGCAGGATAAACGACTTAAGCGCCTCACAACGCTAAACGGCACAAGTGGAAAGAAAACTAACTAATTTACACATACACATATTTCTTTGTGTGTTTGTGTGTGTGTAAGCTCTACATTATAGACGAATTTTAATAAACATTATAATACATTTTACATACTGTTCCTGGTGGTTTTTTTAAAAAATGCAGCTTTAGAATTGCTTGCAAAACCACTTTGTTTGGTTTTATTGTTGATGCAACAATTTAGCTACTTCAAACTCAGTGAGAGGTTGGTTTATTTTCAAATGTTGGAATGTCCAAACCTAAAGGCTTTGAGAGTCTTCAATGCTATTGAGGTTAACATGTTCACAGCAAGATAATATGTAGGAACTTAAAGACTGGTGTTGATGTATTAAATTGGAGATAGTAAGATACTATGTAATAGATTGAAACTTGGTGTCAGTCTGCTAACATGTGGATAGTAAAATACTATGTAGTAGATCAAAACTTGGTGTCAGTCTGCTAACATATGGATAGTAAGATACTATGTAGTAGATTAAAACTTGGTGTCAGTCTGCTAACATATGGATAGTAAGATACTATGTAGTAGATTAAAACTTGGTGTCAGTCTGCTAACATGTGGATAGTAAGATAATATGTAGTAGATTAAAACTTGGTATCAGTCTGCTAACATGTGGATAGTAATATACTATGTAGTAAATTAAAACTTTGTGTCAGTCTGCTAACATGTGGATAGCAAGATAATATATAGACTCTTAAAAGTTAGTGCTGAGCTTTTGACGTGTGATTAAAATGATCATATGTAGGACATTAATGCTCAATTTTGGTCGACTAACATGTTTAAAGTCTTCTTTCTACTTTGCTTTAAGGATCCTTTGGTCATGTTATATCTGCAGACCAGTTGTCATGATGATGTGTGTAGTCTTCACCAGATCAGCTCCGCACTCTCTGATTACGTCTGACATCTCACTTCACTACAAACGAAGTATTCCTGTAGAATATTTTCAGAATTATGTTCCCCTGTTCCACATGGGCACTCATCAGTGTATGAGATCTTGAGTCAGTATAGATTTTCTAGTATTCTTCAGTGTCCAGTTTTCAAGTGAAATAAGGTAATTTGTTGGTTTCTTTTGAGTTAGTGAATTCTCTCCATTGGTGTATTTAATGATATCTGCTGATGTTTTGATGTCTCTATGTCAGTAGTAAGATAGTTCATAGCACAGTTAAGCTCGGTATCAGTCTGTTTACATGTGGATAATAAGTTAAATGTGAGATTTACTTTGCAGGGCTGGTCTGCTAACATGTAGAAAGTAAAATAAAATGTAGGACATTAATGTCCAACATCGGTTTCTTAACATGAGGGTAGTAACATATTTTATGTAAGACATTAAAGATTGGTGTCCATCTGTTAACATGTAGATCTTAAGATACTATGTACCACACTAAATCTGGGCATCGATCTATTAAAACATGGATAGTAAGAGATTATATAGGACATTCAAGTTGACATACAGCTGTTAATATGTGGATAACAAGATATTATTTAGTACAGCTAAGTTCGATGTTGATCTGTTAAACTATGGAAACTAAGATAAAATGTTGAATATTACTTCTCAGGGTAGGTCTACTAACATGTGAATCATGAAATACTCTACAGTATATTAATGCTTGGGTTCCATCTGTTGACATGTAGATAGTTAGCTACTATGTAGGACATTAAATTTTGGCATCAGTATATTAACATATAGATAGAAAGAAGCTATTTAAGACATTATAGCTTGGTGTTATTCTACTAACATAGATATTTAGAAAATATGTAGGACGTGAAAGTTTGCTGTGCCAATAAGTGGATAGTACAATATAATCTAGGAAAATCAAGCTTTCTGTCAGTCTGTTAAGCTGTGGATAGTAAGATATTATGTAGGACAGTAAAGCTTGGTGCCAGACTGTTGACATGGGGACAGCAAATAGCGTGTAGGACATTAAATGTACTGTTGTCCTGTCAACATGCGGATAGTTAGATACTATTTTTTACACTAGAGCTTGTTGACAGTCTGTTAACATGTCGATTGAAAGATAATACAAATGACTAACACTCAGTTTTCTTCTGCTGGCAAGTGGATTCTAAGATAAAATGTAGGACATCAAAGCTCAGTAAAGGTCTGCTGTGGGATCTTAGTGGGACATTAATTAACAGGGTCAGTCTGTTAACATGTGGATAGTAAGATACTATCTGAGACAGTAAAGCTCATTGTCAGTGTACATCTTTTGTCATGCAAATATTAAGATAATATATAGACCATTAAAGCTCAGTGCCTTTCTCTTTACATGTAGAAAGTAAGATACTATTTTTATCAGTAAGGATCAGTGTAGGTCTGTTAATATGTTGATAGAAAAAATTTATTTATTACATGAAAGCTCATTGTTGGTCTGTTAACATGGGGACAGCAGGAAACTGTTTAGGACATTCATTGTCGGTGTCTGTCTGTTAATATGTTGAAGGAAAGATATTATCTAAAACATAAAATACATGATATGCAGGACAGTAGAGCTCACATTTAGTCTGCTAACATGTGAATAGGAAGATACTATATAGGACCTTAAAGCTGGGGGTTGGCTTACATCTTTTGTCATGCTGATCCTGATACTATATAGGACCTTAAAGCTTGGTGTTGGCTTACATCTTTTGTCATGCTAATACTAAGGTACTGTATAGGACCTTAAAGCTCGGTGTTGGCTTACATCTTTTGTCATGCTGATACTAAGGTACTGTATAGGACCTTAAAGTTCGGTGTTGGCTTACATCTTTTGTCATGATGATACTAAGATACTATATAGGACCTTAAAGCTTGGTGTTGGCTTACATCTTTTGTCATGCTGATACTAAGATACTATATAGGACCTTAAAGCTCGGAGTAAATCTGTTAACATGGTGACTGTAAGATACTATGGGGACACCAATGTTCATGATTGGCCTTAACTTAACTTCATTGTACTGGTTTAGAAAGCTCTTCAGAGTCTGTATACAACCAGTTTATTTCTATTTGTGAATGCATTAACTGACTCTACTTCTACTACATCCTGCGGCACTGCATTCCAAGAATTAACCTCTCTCTTACGTAAAAACATATTTCCTAATATCTAATATGGACCTATCTTTAAACAATTTGTAACTGTGCCCTCTTGTTCTTGTAGTCGGCTGAAGCTGTGCCCTCTTGTTCTTGTAGTCGGCTGTAACTGTGCCCTCTTGTTCTTGTAGTCGGCCGTGTTTTGAAAAACTTGGTATAGTCTAATTTATCCTTTTCATTAATTCATTATAAAAGATCCCGTCACGCTATGCAGCGAATAGGAAATATTGTATTAGGCCCATATTATTTTGTAACCAACAGCATATAGTGGATCATGTGGTCAGCATCACTCCAGCCGCCTTTACGTCCCAGATTTTTCTGGTACCCAATTTCTGTGGCTGGGTCGACCATAGGGGCCGGTTTGTGATTAAAGAAAAAACAAAATGAATTTATACACTTGTATTAAGTCACCAGTCTGTTAACTCGTGGTCGATAAGATTCTGCGTAGGACAGTTTGTTTGTTTGTTTTTTTGGCGTTCACTTTATTTCTCTTTACCCCAAAGTGGTGTGCGTTGCACTTTGGTTTTTATTTTGTGTCTGTTGGCCCAGTGTATCCGACTTTGGCATGCATTTTATCTTATGGTCTGCATTTTCTAAAGGTTTGCTTCACAAGGGTAACGGCCAGTGCTGTGATGGGGATCGAACCCAACATCTTCGGGTTGTGAGCCGTGTCACTTAATCACTAGCTCTCGCCGTCCCCACTTAGGATCGTAAAATTCTTCATCAGTCTAGATTTGTTGAAATGTGGATACAAAGAAACCGCAAAACAACAAAGATTGGTGTCAGCCTATGAACATGTGCATAGAAAGTTTGTAGGTGTGACCATTATATCATCGTGCTGGTCTGTTAACATGGGGACAGATGACATATCTTGATGCTGGTCTGTTAACATGGGGACATATGACATTATATCTTGTTGCTGATCTGTTAACATGGGGACAGATGACATATCTGGTTGCTGGTCTGTTAACATGGGGACAGATGACATTATATCTGGTTGCTGATCTGTTAACATGGGGACAGATGACATATCTTGGTGCTGGTCTGTTAACATGGGGACAGATGACATTATATCTCGGTGCTGGTCTGTTAACATGGGAACGAATGACATTATATCTCGGTGCTGGTCTGTTAACATGGAAACATATGACATTATATCTCGGTGCTGGTCTGTTAACAAGGGGACAGATCACATTATATCCCGGTGCTTGTCTGTTAAAATAGGAGACAGTTAGACACTTTGTAGGACGTTAAAGCTCGGTATCAGTCTCTTTACATATGGAAAGAAAAGTACTATGCTAGTTAGTTTAATCATTTTTTTTCCACTTGTGTCGTTGAACGTTATGGGATACTTAATTCGTCTATCCGCCCCAAGTGCGTTGTGTCGGTCAATGTGAGCCTGTGTCGCTGCACAATCACTCTATCATCTATCCACCTACCTCACAGCCGCCCCCTTGTACTATAGCCAGATCTGCCAGCACTGTAAGCCATCAGTGGAATCTGATGAGGGTGCATTCTCATGAGATGACCAAACCAACTTATTTTCTGCCTAGAAGTGTAAACGGCACAAGACGTAGTGCCGACCATACTACGAATGTCGTTCATCCGCATTTCGTCTTTCTTGATAACACTGATGACCTTCCATTCACAAGTGGAAATTCTGCTTCCACATGCCCTAGACAGAGACCATGTTTCACACTGGTAGCCCAGAGTCTGCATAAATATACTGTTTGTCAGTTGTTCCTTTTTTGCCAAACTAATGCTCGTGTGCCTAAGCCATGGTGACAGCTGATAAGTTACAGCAGATTCTTTATGACACCTATTCTCAATTTCCTTGTTGATCTTGCCGTCTGTGGAAAAAATACTGCCCACATACTTGAACTCATTGAAATAGTATGTTGGATATGAAATCTCAGAGTTAGTCTGTTAACATGTGGATAGTAAATACTATGTAGGATATTAAATCTCAGTGTTGGTCTGTAAACATCATCATCATCAGTCCCATAACCTAGAAGGTCATTGAGGCACCGTTATTGCGATTTGTAGTACCAGCTCTCACCATACAACAACAGTGTGTCTTGGGCTGCTACACACCTGAGGGAGCCCATCTCTCTCCAGGTGGCAGTTCATTATAGTTGTGTCTAAATTTCATACAACAGAGCTGGCACTGTCTTCAGCTAGGGCGAAGGGTGCCAATCTCGTAAAGTTCAGCCATGTGAACTAGACCGTGAAATGTGACACATGTTTAAGCGTAGTGCTATTCATATAGCCGATGTCAAATTACAGGACGAAAATACAAGGCGATCAAATTAACCAGTCCAAATGGAAAACAACAACACATTTCCTAGAACACAAGCGAAAGTCGTCAACCAGTGTGAATTCCTGGCAAATCCATGATCTGGCGGCATCTATAATGAACTAAAACAGAAGAGCAATGTAGAACGATAGCCAATTATAGTGCCATCTTTGCTGCTCTCAACACTTGGATAGTAGATACTAAGTAGGATATTCAATCTCAGAGTTAGTCTGTTAACATGGTGATAGTAAATACTATGTTGGATATTATATCCCAGTGTTGGATCAAATCTGTTGGACAATAAAGATAGATGTTAGTCTGCTAACATGGATACAGTAAAATGCTATGTAGGACAATAAAGATAGATGTTAGTCTGCTAACATGAATACAGTAAAATGCTATGTAGGACATAAAAGCTTGGTAAGGTCTGTTAATATGATGTTAATATGTTGCCCGGTGGCAAGTAATATTCTATGTAGGATGTTAAAGGTTATTGTCAGTCTTTTTATATGCAAAATGTAAGATTCTATTTTTAACAGTAAGTCTCTGTGTAGGTCTTATAAACATGTGTATAGTATATTACTTAGGATATTAAAGATTGTTGTCAGTCTGTTAACATGTAGGCATCAAGATAACATGAGTTTACTAACAAACGGTGTCACTCTGTTATAAATGTGGAAAGTAAGATATTATATAGGACATTCAAATTCAACATTGGTCTGTTAGAAATTTGGATAGTAAGATATTATGTAGGACATTCAAATTCAACATTGGTCTGTTAGAAATTTGGATAGAAAGATATTATGTTAGTTAGTTAGTTTTCTTTCCACTTGTGCCGTTTAGCGTTGTGGGGCGCTTGAGTCGTCTATCCTGTGCCAAGAGTGTTGCGTCGGTCAATGTGAGCCCTTGTCATTGCACAATCACTCTGTCATCTATCCACCTACCTCACGGCCTCCCACATGTTCTATAGCCAGATCTACCAGCATTGTAAGCCGTCAGTGGAAGATGTAGAACATTAAAATTCAACATTGGTCTGTTAGAAATTTGGATAGTAAGATATTATGTAGGACATAAAAATTCAACATTCATCTGTTAGAAATTTGGATAGTAATATATTATGACCATGTTCAAGGTCAAAGGGACTTGCAGATACCATACTACATGGCACAGTATAGAGCAAGCGAAGACGAGAATGTCCGAGAAAATTATGAGAAGATAACATCTATGAATAGACTAGCCTTCGACTTAAGGAGGCAAAAAAAGCAACCACAGACAGAGAGGGATGGCGCAGGATTGTGGAGGTGTCAGCAGGAGTACCCCAACAATCTAAAGAGATCACTGGATGAACTGAACTGAGCGGAGACACTATGTAGGACAGTAAAGATCAATGTTGATCTGTTAAAATATGAATCGAAAGATTGAAAATGTTGGACAATATTTCTCATGGTAGGTCTACTAACATGTGGATAATAAAGTACTATTAGGTCAGGTCATACCGTAACCGGTGAGGTCGATGGGGCACACATGAAGACTTCCTCAGAACCCTACGCCACACTTCTCTGTCAGCGGCTGCTGCCTCTGCCTCTTCTGGTCGGAGATTGGTCCATTCTTTTATGTTGTCCTCCCAGGTTCTGTCTGTTAACATGTGGATAATAAGATAATAGGTAAAAAAGTAAAGTTCAGTTTTGGTCTACATCTTAGGACATGTAGATCGCGAAATACTATCTGGGACATGTGGAGAGTGAAATACTATCTAGGTCATGTGGATGGTGAAATACTATCTAGATCATGTGGATAGTGAAATACTTCTTCTTCTTCTGCGTACACAGTCAGACAGTAACCATTATTTTTTCGAAAAAAGCGGCGGTCATCCTGAGACTCTCGCCACTACCATAGAGCTTGTCTTGCAGTTCCACTGGCAATGGCCACATCTGCTCTCTCTGATCCTCGTATGTCGGGCAGTTCTGCAGCAGATGTTCAGTGGTCATTTTACCAGTACCGCACGGGCATTCGTCGGTACACCCTATCTTCAATTTGTTGAATAGGTGGTACCTCAGTCTGTTGTGGCCAGTGCGAAGTCTGAAGACAACGACCTGCTCTCTTCGGTTCAACTGGTAATAGGCATCGTTTTTGGTGTAACCAGTATGTTCGGTTTCCCATTTGGTCATGTACCTGGCTTTGATAAGCCGTTTTGACTCTTCGTACGTCATACTGGTATCTGTTTGTGGTAGCCTTGCACCTTCTTTTGCCAGTCTGTCTGCCTCCTCGTTGCCTTGGATGTTGCAGTGTGACGGAACCCACTGTACCACTACCCTTTTTGGTGCGGACAGCTGGCACAGTTTGCAGAGTGCTGCTCTTAAGTCATTAAGCTCAGTGTTTTTCTGGCTTTTTAGCGCTGTGACTACGGCGAGAGCATCTGTCAGCAGGACTATATGGCTCTCATTTTCACTGTGTGTTACCATTTCTTCCACTGCCGCCCTCAGTGCCTCTGCCTCCGCTCTGAAATTGCTTGTGTACTTACCAGTAGCGAATGACAGTGTTATTTTTCTGCCATTTGGTAGGTTCAGGAATGCTCCTGCCCCTCCGTTCTGTGTAGTGTTTGTTACAGAACCGTCGGTGTATGCATGGGTCCAGTCCATGCTTGGGTAGCTTTTCGTTATGAAGCTTAGGGTAGTGTCTCTCCTTTCTTTTTCAGTCTGGCAGTTTTTGTTTGCAATACCTGGTATATTTTCTACCACCTCTGGAAATATATCCTGCCTCCAAGTAGGTTTTCGTACAGTAGTGATGGGTTTTTGGTGTTGTTAGTGCGTTTATGGGATCTTCGTGCATCTTTGCTTTGGCTATTTCTGCAAAGTTTCTCCGCTTTAGTTTCCCAGTTCCCAAATTGTTTAGTCTCTGGTACATTGGGTGGTCCGTCAGTCTTCGGAGTTTCTCTGACTGCAGCTGGGCTCTGCAGTCTCTTCTGTCGGTCATGGATTGCAGTTTTGTAATCTTTTCAAGTTCTACAATTGGCGTTGACTTCATGCCACCTGTTATAATTCTCATGGCTTGGTTTTGAAGTTTGTTAACTTTATCGAAGTTCGCCTTCGCTGCTGTTGTCCATGCCGCAATGCCATACTCGAGAACTGGTCTCACTCTTCCAGTGTACAGTTTCTTTAGTATGCCTTCGTCTGCTCCCCAGCTTGTGCCAGCAAGTTTCCTCATGATCGCCATTCTTTCTCTGGCTTTCATTCGGTTTCTCTCAATCTGACTTTTCCATGTCATGCGCCGATCAAATGTGACTCCCAGATAGGTTGGGTTGTCGTTTGGCTGCAGGATTTTGCCATTTAGGCTTAATTTGGTACTTTGGGGTTTTAATGAGAGCGAGAATATTGTGCACGTGGTTTTCTCCTCGTTTATTTTGACCAGCCATGAGTTCGCCCACTCTTCCAGCGATGTTAGGGCCGTCTGCATCCGATTTCTTGCTATGGTGAGATTCTTTTCAGAGGTCCACATAGCCAGATCGTCTGCAAACATTGAGCTATGGACTCTTCTTGGTATATTCTCTGTAATATCGTTTATATATACCAGGAAGAGTGGGGGTGACAATACTCCCCCTTGGGGTACTCCCTGCTCGAGTGTCACCTTTTTGCTCATCTGCCCTTGTACTTGGACTCTGGCCGTTCTTTGTTTGAGGTAGTGGTTGATCCACTTGTACATCTTCCCACAGACATCACTTCTTCTTAGCTTGACTCTAAGTCCATCCTTCCAGACTTTGTCAAATGCCTTTTCCAGATCCACCCAAACAGCTACTGTGTGTTTCTGTGCCTGGTAGGCATCTTCTATCTCCTGGGCTATGAGGATGACCTGGTCCTCAGTGGATCTGTGCTGTCTAAAGCCGGCTTGCTGTGGAATTAGTATTCGTTTTTCTTCCAGATGCCACATCAGTCTGGTGTTTATCATCCGTTCCATCAGCTTGCCGACACAGCTCAGTAGGCTTATGGGCCTGTATCCATTTGGATCTGTTTTGTCCTTTCCTGTTTTTGGTATTGGTACCAGTATTGCATCTTTCCATGCCTGGGGTACAATACCCCTTTTCCAGCTTTTGTTCAGGACTGATAGTAGTTTTTTCTTCGCTGTTTGGCCCAGCCCCATCAGCATTTCGTTTGTTATCCCGTCTTTTCCGGGAGATTTCCTTTTCTTTAGTGTTCTCATAGCCTCTTCCATTTCGCGCATTGTTAGTTTGGCCATCATGTGCTCTTCAGGAGCCGTATTTATGTTTTCGTGTCCCTTTAGCTCTTCGCTAATGTCTGTATGCTTATCTGCAGGGACCTCGATGTGGTTTGCTCTGGCATAGTGATCGACAAAGGCGTTTGTGGCTTTCTTACCTGTGATCAAGTTCTCGCCCTGCTTGATAGTAATTTGTTTATTTGACGGGGTTTCGTCATTCATGGCTCTGACTAGCTTCCATAGCTTGTTCCCTTCTTTGTCCAGGTTTAAACTTTCCGTTTTATTTTTCCAACTTTCTCTTGCTGTTTGCTTGAGAGTGTGTTTGTACTTCGCCGCGGCGGCTTTGAGGGCGATGTTTGCCTCCATGGATTTTTATCGTTCTGCCATGTTCCTAGCATTTGTTACTGCATCTTCCACTTTCTGTAACTCATCATTCCAGTAGGGCTTATAGTTTGTCCTAGCTCCTCTTGGGATGGTTTCAGTGGCGGCTTGCATTATTGCCTTGCTTAGGCTCTCTACCATGGGCTTCATTTTGGTGTTTTGTGTGTTGATGGTTTCACACAGCCCATCTGTCAGGATTGCAAATCTGTCCCAGTCGGCTCGTTTGTAATTCCAACGTGGGAGCGGTTTTGTTTCCTGTGGGCCTACTTCCATGTCAATGGTTAGCCTGATCGGCCTGTGGTCGCTACCTGCCAGTTGGTTTAGCACCTGGCGGTCTATTTTATAGTGTATGTCCTGTGTGGAGAAGGCCAAATCTGGAGTCGAGGTGGTATGCCATGTTCTTGAATAGAAGCTAGGGCTATCCTCCGGCCTATTGATTAGGGAGAGATTTGCATCTATCTCCCAATCTTCCACTTCGTCACCTCTGCTGTCTGTGTCAGAGTATCCCCATCTCTCCGAGTGGCTGTTGAAATCTCCAACTACTATGCAGTTGGGGTCTCTGACATCCATACTCGAGAGCGATAGGTCTCTGTTTGGTGGTCCGTACAGATTGAAAATGCGGAGCTTCGTCTCTTGAGCCATTATGTCAACTCCTACAATTTCTGCTTGTCCGGTGTGATTGACAGGTACCGCGCTACTCGGTATGCTGTTTCTGGTCAGTATCAGGACCCCTCCTTTGTGGCCTTCTCTATCTAGACGGAAGGTCTGGTATCCTCTGATTGAGAATTTATGGTTATTGTTGAGGTGCGTTTCCTGGATACATGCCACGTCAATCTTACCTTCATGCAGGTGGTGTGTTAGGGAAAGTTTTTTGTTAATGACTCCCTCCGCATTCCACTGTAGTATTTTGAGGGTCTTGAGGTTTTGGCCAATAGACGTTGCCCCATAGCCATGTGCCTTGACTCCACGACACATGGGTGGGTGACCACCAGTAGTCAAGGGTGGGCCCCTTCGAGGCGTGGGGCCCGGCGCTATCGCTGCCTGGCGGGACTCCTCAGGATGAGCGCCATACGTTTTTCTAATAGGTTGTACTGCCATCATACTGTGATTTACGTTGCACTGTTTTGTTAGGCTTGCGGCCCCGTGCATCCGATTTCAACAGGCGTTTCTGTAGGGATGCCCTCCTTAGCCTTTGGCTGTCCCCAGCCTATCTGCAAGGCAGCAGTTGTTTACGATCAGAGTTTTCTCTCTTATGGAAGTTGTCTTACCAGACTATCGAGTCTTCACTACTCGTGTCTATAGGGTGCAATGATGATATGTGATGATATATGAGATGGACTGGTTTACCCGGAAGAGAGGCAGTCCAGTGTGTCTGTATCCCAGGATCGTCACGTCCTGCCAGAAACGTAGCATTTGCATGTGAGTGGGGTATCTCTTTTTCCCTTTATTTTCTTGGCTTCTATGCAGGGATGGTACGCCTAGCATTCCCCGCAACCTGGGGTGTTGACACAGTGGGGCAGGTGTGCAATGTCCGCTGGTCTGCATCTCTTCTGCGTCCAGCATGATAGTTATGGCTGATAACGTACAGAGGTAGATATCGTAGCCGGAGTGCATTCAGCCAGAGGACAAGCCTGGTAATGTCACAGAGATGTTGATCGCCTGGTGTGCGGACAACTCTCATGGTCAGTGGTTGAGTCTTGACAGTTCACAGTGAGGTGGCTGCTCTACTGTTTTCGACACCCCGACCAGGTTCTAAGTCTTTGGTTGGTGTTTTTCGCACCCCATCGCCGTATAGGGTGAGTATCAAGCAGTTGTCCGCCCGCTTTGATTGGCGGGCGGCAAGGACCTCTTACTGTGGCTCTACCTGATAGGGCTGGGGCGCAAGCCCCAGGTCCCGAGCATGTAGGAGCCTCCCATTGCAGTGGTGCTGAGATTTTGGGCGGGACTGCGGCTTACAAGGGTTCGGCCGTAATCCCCCACATGGTAGCCTCGCGCCCTTGGCTTATCAGCCTGGTACGTGAACCAAAGTGTCTGCGGCTCCTCTCGATTTGAGCTGGTTTTCCGAAATACAATATAGGTCATGTAGATGGGGAAATACTATCTAGGTCATGTGGATAGTGAAATACTATCTAGGTCATGTGGACAGTGAAATACTATCTAGGTCATGTGGATAGTGAAATACTATCTAGGTCACGTGGATAGTGAAATACTATCTAGGTCACGTGGATAGTGAAATACTATCTAGGTCATGTGGATAGTGAAATAGTATCTAGGTCATGTGGATGGTGAAATACTATCTAGATCATGTGGATAATGAAATACAATATAGGTCATGTGGATAGTGAAATACTATCTAGGTCACGTGGATAGTGAAATGCTATCTAGGTCATGTGGATAGTGAAATACTATCTAGGTCATGTGGATAGTGAAATGCTATCTAGGTCATGTGGATAGTGAAATACTATCTAGGTCATGTGGATAGTGAAATACTATCTAGGTCATGTGGATGGTGAAATACTATCTAGATCATGTGGATAGTGAAATACAATATAGGTCATGTGGATGGTGAAATACTATCTAGGTCATGTGGATAGTGAAATAATATCTAGGTCATGTGGATAGTGAAATGCTATCTAGGTCATGTGGATAGTGAAATACTATCTAGGTCATGTGGATAGTGAAATACTATTTAGTTCATTTGGAGCTTTTGATGGTGAATCTCAATGGAGCTCCACTGCCACAAGTTAAACCTACTAAAGCCTTCGATAAATGGTACTTCAGTGCTAAAACTACCAAGCATGTTCTGTGGATTTTGCTTATTTAGGCTTAATAAAATATCAGTGATGCTACAAGGATAGACATTTAGAAGTTATCCTGCCATACGGAGAACTTGGCTTGGCTTCGTTCGTTCTCAATCTCACGCTACTAAACCCTCAAAGGGATTATGCAGCAGAATGTAGTCCAGAGAAAGGAATGCGTTATGTCGTAGTTTACAGCTTGACTGCGATGTTTGCACCTTTCAGTCCAACACATCCGCCTTAAGCAACCATTTTTTGAGTACCGGGTTAGCATTCCCTCTTCCATCCCTTCTCCTTAGCCAGTCTGCTCTGTTCCAGCCTGTTACCCAGGATCATCGCGCAGAGGTGTGGACGGGTCTTGACAGCTCTGGTTCGCTGGCCCTGGCGCTAGCAGTCAGCTATGGATCGCTGACCGCTGCAGCTCATGCGCTGCATACGTGGAACTGAGACGCTAGTCTAGCCAGGCACAACATACTGACCAGGACGTCGTGTCAGGGTCAGGCACAATACACTGACCAAGACCACAATCTCTCTTCCATGTAGCGTTTCCTGGAAACAGGCCGTTTTCAGGCAGTCTGTCTGACGAGGTGTGATCTGCGTAATAGTGAGCGTAACGCAGATAAAAAAGGAAGGCCACCTTCATCGGCATGACAGAGATGGGACGAAAGCTACTACAACCTGCCACTTAACACTCTTTTCAGGGCGCACAAAAGAGTACACTTACTCACTGTGGGCATTGAGCAACAACATCCTCCTTCTTCTTCATCGCACGCTGTCAGACGTCAACTTGAATTTGTTCTAAGAAAGTAGCGGCCATCCTGAGGCTGTCGACACTGCCATAGAGCGTGTCTAGTGTTGGCACTGGTGATGGGCACATGTTATTTCTCTGGTCCTCGTATGTCGGGCGATTTTGCAGCAAATGTTCAGGAGTCATTTTCCCTGTACCACAAGTGCATTCATTAGTAGCACCTATCTTCAGTTTATTGAATAGGTGGTACCTTAGTCTGTTGTGGCCTGTGCGGAGTCTGAAGACCACTACCTGCTCTCTTCTTTTCAACTGGTAGTAGGCATCATTTTTTGTGTAGCCAGCATGCTCTGTTTCCCACTTGTCCATGTATCTGGTCCTAATAATCCTTTTGGACTCTTCGTAAGTCACACTAGAATCTGGTTGTGGTAGTCTTGCACCATCTTTTGCCAGTCTGTCGGCCTCCTCGTTGCCTTGGATGTTACAGTGGGATGGAACCCACTGTACCACTACTCTTTCGGGTGTAGACTGCTGGCATAGTTGACAAAGTACTACTCTTACGTCATTATGTTCTGTATTTTTCTGGCTTTTTAGTGCTGCAACCACGGACAGGGCATCTGTAAACAAGCAACAACATACAGTCGCACATTTCCGTGATTCGTTCAAAAAGTACTCCAATCTCAAAGCTGTAATTCAGTTACAAGCTTGTAAACGGGTATTTCATGCTAAAAATAAGTAAACTGGACCGCTCCGCACTGATTGGGGAATGATATGTAATGTATTGTTGGATGCCCGTGATGAATTACGTTACTATTTGGTGAGCCTGACGGTCGTTAGGTGGCGTGTTGCAATATCTGTCTTTACTTACCGAGTGTGCTGATGAAGGTGGATCGTGATCCTCCAAAATATTACGCTCACTGCTACGGCCATCACGCTGCTTACTACATCGTTAGCCAGTTGGAGACAGCCTGTTTTCGAGAAGAACTGCATGAAAGTGGGGGGGGGGGGGGGTAAGAGGGAGAGGTCCTTCGTCAGTGTGTTTACCTGACCCTAATTAACATTGTCTGATGAGTATGATTTACCTGACCCCGGCTAACATTGTCTGATGGGTATGTTTTACCTGACCGGGCGTAGGTCTCCTTTCCCCATGTGTAATGTGTATTCGATGTTGTCATATTTCAGTGGCGATTCAATAAATATTTCGTTTTCCTGTCAAACAAATGGAAAGAATCTACTTCATTATTAAATGATGAGTTTGAAGAGCACATTCATGTCTTTGGAGAATATGACAGTATTATTATATAGCTACTTCTGCAGGAAGCTAATAGGGCTCGTTTGCATGATGACATCCAAGAACCTAAAAAGATAAATCCACTTTCACACAAAACTAATTTACTATAAATATATCAAAATTCGCGTTAACAAATTCACTTTTACATAAAACTGGTCATTTATAACAGTGTAGTAAAAGTAGGCCGAGAGATGATTATTTTGAGAGACAGCTATGTGTGTAGCAACGGTAAGGCCGAAACTTTATGTTTTGACAGAGATCTCAGTGTAATAACTGTGTGGCCCAGACTTGATTGTTTTGGCAGAGATAAGTGTGTGGTAGATTAATTATATGATTTAATGTGTTTATTGTTGTTTGTGTTGGTAGAATTATAACTTTTAGAACACAAGTGAGACAAATTGTCGTATATTTTATCTTATTAGTACTACTGGTCTACTAAAACAGCAATAGCACGCAAACAAATTAAGCTAGAACCTTCAAACGTTGTCACGTCCACAGAAACTAAGATAAAAACTTTCAACCTCTCACAGCTGTTCACATAAATTAAGCTAGAGCCTTAAAACTTTCACAGTAATCCACAGAAGTCAAATTAGAACATTCAAACTCTCACAGTTGCACACAGAAATCAAGCTAGAACCTCAAAATTCTCACTGTTGTACACATAAACCAAGCTAGAACATTCAAACCTTCGCCGCAGTTCATAGAAATCAAGCTATATAGGACATTCAAACTTTCACAGTAGTCCACAGAAATCAAGTTAGAACCTTCAAACGTTCACAGTAGTCCACAGAAATCAAGTTAGAATCTTCAAACGTTCACAGTAGTCCACAGAAATAAAGCTAGAGCCTTCAAACTGTCACAATAGTCCACATAAATCAAGCTAGAGCCTTCAAACTCACAATAGTGCCCATAAACAAAGAAACTTACTTGAGATACCAACAATTGCGACCACTCCCAGCAAATGGCCTGGTTAAGAATGACTGTACAGATGTAGCTGATTCGAGCATTTATTACAAACGAAAATCTGTAGCAATGAAAAATGTGACGGCGAGTTCTGACCGACTAATGACCCCGAGCCACGGTCTAGCTACTCAAAAAGTAAGAAAGTAGACTTAACGTGTCAGTGAGCAGGTGTGTTGAGTTAGCTAGCTTTAACCGCATCCAGTTTACCCGCATTTGACGGCGTTTCTTTGGTGGTCACAAAGCCATTTTATATCTTATCCAAGTATCTCTAGACGTAGACCTAATCTTATCCAACTATCTCTAAATGTTGACTTAATCTTATCCAAGTGTTTCTGGACGTAGACCTAATATTATTCAAGTATTTCTGGACGTAGACCTGATCTTATCCAAGTATATGTAAATGTTGACCTAATCTTATCCAAGTATCTCAACACGTACACCTAAACTTATCCAAGTATCTCTAGACGTAGACCTAATCTTATCCAAGTATTTCTAGACGTAGACCTGATATTATCCAAATATCTCTAGACGTAGACCTAATCCTACCCAAGTATCTCTAGACGTAGATCTGATCTTATCCAAGTTTCTCTAGATGTAGTCCTAATCTTATCCAAGTATATCTAGATGTTTACCTAATCTTATCCAAGTATCTCTAGACGTAGACCTAATCTTTTCCAAGTATCTCTAGACGTAGACATGATCTTATCCAAGTATCTCTAGATATAGACCTAATCTTATTCAAGTATCTCTAGATGTTGACCTAATCTTATCCAAGTATCTCTAGACGTAGATTTAATCTTATCCAAGTATCTCTAAATGTTGACCTAATCTTATCCAAGTATCTCTAGACGTAGAAATGATCTTATCCAAATATCTCTAGATGTAGACCTAATCTTATCCAAGTATCTAAAAACGCAGACCACATTTTCATTTATCATACAGTGGATCTATGAACACATGACAACGACAAGGTGTACAGACTAGCAAAGAAGGGATAAAGACAAGAATTGCCACACGCTGCGACAGCCCTACAACAGCCAAGCAGCTCATACCAGCAATCAAAGAGACTTGTCTGAACAGATAGACCATGGGAAACACGGGAATGGAGATCACAAACGGCAAGCCACAATCTAAATTACAGCAACTATCAACTCACATAGACAGAATCATAGTACCATTTTCTGGCTGAGAACCTAACACATTCCACGTAACAAGCACCTGAACATAATCCAACAACAACACACACCACAGTGCCAGCTGTGTACACACCCATACTGATCGGACAGGTTAGTCAGGGTCGGGTAAAATAAAAGTAAAACAACAACAAATTGTAAGAAACAGGCCTACTTCCAAATGAGCCAGACGACACTTCATATCGGATCCACAACTAGGGGATTGCATGTTAAGTTTTGATTCGCATTATTCTTTTATAAGTCTAGTGATATTGCGAGCTTAATATCGGAGTAGCAACATGTCACTTTGTCGGCTTGTGCATTCACAAGTAAAAACAACTATGATTCTCTATATAAGTGAAATCTTACCTCTAAATCAACCATATAATCGGTGTATTACAGTAAACACAAAATATTACCTCTATCTCATCATATAATCGGTATACTACAGTAAATACAAAATCTTACCTCTATGTCATCATATAATCGGTGTACAACAGTAAATTCAAAATCTTACCTCTATCTCACCATATAATCGGTGTACTACAGTAAACACAAAATCTTACCTCTATGTCATCATAAAATCGATAGGAAAGAATCGTTACCAATCACACAGACTGGCGCAGCACTATTGCTGAGGGTGTTAAGAGACAAGAGGCATCAAGAATAGGTGAGGACATCCAGAGACGCTCGCTCTGCAAGTCAACTCACACCAGCCCTTCTTCAACCCCGGTGGAAGGAGGTGTCTTATTTCCCTGTACAAAGTGCAACAGACAATTCAAGGCTCAGATTGGCTTATTTATCCATCTTCGAACTCATGTGAACAGTTTACAGTGAATGCTGACAAAGTGGTCCTCATCGATTACGATGGACTAACAACAATCTGTGTACTACAGTAAACACTAAATCTTACTTCTAACCCACTGTATGGTCGGTGTACTACAGTAAATACTAACTCTTACTTCTAACCCACTATATGGTCGGTGTACTACAGTAAACACTAAATCTTCCCTCTAACACACTGTATGATCGGTTTATTACAGTAAACACTAAATCTTACTTCTAACCCACTGTATGGTCGATTTACTACAGTAAACACTAAATCTTACCTCTAACCCACTGTATGGTCGGTTTACTACAGTAAACACTAAATTTTACCTCTAACCATCTGTATGGTCGATGTACTACAGTAAACACAAAATCTTTCTTCTAACCCACTGTATGGTCAGTTTACTACAGTAAACACTAAATCTTACCTCTAACCCACTGTATGGTCGGTTTACTACAGTAAAAACTACATCTTACCTCTAACCCACTGTATGGTCGGTGTACTACAGTAAACACTAAAACTTACCTCTAAACCACTATATGGTCGGTGTACTACAGTAAACACTAAATCTTACTTCTAACCCACTGTATGGTCGGTTTACTACAGTAAACACTAAATCTTACCTCTAACCCACTGTATGATCGGTTTACTAACAGTAAACACTAAATTTTACCTCTAACCCACCATATGGTCGGTGCACTACAGTAAACACAAAATCTTACTTCTAACCCACTGTATGGTCGGTTTACTACAGTAAACACTAAATCTTACTTCTAACCCACTGTATGGTCGATTTACTACAGTAAACACTAAATCTTACCTGTAACCCACCATATGGTCGGTGCACTACAGTAAACACAAAATCTTACTTCTAACCCACTGTATGGTCGGTTAACTACAGTAAACACTAAATCTTACCTCTAACCCACTTTATGGTCGGTTTACTACAGTAAACAGTAAATCTTACCTCTAACCCACTGTATGGTCGGTTTACTACAGTAAACACTAAATCTTACCTCTAACCCACTGTATGGTCGGTTTACTACAGTAAACACTAAATCTTACCTCTAACCCACCATATGGTCGGTGCACTACAGTAAACACAAAATCTTATAAAAAATATTTTCTTTGTTGCAGGTTGTGCATTGTTTACACCATACGAAAAACAGGACCACTAATTAAGTCGTCACCGGATTCTCCCGCCCAACACTTTGTTGAGACATTTTGCATCTACTACCACTTATCCTACACGATGCCTAGGGCTCATCACCCGTTGTCGTGGACGATCAAGCGAAAGGCACTGGTTGGATATACGGATTGCATGGCTTGACTTGAAGTAGGAGGCACTAACTATAGCTGGTCCTCTTTCTTGTCTTTTATCACGCCAGCCGAAGCACAGCGGTACCAGCACAGTCGACTTCTATCAAGAAACTTGCGACAAAGAACGGTGCATGCTCTTGCAGTAGTCGATTCTGTAACTATTGTCTAGCATGATGAGGCTGCTAATATAATGCACAACTCACTTTAGTTGCCCCTTTTAATGCATGCATGGAGTTTATGGAATCAATTCAAAATCACGTCCCGTCATTTCTTGAATGACATGTCCAGCCTTTTATTTTACTTAACATAATGAGCTTTTAGAAAACATGATTCTTTTCATTTGCAGTACGGTAGAAATAATTTTTACATTGTTATTTTGCCACATCCATGCACAACCCTTAGTCGCATCTTACAATATACAAGGCATTAAATAATTTATCCTCTTTTCTTCACCAATCAGGAGAAATAAATACATCGCCCACCTTTACATATTTTGTCCTGGACTTACAGTGGCGATATTTGGTAGCGGTTATATCCTTCAGTTGCCAAGAGGTCTTCAAAAGGCCATATTGCTGTTGTAATTCTATCTCGTATTTCCTCATTTGTAACTCGATCTTTGTACGTGACGTTTAAAAGTCTTCGGAAACATCTCATCTCCAAGGCCTGTATCTTTCGCTGAAGGTCAGCTGTAACTGTCCATGTCTCACAAGCATAGAGGAATATTGACAGGACCAGTGTACGCTTTAATCTTCTTCTTCTTCTTCTGCGTACACAGTCAGACAGTAACCATTATTTTTTCGAAAAAAGCGGCGGTCATCCTGAGACTCTCGCCACTACCATAGAGCTTGTCTTGCAGTTCCACTGGCAATGGCCACATCTGCTCTCTCTGATCCCCGTATGTCGGGCAGTTCTGCAGCAGATGTTCAGTGGTCATTTTACCAGTACCGCACGGGCATTCGTCGGTACACCCTATCTTCAATTTGTTGAATAGGTGATACCTCAGTCTATTGTGGCCAGTGCGAAGTCTGAAGACAACGACCTGCTCTCTTCGGTTCAACTGGTAATAGGCATCGTTTTTGGTGTAACCAGTATGTTCGGTTTCCCATTTGGTCATGTACCTGGCTTTGATAAGCCGTTTTGACTCTTCGTACGTCATACTGGTATCTGTTTGTGGTAGCCTTGCACCTTCTTTTGCCAGTCTGTCTGCCTCCTCGTTGCCTTGGATGTTGCAGTGTGACGGAACCCACTGTACCACTACCCTTTTTGGTGCGGACAGCTGGCACAGTTTGCAGAGTGCTGCTCTTAAGTCATTAAGCTCAGTGTTTTTCTGGCTTTTTAGCGCTGTGACTACGGCGAGAGCATCTGTCAGCAGGACTATATGGCTCTCATTTTCACTGTGTGTTACCATTTCTTCCACTGCCGCCCTCAGTGCCTCTGCCTCCGCTCTGAAATTGCTTGTGTACTTACCAGTAGCGAATGACAGTGTTATTTTTCTGCCATTTGGTAGGTTCAGGAATGCTCCTGCCCCTCCGTTCTGTGTAGTGTTTGTTACAGAACCGTCGGTGTATGCATGGGTCCAGTCCATGCTTGGGTAGCTTTTCGTTATGAAGCTTAGGGTAGTGTCTCTCCTTTCTTTTTCAGTCTGGCAGTTTTTGTTTGCAATACCTGGTATATTTTCTACCACCTCTGGAAATATATCCTGCCTCCAAGTAGGTTTTCGTACAGTAGTGATGGGTTTTGGTGTTAGTGCGTTTATGGGATCTTCGTGCATCTTTGCTTTGGCTATTTCTGCAAAGTTTCTCCGCTTTAGTTTCCCAGTTCCCAAATTGTTTAGTCTCTGGTACATTGGGTGGTCCGTCAGTCTTCGGAGTTTCTCTGCAAAACACTTAGTACTTCGTCTTAGGAAACACAATGAACGATGTAAAGAAAATGTGTGACCTCGCACTGTACTTGTAATACTTGAAATACTTAGAATACTTGTATTTAAACATACATGTTTAGGCGATCAAAATGCTGAGCAGCGCATGCGCTGCAGTGGTCAATGACTCGTAACAGACTACTAGTGTCAGGGTCAGTGACTCGTAACTGACTGCTAGCGTCAGGGTCAGTTACTCGTAGCTGACTGCTAGCGTCAGGGTCAGTGACTCGTAGCTCACTGCTAGTGTCAGGGTCAGTGACTCATAGCTGACTACTAGTGTCAGGGTCAGTGACTCGTAGCTGACTGCTAGCGTCAGGGCCAGCGAACCAGAGCTGACTACTAATGTCAGGGTCAGTGACTCGTAGCTGACTGCAAGTGTCAGGGCCAGTGACTCGTAGCTGACTGCTAGCGTCAGATCTAGCGAACCAGAGCTGAGCAGCGCATACGCTGCAGTGGTCAGTAACTCGTAGCTGACTACTAGTGTCAGGGTCAGTGACTCGTAGCTGACTGCTAGTGTCAGGGTCAGTGACTCGTAGCTGACTACTAGTGTCAGTGACTCGTAGCTGACTAATACTATCAGGGTTAGTGACTCGTAGCTGACTGCAAGTGTCAGGGTCAGTGACTCGTAGCTGACTGCTAGCGTCAGGGCCAGCGAACCAGAGCTGACAACTACTATCAGGGTCAGTGACTCGTAGCTGACTACTAGTGTCCGTTACTCGTAGCTGACTGCTAGTGTCAGGGTCAGGGACTCGTAGCTGACTACTAGTGTCAGGGTCAGTGACTCGTAGCTGACTGCTATCGTCAGGGTCAGTGACTCGTAGCTGACTGCTATCGTCAGGGTCAGTGACTCGTAGCTGACTACAAGTGTCAGGGTCAGTGACTCGTAGCTGACTACTAGTGTCAGGGTCAGTGACCCGTAGCTGACTACTAGTGTTAGGGTCAGTGACTCGTAGCTGACTACTAGCGTTAGGGTCAGTGACTCGTAGCTGACTACTAGTGTCATGGCCATCGAACCAGAGCTGCCAAGACCCTTCTTCACCTCCACGCGGTGAATCTGGATAACAGGCCGCAGCAAGGCAGACTGGCTAAGGAGAAGGGATCGAAGTGGGAATGCTAACCCGGTACTCAAAAAATGCCGGCTGAAATCGGATGTGTTGCACCGAAAGGTGCAAATATCGCAGCCAAGCTGTAAACTGCGACACAACGCATTCCGTTCTCTGGATTTCATTCTGCTACTTAGGCCCGTGTCAGGGTTTGGTTGCGGGAGATTAAGAACGAACAAACGAAGCCAAGCCGAACATGCATTACTGTAGATAGGTAACCGAAGGCTTGGGCTGTGTAGTAGGTTTTTTAGAACTTCCTGCAGCTTACTATATAATACAATATGAATCTTATATTGTTTCTCTAGTTTTTCATTCTATGTTTTTGATTATACGATATATACGAAGTGGGTCAGTAAATAGGATCACACGTCGATATTGAATAGCTGAACGACGTAGCTGATAGTTTCTAAAGGTGTCAAAAGGTAGCAGCAACATCTAGTTTTGTGATTACTGTAAGTAGCAGACGCTAGGTGGCAGCAACATCCAGCTTTGTGATTACTTATTTAGCAGACGCTAGGTGTCGCATGCACGTGCGTAGCCAAGATTAAATATGGCGTTCTTACTCACAGAGAGTACATAAAAAACAGCTGTTGGGTAGTGGGGTTTATTTTAGCTGGCGTGAAGGGCGAAAGAAAATGTACTTCAAATGATATTCATAAGGAAATGCTTTCTGTTACGGTGAGAAGTGTGTGTCAGGTAAAGCAGTGCCATAATTATCGGTAAGTTTTCTCAAGGACGCTTTACAAATGCCGATTGAAGCCCTACCTGGGCATCCTGTTAAGATTACAACAGAAGCATTTGTGTGAAAGGTAGGGGAGATAATTCGAGGGGAAATAATTGTAACGATAGACAGTGTGGCAACATAAATACTGTGTACGCGTGGTTTGGTCTACAGCATAATGCATGATCGATTGAATTTGTGGAAAGTGCGCTCATCATGGGTACCCAGACTATGGCCGTTTGCGCCTTGACAAACGGTCAGTAAGCTGGTCTGTTGTAGAGATGGCGGTGGCAGCTTCTGTCCTAGAGGGACATCGACTTTCGTGGCTGATTTTACCGATTCTCGATTGACAGGGACGACAGCAGTGTAAACAGAAAAAGTTCGATTGGTGTGATGAAGACTCCTTTTTTTTTTTTTTGCGTCGCTGGTCTTCCATCTTTGTCGCCAGAACTAGCTCTGATGACTCGATGCCTGCTCCCAAGGTCGCTCTCCGTGTAGCTCTATACTCTACAATCTCGTCCCAGGTATTTGGACTGATCGTAAAATCGTTCATTGATCTTTTGCAAATGTTCTTGTATCTTAATTTAGACCATCATTGGGATCTGGTACCTGATATGAGTTCACACAGGAATAACTGCTTCGGAATGCGGGTATTTGACATTCGTTTCACGTGACCCAACCATCTCAGTCTCTTGTTGCTCAGAGTCGAGCAAAGGGAAGGTATCATGGCACGTTTCAGTATTTCCGAGTTGGTCACCTCATTATACTTCGAAGACATCGCATATGAAAACTGTTTAACCTCTTCTCGTGTCTTGAAACAGCTTTCATAAGCAGTTTTCATAGTACCCAGGCTATTGACTGGCGAACGCAAATGAGAGATTTTTTTCTTGCACTGATTAAACACTGGAATAAATGCATTAATATTGGTGGGAATTATGTTAAGATATATGGGACAATGTTAGTGCACAATAAATGTTTTTCAAATTCGTATCTAATTTATGTTATTTTAATTGCCAGTTGTGACCAATTTACTGACTTGTATGATGATGGTATGACGGAGAACATGATCTAAAGACTGGGGTATTTTTGAGTGGGGCAGAATGAGAGCACGGCGCTCATCCATCTGTAGAACAAAATGTACGGTGATCACAGACGTCTGAGACAGACCACCATGTTTGGAGGGAAACGTACGGTAAACCCTTTTAAACAACCCGTTCAAAGGTGGTCATTTGGAACATGTTCTGAAAATTTGACTCAGAATATGGATTGATCACATTTATTTCCATGTTTGATTTTCAATATTTGGTAAGCATTAATTGTATTCTGATGAAAGCTAATAAAGTTATTTCTTTGTAACGTGTGAGATAGTTTGTTCGGGTCATTTCGTATGTGAGCGACTTATTCTTCTTCTATTTCTACGTCTTCTTCTTCTTCTTTTTCTACGTCTTCTTTTTTTTCTAATTCTTCTTATTTCTTCTTATTCTTCTTTCTTCTTCTCCTTTACCTCCTACCACACCTCCTCCTCATCTTCTTCTTTTTCTCTAACTCCTCTTCCTCCCCCTTTTTCTTCTCCTCCTCAGCCTTCTCCACCAACTTATTATTTTCCAGCACTTCGATATAATGCCATCTGTCCCCATGTTAACAGACTAGCACCGAGATATAATGTCATATGTCCCAATGTTAACAGACTAGCACCGAGATATAATGTCATCTGTCCCCATGTTAACAGACCAGCACCAACATATAATGTCATATGTCCCCATGTTAACAGACCAGCACTTAGATATAATGTCATATGTCCTCATGTTAACGGACCAGCACCAAGTATATAATGTCATATGTCCCCATGTTAACAGACCAGCACCGAGATATAATGTCATCTGTCCCCATGTTAACAGACCAGCATCGAGATATAACGTCATATGTCCCCAAATTAACAGACCAGCACCGAGATATAACGTCATCTGTCCCCATGTTAACGGACTAGCACCGAGATATAATATCCCCTGTCCCCATGTTAACAGACCAGCACAAAGATATAATATCACCTGTTACCATGTTAACGGACCAGCACCGAGATATAATATCATATGTCCCCATGTTAACAGACCAGCACTGAGATAGGGCATATGTCCCCATATTAACAAGCCAGCACTGAGATATAATTTCATCTGTCCCCATGTTAACAGACCAGCACAAAGATATAATGTCATCTGTCCCCATGTTAACAGACCAGCACCAAGATAAAATCTCATCTGTACCCATTTTAACAGACCAGCACCAGGATATAATGTCATATGTCCCCATGTTAACAGACCAGCACAGAGATATAATGACATAGCTATAAACTTTCTTTGCACATATTCATAGACTGACACCAATCTTTGTTCTGCGGTTTCTTTGTATCAACATTTCAACAGATATAGACTGATTAAGAATTTTACTGTTCTAAGCGATTATGATGTGGGCTAGTGGTTAATTGACACTGCTTACAACCCAAAGGTGCTGGGTTCGATACCCATCACAGCACCAGCCGTTACCCTAAGAAAGCAAATCCTTAGAAAATGCAGGTGAAAGCAGACACTAAAATAAAATGCATGTTTACAGACTGGTGAATTAATACAAGTGTATACATTAATTTAGTTGTTTTTTTTTCTAATCACAAACTGGCCCCTATGGTAAACTGAGCCACAGAAATTGGGTACCAGAAACATCTGGGAAGTAAAGGCGGCTGGGGTGATGCTGATGACATCATCCACTATGGAAAAGTCAGATCGAGAGAAACCGAATGAGAGCCAGAGAAAGAATGGCAATCATGAGGAAACTTGCAGGCACAAGCTGGGGAGCAGACGAAGGCATACTAAAGAAACTGTACACTGGAAGAGTGAGACCAGTTCTCGAGTATGGCATTGCGGCATGGACAACAGCTGCAAAGGCGAACTTCGATAAAGTTAGCAAACTTCAAAACCAAGCCATGAGAGTTATCAAAATTTAAAAATGGGTATGGTCAGATACCGCACCGAGACGAGAACACAAACAAAACCTACGTTACGACCAATAGGCCTTCATCAGGGACAACAACACTGAACTAACCATAGTATCTTAACAGTCACCATGTTAACAGATTCACACCGAACTTTAAGGTCCTACATAGTACCTTACTGTCAGCATGACAAAAGATGTAAGCCAACACCAAGCTTTAAGGTCCTATATAGTATCTTAGTATCATCATGACAAAAGATGTAAGCCAACACCGAACTTTAAGGTCCTATACAGTACCTTAGTATCAGCATGACAAAAGATGTAAGCCAACACCGAACTTTAAGGTCCTATACAGTACCTTAGTATCAGCATGACAAAAGATGTAAGCCAACACCGAGCTTTAAGGTCCTATATAGTATCTTAGTATCAGCGTGACAAAAGATGTAAGCCAACCCCCAGCTTTAAGGTCCTAATAGAATCAGTATCAGCGTGGCAAAAGATGTAAGCCAAAACCGAGCTTTAAGGTCCTATATAGTATCTTCCTACTCACATGCTAACAGACCAAAGGTGAGCTCTACTGTCCTGCATATCATATTACTACCCACAAATTTAACAAACAAATATCAGTATTATCTTACTACTGACATAGAGACATCAAAACATCAGCAGAAATCATTAAATACACCAATGGAGAAAAGACCCAATTCTACAGGAATACTTATTTTGTAGCGAAGTGAGATGTCAGATGTAGTCAGAGAGTGCGGAGCTGAGGCCATAGTTGCTGTGCAGCAACTCTGATCTGGTGAAGACTAAACACATCATCATGACAAATGGTCTGTAGATATAACATGACCAAAGGATCCTGAAAGCGAAGAAGAAAGAATACTTTTAACATGTTTGTGGACCAAAATTGAACGTTAATGTCCCTCATATGATCACTTAAACCACATGTCAACAGCCCAGCACTAAGTTTTAATCTACTACATAGTATTTTACTATCCACATGTTAGCAGACTGACACCAAGTTTTAATCTACTACATAGTATTTTACTATCCACAAGTTAACAGACTGACACCAAGTTTTAATCTACTACATAGTATCTTTCTATCCACAAATTAACACATCAACACCAGTCTTTAAGTTTCTACATAGTATCTTACTATCCACAAGTTAACACATCAACACCAGTTTTTAAGTTCCTACATAGTATCTTACTATCCACAAGTTAACACATCAACACCAGTCTTTAAGTTCCTACATAGTATCTTACTATCCACAAGTTAACACATCAACACCAGTCTTTAAGTTCCTACGTATTATCTTACTATCTCCAAGTTAATACATCAACACCAGTCTTTAAGTTCCTACATATTATCTTGCTGTGAACATGTTAACCTCAATAGCATTGATGACTCTCAAAGTCTTTAGGTTTGGACATTCCAACATTTAAAAATAAACCAACCTCCTACTGAGTTTGAAGTAGCTAAATTGTTGCATCAACAACAAAACCAAACAAAGTGGTTCTGCAAGCAATTCTAAAGCTGCTTTTTTTAAAGAACCACCAGGAACAGTATGTAAAATGTATTATAATGTTTATTAAAATGTGTATATAATGTAGAGCTTACACACACCCACACACACACATAAATATGTATATGTGCAAATTAGTTAGTTAGTTTTCTTTCCACTTCTGCCGAGTTTAGCGTCTTGGGGCGCTTAAGTCGTCTATCCTGCGCCAAGTGCGTTGCGTCGGTCAATGTGAGCCCTTGTCGTTGCACAATCACTTTAATGTCATCTATCCACCTACCTCTTGGCCACCCCCTTACCCTGTAGCCAGATCTACCAGCATTGTAAGCCCCCAGTGGAAGATGATGAGGGTGCATTCTCATGAGATGACCAAACCAATTTATTTTCTGCCTGGAAATGTATTCGGCACAAGACGCAGTGCCGACCATATGTGCAAATATATGTATGATATAATAAGGCATGTATTACTACCAGGCCTTTGCCTTTTTGTGTCTGTTAATGGTGTAAAATCAGCCACGAAAGTCGATGTCCCTCTAGGCCAGAAGCTGCCACCGCCATCTCTACAACAGACCAGCTTACTGACCGTTTGTCAAGGCGCAAACGGCCATAGTCTGGGTACCCATGATGAGCGCACTTTCCAGAAATTCAATCGATCATGCATTATGCTGTAGACTAAACCACGCGAACACAGTATTTATGTTGCCGCACTGTCTATCGTTACAATTATTTCCCCTCGAATTATCTCCCCTACCCTTCACACAAATGCTTCAGTTGTAATCTTAACAGGATGCCCAGGTAGGGCTTCAATCGGCATTTGTAAAGCGTCCTTGAGAAAACTTACCGATAATTATGGCACCGCTTTACCTGACACACACTTCTCATCGTAACAGAAAGCATTTTTTTATGAATATCATTTGAAATACATTTTCTTTCGCCCTTCACACCAGCTTAAATAAACCCCACTACCCAACAGCTGTTTTTTATGTACTCTCTGCGAGTAAGAACGCCATATTTAATCTCGGCTACGCACGTGCATGCGACACCTAGCGTCTGCTAAATAAGTAATCACAAAGCTGGATGTTGCTGCCACCTAGCGTCTGCTACTTACAGTAATCACAAAGCTAGATGTTGCTGCTACCTTTTGACACCTTTAGAAACTATCAGCTACGCCGTTCAGCTATTCAATATCGACGTGTGATCTTACTTACTTCGTATATATCGTATAATCAAAAACATAGAATGAAAAACTAGAGAAACAATATAAGATTCATATTGTATTATATAGTAAGCTGCAGGAAGTTCTAAAAAACCTACTACACAGCCCAAGCCTTCGGTTACCTAGCTACACTAATGCATGTTCGGCTTGGCTTCGTTCGTTCGTTCTCAATCTCCCGCTACCAAACCCTGACACGGGCCTAAGTAGCAGAATGAAGTCCAGAGAACGGAATGCGTTGTGTCGCAGTTTACAGCTTGGCTGCGATATTTGCATCTTTTGGTGCAACACATCCGATTTCAGCAGGCATTTTTTGAGTACCGGGTTAGCATTCCCACTTCGATCCCTTCTCCTTAGCCAGTCTGCCCTGCTGCGGCCTGTTATCCAGGATCACCGCGTGGAGGTGAAGAAGGGTCTCGGCAGCTCTGGTTCGATGGCCCTGACACTAGTAGTCAGCTACGAGTCACTGACCCTGACGCCAGGAGTCAGCTACGAGTCACTGACCCTAACACTAGTAGTCAGCTACGGGTCACTGACCCTGACACTAGTAGTCAGCTACGAGTCACTGACCCTGACATTAGTAGTCAGCTACGAGTCACTGACCCTGACAATAGTAGTCAGCTACGAGTCACTGACACTGACACTAGCAATCAGCTACGAGTCACTGACCCTGACCTTAGCAGTCAGCTACGAGTAACTGACCCTGACGGTAGCAGTCAGTTACGAGTCACTGGCCCTGACACTAGCAGTCAACTACGAATCACTGACCCAGACACTAGTAGTCAGCTACGAGTCACTGACCCAGACACTAGTAGTCAGCTACGAGTCACTGACCCTGACACTAGTAGTCAGCTACGAGTCACTGACACTAGTAGTCAGCTACGAGTCACTGACCCTGACACTAGCAGTCAGCTACGAGTCACTGACCCTGACACTAGCAGTCAGCTACGAGTCACTGACCCTGACACTAGTAGTCAGCTACGAGTCACTGACGTTGACACTAGCAGTCAGCTACGATTTACTGACCCTGACACTAGTAGTCAGCTACAAGTTACTGACCACTGCAGCGCATGCGCTGATCAGCTCGGGTTCGCAGGACCTGACGCTAGCAGTCAGCTACGAGTCACTGACCCTGACACTTGCAGTCAGCTACGAGTCACTGACCCTTACAGTATTAGTCAGCTACGAGTCACTGACCCTGACACTAGTAGTCAGCTACGAGTCACTGACCTTGACACTAGCAGTCAGCTACGAGTCACTGACCCTGACACTAGTAGTCAGCTACGAGTTACTGACCACTGCAGCGTATGCGCTGCTCAGCTCTGGTTCGCTGGATCTGACGCTAGCAGTCAGCTACGAGTCACCTGCCCTGACACTTGCAGTCAGCTACGAGTCACTGGCCCTGACACTTGCAGTCAGCTACGAGTCACTGACCCTGACAGTAGTAGTCAGCTCTTATTCGCTGGCCCTGACGCTAGCAGTCAGCTACGAGTCACTGACCCTGACACTAGTAGTCAGCTATGAGTCACTGACCCGGACACTAGCAGTGAGCTACGAGTCACTGACCCTGACGATAGCAGTCAGCTACGAGTCACTGACCCTGACGCTAGCAGTCAGCTACGAGTAACTGACCCTGACGCTAGCAGTCAGTTACGAGTCACTGACCCTGACACTAGTAGTCTGTTACGAGTCACTGACCACTGCAGCGCATGCGCTGCTCAGCATTTTGATCGCCTAAACATGTATGTTTAAATACAAGTATTCTAAGTATTTCAAGTATTACAAGTACAGTGCGAGGTCACACATTTTGTTTACATCGTTCATTGTGGTTCCTAAGACGAAGTACTAAGTGTTTTGCACCTTACATTCTGGTTAATCCACATTCAGTACGAACTTCAAATGGACTCACATCCCATAGGTTTCCTTCCCTGCAGGTTCAGGAATCTGAACACAGACATGGTCTCTGCTTGTGAGCCAGTGCAGCCACATTGCGATTTTGAGCACTTTGAGAAAGTTACATTCTTGCACTTCGAATTCATTTCTTTTCTATAGTTGTTGCTACATGTTTCACACCTACCAATAAGATTACCTCCCCCAGTGAATCCCGGGGCCCCTTACTGGAAATGACAGGATATCAGGTCAGGTCAGATCATCCCGTAACCGGTGAGGTCGTTGGGGGACACATTAAGACATCTTCACAACTCCACGTCACCCTTCTCTGTCGGCGGATGCTGCCTGTACCTGTTCTGGTCCAATATTTTATGTTGTCCTCCCACCTGATTTTGGGCCGACCTCTTCGTCGTCTGCCTTGCACCTTTCCGTGGAGGATCGTATTTGCAAGACCATTTGATTTCGATATGTGACCGTACCAAGCGAGTTTCCGTTTTAAATATCTGGGTTCGATTGTCAGCGATGAAGGATCAAAATGTGAGGTTTTGGCACAGACAATAGCGGCGCTTGCTCGGCTTAACAAAATCTGGCAAGATAAACGGTTAGCACTATGCACGAAAATCAGATTAAAGCGTACACTGGTCCTGTCAATATTCCTCTATGCTTGTGAGACATGGACAGTTACAGCTGACCTTCAGCGAAGGATACAGGCCTTGGAGATGAGATGTTTCCGAAGACTTTTAAACGTCACGTACAAAGATCGAGTTACAAATGAGGAAATACGAGATAGAATTACAACAGCAATATGGCCTTTTGAAGACATCTTGGCAACTGAAGGATATAACCGCTACCAAATATCCCCACTGTAAGTCCAGGACAAAATATGTAAAGGTGGGCGATGTATTTATTTCTCCTGATTGGTGAAGAAAAAAGGATAAATTATTTAATGCCTTGTATATTGTAAGATGCGACTAAGGGTTGTGCATGGATGTGGCAAAATAACAATGTAAAAATTATTTCTACCTTACTGCAAATTTAAAAAATCACGTTTTCTAAAAGCTCATTATGTCAAGTAAAATACAAGGCTGGACATGTCATTCAAGAAATGACGGGACGTGATTTTGATTTGATTCCATAAACTCCATGCATGCATTAAAAGGGGCAACTAAAGTGAGTTGTGCATTATATTAGCAGCCTCATCATGCTAGACAATAGTTACAGAATCGACTACTGCAAGAGCATGCAACGTTCTTTGTCGCAAGTTTCTTGATAGAAGTCGACTGTGCTGGTACCGCTGTGCTTCGGCTGGCGTGATAAAAGACAAGAAAGAGGACCAGCTATAGTTAGTGCCTCCTGCTTCAAGTCAAGCCATGCAATCCGTATATCCAACCAGTGCCTTTCGCGTTGATCGTCCACGACAACGGGTGATGAGCCCTGGGCATCGTGTAGGATAAGTGGTAGTAGATGCGAAATGTCTCAACAAAGTGTTGGGCGGGAGAATCCGGTGACGACTCAATTAGTGGTCCTGTTTTTCGTATGGTGTAAACAATGCACAACCTGCAACAAAGTAAATATTTTTTATAAGATTTTGTGTTTACTGTAGTGCACCGACCATATGGTGGGTTGCAGGTAAGATTTAGTGTTTACTGTAGTACACCGACTATATGGTGGGTTGCAGGTAAGATTTTGTGTTTACTGTAGTGCACCGACCATATGGTGGGTTAGAGGTAAGATTTAGTGTTTACTGTAGTAAACCGACCATACAGTGGGTTAGAGGTAAGATTTAGTGCTTACTGTAGTAAACCGACCATACAGTGGGTTAGAGGTAAGATTTAGTGTTTACTGTAGTAAACCGACCATACAGTAGGTTAGAAGTAAGATTTAAGGTTTATTGTAGTAAACCGACCATACAGTGGGTTAGAAGTAAGATTTAGAGTTTACTGTAGTAAACCGATCATACAGTGGGTTAGAGGTAAGATTTAGTGTTTACTGTAGTACACCGACCATATAGTGGGTTAGAAGTAAGAGTTAATGTGTACTGTAGTACCACGACCCTACAGTGGGTTAGAAGTAAGATTTAGTGTTTACTGTAGTACACCGACCATATAGTGGGTTAGAAGTAAGATTTAGTGTTTACTGTAGTAAACCGACCATACAGTGGGTTAGAGGTAAGATTTAGTGTTTACTGTAGTAAACCGACCATACAGTGGGTTAGAGGTAAGATTTAGTGTTTACTGTAGTAAACCGACCATACAGTGGGTTAGAGGTAAGATTTAGTGTTTACTGTAGTAAACCGATCATACAGTGGGCTAGAAGTAAGATTTTGTGTTTACTGTAGTGCACCGACCATATGGTGGGTTACAGGTAAGATTTTGTGTTTACTGTAGTACACCGACCACACAGTGGGTTAGAAGTTAGATTTAGTTTTTACTGTAGTACACAGATTGTTGTTAGTCCATCGTAATCGATGAGGACCACTTTGGCAGCATTCACTGTAAACTGTTCACATGAGTTCGAAGATGGAAAAATAAGCCAATCTGAGCCTTGAATTGTCTGTTGCACTTTGTACAGGGAAATAAGACACCTCCTTCCACCAGGGTTGAAGAAGGGCTGGTGTGGGTTGACTTGCAGAGCGAGCGTCTCTGGATGTCCTCATCTATTCTTGATGCCTCTTGTCTCTTAACACCCTCAGCAATAGTGCTGCGCCAGTCTGTGTGATTGGTGACGATTCTTTCCTATCGATGATATGATGACATAGAGGTAAGATTTTGTGTTTACTGTAGTACACCGATTATATGGTGAGATAGAGGTAAGATTTTGAATTTACTGTTGTACACCGATTATATGATGACATAGAGGTAAGATTGTGTATTTACTGTAGTATACCGATTATATGATGAGATAGAGGTAATATTTTGTGTTTACTGTAATACACCGATTATATGGTTGATTTAGAGGTAATATTTCACTTATATAGAAAATCATAGTTGTTTTTACTTGTGAATGCACAAGCCGACAAAGGGACATGTTCCTACTCAGATATTAAGCTCGCAATATCACTAGACTTATAAAAGAATAATGCGAATCAAAACTTAACATGCAATCCCCTAGTTGTCGTTTCGATATGAAGTGTCGTCTGGCTCATTTGGAAGTAGGCCTGTTTCTTACAATTTGTTGTTGTTTTACTTTTATTTTACCCGACCCTGACTAACCTGTCCGATCAGTATGTTTTGCCTGACCAGACTTTGTTACGGTTCCAGAAGCATCGATGCTCATACCCTTTTTCCCAATGCAATATACTGGTGTCTTGGCGTGTTAGTTGTTGTCTAGTGCCATACATAGTGTTCCATTTATCTGGCCTCATCATAGGAAGAAGCATTTTCCTAGCATCGTTGAGCGCCGATCAATCAAAGAGATAATAACCAAATGTGGCAGATGGGTGTGTACACAGCTGGCAGTGTGGTGTGTGTTGTTGTTGGATTATGTTCAGGTGCTTGTTACGTGTAATGTGTTTGGTTCTCAGCCAGAAAATGGTACTATGATTCTGTCTATGTGAGTTGATAATTGCTGTAATTTAGATTGTGGCTTGCCGTTTGTGATCTCCATTCCCGTGTTTCCCATGGTCTATCTGTTCAGACAAGTCTCTTTGATTGCTGGTATGAGCTGCTTGGCTGTTGTAGGGCTGTCGCAGCGTGTGGCAATTCTTGTCTTTATCCCTTCTTTGCTAGTCTGTCCACCTTGTCGTTGTCATGTGTTCATAGATCCACTGTATGATAAATGAAAATGTGGTCTGCGTTTTTAGATACTTGGATAATATTAGGTCTACATCTAGAGATATTTGGATAAGATCATTTCTACGTCTAGAGATACTTGGATAAGATTAGGTCAACATTTAGAGATACTTGGATAAGATTAGATCTACGTCTAGAGATACTTGGATAAGATTAGGTCAACATCTAGAGATACTTGAATAAGATTAGGTCTATATCAAGAGATACTTGGATAAGATCATGTCTACGTCTAGAGATACTTGGAAAAGATTAGGTCTACGTCTAGAGATACTTGGATAAGATTAGGTAAACATCTAGATATACTTGGATAAGATTAGGACTACATCTAGAGAAACTTGGATAAGATCAGATCTACGTCTAGAGATACTTGGGTAGGATTAGGTCTACGTCTAGAGATATTTGGATAGTATCAGGTCTACGTCTAGAAATACTTGGATAAGATTAGGTCTACGTCTAGAGATACTTGGATAAGTTTAGGTGTACGTGATGAAATACTTGGATAAGATTAGGTCAACATTTACATATACTTGGATAAGATCAGGTCTACGTCCAGATATACTTGAATAATATTAGGTCTACGTCCAGAAACACTTGGATAAGATTAGGTCAACATTTAGAGATAGTTGGATAAGATTAGGTCTACGTCTAGAGATACTTGGATAAGATATAAAATGGCTTTGTGACCACCAAAGAAACGCCGTCAAATGCGGGTAAACTGGATGCGGTTAAAGCTAGCTAACTCAACACACCTGCTCACTGACACGTTAAGTCTACTTTCTTACTTTTTGAGTAGCTAGACCGTGGCTCGGGGTCATTAGTCGGTCAGAACTCGCCGTCACATTTTTCATTGCTACAGATTTTCGTTTGTAATAAATGCTCGAATCAGCTACATCTGTACAGTCATTCTTAACCAGGCCATTTGCTGGGAGTGGTCGCAATTGTTGGTATCTCAAGTAAGTTTCTTTGTTTATGGGCACTATTGTGAGTTTGATGTTCTAGCTTGATTTCTGTGGACTACTGTGAACGTTTGAAGGTTCTAACTTGATTTCTGTGGACTACTGTGAAAGTTTGAATGTCCTATATAGCTTGATTTCTATGAACTGCGGCGAAGGTTTGAATGTTCTAGCTTGGTTTATGTGTACAACAGTGAGAATTTTGAGGTTCTAGCTTGATTTCTGTGTGCAACTGTGAGAGTTTGAATGTTCTAATTTGACTTCTGTGGATTACTGTGAAAGTTTTAAGGCTCTAGCTTAATTTATGTGGACAGCTGTGAGAGGTTGAAAGTTTTTATCTTAGTTTCTGTGGACGTGACAACGTTTGAAGGTTCTAGCTTAATTTGTTTGCGTGCTATTGCTGTTTTAGTAGACCAGTAGTACTAATAAGATAAAATATACGCCAATTTGTTTCACTTGTGTTCTAAAAGTTATAATTCTACCAACACAAACAACAATAAACACATTAAATCATATAATTAATCTACCACACACTTATCTCTGCCAAAACAATCAAGTCTGGGCCACACAGTTATTACACTGAGATCTCTGTCAAAACATAAAGTTTCGGCCTTACCGTTGCTACACACATAGCTGTCTCTCAAAATAATCATCTCTCGGCCTACTGTTACTACACTGTTATAAAAGACCAGTTTTATGTAAAAGTGAATTTGTTAACCCGAATTTTGATATATTTATAGTAAATTAGTTTTGTGTGAAAGTGGATTTATCTTTTTAGGTTCTTGGATGTCATCATGCAAACGAGCCCTATTAGCTTCCTGCAGAAGTAGCTATATAATAATACTGTCATATTCTCCAAAGACATGAATGTGCTCTTCAAACTCATCATTTAATAATGAAGTAGATTCTTTCCATTTGTTTGAAAGGAAAACGAAATATTTATTGAATCGCCACTGAAATATGACAACATCGAATACACATTACACATGGGGAAAGGAGACCTACGCCCGGTCAGGTAAAACATACCCATCAGACAATGTTAGCCGGGGTCATGTAAATCATACTGATCAGACAATGTTAATTAGGGTCAGGTAAACACACCGACGAAGGACCTTTCCCTCCTACCCCCACCCCCCCCCCCCCCCCCCCCATACAGTTCTCCTCGAAAACAGGCTGTCTCCAACTGGCTAACGATGTAGTAAGCAGCGTGATGGCCGTAGCAGTGAGCGTAATATTTTGGAGGATCACGATCCACCTTCATCAGCACACTCGGTAAGTAAAGACAGATATTGCAACACGCCACCTAACGACCGTCAGGCTCACCAAATAGTAACGTAATTCACCACGGGCATCCAACAATACATTACACATCATTCACGAATCAGTGCGGAGCGGTCCAGTTTACTTATTTTTAGCATGAAATACCCGTTTACAAGCTTGTAACTGAATTACAGCTTTGAGATAGGAGTACTTTTTGAACGAATCACGAAAATGTGCGACTGTATGTTGTTGCTTGTTTACAGATGCCCTGTCCGTGGTTGCAGCACTAAAAAGCCAGAAAAATACAGAACATAATGACGTAAGAGTAGTACTTTGTCAACTATGCCAGCAGTCTACACCCGAAAGAGTAGTGGTACAGTGGGTTCCATCCCACTGTAACATGCAAGGCAACGAGGAGGCCGACAGACTGGCAAAAGATGGAGCAAGACTACCACAACCAGATTCTAGTGTGACTTACGAAGAGTCCAAAAGGATTATTAGGACCAGATACATGGACAAGTGGGAAACAGAGCATGCTGGCTACACAAAAAATGATGCCTACTATCAGTTGAACAGAAGAGAGCAGGTAGTGGTCTTCAAACTCCGCACAGGCCACAACAGACTAAGGTACCATCTATTCAATAAACTGAAGATAGGTGCTACTAATGAATGCACTTGTGGTACAGGGAAAATGACTCCTGAACATTTGCTGCAAAATCGCCCGACATACGAGGACCAGAGAAATAACATGTGCCCATCACCAGTGCCAACACTAGACACGCTCTATGGCAGTGTCGACAGCCTCAGGATGGCCGCTACTTTCTTAGAACAAATTCAAGTCGACGTCTGACAGCATGCGATGAAGAAGAAGGAGAATGTTGTTGCTCAATGTTTACTCTTTTGTGCGCCCTGAAAAGAGTGTTAAGTGGCAGGTTGTGGTAGCTTTAGTCTCATCTCTGTCATGCCGATGAAGGTGGCCTTCCTGGCGGTTTTTCATCTGCGTTACGCTCACTATTACGCAGATCACACCTCGTCAGACAGACTACCTGAAATCGGCCTGTTTCCAGGAAACGCTACATGGAAGAGAGATTGTGGTCTTGGTCAGTGTATTGTGCCTGACCCTGACACGACGTCCTGGTCAGTATGTTGTGCCTGGCTAGACTAGCGTCTCAGTTCTTCGTATGCAGCGCATGAGCTGCAGCGGTCATCGATCCATAGCTGACTGCTATCGCCAGGGCCAGCGAACCAGAGCTGTCAAGACCCGTCCACACCTCCGCGCGATGATCCTGGGTAACAGGCTGGAACAGAGCAGACTGGCTAAGGAGAAGGGATGGAAGAGGGAATGCTAACCCGGTACTCAAAAAATGGTTGCTTAAGGCGGATGTGTTGGACTGAAAGGTGCAAACATCGCAGTCAAGCTGTAAACTACGACATAACGCATTCCTTTCTCTGGACTACATTCTGCTGCATAATCCCTTTGAGGGTTTAGTAGCGGGAGATTGAGAACGAACGAAGCGAAGCCAAGCCAAGTTCTCCGTATGGCACGATAACTTCTAAATGTTTATCCTTGTATCATCACTGATTTTTTATTAAGCCTAAATAAGCAAAATCCACAGAACATGCTTGGTAGTTTTAGCACTGAAGTACCATTTATCGAAGGTTTTAGTAGGTTTAACTTGTGGCAGTGGAGCTCCATTGAGATTCACCATCAAAAGCTCCAAATGAACTAAATAGTATTTCACTATCTACATGACCTAGATAGTATTTCACTATCCACATGACATAGATAGCATTTCACTATCCACATGACCTAGATAGCATTTCACTATCCACATGACCTAGATAGTATTTCACTATCCACATGACCTAGATAGCATTTCACTATCCACGTGACCTAGATAGTATTTCACTATCCACATGACCTAGATAGTATTTCACTGTCCACATGACCTAGATAGTATTTCACTATCCACATGACCTAGATAGTATTTCCCCATCCACATGACCTATATTGTATTTCACTATCCACATGATCTAGATAGTATTTCACTATCCACATGACCTAGATAGTATTTCACTCTCCACATGTCCTAGATAGTATTTCGCTATCTACATGTCCTAAGATGTAGACCAAAACTGAACTTTACTTTTTTACCTATTATCTTATTATCCACATGTTAACAGACAGAACCTGAGCATTTGTATTCTGTGTAGGGCTTTTTGAAGAGCTCTAGGCAACTGTCAAAAAAAGGAAACTCGTTTGGGCACGGTCACATATCGAGATCAAATGGTCTTGACAATACAATCCTGCACGGAAAAGTGAAAGGTAGACGACAAATGTCGTCCCAAAATGAGGTGGGAGGACAACATAAAAGAATGGACCAATCTCCGACCAGAAGAGGCAGAGGCAGCAGCCGCTGACAGAGAAGTGTAGCGTAGGGTTCTGAGGAAGTCTTCATGTGTGCCCAATCGACCTCATCGGTTACGGTATGACCTGACCTAATAGTACTTTATTATCCACATGTTAGTAGACCTACCATGAGAAATATTGTCCAACATTTTGAATCTTTCGATTCATATTTGAACAGATCAACATCGATATTTACTGTCCTACATAGTGTCTCCGCTCAGTTCAGTTCATCCTGTGATCTCTTGAGATTGTTGTGGCACTCTTGCTGACACCTCCACAATCCTGCGCCATCCCTCTCTGTCTGTGGCTGCTTTTTTTGCCTCCTTAAGTTGTAGGCTAGTCTATTCATAGATGTTATCTTCCCATAATTTTCTCGGACATTCTCGTCTTCGCTTGCTCTATACTGTGCCCTGTAGTATGGTATCTGCAAGTCCCTTTGACCTTGAGACATGGTCATAATATCTTACTATCCAAATTTCTAACAGATAAATGTTGAATTTTAATGTCCTACATAATATCTTACTATTCAAATTTCTAACAGACCAATGTTGAATTTTAATGTCCTACATCTTCCACTGATGGCTTACAATGCTGGTAGATCTGGCTATAGAACAAGGGGGAGGCCGTGAGGTAGGTGGATAGATGACAGAGTGATTGTGCAATGACAAGGGCTCACATTGACCGACGCAACACTCTTGGCACAGGATATATGACTCAAGCACCCCACAACGCTAAACGGCACAAGGGGAAAGAAAACTAACTAACATAATATCTTACTATCCAAATTTCTAATAGACCAATGTTGAATTTGAATGTCCTACATAATATCTTACTATCCAAATTTCTAACAGACCAATGTTGAATTTGAATGTCCTATATAATATCTTACTTTCCACATTTATAACAGAGTGACACCGTTTGTTAGTGAACTCATGTTATCTTGATGCCTACATGTTAACAGACTGACAACAATCTTTAATATCCTAAGTAATATACTATACACATGTTTATAAGACCTACACAGAGACTTACTGATAAAAATAGAATCTTACATTTTGCAAATAAAAAGACTGACAATAACCTTTAACATCCTACATAGAATATTACTTTCCACCGGGCAACATATTAACATCATATTAACAGACCTTACCAAGCTTTTATGTCCTACATAGCATTTTACTGTATTCATGTTAGCAGACTGACATCTATCTTTATTGTCCTACATAGCATTTTACTGTATCCATGTTAGCAGACTAACATCTATCTTTATTGTCCAACAGATTTGATCCAACACTGGGATATAATATCCAACATAGTATTTACTATCACCATGTTAACAGACTAACTCTGAGATTTAATATCCTACTATCCAAGTGTTGAGAGCAGCAAAGATGGCACTATAATTGGCTATCGTTCTACATTGCTCTTCTGTTTTAGTTCATTATAGATGCCGCCAGACCATGGATTTGCCAGAAATTCACACTGGTTGACGACTTACGCTTGTGTTCTAGGAAATGTGTTGTTGTTTTCCATTTGGACTGGTTAATTTGATCGCTTTGTATTTTCTTCCTGGAATTGGACATCGGCTATATGAATAGCACTACGCTTTAACATGTGTCATATTTCACGGTCTAGTTCACATGGCTGAACTTTACAAGATTGGCACCCTTCGCACTAGCTGAAGACAGTGCCAGCTCTGTTGTATGAAATTTAGACACAACTATAATGAACTGCCACCTGGAGAGAGATGGGCTCCCTCAGGTGTGTAGCAGCCCAAGACACACTGTTGTTGTATGGTGAGAGCTGGTACTACAAACTGCAATAACGGTGCCTCAACGACCTTCTAGGTTATGGGACTGATGATGATGATGTTAACAGACCAACACTGAGATTTAATATCCTACATAGTATTTACTATCCACATGTTAACAGACTAACTCTGAGATTTCATATCCAACATACTATTTCAATGAGTTCAAGTATGTGGGCAGTATTTTTTCCTCAGATGGCAAGATCAACAAAGAAATTGAGACTAGGTGTCATAAAGAATCTGCTGTAACTTATCAGCTGTCACCACGGCTTAGGCACACGAGCATTAGTTTGGCAAAAAAGGAACAACTGACAAACAGTATATTTATGCAGACTCTGGGCTACCAGTGTGAAACATGGTCTCTGTCTAGGGCATGTGGAAGCAGAATTTCCACTTGTGAATGGAAGGTCATCAGTGTTATCAAGAAAGACGAAATGCGGATGAACGACATTCGTAGTATGGTCGGCACTACATCTTGTGCCGTTTACACTTCTAGGCAGAAAATAAGTTGGTTTGGTCATCTCATGAGAATGCACCCTCATCAGATTCCACTGATGGCTTACAGTGCTGGCAGATCTGGCTATAGTACAAGGGGGCGGCTGTGAGGTAGGTGGATAGATGATAGAGTGATTGTGCAGCGACACAGGCTCACATTGACCGACACAGCGCACTTGGGGCGGATAGACGAATTAAGTATCCCATAACGTTCAACGACACAAGTGGAAAAAAAATGATTAAACTAATTAGCATAGTACTCTTCTTTCCATATGTAAAGAGACTGATACTGAGCTTTAACGTCCTACAAAGTGTCTAACTGTCTCCTTTTTGAACAGACAAGCACCGGGATATAATGTGATCTGTCCCCTTGTTAACAGACCAGCACAAAGATATAATGTTATCTGTCACCATGATAACAGACCAGCAACCAGATATAATGTCATCTGTACCCATGTTAACAGACCAGCACCGAGATATAATGCCATCTGTCCCCATGTTAACAGACCAGCACCAAGATATGTCATCTGTCCCCATGTTAACAGATCAGCAACCAGATATAATGTCATCTGTCCCCATGTTAACAGACCAGGAACCAGATATAATTTCATCTGTCCCCATGTGAACAGACCAGCAACAAGATATAATATCATCTGTCCCCATGTTAACAGACCAGCACCAAGATATGTCATCTGTCCCCATGTTAACAGACCCGCACCAAGATATAATGTCATCTGTCCCCATGTTAACAGACCAGCACGATGATATAATGGTCACACCTACAAACTTTATATGCACATGTTCATAGACTGACACCAATCTTTGTTGTTTTGCGGTTTCTTTGTATCCACATTTCAACAAATCTAGACTGATGAAGAATTTTACGATCCTAAGTGGGGACGGCGAGAGCTAGTGGTTAAGTGACACGGCTCACAATCCAAAGGTGTTGGATTCGATCCCCATCACAGCACTGGCCGTTACCCTTGTGAAGCAAACCCTTAGAAAATGCAGGAGGAAGCCGACCATAAGATAAAATGCATGCCAAAGTCGGATACACTGGGCCAACAGGCACAAAATAAAATCCAAAGTGCAACGCACACCACTTTGGGGTATAGAGAAATAAAGTGAACGCCAAAAAAACAAACAAACAAACTGCCCTACGCAGAATCTTATCGACCACGTGTTAACAGACTGGTGACTTAATACAAGTGTATAAATTCATTTTGTTTTTTCTTTAATCACAAACCGGCCCCTATGGTCGACCCAGCCACAGAAATTGGGTTCCAGAAAAATCTGGGACGTAAAGGCGGCTGGAGTGATGCTGACCACATCATCCACTATATGCTGTTGGTTACAAAATAATATGTGCCTAATACAACATTTCCTATTCACTGCATAGCGTGACGGGATCTTTTATAATGCATTAATGAAAAGGATAAATTAGACTATACCAAGTTTTTCAAAACACGGCCGACTACAAGAACAAGAGGGCACAGTTACAGCCGACTACAAGAACAAGAGGGCACAGTTACAGCCGACTACAAGAACAAGAGGGCACAGCTACAGCCGACTACAAGAACAAGAGGGCACAGTTACAAATTGTTTACAGATAGGTCCATATTAGATATTAGGAAATATGTTTTTAAGTAAGAGAGAGGTTAATTCTTGGAATGCATTGCCGCAGGATGTAGTAGAAGTAGAGTCAGTTAATGCATTCACAAATAGAAATAAACTGGTTGTATACAGACTCTGAAGAGCCTTCTAAACCAGTACAATGAAGTTAAGTAAAGGCCAATCATGAACATTGGTGTCCCCATAGTATCTTACAGTCACCATGTTAACAGATTTACTCTGAGCTTTAAGGTCCTATTTAGTATCATCATGACAAAAGATGTAAGCAAACACCGAACATTAAGATTTTATATATTATCTTAGTATCAGCGTGACAAAAGATGTAAGCCAACAGCGAGCTTTAAGGTCCTATACAATATTAGCATGACAAAAGATGTAAGCCAACACCAAGCTTTAATGTCCTATATAGTATCAGTATCAGCATGACAAAAGATGTAAGCCAACCCCCAGCTTTAAGGTCCTATATAGTATCTTCCTATTCACATGTTTGCAGACTAAATGTGAGCTCTACTGTTCTGCATATCATGTATTTTATGTTTTATATAATATCTTGCCTTCAACATATTAACAGACAGACACCGACAATGAATGTCCTAAACAGTTTCCTGCTGTCCCCATGTTAACAGACCAACAATGAGCTGTCATGTAATAAATAGTTTTTTTCTATCAACATATTAACAGACCTACACTGATCCTTACTGATAAAAATAGTATCTTACTTTCTACATGTAAAGAGAAAGGCACTGAGCTTTAATGTTCAATATATTATCTTAATATTTGCATGACAAAAGATGTACACTGACAACGAGCTTTACTGTCTCAGATAGTATCTTACTATCCACATGTTAACAGACTGACCCTGTTAATTAATGTCCCACTAAGATCCCACAGCAGACCTTTACCGAGCTTTGATGTCCTACATTTTATCTTAGAATCCACTTGCCAGCAGAAGAACACTGAGTGTTAGTCATTTGTATTATCTTTCAATCGACATGTTAACAGACTGTCAACAAGCTCTAGTGTAAAAAATAGTGTCTAACTATCCGCATGTTGACAGGACAACAGTACATTTAATGTCCTACACACTATTTGCTGTCCCCATGTCAACAGTCCGGCACCAAGCTTTACTGTCCTACATAATATCTTACTATCCACAGCTTAACAGACTGACAGAAAGCTTGATTTTCCTAGATTATATTGTACTATCCACTTATTGGCACAGCAAACTTTCACGTCCTACATATTTTCGAAATATCTATGTTAGTAGACCAACACCAAGCTATAATGTCTTAAATAGCTTCTTTCTATCTATATGTTAATATACTGACGCCACAATTTAATGTCGTACATAGTAGCTAACTATCTACATGTCAACAGATGGAACCCAAGCATTAATATACTGTAGAGTATTTCATGATTCACATGTTAGTAGACCTACCCTGAGAAGTAATATTCAACATTTTATCTTAGTATCCATAGTTTAACAGATCAACATCGAACTTAGCTGTACTAAATAATATCTTGTTATCCACATATTAACAGCTGTATGTCAACTTGAATGTCCTATATAATCTCTTACTATCCATGTTTTAATAGATTGATGCCCAGATTTAGTGTCGTACATAGTATCTTAAGATCTACATGTTAACAGATGGACACCAATCTTTAATGTCTTACATAAAATATGTTACTACCCTTATGTTAAGAAACCGATGTTGGACATTAATGTCCTACATTTTATTTTACTTTCTACATGTTAGCAGACCAGCCCTGCAAAGTAAATCTCACATTTAACTTATTATCCACATGTAAACAGACTGATACCGAGCTTAACTATGCTACGTACTATCTTACTATTGACATAGAGACATCAAAACATCAGCAGATATCATTAAATACACCAATGGAGAGAATTCACTAACTCAAAAGAAACCAACAAATTACCTTATTTCACTTGAAAACTGGACACTGAAGAATACTAGAAAATCTATACTGACTCAAGATCTCATACACTGATGAGTGCCCATGTGGAACAGGGAAACATAATTCTGAAAATATTCTACAGGAATACTTCGTTTGTAGTGAAGTGAGATGTCAAACGTAATCAGAGAGTGCGGAGCTGAAGCAATAGTTGCTGTGCAGCAACTCTGATTTGGTGAAGACTACACACATCATCATGACAACTGGTCTGTAGATATAATATGACAAAAGGATCCTGAAAGCAAAGTAGAAAGAAGACTTTAAACATGTTAGTTGACCAAAATTGAGCGTTAATGTCCTACATATGATCACTTTAACCACACGTCAAAAGCCCAGCACTAACTTTTAAGAGTCTACATATTATCTTGCTATCCACATGTTAGCAGACTGACACAAAGTTTTAATCTACTACATAGTATATTACTATCCACATGTTAGCAGAGTGATACCAAGTTTTAATCTACTACATATTATCTTACTATCCACATGTTAGCAGACTGACACCAAGATTTAATCTACTACATAGTATCATACTATCCATATGTTAGCAGACTGACACCAAGTTTTAATCTACTACATAGTATTTTACTATCCACATGTTAGCAGACTGACACCAAGTTGTAATCTATTACATAGTATCTTACTATCCACAAGTTAACACATCAACACCAGTCTTTAAGTTCTTGCATATTATCTTGCTGTGAACATGTTAACCTCAATAGCATTGAAGACTCTCAAAGTCTTAGGTTTGGACATTCCAACATTTAAAAATAAACCAACCTCTTACTGAGTTTGAAGCAGCTAAATTGTTGCATCAACAATAAAACCAAACAAAATGGTTCTGCAAGCAATTCTAAAGCTGCATTTTTTTTAAAACCACCAGGAACAGTATGTAAAATGTATTATAATGTTTATTAAAATTCGTCTATAATGTAGAGCTTACACACACACACACACACAAAGAAATATGTGTATGTGCAAATTAGTTAGTTAGTTTTCTTTCCACTTGTGCCGTTTAGCATTGTGAGGCGCTAAAGTCGTTTATCCTGCGCTAAGTGCTTTGCGTCGGTCAATATGAGCCTTGTCATTGCACAATCACTGTAATGTTATCTATCCACTTACCTCGCGTCTATCCCCTTACCCTGTAGCCAGATCTACCAGCACTGTAAGCCACAAGTGGAAGATGATGAGGGTGGATTCTCATGAAATGACCAAACCAATTTTATTTTCTGCCTCGAAATATATTCACCACAAGACGTAGTGCCGACCATATGTGTACAACATGTAATTTCATTAATACACAGGACAGCATGAATGTGTACTGTAGCAGCTGTTTGTTTACATTCTTGAACATGCCAACTTATGCATTTTGTGAACTAAAAAATTAACAATGAAAATTCACACACTGGAATAAGATTCAGTTTGATTTTTACGTATTTCAAATGACATATTATGAATATTACATTTACATTTATTCAGCCAGCTGTGAACATGCACGATTCTATATCACTGGTGTTATTATAATGATAGTAATGGGTGTGCTGTTTTTGAAAAAGTAAAGTTTAAATTTTGGATATGCACAGTGAGATTAACAATCTTCGAGAAATTTATAACAAGAAAGTTAACATACCTTTGCTTACATATACTCATTATATCCAACGCTGAACCATTTTATGAAGTAGCACACACGCAATATACGCACGCTTAACCATACCCAACTCTCAGCATAGAATCTTCGGTTAGCTAGATAATAGTTTCATGGCCTAGTAGTGAACTGTATTTACATGGACAATGTTTACTTCGTCACAATGGTTATGTATTCAAAAGAAAGGGAAGTAATAAATGCATCACATTAATATACATAATTTAATAATTACACGAAAATAAGCAAACCATTCTAATAGTGTGTGTGTGTTTAATGCAGCATTCTAGACAAACTCTACTCTTGGGTAATTTATAACATTTAGTTGCATTTTATGTATATTATTAGATACATTTTAAAAACAATATGCAAGACGTTGTTACCACAACAGTGCTAGTTCGAACAGGCCTCAGCATATATGTTAACTGTAACATTACTATTAACAGCTACAGGAGCAGCCAGTGTTGTCTTCTGCCAGTTACTTGTCTAGTTCGCTCCATGACTTCGACGCCGGTCAAGGTTCAAGGTTCAGCTCTTGTGATAAGCACGGCTTTGCTGTCACAATCGTCGCGAGGCGAGCGCCCGGGGTCGCGAGCTGTTCCTCCCCATATGTCGTGCACGAGGACGACAACAAGCGTGAGAAATTTGGTCGGGTGGATAATTAACACCTATCGCCTTCAGTGTACAGATGCCAATGTACACGTTCATGTGGTTCTGGTGTAGGGCCATAGCTCACTCGTTCTAGGTTGTACCTGGATAAAGAGGGGAGACGCCCAAGCCAGAATCTCTCACGCGAATTTTTTATGATGGGATAACTCTAAATATGACTTATTTTTACATTTTATTGGTTACATCCCTTGCATAGTTCTTTGTCGACATTCTTTTACAGGAGCAGATGCCCCCGTACAGATCCCAGCTCCGGTATGAGCTGGATGTAGCCGGCAGAAGGGTTTCCTTCTTAGCAGGCTAGGCGCAAACAGCTATGCTTTGGGACAAGCGCTTACGGAGGGTGGTTAAGCGATGTGCGAGTCCATCGACTAGAGCAAAGTAGCGCCGCAGCCTGTTATGCGCTAAACAAACCATCTAACCATGGCCGGTGTTATGCCATGTCACACAGTTAGTCTCTTCTTACGACATGCTTTCAGTGAGGCAGTGGCCCTATTCGTTTCCGTATCATATACAAAGACCCTGGCAGACCACTCGGTTTATTGTAATATATGCTATGTTGTAATATTAATAAAATATCCTTGTTAGTGTCAGAATAAGGTCAGTCCTAACATTATTGACTTGCAGATCTTTGAACATTCTGTCACAAAGGAACAATTATTTCATGAGATATGCAGAAGAAAAAGGTGGGATTCCATGGAAACATTGTAAGGAATGCATTATAAGACCACAGTATAGAACGTTGTATGTAACGTTGTTAGAGTGGGTGCTTCTCTCGCTGAGGTACACGGTTTACTCTCCGGTTGCAACATGTTCCAGCCAACCCAGCTGTAACTGAGAACCTGATTTACTGTTAGAAAAAATTTGACATAGGGACAAGAAGTGGTTCCAACAAAAGCTGACGTTTTTGGTTCGAATTAAGGTTTGCCTTTCTGGATTCTATTGACAAAGGCTCGCCCTTTCCCACCACAGACAGTAGTCTTTAAGGCGGTATCAGAACGTATTGGTCAGTGTATGGATTCGTGTGTGCATCCGAACAATGAAGTCTCTGGTACCTCATATTTGACAGTAATTACTGATATGGAACTAAATTGACCTATCTTTAATATGTAATTAGGTCAAGACAGCGAGCAAGGGCTACCCTCATTTCACAAAAGCTAAGATCTCTCTCTTATAGTCAAGTTTCTACCACTTCATCCCCGACTGCAGTGTTTGTATTATTTGATACATCCATGAGTATGAACAGCGAGTTGGCAATGTATTTTTACATTCTTTACTTGACATAACCAATAGTTTGTTGTTGGGATAGCCGTTAAGGTTGACAAATTTGCAAGGCTAGTTTTTGTTCGTGAGCTTTACTTCCTTGTGTATTTTGTGTTGCGCCTAGCAGTGGGCAGTGAACATTGGAATTTCTTATATGATCACAACAGTTCATTTTTGTCACACATTAGTTGGTAGTCAAATTTGTTTATTGATAGTACAGAGAAACAAGAAATCAAAGAAGGGAGAGAGAGAGAGAGAGAGAGAGAGAGAGAGAGAGAGAGAGAGAGGAGGAAGAACAGAAAGAGAGATGTACATTGTTATATGACTGCTAATGGATGAAAGTGTTAAAAAAAATGCGAGGTAAATGATTGTGGAGAGATGAGGCAAAGGTAATCCAATAGCACTCACTGCTGTCAATGATGCAGTGTCAGAGACTTGTACTAGCCCTGTACAAGAACTCAGCTTTTTATCAGGTGTGGTGGCCAACTCCTGTACTCTCCACATTTCCATCAATGTCACTAAGCGAGGTTTCGGTACAGTCATCATTTGATAGAGTTGAGAGTGTGATCATACGATCAGACAGGTGAATAAGTCTATACGGCTACCATTGTGGACATAACATGAAATTGGTTAGAGTCAGTGTGTGCCTTGATCCTTGCCGTGATAGCATTGCTTGTAATCATTGCTGCTGTATCAGTTCAGTTCAGTTCATCCTGTAACCCATCAGGTCGTTGGAGCACACTTTAAGACACTCCCAAAATCCTACGCCATCTTTCTCTGTCAGCCGCCGCCTGTCGTATCTCACCGGGACGAAGGCTTGACCACTCAGTGATGTTGTCCACCCACCTCTTCCTTGGACGTTCTCGCCATTTCATTTCCGGTATGGAACCTAAGAGTATCGAGTTGGTAATTCCGTTGGACCTCGCGACGTGCCCGCACCAGGCCATCTTTCGTCTTTTGATTGTTATGAACAGATCTTCAAAAGGACCAAAAGCGTTTTCAACTCTCTGTCGTATTTCTACGTTCGTGACACGATCTTTATATGTAACATTTAGGAGTTTTCTATAGCACCTCATTTTCATTCCATGTACTCTGCCATGGATATCTGCTGTAATGGTCGACGTCTCGCAGGCATACAGAAATATTGAGATCACAAGAGAGCGCATTAGTCTAACTTTTATGCCGATGGCAAGCCGCTTGTCTTGCCATATAGGTTTCAGCCGAGTAAGCGTCGCTATTGTTTGTGCTATTCTTGCAATTACCTCTGGATGCGATCCCTCTTAACTGTAAAGTTTATAGCAATGAATGAATAGACAACCTAGCTTCACAAGCCACAGTAGCATGTTAGAATAACACTCTGAGTTTAAAGATTAGTTGGCAGGGTCAAGAACTTGAACATAACGATACACATACGTACCTGGGAAATACAATGGATCACACATTGTCATACGAACAAGACTGTAAGCCGGTGAAATGAAATTTAACCTAACGTCTTTATACTGGTTTATAAGACCCTGCTACTATTAGAGACAATACCAAAAACAAACAACGAACCACTGTTATCAGAGATCAGATCAGAACTGGGAAAACTCCAGGGATACTCAACAATAGCCCTCCAGTGGCTACCCTCTAAATGCGAAATGACGGGAAACGAGAGAGCTGACACTCTGGCAAAAGATGGCAGCAAAATGGCCCAATTTAGTCATCGAGTACAATACAGAGAAATCAAGAACATCATCAGAAATCAGTATACACACCAATGGAGAGAAGACAGGAACATAGACAGTACACCAGACCCAATTCACCAACTCAAAAGAAATCAACAAACTACCTTATTTCGCCTGAGAACTAGACACTGCAGACTACTAGAACATCTGTACCGAATGAAGATCTCACACACCGATGAGTGCCAATGTGGAACAGGAGGCCAGAACCCTGAGCATATTCTACAGGAATGCCCAATCTATAGGGAAATTAGATGCCAGACCTGGCCAGAGGATGCAGAGCTGTGACAAAAGCTGTGGGGCAGCCGCTCCGACCTGGTGAAGTCTACAGACTTCATCATGGCGACTGGCCTGCAGATATAGCATGTCCAAAAAATCCTGAACGCTATGAAGAAGAAAGAAGAAGACCCTGCAGAGTTTGTCAATAACCAGTTTCATTTAAATTACTTTACTCTAAAAGCTATGCGCATCCAATTTATTCTTAAAGCCATTAATTGTCCCTGCCTCCACTACCTCCTCCCGTGGCAATGCATTCCAAGCATTTACCACTCTCTGACTAAAATAAGATTTCCTAATATCTAATCTGTACCTCTCTTTAGTTAATTTGTAGCTATGCCTTCTTGCTCTTGTGGGTGGCTGTATTTTTGAAAAAAACTTGTTATAGTCTAATTTATCCATTACTCTGATCTTCTTATAAACCTGTATTGTCACCTCGAATTCTTCTCTCTTCTAGATACTGATGGCCGGTTTTTCTTAGTCTTTCCTCATAACTGTAGTTCTGAAATCCCACTTTCAGTTTTGTCGCTCTTTTTTGTATCCTTTCCAGCATGTTTATATCCCCTCTACGATAAGGCCTCCACACCTGTACACAGTACTCCAATCTAGGTCTAACTAATGCTTTATATAGTTTGACTATCACTTTCTTGTTTCTATGTTTAATATTTCTTTTTATCATATATAACGTTGCATTTGCCATTTTTACTACTACCTAAACTTGCTCCCTCACCTTACCTGTATGATCTATTTTAACCCCTAGGTTCCTTTCCTTATCTATCTTTCTAATAGTGTTTTCTCTCAATAAACGTTAGCGCGAAATAACACACTGCGTTGTTGTTTGTACATCGTTTCAGAAGAGAACCGCATTGTCATCTATCAATCCTAGAGTGGATTCGTAGATCGCTGACCAAACCCCAGCCCGAAAGCGTATGTGGCTCCGAGAGCAGAAAAACACTGTCTGACCGTCAGACAGAAGTCACATTTCTCTTTACTTTCGTGTCTCTTGTTTCCGTACAGCTTCCCTGATTCTTGTCTGCTGCATATAAATCGCGACAGAAGAGATTTTCCTTCGCCAGGCAGAGCGATCAGCAGCAATGTTCCCTCAACCATCAGAGTCAAGGCCGCAGTTTTTCAGTGAAGCTTCCAGAGTTTCTTTGTAACGTTTTATTTTGCCACCACGAGCTCACTTGCCTGACTCAAGCTTACCATATCATATTTTCTTTGGGAGCTGCTCATCTGACATGTGGACAAAAAAACTTCTGCATATGTAATCCTGTCTTCCCATTTTGTGTTCAGGAGTTTCCTTAGTTGCTAGATGGAATGTCTAAAAGGTTTCCAAGGAAGCAAGGTCGCGGTGGATCAGGGTGTCTTATGGTCTCTGATCACTCTTATCAACATATTGATCTTACAACGGAATCAGTGGAGATGTGGTTTTACATAGGGATGCTGCACATACCAGGAATTGCAGAGAAGACGAATAATACAGTTAAAGAAGAGCCACAAATACAAATACAACAAATTGCAACGAGCAGAACAAGGCAGTCATGCTTTTTCGGGCATATTATGAGAAGAGGCGGCTTGGAGCACGCTGTGACAACGGGAAAGATGGCAGAGAAGAGAAACAGAGGAAGGCAGAGAAACAAGATGTTGGACAGTCTGAGAGAATGGCAGGGGCGACAATCAACAACAGAGTTGGTAAACTTCTTCTTCTTCATCGTACGCAGTCAGACATCAACCTTTATTTTTTCGAAACAAGCAGCGGTCATCCTGAGGCTGTCGACACTGCCATAGAGCTTGTCTAGTTTTGCCACTGGTGATGGCCACATCTGCTCTCTCTGATCCTCGTATGTCGGGCAGTTTTGCAGCAAATGCTCAGCGGTCATTTTCCCGGTACCAAAAGGGCATTCGTCAGTGCCACCTATCTTCAATTTGTTGAATAGATGGTACCTCAGTCTATTGTGGCCAGTGCGAAGTCTGAAGACCACTACCTGCTCTCTTCTGTTCAACTGGTATTAGGCATCGTTTTTTGTGTAGCCAGTATGTTCGGTTTCCCATTTGGTCATGTATCTAGCTCTAATAAGCCGTTTTGACTCTTCGTACGTCATACTAGTATCTGGTTGTGGTAGTCTTGCACCTTTTTTTGCCAGTCTGTCTGTCTCCTCGTTGCCTTGGCTGTTGCAGTGGGATAGAACCCACTGTACCACTACCCTTTTTGGTGTGGACTGCTGGCATAGTTGACAGAGTACTGCTCTTAAATCATTAAGTTCAGTATTTTTCTGGCTTTTTAGTGCTGTGACTACGGCCTTTGCATCTGTAAGCAGGACTATATGGCTTTCATTCCTTTTACCTATCGCCATTATTTCCACTGCCGCTCTCAGTGCCTCTGCCTCCGCTCTGAAATTGCTTGTGTATTTTCCAGTAGCGAATGACAGTGTTATTTTTCTGCCATTTGGTAGGTTCAGAAATGTTCCTGCCCCTCCGTTCTGTGTTGTGTTTGTTACAGAACCGTCGGTGTACGCATGGGTCCAATCCATGCTTGGGTAGTTTTTCGTTATGAAGCTCAGGGTAGTATCTCTTCTTTCCTTTTCAGTCTGGCAGTTTTTGTTTCTAATACCTGGTATATTTTCTACCACCTCTGGAAATATATGCTCTGCAGTCTCTTCTGTCGGTCATGGATTGCAGTTTTGTATTCTTTTCAAGTTGTACAATTGGCGTTGACTTCATAACTGTTATAACTCTCATGGCTTGGTTTTGGAGTTTGCTAATTTTATCGAAGTTCGCCTTTGCTGCTGTTGTCAATGCCGCAATGCCATACTCGTGAACTGGTCTCACTCTTCCAGTGTACAGTTTCTTTAGTTTACTTTCGTCTGCTCCCCAGCTTGTATCCGCAAGTTTCCTCATGATTGCCATTCTCTCTCTGGCTCTCATTCGGTATCTCTCGATCTGACTTTTCCATGTCATGCGCCGATCAAATGTGACTCCCAGGTAGTTTAGGTTGTCGTTTGGCTGCAGGTATTTGCCGTTAAGACTTAATTTGGTGTTTTGGGGTTTGTTTGATGGCGAGAATATTGTACATGTCGTTTTTTCCTCGTTTATTTTGACCAGCCATGAGTTCGCCCACTCTTCCAGCGATGTTAGGGCCTGCTGCATCCGATTTCTTGCTATGGTGAGATTCTTTTCAGAGGTCTACATAGCCAGATCGTCTGCAAAAATTGAGCTATGGACTCTTCTTGGTATATTCTCTGTTATGTTATTTATATACACAAGGAAGAGTGTGGGTGACAGTACTCCCCCTTGGGGTACTTCCTGCTCAAGTGTCACCTTTTTGCTCATCTGCCCTTGTACTTGAACTCTGGCCGTTCTGTTTTTGAGGTAGTTACTGATCCATTTGTACATTTTCCCACAAACTTCACTTCTTCTTAGCTTGACTCTAAGTCCCTCTTTCCAGACTTTGTCAAATGCCGTTTCTAGGTCCACCCAAACCGCTACTGTGTGTTTTTGTTCCTGGTAGGCATCCTCTATTTCCTGGGCTATGAGGATGACCTGATCCTCAGTGGATCTGTGCTGTCTAAAGCCTGCTTGCTGTGGAATTAGTATGTGTGTATCTTCCAGATGCCACATCAGTCTTGTGTTTATCATACGTTCCATCAGTTTGCCTACGCAGCTCAGTAGGCTGATAGGCCTGTATCCATTTGGATCTGTTTTGTCTTTTCCTTTCTTTGGTACAGGTACAAGTACTGCGTCTTTCCATGGCTGGGGTACAATACCCCTTTTCCAGCTTTGGTTCAGGACTGATAGTAATTTCCTCTTTGCTGTTTGGCCCAGTCCCATCAGCATTTCGTTTGTTATCCCGTCTTTACCGGGAGATTTCCTTTTCTTTAATGTCCTCATGGCCTCTTCCATTTCATTCATTATTAATTTTGCCATCATATGCTCTTCTGGTACCCTATTGATGTTGTCGTGCCCCTTTTGCTCTTCACTAATGTCTGTATGACTATTTGCAGGGACATCTATGGGGTTCACTCTGGCATAATGTTCAACAAAGGCGTTTGCTGCTTTTTTTCCAGTGAGCATGTCACCCTGTTTGATTGTAATTTGTTTGTTTGATGGAGTTTCGCCATTCATGGCTCTGACTAACTTCCATAGTTTGTTCCCCTCTTTGTCTAAATTGAGGCTTTCTGTTTTGTTTTTCCAGCTTTCTCTTGCTGTTTGGGTTAGAGTGTATTTGTATTTCGCCGTGGTGGCTTTAAGGGCGATATTTGCCTCCATAGATTGTTCTCGCCCTGCCATGTTCCTAGCATTTGTGACTGCGTCTTCCGCTTTCTGCAAATCATCATTCCAATAGGGCTTACAATTTTTCCTTGCCCCTCTTGGGATGGTTTCAGTGGCAGCTTGCATTATTGCTTTTCTTAGGCTTTCCACCATGGGCTTCATTTTGTTATTCCGTGTGTTGATGGTTTCACACAGCCCATCTGTCAGGCTTGCAAATCTGTCCCAGTCGGCTCGTGTGTAATTCCAACGTGGGAGCGGTTTTGTTTCCTGTGGGCCTACTTCCATATCAATTTCTAGCCTAATTGGTCTGTGGTCGCTACCTGCCAATTGGTTTAGCACCTGGCGGTCTATTTTATGGTGAATGTCCACCGTAGAAAAGGCCAAATCTGGAGTAGAGGGAGTATGCCATGTTTTAGAATAGAAGCTAGGGCTATCCTCTGGTCTATTGATTAGATAGAGATTTATGTCTATCTCCCAATCTTCCACTTCGTCACCTCTGCTGTCTGTGTCCGAGTATCCCCATCACTCCGAGTGGCTGTTGAAGTCTCCAACTACTATGCAGTTGGAGTCTTTGACTTCCATACTCGAGAGCGATAGGTCTTTGTTTGGTGGTCCGTACAGGTTGAAGATGCGGATCTTCGTCTCTTTTGCCAAAATGTCAACTCCTACAATTTCTGCTTGTCCGGTGTGATTGACAGATACCGCGCTACTCGGTATGCAGTTACGGGTCAGTATCAGAACCCCTCCTTTGTGACTTTCTCTATCCAGACGGAAGACCTGGTATCCTCTGATTGAGAATTTGTGGTTGTTGTTGAGGTGTGTTTCTTGGTTACATGCCTCGTCAATGTTACCTTCATGCAAGTGATGTGTTAGGGGGAGTTTTTTGTTAATGACACCCTCCGCATTCCACTGTTTTATTCTGAGGGTCTTGTGTTTTTGGTCGATAGATGTTGCCCCATAGCCATTTGCCTCGACTCCATAACACATGGGTGGGTGACCACCAGTAGACAAGGGTATGCCCCTTCGAGACGTGAGGCCCGGCACTCTCACTGTCTGGCGGGACTCCACAGGATGAGCGCCATACTTTTTTCTGTGAGGTTGTACTGTCATCATACTGCGATATATGTTACACTGTTTCTTTAAGCCTGTGGCCCAGTGCATCCGATTTCAACAGGCGTTTCTGTAGGGATGCCCTCCTTAGCATTTGGCTGTCCACAGCCTATCTGCAAGGCAGCAGTTGTTTGTAATCAGAGTTGTCTCTCTTATGGAAGTTGTATTACAGGACTAACGAGTCTTCACTACTCGTGTCTATAGGATACGGTGATGATATATGAGATATGATATGGACTATGTACTGGTTTGTACTAACCCGGAAGAGAGGCAGTCCAGTGTGTCTGTATCCCAGGATCGTCACGTCTTGCCAGAAACGTAGCATATGCATGTGAGTGGGGTATCTCTTTGCTCCCTTTATTTTCTCGGCTTCTCTGCAGTGATGGTACGCCTAGCATTCCCCGCCACCTGGGAGGTTGACACAATAGGGCAGATGTGCAATGTCCGCTAGCCTGCATCTCTTCTGCGTACATAGGTATGGCTGATAGCATACAGAGGTAGAGTTCGAGGCAGAAGTGCATTTAACCAGGGGACAAGCCTGGTAATGTCACGGAGATGTTGTTCGCCTGGTGTGCGGACATATCTCATGGTCATGGGTTGAGTCTCAACAGTTCACAGTGAGGTGACTGCTCTACTGTTTACGACACCCCGACCAAGAACTAACTCTTCTGTTGGTGGTTTCGCACCTCATCGTTGTATGGGGTGAATATCGAGCAGCTACTCGCCCGCTTTGATCGGCGGACGGCAGAGACATCTTTCTGCGGCTCGACTGAGGCGCGAGCCCCAGGTCCCGACCATATCGAAGCCTCCCATCGCAGTGGTGCTGAGATTTCCGGCGGGATTCCGGCTTAGGGGCGTTCGGCCGTAATCCCTCACATGGTAGCCTCGCGCCATTGGCTTATCAGCCTAGTACGTGAAACAAATGTCTGCGGCTCCTCTCGAATTGAGCAGGATTACCGTAGCAACGCCCTGTCATTAGTAGGGTAAAACTGACCTGTCTTCCGAGGGTATATTACCAGCACCCGTTCACTATTAGACCGGACGAATCAATAGAGGGATTTTTAGTCAGTCAATGACCAGGCATCTGGAACCTGCGATTTCTGCAGGGTTAAAACAAGATTACCGTAGCAGACGCTCTTTCATTAAGAGGTTAAAAAACTGACCTGTCTTCCGTGGGTCTAATACCAGCACACGTTCACTATTAGACCCAACGAATGTGCTCTCGAGTTGTCAGTCATTCTACGGTATTGGCGTGTTGAGTCAACTTAAGCCGCAGGCTCCACTCTTTGTGGTGCCCTTCCGTAAATTCCTTTTTCGAACACTGAATGCAGGCCAATCGAGCCACAGAGAGCTTAGCCCCAGATTTACAAGGGTCTAAATCCAGCACCCGTTCCATATTAGACCCTACGAAAGTGCTCTCGGCCTGTCAATCATTTCAGTGTTGGCCGTGTTGAGTCAAATTAAGCCGCAGGCTCCACTCCTGGTGGTGCCCTTCCGTCAATTCCTTTAAGTTTCAGCTTTGCAACCATACTTCCCCCGGAACCCAAACACTTTGGTTTCCCGGAAGCTGCCCGCAGAGTCATCAAAGCAACTCCTGCGGATCACTAGTCGGCATCGTTTATGGTCAGAACTACGACGGTATCTGATCGTCTTCGCGAGAATATTGTACATTTAGTTGCCTCTGGTCTGAAATTGCTGGAGAATTATCCCGATGCCACTGACAGGTGTTATTTTTTTACCATTTGTTAGGCTCAGAAATACTCCTTCCCCTTCATTTTATGTTGTATTTGGATTCCGTGGCAAAGTGGTTAAGCCGTCGGCCTCGTGATCAGGTGGTGTGCGTTCGCCGTCTTTTCACCGGTGCTTGGTGCGAAGTCCCCTGAATCTCGTAGTCGCCCCTAGTCGTCTTGTCCGTGACTTGCCACTGGGGTCGGGCGGCTCGATACAAGAGAGTGAGGATAAAAAGTAGCGCAGTTAATACTTACTAAAAATAGCGCCAGCAAAATAAATAATGCCATCATCGTCTACAATGGACGGCGGCCTTAGTCTTTGCCTGTTGCAGAACCATCAGTGTATGCATGAGTCCAGTCTGTGTCTGGGTAGTTTTTCTCTGTGTACTTCAGGGTTATGTCTCTTCCTTCTTTTCAGTCTGGCTCTTCTTCTATCCGATACCTGGTATACTTTCTATCACCTCTGGAAAGATCTGCTGCTTCCAGATGGGTTTGCGTATAGTAGGGATGACCTTTGGTGTTGATATGGCGTTGAATCGGTCTTCTCTAATATTTGTTTTGGCTATTTCTACAAAATGTATCTGCTTTAGTAACATAAACAAGACAGCAGATCCATCATTGTCATAAACTATACATAAACACATTAGCAAATCCATAGTTGCCATAAACTCTACATAAACACATTAGCAGATCCATTACTGCTTTAAACTCTACATAAACACCACGCCAGATCCACAAAATAATAGTGTGTTTTTTGTATATCTTGGTTTGTTTAGGTGTCCTGCATCTCAAGCTGGAGATAATACTATACTGTTGCTGTTTATGTCTTTATGTTACTCATTAATATGGCACCCAATGCCTGGTCAAGAGATGGTTATCGACACCTGGTAAGGCAAGTAGTATATCATATCAATGAAATTAATTGGGAACAAAACAAAACAAGCTCACATCTTTCATTGAATTTAAACATCTTGTAAACTAAGAATATCGTAGTTGTATTGTTATCTAACGGTCATGTTATCAACTCATTTGTTTTTATTCTATAAAAAAATATCCGCAGGTAGTTTGTATTTTGGTTTGGTGTTGGTATGTAACAAAATCAATAACAATAATATTGTGGCGAACAAACTGTTATTACAAACGTGTGATCCAGCGATAAAATAGTTTAGGTGCCATTATTGCTAGCAGGAGTTACCAACCTATGGTCCTCGTGTGAGTCAGGTCATACAGTTAGAAATATCCTGTCGTTGTCTTAAAGTTAAATATCGCATCCTCCGGCCAGTGGTGGTCTATCAATTTGATTGGGGTAGACCTGGTACAGCTGGTGGCCTAATGTTGAGAAACTCTGAGGAGACAAACACCATTAATCCTCACGTGGACCCTCTTGTTGCCTGCTTGACTTCCCAGCATAAATGCTACTTGAATGAATCAAAACAGTGTTAATTTAATGTGTGTGTGGTTGTCACCTAAATTTGTGGGCTCCAGGTGAAGGTGGATCATGGCACTGAATTGGCTTTTCTTGGAGAAGATTGTCCACCACTGTCTAGAAGAAGGTTGCCTACATAAGACTGGCGGACGGTTTCTGACCTCTGTCTAGGAGAAGGCTTCTTACCACTGTCCAGGTGTAGGTAGCCGACAACTGTCCAAGAAAAGTTGCCCACCACATGTCAAGCAGAAAGTTTTGGCCTAACGTTCAGGGGAATGTTCTCGTTCCCTGTACGAGAGAAGGTTGCTGACCACATGAAGTGTTTCGAGGTTCATTGTATAAGGTTTAAGATTTGGTGAGGTAGAACGTAAAAAGGTAATCTCATATACTAGTGTTTTCCAACCTTTTTTACATTATCGGACAGGTGAAAATATAAAAACATTTCAGATAGAATTTTGAAAAGCGCTATTAATTTATATAGTATTTTATGTATTTGTTTCTATTTCTAATATTATAAAATGAAAATTGTATAGACTATTTATTAAAAATAACTATAAACCGAGCAGTATATAGATCTCAAGTAAACATGCGATCATTAAAACGTCTTAACGTTGTCTTTTGAGAAGGAAATCATCATACAGCATAATCCTGTCCTTTGAAAACGTCGCTCTCAATACTGCCGTTCTGTAAAACACTCAATCCCTGGCCAGCTCTCCGGCCTCTGTCAATCCCACAGCCTCTGTAATGTTCCTTGTCCATCTTCTCCTCGGCCTGCACTTTCCTCTTTTGCCTGGTACCATAACCATGCCATACCACCCAGTGCCATGCTCCATAAACCATTGATGATTAAGGCGTTTGATGTGGCCGAAACATGTTAATTTAAATATTTAATTCAAGTAAAGTTAGTGCGATATCTGTTACTGCTTCTTTGCTAGAATATTTGATGACCATAGCTGCAGCGTTGTTTTTGAGAAACGCTGCATTGACAATCATTCGGTTTCTCTGTTTGGTTTTGATCACTGGCACAGCTGAAAAAATCTTCTCATATCAAAAACGTAGTCGAATATAGGACCAACAATTTAATAGCATTATGTTCACGTCAATGCGAACTCCACAGTTAAGGTGTTAAGTCGAAATAACTTATACGCAGAACGGCGGTTGGAGAACACTGCAATATAATATACCGCCAGTGTGGATGAAGTGTTCTAGGTCCACTGTATGCCGTACAATGTATATACGACGTGTCAGAATTGGTGAAGTAAAATTTCATGGTAATCCCATATACCATACTGCCAGTGTGGATGAAGTGTGTCATGTTCATTGTTGTACAAAGTTTAAAATTCGGTGAAGTAGAAATGTAAAGGTCCTTGTTGTTGAATGCCCACAGCGAGTAAGTATTCTTTTGTGTGTGCCCTGAAAAGGACGTTAAGTGGCAGGATGTAGTAGCTTTCCTCACATCCCGAGCATGTTGATGAAGGTGGATTGCTGTCCTCCATGCGGTTGTGCTATGCTTGGTTTCATTTGCATGACGCTCACTACTACAGGGATCACATCATGCACATCTCGTCAGCCAGGCTGCCTGAACACAACGTATTTTCAGGAAACGCTGCATGAAAGAGAGATTGTGGTCTTGGTCATTATATTGCTCCTCACAGGACATCCTGGTCAGTGTTTTGAGCCTGACTGGACTAGTGTCTCAGTTCCCCGAATGTAAAGGTAATCACTTATACCATACTTCCAGTATATATATAACGTGTTCCAGATCATTTGTACGAGGTGTCAGAATTGGTGAAGTAGAAATGTAAAAGTAATTCCTTATAAATTACTGCCGATGTGGATAAAGTGTTCCAAGTTCATTTGTACGAGGTTAGCGTGTCGCCTTACAAAAAATCCGACATCCAGGCGTAATCGATTAAACAGCACCAAAACGCCCAACGACCTGCAAATGGACGCACAATTACGCCATAACACGGTTGTCTGAGATGCTCGCGCCACGTCTTATTAAAGAAATGTTGACGATCCGCCAACCCGTGCCCGGCTCACCCTGGGGGCCACTCTTCCCCTTCTCTCTTCTCTCACCTCACTCTGTTTCATTTGACTCTGTCCTACAGTCACACTCTTGCACAACTTTCACACGCGCCCTCGTGGTGAGGCCCTTCCAATTGCACTTTGGTTGGGCTAGCTTCTGAGGGCGCACAACCCTAGCATAGGTACATACAGACGCACACATGCATCCAAGCACTGGTTTATGCGTCCTGATATCGCCTAATGTACTACAGTCTGGGGTGGAAAATGGCGCGCCTCCGCCAGTAGAAACTAGTGAGGCAAACATCTAAGCAAAAAAAAAAAGTCTGGAATAGTAGCAGACGAGCGGTAACTGTACGATGCTTGTTTTTCGAAGTGTCACCCTTGTCTGAAATCTCTGATCACCAGGGAAGTCTAATCGAATGCTCCAGCGCAGACCTGGAAGACCATGTAACTGAGGGGTATCCCTGCCGCCGAAGATGTTCCTTGTCGTTCGTGATGTCGCTGGCCATGACGATACCAGTAAGCTGTGAATGTTGGCAGTTCTGGTTCGCTGGTCATGACGCTACCAGTCAGCTGTGATTTTGGCAGTTCTGGTTTGCTGGCCCTGACGCTAAGAGTCAGCTATGAATCTTGACAGCTCTGGCTCGCTTGTCATGACGCTAACAGTCAGCTGTGGGTCGCTGTCCACTGCAGCTCGTGCACTATTGAGCATCTTTATTCCGGTTCATTCAACCACTGACATTGGGTATATCATGGTGTGGCCTTACAACACCAAGGTGTAATCGATTAGGCAGCACCAAAACGCACCACGACCTGTGAATGGACGCACAGTTTTGCCCTAACACGGTTGTCTGAGATGCTCGCGCCACGTCTTTATTAAATAAGTGTTGACGATAATATAGTAGCAGACGAGCGGTAACTGTACGATGATGCTACTTGTCGTTCGTGGTGTCACCCTTGTCTGAAATCAGCGAACCAGCGCAGACCTACAAGACCCTGTCAGAAGACGTCAATGGATAAAAGTAGATATTCGTGAACCAGAACCTCATTCAACCCACGGAAAGCAAGACCCACACTTCTGGGCCTGCCTTGGACTTTCGGTTAGATGGCACCTGGTGATCTGCTACTGTTCCAAGGGGGTCGAGACCAGCCTTCATTGGTTGGTCTTGGCAATTTTAACGTTCCACTTTCTAATGGTTGGTTTTACTGTGACAAACTTGTTGACTGACTTGACATAAAGTAACGTAGACAACGGCGACTTGACGATTGTATCTCAACAGAACAGAGGTTCCCGAGAAACAATAATTTTTGTGCATAGGTAGAAAAAAGGAAATGACCACTTTCCTTTTTGTCTATGCACACACATGTGTTGTTGGCTTGGAGAAAATTGAAGTCACTAAAAATATATTTCAACGGTGGCAGAATATAACACAGACATAAAAGAGGCAACAGAGATAACTTTTGTTAACAAGAAAACAGAAAACCAGAAACAATGAGCAACTGAAATGCTAAGCAAAATGGAAGAAAGACGCAAAAGGGAGAATAGCCATACAGAGCGTATATCAAACGCGAATTTGATCAAGAATGTAAGATGGCACGAGGTAAAATGGTAGATACATTCGATTAAAAGGAAATTGAAGACATGGAAAGAGCAAGGAAATGTGAACAAGTGCACAAGAAAGCAAATAAAACAATAATTAAATAAAATTAAGGACGTACAAACAGCTGATTCATGATAACAATGATACACCAATAACAAATCCAGACAACAAAAAAGTCAGAAGAAGAGAATATGTTATACTTTTGTATGAGAATGGAACATGTTTCAGACTAACAAACTCTTAAATGAGATGCCTTTGATTGGTTGTTGATCCAACAGCCAATGGGTTCCTGCCCTTTGGTCCAATGCCATATCACTATCTTGCAGATACCAAGTGTTTGTAAGCTGTTAATTGGTTCCACATAAAGTGTTCCATTTGTCTGACCTTGGAGGAAGAAGCTCTTTCCTATCACCGGCAAGACTGAATATTCAAAAAGATGATGTTCAACAGTTTCATAGGGATGTGTGCACAGCCGGCAAGAAGTTCTAGACTTCAAGAGAACACAATGTGTGAAATCAAATGCATAAGAAAGGTCACCAGGAAAGATAGAATGAGAAATGAGGACATTAGAAATATGGTGTGAACTGCCGCCTTTCCCTAGTGGTCTGCCGGAGTCTTTGTGTATGACAAGAACAAGAATAGCACCACTTCCTCACAGAGACCATGTCCTAAGAGGCGACTAACTGTGACATGGCATGACACCGGCCATGGTTATGTGGTTTGTTTAGAACAGCATAAATGGCGCTTACCAGGCTCCGGGTCTACTTTGCTTTAGTGTTTAAGATGGATTCACCACTTGGCTATACCAAGATCTTTAAGTGCCTATCCTAACTATAAAGAACTGCGTCTTGTGTTGAATACAACATTCATTTCAAGACAAAAAATACGTAGTTCAGTTATCTCATGAGAATCTCTTAAGCCAGCTCAACTCCCACTACACACTTAAAACACATGGCTACAGGACACAGAGATCATGTAGAAGATGGATAGATAACGTTAGAGTAATCCTTTAACGACACTGGTTTATAATAATAGTTGTCCATCGTAAGCGAAGATGCGACAGCATCTTAGCCAGGGCGATGAAGTTGAAATGATTCTCAGGCTCAAACCGGTGTCTATCATCAGAGGAGCAGAAGACCAGGCCAGTAAATATGATGTCTACCTTACCCTAGTGTTCAAACCAAGTGAAATCAAGATGCTGAGCAGCGCATGAGCTGCAGTGGTCAGCGACTTATAGCTGACTCCTAGCGTCAGGGCCAGCGAACCAAAGCTGCCAAGACCCTTCTTCACCTCCACACGGTGATCCTGGATAACAGGCTGCAGCAGGGCAGACTGGCTAAGGAGAAGGGATCGAAGAGGGAATGCTAATCCGGTACTCAAAAAATCCTGGCTGAAGTCGGATGTGTTGGACGAAAGGTGCAAATATCGCAGTCAAGCTGTAAACTACGACACAATGCATTCCGTTCTCTAGACTACATTATGCTACTTAAGCCCTTTAAGTGTTTAGTAGTGGGAGATTGAGAATAAACCAAGCCAAGCCAAATAGCTGGCTTCAGAAATGCTAAAGATATTGGAAATGTTCAGATTTTGACTGAAGTAAGCAGGAAAATCAAGACCAGTTCCCCGGATGTATTTCATGTTGCAAAGATTGAATGATAGTGTAGATAAGGTCACTCTGCTTGCATGTAAATATCTCTTATATAAAAAAATGACTGGGGTGCATACTCATGATACCCTTTAGAAGTTTTAGCACATTCAAGATTCAACGAGGATTTCTATGAGGAATGATGAAGAAAAATCGATTTATAGCTGAGATAGACAAAATGGATGAACATGACCAATGAAAAATTCTAAAATATATTCTACACTGCAACGAGAGAGAGGCTTATATAAGCATAATAACAGAGGCGGAGGTGACGTGCATTCTACACTACCCTAAGCCCAGATGGACTATGATATTCTCACATCAAGCCGGAACAATTGGACGGAACAAATGTTCAAACAGATAGGGGTTAATGCCAGGGCTTGTCATTGGATGAAGTGGCAATGAATAACCTTGGGTATACGGGTGATACAGTTTTTATGGCGAAAAGTAAGCAAGTATTGCAGGAGCTTATGATAACAATATACAAAATAAGCCAAGGGTTTGGATTGGACATAAACATAAAGAAAACAAAGGTAATGATACTTGGCGAAAAGTAACAAGAAACAATGTTTGCAGATACAAATAAAAGATGAACAACTGGAACATGTACAGAGTTTCTCCTATTTAGTTCATATAATAACGGAAGAAGTTCTGTTGTGAAAGAGAAATCAGAAAGAGAATAGGTATGGCCAAGATGGTATTCGGCAACATGTAACACGTACTGACATCCAAACAGATAAATCAGAATTTGAGAATGAGCAGGTGCTAAGTACACTTGTAACTACTTTATGGCACAGAAACATGGACACTGAATAACAAGTTGGAAAAGAGTATTGCAGACTTCACAGTGTTGGTATATAGATGATTGGATCGCATTTCTTGGAAAGAGAAGAAAACTTCTTTTTCTTTGCGTTCGGTTTCGTATGCTCGTCTTATGTCACCAGATGGGCTGCCTCCATGAAGTGACACGTCAGTCGCAGATCCTCAATGGTTCCCCACAGCTTGTCTTGTATGTTTCTCTCATCGGGCCATGTCTTCTCACGGGAGCCTTGGTGCAGTGGACATGTTTGCAGGATATGTTCTGGAGTCTGTGGTCATCTCTGACATGTGCGTTGTGCAGCTTTTATTTTATGCATGTGTGCATTTAGTCTGCAATGACCTGTTCTGAGGCGACAAATTGTGGTATACTGTTTCCTATTTAGTCTATTGATTGGGTCATGTGGGTATTTACTGTTTGTTCTCTCTATCCACTGTTGTTTATATTTTTTTTTAATGTTTGCCTTGACTTCTGGCAGTGACACTGGGTGGGTGAATTGTTCTCTTTGTCTTCCTTCCCTGGCCAGCTTGTCCGCCCATTCATTCCCAGGTATGCCGCTGTGAGCTGGAATCCACTGTAGGGTGATTTTATTGTGGTCTGAGAGTTTGTTTAGCTGGCATATCAGTACCATTTTCATATTATTTCGTGGTTCCCTTTGTGTGGCCTGCAAAATTTCCACGCAGTCACTCAAAAACACTATTCTGTTATCCTTGAGAAGAAAACAAATGTGGAGATATCGAAATGGGAGTGAAAAGAGAATTAATGACCGAAATCAAGGTTAGACAGTTAAAATATTTTGGTCATATATAAAGACTCTTGCTGAAGACCATGCAAGACGGTGGGGTGAACAGCAGTGACCCAAGAGGCAGACAACGTTGTTAACTGCTCAGATAGCATCAGGAGATAGGCTGGGAAAAGTCTATCAGATTGCACCATTTCGACAAGAGATAGAGTACATCCCTATCCGAGGATATGAATCCTTCCGACAAGGTAGATAGAAAAGAATAACAGGGGGAACCATAACTCTAGTTAAAACTGCAATCCCAGCTGTAGAGATAAACAGATCAGAGGAGGATCAGTTCGAACACCTAATTATCAAATTACTCTTACGGATATTACTCTATCATGACAATCACAACCTGTTACAGCCCCCAGTCACAACCTTAGACATAAATAAGGTGAAACCCACAGAGGAAAGGCACATCATACTGGGAGATTTTAACAACCACTTACCAAGCTGGGGATATGCGACGATGGATCCAAGGGGAGAAGAGATTGAAGAGAGATGATTGAAAATGAACTCGTCCTCATAAACCAGTCAACAGACAAGCCAACATACTACTCAAGAGCATGGAAAAAAGTGAGTACACCAGACCTTGTCAAAACAACGGACAACATACGGGATCAAGATGCTGAGCAGCACATGAGCTGCAGTGGTTAGCGACCCATGGCTGACTGCTAGCATCAGGGCCAGCGAACCATAGCTGCCAAGACCCTTCTACACCTCCACGCGGTGATCCTGGATAACAGGCTGCAGCAGGGCAGACTGGCTAAGAAGAAGGGATCGAAGAGGGAATGCTAACCCGGTACTCAAATAATGCTTGCTAAAGTCGGATGTGTTGGACCGAAAGGTGCAAATATCGCAGCCAAACTGAAAACTACGACACAACGCATTCCGTTCTCTGGACTACATTCTACTACTTAAGCCCTTTCAGGGTTTGGTAGTGGGAGATTGAGAACGAACGAAGAAGAAGAAGAAGGACAACATACAGAAACGTACACAAAGTACAGTAAATAGTCAGTTGGGGGGAAGCGACCATGTGCCAATTACTTTACAAGTCTATTGAGAACGGAGTAGGTGAACACACAAAATGACCACGAACTGAAACTACAAAAAAGCAAATTGTACTCGCTTCAAGGAACTGCCTGATTAGCTGTGCTAGAACATCACCAAATCCAACAATATAAACACAAATATATCAATACTCAATGAAGCAATAATCCAAGCCGCAAAGACATTGATCCAACGTGGTAATAATAATAATAATGTTCGCGTAGGCTTCAAAGGCGCGTTGCGTCGATCGACCACTACCATGTTCAACTGATGAGGCTGTGTTCAGGCGTAGCATGTCGACCGAAATCCCTACAGACGCCCCAGATGGAGCCGAGTACTCCGCTGCCTTGGGATGAGGGCCACGATGAGTATTAACTGTGTCAAACTCCCTGATTTTCTGTGTCCACCGCCGAGGCTTCTGATTATGTCCACCTTTTGGTCAGCGTGACCTTTGCTGTGCTGAGAGTACGAGGTTGGCAGAGGTATCGTGTAACCTTCGGTGGAGGGAGGGACGGGCGGGAGGAACTCAGCTTCCGTCCGAGCAGAAAGGTCCTTGAGTAGTAGTAGCCTGGACTTGATTATCGTGTGCCTTTAATCGGAATGTTGAACTCCATCATGGACTGGTCTCCCACTGCTTAAGCCAGGCATGAAATGCAGCGAAATGCAGCATTAAAAAAAACGATTAAAAGCAAATCAAATCCACAGAATGAAGTTTCTGATACCCTTTGTCAAGGATTTGTGAAATATAATCCGAACAAAAACCAGCAAACATAGGAAAACGACACAAACACCGGAGCGAGTCGAGAGCGCAGCCGTTAAAGCGCGGCCATTTTACATTTTTTTTCAAAACTGCGGTAAACGGCAAGATTATTACTATACTGCAGCCATATACTAGAAAAACTACATGGTGACCTAAACGAAGCAAGAGAAACCATTGAGAAAAGCCCTACAGAAGAAAACATCCAGAGGCACAGTAAGACAAAAAATGCCTTCAAAGAACAGAAAAACTTCGTGTTAGCATGAAAAGACCAGCAGTTTGGACGTAGACAGAGATACAAGTAAGCTATGGAATCTGACAAAAATACTGAATGAGGAAACCAAAGCGAGCTCCGGCATGACTGTGTTCAGCGAAAATTGAAAATTCTATACATGAAAGATGGCGGCAAATATCTTAGCAAGCTCATACAGAGATGAAAGTAATACAATAATCTCACAAGAGCACATCAGACAAGTGCATACTGAGACCAAAATCAATCTGAAGCACCAAAACCTAGACACAAACATGCAGTCATCTCTTACTATGAGAGAACTAAATGTCTCCATAAACAAACTAAAACTCAAGAAAGCCCAAGGAAAAGATAGTATCATCAACGACACGATTAGACATCTAGTACCCATAGCCAGACACAAACTTCTCACAATACGTAACCAAGCATGGAGTACTTGGAAATTCCCAGACAAATGGTGGGAAGCAATCATCCCCATAAGAAAGAAACGGCAAGATAAAACAAAGAAGTCAAGCTACTGAGCTGCCTGGGCGAGGTCAGGGAGAGAATTGTCAACACAAGACTAATGAAATACCTGAAAAAAACCTTATGCTAGACAACTCACAGTCCGCATATAGATAAAAACCGAAGCACAGAAGACCAGCTAGTCTACCTGACACAGCAGGTGGAAGACGCATTCCAAAACAAGGAAAACGTATTGGCAGTCTTTGTGGGCCTAACAAAAGCATTCGACAAGGTATGGAAAGATGGACTTCTCCTTAAGATGCTTAAAAATAAATTGGAAAGGAAAATGTTCAGTTAGATACGTTATTTCCTCCGCTATCGAACAGCAAGAGTAAAGTTAGATGAGATTCTGAGCCATCGTTAACTCTCCAACAAGGGGGGCCACAAGAGTGTCACTCTCCAACAAGTAGTGTCACAAGAGTGTCACTCTCCAAAAAGGATTGCCACAAGAGTGTCACTCTCCAACAAGTAGTGTCACAAGAATGTCACTCTCCAACAAGGAGTGTCACTCTCCAACAAGGAGTGCCACAAGAGTGTCACTCTCCAACAAGTAGTGCCACAAGAGTGTCACTCTCCAACAAGTAGTGTCACAAGAGTGTCACTGTCCAACATGCCACCAGAGTGTCACTCTCCAGCAAGGAGTGCCACCAGAGTGTCACTCTCCAACATGCCACCAGAGTGTCACTCTCCAACAAGGGGTGCTACAAGAGTGTCACTCTCCAACAAGGGGTGCCACCAGAGTGTCACTCTCCAACAAGGAGTGCCACAAGAGTGTCACTCTCCAACAAGTAGTGCCACAAGAGTGTCACTCTCCAACAAGGGGTGCTACAAGAGTGTCACTCTCCAACAAGGGGTGACACAAGAATGTCACTCTCCAACAAGGAGTGTCACAAGGAGGAATCATATCACCTACCCTTTCATCATGTTCATCAATGACATAGTGGAGACAATTTATAAGCGTATCTCCAAGGCTCTCCGTGCAGATAATCTTGCAGCATTGTGTGCTGCAGAAAACATACTCACTGCTAAACACAGGATGCGGGGAGCACTAAATATCATAGAAAAATGGGCGTCAGACTGGGGCGTCCAAATAAATACCTCAAAGATCGTAGTAGCATGCTTCTCGTTTTCCAACCGGGAAGAAACATTCAAACTAAAACTACAGGAAAGTGAAGTCACATATGAAGAAAACCCTACATATCGGGGTAAAGCTAGACAAAAGGCTGACATGGAAGCCACACATGAACACCATAGAACAGAGAGAAACAAGAAAGCTCTCTCTAATGTAATAGTTGGCAGGCACAAGCTGGGGAGCAAACAGTCGCATTCTCTAAAACGTCTATACAGGGACAGTCCGGCCAGTTTTGCAATACGGCATGCCAGTCTGGGACACAGCATCCAAAACAAATACATACCGCCTAACAAAAGTACAAAACGCAAGCCTCTGATTAATCACAGGAGGATTGAAAAGTACCCCGATCCAAGCAATGGAAAAACACACCAAACTCAGACCCCTGTATAATAAACGAGAAGAGAAGGTACTTGTGCACAGCGAGAAGTTGCGACGCATGTCAAACCATCCCATGCATGTCAAACCATCCCATGCAGGCCAAACACAAAATCCAGGTAACAAAAAAGTTGAAAAGGACTAACTTCATACACACATCACAACAAATACATAGTTGTCATGGAGACCTCCTCCTAGGCAAAAGCACAGAAACGGAAATGCTGACGGGCTATGAAGAGCCAACCCATTATCCAGATAAAGTTTCAATGAACACAGAGGTGCCCGAAATAGAAAAAAAAATCATCATCACCACAGTGGAATTACGGGAAACGAGAGAGCCAATGCACTACCCAAAGCAGGTGGATAAATGGAACAATACACCCATTAAGTGCCATATTAGGAGGCTAACACCATCATTCGGAGTCAGTATAAAATAAAATGAGAGAAAGAAATGGAAGAGAGTGCCAGTCCAGGCCCAATCCACCAGATACAAAGACATCAGCAAACTGCCATCTTCCGCGTGAGAACGGGCCACAGCATACTACTGGGGCACCTATATCAGCTCAAAATCTCCCAAACAAAGGAATGCCCATCTGGGACAGGAGTCAAGACCCCTGCATACTTCAAGAATGATCGGCAAACGAAGAACTAAGATGCCAGACCTGGCCAGATGGAGCAGAACTGAGACAAAAACTATGGGGTCACCGCTCTGACATGGAAAGGAATGTGGACTTCATCCAAGCGATAGGACTGAAGATTTAGCATGATTAGAAAAACCAGAACGCAGAAGACGAAGAAAAAGATGAATAGGTATGGCCAAGGTGGTACTCAGCAACATGCGACACATACTGACATCCAAACAGAGAAATCATCATTTGAAAATGAGAATTAGCAGGTGCTGTGTAAACTCGTCACTGCTTTATGGCACAGAAACATGGACACTGAATAAGAAGTTGAAAAAGAGTATTGAAGCCTTCAAAATGTGGGTATATAGATGATTGCGTCACCTTTATTGGAAAGAAAAGAAAACAAATGTGGAGGTATTAAAATAGGGGTGAAAAGATAATTAATGACCGAAATCAAGGTTAGACAGTTAAAATATTTTGGCCATATTTAAACTCCTGCTGAAGACCATGCAAGAAGGTGAGGTGAACAGCAGTGACCCAAGAGGCAGACAACGTTGTAAGTGCTCAGATAGCATCAGGATATAGACTGGGAAAAGTCTATCAGATTGCACCATTACGACAAGAGATAGAGTACACTTGATATTAATTACAGCCGGCCATCGATGAGGAGATGACACTTAAACTGAACTAAATACTAGCAAGGTGTCAATCTATTCATAACACACCTCGTCACTATGTGGCGTCATATGTAGACGACATTATAAGTGGTGAGATCATTTTCTTGTCATTGCTGAGATAAATAACAGTTTGGCTTCTTGGTAGCGAAACGTTCTAGCCAACCCATCTGTAAATAGTTACTGACTTACAATTAGACAAGAGCTGGCAAGGAAAGGAATTTGTCACCCCAGTTCAAATGGCATGGTACATTGAAACCTCTAACTCTAGTCCTAACCTTGACACCATTGTCTGACTGTCGATATGTCTGCTATTTGAGGTGTTTACGTGTGACATAACGGCTTTATGATTAACTATAGAAGAGCTCATTCAAATCGGCCTCCATTTTCATACAACAGTTTTGCTCAGAATAAGAGTCCGGACATTTTCAGACCCCACCAATTGCGATCCGGATTCAGTTCTCAAACTGTTGAGGTTGCCACCTTGGCTTTTAGAAGCCAAATTCCAACAAGCTGTTTTGTTTTTTGTTGTCTCTCAATAAGCTGTTTTAAGGGGAAGTACAAGACAATGATGGATTGATAGTGTTAAAGAACAACTACAGAAACATGAATAACAAATATCAACGGTCATGCAGAAGTTACACGACAGAATATTTATTCTCCCATGACGTCTAGCGACACATGTGAACAGAAAAGATTCACTTCTTCTTCTACTTCTACTTTTTTTTTCCTTTTGTTCTTCGATATCATCGTCACCATCCTCGCCATCTTCTTCTTTCTTCTTTTTCTTCTTCATCTTATTCTCTTCACCTTTCTTCTTCTTCTTTCTCTTCTTCTTCTTCGCTATCATGCATCCACATCGGCGACTCTAATAATAACGTGTTGGAGATCGGTTTGAGTGAGAAAACCTGTTTGGTATTTTTTTGCCTTTTTCTGACTTTTGGTGATGTGGTTACTAACTGAAAATCCTTTCTGCATTTTATTACGTTTTGACATGCCAAAATTATTTGCACAGAGAGAAGTAAAATTATATTTGATTACAATAAAGAATCACAGTCGTAATAAAAAAAAAACTAGCCAAACTGTTGGCATATGGTAAACTTGTATTATTATTTTTTCTGCCGAAAACTGATGTGTGGGACCAAAATTACAAATTTCGATGCCAAGCTCTAAAGAAGCGACACAATGCATTCCGTTCTCCGGACTACATCCTGATACTTGCAAAGCCTTATTCAGAGCTTGGTAGCAGGAAACTGAGAACACAGAAGAAAAATAATAAGAATAAGAAGTTCAGTTCAAGTGCCATCTCTGTATCGAAGGTCGGCTGCAATGGTTCTTCCGTGTTCTCTTGCCGTAATAGTGCAATCTGACAGGTTATTTCCATTACATCTCTTGATGTTATCCACCCACATAAAATATTGTCTGCCTCTTAAACGACTGCCTTCCACGCAACCATCCAGAATGGTCTTAAACAAGGAGGTATGTCTTGTTAAATGATCAAAATAACGTAACTGTCTAACCCTAATTTCGGTCATTAATTCTCTTTTTACCCCAACTTTTCCAATACCTCCAAATGTGTTTTCTTCTCTTTCCATGAAATGTGACCCAATCTTCGATATACCCTCATTTTGAAGTCTTCAATACTCTTTTCTAATTTGTTACACATTGTCTATGTTTCCTCGCCAGAAAGTAGTGTCGCGTATATATAACACCTAACAATTCTCATTTTCAAATGATGATTTATCTGTTTGGATGTCAGTATGTGTCGCAAACTGCCGCATACCATCTTGGCCAAACCTATTCTCTTTCTGATTTCTTTTCACATCTGCTATTTTCCGTAATTAAATTACCGAGATAGGAGACGCTCTATAACTGTTAAAGTAGTTCATCTTTCATTTTTATCTGCACACATGGTTTCTTGTCACTTTCTGCATTATCATAGTCGTTGTTTTCTTTATGTATATTGTAAGCTTATGTCTAATCCAACCTCTTGACTTATTGTGTATATTGTTGTCACAAGCTATTAAAAAAACTAGTCGACAATATACAAGTATCACTGCTCTTTTCTCATCTATACTTGGGGGGCATAACTTTCCTGATTGCTGTATAGTTAGAACAGAATTCGTCATCGTGAATACTTGCCTCATAACTGTTTTCGTCATATTGGACAAAGATTCTTTACAGCTTTTGCTACACCTTTACTCAAGCGCTTCTGGACTGTATTGGCTATTTCTAAGCTAGTATTTTTTGTTTACGTCGTGATTTGGACTTTTCTTGGCTTCTTTTGTAAACGTAGTTTGGCCCTCTCTCCCATCTGTAGTCTGGCAGTATGACTCGGCGAAAAGTTGATCATGGGCAATAATAATCACCACCAGACCAGACCAGGCAGGTAGAAGGTTGAATTCTGTCAGTGACTCTTAGCTATCGCATCGTTGTCTCATCTAAGTTTGATTACTTCATAATGTCATTACCTGCACCAGTTTATCCCACCCAGTGGGTAAGTGTTTTACTTTGTTTTCTATTTTGTCAAACTTATAATATAGAATGTATTGCATTGCTAAGCAAAGTGTAAACAAAAAACGGTCCGGCAACGCCTTCCTGCTCTGTCTGTGTCACTCTCAGCGTGTGTATTGGATACGGGTAGGTCATGGTCATCCCAAAACTGTTACGCAATTGAGGTTCATTGTAGAAGGTTTACGATTTGGGGAGGAAGAACGTAAAAAGGTAATCGCATGAGTCATATACCAGTCACCAGTGTTTCCCCAACCTTTTTATACCTGCGGACAGGTGAAAATGAAAACATTTTGTGGACCGCTCAGACATAATAAAGCGCTTTTTTTTGGCTTTTAATTTATATAGTATTTTATCATATGTATTCGTTTCTAAATCTAATATTAAAAAGAAAAACTGTATAGACTAGTTATTAAAACCGTAAACCGAGCAGTAAATAGATCTAAACATGCGAATATTAAAACGTCTTAACTTTGTGTCTTTTGAGACAAAAATCATCATGCAGCATGATATGATCATGTCCTTTAAAAAAACGTCGATCTCAATACTGCCGATCTGTAAGACAGTCAATCCCTGGTCAGCTCTCCGGCCTCTGTCAATCCCTGGCCAGCTCTCCTGCCTCTGTCAATCCCACAGCCTCTGTAATGCTCCTTGTCCATCTTCTCCTCGGCCTGCACTTTCCTCTTTTGCCTGGTACCATAACCATGCCATACCACCCAGTGCCATGCTCCCTAAACCATTGATGATTGTGGTGTTTGATGTGGCAGAAGCATGTCAATTTCTAATTCAAGTAAAGTTAGTGCGATATCTGTTACTGTTTCTTAGTATAATATTTGATAACCATAGCTGGAGCATTAACCTCTACACCTCACGGTAGAAGAAGAGCGACTAAGTAAGTAAGCTGGAGCATTGTTTCTGGGAGACGAAGCGCTGCATTGACAATCATTCGGTTTCTCTGTTTGGTTTTGATTACTGGCACAGCTGAAAAAGTCTCCTCAAATCAAATACATAGTTAGGGGACGGCGTGGCCTAGTGGTTAAGTGACACGGCTCACAACCAGAACGTGCTGGGTTCGATCCCCATCTCAGCACCGGCCGTTACCCCGGGGAAGCAAACCCTTAGAAAATGCAGGAGGAAGCAGACCCTTACATAAAAATGCATGCTGAAGTCAGATGCACTGGGCCGACAGGCGCAAAATAAAAACGCAGTGCAATGCACACCGCCTTGGGGATTAGAGAAATAAGGCGAACGAAAAAAAAAAAAAAAAAAAAAAAAAAAAAAATACATAGTTGAATTTAGGACCAAAAATTTAATAGAATTATGTTCACATCAAGGCGAACTCCACAGTTAAGGTGTCAAGTCTAAATAGTTTATTCACTGACCGGCGGTTGGAAAATACTGCCATATACGATACTGCCAGTGTGGATGATGTGTTCTAGGTCCACTGTATGTACAATGTATGTACGAAATGTCAGATTTGGTGAAGTAAAATGTCATGGTAATCCCATATACCATACTGCCAGTGTGGATGAAGTGTCATATTTGGTGAAGTAAAATGTCATGGTAATCCCATATACCATACTGCCAGTGTGGATGAAGTGTGCCAGGTCCATTGTTGTACAAAGTTTAAGATTCAGTGAAGTAGAAATGTTAAGGTCGTTGCCGTTGAATGCCCACAATGAGTAAGTTTACTTTTTGGTGTGCCCTGAAAAGGACGTTAAGTGGCAGGATGAAGTAGCTTTCCTCACATCCCAAGCATGCTGGTGAAGGTGGACCGCAGTCCTCCAGGTGGTTGTGCTATGCTTGATTTGATTGCTCACTACTACAGGGATCACATCAATCCACATCTCGCCAGCCAGGCTGCCTTGAAAACAACCTGTTTCCAGGAAACTCTGCATGAAAGAGAGATTGTGGTCTTGGTCATTGTATTGTGTCTGACCCTGACACGACATCCTGGTCAGTATTTTGTGCCTGACTGGACTGGTGCCTCAGTTCCCTGAATGTAAAGGCAATCACTTATACCATACTTCCAGTATGGAGTAAGTTTTCCAGGTCATTTGTACGAGGTTTCAGATTTAGTGATGTAGCATGTATAGGTAACCTCATAACAGAAACTGCCAGTAAGGATGAAGTGTTATAAATTTCATTAACAAGATCTCTGCTTTTGTGGAGTGTTGAACTAAAGCGTGTGATTAACTTCAGAGACTCGTGATGTCATGAGGGGCAGGTATAAGCCTTGGTTGTCCAAGTGGCAAGTCCCATTGATACTGGGGTTCTAGAGAAAGTGTTAAAAATCTATGTTGTACAGGAGGAGGAGGGGGAGGATTGGTATGAAACAGTTCTGGTTCTTGCCCTCAGGTATTCATATAAAGTCAAGGCAGATTAGGTCAAATTAAAGTTAAGATGTGGTGGTACTCAAGGTCAAAGGTCGATAAACACTATATATATATATATATATACACACACACACACCAACTAATGACGAGTATACAGAAAGGTAGATTGTCTTGGCTTGGTCATAACATGGGAGGCCTCTTATTGATCATAGTGGAAGACAAATTTCAGGGAAAAAGAGGGAGACATCAAAGAAACAATGACATCACAAAGGCTTGCAAGAACGTAGGGTTGCAGACCTATACTGAGCTGAAGATATATATACATATATATATATATATATATATATATATATATATATATATATATATATATATATAAAACAAAATGAAACCAACATTGCAGCCCCAAGGCCTTCATCAGAAATCAAACAAACAAAAACATCTAATAGATCACAAAATAAACAGAGAATGGGCTAGACAACCAATACAATGTTTTAAGAAGTGGCAGCCATTAACCAGTGCCAATTGTAGAACTTGAAAAGATTACAAATCTGCAATACATGACCGACAGAAGAGACTGCAGAGCCCAACAGCAAGTAGAGACACTCAGAAGACTGACAGACCATCCAATGCATCAGAGACTAAATAGATTTGGAAATGGGAAACTAAAGCGGAGAAACTTTGCAGAAATAGCCACAGCAAAGATGAGCGAAGACCCTATGAACACCGAAACAACACTAAAACCCATCCCTACTGTACGCAAACCCACCTGTAAGCAGCATATCATTCCAGAGGTGGTAGAAAATATACCAGGTATTGGACACAAAAACAGCCAGACTGAAAAAGAAAAAAGAGACATAACCCTGAGGTACATAATGGAAAACTACCCTAGCATGGACTGGACCCATGCATGCACAGACGGTTCTGTAACAAACACAACACAGAACGGAGGGTAGAAAAATGGTAGAAAAATAACACTGTCAGTGGCAACTGGAAAATTCTCAAGCAATTTCAGAGCGGAGGCAGAGGCACTGGGGGCTGCAGTAGAAGCAATGCTAACAGGCGAACGCAATGAAAGCCAGATAGTCCTGTTTACAGATGCCCTGGCCGTAGTTACAGCACTAAAAATACTTAACTTAATGATTTAAGAGCGGTATTCTGTCAACTATGCCAGCAGTCCGCACCAAAAAGAGTAGTGATACAGTGGGTTCCATCCCACTGTAACATCCAAGGCAACGAGGAGGCAGACAGACTGGCAAAAGAAGGTGCAAGACTACCACAACCAGATTCTAGTATGACCTACGAAGTCCAAAAGGCTTATTAGAGCTAGATACATGGCCAAATGGGAAACAGAACATACTGGCTACACAAAAAATTATGCCTATTACCAGTTGAACAGAAGAGAGAAGGTCGTGGTCTTCAGACTCTGCACAGGCCACAACAGACTGATTTACCACCTATTCAATAAACTAAAAATAGATGGCACTGACGAATGCACTTCTGGTACAGGGAAAATGACCGCTGAACATCTGCTGCAAAACTGCCCGACATACGAGGACCAGAGAAAGCACATGTGGCCATCACCAGTAGCAACACTAGACAAGCTCTATGGCAGTGTCGACAGCCTCATGATTACAGCTGCTTACTTCGAACAAATACAGGTTGACGTCTGACAGCGTACGAAGAAGAAGAAGAAGAATAGTGCTGTTGGGGATGAAGTGTGGAAGACCTTTTTGAAGTCTTAGTTTTAACGAGACAATGTGACCAGTTTCCTTCCTGGTTGCTTAGCCTTCCATGAATCATCATCATCAGATTAATCACTCCAGAGACTGGTGTTAAAGTCTTCTGATCATGAGACTCCAATGTCTTCTGTTCCTAGCAGATCTCTTCAGCTCAGAATAGGTCTGCAAGCCTCTGTGATGTCATTGTTTCTTTGGTGTCTCCCTCTTTTTCCCTGAAATTTGTCTTCCACTATGATCAATGAGAGGCCTCCCATGTTACGACCAAGCCAAGACAATCTACCTTTCTGTATACTCGTCAATAGTTGGTATGTGACCCTATATCTTAAAGGACCTGTCCATTTGATCGTTTTTCTGTCAAGCTCACGCTAAGCCTTAACATTAACAAACTGAGGAATTCATTTTGATCTGTGTGAACTAGAGAGTGCTGTGATTATGAATAAAATGTTAACAGATTGACTGATAGAAACAAGAATTCATATTTCTCTGCCACCTATTTTTGTTAGCAGACTGCCAGAGAATTAAATAACGAGGAATAATACTTTATTAAGGTCTATCATCAGGGAATAACGAGTTATTCTAAGTTGGTACTTGGGAACAACTATGAGTCCAAGGATAGAACAAATATTGGTCCAAGAATAGAACGACTATGGGTCCGAAGATGCGACAGTGAATGAGCTGACAGCAGCCAGTGACTCGTAGCTGGTTTCTTGTTTGGGTCAGTGACCCATAACTGACCAAGACCCTATTACGCCTCAAAATGGTGGACCTTGAAATAGGCAGCAGCGATGCAGCCTGGCTAAGAGATCAGAGATAAAATAGAGAAGGTAAAACCGATCCAAAACTGCTGCGCTGAATTCAAATGTGTTGGACAGAAAGGGTCATTTATCGCAGCCTCTACGACACATAACAAACACAAATGTTCTTTCAGGACAAACACTGAAGAACAACTGTAACCTCCCAGGGGATTTCAGTATATTGCAAAACCTTTGGGAATCCAAAGATACTCAGAAATGTTAATATTCCTCCAATTTTCTTCTTCTGCGTTCGTTCTCAATCTCCCGCTACCAAGTCCTGAATAGGTCTTTGCAAGTAGCAGGATATAGTCCAGAGAACGGAATGTTGTGTCGCTAGTTTACAACTTGACTGCGATATTTGCACCTTTCTGTCTGACACATCCATCTTCGGCGGAACCTCCAATGTAAAATCTGATCATTTGTGTGGCTCTGATATATGGAGAACAATGACTTTCATGAATTGTTGCCCTCGCAGAATAGAGAGATTGAAATGATATGATAAGATCACTAATGTGGAACAGCTAGAAAGAACTAGACATATTTCAGTGTAACATGACGTGAGGGGAAGACCTTGGCATTAGATAGGACACACATTAAGGAAACATGCTGATGGCATTACAAGAGAGCCTCTAATTTGTTATCCCCAAGACAAGAGAAGTTGTCGCAGACCAACACATGCAGGGAGAAGAGAGCCAGACAAAATGAGGGAAACAGGGACGATGTGGACAGAGCTGGAATGGATGGCCCAGAACAAGAAGACCTGGCATGTGTTTGTTGAAGACCAGTGCTCCACAGGTAGCTGAAAGGTATTGATTGATTGATGATCATTAATTTGCCTGCAAGATTTCAATCGTTTTCTTCTGATTGTCCTACCAGGCAACTATCATCCCAGCTCAGCCATTCGATCCAGAAAAAGCATCTGAGGGTCTCCGCAAAGCTATGAAAGGCCTTGGTAAGTCAAACTACTTTTTAAAAAAAATAAATAAATAAAATTAAGCGGGGGCTCGACTTCATTGCCTCTGGTTTTTTCCCCATTTTAGCTCGGTCTCTCTTGGCAGATGGGTACCCCATCTGTCGAGAGCATCGCACAAAGCACGAACTCCGTAGCTCCAGCGATGAACCGAGGAATCTCCGGAAAAAATTTACATCATGGTCTGATTGTCGCAGCTCAAAATCGAACCCCGACCGTCTGACCACAAGGCAAACGGCTTGACCAATTCTCCACAGAGACCCCCTATCTTCTTTAAGTGCAGCTCTAACTGGTGTGGCAGATTGTGTCTATCTGGTGTGGGAGATCATTTTGGTCTAGGAGATCATGTCTGTCCGGTGTGGGAGATCATGTCTGTCTGTTTACGATCATCATATCTGTCTGGTGTGGAAGATCATGTCTGTCTGGTATGGGAGATCATTTTGGTCTAGGAGATCATGGCTGTCCGGTGTGGAAGATCATGTCTGTCCGGTGTGGGAGATCATGTCTGTCTGTTTACGATCATCATATCTGTCTGGTATGGGAGATCATATCTGTCTGATATGGGAGATCATGTCAGTCCAGTATGGGAGATCATGTCTGTCTGTTTACGATCATCATATCTGTCTGGTATGGGAGATCATGTCAGTCCAGTATGGGAGATCATGTCTGTCTGTTTACGATCATCATATCTGTCTGGTATGGGAGATCATGTCAGTCCAGTATGGGAGATCATGTCAGTCCGGTGTGGGAGATCATGTCAGTCCAGTATGGGAGATCATGTCAGTCCAGCATGGGAGATCATGTCAGTCCAGTATGGGAGATCATGTCAGTCCAGCATGGGAGATCATGTCAGTCCAGTATGGGAGATCATGTCAGTCCAGCATGGGAGATCATGTCAGTCCAGCATGGGAGATCATGTCAGTCCAGCATGGGAGATCATGTCAGTCCAGTATGGGAGATCATGTCAGTCCAGCATGGGAGATCATGTCAGTCCAGTATGGGAGATCATGTCAGTCCAGCATGGGAGATCATGTCAGTCCAGTATGGGAGATCATGTCTGTCCATAACTTAACTGTTGCTAATACTGTTGTCAGTTCTCTTGTTATTTTTAAAAACTGCCCATAATATCATGTCCCTAATTCATCAATTCAGGTAGAAATTCTTTTTGTACCTTATTTGAAGATCTTGTATGTTCAACTTCCTATAACCTGTCCTTCCCCTTCTGTCCTAAGTATTATTTATAAATTCTGTTTTTAATTGTTTCCATTCTTATATAAATTATCCATAACCGTCTGGTCTTAGTAATGTTTATCAATTCTGTTTTGTGCTTTATCCGCCCAATTCATTATGTAAATATTTACACTATCTTTTCCTTTTGTCACCCTTTGTTTTCTCTTGCCTGAATCCTCTGCTCTTACTGTCATGTTTTTCTGAACTGCTGGAACTGTTTCAGGGTATATATGTGTTGTTTCTGGATCAAGATGCAGAGCAGCGCATGAGCTGCAGTGGTCAGCGACCCATAGCTGACTGCTAGCGTTAGGCCCAGCGAAACAGAGCTGCCAAGACCCTTCTACACCTCCACGCGGTGATCCTGGATAACAGGCTGCAGCAGGGCAGACTGGCTAAGGAGAAGGGATCGAAGAGGGAATGCTAACCTGGTACTCAAAAAATGCTTGCTGAAGTCGAATGTGTTGGACCGAAAGGTGCAAATATCGCAGACAAGCTGTAAACTACGACACAACGCATTCCGTTCTCTGGACTAAATTCTGCCACTTAAGCCCTTTTAGGGTTTGTAGCGGGAGATTGAGAACGAATGAAGCCAAGCCATATGTGTTGTTTGTTTTTGTGTTGTTTGTTTCTTGACTTTTTAAAAAGATGTATGGAAATTTGGATGGAGACAGTTCTCTTCCTCATTCACCAATATTATCATACCCCTTTCTTCACTGCTGTCTGAGAATAGAGCCACTATACTGTTAGCCTCCATGCAGGAAGACTGTACCAGATCATTATTTTGTTTTTACAGTAGTTGTTTCTATGGTACATTGTTCTACATGGTGTAGTAGTAGTAGTAGCCCCTTCCAGTCATGACTGGCTATAAGATGGTGGGACCTTGGAGTGGTAACTCTCTTCTGAGTTTTGTTTTAGTTTCTTTCTCCTTGTGACGTTGTTTCACTTCTCCATGTTGCCAGAGTTTCATTTCACCCAGCATGAGATGGCTCTTCAGGGTACATCTCTACTTGCAGCTTCGCTTTCCCAGGATGTCAGACTGATGTCCAGGGTCGTCTTGCGCACATCTTTGAACCTCAGCTGTGGTCGACCAACTCTTCTTTTGCCACCCACCTACTGTCCATAGAGGATATCTTTGAGAATATGTCCTTCTTCCATACGATGAACATGACCAAACCATTGTACTCTTCCCTGGACTACGGAGAATGTACATGCCAGTGTGAGAGTGCTCCTCTGCATTTGTCACTCTGTCCCTCTATGTAATTCCAAGAATGGATTGATGGTAATGTTAAGTCTTTGCTCTAGTTTGGCATAGGTTGCCCACTTTTGCTACCTTATTGGAGTGTGCTGCTAACATGTTCATTGTAAACCATATCCTTGGCTTTAATTGTAAGTTTCTGGTTTTCTCAAACTCAGTCTGTTAGGTTTGGAAATGTAGTGGCAGCTTTCCAATATGGCTATCTATTTCTAGGTCTAGAAATGAATAACCCAATAATTAATCAATTGGTGCACAGCTGCCAATTCATAATTATTGATTTTAAAACTACGTTGTTATGAATAACAAAAATGTAATTAGAACGATTGATGAAACAAACGTTTTTAACTTAACGTTTTTATACTGTTTAGAATACTGCAGAGTCTGTAAAGAACCAGTTTCTTTTACATTTCCTTTTGAACTGACAGAGTATGACAGGGGTGTACTCTCACCATTTACCTAGACAAAATAGCAACTATGACAGGGGTATACTCTCACCATTTTCCTAGACAAAATAGCAACAGCAGCAAGTCATACAGTAACACCAGAAATGAATCCTAATTAAAAACATGAACTACTTTTTGCAGACACTTAGTATTAAGTACATAGATCCAAGATAAAGATATCCACCAAGAAAACATAGTATTCCTGACTGATGCCGCGTCTGTATTAGCAGCGCTAAAACAACACAAAGATAAATATCTTGAGCAATATATGTTCTCCCAGACACAGCTCTCAGCAGAACACCCAAGGTTGGTCATACAGTGGATCCCATCCCACTGCAATATTGAAGGCAATGAAGCTGCAGATAAACTAGCAAAGAGTGGAGGAGCATCCCCACAAACAGGCCTGAGTATCACATTTAATGAGGCCAAGACCATAATTAAAGCCAACTTCAGGGTAAAATGGGATGATCAACACCCGAAAAGAAGACAGCTACTTTAACTTAACTAGAGAAGAGCAAGTCATATTCTTCAGACTGACAACTGGGCATAACAGACTCAATGGTCATCTTTACAACAAAATAAGGATTGGGACAGATGACAGGTGCCCATGTGGGGAGCATATCATGACCGTGGAACACATCCTGCAAAGCTGCATGCTCACGCAGGAAAAGAGAGAACAATACTGGCCATGTGAGACAGATATGAGACAAAAGCTATATGGAGATAAAAACAGCCTTACAAACAATGGTGTCCTTTGTAAGAGAAACCGGAACCTTGATCTGAGGATGAACGAAGAAGAAGAAGACAGTACATAGATGAACAGACGCTAAACAATCACATGGACAAGCTTAGCACAGCATGGAAAAAATCATGGGAATATTAGTGTAATAAAGACATTATCTATGAGGTTCAGCACAACACCAGGTCCACTAACTATACATGTTGTTGTTGATTCAAGACAATGAGTAGGATTACTTTTTTTTGTGCCCTGAAAAGGACGTTAAGTGGCCAGTTGCATTAGCGTTCCTCACATCCCGAGCGTGCCGATTAAGGTGGACCGGGTCCTCCAAGCGGTTATGCTATGCTTGGCTTCATCTACGTGTCACTCACTACTATGGCGATCACGTCAATCCCTCACCTTGTTAGCCAGGCTGCCATAAATACAGCCCGTTTCCAGGAAGGGCTACGAGGAAGCCGAGGTGAGGGTCATGAACAGTATATTTTGCCTGACCCTGACTAACATGTCTGATCAGTATATTTTGCCTGACCCTGACTAACATGTCTGATCAGTATATTTTGCCTGACCCTGACTAACATGTCTGATCAGTATATTTTGCCTGACCCTGACTAACATGTCTGATCAGTATATCTTGCCTGACCCTGACTAACATGTCTGATCAGTATATCTTGCCTGACCCTGACTAACATGTCTGATCAGTATATCTTGCCTGACCCTGACTAACATGTCTGATCAGTATATCTTGCCTGACCCTGACTAACATGTCTGATCAGTATATCTTGCCTGACCCTGACTAACATGTCTGATCAGTATATCTTGCCTGACCCTGACTAACATGTCTGATCAGTATATTTTGCCTGACCCTGACTAACATGTCTGATCAGTATATTTTGCCTGACCCTGACTAACATGTCTGATCAGTATATTTTGCCTGACCCTGACTAACATGTCTGATCAGTATATTTTGTCTGACCCTGACTAACATGTCTGATCAGTATATTTTGCCTGACCCTGACTAACATGTCTGATCAGTGTATTTTGCCTGACCAGGCGTGTCTTCCCTCCTAAATTATACGGGTAAACAATGTTGAACTTTAGCTGGCACAGGGTTCAAATATCTGCAGAGTATTTTCTCAGAAGGTGGAAATCTTTATATAGAAATAGAATGTTAGAAAGCTTCTGCTATGACATCAGTTGTCAACATTTCTTGAGTACTTCAACATCAGCTTGATTACTTAAAAAAAAACTGATAAACAATGTATTTTTACCGACTCTTTTGCTACCGGTGTTAGGCTTGACCCTTATTCAAGGCTCAAGAGAACACAATATGTGAAATGAAATGCATAAGAAAGGTCACCAGGAAAGATAGAATGAGAAATGAGGACATTAGAAATATAGTGTGAACTGCCCCCTTTCTCGAGTGGTCTACAGGAGTCGTTTATTACAAGGACGAGAAAAGCACCACTTCCTCACAGGGAGCTTGTCATAAGAGGCAACTAACTGTGACATGGCATAACACCGGCCATGGTTAGGTGGTTTATTTAGAACAGCATAAGTGGCGCCTAACAGGCTGCGGGTCTACTTTGCTTTAGTGTTTAAGATGGATTCACCACTTGGCTATACTACGATCTGTAAGCGCTTGTCCCAACTAAGAAAAACTGCCTCTTGTGTTGAATACATTTCAAGACAGAAAATATGTAGTTTGATCATCTCATGAGAATGTAGCCGGCTCAACTTCCACTACACACTTATAGCACATGAGATTCTGACTACAGGACACGGAGATCATGTAGAAGATGGATAGATAACGTTAGAGTAATCCTTTAACGACACTGACTTATAATAATAGTTGTCCATCACAAGCGAAGATGGCGACAGCATCAGACTTGCGCTAAGAGATGTGATCTCATATAACTGCAAAGTCCAATCATGCCACACTCTGTGCACACTTGTGAGGCACGGCTGTGGGGTCAACAGGCATTCTGCTCTTTTGGACGGCTTGCTTTCTCTGAGCCAAGGCGATGAAGTTTTGCTCTGCAATCTGAGCACCTCATGTGATTCTAGTGCGCCAGGTGAAACGGCTCTGTGCAATTATCTCCCAGAAGGTGGCATCAATTTTGAAGCGTTTCAGAGATACTTTCAAGGCGTCTCTGATGTGTTTCTTCTGTCCCCTTGATGAGCTTCTGCCATTCCTGACCTAACCGTATAGTAGCTGTTTATGGAAAAGCTTATCGGACATGCAAACATATCTCGTCCATCTTATCTGGGCTTTTTGCACTGGTTTACAATGACCCAAGCAACACATTTGGCCCAAGAAAGTTAACTTAAGCTCCCCACGCCTCACACTGGCACAAGTGGATGAACAACAGAGCTGATAAGGTTGTTAGATCCACACAATGCTACCTAGTCGTCTTACGATATGCATGTAAGTGTGACACCGGAGTGTTATCGGGTCCTGAATAGAATAGAAACACTGTAACCTGCTAGAGATAACTAAAGAGGGTTGGGCATGGAGCTGGCTACCAGATACTATAGAAGCTTTAAGCCACAAAAACTTTAATAAAAAAGGGCAGGTCAACAATGGATGACTTGGCAGATATTTATTGAAGACCTATGCTCCACAGGGAGCTGAAAAGGTTGTAATTGTTTGATAAATGGGTGCAGTGACCATATTATTTCTTCCTCAATAACGTTTTTTGCGATCAGAAAGGGACAGTGACTTGTATTGTCAAATTGGGGTTGTAATAACTGCCATTTGAGGTTAATTGTTAGAGACTTCATCATACAAGGTGTTACCTTTGGTTCAGGTACCTTTTTAAAGCTGGATGGACTGTACCATACTGTAAGAAGTCAGTGCTTTTTGAATATCATTTTGCTGACTTTTTTATCTGTACGTTTGGATACTGGGCCAGATAGTTGAAAGTAGGTCAGGCATAGCTACAAGAGCAATATGGCCTATGTAACAAGTGGCTCGGAGTACTAAACAAACATTTTGACAGATAGCATGATGGGATACAACTAACAGAGGGTTATCTGGGTTGGGAAGTATAAGACCACTGTAACTTTCCAATCATGCCTCATAAGGTGACTGAAGAAGGTTGTGCATTTGGTTAACAACCTCGTCATGTAGAACCAATTATATAAAACCACCACTGTGAATGTTCGGATACATGCTTCCTATAGTAAACCAGCTATAGTGGTATATTATGCTTCACATGGAATGGAAATGAGATATAACAAAGTTGTTAGACGTTACTTGTTCTGAGTGAACTCTTGGTATTTCTTTGATAGCTAGTTACAGGGGCATTCCTGACATCCCGAGGCATACTTGAGAAAGTAGACCATCCACATGCTGCTATAGAGAGCCCAGATCAGATGGACAGGGCATGTTGTTCTCATGTCAGATGAACACTTCCCTAAAAAACTTGTACAGTGAGCTCAGGACAGCATAGTGCTCACAGGGGGGACAAAAGAAACAATACAAAGACACTCTAAAAGTTTCTCCATTGATGTTGCTGTTGCTGCTTGCTCTGAACCGCTCATCCTGACACACTGTCAGCACACATGGTGCTTGTACCGCCAAGCAGAGGACCATCACGGAGGTGCAGGAAAGACAAGCTGCATGAAAGGAAAGAATGCAAGACTGCCCAACTACAAATGCTGTTCACGTGTGCTCAACGTGCGGTAAAGGTTGTCTCGCTCAGATCGGACTACAGTAATATGCGGGCACATCTCAATAAACATGTCTGATGCTGTTGCCATCTTCGCTTGGGCAACTAACTAACTAGCAGTAGTGGAATGTAAGGCTCCTCAGTAAACTTGCTATTATGGAGACTACTGTGACACATCCTGTTTCCACGAAGATCAGCAAGGGCGTAAGGTTGTGGCTTGATCAGTATGTTGCACCTGACTCTTGAGATTAGTGTTTTCTTCCCACCTCATTATACATAATCATTGCTCTGAGTGTTTTGGAGAAACTGCATATGTCAGACTTATTGATACACCAATAAATGATGCTGGCCAAATAGTAACCTACCCAAACTGAAAAAATAAACCCCATAATTGGTGTAGCACCATTTGAGACATGAAGAAACACGCATCACAAATCAAATGTAAACTAGTGAATTAGCCAAGTAGTCTTATGTTGAGACACCAGGTGGAGTTCACAAGTCTGAAATCTAGATGAAGTTTCTTGCAGTCAACACAGCCCCTACTGATTAGTCTTGGAAAATGTTGCATCGAAAAATTGAATGAACTGACGCAGGTCCTCTGGATTGAGCCAAGCTGCTGGAAGAACCTGAGCATGGAAACCATTAAATAGACTCTGAACTGGTGTATCACAATGCAGGAAGAACTTGAAGAGATGGAAATACAGGGATGATCAGACATCCCACGGTGGAGAAACACAAGACCTAGACTAGTTGATGATATGCGCAAACCTCTGGAACATGCAATATGGATGACGTATTGAGGGGGACTGACACGGCAGTTCACCTCACGTGACCGAATATTGGAAACACAATGTCTGACGTGGTGCCCATGACATAGAAAGTATGTATTGCTATGAAGCCACCATGCAAATGCTCGGGCACAGGCTTCCTGTAACAAAACTAACTGCAGTTGTGGCCCTATGCTTCACTTGGAGCGATGCATGAATCAATGGGACAAAACAAATTTATCTAATTAAGTAAAAACGTTTGGAACTTGTGTACAAGTGGAAATGGACACTGATCCCCGTAATGATGAATCTTATCCCTGCATTGCACTGCAGCGAGCATTACCCAAGTCTACCTTCATCAGTGGGGAACTAAACGCTAGTCCAGTCAGGCACAAAATATTGACCAGGACATCATGTCAGGGTCAATACACTGATCAAGACCACAATCTCTTTTCCATGTAGCGTTCCCTGGAAACAGGCTGTTTACAAGGCAGCATGGCTGATAAGATGTGGATTGATGTGATCCCTGTAGTAGTGAGTACCACGCAGATGAAGTCAAGCAAAGCACAACCTTCTGGAGGACCGTGGTCCACCTTCATCAGCACACTCGAGGATGTAAGAAGAGCCACTCCAAACATTCCACCAGAGAAAAGTAGTCAAGAGTGAAGATCCCAGTACAAGAAGCTTTGCTAACAATACAACTTTTTCTATCCAGGAATTTCTTAGAATTCATGTTGAATTGTCATTGATGTGTTAACTGACAAACTGACTTATGGGTTCTTCTATTTTGTATCTGACCTTCCAATGATATGCCTTTTACTTCTCGAGATAATGCGTTTTCACTTTTCTTTTTCTCGAGTCAAGTAGTGAAATGTAAATGTTTTCTTCAGTTGTTCTGTTTCTTCAAACAAAGTCTTAGTAGTGGTGGAAGATGTTGGTGGTAGTAGTTGCTTACCCAATTCTAGGCAATCCAGAAGTTTGAATTTTATTGTTTTCTCTTGTCCATTGCTATGCTCACATTAAGTTGGGTGGTCTGCCATCACACTGTGTTGCTATAGTTTTGAATGCCCACAATGCGTAGATTTATTCTTTTGTGCGCCCTGAAAAGAACGTTAAGTGGTGAGTTGCATTAGCTTTCCTCACATCCCGAGCGTGCTGATGAAGGTTGATCGGGGTCCTTCAGGTGGTTGTGCTATGCTTGGTTTCATCTGCGTGTCACTTACTACTCCTGGGATCACGTCAACCCCTCATCTTGTTAGCCAGGCTGTCAAAAAAATAGATGTTTCCAGGAAGGACTGCGAGGAAGCTAAGGTGAAGGTCTTGACCAGTATGTTTAGCCTAACCCTGATTAACATGTCTGATCAGTATATTTTGCCTGACCAGACGTTAGTCTTCCTTCCCATTACACTGTGTAGATGTTTGTTCAACAGCACAGGTCTTGTTTGCGACCTTGGGTTTCTTTGGCTCAAATTGTTATTTTTTGGGATTAGGTTGAGACACAACTGTATACAGAGCTCTGGTAGTCACACCTGTAGCCTATCTGTTTATCCATTGGTGTCTGCAGTTGTATTAGATTGTTTTTTTTTCTTTGGTCAGTGGGGATGTTAGGTTGTGACATGTTTATCTGCACTTTCATGAGCTTTGATTCTTGCATAGCCTGGTATACACCGTAGGGTGGTACTAATACCGCATGATGCAAATACCATTATAGATTTAAGAAAATTTGTCTGGGTTTTCCAATGATATAGGGAGGACTCTATTTTTGGTCATTGAGGTGTCCAATCAGAAACTGATTTTGTGTTTTTTGCAGGCACTAATGAGGATGCAATTATTCAAATTCTGACTGCACACTGCAACGCTCAGCGGATAGAAATTGAGAAGAAATACAAACAGATGCATGGACGGGTATGTCAACCATGTCTCTTTGAGTGAATGTGGAATAAGAAGGGAGCAATTTGTTTGAAATGTTATTCTGGTCTAAAAACAAGGGGATGTAGATACTGCTGTCAAGGATAAAGTGGTGGAAACTTTATTGCACATATTTCAGCTTGTATGTGGTGGTGTGGCCGGCTCTTTTTTATGTGACTTGTTTTAGTCCAAGGTTTTCCAGAGTGATACCCGAGTTGAAAATAGGACCACTGTAACTTTCCATGAAAGGTGACTAAAGAGAGTTGTGCATGAGGCTTGGTACCTAATCATGTCAAACCATTGTTATTAAAATTGCAAATGCTTCTTCTGAAGTATTCATCCTGAAAAGGATATTTTGTTTCATTGTGTCATCATTTATAGCGAGGCTCCAATATTTGCACCTTTCAGTCTAACACATCAGGTTTCAGCACAACACATTTTTGGAACTAGGTTTGCCTTCCGTCTGTGATCCCTATTCTCTTAGCCAGACTAGTTTCGAGGGTCGCCACTTGGAGGCAGAAAAGGATCTTGTCAGCTCTGGTTCGCTGGCTCTGGCGCCAGCTATGAGTCGCTAGCTGCTGTCAGCTCATTCACAGCTGCATCTTTGGCCTTGTGTTAGAATATTATTCCCAAGTGGATACTGTGAACATGCGGCACATGATGATGTCACTTCTGATGTAAATAGCACATACCAACCATCAAGTTTTTGAAATTTAATTATCGTCTGACTCAGTTCCTCAGCAGACCGTTGAGATCATGGCGGGTGTGATAGGGAATTCATCTAGAGTTGATCAGCAAGCGGTGATTCGGTTTCTAACAGCTGAAGAATGGCGACCAGTTGACATTCATCGCAGAATGCAAGCATCGTATGGTGATAAAAGTGTGTTGAAGACAACAGTGAAGAACTGGACAACGATGTTTAAAAGACACGAGTTAACGAAAGATCTTCAGATACCAGGTTCCGTTTACTCATGTCTTTCTTTAAATACCGTTGTCCAGTTCTTCACTTCATTTGAACACGCCTTGTACATTAGTGAAACATACGTACCTAATACATTAGTAAAACATATGCAGCTAATACATTAGTAAAACATTTGCAAATAATACATCAGTAAAATCTGCACAGAGAATATGTTGCAAAAATGGGACTGTGTGGCTAAAACATCAGTTCTTGGTTATGTGGTTAGCGGAGCTGCATAGATGGCACATGACAGGCTGTGGGTCTACCTTGCTCTAATTTATGCTTCCACCACCACCAGTCTTAAAAAATAGGTGATCGTATTCCAGGAGCTACCCACCTAATGGTGGCAAGTGATACTGGGATTGACCTGACAAGTCACCATCGTATTTCCACCTGCCTAAAAAAAAATAAACAATGGAGGTCACACTTCCGCGCGACGTCTAGCGGCACAAGTGGACTCGAGATAGATAGATGATATACATTAGTGAAAGGTATGCACCTAATACATGAATTAATTTTCAAGGTGTGTCGAACGGTATGTCAGTTATAAATACTTCTTGTTTGCGTTTGGTTTCGTATGCTCGTTTTATGCCACCAGATGGGTTGCCTCCATGAAGTGACATGCCAGTCGCAGGTCCTCAGTGATTCTCCACAGTTTGTCTTGTATGTTTCTTTCCTCGAGCCAGGTCTTCTCACTGGAGCCTTGGTGCAGTGCACATGTTTGCAGGATGTGTTCTGGAGTCTGGGGTCCTCTCTGACGTGGGCATTGTGCAGTCTGTGCTGCTTTCATTTTATGCATGTGTGCATTTAGTCTGCAATGACCTGTTCTGGGGCAGAAAATTGTGGTATACTGTTTCCTATTCAGTCTATTGATTGGGTTCTGTGGGTATTTGCTGGATGCTTGTATTTTTTTTATGTGAGCCTTGACTTCTGGCAGTGACACTGGGTGGATGAATTGTTCTTTTTGTCTTCCATCCCTGGCCAGTATGTCCGCCCATTCATTCACAGGTATGCCACAGTAAGCTGGAATCCATTGGAGGGTGATTTTATTGTGGTCTGAGTTTATTTGGCTGGCATATCAGTTCCCTTTCCATACTATCTCATGGTTCTCTTTGTGTGGCCTGCGAAATGTCTGTTTGGCAAGTGTTTGTTTCATTCACAGCTGGCTTACTTGTTGCAGGCTGTTATTGTGTTACAATGTGTTTTGTATCAATGGCTGTATTGAGACATACTTCTGTCCCATCCATTGTGTCATGATGTTGATTGTGTGTGTAACAGAGATGAGACGAGAATAAGTCCACTGCCACCCCGAGATAATGTGGTAGGAGGGGACAAGTCCAGTCTAACTCTGTTTGGGACAGAGACGAGAACATGGCAACTGCTACTGCTTCGAAGAGAGAAGAATTCGTGGTGACTTAATACAGGTTTATAAGATGATCAGAGGAATTGATAAATTAGACTATAACAAGTTTTTTAAAATACAGCCACCTACAATAACACGAGGGCATAGCTACAAGCTGATTAAAGAGAGGTCCAGGTTAAATATTAGGAAATATTTTTTTAGTCAGAGAGTGGTGTCTGCTTGGAATGCATTGCCAAGGGAGGTTGTGGAGGCAGGGACAGTTAATGCATTTAAGAATAAACTGGATGCGCATAGATTTTAGAGCGAGGTGATGTAAATGTAACTGGTTGTATACAGACTCTGCAGGGTCTTCTAAACCAGTATAAAGATGTTAAGTTAAGTTACACTGGGGCTGTTGTAAAATGCAAAAATAGAACAGTAACTCGGGGTTGGAGAACATTTTCATGTTGGAAGACTGCATTACGATAGCTGTTAATGTAATAAGACTGCATTACGTTAGCTGTAAATGTAATAAGAGCATTACGATAGCTGTAAATGTAATAAGATCGCATTGCAATAGCTGTAGACCTACTGAGGCAGTACAACGTTAGCTGTAAGTCTACTGAGGCAGTACTACGTTAGCTGTAAACCTACTGAGGCAGTATAACGTTAGCTGTAAGTCTACTGTGGCAATACTACGTTAGCTGTAAACCTAATAATCAGGCCGCATTACGTTATCTGCAAACCTGATACGGCTACATTCTAGAAACTTCAACTAGATACACTTCAAAATGTACATTATTTTTAAAAACCCAATTCGCGTCAGGGAAGTTAACATACATTCTAGAGTTTAATTTTTTTAAATCATGAACATAGCAAGGGTCAAATAATAGCCCTTCTGACTTACTGTTTTATTTGTGGCCGTTAGCCTCGAAGGATTATTTCATTGAATCATCTGTTACTCTTTGCTATTTTAAATGTGTTTGTTTTAAAATTAAAATACTTTTCTTTTCCACTATCAGTACGACTTTTCCCCCATTGCTGGGATAGTTGATGGGTTTTTTAGGCTGAAGATTACAGGTCGTTTTGCCACTGCTGTCGCCACGTCGTGTGCTGGTTTTGTTTGTTTATTTCACCCCCAACAGAAAAACAACATAGGCCATAGCGAGATTCGTACTGCTGTCCTCCTTATCGGAAGGCAGGCAGGCCTCGAAGACATTCGACCACGCGCTCCTCAATTAATTAAAATAGTAAAATACCCAAATAAATATTAATGCAATAAAAAATAATTTGTTCTGCAAAATGTTGATACGTTCAAAAGGCTGTACTTAATGATCTACACGGCTGTACTTAATGACCTACACGGCTGTACTTAATTTCCTACACGGCTGTACTTAATGACCTACACGGCTGTACTTAATGACCTACACGGCTGTACTTAATGACCTACAAGGCTGTACTTAATGATCTACACGGCTGTACTCAATCATCTACACGGCTGTACTCAATCATCTACACGGCTGTACTTAATGATCTACACGGCTGTACTTAATGATCTACACGGCTGTACTTAATAACCTACACAGCTGTACTTAATGATCTACATGGCTGTACTTAATGATCTACGCGGCTGTACTTAATGATCTACACGGCTGTACTTAATGATCTACACGGCTGTACTTGATGACCTACAAGGCTATTTGCTGTTTTTTAAGGCACATGTTTCCTACCTCTGATCGGACCTATCTTGAGGACTCTGTTTGTGACAGATGAGAATAGGCCCACTGCAATACTGAGACTGTTGCACGAGACAACTAATGGTACAGTCTAACCCATCCTGGGCATAAGACTTCATTTGTGACAGAGATGAGAATAGGTCCACTACCACACGGAAACCATAACGCGAGTTTGCCAATGCTGTACAACATCGAGATCAAACAATTCCACTGTACATTATACCTTTTTGTAGTTGTACTCCCTCACGACTCGTCGTATATATATTTCATTAATTCTACACCCTTGCACAACTTTCACACGAGCCCTCAGGGTGAGTCCCTTCTATTGCACTTTATTTGGGCTGGCTTCTGAGAGCGCACAACTAGCATAGGTACTTTACAGATGCACACATACATCCAAGCACTGGTTTATACGTCATAATATCGCCCAGTTGACTACGGTCTAGGGGGGAATAGGCGCGCCTCCGTCAGTAGAAACTAATGAGGCAAAACACATAGAATACAAAAAATAAAAATATTTTGTGGCTGAGGATGACTATGCCATCAGCCAACCTCAGATGAGTAAGTATTTCCCCCTCTATGTTTAAGTCCCTATCTTCTAGAGATCTCCTCAAAGGCTGATGTTAAGAGCGTTGGTGAGACTATCACCCTGTCGGACGCCATGTTGTATCGGTATAGTAATCCGTCTATAGAAGAGGGTGATATCCGTTGTGCATCCACTGTTTATCTCCACTATCAGTTGAGCGATTTCTCATGGCATTTTAGCACCGCAGTAATATTGATGTTATCGAAAGCCGTCTCATTCACTGGCATAAAGACATCCGTAATTCATGCTCTCTCTCTCCGTTAATTGGTTGATTGTGTGAAGGTGGTTGAGAAGCTTTTCCTGAAACCTGCCTGCTCTCGTGGTTGGTTCTCATCTAGTAGCATCTCTATGCGGTTGACGTTCTCTTCCTTGTCCCCATTTGTATGTATAAAGATGGTTATTTACGTTTTCTATTGGTCGGGGATTTGATTGGTTGTATCGTCGTCATACAGCGATATACGTTGCACTGTTTCGTTAAGCCTGTGGCGCATCCGATTTCAACAGGCGTTTCTGTAGGGATGCCCTCCTTAGCCTTTGGCTGTCCCCAGCCTATCTGCAAGGCAGCAGTTGTTTTTGGTCAGAGTTGTCTCACTTATGGAAGTTGTCTTGCAGGACTAACGAGTCTTTCCCACTCGTGTCTATAGGGTTTGGCAATGATATGATATGATGGACTATGTACTAGTTTGTACTATCCCGGAAGAGAGGCAGTCCAGTGTGTCTGTATCCCAGGATCGTCACGTCCTGCCAGAAACGTAGCATATGCATGTGAGTGAGGTATCTATTTGCTCCCTTTATTTTCTCGGCTCATCTGCAGTGATGTCACGCCTAGCATTCCCCGCCACTTGGGAGGTTGTCACAATGGGGTAGAGGTTCAATGTCCGCTGGACTGCATCTCTTCTACGTCCATTGGGATGATTGATAGCAGACAGAGGTAAAGAGCGAGTCAGGAGTGCATTTAACCAGGGGACAAGCCTGGTCATGGCACGGAGATGTTGTTTGCCTGCTGTGCGGACATATCTCATGATCAAGGGTTGAGTCTCCACAGTTCGCAGTGAGGTGGCTGCTCTACTGCTTACGACACCCCGACCGAGAACTAAGTCTTCTTCTAGTGGTTTCACACCTCATCGTCGTATGGGGTGAATATCGAGCAGCTTCCCGCCCGCTTTGATCGGCCGACGGCAGATACCTCTTTCTGCGGCTCGACCGAGTCGGGCTGGGACGCGAGCCCCAACCATATCGTAGCCTTCCATCGCAGTGGTGCTGAGATTTAGGGCGGGATTCCGGCTTAGAGGCGTTCGGCCGTAATCTCTCAGATGGTAGCCTCGCACCATTGGCTTGTCAGCCAGGCACGTGGACCAAATGTCTGCGACCTGTGATTCCTCTCGAATTGAGCAGGATTACCATAGCAACGGCCTGTCATTAGTAGGGTAAAACTGACCTGTCTTCCGAGGGTCTAATACCAGCACCCGTTCATTTTTAGACCCAACGAATCAATAGGGGCTTTTTAGTCAGTCAATGACCAAGTGTCCAGAGCCTGTGATTCCTCTAGGGTTAGGCAGGATTACCGTAGCAACGCTCTTTCATTAAGAGGGTCGGGGATTTGACATTCGTTCAGACAGATGTTGAACAAAGGAGTTGAAATCTGCAGGACTCGAACCCACACTGATTCCGTTCATCGCTTTAAGAGGCGAGTGCCTTACCTTTCTACCACAGCGACCCTCTAGTTGGCCTGTACTTCTACAGGGGCTCAAGCCCATGTGCAGGTCTCAGATCTGGTATGAGCTGGATTTAGACGGGAGGAGGATTTCTTGCTTAGCGGGCTAGTGGTTAACTGATTTGCAAGTCCATCTTAATAGACTCAAACACTAGAGCACAGTAGACCCTCAGCCTGTTAGACCCATCTGTGCTGCTCTAAACAAACCACATAGCCATGAACTGTGTTATGCCATGTCATACAGCAAGTCACCTTTTGCGACCTGCTCTCTGTGGGGCAGTGGTGTTATTCTTGTCATTGTCATACACAAAGACCCCGACAGGCCACTCTACTTAATGTTCCTTTTATTGGTTCACGTCTCGTTATCTTCCATAGGTCTATGTTTGTAATAAAATCTGACCTTCTAGTTAGGTAGTTGCCCATCGCAAGCGAAGATGGTGACAGCGTCAGACATGTTTATTCAGACGTGGCTGCAGTCCTATCTGAGCGTGACAAACTCTACCGCACGGAGGGCACACGTGAACATCATTTGTAGTTGGCCAGTCTTGCATTCTTTCCTTTCGCGCGGCTCGCTTTTCCTGCGCCTCCGTAGTGGTCCTCTGCTCAGCGGTGCAAGCACCATGTGTGATAGCAGCACGCCAGGCTGAGCGGTTTGGAGCAGGCCGCAGCATCAATGGAGAAACTATTCAGACACTTTTAGAGTGTCTTTGTATCGTTTCTTGTGTCTCCTCTACGACAGTTGTCCTGTCATGAGCTCACCCTACAACAGTTATTTAGGGATGCGCTCATTGACATGCGAACAACATGCCCTGTCTATCTGATCTGGGCTCCCTGTAGCAGCAAGAGAGTTTCGCCCTGCTGAGGACTTCAGAGTTGGGCACCTTCTAGAACATAGAACAAAGTCCATAACACGGACATGTTGGTGTGGCTAAGGAGGTTGTGGGCTTGCTTTACAAACTTAACGTACCACGTTCAAATCACGTCGGGCTCGGTTTGACACACCAGGCATATGGTAAGTCTTTCCATAGCTTGGCCGCTTCTACCAGTCGACCCAGCTGTAAAAGGGAACTTGGCGCAGTCAGTGGGACATTTCTGAACCGCCGCGAGAGCTTCGTAGTTCGTGCTCTGCCGTTGGCACTTTCAGCTATGAGAGGGACTAAACATTCATATGGGTACGGCACTTTCAGCTATGAGAAGGACTAAACATTCATATGGGTACGGCACTTTCATTTTTGAGAGGGACTAAACATTCATATGGGGACGGCACTTTCAGCTATGAGAAGGACTAAACATTCATATGGGTACGGCACTTTCATTTTTGAGAGGGACCAAACATTCATATGGGGACGGCACTTTCAGCTATGAGAAGGACTAAACATTCATAGGGGTACGGCACTTTCAGCTATGAGAAGGACTAAACATTCATAGGGGTACGGCACTTTCAGCTATGAGAGGGACTAAACATTCATATGGGTACCCAGGTGAAATGAAATCGGTTCTGTGAACCATTTGAAACTCTATTTAATCTCATTTTTGTTTTACCAGTTAGTATCTTGTTCTCTTCCCAAAATCTGTCATTAAATTATAATACAAAGTCCACGACACAGACATCTGTTGCCAATAAAACAAACCGTTTCAAGCCAGTATCGAACATGCATTCACGATTATTCACAGGACTGATCTGAACGTAAATCTTCTAATCTCTGCCCTGTAAAACTGATTAGAGATCGATGCTGGTTTGTTATCTGACTGGTGATATATATGTTGACAGATGTCAGACAAACTAGGCTGTGCTGAGGCTCATGGCAATGAACGAGCCGCCGACGACCGCCTATAGCGGCTGTGGTTATCGGGAACGTTCTGAGATCGATCTACGACCGATTCGTGGACGTTAACCTACAATCGATGGACTGCCAATACATAGGCTGCAGAGTGGATTCACCATAGAAGAGTATCTGGGAGAATAGAGTAGAATGTACAACCAGTGGGCTACTGGAACAATCAGTATCCACACTCTTATATATTTTTGCTAAGGGAGACTGGGCACATATACGCTTGTCCTAAGTACAGTGACGCCGACAGAAGAGAAACACAACCTGGTCAGAAATCACGGAGAAACTCCGTGGCTAGTCAATGATCAAAGCACCGACAACTGGGAGGGAGGGGGGGGGGCCACACCTAATCATAACAGAATGAGCACGTGATTAGGAGCACCAATAGAAAAGTGAAAATAAGCAATAAATAATTGTTTTACAAGTTTACACGGTCTTAAATGTAGAAAAAAAAAAGTCACCTTGCCGCCATTGGCACAAGTTCATAGTATGAGAGGCCCTTCGCTATGTAATGCTCTTTGGGCTTGCACGATGCTTTAAAATACATCTCGTCTGATGGAATTTGGTCTCGTCCCTGTCAACTACTGTATTTTGGTAGCACCTTGTCACTGTCAACTCTACTATGTTTTGGTAGCACCATGCCACTGTTAACTCTACTATGTTTTGGTAGCACCATGTCACTGTCAACTCAACTATGTTTTGGTAGCACCATGTCACTGTCAACTCAATTATGTTTTGGTAGAAGCTTGTTACTGTCAACAGTTACGTGTTTTTGTAGCACCTTGTCACTGTCAACTCTACTGTGTTTTGGTAGAAGCTTGGAGATATCTAAAAGGTTCACTATCGCTTTGGGGTGATATGACACCAGGTACAATTAATCCGGCCGTGCCGATAAGTACAGCAAAAACACGTTTACTTCAATCACATGCAAAATACTTTACACTGTCCTTTCTGTTGTCTGGTGTATGCATTATATGGTGTGCATGTTGTCTGGTGTGTGTGTGTGTTGTGAGTATGTTATATGGTTTGTATATTGTATGGTGTGCGTGTGTTGTGAGTATGTTGTATGGTGTGCATGTTGTCTAGTGTATGTATTGTATGGCGTGCATGTTGTCTGGTGTGTGTGTGTGTTGTGAGTATGTTGTATGGTGTGCATGTTGTCTGGTGTGTGTGTTGTGAGTAGGGTGTGCATGTTGTCTGGTGTGTGTATTGTATGGTGAGTATGTTGTATGGTGTGCATGTTGTCTGGTGTGTGAGTATGTTGTATGGTGTGCATGTTGTCTGGTGTGTGAATATGTTGTATGGTGTGCATGTTGTCTGGTGTGTGTATTGTATGGTGTCCATGTTGTCTGGTTTGTGTGTGTGTTGTGAGTATGGTGTTTGGTGTGTGTATTGTATGGTGTGCATGTTGTCTGGTGTGTGTGTGTGTGTTGTGAGTATGTTGTATGGTGTGCATGTTGTCTGTTGTGAGTATGTTGTAGGGTGTGCATGTTGTCTGGTGTGTGTGTGTGTGTTGTGAGTATGTTGTATGGTGTGCATGTTGTCTGTTGTGAGTATGCTGTAGGGTGTGCATGTTGTCTGGTGTGTGTATTGTATGGTGTGCATGTTGTCTGGTGTGTGTATTGTATGGTGTGCATGTTGTCTGATGTGTGTATTGTATGGTGTGCACGTTGTCTGGTGTGTGTGTGTGTTGTGAGTATGTTGTATGGTGTGCACGTTGTCTGGTGTGTGTGTTGTGAGTATGTTGTATGGTATGCACGTTGTCTGGTGTGTGTATTGTATGGTGTGCATGTTGTCTGGTGTGTGTGTTGTGAGTATGTTGTATGGTGTGCATGTTGTCTGGTGTGTGTGTTGTGAGTATGTTGTATGGTGTGCATGTTGTCTGGTGTGTGTGTTGTGAGTATGTTGTTTGGTATGCATGCTCTCTGGTGTGCATGTTGTATGGTGTGTGTTGTTTGGTGTGTGTATTGTATGGTGTGCGTGTTGTTTGGGGTGTCCTTTGTCTGGTGTGTCCTTTTTCCACTTGTTAATACACTAGTCTTTACAACTGCCTCCCTTACTTTGCTTAAAACCAAGCTTAAAGCTATTCGTGTGCTCTGCATTCGGTCATGATGGGCAAGTTCAGACATGAAGTAATCGAATCTATAATAATATATCTGGATCTTTCGTTGTCTATACCCGTTGTCTCCATAGTTACAAGTTGTGCATTGGAGAAGACTTGGCCACGGCAACACATTTTTGGACGGATGTTCGTCTGGCTGATCCATTAAATCTTCCCTTTCTTGTGGCGAGGCGTTTTTTTCTTGTGTGGACGTCCGTACTGTGTCCGGGTTGCATGTTACTTGACTTGCTTGTATGATACTCGTATAGCATCTGAGTGCTTGAATAACGTCTTTGTGATTACTTTGTCTTTGTCATGTATGCTATCTGTGTCATTTGTTTTGTATCAAAACCATTCGTAATTTTTAGCATCGCTTTTAATGACGAGAATATACATGAACATGTCGTTGTGCTGTGCGACTTAAGTACTTGTGCGTTAATTCGCCCACGGATTATAATACAACAGCGCCATTCAATACAACAGGATGTTGTGACGTTAAGGAACATTCTTACTTCCCCTGTCAAGCGTCATTTGCATTGATTTCAGACTATCACAATGGCTTCTTTTACATTCGAAAAATAAACATTTATTGTTATCTCCTTTTGTATCTCTAGAATGCGATGTAAGTGTTTTAATCAAATGTATTTGGGTGACCTTCCCATCCTAGATAGTTCGTACTTATCCCAGTTTGTCATGATTAAAACACAGGATTGTTCGGGTGAATTCTGGTTATAGACTTTATTTAGGGCATAGTACAAGGGTTCTGGACTTTGAGGTGCATGGACCCCTTGGAGTTTTGGGGGTCAGTTTTCTGAGGTGCGAGGTACCTGAACTGGGTGTCTCGAGGTCTTGTCTCTTGGGATATGAGACCCGATTTCTAGAGGTGAGGGACCTGACTTCCTGAGGTGAGGGACCTGACTTCCTGAGGTGAGGGACCTGACTTCCTGAGGTGAGGGACCTGACTTCCTGAGTTGAGGGACCTGACTTCCTGAGGTGAGGGACCTGACTTCCTGAGTTGAGGGACCTGACTTCCTGAGGTGAGGGATCTGACTTCCTGAGGTGAGGGACCTGACTTCTAGAGGTGAGGGACCTGACTTCTAGAGGTGAGGGACCTGACTTCTAGAGGTGAGGGATCTGACTTCCTGAGGTGAGGGACCTGACTTCTAGAGGTGAGGGACCTGACTTCTAGAGGTGAGGGACCTGACTTCTAGAGGTGAGGGACCTGACTTCCTGAGGTGAGGGACCTGACTTGTAGTAATTCTTGTTCGCCTTATTTCTCTATTCCCCAAGGCGGTGCGCGTTGCACTATGTTTTTATTTGCGCCTGTCGGCCCACTGTGTTCAGGATAGAACCTTCGGGTAGTGAGCCGTGTCACTTAACCACTATCCTACGCAGTCGCATGACTTCTAGAGGTGAGAGACCTAACTTCTTGTATGAGATATCTTACTTCTAGGGTGGAGACCTGACTTTTAGAGGTGAGAAACCGTACTTCTAGTGGTAAGAAACCGGACTTCTAGTGGCGAGAGTCCTAACGTCTAGGGGCGAGAGACCTGATTTCTAGAGGTGAGAGACCAGACTTCTAGTGGTGAGAGTCCTAACTTCTAGGAATGAGACACCTGACTTTGTGGCGAGAGACCTGATTTCTAGAGGTGAGAGACCAGACTTCTAGGGGCGAGAGTCCTAACTTCTAGGAATGAGACACCTGACTTTGTGGCGAGAGTCCTAACTTCTAGGAATGAGATACCAGACTTCTAGTGGTGAGAGTCCTAACTTCTAGTGGTGAGGGACCTGGCTTCTGTGGGTCTGAGGTCTGACCTCTCTGGATGTGACAATTGTCTTCTAAAGACATGAGACATCACCTCTCGGGATATGAGACCTCACTTCTCACCTTATGCTTGACTTTTGCCATTGAGGGAGACATGCCTTCCGGTGGTGTGTGACATGACTTCTGGAGGATTTGAGATCTTACCTCTGTGGCTATGCAGACTTCTGAAGATGTGAGTCCTGGCTTTTGGAGGTTGGTAAGAAAGACATGACAGGTGATATGAGACATGACTTTAATATTTATTTAATAAACAAACACACGTATGTTTTTTGACACGCCAAATGTATAAGAATCTGAGTTGCTGCATGCACAGTTGTTGCTTCAGCTCTGAAACTGGAGGTAATGGAGCTGACCTAGGGGTGAGAAAACCTGGCTTCTGTGGGTCCTAGGCCTGACCTCTTTTGATGTGAGGCCCGACGTAATCACTCTTTTATCACTTGTCCAGAATAGTGAAGGCGCTGGAAGAGATTTGGGGTTCCAGACAACGAATTGAGAACCTGTAAATGGACCAGGAAACTCTGACTGGTTGGGAAACTCTGATGACAAAGTGGGGTCACAGTACTGTCCCTTGAAGTTTGACGTGCACAAATCAAACTGGCCTGTTTTATCTGGTGGTTATTGCGAAATGTACGTTATTTTCTCATGGCGTGATATTTCTCGATACTTAATGTTGTATGTAGCTGGTATCTTTGTATTCTTGACAGACACATAGGCGCTCATTATCTTCTTTCGGCAAATCGAGAAGGGTATTGATTCAGTTGGTTTCTGTGCCTGCAGGTTCCACACATTCCGTCACCCAATCTCAGATGCCCGCCCTGCTCTATTCAGGTGTCGGTTCATAATCTTACAACATGTGGATTGCTACTTGATTGATTCTAACACCATCATCTGACACTTGATTGATTCTAACACCATCATCTGACACTTGATTGATTCTAACACCATCATCTGACACTTGATTGATTCTAACACCATCCTCTGACACTTGATTGATTCTAACACCATCATCTGACACTTGATTGATTCTAACACCATCATCTGGCAGGCGAACGTTGTTTGGCGTTATGTAATGTGCCCACCTCTCCAGATCTAATGTCTTCATTGCGTGTGCTTTTGAAGTCATTGTGTCAGCCCATGGCCATCTGTAGTCTATTACAGTTGGCCATGGTCATCCCTTCCATTGTCCATGAACCCCAGCGGAACTCGAGTATTAACAACGGGAACATATTCCGTGCAGAAGCAGAGACACTGAAGGCCGCAGCTGCGCTTGTAATCCAAGATAAAGATATCCACCAAGAAAACATAGTATTCCTGACTGATGCCGCGTCAGTATTAGCAGCGCTAAAACAACACAAAGATGAGTCGGGCAATGTATGTTCTCCGTGACACAGCTCTCTGCAGAACACCCAAGGTTGGTCATACAGTGGATCCCATCCCACTGCAATATTGAAGGCAATGAAGCTGCAGACAAACTAGCAAAGAGTTGAGGAGCATTCCCACAAACAGACCTGAGTATCACATATAATGAGACCAAAACCATAATTAAAGCCAACTTCATGTTAAAATGGGCTGATCAACACCCCGACTTCCGAAAAGAAGACAGCTACTTTAACTTAACTAGAGAAGAGCAAGTCATATTCTTCAGACTGAGAACTGGGCATAACAGACTCAAGGGTCATCTTTACAATAAAATGAGGATTGGGACAGATGACAGGTGCCCATGTGGGGAGCATACCATGACCGTAGAACAGATCCTGCAAAGCTGCACGGTCACGCGGAAAAGAGAGAACAATACTGGCCTCGTGAGACAGATATGAGACAGAAGCTGTATGGAGACGAAACAGCCTTACAAACAACGGTGTTTCTTTGTAAGAGAAACCGGGAACTTGATCTGAGGATGAACGAAGAAAGAACCCCAGCGTGATCAGAACAGATCTACACACGTCCCGAACGGTTTGAGGCCTATGTGTCAGCTATCCACTCATATTATCACCCTGCCTTATTAGTTTGTTATCGTTCTACTGATGTCATTGAGCGACGTGGGGAGCTTAAGTCGATTGTCCTGCGCCAAGTGCGTTGCATCGGTCGTTGTGAGCTCGTGTCATTGCATAATTACTTTGTCATCTATCCACCGGACTCGCGTTCGCCCTTTTGCCATGTAGCCAAATCTACAAGTGATGTACGCCAACAATTGAAGTTATGATGTGCATTCTCGTGAGATGACGGCACCATCGTATCCTGTGCCTGAGAATGTACTCTGCACAAGACGTAGTGACGACCATACTTCGGATGTTTTCGTTTCTCAGTCTGTCTACCCTGGTAACATCGATGACCTTTCTCAAACATTTCATTTCCCATATCGAAATTATGTTCTCACTTTTCTTCCGATGCAAAAATAGAGAGTCAGACTGCCAGTGTCCTCTGTGTCCACTATCCACTCATGATGTCGCCATACTTTCGGTGCCTTTCATGATGTCGCCATACTTTCGGTGCCTTTCATGATGTCGCCATACTTTCGGTGCCTTTCATGATGTCGTCATACTTTCGGTGCCTTTCATGATGTCGCCATACGTTCGGTGCCTTTCGAAGCAAGGATTAAGAGTCCGATTAATCTGATTAAAAAAGAAACCACCTCAAAGTTGAACCAATCAGTTGGGGATCGAGACTGGAATCCAAGTAGTGACACGTTTGCTGTGAAACCTTGCAATGCACTACAGCGATGATGACTTAGGTATACCTAAGTAAGAGAGGAAACACAACCACGTCCACCCACCTCACAAAACTGAAATTTCATACAATCGTCTACACTTCCATCCCTGACTGAGACATCATACAATCAAGTCTACACGTCCATCCCTGACTGAGACATCATACAATCAAGTCTACACTTCCATCCCTGACTGAGACATCATACAATGAAGTCTACACTTTCATCCCTGACTGACATATCATACAATCAAGTCTACACTTCCATCCCTGGCTGAGACTTCATACAATCGTCTACACTTCCATCCCTGACTGAGACTTCATACAATCAAATCTACACATTCATCCTTCACTGAAACTTCATACAGTCAAGTCAACACTTCATCCCAGACTGAAAACTCACATAATCAATTCTACAGTTCTCCCCCTCTGCACTATCTTCACAACAACAACCTTCACTCCTTTTTAAAACCTCTTTTACAAAATCAAGCTCGAAAATCAACACAAAATACCTGCATTCTTACCTGCTCAAAGGTGTAGCAAGTGTAAACCTTTTCGAACATAAAGCTAACACGCACTTCTCAGGTAAATCATCACCAGGAAGTTTATCCTGACACACCTGCCTAATTGTGGCGTAAACAAAACATCGTATTGTTCTAGTTTAGAGTTCTGGCGAGGATGTTGTACCGAACAGACCTGGCGAGGATGTTGTACCGAACAGACAAGCTCTGTTTTCTCGTTCTCTGTGTTCACCTATTTCATTCATACACTTGGCGATCTGCTATCATCATACAGCTCATTTCATTCATCAACTGCTTTGGGGAGGACCGTTAGGTCAATGTGTTCCTCTCGTGGAGACGACATACTTAACAAATTTGGGCTGATGTGCCGGCTCACAATTTGTGTTTATTCTTCACAAAACAGATAGATCTGATTAGGATACATGCAAATGAATTATAATATATTTCTTACTTACTTAGTCGACCTGTACTTCTAAGGGGGCAGATACCGCTGTACATACCTCCAACTCTGGCATGCTCTGGATGTAGCCAGGAAGAGAATTTCCTGCTTAGCGGGCTAGGCTGGAGCAGCTTATTACTCTGCTGCGTTGAGACAAGTGCTTCGAAGGATGGTTAACCCGATGTGTGAGTCTACGTTAATAGACTCAAACACTAGAGCAAAGTAGACCCGCAGCATGTTAGGCGCCATCTATGTTGTTCTAAAACCACCTAACCATAGCCTTCGTTATGCCATATGACACAGTCGCCTCTTACGACATGGTCTCTGTGGGGCAGTGGTGCTGTTCTTGTCCTACACAAAGACCCCGGTGGACCACTTGGGTTACATTATAATATCCATCTCTAAATGAGCGTCTCATTTGTGTAGTGGTAGACCACTCGCTTTTCACGGTAGAGGTACTTGGTTCAACTCCCGCAAGTGTCACGCAGCAGCACTGCCCTTATTTCTCATACCCCAATTTCTGTTGTCCCCGTACAGCCTGGCTATGAGATTCGGGGCCGAATGGAGAAGGCAAATCCGGTCTAAAAATCTGCTGAAATCGGTTGTGTCGGGCCAAAAGGCGCTCGCAGATATCGCATTCTCATTGTACACTACGTCACAAAATTTTCAGGACGAAGAAGAGATATAGGAAAACCCGCTACAACCCGTTATTAGATCAGTGACTTCATGAAGCCATAACAGTCATCATCGGTCCTTTGTAGAACGTCGCTCCCATCACAGTCTGTCTGAAAGAAACTTGTTCCCTTGCCAAAACACCAGCTTCCGCCACTGTCATACTCAGGCACTCCTGGATATCTTGGTGCCATCGTCTTCTTGGTCTACCCCTTCCTCTTTTGCCTGACACCATACCTTCCATCACCGTTCTCTCAAGATCGTTGTGTCTCTTGATGTGACCAAAGTATTTGCATTTTCTAGCCAAAATGTAATTGATAAACCAGTTTTCTATGCTCAACTCTTGCCGAATGTCTACATTTGTTCTTTTCTCTGTCCAGGGTATTCTGCGGATCTTTCTGTAACATTTTGACTCGAAGGATTCTATTCTTTGTCTAGAAGTTTTGGTAATCGTCCATGATTCACATCCATAAGCTGCCACAGGAAAAACACAGGCTCTCAAGACTTTTACTTTTATCGTTTTGTTGGTGCCCTGCCATAATTTCTTCAGGCTGTTCAGTCTCTGCATTGCCATAGCTAGTCTTCTTCTAATTTCTTTCGAGCAGTCACCATTTTTGTCAATTCTGGAGCTCAGATATTCAAAATGTGTAACCTGATCAATTTGCTCACCACCCACTGTAAATTTATGCTGACATTGTGTTTTATCGGTGGTCATTATCTTTGTAATGTTTATGAACAGATTTTGATCTTTACTATGTTCATTAACGGCTGAAAGTAGCTGCTCTAGCCCTTCCGCGCTTCTTGATAGTATCACTGTGTCATCTGCGTATCGTAACTCTGGAATCTCGTACCCCCCAATCGTAAATGGGTCGAAACTTTCAATGTTCTCATCTTCTCGTACATTTCTCATTATACATTCCGCATATATGTTGTACAGATAAGGTGAGAGGATACATCCTTGTCGGACTCCCTTTTGTACTGCAAACCAATCGGATATTTGCCCAGATACTCGGACAGCGGCTTGTTGATCTTGGTACAATGTTTCAATGAGATGGACTATATGCAAAGGAAACCCCATTTCCTTCATGATTATCCACAGATTTTGATGTTTTACCGTGTCGAAGGCCTTAGTGTAATCAATGAAACATGTGTACAGGTCTACATTAAACTCTCTACATTTGTCATAGATATTCCTTAAATTGAATATGTGGTCCCGGGTCCCTCTGTCTTTCCTAAAACCTGCCTGGACTACGTGAATTTCAGATTCAAACCTTTTCTCAATCCATCTTAATAGGATTCGCAAGAGTATCTTGCTAGCATGGCTGATCAGTGCGATAGTTCGGTAGTTCGTGCACAACTTCAGGTTGCCTTTTTTGGGGAGGGGAATACAAATTGATTTCTTCCATGCTTCTGGCCACTCTGCACTGTGCCATATCTGTTTACACAGCTTGTGATAGACTCGAGCACATGCCTCTCCTCCTGCTTGTATTAGCTCTGCTGGGATATCATCGCATCCTGGGGATTTTCCCTTTTTCAGGCTTTTAATTGCAGAGCGTACTTCTTCGAATGTTGGTTCAGGTTCTTTCTCATCCTTTGGTAGGATTGTAACTGAGCGCTTTGTGCTATCTCCATACATGGTTCTGCAGTACTCTCTCCATCTATTCAGTATGTCTTTGGTTTTTGTTAATGTGTTATCCTCTTTGTCATTTATGACATGTGAAACCGGACGGAATTCCCTTGTCAGTGTTCTTATTGCTTTGAATGCATCTCTTTCTTTGCCTTGTTGTTGTAGGTTTTCTATATCCTTACATGTTTCTACTATGTATCTTCTTTTATCTTTTCTTATTTCTCTTCTAACTTTTCTTGCGCAGTTTTTAAATGCTGTGTTGGTCCCCTTACTTCCCATTTGTTTTAATTGTTGCCTTTCTGCAATGAGTTTCTGTGTTTCCTCTGTTATATAGCCCTGTGTCTTGTGCAATATCTTTGGAATCATTTCTTTTGCTGTCGAGATCAAAATCTCCCTTGCCAAAACAGTAAGGAAGCTCATACTTGGACATCGCTGCCTAGTTTCCAGGCGCCCGTAGTGGGCAGGAAAGAATATGGCTCGGCTTCGTTCCCTTCTCAAACCCCCGCTACTAAGCCCTGAAAAGGCTTTGCAAGTAGCAGGATGTAGTTCCGAGAACGGAATACGCTGTGTCGTAGTTTACAGCTCGACTGCGATATTTGCACCTTTCGGCCCAACATATCCTACTCCAGCAGGCATTTTTTAGTACCGGGTAGCCTTCCATCTTCGATCCCTTCTCCTTAGCCAGTCTGCTCTTTTGCAGCATGTAATCCAGGATCTCCGCTTGGATGTGTATAAGGGTCTTTGCACCTCTGGTTCGCTGGCGCTTACCGCTGCAGCTCATGCGCTGCTCTGCATCTTAATCTCTGGAAAGAGTATAAACCATGCACCCTACTATGAAATCTATCAAAACTCTTTAATTTAACAACCAATCAATCAAAACCTCTGAGCTTTCTGCTAAGCATACGTTTTCAACACATATTCGCCACGCTGGCCTATATTGTGCTAGCTCTGGCCACGACTTTTCTTTCAAGCTCGTCACAAGTTCCCCGTCTCCATGTGCTCATTTTTCTGCTCTTACGTCTTCTACTTTGTGGGTTCCGTTGTGGACTTTCTGATAATACTATCACCAGGTTTCGTAATGTGTGCACAACTCAATGCCTTATCATCACCTCACACGTCACTACTAGACTGCCCAGTTCTCCGCAGGATATCCACTAGTGACCTTATCATACCACTTGGTACTTCTGCGTTAATTCACCCACGGATTATAATAGGTCAAATTTAGTAGAATGTAGCCACACGAAGCACCGTACTTTCAATTCGCGCAGTAAACATATGTCCAATGTCATTATCAGATCCAACACCGTATGTGGAAGATGGATTTATTGCAGTTGTCACACTAACACGCAAGAAAATAAATTATGTGCAGTTTTTGCAGGAAAGACTAATTATACACACCGTCCGACTGTGTGCTAAAAATCATGTTATGACTTTGTCTCTCACAGTTCGCCAAGATCGTTGAAGATGTCGCACAGGTCAGCAGGACATCCCTGTTCGTTCTGACACATGGTTAGAGGGCACCTAACCCTAACCAAAACGGAACACACAGACACATGATAGATTCCTACATGTGTGAGTTTCTGTGGCGACATCGGAATAAGGTTCGTCAGTTAGACCCGTTCGACAATATTCTGCAGGACATCACAGAATGTTGGCATCCTCTTTAAATTGTGCAGCTACGAACGAACAACATGTGTATGTCCTGATATGTGAATAGCTTCAGCGATCCTTGGTAATCTGTTCCCCTCACGGCCCTTTTCAGGGCCCACAAAACCCACAAATCAGCATCAAGGTCCTTTTTAGGGCCTACAAAAAAACAAAACAACTGCACCCTGATAGCTAGACACTTATAATTATTTTTGTACGGAAACCCGTGTGGTGTTCCAATGGAATAACATTTCAGAATGGGTGAATTAACGCACAAGAACCTGGACTCGCACATCGGTTAACCACCCTCTTCGGCACTTGCTCCAACAAGCAATAAGCTGCTTGAGCCTAAGCCGGAAATCCTCACCCCGGCTACATCCAGATCACGCCAGAGCTGGGACCTGCACATGGGCATCCACACCTGTAAAAGTATAGGTCGACTAAGACCCATAATATAAAATAAACTGCCACAAACGCCGCATTGATCAGAGCAGATACATGATTTGACACAGGCTTCCTGCAAGGAGACACATTGTTGTAATGGTCTTGTGTTCCTGATGCGATGAGATGTGGCAGATGGTAATGATGAGAATGAAAACTTGGAGTGCGATAGGCTGACACAATACCCACAAGACGATTACCTCTCAAGAAACGAACGTATGGCACGAAAAAGGCTGGTATTTAAAACTTCCTTTGGTCTCATTGGAGGTAGGACCAGCATCTTGTGATATTGGAGATGGACGATAAACCTGAGGTCCTGTGTAAATGATACGAGCGTAAAAGAAATACTTGAAAGTTGAAAATCGATAAGTGTAGGAATGTATAATTGCTGCACGGGCAAAAATGTTAAAAGTAATTAAATTCCTACCCAAAAGTTGGTTATTGTGTTTATAAAAAATGTTAAAAGTAATTAAATTCCTACCCAAAAGTTGGTTATTGTGTTCATAAATGTTCAGTTCATCCCGTAACCCATCAGGTCGTTGGGGCACACATGAAGACACTCCTAAAATCCCTCGTCATCCCTCTCTGTCTGTCGCCGCCTGTCGTATCTCACCGGTAAAAAATGTAGATTTTAATAAATGTCTGTTTGCGCAGAATAGAGAGATGGAAATAGTATGATACGATCACCCATGTGGAACTGTTGGAAATATCCAGGCAGATGTCAATGAATCATGACCACGGCGCTGGATAGAACAGACATTAAGGAAACCAGTTGATAGAATTACAAAGGTGTCACTGTTCTGGAATCTCCAGGGATGGAGTAGTCGAGCGAGATAAAAACACACACGACAGCAGGAATAGGACATGACTAGATAGCAAACATGGCGGCCATAGACACGTGGAACAATTACTCTGGCTGTGCTGGCGTTCATGGCAACGCAAGAGCTGATACGATGGCTTCTATAGCAACCATACTGTGGACATTAGATATGGATTAGCGGCGCATACTGAAGTCGCCCAATTGCGTCTGTTAAATAGCGGAAGCCACGTGATGAATGAGCATTTTTTTTTAAATACTAGATACGCTGTACAAAGTGAGGCCACGAATTGATGGGATGTTATGTTACACTGCATCGATATCACTGCAGTCCGGGCATGCAAACATACATTCATCTCTCTCTCCCTCTCTACCTCTCTCTCCCGTTCGCTCTCCCTCCCCCTCTCTCGCTCCCTTCATCTCCCTCTCTCGCTCCCTTCCTTTCCCTCTCTCCCTCCCTTTCTCTCTCCCTCTCTCTCTCTCTCTCTCCGACAAATTGCGAATAGTGTGGACACTAACGCTCCATGTAGCTAGCTGGTTGCATGTTCACCTTTGTCTTCTCACACGTTTTCGTTGTTCTGATTCCCTATTTCCACCCCCCACACCCACACACAATCTCTGTTGTCCCTATTTCGGATGTCCCCATTTCTTACTTTTTTCCCTATACCCAGTTTCTCATGCTCCAATTTTCTTCATAACCTTTTTCTCATTCCCCGGATATTGATGCCCTTTACTCTATCTATCTATCTATCTATCTATCTATCTATCTATCTATCTATCTATCTATCTATCTATCTATCTATCTATCTTATCTAATCTTGTCTAGTCTAATCTTATCTAATCTGTCTTGTCTTATCTAATGTCTTGTCTTATCTAATCTGTCTTGTCTGTTCGTCTGTCTGTCTCACATACGAAATAAGGTATAAAACAAATGTAGTTGACGAATTAAAAGTGGCCGTGCCAAAGTGAACCCTAGTGAGTTGATGAAGAGAGCGAGTAATAAAACGTAATAAGCTTTTAGCCAAAGTGAGCCTTGGATCGACGGATCAGTGCAGCGCGGTGGGACGTTAGGCTAGGCCTTCTCAGCTAGAGAGGGGACAGGTCGTTGCGTAGTGGGACATCAGGTTGGGGCTTCTCGGCTAGAGAGGGGACATGTCGTTGCGTAATGGGACATTAGGCTGGGGCTTCTCAGCTAGAGAGGGGACAGGTCGTTGCGTAGTGGGACATCAGGCTGGGGCTTCTCAGCTAGAGAGGGGACAGGTCGTTGCGTAGTGGGACATCAGGTTGGGGCTTCTCAGCTAGAGAGGGGACAGGTCGTTGCGTAGTGGGACATCAGGATGGGGCTTCTCAGCTAGAGAGGGGGCAGGTCGTTGCGTAGTGGGACATCAGGCTGGGGCTTCTCAGCTATAGAGGGGACAGGTCGTTGCGTAGTGGGACATCAGGATGGGGCTTCTCAGCTAGAGAGAGGACAGGTCGTTTTGTAGTGGGACATCAGGATGGGGCTTCTCAGCTAGAGAGGGGACAGGTCGTTGCTGAGCGCAGTAGGGCATACATGTCAACAACCTCCAGTTTGAGTATGGAGACGGAAGTAGTTCTCTCAGTACTGAAATGGATATCTGAGACTTCTATAACAAGGGCAGTCATTGTGACAGATGCGCAAGCCGTACTTCAGAAGGTACAGAAGAGATGGCTTAGGTACGAGTGGATAGCAGCTGTTGAGGCCTCAAACCTCCATGGGTTGACATGGATCTAATGTCCTGCTCATGTTGGGGTTCGAGGCAATGAAAGAGCTGGTATCATGGCTTCACAAGCTATCATCATGGGCACATTAGTGATGGATAGAAGTGACATTTTGAAATCAATCAATGACCGCCTGCTGGATGAGGACACCGCAATATATGAAGCAGCAATCCACATGCTGCAAAGTTTCGACATTAAATAAGGTTCGAGCGGAGTAGGGCGTATGAGAGGACGGAGCAGGAGAGCTAGCTACAGGGACTATCAGCATCCATTTGCTGAGAGAGACTGGGCACCTATGGTTATGCCCGGAGTGCAGTGACGTCGATTCTTGAAACAGAAACAGAGCCTTGAAGAGTTGTGGTGGGGTGTGTGTTGTGTGTCCTAGAATGTAAGATGAGTTAGCGGCTGAACATAGGCGTTGATAGCCTTTCATGAAACTTCTCTCTGGAAGCGAAGTGTAATCAGAGCCAGGTGAAAAATACTGATCAAGACCCCAGCCTCGCGTCCTCGTCCGAGCTACTGGAAAAAGGTTGTATCACAGCAGTCTGTTCAGCCAGGTAGGGATTGATACTGTAATCCCCATAATGGTGGGCTTACTGAGTATCCTTGCATTGCACCACATCGGAGTACCCTGGTGCACCTTCCCGTGAAATAAGAAGAACCACTGTCCCCAGCTACAAAAGAAATGTAAAGAGTTAGCAGAACTCTGCACGAGTTTGCTTTGAACAAACTCCTCTTTATTCTCTTTCCTCCCCCCTTTCTATCTATCCACTCCTCCACCCCCCCCCCCCCCCCCCTATAGCATTAAAATGTTCTCGCGCAACAGAACAAACAAAATGTCCTCCCCCCTCCTCTCCTCCTCCTAGCTATTATGCACGACTGAGTGAATTAAAGGTGAAGATCAAATACAAAAACCAAAAGCCTTTATCTATTTGTGCCGCTTTCGTTGGCAGTTTCTGTTGTATTTTGTTCAATAGATCTTGACAAAGACACGAACATATTAACACGTTGGCTTTAGTAGTGGTTCTCAAACTAGGAACTTGTCTGTGGGGATCATTTAGTAGTGGTTCTCAAGCTAGGAACTTGTCTGTGGGGATCATTTAGTAGTGGTTCTCAAGCTAGGAACTTGTCTGTGGGGATCATTTAGTAGTGGTTCTCAAGCTAGGAACTTGTCTGTGGGGGTCATTTAGTAGTGGTTCTCAAACTAGGAACTTGTCTGTGGGGATCATTTAGTAGTGGTTCTCAAGCTAGGAACTTGTCTGTGGGGATCATTTAGTAGTGGTTCTCAAGCTAGGAACTTGTCTGTGGCGGGTCATTTAGTAGTGGTTCTCAAACTAGGAACGTGTCTGTGGGGATCATTTAGTAGTGGTTCTCAAACTAGGAACTTGTATGTGGGGATCATTTAGTAGTGGTTCTCAAACTAGGAACTTGTGGGGATCGTTTATTAGTGGTTCTCAAATTATGAACTTGTGTGTGGGGTTCATTTAGTAGTGGTTCTAAACTAGGAACTTGTGTGTGGGGATCATTTAGTAGTGGTTCTCAAACTAGGAACGTGTGTATGGGGATAATTTAGTAGTGGTTCTAAACTAGGAACTTGTGGGGATCATTTAGTAGTGCGGCTGACAAGCACGAGAACAGACTGGTCATTTCATCAAGGCTGCGGGACATCCTGTTAGAGAGTCTAGGAGTCAAGACTAACGTCAGGGCCAGGTGAAACATGCTGAGCAAGATCCCATCTTTCCCACGGTCAGGTTGTTGTTGAATGTCTACAGTGAGTTAAATTACTCTTTTCTGCCCCCTGAATAGAGCGGGTTACAATAGCTTTCCTCACATCTTGAGCATGTCGATGAAGGTGAAACACATTGAGCAAGACCCCATATTAAACGTCAAATAAAACATGGAGCAAGACCCCCATATCACGTCAGTTAAAATATTGAGCAAGACCGCCATAATAAACGTCAGTTAAAACATCGAGCAAGACACCCCCTCCCTCCATCTCGCGTCAGGATCTTGACAGTACACCTTCCCATGATGCCACTGAGACTGGTATATAAGATGATCAGAGGAATGGATGAGTTAGACTATAGCAAGTTTTTTGTAAAATACAACCACCAACAAGAACAAGAGGGCACAGCTACAAGTTGACTAAGGAGAGGTCCAGATTAGATATTAGGTAGTATTTTTTTAGCCAGAGAGTTGTGAATGCTTGGAATGCATTGCTAAGTGAGGTGGTTGAGGCTGGGACGGTTAATGCATTTTAAGAATAGATTGTATGCACACAGCTTCTAGAGTAAGGTGATGTAAATGGAACTGGTTGTATACAGACTATGCAGATTCTTCTAAACTAGTATAAAGACGTTAAGTTAAGAGACTGATAATACTCCGACAGTACACCTTCCCATGATGCCACTGAGACAGTACACCTTCCCATGATGCCACTGAGACAGTACACCTTCCCATGATGCCACTGAAACTATGATAATACTTTAACACAGCTTGTGCAACCTGTAGGCTGCATCCGGCCATCGCCATGATACTTCTGACCTACGAGAACCTTTTCCAAATTTCACATCTGGGTCGCTAGCCTCCTACGAACTTTTAATTTGTTTTCTGTAATAAAATAGAAAAATAAAACTACTAGAGCCTACAAATGAAACTTGGGAGTTGCATTTTTTTTAAAATTAATTTAAAAAGTGTTTATTTGAACTGTTTCATGAGTCACTTGCGTGCGCTCGATGCTGACCTCACTTCTGACGTCTGTGGAATGTGAACTTTACACGGTAAAACAAGTTATGTTCTGATTTGCTCCTAAGAATAGACATAACTCACTTCGGGAATATCCATAGGTGCCCAGCCCCTCTCAAACTCTCAGTAAATAGGGAAGGTTGTGGATAGTGGTGGTTCCTGTAGCTCATTGATTATACACACTGGTGCCTCGTCCTGTCATGTGTTCCCCACTCCGCTCGAACCTCGTTTTTTGTTCGTTCGTTCTCAATCTCCCGCTACCAAGCCTGACAACGGCGTTGCAAGTAGCAGGATGTAGTCCGGAGAACGGTATGTGTTGCGTCGTAGTTTACAGCTGGACTGCGTTATTTACACCTTACGGTCCGACACATCCAACTTCAGCAGGCATTTATGGGTACCGGGTTAGCCTTCCTTCTCCTATCCCTTCTCCTTAGTCAGTCTGCTCTGTTGCATCCTGTTATCCAGAATCACCGCATTTTTTCAACAGGCTGTCATTAATATACTTTAAAATGTCACTCGTATCCATAGCTTGTGTGCTAATAACTAGTACGTGTGAAACCATGATGTGAGCAATTTCGTTGCCCGAACTCCAGCATGACAAGATCCACAACAGCCCCTGAAGGTTTGATACATCTATAGCTGCCGTAGTTAGCCTTCTGTACCTTACGAAGTAAAGATTAAGAGTCTCATACGATGACTACCCTTGTTAAAAAGGTCTCAGATAGCCATTTCAGAGCTGAGGTCACCTCTTCCATTTCCATTCTCGTATTGGAGGTTGTTGATCTGTATATCCGACTCTGTTCAGCAACAACCTCTGACTCTAGCAGAGAAATCATATATATATATATATATATATCAATCACTGCATGGCACTGTCCTTTTGGCATATAATATGACGTCACTATCCAGAGTTATAATTTATCATCTGCTTACCTCGAGATCTGCTTTCCTGTTGCACCACTCTCTGCATTTCCGGCCCATGTTTATGATGACCTAGTGTGAAACAAGCTAACGTTCGTTAAGGTGATGCAGACACGACAAGACACGGGCATTCAAAACGCTTCAACGAAAATATCCGAGTTCACGAAAAGTGGTACTGTCACTCACATCTGTCAGTATCGAAGTTAGTGTTTTATGAAGGGAATGTTCGCCCATCACATGTGATGAAGACCACTCTCTTTGTTCAGCCGTTTGGACAATCTTTTCTCTTGCTGCGTCGGCTGACATTGGGGACTTGCGCTGTGATGTGGATTAAAGTGAGGAAGTAACTGCGCCTTTTTGTCAGCCTCATTCTCTTGTCCTGAGCTACCCTTGACAAGATATTGTGCAGACCACTGGAGATAGCACAGGATGCATATTTTTCCTCAGGGTTTACTTCCGAAGCCTTTCTCCTAAACAGGTATCCCGCATAATCGCAAGAGATCGTAGGGACATCACTCAGCCTGTGAGTGACGTGTTGGGCATCTCTCCCGGGTGACGTGTTCTAGTCTAGTATAGTCCCGTGTCTACATTTCACAGTCATACCATAACTGACACTGTCTGCAACTAGGGGGAAGTGCGCCAATCCAATACCCCCTGTACATCTAAACCAGATCACGATTTAATGACGTCACGCGAGTTGGGCGAAGTTCATTAAACCGTAAGGTTGCCTTATGACTTGTTAAACTGAAAGCGGATTTTTAGAAATGGATAATTTATTTAGATGAGTATGGTAGGCTTATGACTTGTTTAATGGATCGCGGAATATGGAAAGGAATAATTCATTTCTATGTTATTTATACTTTTATTTACAATATTTTTAGAAATATGGCTTGCAAGAATTACGTTAATCCCAACAAAGTTGACATGGAAACAAGGATTAAAGAAAAAACCATTTTGATAATCTAGATATGAAAAACTTTAATATGGATCTTGCCCATCATTAGACAGACAATCTGGTCTTCAGACTGCAATGTTACAAAACATTGGATGAATACAACAATAACATATAAGACCAAGCTTTTTATATTTAAAGTACTTTAGTTTTATTTCTCAATACGTTTATTTTTTTTATTATAAACATCCAAAATTGTAAAGTAATCACAATCAATAGGTACTTGTAGGTAATTGTTTATAAATACAATGACAATCAATAGGTACTTATAGGTAATGGTTTATAAATACAATGACAATAAATAGGTACTTGTAGGTAATGGTTTATAAATACAATGACAATCAATAGGTACTTGTAGGTAATGGTTTATAAATACAATGACAAATTCGAAACTAGGTCAAACAAGAAAAAGCTTGTGTGGGGTAATTGCAAGTACAAACAAAATGTTCACATCATATTTATAGTTCGAGTGAGAGATAGTTATCAAAAATACATTTACTAATTCACTTATTCGCAGTTTGAAGCTTTTTGTTTCTTTGCACGTTCATTCTTTGTATCATTTCCTTCTTTGCTAAAGTACTTAATAAAGGTATTTGTGGCTGCCATAATGATATATTTTGTGACTAAGTCAATACTGTGCACTTCTGCACAATCTTCACTTACATATTTCGTTTTAACTGAGTATTTTTGTTACAAGGGTAATTACAAGGTGTCGTTGACTGATTGCATTTATAAATAGTCTTTCAAAATCAGCGGAAACAAGTTTTTCGGGTGACAATATCAGTATGTATTACAATATCAAGTACATCAGGTTGATGATATAGATAACCTTATCGGTCCATCTTCTGTTAGTTTATATTGGCTTTGACATTCATATCAATATCAACTTTCAAGTACAACTTACAGACCACCATTTGTGTTTATCAATATCATGAACTGTCAAGTACAACTTACAGAACATGCATTTCAATTTCTGTATAGTTGAAAATGAAAAATATCCTGCAACATATGTTAAAATAGGTATTAAATCAATGACATTCTGCTAATCTTGAAAATAGGGATTAAATCAATGACATTCTGCTAATCTTGAAAATAGGGATTAAATCAATGACATTCTGCTAATCTTGAAAATAGGGATTAAATCAATGACATTCTGCTAATCTTGAAAATAGAGATTAAATCAATGACATTCTGCTAATCTTGAAAATAGGGATTAAATCAATGACATTCTGCTAATCTTGAAAATAGGGATTAAATCAATGACATTCTGCTAATCTTGAAAATAGGGATTAAATCAATGACATTCTGCTAATCTTGAAAATAGAGATTAAATCAATGACATTCTGCTAATCTTGAAAATAGGGATTAAATCAATGACATTCTGCTAATCTTGATCAGTAACACTTATTATTCTTCTTACAGAAAGGAAGTGATTCATCTTTTTTCTGATTTAGCCAACTGTTATGTATACATTATAAATGTGCACAGGGTCCAAAATAAACATTGGTGTACTCGGGTCATTAGTATGTTTGGATACAATACTTACACCTGGGGGAAGGGGGGGAAAGGATATTGCTTTGCCATTAATTGCGCTGTTGTCTGAGCATACGCATATCACTTTGAAGTCAATTACTTCCAAGCCCACTACAACCTTACGGACAAGAAACAGCTCTTGTGCAGTAAATTTGAGCACAGGCAAAATGTGCACATCATCTTTATAGGATGATAGAAAACTGGTTAGCATATATATGTATACACTGTTTGCAGACTTTCCATAATTAAAAGCAAAGCATACAATGTTACGACCCTTAAAATATCAAGAGCAGCTTTAATATAGATCTCGTCCATCATTAGACACACAATGTGGTCTTCAGACTGCAATGTTTCAAACCGAAGTTTGGCATATGACAAAAATTTGTTCACCCAAGTTGCTCATGGGTGGATCTAAATTGAATGTGGAATATTCCCTGTGAATGGTACATGCATGTGGGAGTGAATGTGGAACATTCCCTGTGAATGGTACATGCATGTGGGAGTGAATGTGGAACATTCCCTGTGAATGGTACATGCATGTGGGAGTGAATGTGGAACATTCCCTTTGAATGGTACATGCATGTGGGAGTGAATGTGGAACATTCCCTGTGAATGGTACATGCATGTGGGAGTGAATGTGGAACATTCCCTGTGAATGGTACATGCATGTGGGAGTGAATGTGGAACATTCCCTGTGAATGGTACATGCATGTGGGAGTGAATGTGGAACATTCCCTGTGAATGGTACATGCATGTGGGAGTGAATGTGGAACATTCCCTGTGAATGGTACATGCATGTGGGAGTATAATATGCCCAGAGCCCCACAAGATTTTGTGTGAGTGGGGTGAAATTGAAGATAGCAAACTTACAAAAATTAAACATTCCATGCTATACCTAAAGTGATGCTTTTCACTTATGTTAAGAGAGAGTTGTTCTGCTACAAAGTCAATTGTCTTTCTGATGGTAAAGAGCTTTTTAGTCTAGTTAGAAGTTCACTTATAACAGTAATGGTAGTTTCTGTTAGTCTAGTTAGTTCACTTATAACAGTAATGGTTGTTTGTGTTAGTCTAGTTAGAAGTTCACTTATAACAGTAATGGTTGTTTTTGTTAGTCTAGTTAGTTCACTTATAACATTAATGGTTGTTTGTGTTAGTCTAGTTAGAAGTTCACTTATAACAGTAATGGTTGTTTTTGTTAGTCTAGTTAGTTCACTTATAACATTAATGGTTGTTTGTGTTAGTCTAGTTAGAAGTTCACTTATAGCAGTATTGGTTGTTTGTGTTAGTCTAGTTAGTTGACTTATAACAGTAATGTTTGTTTGTGTTAGTCTAGTTAGAAGTTCACTTATAACAGTAATGGTAGTTTATGTTAGTCTAGTTAGTTCACTTATAACAGTAATGGTTGTTTGTGTTAGTCTAGTTAGAAGTTCACTTATAACAGTAATGGTAGTTTCTGTTAGTCTAGTTAGTTCACTTATAACAGTAATGGTTGTTTGTGTTAGTCTAGTTAGAAGTTCACTTATAACAGTAATGGTTGTTTTTGTTAGTCTAGTTAGTTCACTTATAGCAGTATTGGTTGTTTGTGTTAGTCTAGTTAGAAGTTCACTTATAGCAGGATTGGTTGTTTGTGTTAGTCTAGTTAGTTGACTTATAACAGTAATGGTTGTTTGTGTTAGTCTAGTTAGAAGTTCACTTATAGCAGTAATGTTTGTTTGTGTTAGTCTAGTTAGAAGTTCACTTATAACAGTAATGGTTGTTTGTGTTTCTCTAGCATTATTTGTCTGACCCAGCAATTCTACACAACGAAGGTCGGCTGCAATAGATCTCCAACGTTCCCTGTCTCTGGTCTTCAAAGGCATCAATTCTCCCCTTCAACTGTTTATTCATTGCCCACGTTTCAGCTGCACCGTACAGTAAGGAGGAATACACATACCATTTCTAATGTTGTTCTCTAATCCATATTCTTTACTTCTGGTGTTGTACATGTCCATAGGTCACTGTGTCATTATGTCCCGGAAAATTCTGTTTTCTATACCTCTGATTTGAGGATAAATGGTTTGAGGATAAATGGTCCTTCATTATTCTGTTCCTGTATACTCTGTTTTCATGAAATAGTTGACGGACTTATTCTTCCCACTTCTTTTGTCATATCTTCCTCATGAAATATATGCCTAATTTGCTATCTCTGTTTTTAATATAGTCTAACCAACCAATCCTACTGACATTTTTACTAAATCCATTTCTCATTTCCAATATAAACACAACCTACAAATTTTCTATGGTGCTCTAGGTTTCTTCTTAAAAAATGGTTGCATTCGCAAACTTGGATAAATCTGTCCCCTCTTTCATTCCTGGACCTTTCCACATTTTTTCTAAAGTCCAACAGATATATTTGTTTATTCTTTTCATGTCACCTGCTATAGCTGATTGTATATCCGTTGATTTCCCTACTTGAGTAGATTCACTTTTTTATTAATACTTTAAAATGAATTGACCAAATAAATATGTTAAAACATTTTACTCACTCTGGCATTATCAGTTGGAGTGAAGTTTTCTTTGCTTAGAGTCTTAATCGTATCATTTTTATCCAATCTTTTCAAAGCTGTGCATTGTTTGGAAACTTTAAAACAAAAAGACGTGCTCCATTTTTATAATTATCACGACAGCCTGGGGCAGTACAATGATAAGACATCGTCAATGATGAGTTCGATGAAATATAAACACGTCTAAATGATATCAAACACGTTTAAATTTTAAAAAACATTCTGACAAGGTAAGAACACAGATGTTGACATATTGAAGTTCGCAGATTGGAAACTGTCACTGACAGATTATACTTGTCGACATCACGACTTTTGTGAATTGTTGTGCTCTGGTCTAGATTTACAGGGGGTATTGGCCAATCTCGCGAAGTTCAGACATGTGCACTAGACCGGGAAAATACGGCAGAGGTTTAATCATAAAACTAATTCATATAGCCGAAGTCCATGCCAGGATAATCGGAGCGAGTAAAATAAAAAAAATGTGCAAATTAACTAGTCAAATGAAAAATGACACGTCTCCATTACCACAAGTAAGTCGTCGACTAGTGTGAATTCCATGCAAATCCGTGGCCAGGCGGCATCCATAATGAACTAAAACACCAGAGCAATGTTAAACCCGCAGACGGAACAGCGCCATCTTTGTCGCTCTATCATTTAATAAATGAAAAGCAAGTCCTTCAGCAGACTTAACCGCAGGTCAAAAATGAAGTGTTAGAGACTTCAGTATACTAAGCCTCAGCTTATAAGGTGGGGTGGCCAGTTTCCTTCCTCGCTGTCTTTTCCTTCTCTAACCGTAAGTCGGGTACCCATTTACAACTGGGTTGACTGAAGCTGTCGTTGGTGGGAGTTGTACCTTGTACCTGTGCCTTGAAAAGCTAGTGCTCTACCACTGTGCTAATCAGTTGGTCCAAAGTTACAATATGCCAGTTTATTATATTTAACTACACTGATATCTTGTGGCCCATTGTAATTTATTCCATTTGTTTTATTTTGTTATAATTGTGTCTGCGTTCTAAATTATTAAGATGACATCTTTGAAGATGAGGAACATGTACAGTGAGTGTTGTATATTTCACGAGGAGTGAACTGACGACTACTTTTCCTCTGTAAATAAATAGCACCTTTACATTTTAAAATTTATGGTACGGTCCGCAGATATTCAAAATTTCCTATCTGGCCCACACGCTTCGTGAAGTTGTATATACCTGCTTCCTATAATACTTTGACAGTACCCTATCCTATTGTATCACTGGAGCTCTGATAATACTCTGAGAGCTTCCCATAATATTGCTAAATCTCTGATAATACTCTGATAGCTTCCCATAATATTGCTAAATCTCTGATAATACTCTGAGAGCTTCCCATAATATTGCTAAATCTCTGATAATACTCTGATAGCTTCCCATAATATTGCTAAATCTCTGATAATACTCTGAGAGCTTCCCATAATATTGCTAAATCTCTGATAATACTCTGATAGCTTCCCATAATATTGCTGAAACTCTGATAATACTCTTACAGATAATACTCTTACAGCTTCCCATAATATTGCTGAAACTCTGATAATACTCTTACAGATAATACTCTTACAGCTTCCCATAATATTGCTGAAACTCTGATAATACTCTTACAGATAATACTCTTACAGCTTCCCATAATATTGCTGAAAGTAATAAAACATCTTCCCATGATGTCACTGAAGCTACTTATAGAACCTTTCTGATTAGTTGCTGCATGTCACACCAACTTATCCTGACTCAGTCTGCCATCACTAAGCATCCATGTGTGAAACTTTGGTTCCAACCAGCTGTTCAGGTCTACCATAAGGAGGGTTTTCAAGGATTGGGGCCTGGGACAAGGGGGACGAAGTGCTGGGCAGATGAGGCTATACCATTTCAGATAGTTGTCTACAATTTAGCTTATTACATAATCTAAAAATATATGTGACGTCGAGGAGTTTTGTCAGACAGACATGTGCTAACACTTTATGATACAGGAATATGTTTGTCTATTTGCAGGATCTGCGATCTGACCTCAAGTCCGAGCTGAGCGGCAAGTTTGAAACCCTTGCACTTGCTCTGCTAGATCACCCTAGAATTTATGATGCCAAGGAATGTAAGGATGCTATCAAGGTGTGTTCTTTAAACATTCATAACAGAAAAAACTCTCATGACTGCTACTATTAAATGGTAATAGTTATAGAATTGGCTAAATATGAATTTAAACAAATTTAAACAGATTTAAGATGATTAAAACAATCAGAGAAACAGTCAATAAATTGGCTACCAGTCCCTGCTCTAATGGATAGATGCCTGCCAGTCCATCACACTGGCAAGTTTGAGAAGCCCTGACTTAATTAGTTTTCTGAGCATTACATCTCATTGTGTTTTCAATCGTCTGTTTCCACTGTCTAGCGCAGGTGTTGGCGTTCTGTAACCTAGGATATAGTTGGATCATCACACTTTCAATTGTCTGTTTCCACTAATGTCTGTCTATGGCAGCTGTTGGAGTCCTGTAACGTAGGATATAGTTGGATCATCACATTTTCAATTGTCTGTTTCCACTAATGTCTGTCTATGGCAGCTGTTGGAGTCCTGTAACGTAGGATATAGTTGGATCATCACATTTTCAATTGTCTGTTTCCACTAATGTCTGTCTATGGCAGGTGTTGGAAGTCCTGTAACATAGGATATAGTTGGATCATCACATTTTCAATTGTCTGTTTCCACTAATGTCTGTCTATGGCAGGTGTTGGAAGTCCTGTAACCTAGGATATAGTTGGATCATCACATTTTCAATTGTCTGTTTCCACTAATGTCTGTCTATGGCAGGTGTTGGAAGTCCTGTAACCTAGGATATAGTTGGATCATCACATCTTCAGGAACATAGGCACCAGTCTCTGTAGACCATGTGCTTGGCGCCCTGTGAGTTTTGTCCAGCTCTGTCTCCTATATTTCGACACTGTCTGCCATGACTGCCAATCCACGAGTGACAGTCACAACCACAGATCGTATAACCATACTGAGTAGGCTGGCTTGCCGGGGTGTTCCTCGATCTCTTCTGTCGTTCTCTTTGCTTTGCAGCCAGGCCTCTATGAGCATCGGAAGCCACTATGTCCCTTCCAACTGACCTTGGGAGTTGGATCATCACATCACACTATATTATCTGTTTCTATTTCTGTTTGTATATCTGGCAAAGATGGCGCCATAACTGGCTGCGAGTGTACATTTCTCTACTGTTTTGGATCATTATGGATGCCGCTAGACCACGGATTTGCCTTGAATTCACACTAGTCGACGACTTACACTTGTGTTCACTGAAACGTGGTGTTGTTTTCCTTCTGGACTTGTTATTTCGTTCTTTTTTTGTGATTTCTTTCATCTGTTTATCCTGGTCTGGACGCCGGCTGAATGGCACTACACTTATACCTGTGACGTATTTCACGGGTTAGTTCCGCCGGTTCACCTTAGTGAATTTGGCGTGTGGGAATTTTAGATGCTACTATGATGAGTTGAATACAGCTGGGGAGAGATGCCAGACCCACTCACACGCTGAGTGTTGTCCATACGACCTCTTGTGGTTATCGAAAAGGCACGACAAACTGCGTTGGATGCCATCCCACCTTTCTACCCTGCGGGTTACATATTTACGGAATGGCTTCGGTGGTAACCCTGAGGCAAAATCTGCATCCTATGCTATCTCCAGTCGTCTCGATGAATGTCTTGCCACTGGCAAAAGGTAGCTTAGGCTCTGTGAGTGAGGTTGACAAAAGGCGCAGTTTCTTCCTCACTTTAATCAAAATAACCGCGCAAGTCACCCATTTCAGCGGACACAGCAAGAGATACGACTGTCCACACAGTTGAACAAAGAGAGTGGTCTTCATCACTTGTGATGGACAACTATTATTTCTGTTTGTCCATAACCAATGTGTTTGTCTCTTTCAAGGTTTTCCTGTACATTTCTGAATATTTTCTGTCCATTACATCTCATATCTTCTTCTCTTTCTTGTTTCCAGGACTGCACCCTTGGGCTGGACACATGCCTGTACCATTGAAGTTTGCACATTTTTCCTTCTGACAGTATATCTTTATGACGTTACAAAGTCACTCCTTTCTACTACAGGCCGTAGAGGTCTACTTTTATTTTTCTTATGGTTTATAGTCAACAGGATGTGGTAGCCCAGCCCCATGCCCAACCATCCATAGTCACTCTTCTCCCACGGAACGTACATGTCTTTTCTTTTCCTTGTGGCTTAGTCTAAATGGGATGGGAACAGGTTAGCCAAACCCTCCATAGTTATTCCTCTTCTATCACAGAGTGTAGATGTCTTTTTTTTTTCTCCTTGTGCCTTATATTCTTAAAAGGATGGGGTAGCCAGCTCCATACCAAACCATTCATAGTCACTCTTCTACCACAAGAGTGTAGATGTGTTGTTTTTTCTAGCGCTTTATATTCTTAACAGGATGGAGTGGCCAGCCCCATGCCAAATCCTATGTAGTTGCCTCATAATGTGCATGGCAGATTACAGTTTTACTATTATTTGATCCCCAGCAACCTGTGTTTTAGTAAGTCCTTATATGAACCAATATTAAATTGTATTTTATTGTATATGTACATATTTGAGGTGTGATTTTTGATGTGTCATTTTGATATAAGCCACATCATTATCACTCTCTCTCTTCCTCCACATGCCAGGGTGACTGATGTAGGTACTTTTGAAGGTTTAGCACGTATCGTTATCTCTCCATCGGGAGGTATACTGATCAATACCCCAACCTCATGTCCTCGTTCGTGCTCCTGAAAATAGGCTGTGTCACAGCAGTAACGATAATGAGGTGGGAATTGATGCGGCAATCCTCATTGTGGTGCGCTTACTAAGGATCCCTTACATTGCACTACAACCAGGAGGGGACCAGTCCAGCTTCTTTCTTTTTTTTGCGTTTGTCCTGAAAAGGACATTTGCTACGTTTGTTGTAGTTTACAGCGAGACTGCGATATCTGCAGCCCAACATCCGATTTTAGCACCACAATATTTTTAGGACTGGGTTAGCGTTTCCTCTTCGATCCCTAATCTCTAAGTCAAGTGGCATGGTTCAAATATGTTTCCAGGGCCTACCTCTTGGAGGGGGAATAGGGTATTGGTCAGTTATGGGTCACTGACCCTGATGTAAGCAGCCAGCTAAGAGTGGCTGGCTGCTGTCAGCTCATTCACTGCTACATCTTCTGTCCCCAGTCCACTACAAGTATTCTTTGGGATGTAAGAAGAGCCACTGTAACCTGCTACGAAAGACATGTCATCAACGATTAATTCAACTCAACGCAATCAGCTTTGAACAACAGTAACTGACTCTAGACCTTCATGCGCCATGCCGACTGACTCACTCTAGATATTCATGTACCATGCTGACTGACTGACTCACTCTATACCTTCATGTACCATGCTGACTGACTGACTCTAGACCTTCATGTACCATGCTGACTGACTGACTCTAGACCTTCATGTACCATGCTGACTAACTCACTCTAGACCATCATGTGCCATGCTGAGTGACTCACTCTAGACCTTCATGTACCATGCTGACTGATTGACTCACTCTAGACCTTCATGTACTATGCTGATTGACTCACTCTAGACCTTCATGTACCATGCTGACTGACTGACTCTAGACCATCTTTGCCATGCTGAGTGACTCACTCTAGATCTTACTGTGCCATGCTGACTGACTCTATACCTTACTATGCCATGGTGACTGACTAGCTCACTCTAGACCGTACTGTGCCATGCTGACTGGCTGACTGACTCTAGACCTTACTGTGCCATGCTGACATAAGCAATCATGGAACATTATCAACTCACTCCATTCTGTAGTAGTTTCTTTTACATAATCAGGTTGCTAGTCCCAAGCACACTCCATTTTAGTATCTTTTTAATAACCGTCACCAGGGCAGAGGACATTCCAACCTATGGTATTGCAAACTAGTCCTACAGCTAGTACCACAGTCAGTTCTTGATTACATGCTATCTGTAAGGTGACCATCTGTAGTGGTGGCTCAGTGCTTCACATCGAACAGGAGGCTGGAAAACAATTAATTATGGCATGCTGGGTGGGAAGTAGACATCTTGGTTTGAAAGAAAGCTCTTATATCAGCTGATAGGGATCAAGATGCTGAACAGCGCATGACCTGCAGTGGTCAGCGACCCATAGCTGACTGCTAGCGTCAGGGCCAGCGAAACATAGCTGCCAAGACCCTTCTACACCTCCACGCGGTGATCCTGGATAACAGGCTGCATCAGTGCAGACTGGCTAAGGAGAAGAGATCGAAGAGGGAATGCTAACCCGGTACTCAAAAAATGCTTGTTGAAGTCGGATGTTTTGGACCGAAAGGTGCAAATATCGCAGTCAAGCTGTAAACTACGACACAACGCATTCCGTTCTCTGGACTACATTCTGCTACTTAAGCCCTTTCAGGGTTTGGTAGTGCGAGAGTGAGAACGAACGAAGAAGAAGAAGAAGAATATCAGCTGATAACTGAGAACATCCTGGAGAGTGACGCTGTCATATACACCGACGGATCAGTCGTGCGCAGTGGGACATCAGGCGGCTGGGGTTTCTCGGCTAGAGTGAGAGGAGAGGTCGTTGCTGAGCGCAGTAGGGCATACATGTCAACAACCTCCAGTATGAGAATGAAGACGGAAGCAGTGACCTCAGTACTGAAATGGATATCTGAGACTTCTATAACAAAGGCAGTCATCGTGACAGACGCGCAAGCCATACTTCAGAAAGTACAGAAGGGATGGCTTAGGTATGAGTGGATAGCTGCTGTCGAGTCCTCAAACCTCCAGGCACTGACCTGGATCTACTGTCCTGCTCATGCCGGGGTTCAGGGCAATGAAAGAGCTGGCATCTTGGCTTCACGGGCTCCCATCATGGGCACAATGGTGATGGACAGATGTGACAGTTTGAAATCAATCAATGACCGTCTGCTGGATGAGGACACCGCAATAGATGAAGCAGCAATCCACAGACTGCAAAGTTTTGACATTAAACGAGGTTCTAGCAGAGTGAGGCGCAGGAGAGTGTACAACCAGCGAGCTACAGGGACCATCAGCATCCATACCTTACGCCATTTGATGAGAGAGACTGAGCACCTATGGGTATGCCCGGAGTGCAGTGACGTCGATTCTTAGAAACAGAAAGATACCTCTAGAAACAATAGCCCATATATGATACAGCAATAAAAGAAAGCTCTAGAAACAATAGCCCATATATGATACAGCAATAAATAAAAGCTCTAGAAACAATAGCCCAAATATGATACAGCAAAAAAGAAAGCTCTAGAAACAATAGCCCATATATGATACAGCAATAAATGAAAGCTCTAGAAACAATAGCCCATATATGATACAGCAAAAAAAGAAAGCTCTAGAAACAATAGCCCATATATGATACAGGAATAACTCTAAAAAGAATAGTCTATATCAGATAACTTGTATTCCTTGGAATTGTAAGATGATGTTGTCTTTCATTACATGTTTAGTAGCTTACAGTTGTGCTATTCTTTGCTCCTGAGATCCAATTTGGGATCATTCATTTTTACCTAACTATTTTCAACATTCAAAGAAATGTATTAATTTTGTTGTCTCGTGACTACCAGGGTGCGGGAACTGACGAGGATGCACTTATTGAGATCCTATCCACTCGCAGCAACCATGAGATAGCAGAAATCCGTGCCCAGTACAAAACTTGTAAGTTATATGATACTGGCATAACCAGAACTAGCACTCACAGAACTACCACTCCACATAAGTGTTTGTGCTGTTAGTGTTTGATCTGTTAGTGTTAGTTACACTAAAAGAACTATTACTAACAGAACTACAAACTAAGAAGAGCTAATGCTAATAGAACTGTCACTCACAGAACTAACAGAGATTGACGCTCTTCATCCTATGTGCAAACAGTGTTGGTTTTTGGTGTGGCTGGGAAATTTACACACGGGACAATAATGGACTAAAACACATCGCCCAAGAGAAACTGGGCCCTGCCCGGTTAGCAAGATGCCAAAGGCACTTCACTCACATGCTGAGTGATGCCCCTATGACCTCTTGCGGTTATAGGAAAGACAAGACAAAAAATGGTTGTATATAGACTCTGATGAGTCTTCTAAACCAGTATAATGCCGTTAAGTTAACACTAATAGAACTAGGACTAACAGAACTAATGCTAACAGAAATATCACTCACAGAACTAAGACTAATAGAACATCAGTCATAGAATTATCACCCATAGAACTAACATTAACAGAACTAACACTAACAGAACTAATACTAACATTAGTTACCACTAACAGAACTAGCACTAATAACACGAGGTATGTTTGTTTTACATGAGCACAAATAAAAATGTACATCGCAATCATAAGGTCTTCATTAGGCACTATAGTCAGGAGAGATGCTCATCTCACACACACGACCTCTTGCGGTTATGGGTAAGGAATGACACACAACATTAGATGTCCTCCACTGCCTTGCGAAATACCTGTTTATGGGAAAGGCTTTGGGAGTAAACCCTGAGGAAAAATCTGCATTCTGTGCTATCTTCAGTTGTCTCGATAAAATCTTGCTATTGGTCAAGGGTAGCTCAGGACCAGAGAGTGAGGTTGACAAAAAGCACAGTTTCTTCTTCACTTTAATCCAAATTACCGCACAAGTCACCCATTTCAGCGGACAAAAGACTGTCCACACGACTGAACAAAGAGAGTGGTCTTCATCACATCTGAAGGATGAACATCGTCACAAGAATGAGACACAACTTTTATAAAACCGTCCATACATATTTTCCCATTGCTGAGAAATAAAGGCCCTATGTCTTGGCAGTCATAATATAGTGTGCAGGTCAGGCTTCTATTTCATTTCTGTTAGAGAAATAAGTCGTATAGCCTCATACTTTTCTTATTCTCAGTATACAAGAGCGAATTGGAGAAGGACATTCAGTCAGACACCAGTGGAGACTTCAAGCGACTCCTAACATCCTTGGTGACTGGTGCCAGAGAGGAAAGGCCACAGGTGGATGTGGAGCTGGCAAAGAAAGAAGCCCATGAGCTGTTCAATGTAAGTTGGACATGTTTTTAAGAGTGTGATAACTGATATTGATTGACTGATTTGTTTATTCGTTCGTCTCTTTGCTCCAAATGAAGCATAGGGTCACCACTACAGCTGACCTTGTTACAAGAAGCATGTATTCGAGCATCTACAGTAGTGTTTCAAAGCAATGGTTTTACACAATGAGGTTGCTAGCCACATGCACAATCCTCTTTAGTAGTCTTTTGTGGCATGCTTGGAAGGTTACAGTGGTCAAACATGATTTGATTACCTTAATTGACTGACTCGACTTGTTCCTTCTTCTTCTTCGGCGTTCGTCCATAAAAGGACATTGTACTATAGTTTACAGCAAGACTGCGATATTTGCACCTTTTATCCCGAAACAGCTGGTTTTCTTGGGTCACATGTTTGCCTTCCCACTGCGGTCCCTATTCTCTTTGGCAGACTACACTGGCTGTTTCCAGGAAACTGAATAGGGTCTTGGTCAGCTGTGGTTTGCTGACCCAGATGCAAACAGCTATCAGTGGATGCTGTCAACACTCATTCATTCACTGTGCTGCTGCATCTTTTGCCCGCACCTGTTCCTTCTATTTGAAAGAAAGAAAGTGAGAACAACGCTATGTAGGGCTTATGTTGACAAAAGGAATAAAATTGGCTGCCAATGTACTACCGAGGTAAAAAAAGGGGAGCAAAATTAGAAGCACTGCAACCTGCCAGGCATGTCTGATATGGAACTAAGGAGAGTTGTGCTTGAGACTGGCTGCACCATTATATAGAAACTATACGTTGTCCACTAGATCACATTGTTCATGCAACCTCCTACAGGAGAACATCAAGAAGAAGGGTACATCGAGGCGGATAAGCATAAGCGAGACCTGCCGTAAAATGGGGAAAAATGTTACTCGGGCCACGATAGAGACGAAGATAAATACATGACATACAACCCGGTAGAAAGTAGACAACAAAAGAAGAAAGAAGATAAGTTGATAGAAAACAGGAAGGTGTGTATGTCTGTGGTAGAAGAGAAGCAACTGTCAAGTCAGAATTAAATGCTTTGGACATGTAACTAGAAAGCTTCTAAATGTACCCTTTGCATGAGCCTATAATACCAGACAGCAGAGCCTTCAGAGAAAGAGGATGACCAAGAAAACAATTGACTGCGCTAAATTTTGACCACAGAAGCTTGAGTGTGTTTGAGTGGTAGAGTATTCACTTCTCCCAGCAAAGGTGCAAGATTTGATTCCCATTATTGACATGATCCAGTCAATCCAGCTGTAATTTGATGAAGGGCTTACTGTTAGGGAAGGATAGGCAGTGAGGTAGGGAACATGCCATCCAGCCTCATAAAAAGCTGAAATCTAGTACAATGAGTTCTCTAACACTTCGTCCCCAACAGCAGTGTATGCTAGGGACTACCTTTATCTTTTGCAGAGGGTAGGTAGTAGCTTTGACAACAAGGGCATGTCACACCAACCGTCTATGAACACGATGAGTAGCTGAGTCCCAAGGCTGCATACAATAAGGATGTCTTTCCAATTTGACCTAACCATGTGGTGCATAGACTGCCACAGGAGCAGAACCATGCTGGAGAAGGTCGTTTCCCATCTTCGGTGTCCATGACCTGCTTTAAGAGCTGGTGGACGGGGATGTCTTCAGCAAGACGAGCCACATATCCAAATAGGGTCAAAAGGTTGGCAGTTTTTCATGGTGAATGTGCTTTTTAAGCCTGTCTCTTGGGTGACTTGGTCATTTCAGAATGGGTCATATAAGTGGATCACAAGAATGCACCTTTGGCTGCACATGTGGAAGGCTTTAATGTGTATAGCAGGATGGGGATGGCATAGGTTATGTAAATTTGTATCTTGGTTTTAGTGAAAGAAACTCTGCCGTTTCCAGACTTGATGCAGGGCATTCATAGAAGCAGCAGCCAGGCAGACTCTTTGAATGATGTCTGAGTGGCTTTGTACATCAAGGTTATTTTGGACTCACCATCAGCTTAGACAAGACGAAAGTGGTGGCAAAGGGTGCAGATCATCCAGGCATTGTCTTAAACAATACAAATCTGAAGGTAGTAAATAACTTTAACTACCTCGGATCTATCATCGGGATCAAAACGCTGAGCAGCGCATGAGCTGCAGTGGTCAGCGACCCATAGATGACTGCTAGCGTCAGGGCCAGCGAACCAGAGCTGCCAAGACCCTTCTACACCTCCATGCGGTGATCCTGGATAACAGGCTGCAGGAGGGCAGACTGGCTAAGGAGAAGGGATTGAAGAGGGAATGCTAACCCGGTACTCAGAAATGCTTGCTGAAGTCGGATATGTTGGACCGAAAGGTGCAAATATGGCAGTAAAGCTGTAAACCACCACACAACGCATTCCGTTCTCTGGACTACATTCTGCTACTTAAGCCCTTTCAGGGTTTGGTAGCGGGAGATTGAGAATGAACGCAGAAGAAGAAGAAGGATGTATCATCACCGACAATCTTTCACTGAACGCAGAGCTGCAAAAGAGATCAGGAATGGCCTCTGCAGCACTTGCAGTAACAAAATCTCCACTCAGTGACTATCACACCTGATGACAGTAACAAAACTGTTCCACTCAGTCAATGACCATCATACCTGTTGGCAGTAACAAAACTCCCTCGATTCAGTCAATGACCATCACACCTGTTGGCAGTAACAAAACTCTGTCCACTCAGTGACTATCACACCTGTTGGCAGTAACAAAACTCCCTCCACTCAGTCAATGACCATCACACCTGTTGGCAGTAACAAAACTCCCTCCACTCAGTCAATGACTATCACACCTGTTGGCAGTAACAAAACTCCCTCCACTCAGTCAATGACTATCACACCTGTTGGCAGTAACAAAACTCCCTCTACGCAGTCAATGATCATCACACCTGTTGGCAGTAACAAAACTCCCTCCACTCAGTCAATGACCATCACACCTGTTGGCAGTAACAAAACTCCCTCTACGCAGTCAATGACCATCACACCTGTTGGCAGTAACAAAACTCCCTCCACTCAGTCAATGACCATCACACCTGTTGGCAGTAACAAAACTCCCTCCACTCAGTCAATGACTATCACACCTGTTGGCAGTAACAAAACTCCCTCTACGCAGTCAATGACCATCACACCTGTTGGCAGTAACAAAACTCCCTCCACTCAGTCAATGACCATCACACCTGTTGGCAGTAACAAAACTCCCTCCACGCAGTCAATGACCATCACACCTGTTGGCAGTAACAAAACTCCCTCCACGCAGTCAATGACCATCACACCTGTTGGCAGTAACAAAACTCCCTCCACGCAGTCAATGACCATCACATCTGTTGGCAGTAACAAAACTCCCTCCACGCAGTCAATGATAATCCTTAACATGGTGCCTAAGCTCTGGCTCATAGTGTTCAGTTCAGATGGTGTTCAGTCAAAAAATGTTATGCATTTTCTTGTTTGACTATTAAAAATACATTTTTCAGGCAGGTGAAAAGCAACTTGGAACAGATGAAGCCACCTTCAACCGGATCTTGTGCCTGAGAAGTTTTCCGCAGTTGCAGGAAACCTTCAACCAGTACAAGCATGTCAGTGGCAAGGACATCGAGAAGTCTCTAATCCGGGAGACCAGTGGAAACCTGGAGTTGGGATTACTAGCTATTGGTGAGGCTTTATGTTCTTGTTGGAAGCTATGGAATAGATAATTGATTTGACCCATCATCACTGAGAGTCAGTCATCACTTGGTGATTTTGATTCGATAGAATGAAACTGCAGTTCAGATCAATTGTTCAGTTCTGCCATAAAGGGTGTTTTCATTGGTTGTACTTTGAGTTTGAAGTAGGGGGAGCAGTTTCATCTTGTCACTCAGTGACCCCTCTTCTACCTCTGGATGTGAAGAGGCATTTTGTATATACTTCGAGCATGCAAATGGGGTCAGAGATGCAGCAGTGAATGAACTTACAGCAGCCAGGGACTCATAGCTCACTGCTTGCATCAGCAAACCAAGACCGTATTCTGCCTCCAAGTGGCAGCCCTGGAATCAGACTGCAAAATACAGCCTGCCTCAGAGAATAGAGATCGAAGAGGAAGCACAAACCAAGTCCAAAAATGCCATGCTTAAACCGGATGTGTTGGACCAAAAGGTAAAAATATCACAGCCTCGCTGCAAACAACACAATATCCTTTTCAGGATGAACCCCGAAGAAGAAGAAGAATGTGCAGACAAGCATGTGATTGGTCTGCTGTGTTCTTCACACAGAACACTACTGCGTATCAATTTAATTAAGTTTATAATTTTTAAGTAGCGGCTAACAGCACACACTTTCAGATTTTCAACTACTAAGGACTATTTTACATGTACACGGGACCTCATTCTGTTTCTGATAGATCTAAACAGCTCAATCTTGCCTCCCTGGAGACCAGGGGACGATTTAAATGTGCAGGATTCGAATAGCCCAGTTTCATGCTTTCATTCATTTCTTGAGAGATGAATGGCTTACATTTCTGCTATGCTACCACTGTCTCATCTTACCATGATAAAAATGGAAGCTGCGGTAGAACTGAAGGTCAAAGGTTTATAATATCATCAACAAGAATGCTCAGTCACAGCACTGACACAGAAACTAAATAAACGAGGAGGCTTCAAATGATAACCTTAAACAGGATAGAAATTAGAAAAACTATACCTTTGTATTGTAACTTGTTAATATGGTTGCTAAGGATGCCAAGAGTGTCCTGCACATGCCATCATGGTGGAGAAGAACAACATGATGTCATAATTGCAGTTAAAAGATGGCCGCTCCACTATTGACATGCACCAAAGAGGAGCAGCGTTCTGTTATCCGTTTTTTTTTAGCAACGAAAGGGTGAAACCTACCAAAATTCATAACTGAATGAAGATCCAGTACGGTGATGCATGCCTTTCACTCTAGCAAGTGTATGAGTGGAGTAGGAAATTCCTAAACAGAGTGAGTTCTGTGACGGACTGTTCACGACCATGTCAGGCGCACCAAGTAGTGACCCCAGAATCAATTGCAGTCGTTGACCTCCTTGTAGAGGAAAATTGCGATTGACTGTGAATGAAATTGTTGCACATCTGGACATCAGTCAAAATGCAGGGGAAGTTATGCTGACTCACAAGTGATCACATCCTCTAATATGTGAAATGTTATTGACAAGTGCAGAGAGTTCAATGTTGACATACACACCTTCTTCATAGACTATACCGAGGCTTTCAATTGTGTGCGACATGAAAAGCTTTCTGAAATCGTGACAGACATGGGGCTTATTACACACCTGATTCGACTGATCGAATCATTATATAACACTGTCAGTGGCAACTGGAAAATACTCAAGCAATTTCAGAGCGGAGGCAGAGGCACTGAGGGCTGCAGTAGAAGAAATGGTGACAGGCAAAAGAAATGAAAGCCATATAGTCCTGTTTACAGATGCCCTGGCCGTAGCCACAGCACTAAAAAGCCAGAAAAATACTGAACTTAATGATTTAAGAGCAGTACTTTGTCAACTATGCCAGCAGTCCGCACCAAAGAGAGTAGTGGTACAGTGGGTTCCATCCCACTGTAACATCCAAGGCAACGAGGAGGCAGACAGACTGGCAAAAGAAGGTGCAAGACTACCACAACCAGATTCTAGTGTGACCTACGAAGAGTCCAAAAGGCTTATTAGAGCCAGATACATGACCAAATGGGAAACAGAACATACTGGCTACACAAAAAACGATGCCTATTACCAGTTGAACAGAAGAGAGCAGGTCGTGGTCTTCATACTCCGCACAGGCCACAATAGACTGAGGTACCACCTATTCAATAAATTGAAGATAGGTGGCACTGACGAATGCACGTGTGGTACCGGGAAAATGACCACTGAACATTTGCTGCAAAACTGCCCGACATACGAGGATCAGAGAAAGCACATGTGGCCATCACCAGTGGCAACACTAGACAAGCTCTATGGGAGTGTTGACAGCCTCAGGATGACCGCTTTTTCTTTGAAAAAATACTGGTTGACGACTGACAACGTACGAAGAAGAAGAAGAATCATTATATAGGGGACAGACAACAAGCAACGGTCAGGGTGCATACTCTCCCCTTATCTGTTCAATTCCTATGCAGAAAATATAATGAGAAAAGTCAAGAATGACAAACCGTATAAAAAGTTTGATCAGTTCACAAGGGATTGAAATACCAGAACTAAGATATGCAGATGATACAGTTGTCCTCTCAAAGAAAACATGATCTTGTTGGTCAAACGACACTGCGAGAAACAAAATCTATTCATAAACACAGCATGGCTAACACAATATGCTCTGACAAGGCGAAAACCAGACCTAAAGTTATCCTAGATAAGCAAAAAGTTCAGAACGTTACGAGTTTTGATCCTAGATAAGCAAAAAGTTCAGAACGTCACGAGTTTTGAATATCTCGGCTCTACTAGAAGCAACAACGGAGATTGCTAAAAGGAAATAAGAAGAATGGACATAGCACTGCAGAGGTTAACTAAAATGAAAAATGTATGGCCGAACACTAACAAATTGAAAAAAATAAAGATCCTGAGAACTTGCATCTTCCCGGTGGCATCGTACGGATGCAAGACATGGTCCACCACACAAACCCTGTAGAAGATCAAATCCTTTGAGTTAAAATGTTACAGGAGTGTAGGAGATTGCTCAAAATACTGTGGATAGCAAAAAAGAAAAAGGCAGAAATACAACAGGTGGTTGATATACAACAAAACTGACTAGTAATTACACTGTTTCACAAAGAACACTTGACTTCCGTATACACTTTTCTTGAAACAAAAAACGTAAAATTACTAAACTTCTACCAGGAAATACAACAATTTTGGAAAATTCGTAATGGGAAAAGATGTGAATTTTTGTACACTTGCCAAAGCCAATGTGTTGCTTCATCGGTTTTCTGACTATATATTACCCTTGCTATATTAACTTGATTTAATTCAGGTCACTGTCTGTTCACGTGGATACCTGAATGTAAATTCACTTTTGGTGTACAAAAAATCAATGACATTTTTCATGAATTCTCAGTGAGAGCTGCCAAAAATCCTTCAGCCTTCTTCGCTGAGCGACTCCACAATAGTATGATAGGAGCAGGCACAAAAGATAGAGCCCTCATTAGACAAGTTGTGTCTCGCAGTGAGGTGAGTAGGGGCTTTCTTATGGTTGAACTCATTCACTCCATGGTGGAGGGGATGTATCTTATAGTGAAGGGGTGGTCGAAGCTTTATTATGGTTGAGCTCATTCACTCCATGGTGGAGGGGATGTTTCTTGCAATGAGATGAGTAGGGGCTTTGTTATGGTTGAACTCATTCACTCCATGGTGGAGGGGATGTATCTCATAGTGATGGTCTGGTAGGAGCTTTCATAATGGTTGAACTCATTCACTCCAGGGTGGAGGAGATGTATCTCATAGTGATGGTCTGGTAGAAGCTTTCACAATGGTTGAACTCATTCACTCCAGGATGGAGGGGATGTATCTCATAGTGAGGGAAGTAGGAGCTTTCATAATGGTTGAACTCATTCACTCCAGTGTGGAGGGGATGTATCTCATAGTGAAGGAAGTATGAGCTTTCATAATGGTTGAACTCATTCACTCCATGGTGGAGGGGATGTATCTCATAGTGAGGGAAGTAGGAGCTTTCATAATGGTTGAACTCATTCACTCCAGGGTGGAGGGGATGTATCTCATAGTGAGGGAAGTAGGAGCTTTCATAATGGTTGAACTCATTCACTCCAGGGTGGAGGGGATGTATCTCATAATGAGGGAAGTAGGAGCTTTCATAATGGTTGAACTCATTCACTCCAGTGTGGAGGGGATGTATCTCATAGTGAAGGAAGTATGAGCTTTCATAATGGTTGAACTCATTCACTCCAGTGTGGAGGGGATGTATCTCATAGTGAAGGAAGTATGAGCTTTCATAATGGTTGAACTCATTCACTCCAGGGTGGAGGGGATGTATCTCATAGTGAGGGAAGTATGAGCTTTCATAATGGTTGAACTCATTCACTCCAGGGTGGAGGGGATGTATCTCATAGTGAGGGAAGTAGGAGCTTTCATAATGGTTGAACTCATTCACTCCAGGGTGGAGGGGATGTGTGTCACAGTGAGGTGAGTAGGAGCTTTCCTATGGTTGAACTCATTTTCTCCACGGTGGAGGGGATGTACCTCGTAGTGAGGAGAGTAGGGGCTTTCTTAATGGTTGAACTAATTCACTCCAGGGTGGAGGGGTTGTGTCTTATAGTGAGGGTGGCAGAAGCTTTCTTATGGTTGAAGTCATTCACTCCATGGTGGAGGGGATGTACTTCGCAGTGGGATGAGTAGGTGGCTGTGTTATAGTTTAACTCATTCACTTTGTGAAGGCGAATTGTCTCTTAGTGAGGTGATTAGGTGGCTGTCATAAAGTAAACTCATCCCCTCTATGGTGGAGGGGATGTACATGCTTTCAATGAGGTCAATGATAAATGAATTATGAAATAGGAAATAGTTATCAAACATGTTTCCTGTTTATCTGTATGGAAATTGTAATATTTTCATCTGTCTAATCCTTGATAAAGACCTTTTTAGGTTGAACAACCTGTGCATATCTGCTTTATCATCACTGAACTTATCTCTCCAGGTGGTGGTGTATAGGTCCAACCCTGCATTTGGTTTAAAGTAACCAGCAATTAAAGAATTATGTATCCAGTTGTTCCAGTAGCAATTGTCTTTGCATAGTGAGGTTGCTAGCCCCATGCACAACTTTCACTAGTCACCTGTCTGTTACTATTCTCATAGAAAACTTTATTTTAATCATACTTGTATTCATAATAGTCATGGAAAAACTCTTTATCTCTCTCTCCTTCTTAGCTACTCCTCCTAGTCCCTCTTCTTCTACCACTTCTTCTATTGGCGCAGGTTGTGCCTTGGCATGATGGAGGGGCTGCCTTCTTTGACCTTCATACAGATCACTATTGGGTTGGAATTTTGCTACTTTATAATGTTTGCCCGAAACAGAATGGATAAAGTCTTGTGTGGCCTAAAACAGAATGGATAAAGTCTGGTGTGGCCCAAAACAGGATGGACAAAGTCTTGTGTGGCCCAAAACAGGATAGAAAAGTCTTGTATGGCCCAAAACAGGATGGGCAAAGTCTTGTGTGGCCCAAAACAGGATGGACAAAGTCTTGTGCGGTCCAAATAAGGACAAAGTCTTGTATGGTTAAATACATGATGGATACAGTCTTAGAAACACAATGGACAAAGTCTTGTATGGTTAAATTCATGATGGATACAGCCTTGGAAACACAATGGACAAAGACTTGTGTGGTCCAAATAAGGACAAAGTCTTGTATGGTTAAATTCATGATGGATACAGTCTTGGAAACACAATGGACAAAGTCTTGTATGGTTAAATTCATGATGGATACAGTCTTGGAAACACAATGGACAAAGTCTTGTGTGGTCCAAAAAAGGACAGTCTTGTATGGTTAAATACATGATGGATACAGTCTTGGAAATACAATGGAAAAAGTCTTGTATGGTTAAATACATGATGGATACAGTCTTGGAAACACAATGGACAAAGTCTTGTATGGTTAAATACATGATGGATACAGTCTTGGAAACACAATGGACAAAGTCTTGTATGGTTAAATTCATGATGGATACAGTCTTGAAAACACAATGGACAAAGTCTTGTATGGTTAAATACATGATGGATACAGTCTTGGAAACACAATGGACAAAGTCTTGTATGGTTAAATACATGATGGATACAGTCTTGGAAACACAATGGACAAAGTTTTGCATGGGGGCCCAGTAAACGAGACAAAAATACAAAAAATTGTCCATGCTTACTAAATAAACAAAGATCTGAAGACAGAAACTGTTTAGCTGTGTAGGAGTATCCAAATTATTATCCATTTCTCACTTATTCAGGTGGACATGCTGGCCATCAAGAATGAGTTCCAGAAAGCCTATGGTAAAACCTTGAACAGCTTTATCTCTGGAGACACCAGCGGAGACTACAAGAAAGCTCTCCTGGCCATTGTGAAGAATTGATTGCTGACTGCTGTAACATGGGAGACAATTGTGCAAACTATGTTGCTCTAACGAGGCTTACATTTATCTCAATCCTGGGTTTGTGGTAACTTTCGTTGATGTTCAGATTACTATTTGTTGGTGTATTTGTGTTGTTTTTCCTTTCTGTATTCAGAATTATTCCTATTTGTCTGTTTTGTAAACTTGTTTGTGTTGTTGCTTATTGTGCTTGGATGTGCATGTTACAAAATTATCAAGCTGTGTGCTGTGAAAATGGATCAAAGTGCTATTCCTTTTTGTGTTAGGCTTATTGTTCTCTTATTTGTTGCTGTTGTTGTGGGGGTGGGAGAATAGTCTAATAATTACATATTCACAAAATAGGTTTATTTAATTTTCTTTCAAATAACCATATCTCTATTTCCAACCATTTTGTCGGTCTCAGGATTCTTCCATTTCCTGCCATTCACTTCTATATCCTTAGACTGCGTGAAAGTTTGCACAGAAACAAACTGTGAAACAAAATTAGGCATTGTTTCATCTAACCTGGTGATAATTTTATATTTATCTTGAACCTGTTAAAATTTGCATAGAAAAATGTTATGAAAGAATAATGTATTTTCTACTTGTGCCATGATTATTATTCAGATATTTTGCCTTATTTAGCTGCAAACTTATTCATACATTCTTATTTATATCATGCCAGGCAGGATCGTTTACTGTTCTTCTGTCTGCTAAACACTTTAGTAGTCCATATTTTTTCATGTGGAACAAATTATGCTGATCCAAATTAATTTTTATCAATATTTGGTGACTGAATATTATTTTTTTTAAATACAAATAATACATTTACTACTCTGATTTTTATGTTATTTTTTTAAAATTGTTAACATTTCTGTGATTCATTTGTGTAGGATGAAATTACAAGAGCTGTATCTTTTTTTGGAAACATTTTGACAACCAAAGGCAATGAATATTAACTCTTTTCAGTCCATGATAACTTTGCTGAATTGTCTTTCAGTCCACGAGAAGTACCACAAGTCAGTATGTCAATTAGTTTTTTTTCCAAATAAAATGAATTAATATTACACAAATTGCAATCTACAGATCTAACCACATAATGAAGTTATCTATAACACGAAGCACTCATAATAACAAATATATATTATGAAGGGAAAATACGCCCCCAAAAATACAATTCTACTCACGATGTCATGAGTAATTCTGATTTAACCAAAACATTTCTCGATGTCCAAAATTTCACCGCACAGAAAGGTCAACGTTGACTATTCAACAAACATGTAAATATCAGTGGAATGTCAAAAACGATACATTAAACTAAAGATGCACCAGTTATAATTTGATTATCCGATGATCACACATCTAGATTACATGTGAATATTCTACATAAGTCTGATTCAGACTTTGACTGAGACACAAGAGAGGGTCTGTGGTAAGTTATTAAGGGACTTACACAGAAATACACTTGACATTGTGGGTAGCTACATAAATGTTTGCAAAATATTGTGTTTTTTTCCCCCCACATTAATGACATTCAACACTTCATATTAAACATTTTTATTATGAATACTTCATGCCACAGATAGTATAATTATGTCTTAATATCTTTATATTGTAATTTTAGCTTCATTTGTATAATCAATTTATTTGGAAAACTACACATGGAGTTGTTTGATAGAAAGACATATATTTCCTAGGACTGGAAAGAGTTAATGACAAACTAAACAAATATGCAAAACAGATGAACCTTGCAAATAACTGGCGACAGGAATGGAAGACATAAAAACAGATAATCCTGTTATAAAGAAAGAGACATAATTAAAATAACCAAACAGAACGTATAACAATAATATATTTTTATTCACTATATGTTGCAAGTGAAATGTCTCCATAACTGTACAAGATGAGCAAACAGAAATTGATTTGCTTGTTGGTAGTATAAGCTGAGAAAACAGAAATTGATTTTACTTGCTGACTATATAAGATGAGCAAACAGAAATTGATATACTTTCTTATAGTGGGAGTATACACAGATCACATCATGACGTTGAAAGTCCCTATAGTGGGAGTATCCACGGATCACATCATGACGTTGAAAGTTCCTATAGTGGGAGTATTCACAGATCACATCATGACGTTGAAAGTTCCTATAGTGGGAGTATCCACGGATCACATCATGACGTTGAAAGTTCTTATAGTGGGAGTATCCACAGATCACATCATGACGTTGAAAGTCCCTATAGTGGGAGTATTCACAGATCACATCATGACGTTGAAAGTCCCTATAGTGGGAGTATCCACAGATCACATCATGACGTTGAAAGTTCCTATAGTGGGAGTATTCACAGATCACATCATGACGTTGAAAGTCCCTATAGTGGGAGTATCCACAGATCACATCATGACGTTGAAAGTCCCTATAGTGGGAGTATCCACGGATCACATCATGACGTTGGAAAGTCCCTATAGTGGGAGTATTCACGGATCACATCATGATGTTGAAAGTCCCTATGGTGGGAGTATCCACGGATCACATCATGATGTTGAAAGTCCCTATAGTGGGAGTATCCACGGATCACATCATTTACTTTGAAAGTCCCTATAGTGGGATACATTTGAAAAGGCATAAGGCTGATATGGCAATGAATGCGCTGACATCATGACTTTGAAAGTATCCACGGATAATTTGGTATGGATAAATCACTCATATTGCAATCAATGAAACATCAATCATGAATCGCAAGTTGGATGAACTGTGAGCATGTACTGCCATCTGCAGAAAGAGATTGGGAACCTATCAGTCTGCCCAGAGTGCTGTGATGTCCATTCTGCTGAACATTTTAACATATCATAACATGTTTAATCAAGCAATGTAACATTATTGTTTCAAACTTATCAATATAATTATTTGGTTTGTTTTCTTTTTATACGTTTTCCAAAAAAAATCCATCAAACAGGTTTTTATCTAAAATAGTTGGTGAAATATTGCTGCACAAGTGTAGAAATAGTTTGAATAAAATATTATTTGCCTCTATTATAGTAGTTGTTATATTTCTGTGTTTGATTATGATTTGCCTTTTTGCACCACCTGAACCATTACAGGAAGTCTCAAAACATTTTTTGTGGTTTCAATAACAAATGTTTGACAACAATGTAAAACCCTCATTAGTTATTTTTACAACATGTTTGGAAAGTGTTTTCTTATATAATATAGGAATGGGTGATATCAAGTTCTTTGCTCATGTATGAGTTGCCATTGAAGTTAACTTACCTACTAGAGATGATGGTAGGAAATATCCAGTAGCAGGACGTGGTAAGGACTCCATACTGCTGGGTAGGCTAAATGTTAACAAGGAAAGGTTTGGAGGCGGGAAACCCCTTTCCTAGGTCTAGTAAGCCACAGGAAAGAAATCACCCACATACTTGCTACTAGGGGTTATAAAAGACCATGCAAGTAGCAGTGAAAAAGGCAAATGTAATGTTAGGTATGATAAAAAGAAATATTAAACATGGAAGTGACAGTTAAACTGTACAAAGCATTAGTTTGTGGAGTCCTTATCGTAGAGGGAATATAATCTACTTGGAAATGATACAAAGAAGAATGACAAAACTGATAGTGGAATTCCAGAATAATAGCTATGAGGAAAGACTCAGAAACTGACCTACAGTGTCTAGAAAAGAGAAGAATTTCAGGTGATTTAATACAGGTTTATAAGATACTTCTAACAAGTTTTTCAAAATATAGCCACCTACAAGAACAAGAGGGCACAACCACAAATTAATTTAAAAAAGGTCCAGATTAAATACCAGGAAATATATTCATAGTGGCGGCAGGGTCAATTAATTAATTCAAGAACAGATTGGATGTGCATAGGTATTTTTTTTTTTATAGATCAAGTGAATGTAAAAGAAACTGGCTGTATACAGACCCTGCAGAGTTTTCTAATCCAGTGTAAAGACATTAAGTACTAATAGCCAAATGAAAGGGTAAAACATGCAAAGGCACCACCTAATGGCTGACCAGATTAGATTTGCAGAACAAAAGGACAGCTTTTGGCTGCCTGACATCAGGTACTGACCTGCCTGATTAATTTCCAGGATCAGACATTAGCCAAGACCATGTGGTACATCCTAAAAAAATACAGGCAGCAATCTTCTAGTCCTAGAGTGATATGGTTAATGTTTAAGGATCTACTATATCACATTGGGTCAAAGGACAGAAGCCTACAGACTGCTAGATCAATAACCAACCAATTTACCACATCAGAGTTACTCAACATGAGTCCATCCGCCTGTGATGCAACATGTTGAGTACCCAGCATTTGCACATTTAATTTGGGGAAACATGGGCCTAATCTTAACCAAAACATTTTCCTGTCAGGTATGGTGGTGTGAGTATAGTACAATGTGCGACTCCTCAGTAGGCTCACCACTATAGGGACCACAGTGCCAATCCCCCCCACCTCATTAGCCAGACTGCCATGAAACAGCCTGTTTTCAGGGAGAACTGTTCGAAAGTGAGGTAGGGTCTTGATCAGCATGTTTCACCTGACCTTGACTAAGTCTGATAAGTACGTTTTGCCTGACCAATGTTATCTTCTCCCCTCCGTGCCTGTATGAGATGGGATGTGGTTCAATGACTCCCAACCTATAAGATGCAGAAGGACCAGGAAAGCCACAAGAAATTCCTTACTCTAGGATGCTAAGGGAATTTTGCAAAGGCTGCGGAAAAAGTGACCAGCTCGGTAACTCATGCTAAACAACAGCAACATATCTGGAAGATCTGTAGAATAATTAAACATCAATGGTGACTGAAAATAACAATTTGTTTAACAGCAGTTTATCATAAGAACAGTGTTTAACAGCAGTTTATCATAAGTACAGTATCAGACAAGGTTTCAACCATAGACTGGACAAAAACAACAACAGCTGAGAAGGTCAACTAACATAAACAAATAATATCAGATGGTAAACTTGAAAAATTATTTCACAATGCAATTAATTAAAGAAAGCTTAGACAGAACAGACTGACCAGATAGTCTCTTTAGCTGTGCACTTGTGTTATTTAGCACAATTTAGTTGTCCACTTAGTTATTTAGAGCAATTAACTGGCTGCTAAGGGGTGACTAGCCAAATGAGTTGCCTTTATTCCTTAGACTTACAATAATAATAGTTGCCTGTCCCATGCGAAGAGGGCGACAACATCAGATATGTGTATTCGGATGTAACTGTATATGACTACAGTCTGAGTGTGATGAACTCTACTACACGTAGGGCATACATAAACAGTGTCAGTAATCAGGCCATTTCGCGCTGCCAAAGACGGATGTATCGGATCAAAAGGTGCAAATATCGCAGTCAAGCTGTAAACTAACGACACCAACGCATTGTTCTCCATACTACATCCTGCTACTTGCAAAGTCCTGTTCAGGGCTTGATCGCGGGAGATTGAGAACGAACGCAGAAGAAGAAGGCCATCTTGCATTCCATTCTTTCGTGCAGCTAGCTTTTTCTGTGCCTCAAAAATGATTCTTTTCTCAGTAATACGAGCACTGTGTGATGGCAGAGCGCCAGACTGAAAGGTTCGGAGCAAGCAGTCCCAGGAGGTGATATCAATAATGAAACTATTCAAATATACTCTCAGAAACACTTTGTATCATTTCCTGTGTCCCCCTGATGAGCGTTTGCCTGACCCGAGCTAGCTCACCATACAACAGCTGCTTAGGAATGTGCTCAATCAGGCATGCGACCTGGGCTCTCTGCAGCAGTGTCCGAGTACCAGAGATATCTATAAATAACACAGTGATCTCCAGCAATGGAGAAACAGAATAATGACAGATAATTAACTTTGTCTTCTATTCTGCTTCAATTTTGTCCAGTCCTCGATAAAGATCTCTATTGGCCGGGATTCCAACCCTCATCTGATTCTGTGCTAGTCTTCTTTTTCTTCTTCTGCATTTGTTCTCAATCTCCCACTACTAGCAGGATGTAGTCCAGAGAACATAATGCGTTGTCGCTAGTTTACAGTTTGACTGTGATATTTGCACCTTTCGATCTGACACATCCGTCTTTTGCAGGTTTTATATAAAAACTGTTGTAAAAGCATCAGCATCCTGTGCAGGAGCTAATAGCAGCAAAGAACTTGTGCTTCAATTGGAATGAACAAAGGAAGCCATTACCCGAGTGTTAGCGAGGTCAAATAGGGGAGCAAAGTAAAGCAACTTGCCAGTCATGCCGTAAAAAGTGACTAAGGAGGACTGGGCAAGGGACTGACTACCTCATATGGTTGAAACTTTAAAAATACATCAACGGATATAACAGACAGGTGAATGTGTAATGATTTGACATGTATTTATTGAAGGCCTATACTCCACAGGGAGCTGAAAAGGTTTTTATTGACTGATGAAAGGAAGACAATAACGCTGACATGTAGCAGAAATCACAGTGTATAGACATCAGTCAACAACAATATGTCATTTATGGAACAACCTCCAAAATGTTGTCAATTTAACCTTTACTGTCTAATCTGCAGCAGTTGCATTATATAGCAGCTTCATTGTCAACCCAAAAAAACTGATTAGTATCAAAATAGTCTACCAGCGTAGCACTATTTAGCATCTAAATGGTCCACTAGTGTAGCACTATTTAGCATCTAAATGGTCCACTAGTGTAGCACTATTTAGCATCTAAATTGTCCACCAAAAAAGACTGATTAGTACCAAAATAGTCCCCCAGTGTAGCACTATTTAGCATCTAAATGGTCCACTAGTGTAGCACTATTTAGCATCTAAATGGTCCACTAGTGTAGCACTAATTAGCATCTAAATTGTCCACCAAAAAAGACTGATTAGTACCAAAATAGTCCCCCAGTGTAGTACTATTTAGCATCTAAATGGTCCACTAGTGTAGCACTATTTAGCATCTAAATGGTCCACTAGTGTAGCACTATTTAGCATCTAAATGGTCCACTAGTGTAGCACTATTTAGCATCTAAATGGTCCACAACTGCTCTCTAAACTCCCCGCCATGTCGATCACTGTTGCATAGTAACAAAATCTCTCAACTTAAGGCAGATTTGATTTATAAACAGACTACCTGTCCACGCACAGCTTCTAGATTATGAAATATATTGCTACAACATGCACTATTTAAATTTCTGTGGATATTTTAATGGTTTTCCAGGCAACAGAATCTTAGCCTTAAGAGATGTATGATGCCTTGATGTTTGTGATTAGGACAATGATCGAACGTCTGAATTCAATGAGAATTTTGAATACAAGCTCTGAGAGTGAAACTGACAAAAGCCAAAGTAGTAATGAAATTGATGAAATAATAGATAACATGGAAATAAAATATAACATGAACAGACGTATTATCAGGGCACTATGAGACAGATAATTAATTCATATCTGTGTATTTAAACCAAACAATTAACATTTTTGCGAGGAGTAAGTGGCCGAGAGGTTTTGACACTGGTCTTCTGACCAAGAGTTTAAAACCTGAGTAAGACATGAGTTTAATTTGTGGTATCAAGATACTGAGCAGTACATGAGCTGCAGCAACCAAAAGCTGACTGCTGGGGTCAGAGTCAGAGAACCAAAGCTGCCAAGACCCTTCTACACCTCCAAGCGGTGATCTCGGATAACAGGCTGCAACAAAGCAGACTGGCTAAGGAGAAGGGATCAAAGAGGGAAGGCTAACCCGGTACCTAAAAATGCCTGCTGATGTCGGATGTGTTGGACCGAAAGGTGTTAATATCGCAGTCAAAGCTGTAAACTAAGACACAGGGCATTCCGTTCTCCTGACAACATCCTGCTACTTGCAAAGTCCTTTTCAGGGCTTGGTAGCGGGAGATTGAGAATGAGCAACAAAGAAGAAGTTTAATTTGTGAATTGTTTGTCTTCGTCTCGAAACAGTCTTGTTCTTTCCGCTTGCCCTGTTTAGAATATTTTCTGTTCATCCAAGCAGTCCTTCTGAGCAGGAAGCAGCCAACAAATGTCAAGATTATAATAATGGACAAAATGCCAAACAGGCATACCCAAAAGATCACCCAAAAATGGCAGTATGTAGTGAGGCAAATGGCCTTTATTCCTCAGCGTTATTAATTCTCCCATTAGACCTCGGCAATGAGAATATATGCCACCAGGCAATGAATAGTAATTTTAGCTCTATTAGTTTAGTTTTAACTAATTTATTTATTTCACAATCGGAGTAATTGTGCTTGTCTTGTATGACCAGACAAAAATCTGATAAATTAGGTAGTAGCAGCATGGATTAATAAATGAACTTTTTATATTGTGCATTTCATTATGTAATCACTGGCTTGCTGCAGTATTGTGCCAGGTTTATATATCAATAAAGAAAAAAGATGGCTGGACATTATAATATGGCATTATCCAAACTGAATGGCCATTCTTTCATTTTCTTCATCCTGTAGAACGTGATTTGTGAATTGTTTGTCTTCATCTCGTAACAGTCTTTTTCTTTCTCCTCTGCCCTGTTTAGAACATTTTCTATCCTTCCTGGTGGTCCTTCTGAGCAGGAAGCAGCCAACAAATGTAAAAATTAGAATAATGAACACAATGGGCAAAATGCCAAACAGGCATACCCATAAGACCACTCGAGTATGGCAGTGTGTAGTGAGTTTGTTGTGATAGCTTGACCGGGTTTGACCTTCACATTTAATGACCAGATCTTTTGCCGACATCCATGGAAGGTCAAAGAGGCAGGCTGAGGAATTTACAATGCGGCATGTTTTTTCTGAATCAGACAAATCAAAATGAGTTCGCAAGAAAAAGCCATTCAAAGAAATCCCTCGATTTATGAAGTGGTGTTTTGGTCCAGGACGACCATTAAAAATCACCAGAAAATATCTGTCGTCACTCTCAACTTGGTGATAGAGTCTCGGCAAGTGCCTGCTTGCAGCATTGCAATATGCATCTTCTGGGATTCTCTTTCGCACGAGGATACAGTCAATGCAGTAGGCATTCCTCTGCCATCTCTTGAAGTTATTTTCACCTGAAAGTGAGAAAAATAGGTAAGGCTAGGGAACATTTGTAGGATGTTCTTGTATGCTCTCTTGTTAAGTGTGTAAATGACCATTGTTTTCCTGCAACCTCTTTATTGAGCATGAGACCACTGATGTAGCTGATTTTATATGTGATCTACACAAAAAATGATGCCCTATTACCAGTTGAACAGAAGAGAGCAGGTCGTGGTCTTCAGACTCCGCACAGGCCACAACAGACTGAGGTACCATCTATTCTTCTTCTTCTTCTTTTTCGTATGCTGTCAGACATCAACTTGAGTTTGTTCGAAGTAAGCAACTGTCATCCTGAGGCTGTCGACACTGCCATAGAGCTTGTCTAGTGTTGGCACTGGTGATGGGCACATGTGCTTTCTCTGGTCCTCGTATGTCGGGCAATTTTGCAGCAGATGTTCAGCGGTCTTTTTCCCTGTACCACAGGTGCATTCGTCAGTGCCACCTATCTTCAGTTTATTGAATAGATGGTATAGATAGGTGGCACTGACGAATGCACCTGTGGTACAGGGAAAATGACCACTGAACATCTGCTGCAAAATTGCCCGACATACGAGGACCAGAGAAAGCACATGTGGCCATGACCAGTGCCAACACTAGACAAGCTCTATGGCAGTGTCGACAGCCTCAGGATGACAGCTGCTTTCTTCGAACAAATTCAAGTTGACATCTGATACCATACGAAGAAGAAGAAGAAGATATGTGATGTAGTTGGCCATATGTGATGTAGCTGATTTTATATGTGATGTAGTTAGCTATATGTGATATAGTTGACTATAGGCGATGCAGCTGACTTTATTTGTGATGTAGCTCAGTGTTTCCAAGCCTTTTTACACCTGCAGACCAGTGAAAATTTGAAGAAAAAAATTCTCGGACCGGTGAAAATAGGAAAAGATTTCTCTGGCCAGTGAAAATTTGAGAAAAAAAATTCTCAGACCGGTGAAAATTGGAAAAACAATTTTTCTGGCCAGTGTAAATTAGAAAAAAATATTTCTCCAATCGGTGAAAATTGGAAAAAAAAATTCTCTGACCTATGAAAATGGAAAACAAAATTCTCTTCTTCTTCTTTTGTCCTACTGACCTTGCCATACAGTGTCGCAGAGAGACGGAATGTGTTGATTTCTTGTTATCGCCAAGTGGGAGGTTTGTGCTGTCATTAGGTGTAACTTCCTGAGAGTGTTAGAGACACCCTCGATCCACTGACGTCGAGATCTGTGCCTTGCTCATGGATCAGAAACCTGCATTTGATTGTCTCTTGCATAATGCATTCTGACTAAATTACCAAACCACTTGATTTTTTGTGCATCAAACTGGGTTTGTCCCCACTACCTGCCTTAGTGTCGTGTTGCAAATTCGGTCACAGATTGTCTTTCCAGCTGCACTTCTAACACAGTGCATCTCATAGCTCTGGATCTTACTTTTATGTTGTTTCTAGTAAGGATTGACATTGGTAACATAATGTAGGAATAAAAAGTGTATTTATCAGCCTCCTCTTAGTTGAAAGAAACACTCTAAAAATTGGTGCAATTTGATAGTGGACACTGTTCACCTTCTGAATTCTATGTGCAATCTCTCTGTCCACTCTGCCGTCAACAACAGCGAAAATACTACCTTGGTATTTGAACTCCCGTACTTCCCTGATATCAAAGTCACTGAAGTGGCAACTTCTCTGCACTTTTTTATGCAATATCAACATAGCCTCTGTCTTGCCTGTGTTGATCTTCATGTCATATTCATTACAAACAAAACGGAGATAGTTCAGGTGGTGTTGTAGGTCTTCTCCATTTTGGTAAAAGATAACCTGATCATCAGCTAACAACAGTTCATTTAGAAACTCCTCATGAGTTTATTATGGTTAAAAGGAGCCGCGTAGCGCAGTGATTAGCAAGCTAGCTTCGCATCCGAGTGATCCTGTGTTCATTCCCCAGCTGAGGCGAAAATGTTTTTTTCAGACCAAAGCGGCTCCGGAAAGTAAAAGCGGCGAGGGAGAGGAGATGGTTACCGCCCTCATATAGCCAAGCCTTTTGAAATGTGAGATCGCTAACACCTCACACCCCTATGGCACTAATGCTATGGGTTACTTTACTTTACATAAGGGTTAGCCAGCTGTGTAATTTTATCCATATTATTAACAGAAGCGGAGAAATAATACACCGCTCAACACTGGAAACCAATTTGTCATACCTGCATTCGTTCGTACTGCACCTTCACTTTTTTCGTACAAGGCACGAATGCCATCCAGTAGTTGACCCTCCACACCATATTCCTCTATTACCTTCAAAAGCCTACATCAGTTTACCTGGTCAAATGCCTTTTCTTGATCAATGATTCTCTGCCCGATGAAAATGGAGAAAAATTTTAACAGTTTTCGCCAGCCCCGCAGACAGAAATAAAAATCATTTTTGGTATTGTATTTTGTGTGTTTGTTTTTAAATGCAATATTATAAATTGAAAATTCTAGCTACGGTACTAATAACCAGAAACCGAACAGTACATAAAAAATGCTAATAACAGAACGTCTTGAACTTTAGAAAAAGCAATATCTCATTTGAATAAAAGTTTGAAATCTGTTGATGGTTCTTTGCTAAAATATTTGATAAGCATGGCTGCAGTGTTGTTTCAGAGAGACGAAGCGATCCATTGACATCCGTTCGGTTTTTCTGTTCGGTTTTGATCTCTGATAAAAGTCGTCTAAAAAAAATAGGTAATTGATAAAACGACCACCAATTTAACAGAGCTTAAATCACCTTTATGGGATTAAGTCGCAATAACTTATTTGTGTACCGGCAGGAAATTTCTGCAGGTCGGCACCAGTCTGAGGACCGGCTGTTGGGAAACACTGATGTAGCTGACTTTATATGTGATGTAATTGACTTTATGTCATGTAGTTGACTGCATATGTGATGTAGTTGTGGTTTCACATCTGAAAGGGCAGTAAAGAATAGTTAGACTAATGTACCAGAAAGTGGAGATGCATAGATCATACTCTCAAAAAGAAACGGACAGTATAAGCAGACGTGCTCTGCATTGATACCCACAGAGAAAGACACAAATGGGGAAAACATATGGTGAATAACGGTGGAAGAGTAATCTAGTTCAGTCGTGTTTTGTGAGTGGAACTTGGAATAGAATCAGATGGAGAACATCGTTACAGTTCTATGCTACACGAATATCAGCTGGATAAATGATGAACCTGGCGCTAGATATGTTTATTAGAGGTCACTTAAAGAGGGTTGATCATGGAACAGGCTATTCCACCATGTAGAAATTATAAGCCACAAGGTGAGAACACCTCCACAACCCAAAGTCAAAGAGAAGCCATTAAGACATTCATGATTAAGTCAGCCATGATTAAATGAGTCAACATTAGCCCTTTCCAACTCATAGGCGCTGAAATCAAATGCTGTAAAACCGAAAATTGTTACAATCCAAATCGACTTCTGAAACATGTGTTTGCGTTTTGTGATTTAGTTTGTGGAATTTCATTTTTTTAATTTTCATGATGGTGCCATTCAGCATGGGCAACTGACATTTAACTGTAAGGTTATTTCTGGTCGCTGTGGTCTCAAAGAGATGAACAGAAACGGTGATCGATTGAACCCAGCAAGTTTCAAGGGAGGTGAGACCAGAGTACCTGCATCCTGTGTTACCTCCAGTCGTCTTGCCACTGGTCTACGGTAGTTTGAGATCAGAGAGTGATGTTGATGACCAATGCAGTCACTTCCTCACTATAATCCAAATACAGCGTAAGTTACATTGTCAAGACAAAACCGTCTCCTGATGTCGCCATCATCACTTAGGTTGGGCAACTTTGGTGGTGGGGGGGGGGGGGGGGGAGGAGACACTGTTAATGATATTTGTGAAAGTTATGATGTCATATATCACAAGGAAAGTTGGACTTCAAGACTTGGAGAAATTATTTAGTTTTTGATCAGTCCAATGATCATGCATCTGGATTACTCAGGGATATTCATTACACACTTGATTCAGACTTTGACTAGACACATAATACAGAAGTTATGTGTAAAGAAATTGACGGATATATCTGCGAAACACACAACGTGGTAAGTACTCAAAAAAATTGTACTGTCCAAATGAATCCGATTTATTGCTTCATACTAATATATAATCTGTATTATGAATGCTTCATGCCATAGATAGTTTAATTATGTGTCTTACAATGTTTAGATCATAATTTTAGTTAAATTTAATCAATATTTATTTATTTGATTTTTAATAAAACGTTGTCTTACAGAATTCTGGCACTTTGCCCAGAAAGACACAAATTGGCAAAGTTATCCAGGACTGGAAAGGGTTAAGTTCGTCACAATACTTTGTTTTTTTATTTGATGTCCTATTCTTCTTCTTCGTTCAATCTCCCACTACATAGCCTGAAAAGGGCTTTGCAAGTATCACGATGTTGTCTGGAGAACGGAATGCGTTCTGTCATAGTTTACAGCTTGAATGCGATATTTGCACCTTTTGGTCCGGCACATCCGACTTCAGCAGGCACTTTTGAGTACTGGGTTAGCCTTCCCTCTTCGACCCCTTATCTTTAGCCAGTCTGCTCTGTTGCAGCCTGTTATTCAGGATCATCACGTGGAGGTATAGAAGGGTCTTGGCTACTCTGGTTCGCTGGCCCTGACGTTAGCAGTTAGCTATGGATCGCTGACCGCTGCAGCTCATCCACTGCTCAGCATCACGATCCCCATTGATGTCACTACTTTGCTGACTTTACTTCTCCTAGTGTATTCTCTCACTCACTTACCTTGAATAAACACAATATGAGCGTCTGGTGAAATGGGTGCATTATTCCTACAGGCTGTGACATTCACTGAGGACTTCTTCAGCAGGTAGATGTATCTGACATTGAACTCTCTGTATGGCAGCTGGCTGATCTCCACTGGCATTTCATCAGAGAAGGTCGTGTTGACGGTAGCCTGGTGGGGGAGAAGATAGGCTTGTCCTGAGCCTTGCAGCGACACCTGATTGACAAAATGGAGAGAGAATATTTCACAAATGTCTGGTGGTTTGTGTAATATATACCACTTAAAAAAAGAAGGCTGAGATGTAGAGCCCTCGCTTCTCATGGCAAAGGTACAGGGTTTTATTCCAGTTATTAACATGCTTTAGCTAGGGCAGAATATACATCAGTGGTTGAGCAATCACTCCCTCGAGTCCGTTACCTTGAAATGGTGTGGGAGTTTGCTTGTCATCCCTGGATCTAAGCCAGTGAAAGCTCCCAAAAGGGTCACTCAAGCTGGATAGGACATGGGGGAAGGGAATAGATTAAACATGACAACTCACCTAGAGTATAATAGTTTAGGTTAAGGCCAACTTTCAAAATATATCAAAAACAAAGTTGGTTATAAAAATGTTAACAACAGAGGAAAAAGCAAACTGCCTTCTTTCTGGAAGGGCTTTCTGAAACGAGAACAGTGGGGTGAAAGTCACAAGGACCCAGTGGGGTGAAAGTCACAAGGAAGTTCTTCCGTTTACTGCCCCTATGAATATCAAGAAGAAAACCAATACAGTGACACGGAATGGTCCAACAATGTATCGAGCAAGAAAGGCAGCACATATAACTAAAAAGATGAGAAATTACAACCTGACAGTGCTAGGACTGTGCGAAACAAGATGAATCCAATAAGGAAAGATGAGACTGATAACTGGGGAAATGGTAGTTATGGAAATGACGGAACTGATTGTGGATGCATCTTATAAAGGTGACATGTGACATACAGCGGTCTCATCTTATAAAGGTGACATACAGTTGACTCATCTTATAAAGGTGACATGTGACACAGTGTTCTCTTCTTATAAAGGTGACATACAGTTGACTCATCTTATAAAGGTGACATACAGTTGACTACTTCCATCTTATAATGGTGTCATAGAGTGGACTCATCCCATCTTATAATGGTGCCATACAGTGGACTCATCCCATCTTGTAATGGTGTCATAGAGTGGACTCATCCCGTCTTATAATGGTGTCATACAGTGGACTCATCTTATAATGGTGTCATACAGTTGACTCATCCCATCTTATAGTGGTGACATACAGTTGACTCATCCCGTCTTATAATGGTGTCATACGGCGGACTCATCTTATAATGGTGACATACAGCAGACTCATCCCATCTTATAATGGTGTCATACAGTGGATTCATCTTATACTGGTGACATACAGTTGACACATCCCATCTTATAATGGTGACATACAGTTGACTCATCTTAAAACTGGCAGGGGAGTGTTAAACTTACTTTACCTGTCACAGACGATGATACAAACTGGACTCACCTCATAACTGTCACAGAAAGTGACAGAGAAATCCCCAGCCACCCGACTCATAGCCACTTCATCCCCACTGTGAAAGACGTATGTGTTTTTGCCGAACCGATGTTCATAGACATTCCAAGCTGACATTCCAAATATGGTAATAATCAGAATAACTGGCACCAAGGTCAATGTCAAACAAAGAATAGGTCGACGAGCTCTGGTCCCAATACGCCGGTGGTCGGGTGACTCAAGTAGTGGACGAAATCCTTTGCGCATGGTTGGTGGATCTAGTAAAGGAGATATAAGAAAGAAACTATCCTAGTATGTCTTCATGTCTGTTGGTTCTTGAAACAGCTGAGAACTTATGTATCTTTCTCTTTTGTTCATACACTTACTCTGTCCTCATGTAGTCCAAAATCTATATTCTCTTTTTTTACATTATGGGAAAACTACAGTAGCTTGCTAGTTATACACACCATCCAGGTAGTCACTTGTTTCAGTTGAAACATACTGACCAAGATCTGACCTCATGTCAGGGTCAGGCAAAATATACTGACCAAGATCTGACCTCATGTCAGGGTCAGGTAAAACATACTGACCAAGATATGACCTCATGTCAGGGTCAGGTAAAATATACTGACTTAGATCTGACCTCATGTCAGGGTCAGGTAAAACATACTGACCAAGATCTGACCTCATGTTAGAGTCAGGTCAAACATACTGACCAAGATCTGACCTCATGTCAGAGTCAGGTCAAACATACTGACCAAGATCCTACCTCACATCAGGTCAAACATACTGACCAAGATCTGACCTCATGTCAGAGTCAGGTCAAACATACTGACCAAGATCCTACCTCACATCAGGTCAAACATACTGACCAAGATCCAACCTCACATCAGGGTCAGATCAAACATACTGACCAAGATCTGACCTCACATCAGGGTCAGGTCAAACATACTGACCAAGAACTGACCTCACATCAGGGTCAGGTCAAACATACGGACCAAGACCCCATTTCAAGTTAGGGAAGACACACTAACCATGACCCTCACCTGGCATTAGGAAAAACACGCTAACTAGGACTCCACACCTTACATTAGGGAAAACACACTAACTATGACCCCACACCTAACATTAGGGAAAACACACTAACTAGGACCCCACACCTTACATTAGGGAAAACACTCTAACTAGGACTCCACACCTTACATTAGGGAAAACACACTATGACCCCACACCTTACATTAGAGAAAACACTAACTAGGACCACACACCTTACGTTAGGGAAAACACACTAACAAGCACCCCCACCCTGACAGATTTGCTTTCGACATCTTTTTCTTGTCCCTTTCTTATTCCGTCCGGAGTATAAAGCCACCTGTTGACCTCCTTTACAAAGACTGCATCAGAGCACTCTTCGTGCTTTTGCAGTAGTGGTTTCTACAGCAACTTGTTTTAAAAGATCAGGTCGCTTGCCCCAGGCACAACTCTCTTTATCGCCTTTTCTGACATGCATTAAGGTGCTGTGTCCTACTCTTTCCTCCCAACAAATGTTCCTGGGATCCATTCAGGGAATGCTTTCGACATACTCCCCCAATATGGAAACTAATAGCTTTCTCCAATGAAAGCCACTGTCCGTGGCTGAGAAAAATGTCTTCTTCTTCATTGTTCATTCTTAAACTCCCACTACCAAGCCCTGAAAAGGGCTTTGCAAGTAGCAGGATGTTGTCCGAAGAACAGAGTGCGTTGTGTCATAGTTTACTGCTTCACTGCAATATTTGCACTTTCGATCCGACACATCCGACTTCAGCAGGCATTTTTGGATACTGGGTTAGCCTTCCCTTTTCGAACCACTTCTCCTTAGTCAGTCTGCTCTGTTGCAGCCTGTTATCCAGGATCACCATGTAGAGATGTAGAAGGGTCTTAGCAGCTCTGGTTCACTGGCCCTGATGCTAGTAGTCAGCTTTGGGTCTCTGACCACTGCAGCGCAGCACTGCTCAACATCCTGATCCCAGAAAAATGCCTCAGAACCAAGATCACATCCACCACACAGACCTTGACCATCAAGTGGTCAGACCTTGACCATCAAGTGGTCAGAAGGAAAAATAAACACAGATTTCTTGAATAGAACCAGGCAAAAATCAATAGATCTGGAAATAGATGGGAAGAAACGGTACCAACCTGGTATTCACTACCACAGACAGCCTCCACAACAAACACCAATCACTTCTTGGCTGGAAGCTCATCAGAATCACATTCAGGATGTGTCCACAAAACCAAGATAACAAAGTTAAACATAACAAAGCTGAATCCAAGAAAAATCTGGGGACACTTGAGCCCACTAACGCTGAATCACGGAAAATATAAATGTATTGAATCTGCTATCCCCCTGAATGTTGTTGTTGAATGCGCATAATGAGTAAGTTTACTCTTTTGTGCTCCCCGAAGAGGATGTTAAGTGGCAGGTTGTAGTAGCTTTCCTCACATCCCAAGCACGCTGATGAAGGTGGACCGCGGTCTCCAGGCGGTTGTGCTATGCTTGGCTTCATCTACGTGGTGCTCACTACTAAGGGGATCACATCGATCCACATCTCGTCATCCAGGCTGCCTTGAAAACAGCTTATTTCCAGGGAACGCTACATGGAAGAGAGATTGTGGACTTGGTCAGTGTATTAACCCTGATGCAAGGTCCTGGTCAGTATTTTGTGCCTGACTGGACTAACGTCTCAGTTCCCAAACACTGAATGCAGGTCTACTGTTCTTTGTTGTGAAGTGTATATGCAAACAGAATGTAGGTCTACTGTTCTTTGTTGTGAAGTGTATATTCAAACAGAATGAAGGTCTACTGTTCTTTCTTGTGAAGTGTATATTCAAACTGAGTGCAGGTCTTCTGTTCTTTGTGAAGTGTATATTCAAACTGAATGTGGGTCTTCTTTTTTTTTTTTTTGCGTTCGCCTTATTTCTCTTATCCCCAAGGTGGTGTGCGTTGCACTGTGGTTTTTATTTTTGCGCCTGTCGGCCCAGTGTATCCGACTTCAGCATGCATTTTATGTAAGGGTCTGCTTCCTCCTGCATTTTCTAAGGGTTTGCTTCCCCGGGGGAACGGCCGGTGCTGTGATGGAGATCGAACCCAGCACCTTCTGGTTGTGAGCCGTGTCACTTAACCACTAGCCCACGCCGTCCCCTGTGGGTCTTCTGTTCTTTGTGAAGTGTATATTCAAACTGAATGTAGGTCTTCTGTTCTTTGTGAAGTGTATATTCAAACTGAATGTGGGCCTTATGTTCTTTGTGAAGTGTATATTCAAACTGAATGTGGGCCTTATGTTCTTTGTGAAGTGTATATTCAAACTGAATGTGGGCCTTATGTTCTTTGTGAAGTGTATATTCAAACTGAATGTGGGCCTTATGTTCTTTGTGAAGTGTATATTCAAACTGAATGTGGGCCTTATGTTCTTTGTGAAGTGTATATTCAAACTGAATGTGGGCCTTATGTTCTTTGTGAAGTGTATATTCAAACTGAATGTGGGCCTTATGTTCTTTGTGAAGTGTATATTCAAACTGAATGTGGGCCTTATGTTCTTTGTGAAGTGTATATTCAAACTGAATGTGGGCCTTATGTTCTTTGTGAAGTGTATATTCAAACTGAATGTAGGTCTTCTGTTCTTTGTGAAGTGTATATTCAAACTGAATGTGGGCCTTATGTTCTTTGTGAAGTGTATATTCAAACTGAATGTGGGCCTTATGTTCTTTGTGAAGTGTATATTCAAACTGAATGTGGGCCTTATGTTCTTTGTGAAGTGTATATTCAAACTGAATGTGGACCTTATGTTCTTTGTGAAGTGTATATTCAAACTGAATGTGGGCCTTATGTTCTTTGTGAAGTGTATATTCAAACTGAATGTGGGCCTTATGTTCTTTGTGAAGTGTATATTCATCATCATCATGATGATGATATCATCAATATAGTATTGATAGATTTAAAATAGATCAAATGTGCTGGCAATTACCTCACATTAGCCAATTCTTCTTCTTCTCGTCTCCTTTCGGCTCTATATGAAGCATGGGGTGACCACTGCATGCAACTGGTCCCATATAGAAAGCAAGTAAACCTATTTTAAAGCACTATCATCATCTACTACTAACAATGGTTTTGATTAAGAACTGAACTTGCATATGCTTTTGGCTGGAAAATTAATTCACTTAAAATGCAATAAGTTTTTTTTCCAGAATTAGTGTGCAGATCTGAAAAAGGTGTATTTGTATTTAATCTGTCAAAAAAGAGGACGGCGTGGTCTAGTGATTTAGTGACACAGCTCACAATCCGAAGGTGCTGGGTTCGCTCCCCAATCATAGCACTGGTCGCAACCCTGGGTAAGCAGCCCCTTCGAAAATGCAAAAGGAAGCAGACCCTTATATAAAATGCATGCTAATGTTGGATGGACTAGGCCAACAGGCGCAAAATAAAAAGATTGTGCATCACCTTTTGGAATAGAGAAATAACGCAAACGCTAAAAAATATTATTTTTTTTAAACTCAAAAACTATCTAGCTGCTGTAATTTTAGCAATAAAAAGCTTTTTAAAAAATGTGCACAAATACAAGCTGAAGAATTACTTATTTAAACCCAAAAAATGCATGAAAGCTGAAAACTGTTTGCATTTTCCCAGCTGTTACACACTTCCGTCACTTGTACCAGGATGATGAGAGCTTTTTACAAAAGGCCTATGACACGCTCGACTTCTTTTGCAGTTGTCTCTACTCTTATGTTATTCTCATTTCAGCCCTCCAGACGTGATACCATGACAATTCCCACCAGCCTCTCTCTGACCATGTGAAACTGATTTTTCTTTTTCATGGCTCAGCATCACAACTCTTATTTGATCATCTCCCTTCCCTGTATTCTGATCCTTCTACATTTGAGGTATTTTCGGATCCTCCTTTGGTCGTCTACAGACAGGATAGAAACTTGCATTGGTCAAAAGCTGATTCAACACTCATCCCATGGACCACAGTGGGGGGCATCATACAAGCCTATTTGAGTAACATGTGACTATGTCACCCAGGCATGTTCGACAGTCTTTTGTAAAACAATGTTTCAGACTAAGAGGGCTTTATCTGCAAGTCTCACAATTTAGTCTAAGCTATCATTTGTCAGGGCGACAATATGAAATACATTGTGGAGATTGGTCTTGAACTATGTGCTCGGAAACCATTAACACCTTAACGATATTTCTAACGATGTAGGATCTCTCGTCGCCAACCACTTCAATACTCCTGGGCACAAGGGGAAGGATATAGCGATCACTGTCGTCTTCTGCTCCTCTGATGATTGCCATCAGCTGACGAGCTGGAGAATTAATCAATGTTCTTATGGATGCCTAAAATCTTACTGTTTAAATAAACTCCATGTATAGGTTCTCCTGTCCATTACTCTCTTTTACTTTTTCTATTCCTTTTTCTCTCGCCCCCCCCCCTCTCCACTCTTTCTTTTCTCTCTCTCTCTCTCTGTCATTATTTATTATTTCTGCATCCTTATATATGTGAGGCAGCATGGCCTAGTGGTGAAACATCTGTTTCACAATCCCAACACACTTGATTCAAATCATGCCGTGTCCAGTTTGGCAGACACTGGATATTTTTAGCAGTGCGACCTCTCCTCCACATGCAGAAAGTAATGGCAACCTACCGTACGGCACACATGCCAAGAAACTTATAACAGCCAAATAGGTTGATGGTTGTCAGAAGCGACGTTCTGCAAAAGATGTGCTACCGGTACTGACATTTTTAAAAACAATTTTATATATGTATGTGTGTCTCACTGTCAGCATGTGCATATACTATGTTTGTGGATAAGTTACTTGTCGATGTGCATCTGTCTATATATATAATATATGCATGGAATCATTGGCATGTGTCTGTGTGGATTGTATACTTGAAGTGAATTATGGCTGTATTCGTATGTAATTATGCATGTTATTGTGTAGAAACATTTTAAAATATATTGCATGCGTTTTAGTTTTTGTTTATTTATTATAATTTATACTAACATTTGTTTGTTTAATCTACTCCGTCATGGCTGATTTTATTTAACCCATATTTCTTGCCACTTTTCCTCCTAGTCCTAGTTCATCTCGCCCAAATTCATATCGTACTTTTTGTTCAGTGTTATTTGTTTTTGTTTAATTCGCTGTGTGCGTTTATTTTCAACCTATTACTATCACTCAAATACTATCACTATCACTAACTATCAGTGATCAGTTTGAAAGTTTCATAACTTATAATCTTACTAAGTTATAAACATTTACAGAGTTGTTACATTATAAATTATTAGTTTTTTTTTAAAATAATATCAACATTTTCACGAATTACTTGACATTTTTTGACAATATATTACAAAGCTTAAAGTAGCTTTTGTATGTGATGATATGTTTGAACTGTCAATCATACTTATGTTCCGCAAAATGTAAACAAATATACAACATAGAGACACAGAAGTCTGACTAGGCAACGGACCATCTAAATTGGGTTTTCTTTTCTGATGTCCCTGATGATGGTAAATAAGTTTCTCACTTCCTTTTCCTGTTTGTTCTGGCCAGTTGTGTTTATGTTGGGGAGTTCAAATTGCCATTTGTTTGAGCTTCATTGACTATCACACGTCAGTTACAGATGTTTGAAATGGGGGTAAAGAATAGCTACACTGTAACCTACCAGACATGTGGAAAGAGGTAACTAAAGAAGGGTAAGCATGATGCTGTCAATTTCATTCTGTAGAACTTCAAGTCACACAAACAAATATTGAAAAACCGGCCTACAGTGTATAGAAGAGAGAAGAATTCGAAGTGACTTAATACAGATTTATAAGATGATCAGAGGAATGAATAAATTAGACTATAACAAGTTGTTTGTTTAATACAGTCACCCACAAGAACAAGAGGACATAGCTACAAATTAACTAAAGAGAGGTCCAGATTAGATATTAGCAAATATTTTTTTAGTCAGAGAGTGGTGAATGCTTGGAATGCATTGCCACGGGAGGTAGTGGAGGCAGGGACAATTAATGCATTTAAGAATAACTTGGATGCGCATAGCTTTTAGAGCAAGGTAATGTAAATGAAACTGGTTGTATACAGACTCTGCAGAGTCTTCTAAACCAGTATAAGGAGGTTAAGTTAACAAAGAAGAACAATTCAACTCAACCGACAACAACACCAACAAGACAGTCAAAAAGATCAAAATCTCCGTCACTTATTTCTGTAGTTGGTCTTCTCTTCTTGAGGTCTCCAGTCGTAGGTGATCATGGCTTTCTACAACTCCCTGTCTCTAGTAGTGTCTTATCATTTTCTGCTGATTCTCTCCCATGCCATTATGTTAAACTGTTCGGTACCTTTCTTTTGGTAATTTTCTGTCCTTAGTGATATTAACATCATGGAAAGGATACATATAAGAGTGACACAGCTGAAAGTGCGATTATGGAATTATAATTTTGAGGAAAGACTAAAAAACATCGGTCTAGAAAAGAGAAGAATTCCGGGTGATTTAAAACAGGTTTATAGGTTTATAAGATAATCAACCGAAATGATAAATTATACTATAATACGTTTTTCGAAATACAGCCGGCTGCAAGAACAAGAAGGCACAACCACAAATTAATTATGTCCAGATTATATACCAGGAAATATTTATTTAGTCAGAGAGTGGTGAATGCTTGGAATGCATTGCCGCAGGAAGTAGTGGGGGCAGGGTCAATTAATACATTCAAGAATAGATTGATTGTGCATAGTTATTATTAGGTCTTTATATGGTATAAAGACGTTAAGTAAAGTTACCCAACAAATCTTTGTTGGTCTAGTTGTAGTTTAGTTAGCAGCAAGATTGTAATATTGATTTCTTGAAATATATTTACACTCACTCTCTAGAGTGTTATTTTCGACAGTTACGCAAACTGCCAGAATGACTTTCTTGTGTCATTTTATTTAGAATCTTTTTCTGCCCGTATGTATACCAATGCACGAAATAGGAGACACTGAAACCCTGACTAGTATATTTTAAGAGACTACTAAGGAGGGCGTGTATGGGTCAGGAAACCCCATCTTTAATAAACTATAAGCCACAAGAAAAATACAAGCAGACGCCTACACCTAAGTGTAGAAGAAAGGCCAGCAAATCGGTAGCAGGTTGTTTCTTCCTATTTTTTGGGGAGAGGCCACTTTCTCTCATGGTTTCTTGAAGAACTAAAGAAGTATTTCTGTCATGGATTAAATTATGTTTCTATGGCTTTTCGAGGAAATCTATCTGGTTCACGAGTTTGTTGTGTACGTTCCAATGATTTTAGTGCTTACATTTTCATTGGCATCAAGATGCAGAGCAGTGCATGAGCTGGAGCGGCCAGCGACCCAAAGTTGACTGTTAGTGTTAGGGCCAGCGACCCAGAACTGCCAAGACCCTTCTACACATCCACGTGGTGATCCTGGATAACAGGCTGTAACAGGTCAGACTGGCTAAGAACAAGGGATCGAAGAGGGAAGAGTAGCCGGGTACTCAAGAATGCCACACTGAAGTTGAATGTGTCGGACCGAAAGGTACAGATATCGTAGTCAAGTTGTAAGTTACAACACAACGCATCTCCTTCTCAGGACTACATCCAGCTACTTACGAAGCACTTTTCATGACTTGGGAGAGGAAGTCTGAGAACGAAGAAGAAGAAGAAGAAGAAGAAGAAGAAGAAAAAGAAGAAGTAGAAGAAGATTGATTGATCTGCGTCACTTTAGAACATTGGTGGCATTCTATTTAGGATTTCCTTAAACTATTCTGCTAGGTAAAATATTCAACAGAATCATCTTGGACAGAATAAAAGTGGAGATAGACAAGCCTGTCTCGTTACTTCTTTTCTTTGCAGATGCCTTGGCCTTGTTTGCCTTTAATTCTAATTGCTTTCGCCTTGCAGAATGTCTTCGGCAAATTACGTGAGAAATTTGTGGCCATAAAAGTCAAATCCCATCAGGAGTATGAGTACTTCCTAGCTGGCAATCTGGGTAGTTACAGACCAATGAAGGTGACCTATGGCATGCTGGGACATCTGCTAACAACTGGTATGATCTATGAAGGTTTTCAGTTCTAGCAAACACAGTCGCCATGAACCTTGATTTGGAGAATACATATAACCCTGTTGACTATGGAACATTGATGCTCTGTTTTAGGGAATGTGGAATCAATCCCCGTCTGATAAGCTGGATAGCAGCTGCTCTCATTGAAAGAACAATTGTACCCGGCTTTAGATTATGGGTATGTGCGTCTAGGTGCTTATGTCGGGAATTACCACATGGTTCCCCTCCGCCTCACCTGTATTTTTCAACACCTGCACAGCAAAAGTAGCCAACACTTAACCTGCAGGCCCAGGACGCACGTTGTCGCTTGTTGATGGCGTTCTCCCACGCACACCCGGCTCGGATAGGCATGACATGGTTTTGGACATACACGGGACTTTCCAGGTAATCTCACAGTGGTTCGGGCAGTCAAGCTCCAAGACCAATCCTGGCACGGCTGGTGTGATGTGGTGCTCTGTAAACAACTCAATAGAAAATTCTGACCTCCCTCACACAACTCTTTGTGGATGTGTCGTTGAGAGGTTGACCTTCCTAACCTTTGGTGGATGTGTCATCGAGAAGCTGACCTCGTCTAGCCCTTGGTGGATGTGTCATCGAGAGGCTGACCTCCCTAACCTTTGGTGGATGTGTCATCGAGAGGCTGAGCCCCCTAACCCTTGGTTGACGTGTCATTCGAGAGGCTGACCTCCCTAACGTTTGGTGGATGTGTCATCGAGAGGCTGATCTCCATAACCATTGGTGGATGTGTCATCGAAAGGCTGACCTCCATAACCCTTTGTGGATGTGTCATCGAGAGGCTGACCCCCCTAACCCTTGGTTGACGTGTCATTCGAGAGGCTGACTTCCATAACCCTTGGTGGATGTGTCATCGAGAGGCTGACCTCCATAACCCTTGGTAGATGTGTCATCGAGAGGCTGACCTCCCCTAACCCTTGGTTGACGTGTCATTGAGAGGATCGATGTTGTTGCTCTTAATGCCCACAATGAGTAAGTTTAGTATTTTGTGAGCTCTGAAAAGGGGGTTATGTGACCGATTTCAGTAGCTTTCCTCACTTCCCACGCGTCCTGGTGAAGGTGAATCCTCCAGGCGGTTGTGCTATGCTTGGCTTCATCTGCGTCTCGCTCACTACTATGAGGATTACGTCAATCCCCCACCTGTTTAGCCCGACTGCCAAGAAGAACAGCCCGTTTCCAGAGAGGACGGCGAAAAAGTGGGGGTGGTGGTCTGAGCCAGTATATTTTGCCTGGCTAGAGTCCAGTCTTCTTCCCCATACCTTGAGATCTCGAAGTGACCTTTCATCGAAGCCCTGTCTTATAAGTGCCCCGGTGATCCAATCACAAAGATGCAAGCGGGGTCTGGCAACAATAAAGACAATTACAGTTGCCAACCTGGAGCAGTGACTAATTTTCATTATTTACAATCAGTTGAATCTGTAAATTATCGATAATTGGCTGTACATTCTCACATTGTCAAGGTCACAGAGTGATGTGAAAAGTTGGAACGTATCTAGAAGGAAGAAACGTGATTGTCCCTTGGATGCGCCAGACATTTCTTGCTGTGTTTTTCTTATCAGAATTCAGAATTGCCTAATAATTTTTCCATGATTTAGTTTTAGCCTACTTAATTACCAGCTTTGCTTGCTTTTTAGCTTTTTTATAGTCAACATATTCTTGTTCCTTTTTTGCTTGAATCCATGCTTTGTATCTATTCTTCTTCTCTTTGCTTGGTGTTGCTACCTCGTCGCTCCACTACGATGTTATTAGCGGTCTTATTGAACCTCTTGATTTGGCAGTTCCCCGTGTTACTTTAGCTGCCTCTATCAAAGCACTTTTAAACGATGAACTTTATTTTTTTTCCTACTGTTTTAGTTCATGTGGCAAGTCTAGCAAAGCTCTCATTAATGTTCTCAACTTAGCCTTTTTTGTATGTCTGTTTCTTTAAACTTGTTTTGTTGTTGTTGTTGTTGTTTGTTGGTTCTTTTGCTATCATGCCTTGTCGTCTTGTACGCTTTCTCTTGAGAACTCTCATAACCAACATCACTGCCTTGTGATCAGTAGCTACACAAACGTTTGGTATGGCTCTTGAGTCTACTACTGTTCGTTTCTTATTTGTATTGGCTAGTATAAAGTCTTTCTGACTACATCAGTGTAGGTTATGCCAGCTGGGGAGGTGCAGTTTTCTGTCGTGTGCCAGCTCTGTCGCCAATGTTAGTGTCATTCCGCGTTTCTTTTGACATTACTGGTCATATTTCCGTCGGTCCTTCCATTGTTTCATTTCTGGTAAGCAAAAATTCATTGGTGGCTTGCCGGACCAATCCCAGCTGTTCTTAACTTAACATAAATGACTGGTTTCGAATTCTATAGACTGTCTGTAGACAAGTCTTTCATTCCGGTCGCGTAGTTTCATCACAAAGTAACCAGCGGACGATTGGGATATTCATACACTTCAGTCTCCCCCGCGCAGTCATACTGGTGCTGGAGGGGTCTGTGCTAATGAATCTGGGCGACATTGGCTATGCCTTTCCTGATCAGAGGATCAGTACTGATCGGGGTCATTGGGTTCACTACTTCAGCGCGGCTACAGCACCACTCCCTCTGCCTCCTCCACCCGTTGTTTACTTGTAAATTGGCTCCCCATTGAGACGTGCACTAATGAGGATGATGAACATGGTTTTCATAGACTTCCTCCATGACATCTTCCGGGTTCAAATTCTATTAATATTTACGATAGTTGATTAGGTCACAGTATTCTACACCATTCAATGACATTGACAACAAAAATGGAATGAAAAATGGATGTGAGGCATTTGAGCAGAATGAAATGTAACGCACGAAATAACTACCCCATCACGCAATGTCCACAATGGTTTCCATTTCTAATATTGTCATTGAAGATGTCATAACATAAAAAATACCTTGCGAACACGCCTGAGAGGGGAAACAATAACAAAATAACAGCTGGAGATTTTTCAAGTCTTCGATTCTATAGTGATTAGACCGCAGTACTTGTCGCCCCTTACTGCATGTTTCCAGTGTGAGAGTAGCAGTAGCAGTGGCGTCACTACGGTTGGTGTCACCCAGTGCGATAACTCATGGTGCCCCCCCCCTCCACACCCTCATGGACCTCCACCTGCACCAGATCATACATAATTCTTAGTTTATATTCTAATGTTACTCGTAATTCTTGACTAAATCTGAACTGTCATTTCTTGCTGTCAATCGTGGCCACAAACCTATCGAACGAATTTGTAATTAGTTTAACTTTAACATCATGTCCGCTTCACCGAGTTGTTGGTAGCCATTTCATTGATACTCCGATACGGTCTAGTTACACTTTCCATTGATAAATGGAAGCAGCAAAAAATAAAAAAGGCATTTTCTGAGAAGTGCAAGAAATGTCACGCTCGCTGCCTTTTCACCCAATTAAGCGAAAGATCAATACGTTAATTAAAAATAGATGTCGTGTTCTTTCCTTTAAGAATGGTATGTTCGGCTCAATAGAGTAAGAGACTGCCTATTGTACGAAACAAAAACTCGTAGGCGATTGGGGTGAATTATAGAATTGAGCTCTAATGTATTTAACGTAGCTTAACTTAACGTATTTTTACTGGTTTAGACGATTCTACATAGACTGTATACAATCAGTTTCTTGGAAGGTGGTTTAACCGATGTGCGAGTTCATCTCAATATACTCAAACGTTAGAGCAAAGTAGGCATGTTAGGCGCCAGATATCCTGCTCTTAACAAACCACCTGGGGAAAAGCACAAATAACTTGGGTAGATTTTTTATTTGAATTTTGTCCAGGCAGCAGCTGTTAAGCCAAATCTTCGATCTCCAGCCGCCAGGGAATGTGTAACGTGCTCGACACTGAACACGGGAGTCCGATCTCACTACCCAGAAAGAGAGAGAGAGAGAGAGAGAGAGAGAGAGATCATGGACGTTTTTACCATAAGATCCACGAAAACAAAATCCTGGTCTCCACCGTGATTCGAACCTGCGACCTACGGCACCCGAGGCGGAAACCTTACCTCGAGACCACTGATTCCACGTATATAGAATAAAAATTATATGTACGTGTACACGCGTTCACCTTTGGTTGATGAGATAGCGAGTGCGACAAATATAATTTCAACGATTGGGAAAAAATGCATTAACTATTTGATTCCCCGGGAATCGAAGAACTTACGTTCATGATCGGCCACAGATGGCCACAAAATTAATGAATAAAAATTGATTTTAAAATGAATAATTCATTTCTGTTTAAACTACACAACGGTTATTTTGGTGTTACCCTCTCTGAAGTTGTCACCCAACGGGATCCGCGACACTCTAGTGACCCACCACTGCGCTAAAGAGTAAGTTCCTACAGAAGCAGGTGTTTATGTTATAGACAGTCTAAAGACGGACAATTTTGCTTACATTTTGAATGACAACTCTGAGGACCGTCTGAAAAGCAATATGGATTTAATAACAAAAGTTCTTCTTCTTCTTCTTCGTTCATTCTCAATCTCCCACTACGAAACCCTGAAAGGGCTTAAGTAGCAGAATGTAGTCCAGAGAACGGAATGGGTTGTGTCGTAGTTTACAGTTTGGCTGCGATAATTGCACCTTTCGGTCCAACACATCCGACTTCAGCAAGCATTTTTTTAGCACTGGGTTAGCATTCCCTCTTCGATCCCTTCTCCTTAGCCAGTCTGCTCTGTTGCAGCCTGTTATCCAGGATCACCACGTGGAGGTGTAGAAGGGTCTTGGCAGCTTTGGTTCGCAGGCCCTGACGCTAGCAGTCAGCTATGGGTCGCTGACCACTGCAGCTCATGCGCTGCTCAGCATCTTGACAAAGGTTCAATTCCTGATGACCTGACAATAATTTGAGACACAACTCTTGTGTCCTTCAAAGCATTTTGTATTTTAATTGGCTGTGTACCTTGGGATACTTGTTTTGTTTTTCTTTTCTTCCTCCGAATAATTCATTGCGGTTGTTTTTACCAATTCTAGAATCCCCATGGGAGATTTCAGAGCTGACGAATAAAGACCGCTGGTCTATACAGTAGACGTGCAGGGTGCGGGTTAGATCAATATTTTAACCCTGAGACATGACAGTCTAGGTCGTACAGGTCTTTGAACCTGTGTATCCAGAAAAATTAACCGGTTCTCTAGTCACTCGGCTATACATATCTCCGTTTGTTCATTTATTGAAAGATGTTGAAAGAAATCTGATTCAGATCAGTTGAGATCGTCACATCGAAGGTCGAATACAATAGATCCTCGTTCCTCAATATGTCTCTTATGGCGACGCTGGCGGTCATTCGGAGACATCTCATTTCGCCGATGCAGATTTTACTCTCTCGTACCTGCCTTGGACCTAGCCCACCATTAGATCTGGTAGCACAATGTAAGTAATGCATACTCTAGAAATCTCATTCAGATCAGTTGCAATCGGCACATCGAATGTCGAATACAAAACATTTTCTTTTGTCTCTGTTTTGTTGTGCTGATATGTCTGTGGATTTTCTACCCACCCAGGTATAAAGGGACTGTCACATTAGCGAGGGACATCAGTTAGCGACTGTACTCTGCTCCGAGATACTGTAGCCAAGATAGGATTCACTGCGCTCATTTCACGTAACAAATTGCCTGGTGGTTATACAGAACTCTTCTACGGATCTAGATGTGTAAACAAAAGTTCAAGGGATCGTCACGTCCTGAGCCACTGTGCCGTAATGGTGGATTTCAGACATAAGAATACTGTGTGATTTGTCTTTTCGTCTCCAGTGATGTACAGTACAATTCAGGTTACTTTCCAACAACAGATGGTGCATGTATCATGTCCAAAAGAAGACTTATCTGTGCAGATGGGTTACTGGTAAGGTTTTTAATAATAATAACCCCACTATCTAGTGGGTTGTACTGTAGCGTGGTGTCAGATCTGATAGGTCATGGAGAGGTCGTCAGAGCTGACCCTACTGTAGCGTGGTGTCAGATCTGATAGGTCATGGAGAGGTCGTCAGAGCTGACCCTACTGTAGCGTTGTGTCAGATCTGATAGGTCATGGAGAGGTCGTCAGAGCTGACCCTACTGTAGCGTGGTGTTAGATCTGATAGGTCATGGAGAGGTCGTCAGAGCTGAGCCTACTGTAGCGAGGTGTCAGATCTGATAGGTCATGGAGAGGTCGTCAGAGCTGACCCTACTGTAGCGTGGTGTCAGATCTGATAGGTCATGGAGAGGTTGCCAGAGCTGACCCTACTGTAGCGTGGTGTCAGATCTGATAGGTCATGGAGATGTTGCCAGAGCTGACCCTACTGTAGCGTGGTGTCAGATCTGATAGGTCATGGAGAGGTCGTCAGAGCTGACCCTACTGTAGCGTGGTGTCAGATCTGATAGGTCATGGAGAGACCGCCAGAGCTGACCCTACTGTAGCGTGGTGTCAGATCTGATAGGTCATGGAGAGACCGCCAGGGCTGACCCTACTGTAGCGTGGTGTCAGATCTGATAGGTCATGGAGAGGTCGTCAGAGCTGACCCTACTGTAGCGTTGTGTCAGATCTGATAGGTCATGGAGAGGTCGTCAGAGCTGACCCTACTGTAGCGTTGTGTCAGATCTGATAGGTCATGGAGAGGTCGTCAGAGCTGAGCCTACTGTAGCGTTCTGTTAGATCTGATAGGTCATGGAAAGGTCGTCAGAGCTGACCCTACTGTAGCGAGGTGTCAGATCTGATAGGACATGGAGAGGTCGTCAGAGCTGACCCTACTGTAGCGTGGTGTCAGATCTGATAGGTCATGGAGAGGTTGCCAGAGCTGACCCTACTGTAGCGTGGTGTCAGATTTGATAGGTCATGGAGAGGTCGTCAGAGCTGACCTTACTGTAGCGTGGTGTCAGATCTGATAGGTCATGGAGAGGTCGCCACGGCTGACCCTACTGTAGCGTGGTGTCAGATCTGATAGGTCATGGAGAGACCGCCAGAGCTGACCCTACTGTAGCGTGGTGTCAGATCTGATAGGTCAGGGAGAAACCGCCAGGGCTGACCCTACAGTAGCGTGGTGTCAGATCTGATAGGTCAAGAAGATGTCGTCAGAACTGACCTTACTGTAGCGAGGTTTCAGATCTGATAGGTCATGGAGAGGTCGTCAAAGCTGACCCTACTGTAGCGTGGTGTCGGCTCTGATAGGTCATGGAGAGGTCGTCAGAGCTGACCCTACTGTAGCGTGGTATTAGATCTGATAGGTCATGGAGAGGTCGTCAGAGCTGACCCTACTGTAGCGAGGTGTCAGATCTGATAGGTCATGGAGAGGTCGTCAGAGCTGACCCTACTGTAGCGTGGTGTCAGATCTGATAGGTCATGGAGAGGTCGTCAGAGCTGACCCTACTGTAGCGTGGTGTCAGATCTGATAGGTCATGGAGAGACCGCCAGAGCTGACCCTACTGCAGCGTGGTGTCAGATCTGATAGGTCATGGAGAGACCGCCAGGGCTGACCCTACTGTAGCGTGGTGTCAGATCTGATAGGTCATGGAGAGGTCGTCAGAGCTGACCCTACTGTAGCATTGTGTCAGATCTGATAGGTCATGGAGAGGTCGTCAGAGCTGAGCCTACTGTAGCGTGGTGTTAGATCTGATAGGTCATGGAAAGGCCGTCAGAGCTGACCCTACTGTAGCGAGGTGTCAGATCTGATAGGACATGGAGAGGTCGTCAGAGCTGACCCTACTGTAGCGTGGTGTCAGATCTGATAGGTCATGGAGAGGTCGTCAGAGCTGACCCTACTGTAGCGTGGTGTCAGATCTGATAGGTCATGGAGAGGTCGCCAGAGCTGACCCTACTGTAGCGTGGTGTCAGATCTGATAGGTCATGGAGAGGTTGCCAGAGCTGACCCTACTGTAGCGTGGTGTCAGATTTGATAGGTCATGGAGAGGTCGTCAGAGCTGACCTTACTGTAGCGTGATGTCAGATCTGATAGGTCATGGAGAGGTCGCCACGGCTGACCCTACTGTAGCGTGGTGTCAGATCTGATAGGTCATGGAGAGACCGCCAGAGCTGACCCTACTGTAGCGTGGTGTCAGATCTGATAGGTCAGGGAGAAACCGCCAGGGCTGACCCTACAGTAGCGTGGTGTCAGATCTGATAGGTCATGAAGATGTCGTCAGAACTGACCTTACTGAAGCGAGGTTTCAGATCTGATAGGTCATGGAGAGGTCGTCAGAGCTGACCCTACTGTAGCGTGGTGTCGGCTCTGATAGGTCATGGAGAGGTCGTCAGAGCTGACCCTACTGTAGCGTGGTGTTAGATCTGATAGGTCATGGAGAGGTCGTCAGAGCTGACCCTACTGTAGTGAGGTGTCAGATCTGATAGGTCATGGAGAGGTCGTCAGAGCTGACCCTACTGTACCGTGGTGTCAGATCTGATAGGTCATGGAGAGGTCGTCAGAGCTGACCCTACTGTAGCGTGGTGTCAGATCTGATAGGTCATGGAGAGACCGCCAGAGCTGACCCTACTGCAGCGTGGTGTCAGATCTGATAGGTCATGGAGAGACCGCCAGAGCTGACCCTACTGTAGCGTGGTGTCAGATCTGATAGGTCATGGAGAGGTCGTCAGAGCTGACCCTACTGTAGCATTCTGTCAGATCTGATAGGTCATGGAGAGGTCGTCAGAGCTGAGCCTACTGTAGCGTGGTGTTAGATCTGATAGGTCATGGAAAGGCCGTCAGAGCTGACCCTACTGTAGCGAGGTGTCAGATCTGATAGGACATGGAGAGGTCGTCAGAGCTGACCCTACTGTAGCGTGGTGTCAGATCTGATAGGTCATAGAGAGGTTGCCAGAGCTGACCCTACTGTAGCGTGGTGTCAGATTTGATAGGTCATGGAGAGGTCGTCAGAGCTGACCCTACTGTAGCGTGGTGTCAGATCTGATAGGTCAGGGAGAAACCGCCAGGGCTGACCCTACAGTAGCGTGGTGTCAGAACTGATAGGTCATGAAGATGTCGTCAGAACTGACCTTACTGTAGCGAGGTTTCAGATCTGATAGGTCATGGAGAGGTCGTCAGAGCTGACCCTACTGTAGCGTGGTGTCGGCTCTGATAGGTCATGGAGAGGTCGTCAGAGCTGACCCTACTGTAGCGTGGTGTCAGATCTGATAGGTCATGGAGAGGTCGTTAGAGCTGACCCTACTGTAGCGTGGTGTCAGATCTGATAGGTCAGGGAGAAACCGCCAGGGCTGACCCTACAGTAGCGTGGTGTCAGATCTGATAGGTCATGAAGATGTCGTCAGAACTGACCTTACTGTAGCGAGGTTTCAGATCTGATAGGTCATGGAGAGGTCGTCAGAGCTGACCCTACTGTAGCGTGGTGTCGGCTCTGATAGGTCATGGAGAGGTCGTCAGAGCTGACCCTACTGTAGCGTGGTGTCAGATCTGATAGGTCATGGAGAGGTCGTCAGAGCTGACCCTACTGTAGCGTAGTGTCAGATCTGATAGGTCATGGAGAGGTCGTCAGAGCTGACCCTACTGTAGCGTGGTGTCAGATCTGATAGGTCATGGAGAGACCGCCAGAGCTGACCCTACTGCAGCGTGGTGTCAGATCTGATAGGTCATGGAGAGACCGCCAGGGCTGACCCTACTGTAGCGTGGTGTCAGATCTGATAGGTCATGGAGAGGTCGTCAGAGCTGACCCTACTGTAGCATTGTGTCAGATCTGATAGGTCATGGAGAGGTCGTCAGAGCTGAGCCTACTGTAGCGTGGTGTTAGATCTGATAGGTCATGGAAAGGCCGTCAGAGCTGACCCTACTGTAGCGAGGTGTCAGATCTGATAGGACATGGAGAGGTCGTCAGAGCTGACCCTACTGTAGCGTGGTGTCAGATCTGATAGGTCATGGAGAGGTTGCCAGAGCTGACCCTACTGTAGCGTGGTGTCAGATTTGATAGGTCATGGAGAGGTCGTCAGAGCTGACCCTACTGTAGCGTGGTGTCAGATCTGATAGGTCAGGGAGAAACCGCCAGGGCTGACCCTACAGTAGCGTGGTGTCAGAACTGATAGGTCATGAAGATGTCGTCAGAACTGACCTTACTGTAGCGAGGTTTCAGATCTGATAGGTCATGGAGAGGTCGTCAGAGCTGACCCTACTGTAGCGTGGTGTCGGCTCTGATAGGTCATGGAGAGGTCGTCAGAGCTGACCCTACTGTAGCGTGGTGTCAGATCTGATAGGTCATGGAGAGTTCGTTAGAGCTGACCCTACTGTAGCGTAGTGTCAGATCTGATAGGTCATAGAGAGTTCGTCAGAGCTGACCCTACTGTAGCGTGGTGTCAGATCTGATAGGTCAGGGAGAAACCGCCAGGGCTGACCCTACAGTAGCGTGGTGTCAGATCTGATAGGTCATGAAGATGTCGTCAGAACTGACCTTACTGTAGCGAGGTTTCAGATCTGATAGGTCATGGAGAGGTCGTCAGAGCTGACCCTACTGTAGCGTGGTGTCGGCTCTGATAGGTCATGGAGAGGTCGTCAGAGCTGACCCTACTGTAGCGTGGTGTCAGATCTGATAGGTCATGGAGAGGTCGTCAGAGCTGACCCTACTGTAGCGTAGTGTCAGATCTGATAGGTCATGGAGAGGTCGTCAGAGCTGACCCTACTGTAGCGTGGTGTCAGATCTGATAGGTCATGGAGAGACCGCCAGACCTGACTCATGATCGCGCGTCTTCGTCATGCAGGGTGATAACTCATAGAGGACAACAAGCAAAGAACGAGACAATTAACACAGGAGGTATGGGTGGACTGGTGCAGACGGGAGCGTGTACCACTCGCCGGTGGGTTAGGCTGCTACACCTATAGGGATCTACCTCTAACCAGAACATTCTCCAGAGTGCCGGTTGTGCACATATTCCTATGAAACTGTCGAACATCATCTTGTTAGTGGAAGAGATTCTTCTCCCAAGGCCAGACAAATTGAACACTTTGTACAACTAGTACATAGTCCATCATATCATATCATTGTCAAACCCTATAGACACGAGTGGGGAAGACTCGTTAGTCCTGCAAGACAACTTCCCAAAGAGAGACAACTCTGACCAAAAACAACTGCTGCCTTGCAGTTAGGCTGGGGACAGCCAAAGGCTAAGGAGGGCAACCCTACAGAAACGCCTGTTGAAATCGGATGCACTGAGCCACTGGCTTAAAAAAATAAAACAGTGCAACGTAAATATCGCTGTAAACAGCGTACGATGAAGAAGAAGAAGAAGAAGAAGAAGAAGAAGAAGAAAAAGAAGAACACTTTGTACGGAACTACACAATAGTTCACAAACACTTGCAGATACCACTATATAGCATTGGGACAAAGGACAGGAGCCATAGGCCGCTGGATCATTAACCAACAACGCTAAACAACCGTTTGTTTGTTGCCTTTATGGTTCAGTCTGACAGACTTTTCCTTGTCCATCTTTTGATGTTATCGTCCCAGGTAAAGCAAAGAATGTTTGTCCATGACAACGTTCACAAGATGCGTATTCATCTCCACTCGGAGAACACAAAAATAATGAAACACAGAAAACAAAATTGAAGTAATAATCAGCCCTAAATTCGAACACCGGACCTTTAGCTGATAGAACCGCCTTGCCAAAAGATACGAGTTAATCCATTAGACCAGCGAGACACTGAAAAATAAAAGTGTCACAATTACTAGCCAAGCGCTTCATTATTCAACACTTGCAAATATGGAATATAGGACAAATCCGATCCAGGTATATTTATAGACTCCGTTACTTCCTAACATTCCTATCACCAGACACAGACCATACATGCAATAAATGATTAAGTCGCAGGTAGACGAACAATAATCAGTTTCAATTAAGTAATCATGGTCTAGTACCTTAACACATCACACTCTGACTCTTGTGACAAGGCGTTTCTATCGCTTGGAGCTCCGTTGTTCGAATTCCGACATATAACTTAACTTCATTAAACTGGTTTAGAAGGCTCTACAGAGTTTGTATACAACTAGTTTATTCTCCTCCACCGATACTAAAAATAACTGTGAGTATCCAATCTATTAATGCATTAACTGGGCATGCCTTCACTCACCACATCCTGTTCCAATGCATTCCAAGCATTCATCACTCTCTAGCTAAAAAAAAAAAAGATTCCCAGATATCTAATCTGGACCTGTCTTTAAACAATTCGAAGCTGTGCCCTTTTGTTCTTGTAGCCGGTTGTACTTTGAAAAAAATTGGTTTAGTCTAATTTATCCTTTACATTTATTAATTTTAAAACTTGTATTAATTCACTTCGAATTCTTCTCTGTAGTGTTCTAGACACTGTAGGCCTATTTTTCTGAGTCTTTCGTCACAGCTATAATTCTGGAATCCCACGATATTGTTTGTAGCTCTTCTAATATCATGTCTATTACATTACTTGCGTTTCTGTTGTTCATTACATATACTTTCAGAGAGCTGATAAATATTTATTTTGTTACCCTTCATACGAAGAAAAACATTCCTTTTTTTTTAAAAAACAACTCGCAGCCTCGGGGTTTCCACATGTCTTTCCTTTCCTCGTGCCAGGTATAGCGATGTATCCCTATGGTAGGATTACTTTAACATTTTCTTGGTCTGTATGTTCTCTTTAAGGTGTAATGTCTTTTAATATAGTCAAACGGGGCCGATAAGTCAGCAGTGAATGAGCTTTCAGTAGTCAGCCATTCATAGCTGGCTGTGAACATCCGGGTCAGTGACCCATTACTGACCAAGACCTTAGACCGCCTCCAAGTGGCGACCCTGGAACCAGACTGCGCCCATGCAGAGATTAGATATCAAGGAGAGAAAGCAAACATGATCCCAAAAATACCGTGTCGAAATCGGATGTGTCGGGTCGAAAAGGCGCAGAAATCGCAGTATAGGTGTAAAATAAGAGACGACGTCAACAAACGTCCTATGCAGGACGAACACTAAAGAAGTAGAATTTATTGAAATAGTGGGGATCCTAGTTTTTAGCCACAACACCCCTCGCCACCCCACCCTCCCGCTTGGCAACTGCGAAGTATGTTCCTCGAATACCGTAACAACACCAATAGGCGGGCATTGATTTGTTGTGTAATAAAGAAAGAGTGGCTTCCCTTACACATTAACGGGTTGTCAAATGTGACAATTGTCAGCCCAAGGACAGAAAATCCAAGGAAGATTTGAAAACAAATTGTTGATTGTGATAAACATCATCAAAGATAATGTCTCGTGGTGTTGACAACTAGTTCCTTCTAGAACCATCGATTATTTGAGATTCTCAGAACTTGCAATTATCTTTGTCGTCATTTCCCAAATCTGTCTCCTCCCCTCCCCCTCCCATATCCCTACACCCTCCTCCCTTTCCCATAACACCCCTCCCCCTTCACCACCCATTCCCCCACCCCTTACTTCCTCTGTCAATAGATCATCCATGTTGTTACAAGGCTTCCAAGACCCACCATTGAGAGTCTGTGTCCAACCAAACGTGTTTGTATTCCTGGTATGTTAGTTAGCAATAATCTATTAAAATTGTTTTCTTGTAACATCATTGTTAACTGCAATAAATCATTATCATTTATCCGTCTAGTCCGGAGGCAAAATATGTCTTGCGTTTTTATTGGAAATGGAAAACGCCCACAAGCAAACTACGTCAAATGTTTCACAATTCACACATTAAGTGTTTACGTCATTGCAATCCGTTTGCATATTATTCGAGGACGCAGATTAACCGTTAAACTGGAGTGTATATGACAATGGACATACAAGCTAAATTCACAATACTCTAAAACATTGCAATGAAGCTGTGAAATATTTATTCATAGAGGCCGTTCGTGGGAGTTATTGTATTTCAAACCCAGAGAAGAGAACAATGCACGTCCTGGGTATAAGTTAGAGGTCTTTCTTGTGTTGGTTTCAAAACTGTAGCAGTCCATCTTCAATGACCACTAGAAAGCAAGGAAAGAAGTAATGGTTAGATAGTTTTGACAAAGAGGTCATTACACGAACACAATTTGAAGTTGTTTTTCTTTGTATGTGCCTTATTTCTCTATTCTCTATGGAGGTGTGCGTTGCACTATGTTTTTATTTTGCGACTGTCGCCCAATTGCACCCGACTTAAACGGATACATTTGATTCTAAAGAAACAGTTACATTAAAGAAATTGAAAGTCCCAACTACAAAGAACAACGACATTGATATCTCAAAAATAATAAATGCGAAACTGTTCGGTTTGCAGGCTTTATTTTTCGCAAGTATTCAGGCGGGGGAAAAAAAATCATTTGTGAAAGGTCATACCTGGTAAGTGTTTACGTGAAGTAACAGAAATGCGAAGAGATTGTTATGGTGTTGTATATAATAACGAAACATGGATTAATGCACATCATATAACTGAAAGAGAACGACAGTCAATAGATAAATCGATGAAATGAATTTTACCAGATAACAAAGGGAAACAACTGATAATAGATCAACAGGAAGCAGACATGTTGGACAATCGCAGAACGCTGAGCTCATTTTCGTTTTTTAAATCGACAAACAATTTGAACTATCCCACAGAGATGAAAGGTCATCTATTTAGAGGAGGATTTGAGAAAACTGTTCTTCCGCTTCTATATATACTCACTTGCCTAATAATGGACAATACATTATACCACAAAGTAATGGCACAAAAAGACAAAGCTCCGATGCCATCGATCAAGAAGTATGGAACACATGCTTGACAAACAAAGAAATACATTCCATTTAGCGAAATGTACCTCAAACCTGAATAACATCCCCTTGCAAATGTCTCAGAGACATTTCATATTGACAAAATAATCCAAGAGTATGACCATTCGTGTTTGAGACTGCCACCTTTCCATTTATTCTTAGACTGTGTATACTTCTTACCTGATCAAGATGCTGAACAGCGCATGGGCTTTAGCGGTCAGCGACCCAACCTGACTGCTAACGTCAGGGACAGTAACCCAGAGCTGCCAAGACATTTCTAGAACTTCACGTGGTGATCCTGCATCAGGGCAGACTGGCTTCGGAGAAGGGATCGAAGAGGGATAGTTAACCCGGTACTAAGAAGTGCCATGCTGGTCGGATGTGTCCGACCAAAATGATAGATAAAGGGGAGCCAGTGAATGTTATTTATCTTGATTTTGCTAAGGCCTATGATAGAGTACCTCATCAAAGATTATTTAGAAAGTTAAAATCGCACAGAAAAGGCGCGGATGTTGCCAAATCCATTGAACATTGGTTAACCGGAAGAAGGCAGAGAGTGGGCATAAATAAGGAGTAATCTGAGTGGTATGAAATAAAAAGTAAAGTGCCACAGGGCTCAGTTTTGGGATCAATTTTGTTCTTACAGAGAGCAACAAAAAATTTACCGCCATGTTTAAAAATGCCAGAAATTCAAACAAAACTAACAGATAATACAAGAAGTGCTGATCCAGTCAGTCTTTTGAGAGCATCACAGAGAACGATTGACACCTACCCAGAAGAATGTATACATGCCTATACTGATGGATCTGCTTTTAAGGCTACCATTAAAGCGCGATGTAGTCTAGAGTATCCAGACAGAACATCCGATGAGCTGTTTGATGCCTGTGTGGAGATATGTTCAAATTATCAGGCAGAAATAACAGTATTCGAAGTAGTTCTGTACCACTTGAGAACTGTATTTGATGCTTTCCCATGAAAAGCCCAACGCATCGTAAATTCTGGAAGACGGTGGTCACTGGAGAACTTACCCAAATATCCCTAGATGCCAACCAACTTCTCACATCCAATGAAGTCAGAATAGTTAAACAATGGATCCCTGGTCACTCAAATACACCTGGCAGTGACAAGGCAGACAGACTGGCTAAGAAGGGAGCAAGTCAAGAACAACAATACACACCAACAACCCTACAGACAATCAAACAACTACTGAAGGCTATGAACAAAGAGGCTTGACTGAATAGATGGGCAATGTGAAATACTGGGAGAGAAATCTACAAACGTTTGGCCATCCCAAATTCCAAAGACAACATCAACCACCTGAAGAGGAGAGATCAAAGCACAATTTTCCGACTTCACACTTAACACATACAACTTAACAGTCACTTGAACATAATCCAACCAGAACACACTCCAGAGTGCCGGCTGTGCACACATCCATATGAAACTGTTAAACATCATCTTTTTGAATGTCCGGCGCTTGCAGATGTTAAGAAAGAGCTTTTTCCTCCGAGGCCAGACACATGGAACACATTGTACGGAACTAAACAACAGCTTACAAACACTTGCAGATACCACTATATGGCATTGTGCCAAAGGACAGGAGCCCATATGCCGCTGGATCAATAACCAATCAACCTATAAAAGATCATACAGCTAAAGTGAGTGAGCAAGTCCAGGTAGCAGTGAAAAAGGCAAATGCAATGTTAGGTATGATACAAAGAAATATTAAACATAGAAGCAAGGAAGTGATAGTCAAACTGTATAAAGCATTAGTTAGATCTAGATTGGAGTATTGTGTGCATGTGTGCAGTCCTTATCGTAGAGGGGACATAAACATGCTAGAAAGAATTTAAAAAAAGAGCGACAAAGCTGATAGTGGGATTCCAGAATTACAGTTATGAGGAAAGAGAAACTGGCCAGTATCTAGAAAAGAGAAAAATTCGAGGTGACTTAATACAGGTTTATAAGATAATCAAATGAATGTATAATATCATATCTTTTCATAGGCGTCTCAGTCTCTATAGACCATGAACGTTTTGTCCAGCTTTGTCTCCTGTATTTCGACACTGTCTGCTATGGCTGTAAAGACCGATCGGCGAGTGACAGTCCCAAAGATCGTACAGCCCTACCGAGGAGGCTGGCTTGCCCGGGTGTTCCTTGATCTCTTGATCTCAGTCTTTCTCTTTTCTCTGCAGCTAGAAGACCTCTGCGAGCGTCAACAGTCACTATGCCCACTCCAACTGACTGTCACCAGAAAGCTCGATCCTGAGTAGTTTCTTCCCAGCCCTCGGATGGGATGTCACATGACTTCCTGTCCCTCTTGCGTACGTCCTTGAATCGCAGTGTGGGACGGCCGATTCTTCTAACTACAATGGCTAACTGCAGATAAGGGATATCCTTTTGCAGCCTCTCGTCTCTCATGCGATAAACATGTCCCAATCATAGTATACGTCGCTGGCTCAACATCGAGTACATGTTGTGAGTGTTTGCTCTGTGTAAAACCAAATTATGTGACACTCTCTCTTGCCACCTAATCCCCAATATACACATAATGTGAAAGGTGTCAGCCTCCGTTCCTATTTAGTGTAAGTGCTCCAAATTTCGCTTCCATACATGAGAGTGCCAAGAACGCAGGTCTAATCGACCCGGACCTTGGTGTAGTGAAACAGCGCAGTGTTTATTTACTTTTTTTAGTCAGAGAGTGGTTAATGCTTAGAATTCATTGCCACATGAAATAGTGGAGGCAGGGACAATTAATTCATTTAAGAATAGATTTGATGTAAGTAGCTTTTAGAGAAAGGAAATGTAAAAGAAACTGGTTGTTTACAGACTGCAGAGTCTTCTAAACTAGTATAAAAACGTTAAGGTTAAGTCAAGTTGAAAGATGCAAATATCGCAGTCAAACTTGTAAACTACGATACACCGCAGTTCGTTCTCCGGACAACATCCTGCTACTTGCAAAACCCTTTTCAGGACTTGGTAGCTGGAGATTGAGAACGATCGACGAAAGACAAGAAGAATTCTTCTTATAACAAATAATCAAATTAATTGTTTCGTGTATTCACGCCGTTTATATATATATAAGGTGGAGATGAACAGTAAGCGGGCAAGAGAAAGACAGCGCAATAAGTAAGAGAACACCATCAAGAGATGGACTGACAACAGCCTGTCGGAGTGTATCTTACCATAGGGATAGAGGATGTTGAAGATCCATTGCAGCCAACCTTCTATGCAGAGACAACATTTGACATCTTTATTTCATCGCCGATAAAGATAAAGGAAAATCATCGTCTTTGATATAAAGGTAGTGCCTTCATAATGTCATTGTTAATATGAATGAGGTGGCAGCAGCCAGCTACTCATAGCTGACTGCTTGCATAAGGGTAATCGAACCAGAGCTGACCAAGACCTTATTCTGCCTCCATGTTAATAAATATTATATTGAACGCAGTGTTTAGCGAGGTGGCTCCTCATCTGAGTGGTTCTGGGTTCATTCCTTGGTTCAGATGTACATGTTTTTTTTTCCATACCGTGTCGACCAAGCCTTAAATGGGTAACGGTTCGGTTAGGGAAGTAAAAGCGGCGAGGGAGAGGAGATGGCTACCGCCCTCACATAGTCAAGCCTTTGAAATGTGATATCGTTAACACCTCACACCCCAACGGCAGTAATGCTATGGGTTACTTTATTTTATTTATATTATAAATGAATAAATGGAAAAGATAAATTAGACTACACAAATTTTTTTTCAAAGTACGACCAGATACAATGTGTAGGGCACATCTACAAATTGTTTAAGGACACGCCCAGATTAGATATTAGGAAATATGTTTTAGTCAGAGAGTGGTGAATTCTTTGAATGCATTGCTGCAGCATGTAGTAAAAGCATTGTCAGTTAATGCATTAACAAAATAGATTGGATGTTCATAGTATTTTCAGTATCGGAGAAGTGAAATAAGCTGGTTGTATACAGACTCTGTACAGCCTTCTAAACTAAACCAGTATAATGAAGTTTAGGCCCTGTAATCAGGTGTACAGCCTTCTAAACTAAACCAGTATAATGAAGTTTAGGCCCTGTAATCAGGTGTACAGCCTTCTAAACTAAACCAGTATAATGAAGTTTAGGCCCTGTAATCAGGTGTACAGCCTTCTAAACTAAACCAGTATAATGAAGTTTAGGCCCTGTAATCAGGTGTACAGCCTTCTAAACTAAACCAGTATAATGAAGTTTAGGCCCTGTAATCAGGTGTACAGCCTTCTAAACTAAACCAGTATAATGAAGTTTAGGCCCTGTAATCAGGTGTACAGCCTTCTAAACTAAACCAGTATAATGAAGTTTAGGCCCTGTAATCAGGTGTACAGCCTTCTAAACTAAACCAGTATAATGAAGTTTAGGCCCTGTAATCAGGTGTACAGCCTTCTAAACTAAACCAGTATAATGAAGTTTAGACCCTGTAAACAGGTGTACAGCCTTCTAAACTAAACCAGTATAATGAAGTTTAGGCCCTGTAATCAGGTGTACAGCCTTCTAAACTAAACCAGTATAAGGAAGTTTAGGCCCTGTAATCAGGTGTACAGCCTTCTAAACTAAACCAGTATAATGAAGTTTAGGCCCTGTAATCAGGTGTACAGCCTTCTAAACTAAACCAGTATAATGAAGTTTAGGCCCTGTAATCAGGTGTACAGCCTTCTAAACTAAACCAGTATAATGAAGTTTAGGCCCTGTAATCAGGTGTACAGCCTTCTAAACTAAACCAGTATAATGAAGTTTAGGCCCTGTAATCAGGTGTACAGCCTTCTAAACTAAACCAGTATAATGAAGTTTAGGCCCTGTAATCAGGTGTACAGCCTTCTAAACTAAACCAGTATAATGAAGTTTAGACCCTGTAATCAGGTGTACAGCCTTCTAAACTAAACCAGTATAATGAAGTTTAGACCCTGTAAACAGGTGTACAGCCTTCTAAACTAAACCAGTATAATGAAGTTTAGGCCCTGTAATCAGGTGTACAGCCTTCTAAACTAAACCAGTATAAGGAAGTTTAGGCCCTGTAATCAGGTGTACAGCCTTCTAAACTAAACCAGTATAATGAAGTTTAGGCCCTGTAATCAGGTGTACAGCCTTCTAAACTAAACCAGTATAATGAAGTTTAGGCCCTGTAATCAGGTGTACAGCCTTCTAAACTAAACCAGTATAATGAGGTTTAGGCCCTGTAATCAGGTGTACAGCCTTCTAAACTAAACCAGTATAATGAAGTTTAGGCCCTGTAATCAGGTGTACAGCCTTCTAAACTAAACCAGTATAATGAAGTTTAGGCCCTGTAATCAGGTGTACAGCCTTCTAAACTAAACCAGTATAATGAAGTTTAGACCCTGTAATCAGGTGTACAGCCTTCTAAACTAAACCAGTATAATGAAGTTTAGACCCTGTAAACAGGTGTACAGCCTTCTAAACTAAACCAGTATAATGAAGTTTAGGCCCTGTAATCAGGTGTACAGCCTTCTAAACTAAACCAATATAATGAAGTTTAGGCCCTGTAATCAGGTGTACAGCCTTCTAAACTAAACCAGTATAATGAAGTTTAGGCCCTGTAATCAGGTGTACAGCCTTCTAAACTAAACCAGTATAATGAAGTTTAGGCCCTGTAATCAGGTGTACAGCCTTCTAAACTAAACCAGTATAAGGAAGTTTAGGCCCTGTAATCAGGTGTACAGCCTTCTAAACTAAACCAGTATAATGAAGTTTAGGCCCTGTAATCAGGTGTACAGCCTTCTAAACTAAACCAGTATAATGAAGTTTAGGCCCTGTAATCAGGTGTACAGCCTTCTAAACTAAACCAGTATAATGAAGTTTAGGCCCTGTAATCAAGTGTACAGCCTTCTAAACTAAACCAGTATAATGAAGTTTAGGCCCTGTAATCAGGTGTACAGCCTTCTAAACTAAACCAGTATAATGAAGTTTAGGCCCTGTAATCAGGTGTACAGCCTTCTAAACTAAACCAGTATAATGAAGTTTAGGCCCTGTAATCAGGTGTACAGCCTTCTAAACTAAACCAGTATAATGAAGTTTAGGCCCTGTAATCAGGTGTACAGCCTTATAAACTAAACCAGTATAATGAAGTTTAGGCCCTGTAATCAGGTGTACAGCCTTCTAAACTAAACCAGTATAAGGAAGTTTAGGCCCTGTAATCAGGTGTACAGCCTTATAAACTAAACCAGTATAATGAAGTTTAGGCCCTGTAATCAGGTGTACAGCCTTCTAAACTAAACCAGTATAAGGAAGTTTAGGCCCTGTAATCAGGTGTACAGCCTTCTAAACTAAACCAGTATAATGAAGTTTAGGCCCTGTAATCAGGTGTACAGCCTTCTAAACTAAACCAGTATAATGAAGTTTAGACCCTGTAATCAGGTGTACAGCCTTCTAAACTAAACCAGTATAATGAACTTTAGGCCATGTAATCAGGTGTACAGCCTTCTAAACTAACCCAGTATAATGAAGTTTAGGCCCTGTAATCAGGCCGCACTGGTCACCAAGTGTAGTCTGACCAAGGGAAAGGGATTGTAGTGGGAAAACATATCCGGTACTAAAAAAAAAGGCAGCTGAAACAGGATGTATCAGGTCGAAAGGCGTAGATATCGATGCATCGCTGTAAACTACGGCACAACATCACAACCTTCTTTGCATGATGAATGCCGAAGAATTCCGGAGAAATATTATACATTTCTGAACGAACTATTACTTAATACTTTAATGGTAATAATATACTGTAACTGTAACTGTAGTCACATAGCAGAAACTGCCAGCAGTGACCACAGTTTTGAGATTTTATTGTGCCATGTATCAGTTTTTTATGAGGTAGGGGTGATCAGTCGCTTTCTTTTCTCTCTTGTCTTACCTATCTGTAAGTCAGGTACCAATTTACACTAGGGTAATCCCCACGAAAGCATTCCAATTATTGAGCTAATAATAGCCGTAGTTGAAAATGGGGAGTCCCGAATCTAGGCGTCACACAAGACTAGTGTCAAGTGACTGATGAAACGGAAACTTGTACTGCCAGTTTGGCTTATTTACAGCTGATTTTGAAAAACATTTTTGTTTTTTCAGTCTGATTTTGAAAGCGCAACGTTTATATTACTGTTTATCTGGTGTCATTAATCCGACGACGTTGTCTTTAATTAAGTAGTGTGAACAGTTGATAAGTTACAGCAGATGATTTATTATATCTAGCTTGGATTTCTCTATCAGGTTTCCTCTGCCATTTATTCATACACACACTTTGAATACTTCTTACAACAAATAATCATATTAATTGTTTCATGTATATGCGCCGTCTCAAATATATGTATATATATATATATATATATATATATATATATGGATTCCTAATCAGTGCACTTACGCAAATGGACAGCCAATTTACAAGTACAGAAGACGTGGGTGCCGGAGGCTGAGGGAACGGTGCAGCATCCAGACAAAAGTCGTGTAACCAGCAGCCTTGTTCAAGCCTGGCCCGCTGATTAGTAAAGATATGGCCAACGTCAACCCCGGAACCAACAGCCAAACCTATCCAGCGTCAGCATCCCCGCATAGAGGCGACTTCGAGGAGGGCGGAAGGGGGGGGGGGGGGGGGGGGGGTGAGCATTCCAATCGTCCGCTGCTAACTTTTTGACGAAACTACTCGACTGGAATAAGAAAATGGTTGTCTATAAACTCTGAGGGTTTTCTTAACCAGTAAAAAGACGTTAAGTTAAGTTTCCATCTTCTGTACAAATACTTCCCAGTCGTCGGTATAGCTTGATAAAGTAGATGAGTGTTTTTCTTTTCTTTCTATAATGTACTTCAGCTGTCAGAAGTACGACATGCATATCAACACATGAAAAGACAGAGACAATGAATATAGGTAGAACGCTTATCACACTTGATACTCATGTGGATGATACATAAAGCAGGTACAAGAATATCGGTATTTGTGAACTGTTTTTACTGAGGAATGCAGACTCGACAGAGACAAGACTGCAGACGGCAAACGCTGTCACATACCAGCTATCTCCACTACTAAGACACCCCATTATTTCCCTCCAAACAAAAATGCAGACGATAAATAGTATCTTTATCACAACCGAGTGCTACCAGTGCCAGACATGGATATTGAATAAGACCTCTGTGTTTGGAAAAGTAAGATGGCCGCGCCTTAGTGACTGCGCTCTCGACTCGCTTCAGTGTTTGTGTCGAGTTTTCCGGTGTTTGGTGGTTCCTGCTCGGATTGTATTTCACAACTCCTTCACCAAGTGATATCAAGGACTTTTTTCTGTGGAGTTAATGTGCTTTCGATCGGTTATCCTGTTTATAATGTTGCATTCCACGCCTGGCTCAAGCCGTGGGAGACCAGTCCATGACGGAGTTCAACGTCCCGTTTAACTACACCAGAATTCAGTCCAGATTATCACTAATCAAGATACTTTCTGTTCGGACTGAAGCCAACTTCCTACTGCCCGCCCCTCCCAACCTTGTATTCTCAGCACAGCAAAGGTCACGCTGACCAAAAGGTGAACACAATCAGAAGCCTCGGCGTCGGGACACGTAAAAACAGGAAGTTTGACACGGACAGACACGGAAGGCCTGACACAAACATTGGTCTAACACACTCCTCGCAGCCCAAGGCTGCGGAATACACTGCTCTACCTGGGAGTCTGTGGGGATTTTGGCTGACACGTTACGCATGAAGAGAACATCGGCAGTTGGACATGGTAGTGGTCGATCGACGCAACAGGACTTTGACGCCTATACGAATATTATTATTATAGGAATGAAAGTAGCCGCCTGCGAAATGCGGGGTCAAAGAAAGGCCCCTAACAATATCAGAAGAGACTAGAATCACAAAGTCAAATATGAGTATTCGGGAGAAGGTTGGGACAATTCCATGCCTGCAGTACATCGAGCAACAGATAATGAATTGGGTTGGCCACATTGAAAGAATGTAATCAGACCATAATTTTCATGCAACCGACTACAGGAGAACATCAGGAAGAAAGGCGAGAAGTACAGCAAGGAAAAGGTGGATAAACAGCGTAATCGAGACCTTCCGGAAAATTGAGGGGTAGGGGGGATGTTACTCCGGCCACGAGAGAGGCGAAAGACAAATACATACCACGACACTGGGCTACAACCCGGTAGAAAATGAGACAATAAAAGAAGAAAGAAAAAGAAGCTTTGATATAAAAACAGCTCCAATTAGCAAAGTTGTTAATTTTTATTTTTCTAAGATACGTGTTTGATGTTTTCATTGCTTTGTAAGACAGTGTTTGGCTTTCACAGCACTTTTATGTAGTTTTTTAAAATTGTTTTTAGCTTTTTCTTGGCTTTTTATGGGGCTTTGACTCAAGATTTGGATTTTGATAGTAACGAAGCTTAGCAGTTTTCTCCAGATTTAGTCTGGCAACCTTGATCGTCACGGCTGATCAAACACAGACTTAACTCCTCCACCAACAGCTAAGCACTGCGATCCGACTGCTTGGTTCCAAGCTTCCATTTCCACCCGTCACAAACTCATTCATGCTTTGAATAATTCTTAGAATATTTTTAACGGTCATCGTTTCATGCTGCGCTTTGCTAAGGATACTTTCTAAGCCGCAATCGATGCAGAGACTGCATAATTAGACAAGTCGGCTGCTAGTTCGCAGGCCGCCATATTTCTCCTCTTGGCCGCCTTTTGTCTGTCTGGAAGAGACGATAACAAGACATAACCATTCACATTTAACCGACCCTGAATAACAAACTAGACTGCATGTTCAAAAGATTTGCTTCGTGGACCGCAGTAGACATTTTGAACTGTTCTAAAGGTAAGTACACAATTTGTGTATGATTTATATGTTACAGATGCCGGAATCCGGGAATGGTAGGTATAATTTTACTAGTATTTTTATTTGTCCTGTAATCATGGGCTTTTTCTCTGTTTGGCAGAGATCGATATCCAGCTCGTTATTGGAAATTTGTTTAGTGGAGCGCACACAAAATTGATGCATTTGTGATTCGATCCAGGTATGAGCAGCTCTGAAATGTAATGTTTGAATGTCAATCAATTCAATCAAAACCTTTTCATCTCCCCGCGGAGCACAGGTTTTTGACAAATACATGCCGAGTTAATCACTAAATCAGTCATCAAACGTTGACCTTGCAGTGGCTGTATCTGTTGAAGTTTTTGTGGCTTAAAGTTTCTGTAGGATTGGGTAGCCTCGTAAGACGCTTTTCACGTTATTCCAGTTAGATTACAGCATTACTGTTCTTTTCTCCCATATCGAGCTCTGGTAACAGTTATAATACGGTCATTGACTCATTCAAACTAATAATCAAACTCTGTACAGTTTGGTGTTCTTATACTTATAGACCTTCAAATTATGTACATACTGGTGTTATTATAGACCTTCAAATTATGTACATGCTGGTGTTCTTATAAGTTAATAGCCCTTCAATTTATGTACATATTAGTGCTTTTATTATAGCCCTTCAATTTATGTACATGTTGTTGTTCTTATAATATCCCTTTAAATTATGTACATGTTTGTGTTATTATAGCCCTTGAAATTATGTACATGTTTGTGTTATTATAGCCCTTGAAATTATGTACATGTTTGTGTTATTATAGCCCTTCAAATTATGTACAGGTTAGTGCTCTTATTATAGCCCTTCAATTTATGTACATGTTGGTGCTTTTATGGACTTTCAGATTCTCTGCAAGATAGTATTCTTATGTTTAAAGGTATTAACAGTTGATTTTGTCTCTGTATGTGAAATGAATGACATGTTGCTTCAGAGTGACAGAATCATCATTTGGCTGCTCAGTCCGGAGACTGGTTGTAAGGTTGTTTGAGTATGTCTCTCCATTTGACCCTATTCTCTGCAGCTCTCTTCATAGGTTCATACTTTTATGTCCCTGCATGCCTGTGATGTAAAATTGAATCTTGAAGGCCTGGGTCCTATTACAGGAATTAGCGTCTTGGGGCATTTTTTTTTGTTAGTCGTTTTTGTTGTATCATTTCATAAGAAAGTCCTTCTTGTTGTATCATTTCATTAGAAATAGAGTTGCTAGATTACCTTTCTCTTGCAGCAAAGGGGAATAGGTTCCATTCACTGTCTTGACATGCTCCAGTCTGCTCAACTAAGGGAAGGCGAGGAATTAAACTGGTTGGCCCACTTTATAAAAAGCTGAAACATGGCACAATCAATTCTCTATGTGTTTGCTATTGGACCACTTCAGATTATATAATTTTTTTTTACCTAAGGTTGTCCATCAAACTTAATCACTGTGAACTGTCCATTATTATGCTACCTTTTTATTTTCTTCTTCTTCTGCGTTCGTTCTCAATATCCCGCTACCAAGCCCTAAACAGGGCTTTGCAAGTTGCAGAATGTAGTCCGGAGAACGAAATACGTTGCGTCACCAGTTTACAGCTTGACTGCGATATTTGCACCTTTTAGTCTGATACATCCGTCTTTGGCACGTTTTTATTTCCATTTCCCTATATAATCTTACCATGTCTGTCTTTCATAAGTCTCTCCTGCCTTCAACCTTTACCGTTGTCAGAAGATTTTCCATATCACCTTCATGAGTACATGCCCAATTAACTTTGCCTGATCCACTGTGCAGCCTAGGGTGGTTTTATGGGAAGGACATAATACGCCAACTGAACCTCCATGAATGTCATAAAAGACAACTAAATAGAGTTGGGCATGGTGAAGGCAGCCTTATCATGTGAAATAAATTGCTGCTGAGACCACCACTCCAAGAGCACAAAAAGTGTATTGGTACAGGATACCTGCAAACAGCCATCTGTGACTTTATCTTCCATAAAAAGGTGGATGGAGAATACATGTTATCATCATAATTCATCTATCGAGTTCAATTTTTTGCCAGATGTTCCACTCATTTCTTTCCCTGTTAATTCCACCCAGTGCATGTCTGGTAATAATACTGCTTTCCTTTCTGATGGCGTATCCTATCCATCTCCACTTTCTACTATTGGCTGTGGTCGTGTTTTTTGCCACATGTCTGTTCTGTAGTTTGGATATGATACTCTTAGTTCCATGCCATGTATCCTAGCTATGTGTCAGGAACTACATTACATTAGTGTTGAGGAGATAAAATTTGCCTGCGTTGAGCAAATAAAATTTGCCTGCTTTGAGCAGATAAAATTTGCCTGCGTTGAGCAGATATAATTTACTTGACATCTTTATATTTATTAGCTAGGATCTTTTAATATTGTTTTCTTGTAATAAATGTGCACTTGATTGTTTTTTTGCAATAGATCACTTTATTTTCTTGTAATAAATCTTCACTTTTTTGTTTTCTTGTACTAAATCTTCATTTGATTGTTTTCTTGTAAGAAATCACTTGATTATTTATCTTGAAAAGGCGGTCGGTCAAGAAGCAGACAAATGTTATAGTTGATCGGATAACATCAAAAGATAGACTGGGTGGGTCTGTCAGATTGCGCCATCAGCAGAGCAAAAGATAGAGTATGCTGGCAATCAATTGATTGCAGTCGACCTTCATTATGGAGATGGCACATGGACTGACCAGCCGACCTTCATTGTGGAGATAGTACTTGGACTGACCAGCCGACCTTCAATGTGGAGATGGAATATGGACTGAACAGCTGACCTTCAATGTAAAGATAGTACCTGGACTGACCAGCCGACCTTCAATGTGGAGATGGAACATGGATTGAACAGCCGACCTTCAATGTGGAGATAGTACCTGGACTGACCAGCCGACCTTCAATGTGGAGATGGAATATGGACTGACAAGCTGACCTTCAATGTAGAGATAGTACCTGGACTGACCCGCCGACCTTCAATGTGGAGATAGTACCTGGACTGACCAGCCGACCTTCAATGTGGAAATAGTACCTGGGCTGACCACCTGACCTCCAGAACTGACCAGCCGATCTTTACTGTGGAGATAGAACATGGACTCACAGGCCGACCTTCAATGTGGAGATAGTACCTGGACTGACCACCTGACCTCCAGAACTGAACAGCCGTCCTTCAATGTGGAGATAGAACATGGACTCACAAGTCGACCTTCAGGACTGACCAGCCGACCTTCAATGTGGGGATAGTACCTGGACTGATCAGCCGACCTTCATTGTGGAGATAAAATAGAACATAGACTCACAAGCCGATCTTCAGGTCTAACCAGCCGACCTTCAATGTGGTGATAGTACCTGGACTGACCAGCCGATCTTCAATTTGGAGATAGAACATGGACTGACCAGCCGACCTTGAATGTGGAGATAGAACATGGACTGACCAGATGACCTTGAATGTGGAGATAGTACCTGGACTGAAAGTTTTCTAGTAGTCCAACGTGTTTGACTTCTCTAGATGTTGAAGCTTGTAGCTGGTTTTATTATTTTCACATGAAACCTTGTCTTTCCTGGTCATTAGCAGCACTTTGTACTTCTTTCTCGTTCGCTATTAGACAAAAGCAATATCAGTGCTGCAATGAAAGTCACGCTATGTAAATCATTAGTGCTGTTTATTCTTTTGTATGGATGTGAGAGCTGGAAGCTAATTGTTGTTGTAGAAAAAGGGTACTTGGAGTCCTGGTAATCCTTCATCTTCTTCTTTGTACGCTGTCAGACGTCAACTTGAATTTGTTTAAAGAAAGCAGCAGTCATCCTGGGTCTGTCGACACTGCCATAGAGCTTGTCTAGTGTTGGCACTTGTGATGGCTACATGTGCTTTCTCTGGTCTTCGTGTGTCGGGCAATTTTACAGCAGATGTTCAGGGGTCATTTTCCCTGTACCACAGGTGCATTCATTAGTAGCACCTATCTTCATTTTATTGAATAGATGGTATCTCATTCTGTTGTGGCCTGTGCGGAGTCTGAAGACGATGATCTGCTCCCTTCCATTCAAATTGGTTATAAGCATCATTTTTTTGTGTAGCCATTATGCTCTGTTTACCATTTGGCCATTTATCTGACCCTAATAAACCTTTTCGACTTTTTGTAGGTCACACTAGAATCTGGTTGTGGTAACCTTGCACCTTCTTTTGCCAGTCTGTCTGCCTGCTCGTTGCCTTGAATGTTATAGTGGGATGGAACCCACTGTACCACTACTTTTTTGGGTGTGGACTGCTGGCATAGTTGACAGCCTGGTAATCCAACAGGCATGTTAATATTTGTTGCCAGGTAGCTGAAAACTTTGGCTATACATAGTAGGTACTTTAGAACTTCCTGCAGCTTACTAGGCCTGCGGGAAGATACAAACAATTTGGGTCGATTTTTAACTAGAATTTTAGAATCTTGTCCGGGCAGCGGTCATTAAGCCTACTCTTTTCGATTTCTAACTGCCAACTTACCTCAAGACCACTGAGCCCCCAAAGAAGGGTACATGCTTTTGAATATAAATTCTACAGAAGAATTTTCTCCATCATTTATAAAGAACATAAAACAAATGATTATGTAAGAAAGGAAATAATTTCACTAGCAGGTCAACAGGAATCACTTCTGTCAGTGATGAAACGTCTAACATTTTTCATCTTTTTGGATATGTCACGTTACATGACCACATTTCAAACATAATATTGCAGGGAACAGTTGAAGTTGAGGAAGACAAAGAAAGTCCTGGATTGATAGCATCAAAAAATGTTCATCTGCCTGAGGATAAAGTACTATGGATGACTATGTGTGCTGATGTTTCTACAATGACACCCCTACTACCCTAACCAGTTACGGGCTTATTGATTGATTAGAAATCCGTATCAACGTCTCTTAACAAAAGCACCATTTAGCTCAAGGCTCCCGATGCTGCCGTAAGCTTCCAACATGAATAAGAATCTTCAGTCATCAATGTATAGGCGTGTCCAGGTTTTAGATAGCTTTTCTGGTTGATATAATTTGAAGCTGTGCAGTTTATACACAAAGGGGATCGAGATGATGAGCAGCGAATCAGTGGTCAGCGACCCATAGCTGACTGCTAGCATCAGGGCCAGCGAACCAGAGCTGCTAAGACCCTTCTGCACCTCCATGCAGTGATCCTGGATAACAGGCTGCAGCAGGGCAGACTGATTAAGGAGAGAGGATCGAAGAGGGAATGGTAACCCGGTGCTAACAAAATGCTTGCTGAAGTCGGATGTGTTGGACCAAAAGGTGCAAATATCGCATTCAAGCTGTAAACTACGACACAACGTATTCCGTTCTCTGGACTACATTCTGCTACTCAAGTCCTTTTCTGGGTTTGGTAGCAGGAGATTGAGAATGAATAAAGCCAAGCCAAGTCATACACAGAGGAGGTCAGTATTTTTTTGGGTGTTTGCTTGCTTAGGATCGAGTATCTTCCTCTTCCAATCCCTACCAATCAATCAAAACCTTTAAGCTGTAAGCTATTTTAGCCACGTCTGTCTGTGGTGTATCATGTTCACGCTCTGGGCACAACCTCCATTCTTTAAAGTTGGCCCTCTTTCCATATGTGTCTAGATTGAAGAGTTCTTCTGTGTTACATGGATCCAATCCTGTCATGTGGATAGAAATCATGGGCATTCAGAAAACAATAAAGAAAATCACTTGGCCGCCATCCAAACTTTGAGTTACAGACACACGTTAAGAATTTAATGGAATGGTAGTTCTATGGCAGACACTGCTATCATAGATTAAGTGTTAGACTCTTCATTGTACGAGGGAGCTTCAAATGAAAACCTTAAAAGTGGAATAGAAATGAGAAAAACCATGCCTTAGTATATAGTTAAAATGGTTGCTAAGAATGTAAAGAGTCTCCTGCACATGTCATTACAGTGCAGACAAACAACATGATGCCATAATTGCAGTTAAAAGATGACCGCCCCACTATTGACATGCACCAAAGAGGAGCAGCGTTTTGTTATCCGTATTTTGATCAGTGAAAGGGTGAAACCAGTAGAAACTCATCGGCGAATGAAGCTCAAGTACGGTGATGCATGCCTTTCACTCCAGCAAGGGTATGAGTGGAGTAGGAAGTTTCAAAATGGCCTGAGTTCTGTCACAGACTGTTCACGACAGAGTCGGGCACACAGAGTGGTGACCCAGAGTCGATTGCAGCCGTTGACCTCCTCGTAAAGAAATGTGAATTGCTCGTCATCTGGACATCAGTCGTGGATCAGCACATCTGGACATCAGTCATGGCTCAGCACATCTGGACATCAGTCAAGGCTCAGCACATCACATCATTTATGATGTGTAATGGAAACAAAGTATCTGCATGGTGAATGCCACGGCAGCTAACTCCAAAATTGAAACCATGGCGCTTTGCTGCCTGATAGGAACTTTTGCGGCGCTTTGAAACAGGAGGTGATGGTTTCCTAGCAAAAATTGTTACTGGAGATGAAACCTGGCTTCACTGCCATGAGCCTGAAATGAAGAGAGCGAGCAACGAATGACGCCATCACAAACATAATGGTGTATCTCATTCTTATAGCTTCTACAGGTCCCATTCCCAATTCCCCTTTGTCTGACTTGATTTAGTTGCTCCTCTTCTACAGTAGAGTGTAGAGGTCTTGTCTTTTTCTTGTGGCTTCTAGTTTTTACAGGAAGGGGTAGGCCGTCCCATGTTCAACTTACCTGAGTAGCACCTAATGACATCTTGGTCTCTTCAATATTATCAATGCATTTTACGCTGTATATAAAGGCAAGAGGGGACTATGGTCAGGTGAAACATAAATCCCCACCTCACTCAAGCAGTTCTCCCTGGAAACAGGCTGTTTCACAGGTCTTCTAAGTTCTGATTCCAACATTGATGAGCTTAATGTAGAGTCTAGCATTACAATACAGCCAGAAGGTCTCTGATCCACCATCTCTAGTATGCCTCTGGATGTGAGGGTAGTCACTGTAACCCACCAGAACAGAAAGCTGTCAATAGTACCTAACTCAATTACTAATGGCATTAGCCACAACACCAACAACATCTGCATATAGAACCAAATACAGAGCATCTTTCTTATCTGGTTTTTCGGTAACCCTAGGAGGTCGTAGGAGCATTACATTTACTAAAGCTTCTTGAACCATTCATCACCACTTTTGTCTATCCAACGCCATAACCTCAGTTTTTTGGTGTGTGCATTCGTCTTATTTCTCGATTTCCCAAGGCGGTATGTGTTACTTTGTTTTTATTTTTGCGCCTGTCGGCCCAGTGCATCTGACTTCAGTAGACATTTTATGTAAGTGTCTACTTCCTCCTGCATTTTCTAAGGGCTTGCTTCCCCGGGGAACGGCTGGTGCTGTGATGAGCATCGAACCCAGCACCTTCGGATTGTGAGCTGTGTCACTTAACCACTAGCCCACGCCGTCCCCTTTTGTCTGTCCAAAGCCATAACCTCAGTATCTTTCAAGGTTTTGTCCCTCCACATTCAAACATCATCTGTCAAGTATTTCTTGGAGCAACCTCTTTTTTTCATGCCAGAGAGTGTTCCTTTGAGTATGCAGTTTGGTAGTAGACTCGTTCGTATTACATAGCCATACCACTGAAACGTGCCTGTCGTTACCACTGTATGGATCTTGATTAGGTCCAAAAGACTATGTAAGTGTGTTACATACATTGGCGTTTGTGACACAGTCCCTATATGTTACTCCAAGTAACCATCTGAAACATCTCATCTCCATTGCCTGGATATATTGTCCCCATTCAATGTTTGCATTAGTTAAACATTAGTTTTAAGCGAGATGTTCTTGTCTTTCCACAAAGGTTTTAGTGATGTGAGGATCGTTATTTGTTGTGCAGACTTTATTCTTATCTCTGGCGCTGTCCCAATCACAGATCCTACACTTATAAATATATTATCACTTTGACAACTGACAAATCCAGCTAGTGCACCTTGATCTGTAATTGTAACACTTTTTTTTCAGGGATTCCTTCAGACCTGGACATTGTTTCAAGGATTTCTCCACGAGAAAAAGTTTGTGAAAGATTGGTCTAGCTAGTTTCCAGAAGAACAGCAAAAATATGGCAACCCTGTCGGGTCAAAATGGACCCATGGAAAGCTCCACCGAAGACCCACAGAAAAAGCAAGGGACCAGGTAAGGATTTCCATGAAAAAAAAAGATTTATTTTTGATTGTATTAACCAGGTCAGATGTTATCATCTGTGGTCCAAGACACAGTGAATGAACTGGTGGCAGCCACATAGCTGATCAAGACTTTAGTCTGCCTCTAAGTGTCGGCCCTGGAAACAGACTGAACCCATGCAGGTTGGCTGAGAGACGAGATCGAAGAGGGAAGACAAACCCAGTCCCAAAAATGGCGTGCGACACCTGATGTATCAGCCCAAAAAGTGCAGATATCACAGCCACGCTTGCAAACTGCAACACACTATAACAAAACATACTTTGAGCGCAAATTCAGGTGGCATCAGCACAATGAAGGTTGGCTGATCACATCAGGTGACATCAGCACGATGAAGGTTGGCTGATCACATCAGGTGACATCAGCATAGTGTAGGTTGGCTGATCAGATCAGATGACATCAGCACATGAAGGTTGGCTGATCAGATCAAGTGACATCAGCACAGTGAAGGTTGGCTGATCAGATCAGATGACATCAGCACAACGAAGGTTGGCTGATCAGATCAGGTGATTCTAGTGTGACCTACGAAGAGTCCAAAGGGCTTTTTAGGGCCAGATGGGAAACATAACATACTGGCTACACAAAAAACGATGCCTATTACTAGCTGAACAGAAGACAGCAGGTCGTGGTCTTCAGACTCCGCACAGGCCACAACAGACTGAGGTACCATCTATTCAATAAACTGAAGATAGGTGACACTGACGAATGCACTTGTGGTACCGGGAAAATGACCGCTGAACATCTGCTGCAAAACTGCCCGACATACGAGGACCAGAGAAAGCACATGTGGCCATCACCAGTGGCAACACTAGACAAGCTCTATGGCAGTGTCGACAGCCTCAGGATGACCGCTGCTTTTTTTGAAAAAATACAGGTTGACGTTTGACAGCGTACGAAGAAGAAAAAGAAGATCAGGTGACATCAGCACAATGAAGGTTGGCTGATCACATCAGGTGACATCAGCACAATGAAGGTTGGCTGATCACATCAGGTGACATCAGCACAATGAAGGTTGGCTGATCACATCAGGTGACATCAGCACAATGAAGGTTGGCTGATCACATCAGGTGACATCAGCACAATGAAGGTTGGCTGATCACATCAGGTGACATCAGCACAATGAAGGTTGGCTGATCACATCAGGTGACATAAGCACAATGAATGTTGGCTGATCACATCAGGTGACATCAGCACAATGAAGGTTGGCTGATCACATCAGGTGACATCAGCACAATGAATGTTGGCTGATCACATCAGGTGACATCAGCACAATGAAGGTTGGCTGATCACATCAGGTGACATCAGCACAATGAAGGTTGGCTGATCACATCAGGTGACATCAGCACAATGAAGGTTGGCTGATCACATCAGGTGACATCAGCACAATGAAGGTTGGCTGATCACATCAGGTGGGCATCAGCACAATGAAGGTAGGCTGATCAGATCAGGTGACATCAGCACAATGAAGGTAGGCTGATCAGATCAGGTGACATCAGCACAGTAAAAGTTGGCTGATCAGATCAGGTGACATCAGCACAGTAAAAGTTGGCTGATCAGATCAGGGGACATCAGCACAGTAAAGGTTGGCTAATCAGATCATGTGACATCAGCACAACAAAGGTAGGCTACAATGACTCTCCGTCTATAGTTTCTTGCTATGGAGGAGCAATTTCACATGGTTTTCCCAGTCCATCTTTTGATGCTATCCGGCACCTATAGCATTATCTTAATTCTGGTATGTTAATCCTCTACTTTACTTATCGGAATGGCTTTCATTCAAGTGTTAATTATTTTGTGTGACCAAAATATCTTGCTGATATATTGGCTTGTAAACTTTCTTACAATCCTACTCAACAGATATATTGACTTGTAAACTTTCTTACAATCCTACTGCACTGATATATTGACTTGTAAACTTTCTTACAATCCTACTCAACAGATATATTGGCTTGTAAACTTTCTTACAATCCTACTCAACAGATATATTGACTTGTAAACTTTCTTACAATCCTACTCAACAGATATATTGACTTGTAAACTTTCTTACAATCCTACTCAACAGATATATTGACTTGTAAACTTTCTTACAATCCTACTCAACAGATATATTGACTTGTAAACTTTCTCACAATCCTACTCAACATATATATTGACTTGTAAACTTTCTTACAATCCTACTCAACAGATATATTGACTTGTAAACTTTCTTACAATCCTACTCAACAGATATATTGACTTGTAAACTTTCTTACAATCCTACTCAACAGATATATTGACTTGTAAACTTTCTTACAATCCTACGGAGTTGATACATTGGCTTGAACTAGTGCTATTCTTGTATTTGAAAGTTTTTCAATAATTACTTTTCCTGAATTAAAAATCTATCTGTACTTTCTACCGGTAGTTTAACATTTAAAAAAAATATGTACCCAGAAGTCCAAAATGTTCCGATGTGAATGAGTGAATCACTCTCTGACTGATTTAATTGACTGATTTAATTGATTATTCTCTTCTTTCTTCACAAATGTCTCAGAGACCTTCATTTTTGTAATGTTTCCTTTATACAGGACACTCTATTCTTCTATATTTCCAGCATTTCAAATATATGTTTTCTTCTTACATTTGTTCATTATCATCCTTTCGGCGCTATAATGTAATGATGCACATACATATCAATCATCTATTCTAATTTCTGTTTGTGAGCTCTTTGTTTGGATGTCAGTATCTGTATTACGGCATCTCTTAAATTCAAGACTACGGTTGCATACAAGATATTTAAGTAAACAGCAGAGTTTAGATACAATAGATTATGGAAGTCAGGTGGGAAGTTAACTCAACATAGCTTGCGAAGCGATCAATAGGTTTACTAGGTGTAGATGAAGGAACAAGAGATTTACTAGGTTTATAGATACAGAAACAGGAGGTTTACTGGGAGTAGATACAGGAACAATTGGTTTACTAGGAGTAGATACAAGGACAAGAGGTTTACTAGGTGTAGATGATGGAACAAGAGGTTTACTAGGTGTAGATGAAGGAACAAGAGATTACTAGGTTTAAAGATACAGGGACAAGAGGTTTACTAGGTGTAGATGATGGAACAAGAGGTTTACTAGGTGTAGATGAAGGAACAAGAGATTTACTAGGTTTATAGACACAGAAACAGGAGGTTTACTGGGAGTAGATACAGGAACAATAGGTTTACTAGGAGTAGATACAGGGACAAGAGGTTTACTAGGTGTAGATAATGGAACAAGAGGTTTACTAGGTGTAGATGAAGGAACAAAAGATTTACTAGGTTTATAGATACAGAAACAAACAATAGGTTTACTGGGAGTAGATACAGGAACAAGAGGTTTACTATTAGTAGATACAGGAACAAGAGGTTTACTAGGTGTAGATGATGGAACAAGAGGTTTACTAGGTGTAGATAGATACAGGAACAAGAGGTTTACTAGGAGTAGATATAGGAACCTCCGCATGGAGGTGTAGAAGGGTCTTGGCAGCTTTGGTTCGCTGGCCCTGATGCTAGCAGGTCGCTGACCACTGCTGCTCATGTACTGCTCAGCATCTTGATCCGTGATAAGAATCTGAGTTGCTGCATTAACAGCTGTTGCTTCAGCTCTGAAATTGGTCCAGGTATCTCTACATGTGTGTAGGAGCTGTTTGGGTACTGTTTCTTGAGCACCAGCAGAACGGGAATTTCTGACTTTGTTGCCGACTGCTCACTTTGAATCGTTATCCCTGCAGCCTCCGGTTGGATCCAACAATGTTGTGGCTGTGACTGTCTTTATGTGGCAGGTTGTGCTGTCCGCCTTCAGACATCCACACCAATAGCTCCATCAGCCATTTCTGTTGGTGTCTTAATGAGACTGGCAACGTTGCACTGTTCTGTACATGGAGGTCAAGGGCATCCATCTTTCATCATGCGTTTGTTTTGTGCAACTTCCATAACCTTTGTCTGTCCACAACCTCATCAAGGCAGCAGTTATTTATTATCAGTTATATCTAATAGTAATAATGTTCGCGTATGCTTCAAAGGCCCGTTGCGTCGATCGACTTCTACCGTGTCCAACTGCTGAGGCTGTGTTCATGTGAAGCGTGTCGACCGAAATCCCTACAGACTCCCCAGGTGGAGTCGTGTACTCCGCAGCTTTGGAATGAAGGTCGCGAGGAGTGTGTTAGACCAATGTTTGTGTAGAGGTTTCCGTGTCAATCTCTCTGTTTCCATGTGTCCCGCCGCCGAGGCTTCATATTGTGTCCACCTTTTGGTCAGCGTGACCCAAGCTGTGCTGAGAATACGAGGTTGGGAGAGGTATCATGTAACCTCCGGTGGAGGGAGGGGCGGGCAGACGGAAGTCGGCTTCAGTCAGAGCAGAAATGTCATTGAGTAGTGATAATCTGGACTGAATTCTGGTGTGCGGAACGAACTCCGTCATTGACTGGTTTCCCACGGCTTGAGCAGGCATGAAATGCAGCATAACAAACAGGATAACCGATCGAAAGCACATCAATTCCACAGAATAAAGTCCTTGATACCACATGGTGAAGGAGCTGTGAAATATAATCCGTACAGGAACCACCAAACATTTTGAAACTCGACACAAACACCGGAGAGAGTCGAGAGCGCAGCCACTAATGCGCGGCCATCTAACTTGTCTCGAGTTATCTCTCATAAGGGGGAACTGAGACTTTAGACCAGTCAGGCACAAAAATGTTGACCAGGACGTCGCGCCATGGTCAATACACTGACCAAGATCACAATTTCTTCCATGTAGCGTTCCCTGAAAACGGGCTGTTTTCAAGGCACCCTGGCTGACGAAATGTGGTTCGATGCAATCCCCGTAGTACTGAGCGTCACGCAGATGATCCAAGCATAGCACAACCGCCTGGAGGACCGCGGTCCACCTTCATCAGCATGCTTGGGATGTGAGGAAAACTACAACCCGCCACTAAACGTCTTTTTCAGGGCGCACAAAAGAGTAAACTTACTCATTATGAGCATTCAATAACAACAACAACATCATCTCTCCTAGGAAAGCCTATCGACCTTTTCTTACAATACGGTTAACATTCAACAATAACGGTATCGCGTGTTGTGTCAAGATTGAATACATTCCTCGCCCAATTAGCCATCGATCTTCTACGCTTAATGTGCCTGTCATGTCCCCACTAAGAAAGTACATCAGAATTAAGCCAACATCACGAAGCGCCGCCAGGTCGAGGATGACACTCCTGAGCAGTCAAACAAAAGCCACGTGTCTGTCTGCGTGAGGCCTTACCCTCACCTTCAACTCGGTCAGGATTCATGGGGCATTTGTGTGTCACTCGTGTCTTATTACTACTTCTTTGAACTTTCTGTAACTATCAGTGAGTTGTTGCTACCAGTCTACATCAGTGTTCTTCAACCTTTTTACACCTGGTGCTCACTTTTATAAAATCCGTTAAGGTACATTTTCCTTGCCGCCCACTAAAATCTAAATTGAAGAAAATTCACCAATCTTCCACCGAGTCTGTATTTTCAATGTTTTTAATGATGTAGCATGTCCTTCGCAGAACGTCGCTCCCATCACAGTCAGTCTGAAAGAAGCTTGATCTCTTGCCAACTCTTCAGTCTATTCGTCATACTTAACGTATTTATACTGGTTTAGAAGACCCTGCAGAGTCTCTATATAACCAGTTACATTTACATTACCTTGCTCTAAAAGCTATGCGATTATCCAATTTATTCTTAAATGCATTAATTGTCCCTGCCTCCACTACCTCCCGTGGCAGTGTATTTGAAACATTCACCACTCTCTGACTAAAAAAATATTTCCTAATATCTTCTTCTTCTTCGTTCGTTCTCAATCTCCCACTACCAAACACTGAAATGGCTTAAGTAGCAGAATGTAGTCCAGAGAATGGAATGCGTTGTGTCGTAGTTTACAGCTTGGCTGCGATATTTGCACCTTTCGGTCCAACACGTCCGACTTCAGCAAGCATTTTTTGAGTACCGGGTTAGCATTCCCTCTTCGATCCCTTCTCCTTAGTCAGTCTGCCCTGATGCAGCCTGTTATCCAGGATCACCACGTGGAGGCGTAGAAGGGTCTTGGCAGCTATGGTTCGCTGGCCCTGACGCTAGCAGTCAGCTATGGGTCGCTGACCACTGCAGCTCTTGCGCTGCTCAGCATCTTGATCCCTTCCTAATATCTAATCTGGACCTCTCTTTAGTTAATTTGTTGCAATGCCCTCTTGTTCTTGTGGGTGGCTGTATTTAAAAAAAAACTTGTTATAGTCTAAATTATCCATTCCTCTGATCATCTTATAAACCTGAATTAAGTCACCTCGAATTCTTCTCTCTTCGAGACACTGTAGGCCGGTTTTTAACTGAGTCTTTCATCATAACTGTAATTCTGGAATCCCACTATCAGCTTTGTTGCTCTTTTTTGTATTCTTTCCAGCATGTTTATATCCACTCTATGATAAAGACTCCACCTGTACATAGTACTTACGTCTAGTTCTAACTAATGCTTTATACAGTTTGACGATCACTTCCTTGCTCCTATGTTTAATACGGTATGTCTTTTTATCATACCTAACATTGCGTTAGCCTTTTTCACTTCTACCTGAACTTGCTCACTCACCTTACCTGTATGAACTGTTATAACCCCAAAGCACTCATTGACATCTTGGTGCCTTCGTCCTCTTGGTCTACTTCTGCCTCTCTTGTCCGGCACCATACACCACCCTCCCCACCTTCATTACCGTTCTCTCAAGACCGTTGGGCCTTTTGATGTGGAAAACGTATTACAATTTTCAGCTGATAATGACATTTATGAACCAGTTCTCCTCTATGTGAAACTCTTGTCGAATGTCTATTATTATTCTGAGGACCTTTCTGTAAGATTTCAACTCGAAGGACTCGAGGTTGTGTAAATGTCCATGTTTCATAGCCGTATGCTGCGACGAACAAAAAAAACAAAACAAACGCAGATTCTCAAAATTTGCACATCTGTTGGTTTACTGGTTTTCTGCGATAGTTTCCCCGGGTTATGAGTTCAATACTGCATGTAATTATTCCGCTACCGCCCACCTAACAGCTCATATCGGTGGTGGTAGCGCCCAGTTGAAGAGCGCTGGTCAAGATCATGGAGATGATTCACTTTTTCTACATCTGTCCCCTTTACAGTAAGCCCGTGTTTGAGCATTTGCGTTAATAGTCTCAAGATCGGTGGTTTTACATGATGATGTTGTTAGCCCAATGTACAGTCCTTTTCAGGTGCTTCTTGCGATATGCTTGGACGGGGAAAGTAGCCTTATTCTTTTCAAGCCAGGTGCTACTCGGGTGTTCTGTGTACATGTCCTCGACCTTATATCCAACCTTCAGACAGATAATGATGGTGATCACGCTAGTTGTCTAAAAATGTGTGTACACTCGTATCAAATTGCGTCTTAATTCACCCTAAACAGAGTTCCCTGGGTTCTCATCGTACTTATTTGACAGCTGATGATTGTAACATTCCATTTTAGTTGAAGGGGAGGGCAGGGCAGTTCGATATAATTTTATTTTAAATAAATAAGTTGTGTAGAAAAGATGCTAACCCAAGCAATTCATCACTAAAACGGCGGGAGGAAGCAGAAATTATCGTCTATTCTAGCAGATAGTTTGGCGCCCCCCCCCCTCCCTCCCCCTTTCCACAGTTAGAAAGTGGACTATTCGGTGACGTGTTTACCTGAAATCCGAATCTAGAAATAGATATTTATTTTGTTTGAGGTGAAATAAGACGCAAGTAACAATTCCTCCTCTATCAATGTCGCTTATGGATTTGACACTCAATCAATGAAAGCCTTTTATACTCCATGTGTTCCACTGAACTTCATCAAATACACACCAGAGCTGAAGATGTAGCACATTGAATAAACTGACAGTAGCCAACGACTTATATCTGGTCGCTCGAATCGAGGTTAGCGAACATGAGCTGACCAAGACCCTATCTCACCTTAAAGCTACGGCCCTGGAAACATGTTGCACTCGTGTAGTCTGGCTAAGAGAATAGGGATCACACACAGGAAGGCAAACACGTTAAAAAAAAACAACCCAACTGAAACCGGATGTGTCGAACCGAAAGATGCAGATATTGGAGCCCCGCTGTAAACTATAACACAGGTTCCATTTCACAACGAACGAAGGAGAAGAAGGATACTACGTCCTCCTGAAATAAGCCATCGACTGCAACACCCCCCCCCCCCCCCCCACGTCTTCAAAGTTCACTTTATATTTGTTACGAGCTCTCTTCTCAGTGGATGATTTAATCTGCCTCTATTTCGCCTGTCCTGTGCATTCCAGAACAGAGACTGCCTTGTAATGCTATCAACTGTTCTCCTTAGTATATGTCCTATCCGACGCCTCGCCTCATGTACCACTGTTATCAACCTGGTTCTTTCCAACAGTTCCACGGTAGTTCTTCTTCTGCGTTCGTTCTCAATCTCCCACTACCAAACCCTGAACAGGGCTTTACAAGTAGCAGGATGTAGTCAGGAGAACAGATTGCATTATGTCGCTAGTTTACAGCTTGACTGCGATATTTGGTTCTTTCGGTCAGGAACATACGTCTTCGGCAGGTCCACAGTAGTGATTTTATCATGCTGGAAGTAAACTCATAAAAAAATTGCCAGCTGAAGTCGGATGCGCTGGATCAATAGGCCCAAAACACAATACAACACACACTTCCTTATGTAATAAGACACAAAATAAAATAAATGCATTATAATAAAATAATAAAATGCATTAATTTATAAATATTGAAAGCAAATACAACAAATAAACAAATAAATATGTCAAGTCTTTCTGTTGTACCCAAGTAGTCATTTATGTAAGCCTGTACCATTCTGTAGAAACTTTAAGCCAACAAATATTCAATAGATATGGACAGATTAACATTCATTGACTTGGTGTGTATTTGTTAAAAACCTCTACTCCAGAGGGAGCTTGAAAGGTTCGAATAATGTTGATATACCATTTTTATTTTGTTGTTTTTTGTTTGTTTTCTCCATGTTTCAGCGCTATTAGACTCGAAAGCCCTCGTTGTTTGACTTCCAATCCGGTCTGATCTTTGTCATAGTTAGAGGTGAAGGTAGTCACATAGCACAGTGCTTACCAACATTTTTAGACCTGCGGACTCGAAAAACTGGGACACATTTATCGTGGACTGGTAAACTGGGACACATTCATCGACTGGGACACATTTATCGCAGACTGGTAAACTGGGACACATTCATCGACTTGGACACATTTATCGCGGACTGGTAAAACTGTAACACATTTATCGACTGGGACACATTTATCGCGGACTGGTAAAACTGGGACACATTTATCGTGGACCTGTGAAAATATGACCAATTAGAAGAAAGTGTAAAGTTTTTGCAGTTTTTGTTGTTGGTGTTAGCCATCTTATAGGGGTTCAAATTTTACAACACAATAACACCAATAAAAAAACAACTTGTCTTTCAAAATACCACAACTCAGTATTAGCAGACTTATCTATCAATATTCGGATGACCAAGTTTACGTATTGCGATATTTGTAGTCACAGCTCTTTCCACCCCGGACCATAGTCGATTAGGCGATATTAGAGCGTATTAACCAGTGATTGGATGTGTGTATGCGTCGGTATGTACTTATAATAGCTAGTGTAATCTCAGTGGTCAACCCAAAAGGTGTGCAAATGGAAGGGCCTCACCCTGAGGACGAGTGTTGTACACTCGCTTTGACAAACAAACACGTCAAATATAGATGAGCTCTTGTGTTTTACATGTAGGGATACTTGTGTAGCTGACTATGGCTTTCCCTAAATAAAGAAGGCGATGCACTGACCTCATTTGGCTTGGCTTCGTTCATTCTCAATCTCCCACTACCAAACCCTGAAAGGGCTTAAGTATCAGAATGTAGTCCAGAGAACGGAATGTGTTGTGTCATAGTTTATAGCTTGACTGCGATATTTGCACCTTTCGGTCGAACACATCCGACTTCAGCAAGCATTTTTTGAGTACCGGGTTAGCATTCCTCTTCGATCCCTTCTCCTTAGCCAGTCCGCCCTGTTGCAGCCTGTTATCCAGGATTACCGCGTGGAGGTGTAGAAGGGTCTTGGCAGCTATGGTTCGCTGACTCTGACGCTAGCAGTCAGCTATTGATCGCTGACCAGTGCAGCTCAAGCGCTGCTCAGCTTCTTGATCCCGCTAACCTCATTTGAGTTGAAACATTAGCCAGTCAGAGCTTAGATCACAACAAGCTGATCTCCGCGGTTTGTGGCTTAAGCCGGCATCACTTTTTTGCGGACTGGCATAGGTTCGGGGACCGGTGGTTGGGAAACACTGCTGTCTGGAATAAAGTGTTAACGTCATCATTGTACTAGGCCAGTTTAATTTCGAGGTTTGGTGGCCAGTTCTATTCCTTTCCTGCATTTTCTTACCTAATACCACAGCAGTAATCGAGGTACCCATTCACAGCTGGGTGTCTTTGTCTTTAGGAGCGAGCGCTTTACCAATCTGCTACTCAAATGCTCTTAACTAAAGGCTGCCTTATTGAATGCTGATGAGGGATCCTTTCGGTGGGAACTACACAGGCGGTGTTTTTCAGCGAGTGTAGTCTTGATGCCGTTCTCCTCAATCCAGTACGATTTTTTTGCTTCGGGTGTGACCAATAATCTCTGATGTGATAGAGTACACTGTCTTCTTCAAAGTGACTTGTCTATTCTCCACCGTAGACTGACACAGCTGTTTATCCTTTAGCTGAATGTCCAGAGCACTTGAAAAACTCTCTGCGATTTATCCAGACTGCAGTTTTGAGATGGTAATACTCTAAACGAGTCTCCGATTCCGATGCCGTCTCATGGGCAGTATGTCGAGGTTCAATTTATACACAATCAACCTGTGATTCCTCCAGTTTAACCTTTGTTAGACGCTCATCGCGTATGTCCCTCCATCTGGAGATGGCATGGTCGATAGGGTGTAACTTCTTAGAACGAGGTTGCATCCATTACGTCTTTTGACGGCTAAACATTGTGATAGAGAGATCGCGTGTGGTACACGAGACATAATGTAGAGTCTTGGTAAGAATGTTTCACCTGACCCTGACATAATGTAGAGTCTTGGTCAGAATGTTTCACGTGACCCTGACATAATGTAGAGTCTTGGTCAGAATGTTTCACCTGACCCTGACATAATGTAGAGTCTTGGTAAGAATGTTTCACGTGACCCTGACATAATGTAGAGTCTTGGTCAGAATGTTTCACGTGTCCCTGACATAATGTAGAGTCTTGGTAAGAATGTTTCACCTGACATAATGTAGAGTCTTGGTAAGAATGTTTCACGTGACCCTGACATAATGTGGAGTCTTGGTAAGAATGTTTCACGTGACCTTGACATAATGTAGAGTCTTGGTCAGAATGTTTCACCTGACTCTGACATAATGTAGAGTCTTGGTAAGAATGTTTCACGTGACCCTAACATAATGTAGAGTCTTGGTAAGAATGTTTCACGTGACCCTGACATAATATAGAGTCTTGGTCAGAATGTGTAACGTGACCCTGACATAATGTAGTCTTGGTCAGAATGTTTCACCTGACCCTGACATAATGTAGAGTCTTGGTAAGAATGTTTCACGTGACCCTGACATAATGTGGAGTCTTGGTAAGAATGTTTCACGTGACCTTGACATAATGTAGAGTCTTGGTCAGAATGTTTCACCTGACTCTGACATAATGTAGAGTCTTGGTAAGAATGTTTCACGTGACCCTAACATAATGTAGAGTCTTGGTAAGAATGTTTCACGTGACCCTAACATAATGTAGAGTCTTGGTCAGAATGTTTCACGTGACCCTGACATAATGTAGAGTCTTGGTCAGAATGTTTCACCTGACCCTGACATAATGTAGAGTCTTGTTCAGAATGTTTCACATGACCTGACATAATGTAGAGTCTTGGTCAGAATGTTTCACGTGACCCTGACATAATGTTAAGTCTTGGTAAGAATGTTTCACGTGACCCTGACATAATGTGGAGTCTTGGTAAGAATATTTGACGTGACCCTGACATAATATAGAGTCTTGGTCAGAATGTGTAACGTGACCCTGACATAATGTAGTCTTGGTCAGAATGTTTCACCTGACCCTGACATAATGTAGAGTCTTGGTAAGAATGTTTCACGTGACCCTGACATAATGTGGAGTCTTGGTAAGAATGTTTCACGGGACCTTGACATAATGTAGAGTCTTGGTCAGAATGTTTCACCTGACTCTGACATAATGTAGAGTCTTGGTAAGAATGTTTCACGTGACCCTAACATAATGTAGAGTCTTGGTCAGAATGTTTCACGTGACCCTGACATAATGTAGAGTCTTGGTCAGAATGTTTCACCTGACCCTGACATAATGTAGAGTCTTGTTCAGAATGTTTCACCTGACCTGACATAATGTAGAGTCTTGGTAAGAATGTTTCACCTGACCCTGACAAAATGTAGAGTCTTGGTAAGAATGTTTCACCTGACCCTGACATAATGTAGAGTCTTGGTAAGAATGTTTCAAATGACTGACATAATGTAGAGTCTTGGTAAGAATGTTTCAAATGACTGACATAAGGCGGAGTCTTTGTTAATATGTTTTTCCCGGCCCTGAGGTAAAGTGGAAATTTGATAAGTATTTTTCATATGACCCTGACTTTAATAACGTAGTCTCTAGTTATTTATAAAATTGCCTAAACAACACACGATTTACCGTAGAGGTGGGCAATATGTCATATATTAAGGGCCAGACCAGAAAAATAAAAGAATGCACAGGGTTTTATGTCATATTGAAGCGCTTCTATATAGATTACTTAGTTTGCAAGCATACACTAGTATAATGTAGAAATTATATTATTTGACGGAAAGGGGGGGGGGGACGATTAGGTGGGTGGAAGAGAGAGAGAGAGAGAGAAAGAGAGAGAGAGACAAACGGACAAACAGGCAGAGGTCGGGAGGGACAGGGAAATGATCAATACATTATAGTACATATGAAATATTAATGTCTGGGCACAAAGGCAAAGAAGCTCAAGGTAGTCATAAACTGCAGTTGGAAAAAGGGAATTGTACCGCAGCCATGGAAAGAGCCCGTTTTGATACCAATTCCGATAAAAGATAAGGACTCAAGAAATCCCAATGGCTACCGGCCGATTAGTTTTCTTAGCTGAGTGAGAAAACTGATGGAACATACGAGGGGTGTTCAAATGAAACCAGACCAAACTGCAACAAGTGAACATACGTACGATCCGTATGATGACGTCACTTCTGGTGCAGGTAGCGCACACCAACCGTTAAATTTGCAAAATTTCATTATCCTCTGACTCAATAGTTTCCCCAGCAGACCGTTGAAAACATGGATGACGTTAAAGAAGGACGTGAGTTAACGAAAGATCTTCCGAGACCAGGTCAAGCGCATATTGTTGCGTTAAATCACGTCTTTTTTTAAATATCGTTGTCCAGTTCTTCACCGTTGTCTTCGACACATTTTTGTCACCATACACTGCCTGCATTATGTGATGAATGTCAACTGGTCGACATCCTTCAGCTATTAGAAACCGAATCACGGCTCGCTGATCAACTATGGACGAATTCTGTATCACACCCACCAAGTTTTCAATGATCTGCTGAAGAAACTATGAGTCAGAGGATAATGACAATTTGCAAACTTGACGGTTGGTATGTGCTGTTTACATCAGAAGTGACGTCATCATGCGCACCGTACGTATGTTCACTTGGTGCAGTTAGGTGAGGATTCATTCGAACACACCTCGTAGATATAACTTATGAAGAGGCATGGAGGTTTACCAGATGTAGATAGAGGAACAAGTGGGGAGCAGAGCATACATGCCATCTAGCAAATGACACATATTACCTGCTCAACAGAGGTGTGCAAGTAAAAATCTTTAGACTATACACAGGCCACAGCAGGCTGAAATACCATCTGTTCAACACACTAAGAATAGGGCATAAGATGAATATGTATGCAGCACTGACAAAATAACTGCTGATCTTCTGCTACAAAGGAGTCCAACATACGAGGAACAGAGAAAGCACGTGTGACCATCACTGATGCAATTCCTGGAAAGGATGGAGATACCAATAGCCTCGGCCGAACAACTGCTTTCTTTAGATATATTCAAGTAGACACCTGAAAGCGTACGCAGAAGGAAAAAGAAATATCCTTTTTTCTAAAAGAACACTAATTATTGATGCACTCTATTAGGAATTGTAAGAGCTATGTGCCGGTACAAACAATCGACTGGAGAAATCGATTTTTAACGAACTTGAACGCAATGTCTGCGTACATCCGCTTTTCATAGTGTGGACGGGGATAAAATGAGTGGACGATTAATAATTGTATTTATTTTGTTTATTATCATTATTCATCATCATCAGTCCCATAACCTAGAAGGTCGTCGAGGCACCGTTATTGCTGTTTGTTGTACCAGTTCCCGCCATACAACAACGGTTCGTCTTGGGCCGCTACACACCTGACGAAATCCATCTCTCTCCAGGTGACAGTTCATTATAGTTGTGTCTAAATTTCATACAACAAAGCTGACATTGTCCGCAGTTAGGGCGAAGGCGCCGATCTCATGAATTTCAGCCGTGTGAACTAGACCGTGAAATAAGACGCACGTTTCAGCGTAGTACTATTCATATAGCCGATGTGCATTCCAGGATAATCGGACCGAAGAATACACACAAAACGAAAGAATTAACCAGTCAAAATGGAAAACAACACGTTTCCGTAAACACAATTGTAAGTTGTCGACTAGTGTAAATTCTCAGCAAATCATAGTCTGGCGGCATCTATAATGAACTAAAACAGCAGAGCAATGTAGACCCGCAGCCAGTTACGGTGCCATTTTTTCTGCTCAGTAAAAATTATCATTATTAATCTTATTATATAGGGGACGGCGTGGGCTAGTGGTTAAGTGACACGGTTCACAATCCGAAGGTGCTTGGTTCGCTCCCCAATCACAGCATCGGCCTGTTACCCCAGAGAAGCAAACCCCTAAAAAATGCAAGAGGAGCAGCTCCTTACATAAAATACATGCCAAAGTCGGATGCACTGGGCCGACAGGCGCAAAATTGAAACCTAATGCCTTGGTGAATAGAGAAATAAGGCGAACGCAAAAAAATTTAAAAAATAATAAATTACTTCTATCAAATATCCAGTGGGAACTAAGACGCTAGTTCGGCCAGGCACAACGTACTGATCAGTACGTCCCGTTCAGGTCAGGAAATATATACTGACCAAGACCACTATCTCTCTTCCTTGTAGCATTCCCTGGAAACAGACTGTTTTGAAGGCAGTCTGGCTTATGAGATGTGGTTTGACGTTAACCAGGTAGTAGGAAGCATCACGCAAATGAAACCAAGCATATCACAACCACATGGAGGACTGTGGTCAACCATTAGCACACTCTGGATGCGAGGAAAGCTACTACAATCCGTCACTTAACGTCCTTTTCAGAGCGTACAGAAGGGTAAACATACTCATTGTGGGCATTAAATAACAATATTAAAACAGGCAATAAGAAATGCAAGTTTTGACAATTAATAACGTACAGTAACACAATGATGTTACAGTAATAATCTTTCAAAGATGTGAAGGTTTGTTATATTTGTATGTAAAGGAAAGTCGCCACGGTGACGCGAATGACCACTTTCAACGTAAATACGGCCTCCCCCATTCACGTCCACATGTTTCCACTCTTTATATACCCCTTCTCTTGTGGAAGTTTTTTTAAATGGAAATCCCCTACAGCATAACAAAGGGGACCGTCAAGGTCTTTGTGTATGACAGAGATAAGAATAGCACCACTGTCCCCAGAGAGTATGTCGTAAGAGGCGACTAACTGTGTGACGTGGCATAACACCGGCCAATGTCAGGTGGCATAGATGGCGTCTAACAGACTGCCGGTCTACTTTGCTCTAGTGTTTTAGTCTATTAAGATGGACTCGCACATCGGTTAACCACCCTCCAAGAAGCTGGCTGTATGCAACGTCTTCTAAACCAGTATAAAAACGTTAAGTTAAAACAAGGAATACCGGAAATAGGTAATTATTATTTTGAAAATAAACTTCAATTTGCACATTTCGAATTCAGATTCTCAAGAACAATCCAGCCATGACCTTCGGCATGTTGCACAGCCTTGCAAAGAAATCTTCATTCCAGCACTACGTTTGCCTCCTAAATGTTTAACCGGCGCCAAGATCCTAAACAAATTTGTCACCAACTCCTTTAACCTTTTTTTGTTGTGATGCAAAATCTTTGAAATGCTCCACTAGCTGGTTGTGAATATCATTAACACCCTCGGCATAGCTTGTGAAATTAACAAGAGGTTTTCTGTTCTTCAAGTCCTACAAATAAATAAGTATTTCCTTCACACAAGTTACTCTCACACAGACTCAATTTATTCTGGAAAGCATTGACGGGCCCCTAAATCCGGTACTAGCTCTCCGTGTGTCTGTAACTTTAGATTTAAGGTAATTCAAATGCGGAGTCATTTCAACTCAAAACGTAATCTGCCAGATCGACAGATGAGCTGCAGCGGTCAGCGACCCATAGCTGACTGCTAGCGTCAGGGCCAGTGAACCAGAGCTGCCAAGACCCTTCTACACCTCCACGCGGTGGTCCTAGATTACAGGCTGCAACAGAGCAGACTAGCTAAGGAGAAGGGATCGAAGTGGGAATGCTAACCCGGTACTAAAAAAAATGCTTGCTGAAGTCGGATGTGTTGGACCGAAAGGTGCAAATATCGCAGTCAAGCTGATAACTACGACATAACGTATTCCGTTCTCTGGACTACATTCTGCTACTTAGGCCCGTGTCAGGGTTTGGTAGCGGGAGATTGAGAACGAACGAAGCCAAGCCAAGATCCACAGAGAGTCTGACAATTCTTTGGCCTGTAAACTGTTCTTGTCCATGAAAAGTTCGATATCAGTCCGTATTTCATAAAACTGCTTCAGCATTTTCCGTTGACCTAATAAGCGGACATCACAATCGTAAAGCAGATTCCCACATTCGGAATCGACGTCTTCAATGCATTCTTGAAACGCGATGATTGAGTTCGCTGTGTTTGATGAAGGTCACACACGTTACTACAACGGGCATGCTTTCAAATGTCAGCGACCTTAAACGCTTTGGCACGCACATATGTCCTTATTGAACTATACAGTGAGAACATCTGCTGCAAAATTGCCCAACATACGAGGACCAGAGAAAGCACATGTGGCCATCACCAGTGCCAACACTAGACAAGCTCTATGGCAGTGTCGACAGCCTCAGGATGACAGCTACTTTCTTCAAACAAATTCAAGTTGACGTCTGACAGCGTACGAAGAAGAAGAAGAAGAAGAAGAAGAAGAAGAAGAAGAAAAACTATACAGTGAAAGAATGAAACATCAAGTTGACTTAAATTCAAATCTGACAGGCTACTGGTAAAATGACCACTGAACATCTGCTGCAGAACTGCCCGACATACGAGGATCAGAGAGAGCAGATGTGGCCATTGCCAGTGGAACTGCAAGACAAGCTCTATGGTAGTGGCGAGAGTCTCAGGATGACCGCCGCTTTTTTCGAGAAAATAATGGTTACTGTCTGACTGTGTACGCAGAAGAAGAAGAAGAAGAAATCTGACAGGCGGGATTTAATGTGATGAACCAGACCTAAATATTGGCCGATCATAGCTGTAGATCAGTCTGTTGTCACTCTACAAAGCTTGTCCCAACATAATCCAAAATCATTAAAAGCAAGCCCCAGCGCTTTGAAAATGTCCTCGCCAGCAATGGTGCAATCGAACGGTTGAAACACTGACATGCCCTTGGTGATGCTGAATAATTTGTCAATACCTCTAACAGACACTAACTGCGCTTGTCTGCCATATCTGTAGGCTCATCTATGGCAACAGAGAATGCTACAATATGTAACGCGCGTTCTGTTATTCTTCTCTTGACCTCTTCCGCCATTCGATCTGTGCATCTTCCCACAGTTTGGCGTGATATACTTACCTGCTCAAACAGCGGGCTTTTATTAGATCAAACCACTTTAACAGCTTCATCGAAAACACTCTGCGACACATTCTCTCGGAAAATGGTTTCCAACTGTTGGCAAGTTTGTTCAATAATGAGATAGGTCACGCGAACATAGTTCTCTGGCACATTTATTTGCCTTTGAAAAAGACACTCTGACCATCCACAGATTTCTTTAAATTATCAATATTATCCTGTTTAGATTGGGAATAGTGGTTCAAGTTGTTTTATTCTAGAACAGAAACTTGTTAATTAGAATTTAACACACAAGATTATCGCGATATAGACTACATAAATAATACAAATAAATAATACATCATTCTTTATCCATTTTCTTTTTTGTTTTGTTTTGGTACTTGACATTGTTATTTTTGACAACTGATGACCAACTTTCATTATTAAAGTGTACCTTCCATTCACCGCCACGATCCCTTACCTATAGCGATAGCAAACACAAAGCTACATCATTCTTTTGACTGATCGTCTATCTATGAATTTATGCATTCAAAAGTCATTGCTGCATTCAAAAGTCATTGCAGAATTCAAAAGTCATTGCTGCATTCAAAAGTCATTGCAGAATTCAAAAGTCATTGCTGCATTCAAAAGTCATTACAGAATTCAAAAGTCATTGCTGCATTCAAAAGTCATTGCAGAATTCAAAAGTCATTGCTGCATTCAAAAGTCATTGCAGAATTCAAAAGTCATTGCTGCATTCAAAAGTCATTGCAGAATTCAAAAGTCATTGCTGCATTCAAAAGTCATTTGCACGTTTTGATTTATCATATTGGTTGCCTGTCCTCTGCCTAATTACCTTCTCCTTCTTTGGCGTTCTGTCCTGAAAATGACATTGTTTCGTAGTTTACAGCGTGACTGCGATATCTTTTTCTTTCTGCCGGACACATCCGATTTGAACTGTCGGCCCGACACATCCGATTTGAACTGGCTCTTTTAAGTACAGTACCAGGGCTGTCCTACCCTCTGTGATCCTTTTCCCTTGGCCACACTGCACTAGTGACTAGTTCAGCCTGTTTTCATAGGCGTCATGTGGAAGCGGAATAGGGACTTGGTCAGCTCTGGTTTACTGATCCTGATGCGAGCCGTCTTATATGACTTGCTGGGATCAAGATGCTGAGCAGCACGCGAGCTGCAGCGATCAGCTACCCAGAGCTGTCAAGACCCTTCTACACCTCCACGTGGTGATCCTAGATAACAGGATGCAACAGAGCAGAATGGCTAAGGAGAGGGGATCGAAGAGGGAATGCTAACCCGGTACTAAAAATAGCTTGCTGAAGTCGGATGTGTTGAACCGAAAGGTACAAATATCGAGGTCAAGCCGTAAACTACGACATAACGCATTCCGTTCTCTGGACTACATTCTGCTACTTAAGCCATTCTCAGGGTTTGGTAGCGTAGGAATGAGAACGAACGAAGCCAAGCCATATAAGTTGATGCCTGACGCACTGCTGCATCCTGGTCCCGCCTAGTCATCTGATGTACAAATTACTCATCCCAGGGATCGCTGTGTCAAGTGAGTACGGAATTGAACTTTTTAGGTCTATAATTATCACGCGGCTCTTTGATCTAATTCGTGTTCGATTGCAGAGTACTGTACGACCGGATAGGAATAGTAATTGAATTCAGCACCGACTCCAATATTTGGTGCATCCATAATATCAAGTAAGCATTTATCTGGCGCCGCCTGAAGGACGGACAAGTGCCTGTCTGAGAGCAGCACTTGGTGACCCAAAAACAGAGAGGGAAAACCCAGTTGCACATTCCATGTGTGCAGTGGTAATTGAAAAACCGGTGTGGCTGAAATACAGATTAACAAAAGACAAGTACCGTACCAGACGAGGACCAAATTTACCTCTTCTTTTTCCTTCGATCTGAAATATGAACGTTTTGTTACATTATGTTGTAGTTCTTCACCGAGGATGCGATATCTGCTCCTTTCGGCCTCACACATCCGAACGTGTGGCCGAATGCTTTCGATGTATGCCTGTCGACAAGTGACCTCCCATGTGCCAGATGATGTCAACTCGAGTCTCTGAAAAAAAATAAAAATCTTAATATTGACGTAACGTTTACATTGACAACATATATATATATATATATATATCTACCTTCATCTCAGTCACCAGAAAGCCGGAGCGCCAGACATTGTAAGCGCGGAATGGAAGTGTGGGGGGGGGGGGGGGGGGGGGGAGAAAGAGATTTACTTGAGATGACCGAACCATCGCACAGTCTATCTGGACATGTGTTCGATACGTGGAATGGTAACGACCTTGTTGCGAATATTCTCGTTCCTAAATATGTCTCTCCTGGAGACACTGGTGGCCATTCGCAGACATCTTATTTCGCACTCTCGTATCCTGGGGATGGCCGGCTGTGATAGCGCAGTGTTTGTAGGAAGATGCAGTGTGCACCGCTTCGCACCCATACCAATGGGGGAATGTTTGAGCAGTGGCCCTAATTGATAAAGTTACTTCTGCTGTTTTATGTCATCTTGTCTTAATATCTCTGTCACACCTGTCGTCTTCCGAGATAATGCCGTAGAAGTGCCTGAGTCCGCCGAAGAGCCTGGTTTTGAATGCCCAAGTTAAAAGGCAACTGTCTTCTGCCCACCGTCAGAGTTGTCTCGCTAGATGTACTGATACGCTTAGTATATTTATCGCAGTTTACGGCCAAGTGTCATTGGAATATTCAGTTAACAAAAACATCCTCTTCTACGTTCGTTCTCAAACACCCGCTACCAAGCCCGGAAAAGAGTTTTGCAAGTAGCGGGACATTGTCAGGATATCGGAATGCGTTGTGTCATAGTTTATTGATCGACTGTGATATGTCACCTTTAGGTCCGACATATCCAACTTCAGCAGGCATTTTGTAGTGTAGAGTTAGCCTTTCCTCTTCTATCCCTTCTTCTTAGCCAGTCTGCTCTGTTACAGCATGTTATCCAGGATCACCACTTGGTGGCGTAGAAAGGTCTTCACAACTCTGGTTCGTTGGCCCTGACACTAGCAGTCAACGTTGGGTCGCTGACCACTGCAGCTCATGCACTGCGCAGTATCTCTATCCGAACAAGACACATGAACGTTAATCTAATAAGAAAAGACGTGGGCAGTACGGTAGAATCTTGAAACCCAGTATTTGCAAACTCAAGGGGGAGCAGTCTCAGCTTCGATAGTTTGACGAGCCCTGAAACCCAGTATTTACAAGCTCGAGGGGGAGCAGTCTCAGCTTCGATAGTTTGACGAGCGCTGAAACCCAGTATTTACAAGCTCGAGGGGGAGCAGTCTCAGCTTCGATAGTTTGACGAGCCCTGAAACCCAGTATTTACAAGCTCGAGGTGGAGCAGACTCAGCTTCGATAGTTTGACGAGCCCTGAAACCCAGTATTTGCAAGCTCGAGTGGAGCAGACTCAGCTTCGATAGGTTGACCATGCCTGAAGAATGAAAGAAGGTCTGCTACTACTGCAGTCACGGAAAGCAAGGAGCAAATGATCTAGATCTACAGGATGACCCAAATTCCGATGAGAAGATAATGTAAAACAGTTAGTAAGAGACAGAGGACTAGATTGGAACCTGGTCAAAAGAAAGACATTTGATAGAATATTGTGGCGCTCTTTCTTGCAGACCTCCGCATGGGATAGGGGCGACACAGTAAATAAAGAAATATGGACGTAAAGAGGAATGGGTCACATCTCCTGTATACTGCCCGTCCGTCTGTTAGTAGCAGTGGTATATCCTGGACTCTGATAGAGGGCATGGATCATGAAATACCAGGAAAAGTGGGCTTAATTGTAACACGTTAATAACAGTCCTTTTCACTCAACTCTGATAGAGGGCATGGATCATGAAATACCAGGAACAGTGGGCTTAATTGTAACACGTTAATAACAGTCCTTTCCACTGGACTCTGATAGAGTGCACGGATCATGAAATACCAGGAAAACTGGGCTTAATTGTAACACGTTAATAACAGTCCTCTTCACTCACCATTTGAAGTGTAGTTAAACTCTACTTTGCGGCTCTTCTTGCAGAAGTTATCCGTGACTTCGTTGTAAAAGTAATCAATTGCTTTCATCTCAAGAAGTCGGTCCATTTCTATCGTCATCATTGATAGAGCAGAAAGACGGCTCTATCCTTCAACCCCTTAAGAGTTTCTAATGAATGTTTTCATGCGCTTTAACACAGAAAACAAACGCTTCAGAAACTGTCAGTATTCAAATTCCCAAAGTTTGTTAAAGTCTGGAAGACCGCTGAGAATTCATGTGTTCAGAAGAATCTTCGAATTTCGAAATAACTCAATAATATCTGATTCTGATTCACCCATGTTAGGCATTAGCCAAAATTCACTGATTAATTATACAATACATGGATTCTAGCACAAAATTACTTTATATATTTCACTGTGTACTGTGTTTACAGAATACTAAAATATGTCCAGCGTAAGGTTAAAGTATATGTAATGGTAAACCAACCAGAGATGTATTGCTGCGCTCGAAACTTTTTAATTCTTTTTCTTCTTCGTTCGTTCTCAATCTCCCACTACCAAACCCTGAAAGGGCTTAAGTAGCAGAATGTAGTCCAGAGAACGGAATGCGTTGTGTCGTAGTTTTACAGCTTGGCTGCGATATTTGCACCTTCCGGTCCAACTCATCCGACTTCAGCAAGCATTTTTTGAGTACCGGGTTAGCATTCTCTCTTCGATCCCTTCTCCTTAGCCAGTCTGTCCTACTGTAGCCTGTCATTCAGGATCACCGCGTGGAGGTGTAGAAGGGTCTTGGCAGCTATGGTTCGCTGGCCATGATGCTAGCAGTCAGCTATGGGTCGCTGACCACTGTCGCTTATGCGTTGCTCAGCATCTTGATCCCTATTTTTAATTAAAAGTTTATATTGCATGTTTTCGTTTTCAATTCGCTGCGAACTAGCGGCTACTGTTAATTTGTCACACTGCCAGTGCTAGCACCTTTACATACGATTGTTGACGTAGAAAATTGTTCCACAACGATAAATCACTTTGATTTGCAATTATTATACCAGTGTTAAAATATTTTGGTATTAAAATAATTTTTAAAACCACTAACATACGTAAGACATGCACTGCGTGTCTTGTATTCATGGAGTATACGCCACCGGTTAGTAAGAACAGTAACTATGCAGGAAGGTGGCGAAGAGTTAGGCTCTTGCTGTCAGTGGCAGGTGCTACGTGTTGATGCACATGCCTTCCGTGGATTACTATAAGAGAAAGTCATGTGACCTAGATTTGTGACTTCCTGTCACGGTGTTCACAGACGTTACCACTTCAAGTAAACGCATGCCCCTCATAAATAATAACGATTCTCTTAATAAATACGTTATTTTGGGGGATAGGAGACAAATGTCTGGTCAGGGAAAGCATGCTGATCAGAAATGTTAGCTAGGGTCAGACGATATGTTGTTTGGCCACTGTAATCGATGAGGACCACTTTGTCAACGCTCACTGTTCGCTTGAATTCAAAGATGGCTAAATAAGCCAATCTGAGCCATGAATTCTTTGTTGCACATTGTACAGACAAATAAAACGGCTTTTCCACCGGGGTTGATGTGAGCTGACTTGCGGAGCGATCGTTTCTGGATGGCCTCATCTATTCTTCACGAGTCTTGTCTCTGAACACCCCCAGCAATAGTGCTGCGCCGGTCAGACGATATATCTACTGAACAGGACCCAACCTCGCTTCGGTGCAGTCTCCCTGGAAACTGGCTATTTCATGGCAGTCTGGCTAACGAGGTGGGCGATCAACCTGATCACTGTAGTAGTAAGCGAAAGGTACTTACGTCTTAATTCACTCCAAATATAGTTCCGCGAGTTCCCATTGTACGTAACGGGACATTCCATTTCGGGTTAAAGTGAGGACAGTTTAATGTAATTTTTTATTTTAAAGAAATAAGTAAGGACTTAGATAAAAATAGAAGTGTAGAAAAGATGGTTATATTCAGTTTTGCGTAGGGTTAGGTTTAGAATTGACATTATGGTAAGGTTTAGGATTAGGGTTAGATAACATAATTGTTATTACATCGCCTGAAAGCATGGATAACGCTATGCTGTTTGAGAAACTAGATGCCAATCTCCTAATCATGGACCAACTTTGACAGATTCAAGAACTCGTCCATTCTCGCAGAGTGTTTGACACCCCTAACAGTTTAAATGTGGACTATTCTGTGAAGTCACATCAAATTTGGTGCTAAAAGATATTAATTTTTTGTTTGGGGTGAATTAAGAAGCAAGTACCAAGCGACATGCAGATGAAGCCAATCATTGCACAACTGACTGGAGGACCGCGGTCCATCTTCATCAGCACACTCGGGATGTAAGGAAAGCTACTGCTGCCCACCACTTAACGCCCTTTTCAGGGCGCACAAAAGAGTAACATACTTATTGTGGCCATTCATCAACAACAGCAACCTATGAAGTCTCCACAACTGATGACATTGTTCATACTTGTCATAGACGCACGTAAAACACCAAGTGTTCCACAACTGATGACATTGTACATACTTGTCATAGACGCACGTAAAACACCAAGTGTTCCACAACTGATGACATTGTTCATACTTGTCATAGACGCACGTAAAACACCAAGTGTTCCACAACTGATGACATTGTACATACTTGTCATAGACGCACGTAAAACACCAAGTGTTCCACAACTGATGACATTGTACATACTTGTCATCGACGCACGTAAAACACCAAGTGTTCCACAACTGATGACATTGTACATACTTGTCATCGACGCACGTAAAACACCAAGTGTTCCACAACTGATGATATTGTTCATACTTGTCATAGACGCACGTAAAACACCAAGTGTTCCACAACTGATGACATTATACATACTTGTCATCGACGCACGTAAAACACCAAGTGTTCAAAGTTTCAAGGACAGCTCTGGAATTATGAAAAAAAATGATTTAATGATTGTGTAACTAGTTGTCTCGTGGAACTCTTGATCACCGACGGCAATATCTGAATTAGGACTGTCGTGACAAAAAAAAAACCGCAGGAACACATGCATACAAACACACATACAAATAAACAAACACGCGCACTCACACACGCCTTCAAACTGCCCTCGGACACGCAAATAGAGAAAATCAATTCCATCGAATGACAGCCGTAATGGACGTGAGCTTGGGCTGATGCATCTGTGTGGGGGCTTCCTCCAGGGGAATGGAGGGTAATAGTTATTGGGATGTCAGCCGGCCTGTAAATTGTGGTGGGGGGGGGGGGGGGGTGGCGGGCAGCTGAATAATGGTTCATCTTGTCCGGTCTATTGAATGGACGCTTTTTCATACCATATAGGTTGTAGCAATGTTGGTGCTGGTTGTAGCCATATTGGGGCTGGTTGTTCCTAAGTGCCTTTTAATGACATTCGTCTGTGGATGTTTGCACACGTGTTGGGTTGTCTTTTTGTCAGGGTGCTTTTTAAGAGGGCTCCGTGCGTGACAGGGATGAGAAAACGATAACTGCCACGCTGGGAGCATGCTGTAAGAGGCGTTTTAATCTACCTAGTGTAGAGGACTGTATGATAGAGACGAGAATAGGATTATTGAGACGCTGAGAGTATGCCACAATAGACGGTGTAATCTACTTAGGGTAGAGGACTGTGGGACAGAGGCGACAATAGGTTTACTGACGTTGAATGTATGTAGTAAGGGACTAATTAAACTACGCTGCGCACACGGATAAGGGGCCTAACACATTATGACCGCCTGTAGTATCTGTTGTTTGGCAACCGTTACATCCTCATAGTGTTACAAGACAATAGTACAATGTGTTTGTATTTGGCACAATAACAGATCCAGGGAAAACATACAGGAATCGTGTTGCAAATATAATTTACGCAGTACCATATACATCGATACTTCCTGTCAGTTGTTAAATAGCGCAATCTTTCTTCTTCTTTTTCTTCTTCTTCTTCTTCTTAAGTATTCCTGAAAAGGACTTTTTGGTACATTTCCGAAATAGTTTACAGAGAGGATGACGTATCTAACAATACTCCGTTCGGACTACCACATCCGATATCAGCACAATATTTTTTGGGATCGAGCTAGCCACTCCTCTTCGTTCATTTTTTTCAGCCAGGCTGCACGGATGCAGTATGTTTCCAGGGCAGTCACTTGGAGGCGGAATAGGGTCTTCATGAGATTTGATTCTCTTACCCTGCCACAATAAACCAGCTTTGAGTTTTTGTCAGCTCATTTACTGCTGCTGCAGCCTCGGCCATCTGTTACAATCACATGGATTGTCATATATATATATATATATATATATATATATATATATATATATATATATATATAAATATAACAAAGGCCTCAGTTTAAATAAAAAGAAATCGGAGGTGATGATAGTGACTAAGAAACGGGACTCTCCAAAATGCTGCGTCAAAGTGAAGGGGACCGAATTGAGACAAGTTAACATGTTTAAATTCCTGGGCACATACATAACATCAGATGGAAAATGCAATTATGAAATAAAATGTAGAATAGCCATTTCTTTCAGACCACGAAATGAATATTGTGCAGCAAAACATTGTCCCTGCAACTGAGAAAGAGAGTAATTGAATACTACATTCAACCAATACTGACATATGATAGTGAGTCATAGACAATCAGCAAGCAAGCGCATAGATCTTTGAATGCAACGGAGATGTGGTTTTATAGAATAATACTATAGATCCCATGGACTGCAAAGACGACTAATGATTAGTACCCGAACAGGCACAACCACAACTTATTGCAAGGATTCTAACAAGGCAGTCATCCTTTTTTGGGCATGTTATGGGAATAGCCGGCTTGGAGCACGTTGCTACTGCGAGAAAGAGAGACAGAGAAAGGCCGAGAGAGATGATGGCGGACAGCCTGAGATATAGGCATTAGCGACAAGCAACAGCTGAGTTGGTAAACGACACGCGGAATAGAAGTGGATGGAGGTCCATGATCGCCAACGCCAACCGACAGGGCACCTGATGATATTATATATATATATATATATATATATATATATATATATATATATATATATATATATATATATATATATATATAAACTTACTTACTTAGTCGCTCCTCTTCTACCGTGAGGTGTAGAGGTTTGCCAAAGAGAACGCCACCCTGCTCTATCCTCCGTATTTTTCCTGGCCTCTTTCCAATCCAGCCCTCTATCACTTAGGGACTATCGTATGTTGTCTTCCGAACGTACTTTGGGACGTCCTGGGGATCTGCGTCCTTGACTTTTTATCTCCCATGACCGCTTTGGTATCCGATCTTCTTCCATTCTACAGACATGGCCAGATCACTGTAGTTGGGAATGCTCCACTCGTGTCTGCAGTGGTTGAACTTCAAGATTGCTACGTATTGTCTGGTTACGGATCTTGTCCCTTTTCGTCACATGAACCGCCTTTCTTAGGTACCTCATTTCTGAAGTTTGTAATTGCCTTTCTTGGGCTGTAGTCATTGCCCATGACTCACATCCATATGTCAGGATAGGCACATAGGTCCAGCCGTATACATCCGTCTTTGTTTTCTTGCTTATTTCTCTTTTACTGAGGAAACCTCTGTGTTTATTGCATGGAAAAGTCTACCTGCTGCTACCCTTCGTGCAGTTAACTCCTCTTTGATTCCTCCCCTGCTGTTTATTACCACTCCTAGATATTTAAAGTTGCTGACCTGCTCCAGTGCTCATGTTTCCAGGGTTATCTGATGTCTCTTTTCATTTCTGGCGATCACCATGGTTTTTGTTTTGGAGTTGCTGATGTGCATTCCTCTCTTCTTCAACTCTTCATCCCAGACCTGCAAGTTGATCTGAAGATGTTCTTCGGATTTCGTGATCAGGGCCACATCATCTGCAAATGCTAGTTCCGATATGTAACTTGTTCTCATCTTCCAGTACCCTACTTCATACTTTTTTGTCCGTTTCTTGCAGCCTTTGATGACTTCATCCACGAGGAGTATGAAAAGGTACGGTGATAGAATGTCCCCCTGTCTTACTCCGCTAGTGGTCTTGAACTCTCCTGACTTTTGATTTGATGTCCGCACATAATTTCTGCATGTTTTATAGAAACTCTGTATGGCAGAGATCAGGGGTCATTGGATGTTCTTCCTTATCAGGCACTCCCAGAGTTTGTCCCAATGAACTTTATTAAATGCTTTCTCCAAATCAAAAAAGCAGAGATGCATCTCTTTATCATATTCAAGAGCCTTTTCACTTAGCTGAGGGTAAAGATAAGGTCTTGAGTACTTCTGTTTACCCTAAACCCACATTGAGTTTCATCCATATTTGGCTCTGCTAGACCTCTTAATCGCCGTTCTAGAATCCTAGAGTAGACTTTCCCGGGGACACTGAGAAGGGAAATGCCTCTGTGATTTTCACATTGTCGATTGTCACCATTTTTAAATATTGGTATTATTATTGCAACCTCCCAGTCTCTTGGTATCTTCTTGTGGCGCCAAGCTGCCTTGAGAATCTTCATGAATAGTATCTCTCCTGCCGTTCCCATGTATTTAACCATTTCTGGTGTTATACCATCATGTCCTGCTGCTTTACCAATCTTAATTTTCTCCAATGCTGCCTTTAGTTCTTCCATTGTGATATTATCGTTTCCCTCCATGGCTCCCTCTTCTTGAATTGGGACTGTTACTTCCAGAGCTTGGTTTTCCTCCACTCCAAGGAGATCTGAGAAATATTCTTTCCATCTGTTCATTACCTCAACAGCGCACCTTGTTTATCTTTAACAAATTTCAGGGGTCATTCCTTTTCCTTCCGCATGTTCTTTAAGGTCCTGTAGAACCGTTTCTGGTTTTCTCCAGCATTATTTTCCAGTTTCTCCAAATTCTTCCTAGGATTTCTGTTTGGCCTTGAGCACAGTCTTCTTTGCTTCTGTTCTAAAATTTACATATTCTTTATATTTCTTTGTTTGTTCTTCTGTATTCCTAGCCCCTAGGTATTGCTTCCATGCCTTTTTCTTTCTCGTATTATTCTTTTCACTTTTTCTGTCCACCATGGTGTACTATTTCTCTTCCACCCTTCTTTGGTTTGACATCATGCTTCTACTGCAGCCTCTTTGAGGATGTCTTTGAATTTTACCAAGCGCATTTCCAAATCTTCTTCAGATTCCTCTATCCTTTCTATTGCTGTTGTTATGAGCCCTTGGTATCTCCTCTTAACATCTGGTTATCGTAGTTTGTTAGCCTTAATTTTATTTTCTCCTTGTGTGTAATGTTTCATGCTTGCTGATGGATGTTGCCTAGCTGGATAGTGTTTTTTAATTTCTCTCTTTATTTTAACTAGGTAGTGGTCACTTCATCTCTGGTCCTCTGAACACTCTAGCATCCTTTACATACTTGAAATCAGTTTTCCTCACTATTGCATAATCAATTATGGATCTTTCATTTCTTGCCTGCTCACATCTTGTGTAGGCATGGATACACTTGTGTGGAAACCTTGTATTTGTAATGACAAGGTTTTGTTCTCTGCAGAATCTCAGCAGTTGTTTTCCATTGTCATTTAAGACATCTGCTCCATACCTATCGATCTCTGCATCCCATCTAGAATAGTCTTTTCCAACTCTTGCGTTGAAGTCTCCAAGGAGAAGTATTTCATTATGACAATCGTCAATGATCCTTTGAAGGAGCTCATACAATTCATCTTTTATGTCAGTGCTCTCATCTTCGTTTGGTGCATACACAGTGACGATATCCATTTGGCTATCCTCTTCTTGTAGACTTAGAACCATCAGTCGTTCTGAAATGAACTTCCATCCTTTAATGTTTGCTTTGTTGTTACTATTCACTATACAGCCAACCCCTGCCCTGGCTCGTTCACTCATGGAAACTCCGCTGTAGTATAGCATGTTGCCATCATGGTCCAGAACGCCCTGTCCCTTTTTCTTTGTTTCTGTAAGTGCCAAGACTGTCAATTTTGCTCTCCTCATCTCCTCTATTAGTTCATGTTCTTTTCCGTTTATACTTCGTACATTCCATGCTCCATAAATCGTGGTCCATATTTCTCGCCTGTTCGTCGGCGTTGAGATCAATCCGGTTTTCTCTATGTTTTGACTTGTAATTGTTTTTTAAGACAAACAGTTGATTAGCATGTTGTGTCTTTGCATGGTGGAGGGACTGCCTCCTTACAGACTCCATACCTGCCGACCCATTTTGTCCACTGCTGCTTATTTATTCGTAGCTAACCTCCAAATTAAGAGGCATTTCAGCAATCCGCAACCCTGCTGACGCGCCTGGTAGGAGGTAGGTTCCTCCCCCATATATATATATGTATATATATAATGATAGGTCGGAATAGTATAATAATAATATGTGCTGGGCAGATCATGTTTGAAAATCAATCAAATCCGTTCAACTCCATGCGGAGCATAGGTCCTCAGCAGATAATCGAAATGAGCTTCAGTCGGCTGCTAGCCGCTGTAACTCCAGTGCAGACGCTGGTGAGCAATGCTATCAGTATACCTCCCCAGTGTGTGACTTGTCCATCCCCTCGGTTTCTTCATCACCTCCTGCGACTTTGACCGTGGGTTCTATCTGCGCTACAGGTCCACTTCTGTGACCTTATACCACTTTCACGAAGGCCTGGAGCCTGCTTGTTAAAACTGATCAGACAAAGCTAGTCAGTGTAAGGTGATATATATATATATACTGACCAAGACGCCACCTCACTTCCATGCAGTTCTCCCTGGGAACATGCTGAATTCGTTTGGCTAACGAGGTGCGAAACCACGGGCTCCCCGTAATAGTGAGCGTCATGCAGATGAAGCCAGGCATCATCGGTATATGAGGAAAATTACTGCAACTTGTCATTTAACCCTTTAGAGTCCAAATTGTCCATTGCAGTCAACTATAGTAGCACCACGTATAGTTCAATTTATCTGGTCACATGTAGCATATCACTATTATTTTATTTAGCTAAATTTGATTTGTAAACGAAAGCTGTGTCTTTAAAATTAAAAACCAATATTTTAGTTTTAATGCATTTTTTGTTGTTGATCATGAAACACATAACATGCCTGTTCTTGTCTTTAATGTTAAGACTAGCATCTTATAAATTAGGTTAGACTGTAAAGAGTTAACGTTCTTTGCAGAGCGCAGAAAAGAGTAAACTTACTGTAGATAATTGTCCAGGTCAAGATGGTATTCATAGAAAATTGCTGTTTGAAATTAGAGACCTGCTAGCAAAACCATTGGCTATGTTATGTTCTTATAGTAGAGCTGGTTATACTGTGAGTAAGAGTGTTACAATATTTAACACTGGACGATAAAACTTCCTCATAGCAAAACGCTAAACTTCCGTTAAACATAAAATCTTATATTTATTTATTACAAAAAGATTAATTGTTACACATTGATAAAAATCTAACCTATCTTACTAAACAAATATGAATCTTGCTAACTCGGGGAATATTAGTATGAACTAGATGGAATAACTCAAACTATAAAACTCCGTTCTGTAGTATAATCCAATATGCATATGAAACATTATACAAATCTCGTCCTTTTTACTTAAATACTCTTTTGTCTGGAATCTCGTTTGCCCATTTTGACAGTTGGTACTTATGTTGATCTCTTATGGGCACCGGTTCTGCATCGTGTAATGATAGCTTCTCACGATGTTAGTGCGTGTGCTACCTGATGAGTCTTAAGATACATCTCACTTTATATCTGCATGCGTACGTTCTCTCTTATCCGTCGTACCCACATATCAGAGCGTTCACTGGGGAGACTAGATGTGTTCTCTCTTTAATCATAAAAGGGCCACCATTTCACTCCAAAAGGCAGAAAAGCAATGTCACTGGAGTATAGTAAGCCAGCCTTCTAGATCTGCTCTCAAAATCGAATCTTCCAAATCTACTCTGTCTTTTATGGACCTCTTTTCGTCCCCTCAAAATAGGATGCTGCCTCTGAGCCGATCGGACATCTGTCAATCATCTTTGGCTACTTTCCCCGTGAAACCCCATCATTCTCTCATTTCTGCCAACGTTGGGGGGGGGGGGGGGGGTTTCACTAGTAACCACTTTGAGTAACCACTTTGCCTCTCGTTTTCCAGACTCGCGGCCACTGATTATGGTCTTGTAATCCTAGATTTCCCAAACTTCGTGAGAATAAACTGTTGTTCCTGCATTCTATGCTTTTCTTGATGTATGGCCCTGTTATATACTCCCTAATACGAAACACTGTTATATTCTCAACCACTTGCAAAAGTGATTGTTCCAGGGATTGAAAAGATGCAGAAGTGATGTCCTTATCAAAAAAAGGCAAAATATCAGATCCAGCAAATTATAAACCGGTGAGTTTAACGAACATAGTCTAGAAAATTCCAGTAAATCCGAGAAAACATTCTAATGCATTTAGGCTAGTTAAATCTAATGAGAAATAGTCAGCATGGGTTTACCAATGGGAGATCGTGCTTAACAGATCTATTAAAATTAATGGAGGTGTTACCAAAATGATAGATAAAGGGAAGCAAATGGATGCTATTTATCTAGATTTTGCAAAGGCCTTTGATAGAGTACTTCATCAACGATTATTTATGAAGTTAAAATAACATGGAATAGGTGGGAAAGTTGCCAAATGGATTGACAATTGGTTAACGGGAAGAAGACAGAGAGTGGGCATAAATAAGTCGTGTGAAGTGAAAAGTGGAGTGCCACAGGGCTCGATTTTGGGGAAAATTTTGTTCTTGATATATATAAACTATTTGGACATTGGATCCATGATTGCAAAATTCGCTGATGACCCAAAACTATGCATGTGAATCATCTAAAGCAGAAGTGGGTATATTGAGTTCGGATTTAGATAAATTTCGAGAATGGTATATGAGCTGGCAAATGGAGTTTAATGTAAATAAATGTACAGTCATCCACATGGGTAGGTCCAATATGGAACATAATTATAGAATGGCCGAGAACAATATTAGTACGATAAAAAAGGAAAGGGACCTAAGGGTTATAATAGATCATATAGGCAAAGGAAATGAGCAAGTCCAGGTAGTAGTGAAAAAGGCAAATCAATGTCAGGTGTAATAAAAAGAAATATTAAACATAGGAGCAAGGAAGTGATTGTCTGCTTTATTGCCTATGAAAAGGCCTTTGACACACTTAACCCATAAAGCATTGGTTAGACCCAGACTCGAGTACCGTGAACAAGTGTGGAGTCCTTATTGTAGAGGAGATTTAAACATGCTGGAAAGTATACAAAGAAGCTGATAGTGATTCCATAATTACAGAGGAAAGACTCAGAAAAACCGGCCCACGGTGTCTAGAAAGAAGAATTCGAGGTGACTTAATACAGGTTTATACGAAATTAGATTATAACAGGTTTTTCAAAATACACCACCAACACGAACAAGCGGGCGTGGCTACAGATTAACTAAAGAAAGGTTCAGATTAGATATTAGGAAATATTTTTTTTCACTCAGAATGGTGATTGCTTGGAATGCATTGCCACAGGAAATAGTGCATGTAGGGACAATTAATGTATTCAAAAATAGATTGAATACGCTTAGCTTTTAGAGCAAGAAAATGTAAATGAAACTGGTTGTATACCGACTCTGCAAAGTCTTCTAAACCAGTATAAAGACGTTAAGTTAATTTATTGTGGTCATTCCCAACAACAACAACAAACAACACCAGACTGGGATGCTTACAGATGGTTTGTAATGTAGTGAGATGTGTTGCCAGTACGACCTTTTAGGTTATCGGAAAGACGAGACGAGCGACATTTAGCACCTGACATATGCTAGACGGTGCTTGAAATGTACACCTCTCCACGGGGGGGGGGGGGGGGGGGGCTAATGTTGATATAGTGATCTGGGTGTCTATCTAACGTGTGAAGGCAACAAACATACTTGTCTGCGTGAAGTGAGAGGGAGTGGGGGAGTGGGTGAGTCAGTGCACCAGAGATAGAGGTGTAAGAAAGAGAGAGATGTAAGAGAGAGGGAGTGGGTGAGACTCAGTGCACCAGAGAGAGAGGTGTGAGAAAGAGAGGGAGGGGTGGAGTGGGTGTCTCAGTGCACCAGAGAGAGAGGAGAGAAAGAGAGGGAGGGGTGGAGTGGGTGTCTCAGTGCACCAGAGAGAGATGTGTGAGAAAGAGAGGGAGTGGTGGAGTGGGTGTCTCAGTGCACCAGAGAGAGAGGAGAGAAAGAGAGGGAGGGGTGGAGTGGGTGTCTCAGTGCACCAGAGAGAGATGTGTGAGAAAGAGAGGGAGTGGTGGAGTGGGTGTCTCAGTGCACCAGAGAGAGAGAGAGGAGAGAAAGAGAGGGAGGGGTGGAGTGGGTGTCTCAGTGCACCAGAGAGAGATGTGTGAGAAAGAGAGGGAGTGGTGGAGTGGGTGTCTCAGTGCACCAGAGAGAGAGAGGAGAGAAAGAGAGGGAGGGGTGGAGTGGGTGTCTCAGTGCACCAGAGAGAGAGGTGTGAGAAAGAGAGGGAGGGGTGGAGTGGGTGTCTCAGTGCACCAGAGAGAGAGGAGAGAAAGAGGGAGGAGTGGAGTGGGTGTCTCAGTGCACCAGAGAGAGAGGAGAGAAAGAGAGGGAGGGGTGGAGTGGGTGTCTCAGTGCACCAGAGAGAGAGGAGAGAAAGAGGGAGGAGTGGAGTGGGTGTCTCAGTGCACCAGAGAGAGGAGAGAAAGAGAGGGAGGGGTGGAGTGGGTGTCTCAGTGCACCAGAGAGAGAGAAGAGAGAAAGAGAGGGAGGTGTGGAGTGGGTGTCTCAGTGCACCAGACAGAGAGAGAGAGGAGAGAAAGAGGGAGGGGTGGAGTGGGTGTCTCAGTGCACCAGAGAGAGAGAAGACAGAAAGAGCGAGATGCGTCATAGTAGCCCTATCTGGAAACGGGCTGTTTCCAGCTTGGCTAACGAAGTGAGGTATCCATGTAATCCCGTAGTAGTGAGGGACGCGGAGATGAAACCAAGCATAGCACAAAGCAAAGGCCGCCGTCCATCGTAGACGATTATGGCATAATTAATTTTGCTATCGCTGTTTTTAGTAAGGATTAACTGCGCTACTTTGTATCCTCACTCTCTCATCTCGTGCCGCCTGACCCCAGTGGCAAGTCAAGGACAAGACGACTAGGGTACGACAACGAGATGCAGTGGACTCCGCATCAAGCACCCGTGAAAAAGACGGCGGAGTCCGGAGTCAAACCCAGACCACCTGATCTCGAGGCCGACGGCTTAACCACTTCGCCATGGAATCCCAAGCATTGCACAACCGCCTGGATAACCCCAGTCCACCTTCATCAGCACGATTGGGATGTGAGGAAAGTACTGCAACTTGCCACTTAACGCCCTTTCCTTTTCAGGGCGCACAAAAGAGTAACCTACTCATTGTGTGCATTCACAAACAACAACCATTGGGGCATTTTCGACAGCGTGCGGTAACTTTGGTCTCACGATCAACACTAGGAAAGCAGAGTTACTCTTCCAGACTGCTACTGGAAGGCCGTACAACGAACCAAACATTACCGCACAGAACCAACGTCTCCAGGTAGTCGATAGCTTCATCTACATATGCAGTACCCTCACTGGAGTGGCGAATATCGACTATGAGGATTGCAAAGGCGAGACCTGCGGTTGGGAGACTGCAAGCAAACGACTGGAACTGGCAGAGCATCAGTGTTGCCACCAAGGTAAAAGTGTATCGTGCTGTAGTGTAAACCACTCAGCTGTATTAATACAAAATATGGATAGTGTATAAAAGAAATGTCAGATAGCTAAATCGTTTTCACTTGAGATGCCTGCTTAGGCTGCTCGGGGTCAGGTGGCAGGACAAAGGGTCCACAATTTGGAACACTGAGTAAGACTAACATGCTGATCATCCATACGCTTCTGCTAAAAGTCCAGATAAGATGGGCGGGATATGTTTTTCGCATGATGTACGCATCCCCAAGTAGCTGTTATACGGTGAGCTCAGAACATGCAGTCGCTCATTAGGATAGCAGAAACGCTTTAGAAATTACTTGAAAGCTTCGACATTGATCCCAGCTCTTGGGAGTTGCTTGTACAGAACCGTTCCACCTGGTACGTTAGCATCACTACAGGTGCTGAGATCGCAGCTCAGAGTCGGAGTGCCGCTCGAAAGAGCAGAAAGAACAACGACTTAGCACACAAATGCCCCCGGTGCGACAAAGTATGCCGTATCAGTGTATGATCATCTAACAATGTTTTCTTTTTTTTCGGCGTTCGTCCTGAAAGCGACGTAATGCTTCCCAGAAATCAAAGAACTACAACAAAAATCTCCCCACCAATCAAAGAACTAATATGTAACCATGTGACAACACGTCACGTAACACAAGTATGATGTTGTTGCCATCTTATTTGGCTTATTAAAGGTTTGCCTTTCTGGATTCTACTGCCGAAGACACGCTGAATAATGATGTTGGTAGATTCTGAAGGTGCCATTAGGTGACAGCAACATTCAACTTCATGATTACCGCAGGTAGCTGACTCAGGTGTCGCATACACGTGCGCAGTTGAGATGAAAAATTTCCTCTGTGCTCACAGTGTGATCAACAAAAGAACATCGTGGCTGTGCTGGGAGGGGGGGGGGGGGGGCGGAAGGATATTCATAAGGACATGCTTCCAGTTTAGGTTAGAAATTGTTTGTTATATAAAACAGTGCAGAACTGTGTTGCTACATTTTATCACAGATGATAACAAATTGTTGATGAAGTCCGACGTTCGCCCTGTTCAGAATCCAGCAGAAGCGACGTGTAGGGGAGATAATTCGAGCTGACAGACGAGTAACGATATGCAGTGTAGAAACTGCAGTAGGGTGTTTTTATTGCCTTCAAGTACAGCATAACACATGGTCGATTACATTTCGGGAAAGACTGCTCACAGTGGGTACACAGATACTGACCGACAAACACAAAATTAACCGGACGGACTTGTCCTTGCACTCATAAAGCGATGGGGTAAGTGCATCAATGTTGATGGACATTATGTTGAGAAACTAGCTGTATTATCCTGTGTTACACTGGAAAGCTATTAAGTCAAGCAACTCATTTCTTAGCCCATTTTTCTCACCCTCAAAATCGTCCACATCAAACTCGTCTACATCAACCTACCATCCCTTCGGCCTCATATCTTCCGCCTCTAAATCAACTCTCGCCAATCTCTTCCGCCTCTAAACCTGTCCTCACCAATCTCTTCCGCCTCTAAACCTGCCCTCAGCCATCTCTTCCGCCTCTAAACCTGCCCTCACCAATCTCTTCCGCCTCCAAACCTGCCCTCACCCATCTCTTCCACCTCTAAACCTGTCCTCATCAATCTCTTCCGCGTCTAAATCTGCCCTCACCAATCTCTTCCGCCTCTAAACCTGTCCTCACCAATCTCTTCCGCCTCTAAACCTGCCCTCACCCATCTCTTCCGCCTCTAAACCTGCCCTCACCAATCTCTTCCGCCTCTAAACCTGTCCTCACCAATCTCTTCCGCCTCTAAACCTGCCCTCACCCATCTCTTCCGCCTCTAAACCTGCCCTCACCAATCTCTTCCGCCTCCAAACCTGCCCTCACCCATCTCTTCCACCTCTAAACCTGTCCTCGCCAATCTCTTCCGCCTCCAAACCTGTCCTCACCCATCTCTTCCGCCTCTAAACCTGCCCTCACCAATCTCTTCCGCCTCCAAACCTGCCCTCACCCATCTCTTCCGCCTCTAAACCTGCCCTCACCAATCTCTTCCGCCTCCAAACCTGCCCTCACCCATCTCTTCCGCCTCTAAACCTGCCCTCACCAATCTCTTCCGCCTCCAAACCTGCCCTCAGCCATCTCTTCCGCCTCTAAACCTGCCCTCACCAATCTCTTCCGCCTTTAAACCTGCCCTCACCAATCTCTTCCGCCTCTAGACGTGCTTTCAACCACCTCTAGACCTGCCCTCACCCACCTCCTCCTAGGACGGATCTCGTCAACTATGCTCGCCAAGACGTCAGTATTGCTAGAACGTTTATATACACGTCACGTTTTAACGGGAATATCATGCAGAATCCCATGTTCCGGATTACTCATCTATGCACTTACCCAAGGCCCAGCCAATTTTCATGTACACTGTGGGTGACAGAGGCAGAGGGAGCGGTGCAGCAAACGGACAGAAGTAGTGAAACCAACCACCCTGCTCAAGTCTGGCAAGCTGATTAGGAGAGATGACCCATGCCAACCCCAGAAACAACAGCCCAGAGCCTTCCAGCCACATCATGACCGCGCAGGGGAGACTTATTGGAATGAACATTTCAACTATGCGCTGGTCACTTTGTGATGAGAAACTACACGACTGGAATGAGGAACTGGTTGTCTGCAGACTGCAATGTCTTCTAAATCAGTATTTTATGTTAAGTTAAGAACAACTGCGATCGACCCGGCAAGCCACCAGTGAATTTTCCCCTGCTAAAAATTAAATAATGGAGAACCTCAACGAAAATGGGACTAGTAATGTCGAAAGAAACACAGAAGGGCACCAACATCGGGTCCGAAGCTGGCACACGACAAAAATCTACACCTCCTCACGTCGTCTAACGACACAAGTGGTTAGAAGATAATGACGATGACTCGAGATACACAGATGTGCACCGATGCTCTCAACAACGTCTGCAGTTCATTGCTTAGAAGAAGTAGGAAATATCGTCCTAGATCAGCCGGAAGTGACAGATGGTATATGCACCACATTAGACTCGCTGACAGTTCGATTTGTTTGGTCACACACCTACAAACACGCCCCCCCCCTCCTCCTCCTCCCACAACCCTCTCATCACCGCAACTCTAGTTCTAAGAAATATAGATTGTTGCCAACAAACTGAACTGTATGCCGATCGGAGTAGATGAGCAGTTGTGTGTTTACCAGCTACGAGGTGTCGCTTGCAGATAGGCCAATGTTTGTTGGGAGTTTGAGTAAACCTAGTTATACGGGAGGCTTGTTGTCTCAGCATCCCCCAGCTGTGTTTGTTTGTCTTTGTGTGTGTTGGTGGGGTCAGCTGCACGAGCAGCTAAATGGGCTCACGCGATGCGCGGTAAGAATGTGTGTGGTCTATCTATCTATCTATCTATCTATCTATCTATCTATCTATCTATCTATCTATCTATCTATCTATCTATCTATCCATGTCTGTCTGTTTATATCAATCAATCAGGAAATGAATGAATGAATCAATCAAACTAGTGCCATCCTTATATCCCAAGCTGTACTGACCACCAATTAAGGGGTAAACATTTGTAGAAATGCCACACACAAAATAAAGCACATGTAGGTTATAACTATAAAGGGTCCAAATGATGCTCCAATATACGTAAAAAGAGCCAATTATTTTTCATTCATTAATGTTAGTTTCGCACGAGTAGTTCCCTGAGCAAACACAACATGCCCACTGTTTTCGTAAATGCCTATCGAAAGGGGTGACTAAAGAGTGTTGTGAATGGTGCTGGCAATCTTATCACGTAATAACCATTGCTATGAAACCGCACTGCAAATGACTCGAATCAAACTTTCATCAAAGCTGGTTAGGGTAGGCCAAATGCAGTGTTGGTCGGACCTTTGCTTCAATTTAAAAAAAAAGGATTGACTGGACATTATAGATAATCCCGGTTATATCTTTCTAATACATCTTTGAAAATGTGAAATCTTAATCTAGCTTCAAGTAGTACCATAAGTAAAATACTCACTTTTAACATTTTCATTCCATATTAGGCGTTAATCTTCTCCTCATTCCTATCTTTTTATAAATGATGTTTACGCATAAAGCCCGGTTATCTGGATAAATGTTGGGGTGACGGGCAGTTCTTCAAGGCTCCAAATAGCTTTGTGTGGAGGCTCGTCACCATGGCCAGTGCTCAGTACGCAATTGGCTAAGCAGTTAGCAGTCTTGTAGGAAATGTTCGGCTGTTTGTGCTGCTTGTCCGCAGGTACACATGGATGATAGGGCAAATTTGAGTATATAGTTGTCCATCACAAGTGATAAAGACCACTCTCTTTGTTCAGCCGTGTGGACAGTCGTATCTCTTGCTGTGTCCGCTTTTAAACCTGTTATGTCCTGATCCAATGGGGAACAACATCACTTGCTTTGCTCGATCAAGACAGTGATAGCTGTCTCTCGCTGTGTCGACTTTCCGTATGGCTTGGATAATGTTAATATTTTCCTGGAAAGTGATTGTATTTTATGTTTTTCTCGTTTTGCTCCCTCCTTTGCTAACCTACATGTTCTCTCGTTTCCTGGTATGCTACAATGTATTTGTGTCCACTGTAGTACGACTGGAGGGTAACTAGGTCTGGGCTGGACGTCCCGCTCATTAAAGGAAAGTGACGCTTCTGATATAGCCTCTCCTTTCCAGATGTAGAGATCGCCGCTGGATTCACTGTTCGGCTTGCCGTTCAGGAGTTTCCATGCCAATGCCCTCTCCTACATTATTGTGTCCCCAGCAGCACCTTTATGAGGGGCACCCTGTTTGTTACGGTCTGCTGTGGGGCGCGATCGAGTACCCGGCGGTATAACTGGGCGGGCAGATTGGGCTCATTAGCCTTGGTTGGCAGCCAATCTAAGAGAAGGTAAACTTACTCTAAACCCGGGTATACGAAGCTCGTTAGCATGTTCAGACAGTTCGCCTAGGAGAGGAGGAACTCTGATCTTAAACTCACAAGTCCCAGAGAGTACTGGCTAGTTTTGGGACGATGAGAGTATCATCGGATGTCTCGAGTAACTAGCATCTACGGGCAACGACTTCACTGCCTTGTGGAAACCTCGAGAGAGGGTAGGGCTATGGGAGTAAACCCATACAGAAAATCCGGAGTAGTAGCACCTACGAAGGATGGTTTCAAAATTGCGAACTCATTCCCGCAGCTGAGCTGGTGCCAAATTGTCATGCTTTGTATTCCTTTGTCATAGCCCAGGAGATAGAAGATGCCTACCAGGCACAGAAACACACAGTAGCTGTTTGGGTGTATCTGGACAAGGCATTTGACAAAGTCTGGAAGGATGGACTTAGAGTCAAGCTAAGAAGAAGTGATGTCTGTGGGAAGATGTACAAGTGGATCAACCACTACCTCAAACAAAGAACGGCCAGAGTCCAAGTACAAGGGCAGATGAGCAAAAAGGTGACACTCGAGCAGGGAGTACCCCAAGGGGGAGTACTGTCACCCACACTCTTCCTGGTATATATAAACGATATCACAGAGAATATACCAAGAAGAGTCCATAGCTCAATGTTTGCAGACGATCTGGCTATGTGGACCTCTGAAAAGAATCTCACCATAGCAAGAAATCGGATGCAGACGGCCCTAACATCGCTGGAAGAGTGGGCGAACTCATGGCTGGTCAAAATAAACGAGGAGAAAACCACATGCACAATATTCTCGCTTTCATTAAAACCCCAAAGTACCAAATTAAGTCTAAATGGCAAAATCCTGCAGCCAAACGACAACCCAACCTATCTGGGAGTCACATTTGATCGGCGCATGACATGGAAAAGTCAGATTGAGAGAAACCGAATGAAAGCCAGAGAAAGAATGGCAATCATGAGGAAACTTGCTGGCACAAGCTGGGGAGCAGACGAAGGCATACTAAAGAAACTGTACACTGGAAGAGTGAGACCAGTTCTCGAGTATGGCATTGCGGCATGGACAACAGCAGCGAAGGCGAACTTCGATAAAGTTAACAAACTTCAAAACCAAGCCATGAGAATTATAACAGGTGGCATGAAGTCAACGCCAATTGTAGAACTTGAAAAGATTACAAAACTGCAATCCATGACCGATAGAAGAGACTGCAGAGCCCAGCTGCAGTCAGAGAAACTCCGAAGACTGACGGACCATCCAATGTACCAGAGACTAAACAATTTGGGAAATGGGAAACTAAAGCGGAGAAACTTTGCAGAAATAGCCAAAGCAAAGATGCACGAAGATCCCATAAACGCACTAACAACACCAAAACCCATCACTACTGTACGAAAACCTACCTGGAGGCAGGATATATTTTCAGAGGTGGTAGAAAATATACCAGGTATTGCAAACAAAAACTGCCAGACTGAAAAAGAAAGGAGAGACACTACCCTAAGCTTCATAACGAAAAGCTACCCAAGCATGGACTGGACCCATGCATACACCGACGGTTCTGTAACAAACACTACACAGAACGGAGGGGCAGGAGCATTCCTGAACCTACCAAATGGCAGAAAAATAACACTGTCATTCGCTACTGGTAAGTACACAAGCAATTTCAGAGCGGAGGCAGAGGCACTGAGGGCGGCAGTGGAAGAAATGGTGACACATAGTGAAAATGAGAGCCAAATAGTCCTGCTGACAGATGCTCTCGCCGTAGTCACAGCGCTAAAAAGCCAGAAAAACACTGAGCTTAATGACTTAAGAGCAGCACTCTGCAAACTGTGCCAGCAGTCCGCACCAAAAAGGGTAGTGGTACAGTGGGTTCCGTCACACTGCAACATCCAAGGCAACGAGGAGGCAGACAGACTGGCAAAAGAAGGTGCAAGACTACCACAAACAGATACCAGTATGACGTACGAAGAGTCAAAACGGCTTATCAAAGCCAGATACATGACCAAATGGGAAACCGAACATACTGGTTACACCAAAAACGATGCCTATTACCAGTTGAATCGAAGAGAGCAAGTCGTTGTCTTCAGACTTCGCACTGGCCACAACAGACTGAGGTACCACCTATTCAACAAATTGAAGATAGGGTGTACCGACGAATGCCCGTGCGGTACTGGTAAAATGACCACTGAACATCTGCTGCAGAACTGCCCGACATACGAGGATCAGAGAGAGCAGATGTGGCCATTACCAGTGGAACTGCAAGACAAGCTCTATGGCAGTGGCGAGAGCCTCAGGATGACCGCCGCTTTTTTCGAAAAAATAATGGTTACTGTCTGACTGTGTACGCAGAAGAAGAAGAAGAAGTATTCCTTTGGATTACACCAGCGAGGCCGAAAGGGGGATCCTGCACTTTGGGCAGCCCACTTGAATGCTTGCCAAACTGACATTGCATCTGTAAGGAATTCAATCTGCCGGCATTGACTTGTTGTGTTGTTTATTATTTCTGTAGCAATGATTAGTGCATATACTTCAGCAGAATAGTTTGAACAGAATTTCTCAGTTGATGAACTAGTGGTTTCGTTTGCTTCATCTTGGTATATAACATACTCCATTCTCCACTGCTCTGTTCTGCTGATGCATCAGTATTTACCCGAATCCACGCGTTTCTGAAATATAATTCTTTGATCATGTTGCTGTTTTCCTTTAAAGAGTATTTTGCTCTGCCATTGGACACGTAGTAGTTATGAATGTTGTAATGCTGAGATTTGGGTGTTTCCACGGGGTTGGAGGAGTATCGGTTTTCCTTCTTAGTTGTGTCTAGTAATTCATCCTTATGTGTTATGTTTAATTTATTGAACCGATGTATCAAGCTACTCCTTTCCAATCTTCCACTGGCTGATCTCGAAATCTGATCTTCATTGAATGTGCTGCCATGGTCCGTTAACCCTTTACACTTAAAGCCTTAAAACAGAAAATACAAATTTATAAGAGCAATGTGATACTTCTTTGTCTTGCTTGTATACTATTTATTTACTAATGAAATTGAAATATTATGAACGGGATCCTCGCCTGTGCTACGGAGGTCGTAAACTAAACTAAACTGAAAACTTCAAACTAAACCAAACCAAACCAAACTCTGCAAGTTAGGGAGTAATGTGTTAATGTGAGTGAAGGTCTGAATTTTTCTCTCACGGGTTACGTGTTGTGTCGGTCACCATCGTACGCCTGCTGTGTTGTAGGATTTTTTAAATATTAGCCATCACGGAATCTTCCTTTTACTCTGTAGCTCAATCTTCCGTTATAAGCGCGCAGTAGTAGTTGGAATAGATTGCATTTTTTTAAAAGACAGCACCATCTTATTTTCTGTATTGTGTATTCAGCACGATAAATAGTTATCACAATATTACTAATGTCTCTATTTCTTGTTGAATATTATTGTAAATGCAGTGTAGTGAACAAGCTGACAGCAGTCAGCGACTCATATGACCAGAGCTGACGAAGACCCTGCTCCGCCTTCAAGCAGCGACCCTAGAAACAGACTGCACTAGTGTAGGCTGGCTAAGACGATATGGATCGCAGTGGGAAGGCAAACCCGGTACTCCAAAAGGCCAGCTAAAACCGGATGTGTCGGGCCGAAATGCTCAGATATCATAGCTTCGCTGTAAACTAAAAAGCGACGTCTTTTTCAGGACGAACTCCGAAGAGTAAGAATATAATAGTTTTTCTATTCGCACACTCACACCATCTTTTTCAAGAAACAACTGGTAGACTGTGCATATAGCTAACAAACAATCCAGCATCAATTAAAGTAAGAGACAAAGTTGCAAAGTCGAACACTTGCTTTTGTTGAAGGAACGCCACTTACAACCACAGAAATAGCCTTTCCGGTTATACCAGAACGCGTAAGACATCCAAAATAGGAAGCATCTATGACTGAACTCTGCGCAGGGTTTGCAGTCCGACCGACTACAGATTGAGATTCCACGATAAAAGGCTGTGAGAGATCTCGTCAGTTTTGAGATAACCGATGTGATACACCCACTTTTATAACTTTCGTGAGGGTAAATTTTCCTTACTGCCCATACCTGTGCTCTTCAACCTTTTTATAGCTGGCACCCACTTTTATAACTTTCGTGAGGGTAAATTTTCCTTACTGTCCACTCAAATATAAATTGAAGACAATTCCGCGGTCGTCCACTGATTATATTTTTGTTGTTTTTAATACATCATCATCATGTGGCATGTCCGTTGCAGATGCCGTCCCCATCACGGCTCGTTTGAAAGAAACTCTTGCCAAATCTCCAGCCTACTTCAGAGTCATGCCTAAGCATTCCTTGACATCTTGGTGCCTTCAAGGTCTGCCGCTGCCTCTCTTGCCCCACACCGTAACTTCCATTATGGTTCTCTCAAGACCGTTGTGTCTTTTTGATGTGGCCAAAGTATTTCAATTTTCAAAGTATTTCAATTTTCTGTTCATGATGGAATTTATGAACCGGTTCACCTTTATGCCCAACTCTTGTCGAATGTCTGCATTCTTCTTTTTATTTCAGTCCATGATATTCTGAGAACCTTTCTGTAACACTTCGACTCGAAAGCCTCGATTCTCTTCCTTGAGGTTTGGGTAACTGTCCATGTTTCACAGCCCAAATCTGTCACGGGAAAAACACAGGTTCTCAAAATTTTCGCTTTTGTTGGTTTGCTGGCATTCTGCCATTGTTTCCTCAGGTTGTGTAGCTTCTGCATTGTCATAATAAAAATAATGTATTGTTAATACAGAATGTAATTATTCTGCTACCACCCACCGGAAAGCTAAAATCGTCCACTAGAGGCGCTAGCATCCAGGTTGAATAGAACTGTGGTAAATACAAGAAGCCCCCATTTGGTACCTTTATTTTCTTTCTACTCCCGGAGATGTGACAAGCAGTGATCACCGACGCAGTTTTCTGGCCGACCCCTGTCAACCGAACATACAGACTTAAACATGCAACAGCATAGTTTTTCGTGACATGTCAGCTTTCCTGTGCCCAGTCAATCATTCTTGCTGCGTCCTAGATCCTGCTTACCATTCCGGTTGCCAGGTTTAAGCAACACCATGCGAAACAATGAGTGCCTGTCAGATCAAAGAAAAATATGTGCGGGAGTGTGTCAGTGTGTGTGTGTGTGTGTGTGTGTGTGTGTGAGAGAGAGAGAGAGAGAGAGAGAGAGAATTTGAGCACATCTACAAGGAGCATGTAGGTCTGAACACATCTATAAAGATCGTGTAATGGTCTAAACACAGGATCTGAACACATCTATAATGGTCTGAACACAAAATCTGAACACATCTATTAAAGTCGTGTAAGGGTCTGGCCACATCTATAAAGGTCGTGTACGGGTCTGGCCACATCTATAAAGATCGTGTACGGGTCTGGCCACATCTATAACAATCGTGTAAGGGTGTCGTCTTCATTTTTATATAAGATGATAACAACACGAATAATGAATTGTTTCCACCAGACCTTATTCTGTGGGTTCCCAACCAATATGCCGCGTTACTTTGTGTGCCTCGTCCCTGGGCCGTGCGTCTTTGTTGTTCCCAACCAATATGCCGCGTTACTTTGTGAACCATGTCCCTGGACCGTGTCACTTTGTTGTTCCCAACCAATATACCGTGTCACTTTGTGTGCCTTGTCAATGGGCCGTGCGCCTTTGTTGTTCCCAACCAATACGCCGTGTCACTTTGTGTGCCTTGTCCCTTGGCCGTGCGCCTTTGTTGTTCCTCGACCCTTTGTTGTGCCATTTCATTTTGGTGTGACGTGTCACGTTTACGTGCCGTGTCACTTTTGGGTGCCATGTCACTCTGATGTACCGTGTCGCGTGAGTGTACCGTGTCATGTTGGTGTGTCGTGACACGTTGGGGGGCTATGTCACGCTGGTGTGACGTTTCACGTTGGTGTGCCGTGACATGCCACTTTGCTCTGCCGCGTCGTTATGTTATTCTGCGCCGTTCGGTTGTGCCGTGCCACTTTGGTATGCCTCGAAATTGCACGAGTCGTTAGTGCTATTTGACGTGTCGCGTAAAATAGGAACCGCCCCTGTTCTCGGGTCCTGCTACCCCTCCCGGTAGATACAGTAAACCAGAAGAAAAACAAAAGAAGACCACTAGACCCCATGAAAGAAGAATGACGACTAAGTCAAGTTAGACTAATGAGGGTTGTGTATTGGGCCGGCTTCAACGTTCCTAATTCTGGCCCTGGAAAGACAGCTCTAGAAACAATGTGATCTAATAGCTGTCCATCGTTGTCGATGAGGACCGCCGACATCATCCTTGTCACAGATGTCCCTGTTGGGTGTGGGTGCGCATGTACTGAACAGGCCAATGCGGGCACGAAAACATTTGCTACATATCGGGCACACGAGATTTGTAGAAGGTGATGGTGTTCCCGCTGCTCGGGATTTCCGGGTCTCGCGTCTGCTCTGGGCTTTCACAATACGGTCGTCTTCACCGGCAGCTACACCCGATTTGATTGCGCTTCTCTAGTCAGATCTGTTTTGCGCAAGACATTCCTTCCCAGGTGTCGATGTCTATCTGGCAACTTTTCAGTGAGTCCTTCAGACCGTCTTTAAAACGTTTCTTTGGGCGCCCTCTCTCGCGCCATTCCTCTCTCAGCTCGCCGTAGAGAAGCTTCTTTGGGAGCCGCTCGTCTGACATACGGACGAGGTGTCCGGCCCATCCTAGTCGTGCTTTTTCTAGCAGTGCATGGATGCTGGGCATGTTAGCCCCCGAGAGAACCTCAATGTCAGTGACACGATCTTGCCATCGGCTGTGGAATATTCGCCTCAGGCAACCTGTGTGGAAGTGGTTTAACCTCCTTGCATGTCCAGAGTATACAGTCCAGCTTTCGCAAGAGTATAGTAAGGTTGGAATGATGGTTGCACGGTAGACTTTGAGTTTGGTCTTGACGCTGATGCCACGACGTGCCCAGACCATCGAGCGCATTCTACCAAAGGCTTTGCTATTCTGCTTACCACCTCATCATCTAAGCTGACAGATCTCGACAGCGTGCTGCCCAGATATGTGAAACAATGTGATACCGGAAGGAAAAAACAATAGCGATTCCTCTTCTACTCTCTCTTCCCTCCCACCTCCCCACCATCCCCTTTCTCACCCCCAGCCCGTATCAGAATTATAATATGAATACGAACAAGAAAAGGACAAAGAAAAACTTGAGATTTCACAACACACGAAAGAATGTCGACACACATTAAGGGGTTTCATCAGAGTTGATAGCCTGTGCTTGCTGTAACACACAGCCTGTGCTTGCTGTAACACTGTGTGTTTATTTTATATATATTGACGACGCGACCTGACGTCCTGCGCATGAATCATGCATGTTCTTTGGCAATTACGGTGCAATCCTATTTAATAATAAATGCGCAGTATTTATCAAGCTTTATGTCTGTTTTATCTATATATACATAAATAATAAAATTGTCAGCCATTTTTGGACGCCACATTTTTACAATTTTGTTGGTAGATTTTGGTGCTCGTACATTGCTTTGGTTCTTGCGCATGCTCAATGGCTTGTGATGACGTAAATAGAGATGGGTATAAGGGGGCTAGTAATTAGAAGTGCACTGAATATTCGATTCACATTAGACCAGAACAATATTTAATGAATGATTCATATTCAACACAACAGTACTATGTAATCGAATACAAAAAGGTTAAAGAATGATGTGCCAATTTTAGACCAAAAACGTAGAACATCTCAAAGTTGAAATTCCTTACTTACTTGGGACGCTGGCTCCTGGCCAGGAGTACATGTACTTTATCGTGTCGCATGTTGCATCAGCTAGCAAAGCAGATGATAGGCAACCAGTTGGTTAAGACCAAATATGAATATCGGCATCCTTTAATGTCGCTGTTGTATTTGTTTAAATCGTGCTTTGTTGTTTTGCTATAATTTATAGCGACTGTTCAAGTTTAAGAAATACGTGCCTCCAGCAAGCGTTCCATGAGAACGTTTGTTCAGCACTGCTTGCAATACATTTTGAAACAACGTATGCCTTTTGTCAGAGAATGTTGTGCGACTCGAATTTTTTAAATTGTGAACTTGTGTTTCATGTAGCAATGGCTTTTGAACTGTTAGTTTTCGCTCAACTTATGCCTTTAAGCGTCGTGGGGAGCTTAAGTCGTATGTAATGCGATGTGCAGACCTGTATTAAAACAGATAGTGATTAATTTGTAGCATTCAATAGTTTTAAGATATTTTCCCATTTTATTTTTGTGATGATGTCACTGATTAGCGTAGCGTTAGAGCACTTGCTTTTTGCGGCAGAGGTACGGGGTTCAACTCCCGCGACCGGCATCTCAAGTCGACCTAGCTGTAAAAGGGCTCTTGGCTTATGGCTAGTGAAGGAAAAAGGCAAGGAACGGCACAATTGAAGGCTTTAATACTTCATCCCCGACGACAGTGTTTGCTATGGGACTACCTTTACCACACTCTACAGATCTAAAGCGTCACATGTTTTTGTATATTGCTTGATAATTATTGGAACCGTCACACCTTTTTATGCCAAACGCTCACTCACTGTTCCTATCTGCATACGTATAGTTAAAGGCCTCTTTTCGTATTATGCCGAACAGTGAAAACTCCCATTCTGTTCATGCCCAATACCATGACAGCTCAGAAAGTAATGCTCCCTGGTCGTGGGCTTCTCTTTCTGCCTCTTCGGGTGTCCTAATTTAATCGTAGTTCCTTCTGACGATCTCTTCTTCTCCGTGTATTTTTGACCTACCTCTCTTTTTCTTCCCTTGACGATTCCGTGTAATACTTGTCTGGCTATATTTAATGGTGCTGACTTATTTTTTCTTTAAGATAAAGGAATTCCTTCAGACTTAAATGCTGTTCAGGAATCAAGTGTTAGAGACTTCAGTATACTAAGCCTCAGCTTGTGAGGTAGGGGACAGTTCACTTCCTCGTTGCCTTTTCCTTCCCTAACCGTAAGTCAGGTACCCATATACAGCTGGGTTGACTGAATCTGCCGGTAGTGGGAGTTGAACCTCGTGCCTTTGTCATAAAAAACTAGTGGTCTACCACTGCGCTAAGCAGCCGCTCGTATTTTTCAACAAAATTGTCTTCATTTGATGAGATGATCCTCACAAATAATGGCATCGGCGACATACAACATATCTGGATTGGTGGCTGTGGAACGACGTCCAGATCGCGGCCGATCATGCAGTTTCGTCCCTCCACTTCCTGAAGCTTCAACCTTCAGAACCCAGCGTCCAGCGGTGCTTCTATAGGCTGCATAAATTTCATACACATAACAGTGAATGTTTCCCCACACTATCTTACTACGTCACCAACAAATCAGTTACAGCTCATTGTTTGTAGCACGTGTCGCACACAGGCGTCATTGAAACGGACTACTTCGAAAGACCGTGCAATTACGCATACGCCGTGTTGCAACCTGTACATTTTCACCTGGTATCATTATTATGGGAGGAGAAATACAATGTGGGGTATTACTTTCTGAATAACCCTTGTAGCAACCTCACCATGTATAATAATTACTGTGAAGGGCCCTGCAAATATTCTGATGTAGGATTCATGTAACGGAGCCAGATGTAGTGGTGTATCTATGCTTCATTTGGAACATCGAATCAATCAATTTATCAATCAATCGATTAATCAATTAAACGAGTGGGATGAAGTGGATATATTCTTTCCTAGGACCTGTTATTTCCTCCCCAATTAAGGGCATTTTGGAACAAGTAAGGGGACACTTTGCTCAGACCGTGACCACATCCAGAAAATGGAATCTCTCTGATGAGGTCACTAGCACCTGTATGTGTCAGGGAGCAAAGAATAGAGCCAATTTAACTTGCCAAGCATGTCGTAAAAGGCATTTAGAGTGTTGTGCATGAGGCTAGCAACTTTGCTCCACTGTTCTTTCCACTTGTGCTGTTGTATGACTCCTCTAATGTTATTTATCCATCTGTCAAGCTGTCAAACTCGTACTTTGTGGACATATCTTCTTATGTTATAAACGCGGAGTTGTAGTATATCAGGTTGTATGTATTCTCATGAGATGACCAAACCATCTTTCTGTGTATTTTACAAAAAGGGTAGTTGTCATCATATTTCTTATGTCATCATTTCTTATTCTCTCTTTTCTAGTGAAAACTAATGGCGTTTCTTAAAGACATTTCTTCTTCTTCTTCTTCTTCTTCTTCTTCTTCTTCTTCTTCTTCTTCTTCTTCTTCTTCTTCTTCTTCTTCTTCAGCGTTCGTCCTGAAAGGAACGTTGTGATGCTGTGTCGTAGTTTACAGCTTGACTGCGATATATGTGCCTTAAGGCCCGGCACATCAAATTTCAGTTGATTTTGTTGGGTACCAGGTTTGTCTTACCACTGCTATCGCTATTCTCTTAGCCAGACTGCACTAATGCAGCCCGTTTCCAGGGTTGTCACTTGGAATCGGACTAGGGTCTTGGTCAGATATGTTTCGTTGACCCTGATACAAGCTTCTAGCTATGTGTTGTTGGGTGCTGCCAGCTCAGTCCTTGCTCCGTCTTTGGCCACTTAGAGACAATGTATTACACTTGTTGGAGCTTTATTATGTCAAACACATTTCTGCAGAGACCACTATTGCAAGAGCGTGCAAGGGTGCTTTGGCGCAGGCTTCCGTAGTGGGCCAGCTACAGTGCTTAGTCCTGTTTTTAAAAATGTATTTGTAAGACGTCACCCGAAGACACAAATAATACATTACATCATCATCATCAGGGCTTGACAAAAGCGCTCGTCTGCGACGAGTACAAAATTTTGCTTGAGGGGTAAAAAAAAATCAGTTTTTAATCGTTAATTACGTTTGTAATGTTACTACATAACGACTCTCGCACGACTATTAATGATATTACGGATCGAATAGATTGTACATAAGCTAGTTTATGATGGTGAATCTAAATGGACCTCCACTGTCACAATTTAAACTAATTAAAATCATCGATAAATGGTACCATAGTGCTAAAACTACAAAGAATGGTCAAGGATACACATGCCATGCCCCTGACAGTAGTGCATGTTTTCTTAAAAAGAAATAAACTAAGACTAATAGTATGTAAGAGTAAAATATATATATATTTTGGTACGCGTTGTTATGTAGAAATAAAGGCGAATTAGGGGCTAGGTTAAATTTGTGAACGTAAATTGAATGACTGTAGTCCAACCATGCTGACCGGTGAAATTTTTGACTGACTGGTAAACCACCCTAAAATTTGTCACGCCCTGATCATCATTCATTATTATCATTCATTATTATCATTATCATCAGCAGGTTAGTCAGTATGGAAACATGTATTGAAGTCTCCTGATCATGTCACGCCATTGTCCTCTTTTCCCAGCAGATCTCTTCAGCTCAGCATACGTCTGCACACCGACGTTCATGCACACCTTCACTTAACTTAACTTAACGTCTTTATTCTGGTTTAGAAGACTCTGCAGAGTCTGTATACAACCAGTTTCATTTACATCACCTTGCTCTAAAAGCTATGCGCATCCAATTTATTCTTAAATGCATTAACTGCCCCAGCCTCCACTCACTGCCTCCCGGGACAATGCATTCCAAGCATTCACCACTCTCTGATTAAACAAACAAACAAACAAAAAGAAGAAAAAAAAGGAAGACCTGTGTGTTGTCATTTTTTTGGGCGTCCTCTTATTCCCCCTCTCCTCCCCTTCCTTTTCTTCTTCTGCGTTTAGACTTTTTGGTCTTGCTAAATGTGTAGTCCCGTCGATAGGACGACGTCTAACTCTCCAGGTCCAGGTGGCAGCCCCATAGCTTCTGCGTTACCTGGGCTCCCTCTGGCCAGGTTTGACATCTTTTGTCTATGTATGCTGTGCAGTCCTGTAGGATGAGTTCGGGGGTCTGGACCCCGGTTCCACATGGGCAGTCACTTGTATGGGATATCTTGAACCGATGTATGTGGCCCAATAGTTTGTAGTGGTCTGTTCTCATGCGAAAGATACTGGTTTGTTTGTGTATGTGGAGCTGGTGGATTGGGTCAGGTCTATTTCTCACGTCCATGTGTTTCTTTTATTTTGAGTTGTACTGATTAGGGAGGACAGGTTCTGCCTCTTGACAGGTTCTGCCTCTCGGTAAGACACTGGATAAGTTGCTCAATGTTGTCACCTGCTTTGGACAGGGCATCATCTCTCTCGTCCCCTGTTATCCCACAATATAGAACGAGGAAAGTGCCATCCATGCGTGTACGTGTGATAGACCGGTTGGGATTTACCCATTGCACCAGAGACCAGTTTACAGTGGCCCGTTACCGCAAAGGCTTCTATGAAAATATCGCGCTGGTAGCAACTAGCAAATGCAAAATATAATAGTTGATTGAACCCTAATGGGGCTCGCCGTTTGAAGTTTGATATTTATAAATGGAAAGAGTTTCATCTGTTTCCATATGAACAAAATGGCGGATATAATTTTTTAATTCAGAGATAATTTTGTTTTTTGAAGATCGAGGGGCGATAGTGTTTTTTTGAAGATCGAGGGACGATAGTGTTTTTTTGAAGATCGAGGGACGATAGTGTTTTTTGAAGATTGAGAGACAATAGTGTTTTTTTGAAGATCGAGGGACGATAGTGTTTTTTTTTGAAGATCGAGAGACGATTGTGTTTTTCGAAGATTGAGAGACAATAGTGTTTTTTTTTAAGATCGAGGGACGATAGTGTTTTTTGAAGATCGAGGGACGATAGTGTTTTTTGAAGATCGAGAGACGAAAGTGTTTTTTTTTAAGATCGAGGGACGATAGTGTTTTTTTGAAGATCGAAGGACGATAGTGTTTTTGAAGATCGAGGGACGATAGTGTTTTTTTGAAGATCGAGGGACGATAGTGTTTTTTGAAGATCGAGGGACGATAGTGTTTTTTGAAGATCGAGGAACGATTGTGTTTTTTTGAAGATCGAGGGACGATAGTGTTTTTAAAGATCGAGAGACAATAGTGTTTTTTTTAAAGATCGAGGGACGATAGTGTTTTTTGAAGATCAAGGGACGAAAGTGTTTTTTGAAGATCGAGGGACGATAGTGTTTTTTTGAAGATCGATGGACAATAGTGTTTTTTTGAAGATCGAGGGACGATAGTGTTTTTTGAAGATCGAGGGACGATAGTGTTTTTTTGAAGATCGAGGGACGATAGTGTTTTTTGAAGATCGAGGGACGATAGTGTTTTTTGAAGATCGAGGGACGATAGTGTTTTTTGAAGATCAAGGGACGATAGTGTTTTTTTTTTTGAAGATCGAGAGATAATCTTTTTTTTTAATATTTAAATCGAAAGACAATCTTGTTTTTTGAAAATGTTAGACAATCTTGTTTTTTTTAAATATCCAGAAACAATGTTTTTTTTTTTTTTGAAGATCGAGAGCAAATGTGTTTTTTTTCAAATCGAGGGACAAATTTTTTTAATTTAAGATAGGACAATAGTGTTTTGTGAAGGTCGAGAAAAAATCTTGTTGTGTTTTAAAGATCGAGGGACAATCTTGTTTTTTTTAAAAGATCGAGAGACAATCTTGTTTTTTTTAAAAGATCGAGGGACAGTCTAGGTTTTTGAAGAGCACAGGACAAACGCGTTTTATAAGATGGAGAGACAATCGTGTTATTTAAAGATGGAGGAACTGATGGCTAGCGGACCAGACTTGCACCGGTCAGGGGCCACTACTCTCAGAAGCATTGAGAAGATTACTGTTAACGACCGTCATATTCAGGTCGTTCAGATCTGATGTTTCCATGAATGTTGTCCCCAGCATTCTGAACATTCTGCTAAACAACAGGAACTTGGTTGTGAAACGGGCTAGTGGCGTAGTGGTAGACCACTCGTTTCTCGCAGCAAAGAGACCTGCTTCGACCTGCGTTCTGTTCTGTTCTTGAGAATCAACATCACTGCACACCGGGTAGACAAATACGGAAATAGGGTGCCAATCTGTCTTTGTTGATGCTTTTTATTCTTGTAGCTCGTTGGTTGTACACACACCTGCACCGTTCTCTCATGCCCCTCCCCTTTCCCCCCACTTTGCTCGACTTTCGTTGCATTTCAAAGCTTTGCAGTCTGTATGTTGATAATTTAACTATTGCGGTGTTATCCCTAAACAGGCGGCCATTGTCCGACGTCACAATAACACTTCTATCCATATCTACTGCCCTTGTTAATGAGGTCTCAGATATCCATCTTAGAGCTGAGGTCACTGCCTCCATCTCCGTCCTTGTACTGGAGGTTGTTGTCCTGTAATGCGCCGCTTCGTTCCGCTTGACCTCACACTCAAGCAGAGAACCCCCCGACCAATATTTAACTGAGTAGCACCGATCCATCGTGATATATGACATCACGATCCTGAGTGGTATCATTTATCAGCTAGTTTACCTCGAGCTCTGCTTTTCCATTACACCACTCGCGCCTCCCCCCCCCCCCCCCACGTTATCGACACGTTTCAGTCGACCCAGCTGTAATTGGCTGCAATAATAATAAAGTTCGCTTAGGCGTCAAAGGCCCGTTGCGTCGAGCGACCGCTACCATGTCCAACTGCTGAGACTGTGTTCATGAATAGTACGTCGACCGAAATCTATACGGACTCCCCAGGTGGAGCCGAGTACTCCGCTGCCTTGGTTAGAGGTCAGCAAGGAGTATTGGACCAATGTTTATGTCTAACTTTCCTTATCCGTCTGTGCTTGTCTCCCTGTTCCGCCCCTGAGACCTCTGGGCCCTTGTCCACCATCGGGTCAGCGTGACCCTTGCTGTTCTGAGAATACGAAGTTGGAGGAGGCATCGTGTAACCTCTGGTGAAGGGGTGCAAGAGGAAGGCGACTTCAGTGCGTGCAGGAAGGTCCTTGAGTAGTGATACTCTGGACTGAATTCTGGGGGCAGTCAAGCGGAACGATGAACGTCATCTTGGACTGGTTTCCCAAGGTTTAAGCCAGGTATGAAATGCAGTACAACAAACTAACCAATCGAAAGCGCGTGCATTCCACAGAATAAAGTCCTTCATACCACCTGGTGAAAGAGTTGTGAATTACGATCCCATCATGCACTAGCAAACAGCAGAAGACCACACAAACACTGGCGCGAGTCGAGATCGCAGCCTTTCAAGCGCGGCCATCTTGTTTTTTCTCATTGGCTGCAAGGTTAACTGTTAACTTAATATAACTTAACATCTTCTCCACTATTTCCTGTGACAATGCATTCCAAGCATTCACCACTCTCTGGCTAAAAAACAAACATTTCCCGGTATCTAATCTGGAACTTTCTTAAGTTAACTAGTAGCTTTGCCCTTTTGTTCTTGAAGGCGGCTGTACTTTAGAAAAACTTATTATAGTCTAATGTATTCTTTTCCTTAAGTATCTTATAAACCTGTATTAGAACACCTCGAATTCTTCTCGTTTCTTGACACTGTAGACCGGTTTTTCGGAGTCTTTTCTCATAACTGTAATTATACAATCCTGCTATCAGTTTTGTCATGGGAGGGAAGCCAGCAAAGAAGATAACTGTCTACCCTACATGATATAAAACCTGATGCCTAGCTCAATTAAGTTTCTAACACTTCATCCCCGTCAGCATTGTCTTCGGTGTGACCAGATGCGTGCTTGGGGCTAAACTTGGCGTGACAAGACGAGATTTGGTTAGACCAGTGAGATGCGTATTGATTTCACCGGAAGGTTTTGGTTCCAAGCTGAGATTCTGGAGAGGGCGTGTCCGTTGGTCGCGTGCGTAAATTAATTATTGGGTTTCTCTTCTCAACCCATTTCGTCCACACCTCTCCCCTTTCCATTCTCTAAACCGTAACTGCTACGATAGATGTTAAGTCTCTACTACTGCCACAGTTGTTAAAACTACGGCTACGACAGTTGTTAAAATTCTACTGCTGCCAAAGCTGTTAAAACTACGGCTGCGACAGTTGTTAAAACTACGGGTACGACAGTTGTTAAAACTCTACGGCTGCGACAACTGCTAAGACTACTGCTGCGACAGCTGCTACTACTACTGCTGCACAGTTATTGTAACTCTGCCGCTGCGACAGTCTTTAAGACTTCTGCTACGATAGTCGTTAATACCTTTCTACTACGACAGCTGTTAAGACTACTCCTACGACATTTAAGACTCTACTGCTGCGACAGTTGTTACAACTCTTCTGCTACGAGAGTTGTTAAGGACTCTACTCCTACGAAAGTTGTTAAGACTGCCTCTGCCACATCTGTTAATACGCTACTGCTGCGCGACTTTAATCTTGTTTCGTAACTGCTTGTATTATGAAGTCTCTAACACTTCGTCCCCAACTGCAGTATAATATGCTATGTGAGTACCATGAACCTTATATTAATACAAAGCATCGAGGAAGGGTACTGAATGTTCACCTTACCTCACAGAGCTGAGACTTTGTAGAATAACTTCTTTAACACATCATCCCAAGTGACATCTGTCAGTTGTCACTCTCATCAATTCTTACATTTGTCAGTTGTCACTCTCACCAGTTCTGGCATGTGTTTGTCACTGTCATCAGTTCTGACATTTATTTGTCACTCACCAGTTCTGACATTAGTGTGTCACTCTCACCAGTTCTTACATTTGTCATTTGTCACTCTCACCAGTTCTGACATTTGTCATTTATCACTCTTGCCAGTTCTGGCATTTATTTATCACTCTCACCAGTTCTTGCATTAGTTAGTTGTCGCTGTCACCAGTTCTGACATTTGTTTGTCACTCTCGCCAGTTCTGACATTTGTCAGTTGTCAATCTCATCAGCTCTGACATTTGTCAGTTGTCCCTCATCGAATCTGACATTTGCCACGTGGCGCCGCCACTGCAAACACCCCACCATGCTCGCACGCAGCCATTGCCCCTTATCTACTAATTAATCAGCTTAAAAGTGATGAAAGGCCTTGATGACTGGCTGAGTGCCAGGCTGACCTCTTAAATCCCTGACGTGGGTTTGGAGACTGGCTCTTCACCTGATTACTCACGAAGGCTAGGAGGCTCGAGTTAGGCGTGTATATATATATAAGCCACGGTCGGTGAATTCCTCATTCGGTTTGTTTGCGGAATGTGTCGTTGATTCTTTTTGGTGACGTGTGGGACTATTTCTCTTCTGGCGGTTTGGTTTTTGGTTGATAGAAGGTTTGCTTTTCTGGATTCTGCTGGCGCAGACACGCCCATTTCACTTTAGACCAAAGTCCTTTTGGCGATATCAGCACTTGGACGATAGTTAATACATTGATACATTTACTGATTCGTCGTTAGCGCTTTTAACTTTTAGCGTAATATAAGTTGTATCGAATTTGGCAGTTGGAATGCGATACCTGCGGCATGTGACCTTGTACATCTGACTTCAGCAAGTGTTTCTATTTGGGTTAATCGTGACTTGTCTTTAGCTATCACTAGACTTCCTGCAAGACAGTAGGTGGTTTGAAGTCGGAGTGTTCCTTCTAATAGATGAGTTGCCGTCGATGACATAAGGGCATCATCGTGCGATCGCATTCTGGTTTTCGCGCTCAAGAGATTTGCATTAATCCTGTTTCATATTAGAAGGGAGCATTTTATTTAGAATTAAGACCTATCATAGGAAACCAGTTCCTGGACTTTTACTTCAGATACTAAGTACATTGGGAGCATTTTATTTAGAATTAAGACCTATCATAGGAAACCAGTACCTGGGCTTTTACTTCAGATACTAAGTACATTGGGAGCATTTTATTTAGAATTAAGACCTATCATAGGAAACCAGTACCTGGGCTTTTACTTCAGATACTAAGTACATTGGGAGCATTTTATTTAGAATTAAGACCTATCATATGAAACCAGTACCTATACTTTTACTTCAGATACTAAGTACATTGGGAGCATTTTATTTAGAATTAAGACATATCATAGGAAACCAGTACCTGGACTTTTACTTCAGATACTAAGTACATTGGGAGCATTTTATTTAGAATTAAGACCTATCATAGGAAACCAGTACCTAGACTTTTACTTCAGAGACTAAGTACATTGGGAGCATTTTATTTAGAATTAAGACCTATCATAGGAAACCAGTACCTAGACTTTTACTTCAGATACTAAGTACATTGGGAGCATTTTATTTAGAATTAAGACCTATCATAGGAAACCAGTACCTGGGCTTTTACTTCAGATACTAAGTACATTGGGAGCATTTTATTTAGAATTAAGACATATCATAGGAAACCAGTACCTAGACTTTTACTTCAGATACTAAGTACATTGGGAACATTTTATTTAGAATTAAGACCTATCATACCAGTACCTAGACTTTTACTTCAGAGACTAAGTACATTGGGAGCATTTTATTTAGAATTAAGACCTATCATACCAGTACCTAGACTTTTACTTCAGAGACTAAGTACATTGGGAACATTTTATTTAGAATTAAGACCTCAAATACAGTTGCACTCGCGGCTATGACATCATTTTGAAGTTGTGTCTTTTCCCTTACGAGTTCATCACTCGTCTGACAGTGTAATAATACTTATCAGAGATGTGGTCACAAAAGGAAGTTCTTCTTCTATTTCGTTCGCTTTTAAATATTGTCTATATATGCAATGTTGTCTCTTGTATAAACTTCAGTGTCTTTTGTTGTTTACATACAGGTCTATAAAGTTTCTCTTCCAGTGTTGTATCTATGGGCCAGTGACATTTTCTCTGTATATCATATTCAGGGCAGTTCTGTAGTATGTACTCTGCAGTCTGGGGTGCCTGTCCGCATGTACACATGGCTGAGTTGCCAATCTTCATTTTTGTGTACATGTGGCTGGGGAGTCGGTTGTGTCCTGTTCTAAGGCGCAACACAACAGTTTGCTCTTGTCTGTTCATGTTATGGTAATCGTCTAGTGTTACCGTTGATGGCTTTCTGATTGATTTGATCATCCTTATCTTCTGTTGGTATGTAACTGACACATCTGGTTGCTTGGCTACAGCACCCTCCTTTGCCAGTCGATCTGCTCTCTCATTTCCTGCTACTCCATAATTAGAAGGTATCCACTGCATGACTATCTTGTGCTGGTTGCTCAGTTCAGACAGTAGAGCCTGTAGATCTGGCACAAAATGAAGTTATCTCGTGACGTTTCCTTGGTAGTGGGTTACAGTTGCTCTTCTGACATACTTACTTATTTAGTCGCTCCTCTTCTACCGGGAGGTGTAGAGGTTGCTCTTCTGACATCCCGAGGTTTACTTTGAGAAAGCGGACAAAGGCCATCCTGGATGTAGCGCAATGCGGGGCTCCTCATTAAATTACCAGAATGGGGATTACAGTGTCGATCCCCATCTCGTTGGTCATACCGCTATGGCATGTCCTGTTTTCAGGAGCGCGCACGAGAACGTGAGATAGCATTTTAATCTTCTTCTTCGTACGCTGTCAGATGTCAACCTTGCATTTTAATCATGGTGTTTCTATTGATTGCTCTTGTCGCTCAAGGACATACGATAAAATTAGGATGCACGTGTGTCCGCAACGTGCAGTCAGTACACAACTCCCAAACAGCTGTAGATACCCGGATAACAAGCACCGTCTGCTGATCCTACGGCAACACAAGTCGAATTAAACTCAGAAACTGTTTAACCCTCATGAGGGGATGTCTCAGACTAGACGTCTTGAACAACTTTAATACATTTTTACAAGCGCCCGCTGCTTGTGGTAAATATATATATATATATATATATATATATATATATATATATATATATATATATATATATATATATATATATAATTATATATATATAATTATATATATATATATATATATGTATATATATATATATATATATATATATATATATATATATATATATATATGTATATATATATATATATATATATACATGTATATATATATATATAATTATATATATATAAATATATATATGTTGCTGTTGTTATTGTTGTTGTTGTTGTTTGCGAATGCCCATAATGAGTAGGTTACTCTTTTGTGCGCCCTGAAAAGGCGTTAACTGGCGAGTTGCAGTAGCTTTCCTCACATCCCGAACGTGCTGATGAAGGTGAACCGAAGTCCTCCAGGCGGTTGTGCTATGGTTGGCTTCATCTGCGTGTCACTCACTACTATACATATACAGGTCTTCTTCAGTTGTTTCACTGCTTCGTACAGTGTGTTGACACAATTGTGGACAGTGTTTGTAAGAATCTTTTCCTCATGTCTGCAAGCGCCTTGCACTCAATGAGTAGGTGTCGAACTGGTTCATCAGTGTGAGAGCAATGTCTGCACACGAGCAGGTGCTGGGGATTGATGCAGTTCAAGTGGCTATTGACTGGTTCGCCTTGTTTGGAACTGAAATATTATATTTTGATCTCTTCTATGTAGTTTATTTACGTCATCATTACGTTGTGGCTGTGACATTTCGTTAACCACAATGGTGTTATTCTTAATAATTCGTTTTACTGTGTGGTTACTTCAGGGTCTATCCAATTGTTATTTGGAGGCTCCTGTTGTTACCAATCCATCAGCCGTCTCGTTTCCTAGTAGCCCGATATGCCCAGAGATCTATTGCAAGGTGACATCTATCCCGTGGGCAGTGATAATATTGTTGATCACCCTCCCAACCAAGAATATATTTCTTTTGTTGTATTTGAACTATTTTCGCCGCATGAATCACAAAACTCACATATGAGCCCATTTTGGGTATTTCTAATGGATACCATATCCTGCAAACGAGCTACTTCCGGATAGGGGCCGTATTCGTCCTCACGCTCCAGTATACTAATCTGCATATTGGACCTGGCTTTCGGTTAGGGAAGATAAGGTAGAGATGGACGTTTGAGCAGCGTAGTGGTTCTTGCGGCAAAGGTACATCTTTTGACTTTTGTTATCCAACACGCTTCAACCGACCCAATTATAAATGGGTACCTGGATAACTCTTAGGAAAAGCAACGAGAAAGGGAATTGACCACCCTCCCTCATAAACAAGTTGAAGTCTGGTACAATCAAGTCTCTTAACTCTTCATCCCTGGCAGCAGTGTTTTGTAAAGGACTGCTTTTATCTTAAGATAAAGAGGAAGGGGGACAGACTACTCTACTCTAGAAGAAGATGAAGCTTTGTGCACGAATGAGGCCAGCAACCTCATCATGGAAAACAAATTGAAACATAAACCACCACACCAGAGCTCAAAGCGTTTTGGCGCAGGTTTTCTGCGAGGAACCAACTACATTTGTAGCCATATGCGCAGTCTGGAGTCAGACGGAGGAGACGAAGAAGAGAAAATACAAAGGGATATAACACCTCATCTCTTACGGCATTATGGAGCGACGTTTCTCTTTTTTCTCCTCAAACTCTTGTGAAATTTGCCCGCTAGCTTTCCACTTTTGGAAGAAGCTCACGTGTGCCCAGGTGATAAACGACGTGTTATCACGTGCGTCTCAAGTGTGGCCATTAACTCCCTTTTAGACGCAGGCGGCAACGGGAAATGGGTCACATGCGACACTGTTTTTGTGGAGAAGGGGGGGGGGGGGGAGATTATTGATTATGGTTTCTTACGGTGATTGTTTCCAACTATCGATCTGAAACGCAAATGGTTGAATGTGTCTGGAAAGGGTTCTTAAGTAAGACCTTTTTGGTGTTCTGTAACACTCAACCAGAGGAGCCTTTGGTACTGGGCTGAACGGGTTATGTAGGTCAATTAATTAGGAGGCAGACACAGATACAGGGAGGGTTTGTGGGTGAGTTGATTGATACTGTCATTTGGGTTAGGGATTGCTTTATGTTTACCAGTCAAGTTTCCTTAGTTGCTGTTCATATGAGTTGGTGGCTGTTTAACGAGGTGGGTACTGAGTGGTCTCGATGTAAGATGTTGGCCCCGGGTGCTGGAGGTCGCGGGTTCAAATCACAGATGGGACCTTGATTTTTTCACGTGGACTTTCTGGTATTTCTCAGGATCTCTGGATAGAAGAGATCGGACGCCCGTGTACAGTTTCGCGCACGTTAAAAAAATTCCCTACAGTTGGAGATCGAAAACGGCCGCTGCCCTGGCAAAATTCATAATGATGTTAAACATCTAAACCTATTACGAGATCCTCGCCTGTGCTACAGAGTTCGTGCATTGTCCTGAGATTCTCGCCTGTGCTACAGAGTTCGTGCATTGTGCTGAGATTCTCTAGGAATATGGAGAAGAACAGAGCACTTATGGGTTAAACCGTGTGCAATGACTTTGAGTCTTCGACTAAACTGGTCTGGGCTGGGTTGAGCTGGGCTGAGCAGAGTTGGGCTGAGTAGAGCTGGGTTGAGCTGGGCTGAGCAGAGTTGGGCTGAGTAGAGCTGGGTTGGACTGGGCTGAGCAGAGCTGGGCTGTTGGGCTGAGTAGAGCTGGGTTGGGCTGGGCTGAGCTGGGCTGAGTTGAGCAGAGCTGGGTTGGGCTGGGCTGGGTTGAGCTGGGCTGAGCAGAGTTGGGCTGAGTAGAGCTGGGTTGGACTGGGCTGAGCAGAGCTGGGTTGGGCTGGGCTGAGCTGGGCTGGGTTGAGCTGGGCTGGGCTGAGCTGGGTTGAGCTACGCTGGGTTGAGCTGAGCTGGGCTGGGCTGGACTATTGAACTGATCTAAACTAAACGAGGTGCTGCTGTGTGTGACGGTCCTTATCTTCATCCCTTCTTTGCTAATCTGCCTCTTGTAATCCATCACGAACGTTAACGTGAGAGCTAATAAGACCAAGGTGGTATTACTTACAATTCGATGAGATGCTGTGGTCAGCGACTCATAGGTTACTGTTAGCGTCAGGGACAGTGAAACAGAGCTGCCAAGACCCTTCTACACCTCCACACGATGATCCTGGATAACAGGCTGCAACAGAGCAGACTGGCTAAGGAGAAGGGATCGAAGAGGTAAGGCTAACTCGGTACTCAAAAACGTCTGCTGTAGTCGGATGTATCGGACCGAAATGTGCAAATATCGCAGTCAAGCTGTAAACTACGGCACAACACATTCCGTTCTCCGGACATCTTACTACTTGAAAAGCCCTTTTTATGGCTCGCAGCGGGAGACTGAGAACGAACCAAGAAGACGGAGAATACTTACAATACGAGGGAAAGTCAGCAAATAGATCACAAATGGCAATTTGCAAAAATAAAAAAAAAATTTAAAAAAAAATAACTAAATAAAATACGAACTTGAAAACCAGATATTATTGCACTTCCATTGTCCCTTATTTTCCAACATAATTTCCACAATCGTTTGTACTCTTACCCTATCGCTTTATCAGTGCACCAAAACCTGCAGTATAGAAGCATTTTATGTGCTGTCTCAAATACATTTGCATTTCTCATTCAACCTCTTCTTCATTCGCGAAATGTCTTCTGCCAATAGGGGATTTAGGAAGGCATCAAACAGATCGCGCGCAGTTAAGCCGGCTGCAAGGTGGATGTTCAATGAAATTCTCACCCTTGTATGTCAATTATCTCCTAGATTAATCGTGCCCTATGTGTCAATCTTAGCAGAGCGACCAAGTCAACCTCCTCACCAATTTTGAGCGTCCTTGATACATTTTTTAGTTCCAGTTTTGCATAGCTTTACACTACAGATAGGGAAGAAAGGCTAACGTCTGGTCAGGTAAAATACATTCGGACATGTTAGTCAGGGTCAGGCAAAACATACTGGACAAGACCCTCACATCGGCTTCCTCGTAGCCCTCACTGGAAACGGGCTATTTTCATAGCAGCCTGGCTATGTGAGGAATCGACGTGATCTCCGTAGTAGTGAGTGACATGCAGATGAAGTCAAGCATAGCACAACCGCATGGGAGACCTCGGTTCGGTCCACTTTCATCAGCACGCTCGGGATGTGAGGACAGGTACTGCAACCCACCACTTAACGTCCTTTTCAGGGCACACACAAGCGTAACCTACATTTCCGTTGCTTTCACAGATCTATGCGCTTGCTTGCTGATTGCCCATGATTCATGAATATGTCAGTACTGGTTCCACGTAGCATCCAAGGACTCTCTTTCTCAGTTCCAACGGCAAGGTTTTTTTTGCACAATATGTACCGTGTACCAAAATGCTGCTTTAAAGCGAATGGGACCCAATTGAGAGAAGTTAATACGTTTAAATATATGAGCAAATGCATAACATCAGGTAGAAGATGCAATTACGAAATTAAATGCAGAATATCCGAAGCAGAATCGGTTTTCCAGACCATGAAGGAAATATTGTGCAACAAAACCTTGTCGGCGGAGTTGTTACCGGGTCAAAAAGAATATGGGATCAAGACTCCGAGCAGCGCATGAGCAGCAGTGGTCAGCAACCCATAGCTGATTGCTAGCGTCAGGGCCTGCGAACCAGAGCTGCCAAGACCCTTCTACACCTCCACGCGGTGATCCTGGATAACAGGCTGCAGCAGGGCAAACTGGCTAGGGAGAAGGGATCGAAGAGAGAATGCTAACCCGGTACTAAAAATATGCATGCTGTAGTCGGATGTGTTGGACCGAAAGGTGCAAATATCGCAGTCAAGCTGTAAACTACGACACAACGCATTCCGTTCTCTGGACTACATTCTGCTACTTAAGCCCTTTCAGGGTTTGGTAGCGGGAGATTGAGAACGAACGCAGAAGTAGAAGAAGAAAAAGAATATGACCCCTGTTTGTTTGCTCGCTTTTCGTAAGAAACGACTAAAGATGGTTGTGCACTGGCTGACAACTTCATCATGTTAAAATCACTGCTATGGAAGTGCACTGTAAATGACCGGAACCAGGTTTCTCTAAAAGTTGGCTAGGGTAACCCGCATGCTGTGTTGGACCTATACCTAAATGGAGCGACGAGAATGTTGATTTCGGTGTTTCCCAACCGCCGGTTAGCGGACCAATGCTCGTCCGGGTAACCATCCAGCCGTTCCGCTATTAAGTAACTACTGCTTAACACAAAAACTGCAGTGATCCATTAAACTGTTGCTCGTATTTTCGACTACCTATTTGTCTCAGTCTTGTCAGTGATCAACATCAAACCGAGAAACCAAATGGATGTCAATTCAGCGCTTCGTCTCTCAGAACAACACTGGCCATTGTTTTCAAATATTCTAGCAAAGAAGCAGCAAGCTTTTGCACTAATTTTATTTGAATTTATTTTATTTTATTTTATTTTTCTAAAGTTCATGACGTTCTTTTATATAAAGATTGTTATTTACTGCCCGGTTTCTGCTTGTTTTTAATAACTAGAATTTTCATTTGATAAATTAGACTTTGGAACTAATACACACAATACTATATAAATAATGGTTTTTATTTCTGCCTGAGCGGCCCGCGAAAAATTGTTCTATTTTCAGAAGTCCTAGAAGAATGCATTCTATTTTCACCGGTCCGCGAAAAACTATTCATATTTTCACCGGTCGGCAGGTGTAAACAGTTTAGGGAACGCTGGTTTAAGTGACTAGGGTAATGAAATTGTGGTGATCTATGACCATACACGCCAGTTCGCTTGTCACACGCTGTTATTCTTCTCTTATATTGGTCTGTTACTGTTGTGATGTGAAACTGTTTTATCCTGGTTTGGATTTCAGTCAACAATTTTCACAAGAATCACGTTTCTGCTGTTGTTATTCTGGGTTGTATATTCTGTGTCGTCTTGTCATTGACATGCCACTGGCGGCACGAGACGAGAGAGTGAGAATAAAAAGTAGCGCAGTTAATCCTTACTAAAAATAGCGCTAGCAAAATTAATTATGCCATAATCGTCTACGATGGACGGCTTATAATCAAACTTACCAACCTATCAATTCATTCACCCATTTAGTATTTATATAATATTTCATATTGTTCAGTTCATCATTGTCAATAATGTGAATGTTATGTAAAGAATAAAATGGAATAATTCAAGAGAATTGTTATATTTACAACTTACAGATAGTAATGATAGTCATAACCCGATGATAGACAATAATTGTTACATTCTTATACTTACAATCATCATTCAAGCGATGGTAGACAATAATTGTTACATTCTTATATTTACAATCATCATTCAAGCGATGGTAGACAATAATTGTTACATTCTTATATTTACAATCGTCATTCAAGCGATGGTAGACAATAATTGTTACATTCTTATATTTACAACTTACAGATAACATTCTATCGAACGCACTTTTAGATGGACATATAGTAATTTTTCCGTTTGTCTTCCGTGGGACTTTCAAGTTATTTCAAGCGTCACTGCGTGATAGAAAGAGAGAGAATAATTGTGATAGAAAGTGCAGCAAGCGTTAGCAACATCGGGATACAGACAATAGTGGTCTGCGAGAAGGGTGTTGTTATAGTCAGTGCAACAGCCGTTAGCAACATCAGTATACAGACACGAGTGGTCTAGAAGAAGCAGGGCTAGAAGAGAGAATCGATAAGACGGACTCGCTATGCCAGAGAAGGACAACTCAAACAGGACTCATCTTGTCTCAAGTTGGCTGACAAGGTTAGTCTGATGTTAAGAGCGTTACGCGTATAATATTTTTGTCTCGCACGTATCCTGTTGTGTTCTGTTCTATTATGTAACGATGTCATTGAAAATGGGAGCGACCATGTGAATGTATGCTCGTCTTTACTGTAGGGCACAGACATGTGGACAATGGGAACACACGATTGGAATAGAGAATTGATGCCTTTGAAATGGGGACAATGGGAACACACGATTGGAATAGAGAATTGATGCCTTTGAAATGGGGACAATGAACACACGATTGGAATAGTGAATTGATGCCTTTGAAATGGGGACAATCGGAACACACGATTGGAATAGAGAATTGATGCCTTTGAAATGGGGACAATCGGAACACACGATTGGAATAGAGAATTGATGCCTTTGAAATAGGGACAATGAACACAAGATTGGAATAGAGAATTGATGCCTTTGAAATGGGGACAATGGGAACACACGATTTGAATAGAGAATTGATGCCTTTGAAATGTGAACAATCGGAACAAACGATTGGAATAGAGAATTGATGCCTTTGAAATGGGGCTAATGAACACAAGATTGGAATAGAGAATTGATGCCTTTGAAATGGGGCTAATGAACACAAGATTGGAATAGAGAATTGATGCCTTTGAAATGGGGCTAATGAACACAAGATTGGAATAGAGAATTGATGCCTTTGAAATGGGGCTAATGAACACAAGATTGGAATAGAGAATTGATGCCTTTGAAATGTGGATATATAGAAGAATGGAGCGCATTTTGTGAAAGAAATGAAGTAATGAAGTTTCGGAGAAATTAGGGGTGCAAAGAGAATTGGTAAACTGAATCTGTCGGGTCGGACAGGTAAGATATTTTGGTTACATCAAAATATCTAACACCTTGCTAAAAACAATACTGGAAGGAAAGGGGAAGGTCAGATGTGCTAGAAGTAACACAACAACAACATAATTAGGGGAAAGGGGGGGATAACAAACAAATTGGAAACAGGAAAACGCCTTATAGATTATACCATCAAGACAAGAGATAGAGGATGTTGGGGATCCAGCCGACCTTCGATGTGGAGTGATCACTTGAACTTAGCTGAACTATCATTACACTACCAGGCATGCCCATATAAACCCAGTATATGTCAGTAAAGGGTGATGGATGTGGATACTGATGATACCTGATGATAATACGCTGGTAGTACACACTTCTGCTCCATCTTTTCAGGAGACTAACGAAGCTGGAAACATGTCCGTTTTTAAAAAAAAGTTAAACCTGTGGATTTCCTGTTTATGTGTTGCGATGTTATCATCCAAGATGTGGTCATTAGTCCACTTTACAATGTCACCCTATCCGTACCCAAAGCCCTTGTCATGGCTGCCCTCAAGTCCAGGATGTGAGCTCATCCATTGCTGCAAACACCAGCACGACACGGACAGTATAGCCACACAAGACCCGGAAGATTTGGTACCTCAATGTCCACCAATCACGACCAGCACTAATGTACCTTCCGAAGAGTCCGGCACGACGAAGGCGCTTGCGCATGGCGTGCATCCATCATGTGTACTGACTAGTGGTTGTGACGACGATCGAGTTCTTCCATAGGCTCCTGATGTTTTAAGCAGCTCAATATTTCATATATGTCATTTTTCTTTCCCCTGTCAGTCTATCTAGATATCCATCCAGCCATTAATTCATTCATTTACTCAAACTAACGAATCTACGCATTCGTCCATTCATCGTGCTGCCACCCACGCAGCCATTTCACCACCAAAACATCTTACAACGAATACCACCACCGATCCAGCCACCCACCCACCAACAATCAACCGATTCACCCACCCACTAACTCACCATTCTATCCTACAAATCCCACCACTCACCATCCTAATACCCACCCTTACTACCACCCACCCACTCACCCATCCCACAACCCACCATCCACCCATCCTACCACAAACCTAAATTACGAATCCATTCACTCATCCACCCATTCCGCCGCCGATCCATTCACCCACCACTCCTACCACCAGCCCATTCTGCCACCTACCCATCACACCAATAATGCACTCATCCATCCAGCTTATCAACCATCCATCCCACCACTATTCCACTCACTATCCATCCCACCAATAATCCACTCACCCATCCATCTTATCCCACCACTCACCCACCTATCTTATCAACCATCCACTTACCACTAATCCACTCACACACCCACCCATCTTACCACTCAATCATCCACCTTCCCATCCTACCATTCAACCGCTCATCCACCATCCATCCACGTGCTCTCTCAATCCTCCTCTTACCCTCGATTTCCCCCGTTGTCAAACGTTCACCAAGCCACCCTTTATAATCACACAAGTGAAGAAAACTCGTGTCACAGCACCCCGCGTCATTGACACAAACCAGAAACATGCTGAGCACTGATCAGCCTTCCGGATTAGAAACACAATAAGGCACCAACAATAATACTATCATACACCAGTGAATAACTGGCTTACTCTGGCTACAGAAGACGATGTAGAAGGCCTTCCTCTCTCCCTCCCTCATCTCTCTCTTTCTTTCTCAATGCTTGTTCTTCTTCTTCTTCGTTCGTTCTCAATCTCCCACTACCAAACCCTGGAAAGGTAAGTAGCAGAATGTAGTCCAGAGAACGGAATGCGTTGTGTTGTAGTTTACAGCTTGGCTGCGATATTTGCACCTTTCGGTCCAACACATCCGACTTCAGCAAGCATTTTTTGAGTACCGGTTTAGCATTCCCTCTCCGATCCCTTCTCCGTAGCCAGTCTGCCCTGCTGCAGCCTGTTGTCCAGGATCACCGCGTGGAGGTGTAGAAGGGTCTTGGCAGCTATGGTTCGCTGACCCTGACGCTAGCAGTCAGCTATGGGTGGCTGACCACTGCAGCTCATGCGCTGCTCAGCATCTTTCTCCCCAATGCCTGTTCAAGTTTATTCTGTTTTATTTCCCTAACCATACGTATCTTCTTTCTATTTTCAGAGTTTTCAAGAAAAGCTGCCCGAACGGAAAAGTAAGTCACATCAATTTTCCCTCCACCCTTTTCTAGAGTTCCTCGATTGTGGTTACTTTACCGCAGGCAATTTTACCTGATCTGCTTGTACAACCTGTTTTAGCCCAATATGGAACTTGGCAGTATTCTCTAAAGAAAATAGGATCAGGATGGCCAACGCTAATGTAAAATCAGTGCTACTATATGGCTGGGAAACATGGACATGCAACTAAGAGTATCATATCCATACTTCAACTTTATAGTAAAATCAGTGCTACTATATGGCTGGGAAACATGGACATGCAACTAAGAGTATCTCATCCAGACTTCAACTTTATAGTAAAATCAGTGCTACTTTTTGGCTGGGAAACATGGACATGCAAGTAAGAGTATCACATCCAGACTTCAACTTTATAGTAAAATCAGTGCTACTTTATGGATGTGACAAAATGAAATATCCGAATGGAGCCTTACGTGAGTTGTGTGATTCATGTAGCGAAAACATTTCAAATGGCGGTGAATCTGAGGTCGAGGCTGTCACAACAACCGTTGAGATTTTGCACCATCAATTTCTCCTTTGTCGTCGTTCGCTCTCAAACTCCCACTACCAAGCCATGAAGAGGGCTTTGTAAGTAGAAGGATGTTGTCTGGAGAACGGAATGCGTTGTGTCGTAGTTTACAGTTTCATTTCGATATATGCACATTTAAGTCCGGCACATCTGACTTCAGCAGGCTATTTCGGGTCCCGGATTCGCATTTCCTCTTCGATCCTTTCTCCTTGGCCAGTCTGCTCTTTCCTGTTATCCAGGATCGCGGCATGGAGGTGTAGATAGGTCGCTGACCCCTGCAGCTCATTCACCTTTCAGCAGCTGTTCCCAGGCACCAACAGTTTGACCTAGGAGAATTTGTTGCCGCTATACATGCTGATTTTTAGTGCATTACAGGTCGGTACTGAGGGCACTGAAGTACACCCCCATTCGTTTTCTTCTTCTTCTTCTTCTTCTTCTTCTTCTTCTTCTTCTTCTTCATTAGCATCATCTTGTTGTTCTTCTTCATCGTCTCGTCGTACACTGTCAGATGTCGACTTGAATTTGTTCAAAGAAAGCGGCAGTCATCCTGCAGGCAAAGAGCTTGTCTAGTGTTGACACTAGTGATATCCACATATGCTTTCTCTGGTCCTCGCATGTCGGTCATTTTTGCAGCAGGTGTTCAGGAGTCAATTTCCCAGTACTACAAGTCAGTAACGTCAGTAACACCTATCTTCTGTTTATTGAATATATGGTAGCTTAGTCTGTTGTGGCATGTGCGGAGTCTGAAGACCACCACCTTCTCTCTTCTGTTCAACTGGTAATAAGCATCATTTTTTGTGTAGCCAGTGAACTCTGTTTCCCATTTGGCCATGTATCTGGCCCTAATAAACCTTTTGGATTCCTCGAAGGTAACACTTGAATCTGGTTGTGGTAACCTTCCACCTTCTTTCTCCAGTCTGTCTGCCTCTTCATTTCCCTGAAGTTACAGTGGTATGGGACCAACTGTACTACGATTTTTCTGAGTTTGGACTACTGGCGTAGTTGACAGAATACTGATCTTAGGTCATTTAGGTACACACGATACAACAAAAAAAGAGGTGTTTGTAATAGGATCGGCAATTAACAACATGATCATAGCGTACGCGATTAATGTTACACTACAATGGATCTCTGAACTAGCAAACACTAATAAACGAAATGGAAGACGGGCTGACAAACGCAGGCGACTCAAAACAACAAAAGGATAGACCAAGTAGCAAGTATAGACCAAGTAGCAAGGATAGACCAAGTAGCAAGGATAGACCAAGTAGCAAGGATAGACCAAGTAGCGAGGATAGACCAAGTGGCGAGGATAGACCAAGTAGCGAGGATAGACCAAGTAGCGAGGATAGACCAAGTAGCAAGGATAGACCAAGTAGCGAGGATAGACCAAGTAGCAAGTATAGACCAAGTAGCAAGGATAGACCAAATAGCGAGGATAGACCAAGTAGCGAGGATAGACTAAGTAGCAAGCATAGACCAAGTAGCAAAGATAGACCAAGTAGCGAGGATAGACCAAGTAGCGAGGATAGACCAAGTAGCGAGGATAGACCAAGTAGCAAGTATTAGACCAAGTAGCAAGGATAGACCAAATAGCAAGGATAGACCAAGTAGCTAGATAGACCAATTAGCGAGGATAGACCAAGTAGCTAGGGTAGACCAAGTAGCGAGGATAGACCAAATAGCGAGGATAGACCAAGTAGCTAGGATAGACCAAGTAGCTAGGATAGACCAAGTAGCTAGGATAGACCAAGTGGTAAGGATAGACCAAGTGGCAACCACACAGCTAAACGAATCTCTAGAAATAATACCGGGGAAATCTGGTTGAACAGCTGGGCGACGGGGACATCTGGTCGCACCCTTTTAGCGAAATGCCAGGGCAAAACAATCATGATGACATTAATAGACTCCACAGAAGAGATCAAGGTCAGATTTTTCAGTCAATAGCCATGTAAACCGCACCAACCCTCAGCACAGGCCCGTGTGCAGATACCTATCTCGTCGCAATGAAACTGTTAAACATCTGCCCGTCGAGTGCAACGTGCTTGGCTGGCATGAGAACAAATTCTTACAAGTGCCGCCGACAATCGCTGATACACTGTAGCTAAGACCATGACATCCAGATTTTCAAGCACTGTTGTCAAATCAGTCAATACTATATGGTTCCCAAACATGGACATGTCACCAGGAGTATCACATCCCACTTGTTCCTGTATCTACTCCCGGGGAACGTGTTCAATTACACGAACTATTCTTACATCGGTCTGGTACAACCTTCCACACTCAACCGTCATCCCATTTCTACCACATCCTCTTAGCCCACCTCACATCCTCTTAGTCAACTACACAGCCTCTTAGCCCACTGCACATCCTCACGGCCTCTTTAGTCCACTACACATCCTTACAACCTCTCCGTTCCCCCTACACATCCCCACAGCCTCTTCGTTCCTCCTACACATCCCCACAACCTCTCCGTTCCCCCTACACATCCCCACAGCCTCTTCGTTCCTCCTACACATCCTCACAAGCTCTCCGTCCCCTCTACACATCCTCACATCCTCTCCATTTCCCCACACATCCTGAAAGCCTCTCTATTCCTACATTCCCAAAAATATCGTACTCCCATTTCTCAACTTTGTCTGATTGCTGTCGGTATCTAAGATCTGATTAGAGCATTCCATCCGATATTTACATAACGTGCTTGCGTAGTTCGGAATATCGTTATTCGAACCATTTACTAAATATGCGAATATGCAGTAGCCGACACTTATCTGATTTGCATTCTCATAAAAAATATTTGTTGCTGTCTCATGTTTCTTTCTCTTTGTGTCTCCCATAACCAATCATCTCCATCTTTGTGTCTCCCTTACCCAATCACCTCCATCTTTGTGTCTTCCTTACTCCATCGTCTCCATATTTGTGCCTCCCTTACTCAATCATGTCCCTCTACGGTTTTTCCTTACTCAATCATCTCCCTCTTTGTGTTTTTTCTTTACTCGATCATCTCCCTCTTTATGTCTCCCTTACTCAATCATCTCCCTCTTTCTGTTTCCCTTACTCAATTATCTCCCTCTTTCTGTTTCCCATATTCAATCATCTCACTCTGTGTTTCCATTACTCCATCCTTTCTTTCGTCTTCCTTATTATATCCTAACACGCTTTCTGTCAACTGTACTCCCCAACCCTCTCGCCATGTCCCCGACCCGCTCACTACTCCACGACCCGCTCACTACTCCATGACCCGCTCACTACTCCATGACCCGCACACTACTCCCCGACTCGCTCACTACTCCGTGACCGACTTACTACTCCCCGACCCGCTCACTACTCCACAACCCACTCACTACTCCTCGACCCGCTCACTAATCCATGATCCGCGCACTACTCCCCGACCCGCTCACTGCTCCACGACCCGTGCACCACTCCCCGACCTGCTCACTACTCCCCGACTGGCTTACTACTCTACGACCCGCGCACTACTCCCTGACCCCCTCACTATGTCCCCGATCCGCTCGCGACTCCCCGACCCGATCAGTACTCCCTGACCCGCACGCGACTCCCCGACCTGCTCAGTACTCCCATACCCGCTCACTATGTCCCTGGCACGCTCAGTACTTCCCGATCTGCTCACTATGTCCCCGACCCGCTCACTATGTCCCCGACCCGCTCACTATGTCCCCGACCCGCTCGCTATGTCCCCGACCCGCTCACTATGTCCCCGACCCGCTCAGTACTCCCCAACCCGCTCAGTACACCCATACCCGCACACTATGTCCCTGACCCGCTCAGTACTCCCATACCCGCTCACTATGTCATCGACTCGCTCAGTACTCCCCGACCTGCTCGCCATGTCCCCCGCTTGCTCAGTACTCCCCGACCCGCTCACTATGTCCTCGACTCGCTCAGTCCTCCCCGACCCGCTCACTATGTCCTCGACTCGCTCAGTACTCTCCGACCCGCTCACTATGTCCCCGGCTCGCTCACTATGTCCTCGACTCGTTCTCCTCGACTCGTTCAATACTCCTCGACCCGCTCACTATGTCCTCGACTCGCTCAGTACTCTCCGACCCGCTCACTATGTCCCCGGCTCGCTCACTATGTCCTCGACTCGCTCACTATGTCCTCGACTCGTTCTCCTCGACTCGTTCAATACTCCCCGACCCGCTCATTATGTCCCCGACTCTCTCACTACTCCCCGACTCGCTCACTACTCCCAGACCCGCTCACTACTCCCAGACCCGCTCACTATGTCTTCGACTCGCTCACTACTCCCCGACTCGCTCACTATGTCCCCGACCCGCTCACTATGTCCTCGACTCGATCACTACTCCCCGACCCGCTCACTATGTCCCCGACCCGCTCACTATGTCCTCGACTCGATCACTACTTCCCGACCCGCTCACTATGTCCTCGACTCGCTCACTACTCCCCGACCCGCTCACTGTGTCCCCGACTCGCTCACTATGTCCTCCACTCGCTCACTACTTCCCGACCCGCTCACTATGTCCTCGACTCGCTCACTATGTCCTCGACTCGTTCACTACTCCGCGACTCGCTCACTATGTCCCCGACTCGCTCACTACTCCCCGACCCGCTCACTATGTCCCAGACTCGCTCAGCCTTTCTTGGTCCTCTCGACATAATGCCCACGACGCTCTCGCAATATCTTCGAACCGCTCGCCATGTTCCGACACTCTCACCGTGTCCTCGACCCTCTCACCATGTCCTGCTCCTCTCACCATGTCCTGCTCCTCTCACCATGTCCCCGACCCTCTCACCGTGTCCCCGACCCTCTCACCGTGTCCCCTACTCTCTCACCATGTCCCCGACCCTCTCACCGTGTCCCCGACCCTCTCACCGTGTCCCCGATCCTCTCACCGTGTACCCGACCCTCTCACCATGTCCTGCTCCTCTCACCGTGTCCCCAACCCTCTCACAGTGTCCCCGACCCTCTCACCGTGTCCTGCTCCTCTCACTGTGTCCTGCTCCTCTCACCGTGTCCAAGACCCTCTCACCGTGTCCCCGACCCTCTCACCGTGTCCCCGACCCTCTCACCGTGTCCCCGACCCTCTCACCATGTCCTCGACCCTCTCACCGTGTCCTGCTCCTCTCGCCATGTCCCCGACCCTTTCACCGTGTCCCCGACCCTCTCACCCTGTCCCCGACCCTCTCACCATGTCCCCGACGCTCTCGCCATGACCATGTCCTGCTCCTCTCACCATGTCCCCGACCCTCTCATCATGTCCTGCTCCTCTCACCGTGTCCCCGACCCTCTCGCCATGTCCCCGACCCTCTCGCCATGTCCCCGACCCTCTCGCCATGTTCCCGACCCTCTCACCATGTCCCCGACCCTCTCACCATGTCCCCGACCCTCTCACCATGTCCCTGACCCTCTCACCATGTCATTCTCCTCTCGCCATGGTCCGACCCTCTCACCATGTTCCCGACCCTCTCGCCATGTCCTGCTCCTCTTACCGTGTCTCCGACCCTCTCACCATGTCCCCGACCCTCTCACCATGTCCCCGATTCTCTCGCCATGTCCCTGACCCTCTCACCATGTCATTCTCCTCTCGCCATGTTCCGACCCTCTCACCATGTTCCCGACCCTCTCGCCATGTCCTGCTCCTCTTACCGTGTCTCCGACCCTCTCACCATGTCCCCGACCCTATCACCGTGTCCCCGACCCTCTCACCATGTCCTGCTCCTTTCACAATGTCCCCGACCCTCTCACCGTGCCCCGACCCTCTCGCCATATCCCCGACCCTCTCACTATGTCCCCGACCCTCTCACCGTGTACTGCTCCTCTCACCTAATGCCCCCGACACTCTTGCAATGTCTCCGAACTGCTCACCATGTCCCCTACCCTTTCGCTATGTCACCGACCCGCGCACTAAACCGCCTACCTTCTCGCCACTGTTAAGCCACTTCTCCTCTGCCCCTTCATCCTGCCGTCAAACCGACAGGAAACAAGCACACACAATCGTCTATACTCGGCATTGATCGCCAAAGACGTGTTTCATCAGGAGAGCTGCCTCGTCAAGGAGCCATGATTGCATTCTTTAATCGATCCGCACACTTGACTGTGATCTCCTGGTAACGAGTAATCTATTACCGACACACTTTACTATTCTCAGTCTGACAACCTCACCTTAGATATTTTCAGCTAGAAATATCTTCAAAATTGAATATAATTGGCGTCATTTTCTAAATTGTCAGCCTGTTTTTGTAATGTTTAAATAAAATGGTAGATTTTTAAAACGGCTATACGACTAGCCTATAAAACATTATTTATTGAAACTAATGTCAATTAGAGATATCATACAATAAATGTAAATTGTTTGCGCTTTTTGTTATCTATTTTATCAAATAGGTATTCGAGGGGTGACCAGAAAGCGTCAAACCATAGGCTGGAACAAACAAACACAACGAACGTGCCTATTTACTTCACTGAGAAATCTGCACCTTCTTAACTAAACTTAACTTAACTTTAACTTAACTTAACGTCTTTATATTGGTTTAGAAGACTCTGCAGAGTCTGTATACAACCAGTTTCTTGGAGGGTGGTTAACTAATGTGCGCATCTATCTTAAAAGACTCAAACACTAGAGCAAAGTAGCCCCGCAGCCTTTTATGCTGCTTTTAACACACCACATAACAGTGTTCGGCGTTATGCCATTTCAAACAGTTAGTCGCCTCTTACGGCATGCTCTCTTAGGGGCAGTGGTGCTATTCTTGTCTCAGCAGACCACTCGGGCTGAGTCATTTTTTTTGGTTATCTCCAACGGGCGGTTCGTCACATTTGTCTTGATTTCTTCTGTCATGAAATCTCGTCTCTTTGAGGTACGCATTGAGTCTTGGAAAGAGCCAGTCATTGCAAGGAATCTGGGTACTAGGGGACGGCCAAACCTGTCCATTACCGTGTATCAACAAAGTATTCTAGATGAGGTGAGATGCATGGGCCGGGATGATCCAGGATTAATTTCAAGAAGCCCTAAAGACTTCCAGAAATGGGAGCACCTCCTGTAGAAGGGTGTCATCTCAAAATGGGCCTATTTTAAACCGGATTAGGTTTTGAACTCAATAAAAAAGTTAGATGTTTTTTTTCTAGCCCAAGGACGGGTGCTTTTGAATCAGGAGACACCTACCCGCGCCCTGCACCCCCTCCCCCCCCCCCACCCCTCCTACCCAACTGTATTGTTCCATCAAACTTGCCAAACTACGTAAAACGTGTGTGTGTGTGCCTGCCGGCCTGCGCCTGTCAGTCTATGTATGCATGTATGTATGTTTAGTCATTTTAAGTAACAGCAATTTTATTAATATGATTTTTACAGGAGTGCGGACCAGGAACTTTGAGTGTCTTATTTTTCTACACTGTTCCCCTTTCCCGGCTACCAACTCCCCAATAGCTTGTAGATGCCCTCTAGAAAAAAGTATGTTGGTGTGACTTAACCAATTTTGCTCTAGCTCCATTAACTCGTCAGAGCCAATTTTGCTCTACCTCCATTACCTCGTCAAAGCCAATTTTGCTCTGCCTCCATTACCTCGTCAGCTGTATTGAGACCCATCTGTTACACACTTTCCTATAGCCAAGGTCAGCATTGAAAATTGTGGGGTCTGCGCCTTGAATCATGTTGAAATCTATGGCTATTTCATTAATAGTGATTCGCCTATTGCCACGGACTAGCTGGTTGATCTGCTGTTTTACTGAATCAGTTACCACGCTTGCTGGTCTCCCTCGCCGCGGTTCATCAATGATGTTTTGTATTCCATTATTCATTCTTTCTGCCCATTCATACACTCTTCTTTAACTCAAACAACTGTCTCCATACTGAACATTCATTGTTCTGTAGATTTCAGAAGGTTTCACACCCTCTGACCACAAACACCTAATACGACCTCGTTGTTTTTCCACGGTGCAAGTCGACAGTGGGGCGACCTTGTTGTACACTATATTGTGCACACTGCTCGACCGTCACAATCCCTACATGGAGTATTGCTAAAGATTAATTTTGTGTCATGAAATACGATTTTCCGTCGCGTAGCTGATCTGATCACAGAAACAAATTATTATTGTTATGTTATTATGTTACAGATTCTACTAATTTACCGTGCCGTATAGGCATTATCGCCCTTTCAATCAATTTACCATTTTCACACAAAAACATATAAAACACTGAAAACTGATTCTTTTATAATAAAAACTACATGATTAATTTCGCAATCCAATCACTTACCAAATTTATCTTCTTCTTCTTCTGCATTCGTTCTCAATCTCCCACTACCAATCCCTGAACAGGACTTTGCAAGTAGCAGGATGTAGTAGCAGGAATGCATTGCGTCGCTAGTTTAGCGACAACTGACTATATTTGCACCTTTCGGTCCAACACGTCCATCTTTGGCAGACACCATTTATCTAATAAAGGGAAAGGTTGGTCCATGGCAAACAATTGCCGTCGGGGATGAAGATAACTTTTCATAGACAAAGCCGCAGCTTAAGTGAGGTGGGTTGCCATGTCCCTTCCTTTGCTGTTTATACCTTCTCCAACTTATATGTCAGGTACCCATTTACAGCTGGGTTGACTGGAGGTGCTGTCGTGCTACGAACGAACCAGGCCCGGATTTTCAAAAATGTATGTCCGTGATTTCGAACCCTGGAGCGATGCAAACCCAGTCTTAGTAAGCCGGCTCACTGTCGACTAGGCTAGGCTACATGCTCCACGATATACTATTAATGTAACTTATCTACTAATCTATTATTAATCTTTCTATCAAAGAAGATTAGTGTAAACTAGATAGAACCTCTGGATCTAACATCCGGTTTTTGTCTTTATTCCAAATATTCCTTACAATTGGGACTAGTACTTACTTAATTAACTTGCCATATCGTGGTACTCTTCTCCGGGAACGAATCTGGCCTGTGGCAGTCTGCAGCCTCCGTTCGCCTGGTCTCTGCTGTAGAACAAAAGGGTTCTCACACGTTTGGGGATGAGCCTCCTGGTGTCAGTGATACCCGTTCTGACTCGGACGTCAGGAAATGATCCCAGGTGTGTATGTTACACCTTACTGACTCGAACTTTCGGGATTGTATCCAAGGTGTTTGACTACACCCTACTGACTAGGATTTTCGGGATTGTATCCAAGGTGTTTGGCTACACCTTACTGACTCTGACTTTCGGGATTGTATCCAAGGTGTTTGGCCACACCTTACTGACTCTGACTTTCGGGATTTATCCAAGGTGTTTGGCCACACCTTACTGACTCTGACTTTCGGGATTGTATCCAAGGTGTTTGGCCACACCTTACTGACTCTGCCTTTTGGGATTGTATCCGAGGTGTTTGGCCACACCTTACTGACTCTGACTTTCGGGATTGTATCCAATGCGTATTGCTATTTCCAGCAGACAGGGTCTGCCTGTGGAACCTACAGCTGCGTTTTGACCACTACTCTCACATTAGCAGGGGTCGGTTCACTGTCCCTCCCATCAGGCAATAGTGCTATACCTATGAAACCCACAGTGAAAAATCCACCCGGCCAGCTCTGCCGAATCTCCCTTTTGCTCTAGGTTGTATCCCTTTCTTGTTTTCCCTAGATACCACCTTAACTCCACCCTTTCCAACATTGTCGCCGGTCACGAGGTACTTCTGTCACCACCCTGATGACCAGCCCGTTGATCGTGTCACTGCTCGGCCTGCACTGCCTATCAATCTGTCAAGTTCCCTATCCTTGGTACCTCCCACCAAGTCCCTGGGACATCTTGTCATCACTGCCGATCTCACTGTCCCGATGACATTGGCGTTTGTGTGCGTCCGGGATGGTGACTACGTTGAAAAATAATGACACATCAATTAAATCTTCTTCTTCTTCGTTCGTTCTCAATCTCCCACTACCAAACCCTGAAAGGGCTTAAGTAACAGAATGTAGTCCAGAGAACGGAATGCGTTGTGTCGTAGTTTACAGCTTGGCTGCGATATTTGTACCTTTCGGTCCAACACATCCGACTTCAGCAAGCATTTATTTAGTACTGGGTTAGCATTCCCTCTTCGGTCCCTTCTCCTTAGCCAGTCTGCCCTGCTGCAGCCTGTTATCCAGGATCACCACGTGGAGTTGTAGAAGGGTCTTGGCAGCTATGGTTCGCTGGCCCTAACACTAGCAGTCAGCTATGGGTCGCTGACCACTGCAGCTCAGTATCTCATCAATTAAATGACATTCCAAGAATTAAGATAGTGTAAAGCTAAATTTCGCACATCGCCTAAATGACATTCCAAGATTTAAGATAGTGTAAAGCTAAATTTCGCACATCGCCTAAATGATATTCCAAGATTTAAGATAGTGTAAAGCTAAATTTCGCACATCGCCTAAATGACATTCCAAGATTTAAGATAGTGTAAAGCTAAATCTCGCACATCGCCTAAATGACATTCCAAGATTTAAGATAATCTGCACATCGCCTAAATGACATTCCAAGATTTAAGATAATCTATAATTCATGTATACATCTCGCACATCGCCTAAATGACATTCCAAGATTTAAGATAATCTGCACATCGCCTAAATGACATTCCAAGATTTAAGATAATCTATAACTCATGTATACATCTCGCACATCGCCTAAATGACATTCCAAGATTTAAGATAATATATAGCTCATGTATAAATCTCACACATCGCCTAAATGACATTCCAAGATTTAAGATAATCTATAACTCATATATACATCTCGCACATCGCCTAAATGACATTCCAAGATTTAAGATAATCTATAACTCATGTATACATCTCGCACATCGCCTAAATGACATTCCAAGATTTAAGATAATCTATAGCTCATGTATAAATCTCGCACATCGCCTAAATGACATTCCAAGATTTAAGATAATCTATAACTCATATATACATCTCGCACATCGCCTAAATGACATTCCAAGATTTAAGATAATCTATAGCTCATGTGTAAATCTCGCACATTAATTAAATTATCTCCTCGAAGACAAAACTTGTCAAATCGCCCTCGTTTATCAGCTAGTTTCCTTAATGTGCAGCACATTCAATGCTAGTGTCTTCTCATGTCCCTCTATTGTAGGTCTAGCTCTTTCCAACATTTCCCCATTAGTGACCTTATCATACCATTACAATCCTTTGATTCTCCAGAAGAACACTCCCAAGTGGTAATTTACAATTTTAAAAAAAAAGAAATATATGCGAGTAATTTATGTTTGTGATTATGTTTCCAGGTCACTACATACCTTGGCAAGAGAGACTTCATTGATCATCTGTCTCATATAGATCCTATTGGTAAGTAGGGTTCAACTTTGTCTGTCTGTTGTTGGCTTTGTCTGTCTGTTACTGAAAATGGCTATATGTTACTGGATGTCTGTCTGTTACTAGCTGACTGTCTGTCTGTTACTGGCTGGCTGTATGTCTGTTACTGACTGGCTGTATGTCTGTTACTGGCTGTATGTCTGTTACTGGCTGTCTGTCTGTTACTGAATGTATGTCTGTTACTGGGTGTCTGTCTGTTACTTTATCTGTCTGTTACTATGTCTGTCTGTTACTATGTCTGTCAGTTACTATGTCTGTCACTATGTTTGTCTGTTACTAAGTCTGTCTGTCACTATGTTTGTCTGTTACTAAGTCTGTCTGTTACTATGCCTGTCTGTTACTATGTCTGTCAGCTACTATGTCTGTCTGCCACTATATTTGTCTGTTACTATGTTTTTTCTGTTACTATGTCCATCACTATGTCTGTCTGTTACTATATCTGTTTGTTACTATGTGTGTCTGTTACTTGATGTATGAATGTTACTATGTATGTCTGTTACTGTATGTATGTCTGTTACTATGTGTGTCTGTTACTGGATGTATGTCTGTCTGTTACTAACTTTGTTACAATGTGAAACATGGATGGACGCTTGAAAGAACAAATCAGGAATGTGTATTATCAGCGAGCTATAGAAAACCCAAAATTCACACTCTTTGCTGCAGTCTTTTGACAGAGATTGTACATCTAGGGGCCTGCTCACGGTGAAGTGATGTCAGATCTCAACAGTTGGCAATGTATAGAAACATAACACATCTTCAAACATTCATAATGCGTAGAAGTTTCCAGAAGATGGGCAGTGGATACTTTGGTAGAGACCATTCTGCTTCCCTCTCCCTGTTCTCGCCTACATGTTCACCTCTTCGCAAAATGCTCTTCTGCTGTTTCATTAAGATTTAAGCCTTGTTGGGAAGCTATGCTTCCATCAACAACACCCTCACCTCCACCCGGGCACTATCACCACTTCCTGAACACTCACTGTTCCACCCTGGCAGCCTCACTTCCACCCCGTTCAATCATCTCTCCCAAAGTCATATGATGAGATCCCGCCTGTGAGACGCACTAGTGTCCCGTTTTGCAAATATCCCATTTGATACTTTGGTCTTTTATTGATTATTCCTGTCTACAAGACAGTCTCAAAAGTTCAAAGTTCAGCCTCTGTGGAAAATATTGAGCCAAGAACAAATAGACCTCAGCTCCTGGCTTATGGGGGGTGGGGGGCATGGCACACACCCTCCACCTGCCCCTAATATTCTTGGGAGATAGTTTATGGCGATATGCCCACTATTGTCCCTTGTGCACTCTGCTACTTTTTCATCATTCATTCTCAAACTCCCGCTACCAAGCTTTGAAAAGCGCTTTGCAAGTAGCAGGATGTTGTCTGGAGAACGAAATGCGTTGTGTTGCAGCTTACATCTTGACTGCGATATTTGTGCCTTTTGGTCCGGCACATCCATCTTCAGCATTCTATTTTGGGTACCAGGTTAGCCTTTCCTCTTCGATCCCTTCTCCTTACCCAGTTTCTCCTGTTGCAGCCTGTTATCCAGGATCACCACGTGGAGGTGGAGAAGGGTCTTGGCAGCTCTGGTTTGCTGGCAATGGCTCTGGCGCTAGCAGTCACTGACTGCTACAACTCATGCACTGCTCAGCATCTTGATCCCGCTCATCTAGTAAATGATATAATCCATTTAGTGGTTGTTGGGAATGTCCACAATTAGGAAGTTTACTACTCATTTGTGCGTCCTAGAATGTGCATTAAGTGGCGGGTTGCAGTACTTTCCTCACATCCCGAGCGTGCTGATGAAGGTGGACCGGGGACTGTCTAGGCGATTGTGCTATGCTTGGCCAAACTCTGTGTCGCTCACTGCTATGGGGATCATGTCGGTCCCACACCTCGTTAACTGAGCTTTCTTGACAGGCTAGAAGCATTTGTCTTCCTCAGTTGGAGGCTAGACGATGTGGATGATGCGTAGTGAATGTATCCCTTGTCCTTCCTAGAGGCAACGTGATGACACATCTTTCGAGTATCTCCGAAGAAAGGCAGTCCAGTGTGCCAGTGTCCCAGGATCATCACGTGCTGCCAGGAATGCAGCACATACATTCGGGTCGGCTATTTATCATTCCTGTCAGCCCATTGGTAGTGATGTCACATCTGACACTTTCCACCACTTAGGAGATTGTCACAAAGTAGTAGAGAAGTAATGCCCACTGGTCTGGAGATCTTCACAAAGGGGTAGAGAGGTAAGTCTAGCTAGTCTGGATCTTCACAAAGGAGTAGAGAGGTAATTCAAGCTAGTCTGGATCTTCACAAAGAGGCAGAGATAATGCCGACTTGTCAGGAGATCTTCACAAAGGGGCAGAGATAATGCCCACTTGTCAGGAGATCTTCACAAAGGGGCAGAGAGGAAAATGGCCGCTGGTCTGCATCTCTTCGTCATCCATGGGAGTAATTGATAGAGGACTTATTAAACACAAAAACCACAACGGTCTCTCCATAATTATTCTCAGTTAGGGGACGGCGTGGCCTAGTGGTTAAGTGGCACGGCTCACAATCCGAAGGTGCTGCGTTCGATCCCCATTACAGCACCGGCCGTTACCCCGGGGAAGCAAACCCTTAGAAAATGCAGGATGAAGCAGACCCTTACATAAAATGCATGCTGAAGTTGGATGCACTGGGCCGACAGGCGCAAAATAAAAACCACAGTGCAACGCACACCGCCTTGGGGATCAGAGAAATAAGGCGAACTGTAAAAAAAAAAAAAAAATTCTCACGCACACGCCCACAACAGTTATCCACCAGCACTCACACACAGTTGTACTTACACACACATACCAACAACACAACGTATCCACCAGTATTCTCACACATACTGACATTATCCACTAATCTACTCTTTCGTCTGTCTGCCTAGATGGAGTTATCCTGGTCGACCCTGACTACCTCAAGGACAGGAAAGTGTTTGCCCACATCCTAGCTGCATTCCGCTATGGCCGGGAGGACCTGGACGTGTTAGGCTTGACCTTCCGGAAAGACCTCTACCTGTCTTCCATGCAGGTTTGATCATCTCAGTCTTTGCATGGTTCGCAGGCTTCTTGTAAGCAATCGCCATCATTATCCAGCAGTTGACCTGCTCAAGAAAAACCTATACAACAGCAATTTTTTTGGTATTTTTCTTGTGGGAAGTCTGTATCAGAGCAATTTTCTTTTTTGTGTTATATTTATGGGAAGTCTGTATCAGAGCAATTTTCTTTTTTGTGTTATATTTATGGGAAGTCTGTATCAGAGCAATTTTCTTTTTTGTGTTATATTTATGGGAAGTCTGCATCAGAGCAATTTTCTTTTTTGTGTTATATTTATGGGAAGTCTGTATCAGAGCAATTTTCTTTTTTGTGTTATATTTATGGGAGGTCTGTATCAGAGTAATTTTCTTTTGGGAAGTCTGAATCAGAGTAATTTTGTGATATTCTAATTTTTGGGGGGAATCTTGTATCAGAGCTATTGTTTTATGATATTCTTATAGGAAGTCTGAACCAGAACAATTTTTTTGGTAAGGGGTCTACTTAAGTCTGTGTCAACTATTTTTTTATATTCTACTTGTGGCAAATCTGTATCAATTATTGTTTTTATATTCTATTTGTGGGTAATCTGTATCAACTATTTTTTTTACATATTCTACTTGTGAGAAATCAGTACCAGCTATTTCTTTGTATTCTATTTGTGGGGAAAACTATCGGAACTTATTTATTTTGTATTCTACTCATGGGAAGCCTGAAACAGAACATTTTTTGTGGGAAACCTGTATCAGAATTATTTTGTTAGAGATTTCTGTTAGAGATAACATGGACAAAAAAGGGAAGAGGAGGCGTTCTGAGTTATTGTGATAAAGTGTTGACAGGTAGGGGAAAGGGTGCAAAAACTAAAAAAATTGTGTGGCATCATATGTGAACAACCTCATAAATTACCACTGTCATAATGTAGTAGAGATAACAGGATCTTGCTCTTTAAGGCAGCACTTCGTCTAAACACCTTAATCTAAAGAATCTAACACAATAAACTTAAATTATTCCTTACTACACTGGCACTCTTCTATTCACAACTCACTCACTCCTATCCAGTGATTACCTAACCTAACAATCTCTACCCCTACACCTAAACTATTGTCAACAGTCACTTTTCCCCGTGCTTGGCCTGCAGTGACTAACGCAAGTCCGAATTATGGCAGGAAGGACTCCGATGAGTACTTCGTGCTGTGACCCCAACCCAGGTAGATCGCCCTTGGTCCTGTTCCTTCGTGCCGCTTGTCGAATTGCGTTGTGGATGTCAGGAAAAACTAAATCAGCAGCCGCAGGTTTGAATTGACGTGTGTTGAACAAGGGCCGGCTGAACACAAGATAACACACATTTGAGATGGCAACGTTCACTCTCACAGCGGGCAATAATGGCTAACAACTCAGAGGATCACCCACGTGGCTGGTGCTGGTCACACCCCAGCCTAAATGAAATGATACTCACAGCTGTAAACTTTCAATACCTTGAACTGGAGCTCAGACGAAGTGACATCCAGTTCAACGTAAAGTGGCCAACTTGTTCAAGGTGAGGGGCGCTTGAAAACCTCGTGTAACTGTGTCGGACCTGGAAAACCGTGTAACTCCTGCTGACGATCTCTTAGTGCGTGGCGCTCAACTGTCTCCCTCTTCATTGAATCGCTCTTCAAAAATCTGGTAACCTCGCTGCAAATGGTGGGACCTCGCCCTCTGCAAGTCGCACAGTCTCTCTCTGCAAATGTATCGTCTGCAAATCGTGTAAGGTTTGTCTCTCTTCTCTTGCGCTCTGCAAAAGTAAAGTCTGTCTTCTTCAAATCGTGTTACGGTTCGTATCTCCTCAAATTGCGTAAATGCCTCTCTTCTCTTGCGCTCTGCAAATCGTGTAAAGTCTATCTTCTTCAAATCGTGTTAAGGTTCGTCTCTGCAAAATCGTGTAGTCTATCCTAGCTCCCGGCCCGTAATCGGGTTTTATAACCCCAGACTATTTTCCTAGTGGGCGCTACTTTTCAAAATAGCGTCGCTATTACTCCGCCACGGTACTTGTCGACGTGAGTGATACGGTCAGATGGGAGGCCCATCTCTAAATTAATAGAAGTATACAACTGCCCTTGCGCGTTACCATAGGCAACAAAATGTGTCAGTAGGGAGGGGAGACAAAATTTGTCTGCCCAGACTAAATCTGTCACAATAACGCTAACAATAGTTCAATAGCAGGGAGAGGAAGTGTTAGATACTTCATCGTCTAAGGTATGAGTTATTTATGTGGTAGGATGGTCAGTTCCCTTCCTTGCTGCCTTCCCTCCCCTACCAATATTTAAAATACCCATTTCCTACTGGGTATACCAGAGAGTGTCGATAATGTTAATTGAACCTGGTAACCTATCATGATTTTCAAGCTCTTTACCACTTTGCTGCTGAAGACACTCATATTACCATTTCTGCTTACATATTTCACCATCCTTTAAAAACAGAAACAAGTTTTACTACAGAGCCTAATTTTACTACAGAGCCTAATTTTACTACAGATACCAATTTTACTACATATCCTAATTTTACTACATATACCAGTTTTATAACATACCCTAATTTTACTTACAGATATCAGTTTTAATACATACCCTAATTTTACTATATACCCTAATTTTACTATAAACCCTAATTTTACTACATACCCAAATTTTGCTACAGATACCAGCTTTTACATTCCCGAGTGGTCTGTCGGATTTTTTGTTTATGACAAGGACAAGAATAGTACCACTGCCTCACAGAGAGCATGACGTAAGAGGCGGCTAACTGTGTGACATGGCATAACACTTGCATGGTTAGGTAGTTTATTTAGAGCAGCATAGATGGCGCCTAACAGGCTACGGGTCTAATTTGCTCTAGTGTTTGAGTCTATTAAGATGGACTCACACATCGGTTAACCACCCTGCGTAAGCGCTTGTCCCAACACAGTGGAGTATTAAGCTCGAGTCTAGCCCGTTAAGCAGAAAACCCTTCTCCTGGCAACATCCAACTCATACTAGAGCTGGGACCTGTACAGAGACATCTGCCCCTGTAAAAGTACCGGTCAACTAAGAACCAGTTTTACTACAGACCCTCGTTTTACTGCATGCCCTAATTTTACTACAGACACCGGGGAGGGAGACAAACATCTGGTTAGGCAAAATATACTGATTCTAATTTTACAATTTGACTAAAGAATCTATTTTAACTACATACCCTAATATTGTCACAGATCCAAGTTTTACTGCAGACCCTAATTTCACTACTTGCTCTAATTTTACATCATACCTTAATTTTGCTGTAGATCCTATTTTACTACAGATGCTAATTTTACTGTAGATCTTAATTTTTCTACAGACCACAGTTTTTCTAAGGAAACTCAATTTTTGCTACTGATACACATACTCATCTGACATATGACGTGATATATTTAACGCCAGGTGTATCCCCCAGTCAAGGACAGTCTAGAATCCAGGCCTCCATCCCGCCTCCAGGAACGATTGATCAAAAAGCTGGGACCAAATGCTTACCCATTTTTCTTTGAGGTTTGATGTTATCTTCTATTGCATTTGTCAGCATTCTTATAATTTGCTTTTAGTTTCATTAAAAGATGTTCTAGGAACAATATATTTGATGCATCCATGAGTGGATAGCAGATTTAGAGGCCTTGAACCTTCAGGGGCTCGAGTTCTGGGCTGGTCATGCCGAAGTTTTTAGTAATGAAGTAACTGATAGCAGAAATAGAGACCTTGAACCTCCAGGGGCTTGCTCTGGTCATGCTGAGGTTTATGCCAATGAAGGAACTGCTATCACACATAGTGATCTCAAACCATCAGGGGCTTGTGGGAATCATGTCTTAGTCATGTTGGGGTTAGTGAAGTCTCCATGAATCATGTCTTAGTCATGCTGGGGTTAGTGAAGTCTCCATGAATCATGTCTTAGTCATGCTGGGGTTAGTGAAGTCTCCATGAATCATGTCTTAGTCATGCTGGGGTTAGTGAAGTCTCCATGAATCATGTCTTAGTCATGCTGGGGTTAGTGAAGTCTCCATGAATCATGTCTTAGTCATGCTGGGGTTAGTGAAGTCTCCATGAATCATGTCTTAGTCATGCTGGGGTTAGTGAAGTCTCCATGAATCATGTCTTAGTCATGCTGGGGTTAGTGAAGTCTCCATGAATCATGTCTTAGTCATGCTGGGGTTAGTGAAGTCTCCATGAATCATGTCTTAGTCATGCTGGGGTTAGTGAAGTCTCCATGAATCATGTCTTAGTCATGCTGGGGTTAGTGAAGTCTCCATGAATCATGTCTTAGTCATGCTGGGGTTAGTGAAGTCTCCATGAATCATGTCTTAGTCATGCTGGGGTTAGTGAAGTCTCCATGAATCATGTCTTAGTCATGCTGGGGTTAGTGAAGTCTCCATGAATCTTGTTCTTCTTACACTTTCAAATATAAACTTCAATCAATCAATAAATAAAAGTCTGTTGTTCTTCTCGATGCATAGACCATTGACCACATCTCACCAGCATACACAGTCCTGGGCTACTCTTTCTGCCTCTCTCTCAGCACATAGACCATTGACCACATCTCACCAGCATACACAGTCCTGGGCTACTCTTTCTGCCTCTCTCTCAGCACATAGACCATTGACCACATCTCACCAGCATACACAGTCCTGGGCTACTCTTTCTGCCTCTCTCCAGGTGTAATGATTTAATTGTAGTTCCCTCTCACATTCTCTTCTCCATGTATTTTTAGGTTAACTATCCTTCCCCTGCAGATAACATGTAGAGCCTAACTATGTTGGATGGTACCTTGTCCATTGTATGTCCTATCCAGTTGCTCCAGTGGCTGTTGTTGACTCCTTTTCCACAGGTTTTCATTCCTCACCATGTCCTGCCACTTATGTCCATTATCCTTTGTAGGCATCTGTTAACGAAGGACTTGAGTCTTTCTTGAATGGCCTTAGTCATCCTTCATGTTTCCACTCATACAGCAGCACTGATTTGACACTGGTGTTCATCTTCTTCTTATGTGTTCGTTCTCAATCTCCAGCTACCAAGCCCTGAACAGGGCTTTGCAAGTAGCAGGATGTAGTCCAGAGAACTGAATGCGTTATGTTGCTAGTTTACAGTTTGACTGCGATATTTGCACCTTTCGGTCCGACACATCTGTCTTTGGCAGAATTGATGTTCAATATTGTAACTGTGGTATGAATCTTGATTTCTCTGGATCTCCACATGTTTTTTGGTGTCTGAAATGCCACTTTTACCTTACTAATTCTGGTCCTTGCATCGGTATCCCCTTTTGCTATCCAAATAGATAAAGGCATACACCTGTTCCTCCAGCATGATTGGTTAACTTGAAGAGCTTGGTTTTCATGTTGGTATTCCATCCCAAACAGCTGATTGCTTTTTCACCATGTTTAATTTTTCTTGGATATAGCTATGACTGTGGGACAAAAGTACAGGACCATCTGTGCAGTCCAAGTCCTCCAATTGTGATGATAGTGTCCACTGAATACCAATTCTCTTTCTATTGCTTGTTGTCTTCTTTATCAAATTTATAGTCAACAAGAAGAATTCGTGGTGACTTAATACAGGTTTATAAGATGATCAGAGGAATGGATAAATTAGACTATAACAAGTTTTTTAAAATACAGCCACCTACAATAACACGAGGGCATAGCTACAAGCTGACTAAAGAGAGGTCCAGATTAGATATTAGGAACATTTTTTTTAGTCAGAGAGTGGTGAATGCTTGAAATGCATTGCCAGGGGAGGTAGTGGAGGCAGGGACAGTTAATGCATTTAAGAATAAACTGGATGCGCATAGCTTTTTGAACAAGGTGATGTAAATGTAACTGGTTGTATACAGACTCTACAGGGTCTTCTAAACCAGTATAAAGACGTTAAGTTAAGTTAAGAACAGATAGGACAAGAGAAAAATGTTTTAATCCACACTGTAAAATTCCCTTTTGTAGTCTATAAAATTTGTGGATAGGAATATTTTCCATTCAAAAGTTTGTTCTGCTATGATCTGTGCATAATCTTTCCTGGCAGAATCCTGCCTGTTCCTGTCTGAGAATGTTATATACTGCCTCTTTCAATTTGTCCAAGATGATTCTGTGGAATATCTTGCCTGACACTCACAACAATGTAATCCACATATAATTGCTGCAATCTGGCCAGTCTACCTTCTTTGATAGGTTAATCAGATGTCCTTTATTCCATTCTGTAGGCACTCTCTTTTCTCCACATCTTCTTGAATAATTCTTGTAATATGTCCGTGGCCGTATCTATATCTACCATTACAGCTAATGCCACTATTCCATCTAGACCTGCCACTTTCCCTTTCTTGAGTTTGGCTATGGCCATTTGGATTTCTATCTTACTTGGTGAGTTGCAGTCCAACATCAGGTCTTCTCTGCTGATAGGATGTTCGGTGTTTCTTGGAGTGGAGGTATGTTCAGATTTTCTTTGAAATATTCAATCCATCGTTTCTGATGTTCCTTCGATGATATCAATATCCTGCCTTCTCTATTTTTGATTGTTTTGTCTGTCTGTAAATATATATTTGCGATTTTCTTTGTTAATGTGTAGTAATCTTCCATATTTGATCTCATTGAATATAAACAAAGCATTGGTCAGTCTGAGGTTATTGGTGTCTGCGTAGAACTTTTCCTCGTTCGTACACTTTCAGACATCAACTTGAATATAAACAAAGCATTGGTCAGTCTGAGGTTATTGGTGTCTGCGTAGAACTTTTCCTCGTTCTAACACTTTCAGACATCAACTTGAATATAAACAAAGTGTTGGTCAGTCTGAGGTTACTGGTGTCTACATAGAACTCGTCTTTGTTCGTACACTTTCAGACATCAATTTCAGTATATCTAAACAAAGCGATAGTCCAGTCTGAGGTTATGAGAATATGGGAATCTCCATAGAACTCATCCTTGTTCATATACTTTCAGACATCAACTTCAATATATCTAAGCAAAGCAGTGGACAGTCTAAGGTTATTGGTGACTCCATAGAGGAGTTATTCCAGGAGTGCTACTGGTGATGTCCATATGTGCTTCAGGGGATCAATTGTTAATGTACCATGACATGACTGACATGTCATTTTTTTATGTAACATGATTGATAAGATGTCATTGTTGATGTAACATAATTGATATGATGTCATTGTTGATTAACATTGCTGACGCGATGTTATTGTTGATGTAAAATATCTGACATGATGTCATTGTTGATTAACATTGCTGACGCGATGTTATTGTTAATGTAAAAAGTCTGACGTGATGTCATTGACTCTTATCTTCCCCAGCTGCCACCCAATTCTCCGGCTTCTGTCACTCTACAACCAGCACCTGGAGACACAGGCAAGGTAGGCAACTGTTCATTGTGAGACCATGTCGCAGAGTTAGTCACACAAGATTAGTCATGCAGGATTAGTCTTGTAGGATTAGTCATGCAGGATTAGTTTTGTAGGATTAGTCTTGTAGGATTAGTTTTGTAGGATTAGTCATGCAGGATTAGTCTTGTAGGATTAGTTTTGTAGGATTAGTCATGCAGGATTAGTTTTGTAGGATTAGTCATGCAGGATTAGTTTTGTAGGATTAGTCATGCAGGATTAGTTTTGTAGGATTAGTCATGCAGGATTAGTTTTGTAGGATTAGTCATGTAGGATTAGTCACACAAAATAAGCCATACAGGATCAGCCACACATGATTAACTACTCTGGACCAGTCACACAAACAACCGCACAAGATCACCTGCAGATGATTATTTCTTGCGGGATCAGTCATGCATCATAGCCTGTGCTTGGTCATTGTGCATTAACCCTCAATTTTGGAACACAGTTTGTATTTCTTTAAGCTAGCTCTTTTGTTTATTTTTCTGTGACATTTGTCACATTTCCAGTATCTTCTAAACTGCTGATAAAGGATCAACCATATAATCCCATATTGAGTCTCTGTTATCTGTGTCAGACATGAACCCTGACCAAGGTACAAGAAAAAATGATGAAAAGATATTAACCTGTACCGCACAACTTCCATTATTGAGAATGGGGAAGTTAAGATGTTGCAAAAGATCTCTATGAGGTTGATTATTTAGTTTGTTTATTTAGATGGATCTAAATATGTTTTTAGTGTAAACCAACAGTTGTGCTGATATTATTAAAACAGGATTGGTACTTTGTTGTGATTTCAATATAGAGGAGAGACATTCCTGAATCAATGAGTCAAAATATTTGTACTTTGTTTTTATATATTTCTACCTTCATCTTCTTGTATCTATAACATCAGCAAATTCTTTATTCATTTGTGTCTCTACACAACAAAATCATATTTATTGACCAACAAACAGAAAGGTTACAGGCTCTCAAAGCCAACAATCACAATAAAACGTGATGTGCTCCAAATGATGCCGGCTGCGCTAAAGTTGGGTTCAATTTTTAATGAGGTGTAGTAAAGGTTAAATGAGAGGCATGTGATAAGTGGGCAGGGTCACTATAAGAGACAGAGAGAGAAATGAATAAATCAGACAGAAAGTGGGAACAATACCATATAAAACATATATAGACAGAAAGAGAGTAAAATCGGTTGAACAACTGATAGGAATGTATGTAAATCTGCATTTCACACGAGCCTCTAAGACTAAGAGGACGAGGACGACCAAGATAAAAATGATTGACAGAGTTAACCTTTACCACACTCAAATAAAAAAAAATTATGCAATTTCTCCTGCCACTGAATTATTTTTCACAGCTTTACATTTTTCTAGGTTGTTGACTTTGAGAGCCTGTATCTTTTTTGTTTGTAGTTGTATAGATATGATTTGTTTGTGTGTAGAGACATAAATGAATAAAGAACTTGTTGGTGTAATTGTTTTTGTTGTGTGTATGTTAGTTTCTGAGATACAAGGGGAAAATGAAACAAAAATAGCACAAACATTTAGACTCACCCACTTTTAGACTTGCTTGAAAGAAAAAAAAATTCAGCCAAAAACGGATTACCTATGTTTACAAATGGCTGTATCTGTCAGTTTCCATTATAAATGTAATTATTTTATATAAGTTAACAATCTAAACAGATCTACCTCAGAAAAATCTGTTGCAAAAACTTAACTTCCCATTTTCAGTAATAAGTGAATCTTTAAATCCAAGTGAAAAACATAAATCATTTCCAAAAGTCTAACACTAATATCTTCTTCTTCGTCGTACGCAGTCAGACAGTAACCATTATTTTTTCAAAAAAAGCGGCGGTCATCCTGAGGCTGTCGACACTGCCATAGAGCTTGTCTTGCAGTTCCACTGGTGATGGCCACATCTGCTCTCTCTGATCCTCGTATGTCGGACAGTTCTGCAGCAGATGTTCAGCGGTCATTTTACCGGTACCGCACGGGCATTCGTCGGTACCACCTATCTTCAATTTGTTGAATAGGTGGTACCTCAGTCTATTGTGGCCAGTGCGAAGTCTCAAGACAACGATCTGCTCTCTTCTGTTCAACTGGTAATAGGCATCGTTTTTGGTGTAACTAGTATGTTCGGTTTCCCATTTGGTCATGTATCTGGCTTTGATAAGCCGTTTTGACTCTTCGTACGTCATACTAGTATCTGTTTGTGGTAGTCTTGCACCTTCTTTTGCCAGTCTGTCTGCCTCCTCGTTGCCTTGGGTAGTATCTCTCCTTTCTTTTTCAGTCTGGCAGTTTTTGTTTCCAATACCTGGTATATTTTCTACCACCTCTGGAAATATATTCTGCCTCCAGATAGGTTTTCGTACAGTAGTGATGGGTTTTGGTGTTGTTAGTGCGTTTATGGGATCTTCGTGCATCTTTGCTTTGGCTATTTCTGCAAAGTTTCTCCGCTTTAGTTTCCCATTTCCCAAATTGTTTAGTCTCTGGTGCATTGGATGGTCAGTCAGTCTTCGGAGTTTCTCTGACTGCAGCTGGGCTCTGCAGTCTCTTCTATCGGTCATGGATTGCAGTTTTGTAATCTTTTCAAGTTCTACAATTGGCGTTGACTTCATGCCTCCTGTTATAACTCTCATGGCTTGGTTTTGAAGTTTGCTAACTTTATCGAAGTTCGCCTTTGCTGCTGTTGTCCATGCCGCAATGCCATACTCGAGAACTGGTCTCACTCTTCCAGTGTACAGTTTCTTTAGTATGCTTTCGTCTGCTCCCCAGCTTGTGCCAGCAAGTTTCCCCATGATTGCCATTCTTTCTCTGGCTCTCATTCGGTTTCTCTCGATCTGACTTTTCCATGTCATGCACCGATCAAATGTGACTCCCAGATAGTTTGGGTTGTCGTTTGGCTGCAGGAATTTGCCATTTAAACTTAATTTGGTATTTTGGGGTTTGATTGAAAGCGAAAATATTGTGCATGTGGTTTTCTCCTCGTTTATTTTGACCAGCCATGAGTTCGCCCACTCTTCCAGCGATGTTAGGGCCTGTTGCATCCGATTTCTTGCTATGGTGAGATTCTTTTCAGAGGTCCACATAGCCAGATCGTCTGCAAACATTGAGCTATGGACTCTTCTTGGTATATTCTCTGTAATGTTGTTTATATATACCAGGAAGAGTAACACTAATATAAAAATCGCCATTGTTTTTAAACCCGACATGGTGGAAATCGAACTTTCTACAATCAAATGAGCAGTATGTTCAGACAAGTTCTACATAACCAGTTTGATTATACATGATTAGAACGGCTGTCGCAATGCAGTGACATTGTAGCGATGCAATTTTTGTGATGTTAGTCGCTTTGCAGCGACGGAAGTGTGGTAAAAATAGAAACACTACACAGACTTGAATTTTTTTTAAACAGTGGGCGCACAGGTGACACAGGAACGAATTTTGCATCTCTCCACATCATGTAAGAAAATCAGTAGACATTTGATAAGGATGTACTCTCTTTCTTAAATTTGTTATAATTATTTTCTCTGTTGATTTGTTTCGATGGGGTGCATTGTACTATATTTTACACCTTATGACCTGATGCATCCAACTTCAGTATCTTCGCTCTTTGCCATTCTCTGTACTCTGTTCCTGGTGATGGTTATCAATTCTTTTGTTGACTCTTCCACACTATGTTACAATTTGCAGTATCTTCTCTCTTTTCATACTTTATCCATAGAACTCTCCACCCCCCCTTTTTAATCCCCCTCCCCTCCCCTATTAATATTAATTTGTATTTGCTAAATTGATAGCATTAGTCAATCTTTTTCCATCATACCTCTTTATTTCATTATTTAACTCTTTATTGCATCAGTTTATCTATTTATTTCACTATTATACCTCTTTATTTCATCATTATACCTCTATATTTCATCCTTAAACCCTTCTTTCTCAATTTCGCCTCTATTCCAACATTACATCTCATTACTCCATCATTTAACCTCATTATTCCATCATTAAACTCTTTATTGCATCAGTGTAATTATTTATTTCACCATTATACCTATTTATTTCATCATTAAATCTTTATTTCGCCATTACACCTCTCTATTCCACCATTACCTCTTTATTCCACCATTACATCTCTTTATTCCATCATTATACCTCTTTATTCCATCATTACACCTCTTTGTTCGATCATTACACCTCTTTGTTCGATCATTACACCTCTTTGTTCCATCATTATACAACTTTATTCCATCATTATACCTCTTTATTCCATCATTACATCTCTTTATTCCATCATTACACATCTTTGTTCCATCATTACACATCTTTGTTCGATCATTACACCTCTTTGTTCGATCATTACACCTCTTTGTTCCATCATTATACAACTTTATTCCATCATTATACCTCTTTATTCCATCATTACATCTCTTTATTCCATCATTACACATCTTTGTTCCATCATTACACATCTTTGTTCCATCATTACACCTCTTTGTTCCATCATTATACCTCTTTATTCCATCATTACATCTCTTTATTCCATCATTACACATCTTTGTTCCATCATTACACATCTTTATTCCATCATTACACCTCTTTGTTCCATCATTTTACCTCTATATTCCATCATTATACCTCTTTATTCCATCATTACATCTCTTTATTCCATCATTACACATCTTTGTTCCATCATTACACCTCTTTATTTAGAACAAATTGTTTATAATGAGTTTACTGCCCATAGGAGCATAACCTAGATGTTTCTGGAATCTGAAACACAAGCAAGTTTTGGATGTGTGCCATGCCAGTACCCATTTCACACACATCCCTCCTATTCTCTCATTCTCCACCTCTTTTTTCTGTACCAGTTTTGGCTTAAAAGCTCCATTCTTCTCCATTTATGTCTGTTTCTAGCCATGTGGTGTTGACTATGAGCTCAAGACATTTGTGGCAGACAGCATTGATGAGAAGCCACATAAAAGGTGAGGTATAATATTTGCATGGATTGTTACCAGATTTTAACTAATTAGAAACAGCTAACCACTTGGCCGGACCTTCTCAGTCAGCTACCCACTTGGCTCTTCTTATGTCCTAAGGTGTATTTAAGAAGGTGGACCAGAGTCATCATGGCTGTAGTGCAACGCAATACATCTCAGTAAGTTTAGCCTGACCCTGATGTTACTTTTCACTTCCACTTTGATCAGTATGTTTCACCTGGCCCTTTTATTACTTTTTGCTCCCACCTTGGTCAGTATGTTTCACCTGATCCTGATATTACATTTTGCCCCCACCTTGATCAGTATATTTCACCTGACCCTGATGTTAGTTTTGCCCCCACCTTGATCATTGTATTTCACCTGACCCTGATGTTACTTTTGCCCCCACCTTGATCATTGTGTTTCACCTGGCCCTTTTATTACTTTTGCCAGCACCTTGATCAGTATATTTCACCTGACCCTGATGTTACTTTTGCCAGCACCTTGATCAGTATATTTCACCTGACCCTGATGTTACTTTTGCCAGCACCTTGATCAGTATATTTCACCTGACCCTGATGTTACTTTTGCCAGCACCTTGATCAGTATATTTCACCTGACCCTGATGTTACTTTTGCCAGCACCTTGATCAGTATATTTCACCTGACCCTGATGTTACTTTTGCCAGCACTTTGATCAGTATGTTTCACCTGACCCTGATGTTACTTTTGCCCCCACCTTGATCAGTATGTTTCACCTGACCCTGATGTTACTTTTGCCCCCACCTTGATCAGTATATTTCACCTGACCCTGATGTTACTTTTGCCGACACATTGATCATTATGTTTCACCTGACCCTGATGTTACTTTTGCCCCCACCTTGATCAGTATGTTTCACCTGACCCTGATGTTACTTTTGCCCCCACCTTGATCAGAATATTTCACCTGACCCTGATGTTACTTTTGCCAGCACCTTGATCAGTATATTTCACCTGTTGGAAGGTGGAAATGTCCATGTGTAGTATCTTATTGTGGTTTATTAGTTAGCTGTCTCCTATGTTTTCAATGTTGGCTACTTGTTCATACTGTGTGTGAGTGCTTTATAATGAGGGCACAAATAAATATTCCTGCCAGCTGCGAGGTTCATACTATGATCCACTTTTTGTTAGCAAAAGACAACAGTGCTGCAGAAATTCACAGACAACTCAGTGAGGTTTACGTACCAGATGTTATCACTGACAGTATGGGTAGGAAATGGTGTCGAATGTTCAAAGAAGGAAGAACAAATATCAATGTGTGATAACAGAATTTGGTCCTTCAAGTGAACACACAAATTCTAGAAAAGCTTTGTTTCACAATTTCTGTATTGTCTGTCAAATTTTCGGAAGTTTCACGTTCAGTGATTTATGACATTGGGACAAGAAACCTTGGCTACAAAAGACCGTGTGCCAGATGGGTGTTGAAAATGTTAACTGATGAACACAAGCAGAAATACCTGGCTTCTACAGAAACATTTTTGCAGCACTGTTGCTATGAAGGAGATGAATTTCTTGACCAAATTGTTGCTGGAGATGAGACCGGGATTTAGGTCGATGCAGTTGTGGCACACATGGTCCCTCAAGTAAACAAGCACCTTCTGTCAAGAAGATCGTAGCCATTGTTTTCTGGGACAAAAGAAAAGTATATTAACGATTTTCCAGTTTGTTATGCTGCATTTCGCTGCATTTCATGCCTTGCTCAAGCCGTGGGAAACCAGTCAATGATGAGTTCAACGTTCTGTCTAACTGCACACCAGAATTCAGTCCACATTATCACTACTCAAGGAAATTTCTGCTCGGACTGAAGCCGACGTCCTCCTGCCTGTCTCTACCTCCACCGGAGGTTACACGATACTTCTCCCAACCTCGTGTTCTCAGCACGGCAAGTGTCACGCTGATCAACAGGGTGGACACAATCAGATGCCTCGGCAGCGCGACACGTAAAAACAGGGAGTTTGACACAGACAGACATGGAAAACTTTACACAAACATTGGTCTAACACACTCCTCGCGGCCCTCATCCCAAGGCTGCGGATTACATGGCTCCACCTGTAGGGATTTTGGTTGGCACACTACGCATAAACACAGCCTCAGCAGTTGGACATGGTAGTGGTCAATCGACACAACAGGGCTTTGATGTCTACGTGAACATTATTATTATTATACGGGGAAATATAGTGGTCGATCAACGCAACAGGGTTTTGATGTCTACGTGAACATTATTATTATTATACGGGGAAATATAGTTAATGCTTATTGTGACACTGATAAAATTTAGATGTGCTATTCAAAATAAAAGACGTGAGTTGTCTGCTTGGATTGTGTTTTTGCATGATAATGCTGGACCTTACATCGCAGGTCGAACTGTTCAATTCTTGCAAGAATTTTAGGGGGAAATTTGTGACATCTCGTTCTATCTCGCGCCAAGTGGTTACCACCTTTTCATAGACCTAAAAAAAAGTGGCTTACATTCCAGCAATTGGAAACTGATGATGGACTGCATTAATGAATGGTTCAAGACACTGATGGCAGACTTCATCGACACTGGGAATTAGGAACCTGGTGTCAGAATACCAAAAATTGGTTGAAGTCGATGGTGACTGTGTTGAGAAATAATGTGCATCTTTTGCAGCCGTATGCTGCCACGGAAAAAATATGGGTTCTAAAAATGTTCATTTTTTGTTGGTTTGCTGTTATTCTTCCAAAGTTTCCTCATGATGTGTAGCCTCTGCATTGCCATTGTCAATCTCCTTCTGATTTAAATATATATGTATATAATTGGGACGAAGATGCTAACGTCTGGTCAGGCAAAATACACTGATCAGAGAATGTTAGCCAGGGTCAGGAGAAATATACTGGCCAAGACCCTCACCTGACGGGACGAAGATGCTAACATTTGGTCAGGCAAAATACACTGATCAGAGAATGTTAGCCAGGGTCAGGAGAAATATACTGGCCAAGACCCTCACCTGACGGGACGAAGATGCTAACGTCTGGTCAGGCAAAATACACTGATCAGAGAATGTTAGCCAGGGTCAGGAGAAATATACTGGCCAAGACCCTCACCTGACGGGACGAAGATGCTAACGTCTGGTCAGGCAAAATACACTGATCAGAGAATGTTAGCCAGGGTCAGGAGAAATATACTGGCCAAGACCCTCACCTGACGGGACGAAGATGCTAACGTCTGGTCAGGCAAAATACACTGATCAGAGAATGTTAGCCAGGGTCAGGAGAAATATACTGGCCAAGACCCTCACCTGACGGGACGAAGATGCTAACGTCTGGTCAGGCAAAATACACTGATCAGAGAATGTTAGCCAGGGTCAGGAGAAATATACTGGCCAAGACCCTCACCTGACGGGACGAAGATGCTAACGTCTGGTCAGGCAAAATACACTGATCAGAGAATGTTAGCCAGGGTCAGGAGAAATATACCGGCTAAGACCCTCACCTGACGGGACGAAGATGCTAACGTCTGGTCAGGCAAAATACACTGATCAGAGAATGTTAGCCAGGGTCAGGAGAAATATACTGGCCAAGACCCTCACCTGACGGGACGAAGATGCTAACGTCTGGTCAGGCAAAATACACTGATCAGAGAATGTTAGCCAGGGTCAGGAGAAATATACTGGCCAAGACCCTCACCTGACGGGACGAAGATGCTAACATTTGGTCAGGCAAAATACACTGATCAGAGAATGTTAGCCAGGGTCAGGAGAAATATACTGGCCAAGACCCTCACCTGACGGGACGAAGATGCTAACGTCTGGTCAGGCAAAATACACTGATCAGAGAATGTTAGCCAGGGTCAGGAGAAATATACTGGCCAAGACCCTCACCTGACGGGACGAAGATGCTAACGTCTGGTCAGGCAAAATACACTGATCAGAGAATGTTAGCCAGGGTCAGGAGAAATATACTGGCCAAGACCCTCACCTGACGGGACGAAGATGCTAACGTCTGGTCAGGCAAAATACACTGATCAGAGAATGTTAGCCAGGGTCAGGAGAAATATACTGGCCAAGACCCTCACCTGACGGGACGAAGTTGCTAACGTTTGGTCAGGCAAAATACACTGATCAGAGAATGTTAGCCAGGGTCAGGAGAAATATACTGGCCAAGACCCTCACCTGACGGGACGAAGATGCTAACGTCTGGTCAGGCAAAATACACTGATCAGAGAATGTTAGCCAGGGTCAGGAGAAATATACTGGCCAAGACCCTCACCTGACGGGACGAAGATGCTAACGTCTGGTCAGGAAAAATACACTGATCAGAGAATGTTAGCCAGGGTCAGGAGAAATATACTGGCCAAGACCCTCACCTGACGGGACGAAGATGCTAACGTCTGGTCAGGCAAAATACACTGATCAGAGAATGTTAGCCAGGGTCAGGAGAAATATACTGGCCAAGACCCTCACCTGACGGGACGAAGATGCTAACGTCTGGTCAGGCAAAATACACTGATCAGAGAATGTTAGCCAGGGTCAGGAGAAATATACTGGCCAAGACCCTCACCTGACCTCCTCGTTGGTCGTCCTGGAAACAGGCTGTTGTCGAGGACAACAGTCTGGCTAACAAGGTGAGGTTCAACGTGATCTCCGTAGCAGTGAGCAACACACAGATGAAGCCATGCATGGCTCAACCGCCTGGAGGATCCCGATCCACCTTCATCAGTATACTTGGGATGTGAGGAAAGCTACTGCAACCCGTCACTTAACGCCCTTTTCAGGGCACACATAAGAGCATCCTACTCATTGTGGGCATTCGAAACAACATATATATAGTCATATAACAAGTTTTTACCTCGTTTCAGAAACTCAGTCCGTCTGGCCATCCGTAAGCTGACATATGCCCCGGAGGAGCCTGCCCCTCAACCAAATGCAGAAGCTGTCAAGGACTTCATCATGAGTCCAGGGAGTATAAGGTTGGAGGCGTCGCTTGATAAAGAGGTGAGTGTTCTCCATCACTATCCCAGCACAGCTACATTTCTTGATATCTGATGTTATGTAATTTTTGTGTCTTTTGACCTTTATAATGTTTTTTATTGTATTTTTATATTCAGAATCTGAGAGTGGTAGATTACTCACTTCTCATGGCAAAGGTAGTGGGTTTGATCTCCAGTCAACCCAGCTGTAAATGGGTACATGTCTTACTGTTAGGGCAAGAATGGAACTGACTACCCCACCTCGCTGTATACAGTAAAGTCTGTAACACTTCACCCCTGACAGCAGTGTCTGCTATGGAACTACCTTTACATTTTGTTTGATATTTTGTTTTGTTGTCATTGTACCATGTTGTGTTATGTTATGTTAAACTGTACCAACATCACTGCACTCCTGGCAGATCCATAGGTGCTCTCTCAGCAAATTGAGAAGGATATGGATACTGATGGTTGCTGTAATGTGTTATGTCATGGCATGTTATCTTATGTTATGTTATATGTGTATGTCTTAAAGCTGTGGTAGTGCAGTTGTTAGAGTACCTGCTGCCAAGTTGAGTGATCTGTGTTCAATCTTCAATTGATGCAGAATATTGTTTCAGTTATTCAGCCCAGTGTAAAAAAACATCACACCTAGTGTGCCATTGGTCAAGATAATATTGGCCCAACACCATATTGCCAATATGCCAGATGGTGGTAAGCGGGATATGTCATGTAATGTAATGTTATGTCATTTATTTATGTCATGTCATTTATGTAGGCCATTTATGTCATGCCAAGTGATATCATGGCATGTGATGTCATGTAATGTGATTCCATGTCATGTTATGTCATGCAATGGTATGTCATTTTATGTTATATCAATTCTATGTTATGTCATGTCATGTTATGTCGAACATAATTTATGTCACTTTGCTTCAGGCAGACAGATAGCTCCTAATTTTATCAGCAAATTGTGAAGGTCATAGATACTGGTGGTTCCTGTAGCTCGCTTATTATACCCACTCATGTACAAACATCCTTTCCTGTTGGACCTACATTTGATGACAAACATGTGTACAGCCATCCCTTCTAGCTCTAGCCAATTTGATGACAAACATGTACAATCATCCCTTCTGGCTCCAGCCACATTTGATGACAAACATGTACAATCATCCCATCTGGCTCCAGCCATATTTGATGACAAACATGTACAATCATCCCTTCTGGCTCTAGCCATATTTGATGACAAACATGTACAATCATCCCTTCTGGCTCCAGCCAAATTTGATAACAAACATGTACAATCATCCCTTCTGGCTCCAGCCACATTTGATAACAAACATGTACAATCATCCCTTTTGGCTCCAGCCATATTTGATGACAAACATGTGTACAACCATCCCTTCTGGCTCCAGCCAATTTGATGACAAACATGTGTACAACCGTCTCTTCTGGCTCCAGCCAATTTGATGACAAACATGTGTACAACCATCCCATCTGGCTCCAGCCATATTTGATGACAAACATGTGTACAACCATCCCTTCTGGCTCCAGCCAATTTGATGACAAACATGTGTACAACCGTCTCTTCTGGCTCCAGCCAATTTGATGACAAACATGTACAATCATCCCTTCTGGCTCCAGCCATATTTGATGACAAACATGTACAATCATCCCTTCTGGCTTCAGCCACATTTGATGACAAACATGTACAATCATCCCTTCTGGCTCCAGCCATATTTGATGACAAACATGTACAATCATCCCTTCTGGCTCCAGCCATATTTGATGACAAACATGTGTACAACCATCCCATCTGGCTCCAGCCATATTTGATGACAAACATGTGTACAACCATCCCTTCTGGCTCCAGCCACATTTGATGACAAACATGTGTACAACAGTCCCTTCTGGCTCCAGCCAATTTGATGACAAACATGTGTACAACCACCCCTTCCTGCTGGAACCACTTTTGATAAGAAACTGTTGCCTCCAATCTTATTATAGCTGGTTCATACATTACAGTGTCATCATCTATTTTACTTCTTTGGAGCACCATACTAGATCAGTCATCACTTTACAGATTCAAATTTTGGGCCATCCTTTGGTCAAGAAACACCTATTCCTATTTTCTTCTTGAAGGGATGTCCAAATCTGTTTTCACCAACAAGAATCATGTATTGACATCCAGACATCTCACTCACAAATTACAAATGAGTGATCAGGTGTTATGTATACTAGTCTTTACTGTATGTTAAAATAACAAGTGAACAAAAATTATAAATGAGTATGGTCAGATACTGCACTGAGATGAGAACACAAACGAAATAAATGTTAACAACCAAGAGGCCTTCATCACAATTATCTGACCAAAAACATAAATAATTCTGTTTCACTTTATTATTTTTACACTATATATCCACAGTTCCGTCGCAGCTTTGCCTTAATTTAATTTGACTGTATGTTGTAGAAATGTGGATAATGAACGAATGTTAGAGAAGGGAACTCATGTAGTTTAAATGTGGATATATAGAAGAATGAAACACATCTCCTGGAAAGGAAATACAATAAATAAGGGACTCTTGAAGAAATTAGCAGTGCAACAGAGAATTGATGAACAAAGAGTTGGGACAGTTAATATATTTTGGTCACATCAAAAGACATAACACTTGGTTTACTTTTGTGTTTCTTATGAACAGAAATACTACCACGGAGAAAGTATTGCCATTAATGTTCTAGTGGACAACAACACCAACAAGACAGTCAAGAAGATCAAAATCTCAGGTACTTATCTCTGTAGTTGGTCTTCTCTTCTTGAGGTCTCCAGGTGTAGGTGATCACGGCTCTTCACAACTCCCTCCCCCTAGTTGTGTCATCATTTTCTGTTGTCTCTCTGCCATGCCATGATGTTAAACTGTCCGGTACCTTCTCTCTAGGTCAATCTCTATCCCTAGTGATATAAACATGCTGGAGAGGATACACAGAAGAGTGACAAAACTGATAGTTGGATTCCAGAATTTATAGTTGTGAGAAAAGAAAACCAGGCCTACAGTGTCTAGAAAAGAGAATTTGATGTGATTTAATACAGATTTATAAGATAATCAACGAAAGGATAAATTAGACTATAATAAGTTTTTTGAAATACAACCACCTGCAATCAATCTATTTCCATCATCATACCTTATTAATCCTTCATTACACCTCTTTATTCTATCATTATATTTTGATTCCACAATTACACCTCTTTATTCCATAATTATACCTCATTATTAAAAAGTTATATATCTTTATTTCTTTGTTCCATCAAATACCTCTTTATGCCATAACAATAGCTATTTGTTCCATATTATAACTCTTTATTCCATTATAAAACACTTTATTCCACCATTATACCTCTTTAACTCATTCGCTCCCGAATATTTTCGACCTCTGGACACAATTTTTTTAAAATATAAATCTCCTGCACAGCATCACTTAGCTGTGACTGTTTCATGTTCACTAAAAGATCACTGAAATACCACATATTATATATCAAATTGTTCATAATTGAATGCCGAATGTAATAGAATACAGACATTCAACATGTGGGGATGAATTTTTATGTTAGAAAGATTATAGTTGAACAAGATTTTGTTAAAAACAAATATTCCTAAAAAATAATTGGTACTCACCAATCAATTATTCAGCTTTACTCCGATTCATGAATATAGCAATGACTTTTAAATGAAGGTAATTCAAATGGGAAGATGCTCTAAAAGTTTCATCTAATTAGGTATATTAGTTTTCAAAATATCGATATTTACTAAAGGCATATGAATTCCAAAAAAGGTATATTTATATTCCAAAAATGTGATTAAAAACAAAAACCACAATCAACATCCACTCATACAATGTAAGTAGACCAGAGTTAGAAAAAATGTGCGAACTGCATCTAAAACATAATATATATACATATGTATATACTAGTTAGTATCCATGTGGAGCATCTTGCGACTTCGTATGATATAACTCGAAACAGGTTTTTGCACAAAGGAATGGTTTGTCCGAGCAGCCAGAGCAGATGAAAGTTGTGCGCTTTCTCTTAGTTGTCGTACTGCAGAACACACAATTCCTATCTGTTCCAACCCATCTTATCAGGTGCTTTGAGCCTTGCAATCGCTCAACAGGATTGGAAATTCTTGGCCTTCCACTTGTGCCTGGCCCTTTGTCCAATTCCTCGGATGGCATGATTTCTGCCACTCTTTTTATTAACTGGTCCTTTAAAATTACTTTGAATTCTTTAAAGGACATTTTCTTTGTTCCCATTGGCCTGGTCAGCATGAACAATATGAATGAGTTGTGCTGGCATATTTCCAATAGCCAATGAAACAGTTTTTTCCACCACTTGTATGACTTTCTTCCAACAATGGAATAGTAAGTAACCATCTGATCAACCCGATCACAACCACTCATCGAATGGTTGTAATTGTTAACGACCAGAGGTTTAGTCTTCTTCTTGACAGGGTGAGTGAATGTAGCAATTGTTGCTTTAGTGGACACTAAGACGCAATGCTTCTTAGCTTTTTTGTCCTTAAAAGCAGTTACCAATACATTGTCACCCAGGTCAAGGAAATTCTTGATTTCCATGTGTTTTATTTGAAGGTTTTTCAATTGTGGTGGAAAATCCTTTCGATTCATGTTCAGAGTGCCTATATAATACAGTTCTCTTTGCAGCAGGTGTTGAACAAGAACATTGGTTGTATAATAGCGGTCGGCAAAAATATGATGGCCAGTCCCTATATATTTTAGTAATGTATCGAAAACCTTCACAGCCATCCCGCCATCCATATCCGCAGCTGGATCATATGATGTATTTGCACCAAAATATGTTAGTATATTTAAAACATATCCTGTTGAAGAGTCCACCAAACCAAATGTCTTTATATGGTACTTTTTGCACTTGGATGGGTTGTACTGTTTGTACTTCCAGCGGCCAGTGAAACCAACAACCATTTCATCGATCGGTAAATTTTCATAAGGATAAAATGCCGTATTAAAATTTTCAATCGGTAGGTTCATGAAAGGCTCTATTTTATCTTCGTTTTCACTAATAGAATCAGAACAGTGCAGCATCGTGTGAAATATTATCTGAAATCTATTTCTTGAGAATATTGCATGATAAAATTGTTGATACATAAGTTCACTCTGGGACCAGTAGTCACGTATACTGGGACGGAGATCAATTCCCATGCATATCAACACAGCAAGAAATTTATGAAGCTCATATTTTGACAAGGGTGTCCATGTTGTCACAAATGATTGCTTTCTTGCTGGTGTATTCATGACAATCTTTGCTTGGGCATAACTGTTTATAGCGTCAACTAAATAATCCATAATATTATCTGTAAACAAGCTCTGAAAACAGTCCAAAGGGGTTGAGTTTTCATCAAGAGAAGCATGAAGGACACCTGGAGTTTTGTCTCTTGATGGAGGAGTCAAGACAAACTGGCTACTTGTTGCCCCATTCTGAACTTCTCTCCAGTTGGTAGCATCATGTCTAGCTCTTTTACTACCATTACCATTGCTTGAGACAAAAAAGGGCACCGCCCCCTCGTCAACACATTCAGAATCACTTTCACTGCTCGACCTAGACCTATTGCTAGACAAAGAAACAGAAGTGTCGCTATCAGATAGATCAATATCTTTGTCATCACTACCTCTAGCAATCATAGAATCTAACCATTCCCTAGCTTTAACAGCACAAACTCGCTTTGGTTTGGTTGAAGAGGTTTGTGATTGATTCATGGCTGCAACAAAATTTTGTCTCCAAAATCCAGATTCGAAAAACAACACGTCATCAATGTGAAACCCACGTTGTGTGTACTATCGCTTCCGGAAATGAAAAGTACAAAATCTGGACTTCCGTTAAGAACCGAAATAAAAGATTTACAAAAACTAGGAATGGGAAAATATGTGATTTTGTGAGCACAGTCAACATAGCCGACATGTCGGCTTTTGGGTTTTCTAGAAAAGACCGGAAGCCGACACATCGGCTCGTGGGACTGAATCAGTTATTACATCATTATACCTATTTATTTCATCTTTAAAACTCTTTTGTTACTTCATTATACCTCTTTAATATGTCATTATATCTCATGGTTCCATCATTATGTCTTTTTTAATATATCATTGTATCTCTTCCATAATTATACCTTTTTATTCTATCATTCAATTTCTTTGTTCCATCACTGTACTTTTTTATTTCATAATTACACCTTTGTTCCATCATATCTCTTTTTCCCATCAATATATTACTTTAATACATCAGTATATCTCTTTATACATCATTATATCTCCTTGTTCTATCATTATATCTCTTAAATACATCATTATACCTCTTTGTTCTATCGTTATATCTCTTTAATACATCATTATATCTCTGTATTTGAACATTATTCTTCTTTATTTCCGTATTATACTTCTTTATTCCTCCATTCTTGTTTTCTCTTTTTCTTGTTAACTTTTTATTCATTCAGTAACTATATTTTTCCTTGATCATTCATTATTCTTTCACTCACTATTAGTGTGTGGTCCACGACTTATGATCAAATTTTACAAACCCAACGTACCAAGTTCTAATCATGATAGACTGGGTGTGTTGTGAGCTTTTCCGTGGTACGGCTGCTTCTCCCACTCGACCCAGATATATATGGGTACCTGACAAAGTCATGAGTAAATTTGTGAATCTCTGCAAGAGCTACGGAGTTTATACTCTGTCATCAGCACTTTCGGCAATGAGAGGGACAAAACATTTCAGGGTGCCCAGGTACAGCGAGACTGGTTCTATGAGCCATTTTCCATTTGTTTCCTTCACTCTGGATCCTTTGACTCTCTGTTTATTCCTTGACAAACTATTCATGGAAATATGTGTTCTTGTGATCTCAATCAGAGATGGAATCCACAGTGCTGAAATCAGAGAGCCAAACCTGTTTCGAGATGCCTTGGAGTTCACGTTGTCTCGCAAATACCACTGGGTTAGCCACATGATGCACATGCCAGATAACAGAACGATGTTTTGGTGGCCATGTGATTATACACGCTCATGCAGCCGCCGACCCGTACAATTGCGAGATGTTCTATTGAGAGACCTAGGTTCAAAGTGGTACGACACTGTGAAGGATCAGACTGCGTACAGGAAATTGTTGGCTACCTCATATACAACACACCTATTGTTGGCTACCTCATATACAACACACCTATTGTTGGCTACCTCATATACAACACACCTATTGTTGGCTACCTTGCATACATCACACCTGCCGAGCTGAAGTTGAGGATAATGTATTGTATTATACTATTGATTCCTTGACTCACTATTGATTTCTTGACTCACTGTTGATTCTTTCATTCCCTGTGACCAGTACGACAGTTTGCAGACATCTGCTTGTTCTCCACGGCTCAGTACAAATGCACGGTGGCTGAACTTGAAAGCGAGTAAGTCTTGCCAGGCATTTTGTATGAGGTTTCTTTTTGTTGTGTATATGTTGATTGACATTGATGTGGGGGTAACTGTCCTTGGATGTTGGGATTACCGTCCTTGGATGTGGAGGTTGCTGTCCTTGGATGTGGGGGTTGCTGTCCTTGGATGTGGGGGTTACTGTCCTTGGATGTGGGGGGGGGTTACTGTCCTTGAATGTGGGGGGTTACTGTCCTTGGATGTGGGGGGGGGGGTTACTGTCCTTGAATGTGGGGAGTTACTGTCCTTGGATGTGGGGGTTGCTGTTCTGGGAGAGGGGGGGGGGGGGGGGTTTGCAGTCCTTGGATGTGGTGGGGTGTGCTGTCCTGGGATGGGGGGGGGGGTTTGCTGTCCTTGGATATGGTGGTTGCTGTCCTGGGATGTAGGGGCTACTGTCCTTGGATGTGGGGTTACTGTCCTGGGATGCCGGATTTCTGTCTTGTAATATGGAGCCCATGTCATGGAATATGGGGAAATGGGAATTCATGTCCTGGGATGTGAAGGTTTCTGAAGATGTAGACTATGTTAATTAATGTTGGAGCTGATATCACTAGAACCACCAGCGTGAGAATGGAGACTTTACCAGTTATTTCATCTTTCACGTGACCTCTTTATGTTGACAATTATCTAAACAAAACATCAAAATAATATTATTCCAATCTGTACTCATTATTGTTACAATGTTTTGTGTGTTTTCATCTGTGCTGCTTCTTATCTCTGACTAAGACCTTTTGGTCCTAGATTAGGTTTGGCTTTGTTTCTGTTTTGGTGAGGTGTCTGGGCTGTACTTGTCAGTGCAATTATCACATACTATCACCATTATTATCACCACTATTTTCACCATCAACATTGTCATCAACAAAATCACCATTGGTGTCACCAAAACCACAACTATTACTACATCTATCACCACAACTATCACAGTCACCATTACTACCACCAATACCACTACTAACATCACAAAACTAGCACTACTGCATCAAAATAACTGCACTAAAATCAAAACCATCACCAAAACTACCACTACTATCACCATCACCACTATTATCACCAAAACCACCACTATTATCACCACCACCACTACTATCACCAAAACCACCACTACTATCACCACCACCACTACTATCACCAAAACCACCACTACTATCACCACCACCCCTACTGTCACCACCATCAAAATCACTACTACTGTTACCACCACCAAAACTGCCATTACTGTCATCAAAACCGCCACGCCACTACTGTCACCACCACCAAAACCACCACTACTATCATCAAAACAACCACTACTGTCACCATCACCAAAACTGTCACCATCACCAAAACTGTCACCATCACCAAAACCACCACTACTGTCACCATCACCAAAACCATTATTACCATCACCAAAACTGCCACTACTTTCACCAAAACCACCATTACAATCACCAGAACCATTATCACCATCACCAAAACCACCACTACTATCACCATCACCAAAACCACCACTACTATCACCATCACCAAAACCACCATTACAATCACTAAAACTACCACTACTATCACCAAAACTACCACTATTATCACATAACCAAAACTGCCACTACTATCACCATAACTGCCACTATAATCACCAAAACCACCATTACCATCACCAGAACCATTATCACCATCACCAAAACCACCACTACTATCACCATCACCAAAACCACCACTACTATCACCATCACCAAAACCACCATTACAATCACTAAAACTACCACTACTATCACCAAAACTACCACTATTATCACATAACCAAAACTGCCACTACTATCACCATAACTGCCACTATAATCACCAAAACCACCATTACAATCACCAGAACCATTATCACCATCACCAAAACCACCACTACTATCACCATCACCAAAACCACCACTACTATCACCATCACCAAAACCACCATTACAATCACTAAAACTACCACTACTATCACCAAAACTACCACTATTATCACATAACCAAAACTGCCACTACTATCACCATAACTGCCACTATAATCACCAAAACCACCATTACCATCACCAAAACCATTATTACTATCACCAGAACCATTATCACCAAAACCACCACTACTGTCACCATCACCAAAACTGTCACCATCACCAAAACCACCACTACTGTCACCATCACCAAAACCATTATTACCATCACCAAAACTGCCACTACTTTCACCAAAACTACCATTACTATCACCAGAACCATTATCACCATCACCAAAACCACCACTACTATCACCAAAACCACCATTACTATCACTAAAACTACCACTACTATCACTAAAACCACCACTATTATCACATAACCAAAACTGCCACTATTATCACCAAAACCACCATTACCATCACCAAAACCATCTTTACTATCACCATCACCAAAATCTTCATCAAAAACCACAATTACTATCACCATTTGTTGTTTTTCACCATCACCAAAACCACCACTTATCTATCACCACAACTATAACCACCACAATTGTCATCACCACCAAAACCAGCCATATCACCACCACCACCATAATCAACACCAACCACTCTCTCTTAATGACAGGGAGGGTTTCCCCATCCAGCCAAGTCAGACAGGATTCTGTAAAGTCTACCGTCTGACACCACTACTCTCCAACAACAGAGATAAACGGGGGCTGGCCCTCGATGGCAAACTCAAGCACGAGGATACGAACCTGGCTTCCTCCACTATGTAAGCTAATGTCAAATCATTCATCACCACTATCTTTCCTGCTTGCTTTTGGTAAAATAAAAGCTTAACCTGCATAGGCAAACGGCCTTTATTTCTCAGAACTGGAAAATTGCTCCCTGAAGAATTCATTAATTGGAATACATGAGCCAGTGATAGAAAGTACAAGTTTTCGTTGGTTTGGTATACGGGTTTCCATTGGCTCTGTTGGTACATTGTTTTGTTGGAAGTGGTGTGCCTGTCACAAAAGGGACATATGCATGAGACCCACACACAAAAAAAAGGATTAGAAATACCTATCAGTTTTGTGTACTAAGTTTTGTGTACTAACTCTGTGACATAATTGTACAGGGGATGAAAGAGAATATTACAAATCCAACTTGTATATGGCATCTTATTGTACTAACCCTGTGACATATTTGTCCTGTACTAACCCTATGGCATATTTGTCCAGTCCTCAGACTAATGTTTTGTAATATACACTGGTGTAATATATTTGTCCTGTCCTCACTGTGTAATATATTTGTCCTGTCTTCACTGTGTAATACATTTGTACTGTCCTCACTGGTGTAATATATTTGTCCTGTCCTCACTGTGTAATATATTTGTCCTGTCCTCACTGTGTAATATATTTGTCCTGTCCTCACTGGTGTAATATATTTGTCCTGTACTCACTGTGTGATATATTTGTCCTGTACTCTCTGGTGTAATATATTTGTTCTGTACTCTCTGGTGTAATATATTTGTCCTGTACTCACTGGTGTAATATATTTGTCCTGTACTCACTGGTGTAATATATTTGTCCTGTACTCACTGTGTGATATATTTGTCCTGTACTCACTGTGTGATATATTTGTCCTGTACACACTGGGATATATTTGTCCTGTACTCACTGTGTGATATATTTGTCCTGTCCTCGTTGTGTGATATATTTGTCCTGTACTCACTGGTGTAATATATTTGTCCTGTACTCTCTGGTGTAATATAGTTGTCCTGTACTCTCTGGTGAAATATATTTGTCCTGTCCTCACTGGTGTAATATATTTGTCCTGTCCTCACTGGTGTAATATATTTGTCCGTGCAGTAGTTAGCGAGCTGGCTTTGCATCTGAGTGGTCCTAGGTTCATTTTCCAGTTGCGGCAGAAATGCTTTTTCAGACCGCAATGGCGCCCGGGTTGACCTAGCCTTAATTGGTAATGGTTCAAGTCTGATAAGTTAAAGCAGCGAGGGGAGAGGGTGGCAACCGCCTTCATAAAGCCAAGCCGTTTAAATGTGAGATCGCTAACACCTCACACCCCTACAGCAATAATGCTATGGGTTACTTTACTTTACTCTGTGATATATTTTACTCTGTGATATATTTTACTCTGTGACATATTTTACTCTGTGACATATTTGTCATGTACTCAAATTGTGATGCATTTCTCCTCAGAATGACAGAGAAGAGCCAGAAGGAAAGCTTAGGTATTGTTGTTTCATATAGAGTCAAGGTCAAGCTTATAATGGGATTTGGGTCAGGGTAAGTAAGCCTGTGACATGACAGTTGTCGTCCTCAAGAAGCAGTGTGAAATACTTTAAAACAATGATCTATCCAGATCTGTACCAAATTGTCTGCTTGTTTAGAGAGTTGTATATGGGGCTGGCAGCTTAACCATCATATAAAAATGTTACAGGAGAAAGCAACTCATGGTCATAGATATTTGCAGGGAGGAGGTAACTTTTATAGACCACAAAAATAAGTTCTCTTGTGGTTCTCTCTGGTAAAGCCACTGTCATAGCAGACACTGCTGTCAGGGATGAAGTGTTTGAGACTTCATTATACTGGGCCTCAGTTTTTTTTTAATGAGTTTACTCAACTGGACACCCATTCTATATCTGGGTCAACTGGAGCATGTTGGAAATGAGGATTGAACCCGGTACCTCTAGTGAAAGATGTGAGTGCTCTGCACCTCAGACGATCTGTGACATAAGATGGGGAATATGCCTGTCAGGTGTGGTCATGTTTTGTCACATTTGTTGTTTGTCACATTTGTTGTTTGCACCATTCACTGTTTGTCACATTTGTTGTTTGTCACATTTGTTGTTTGTCACATTTGTTTGGACCATTCATTGTGTTGTTTGTCACATCTGTTGTTTTGTCACATCTGGTGTTTGTCACATTTGTTGTTTGCACTATTCACCTTTTGTCACATTTGTTGTTTGCACGATTCACTGTTTGTCACATTTGTTGTTTGCGGCATTCTCTGTTTGTCACATTTATTGTTTGCACCATTCTCTGTTTGTCACATTTGTTGTTTGCACCATTCTCTGTTTGTCACATTTGTTGTTTTTCACATTTGTTGTTTGTCACATTTGTTGTTTGCGCCATTCACTGTTTGTCACATTTGTTGTTTGCACCATTCTCTGTTTGTCACATTTGTTGTTTTTCACATTTGTTGTTTGTCACATTTATTGTTTGCATCATTCACTGTTTGTCACATTTGTTGTTTGTCACATTTGTTGTTTGCGCCATTCACTGTTTGTCACATTTGTTGTTTGTCACATTTGTTGTTTACATCATTCACTGTTTGTCACATTTGTTGTTTGTCACATTTGTTGGTTGTGCCATTCACTGTTTGCCGCATTTGTTGTTTGTCACATTTGTTGTTTGTCACATTTGTTGTTTACATCATTCACTGTTTGTAACTTTTGTTGTTTGTCACATTTGTTGTATGTCACATTTGTTGTTTGCACCATTCACTGTTTGTCACATTTGTTGTTTGTCACATTTGTTGTTTGTCACATGTGTTGTTTGTCACATTTGTTGTTTGCATCATTCACTGTTTGTCACATTTGTTGTTTGTCACATTTGTTGTTTACATCATTCACTGTTTGTAACTTTTGTTGTTTGTCACATTTGTTGTATGTCACATTTGTTGTTTGCACCATTCACTGTTTGTCACATTTGTTGTTTGTCACATTTGTTGTTTGCACCATTCACTGTTTGTCACATTTGTTGTTTGCATCATTCACTGTTTGTCACATGTGTTGTTTGTCACATTTGTTGTTTGTCACATGTGTTGTTTGTCACATTTGTTGTTTGCATCATTCACTGTTTGTCACATGTGTTGTTTATCACATTTATTGTTTGTCACATTCACAATCAATTTCTTAGTTTGTTAATTGACCCATCAGTATAGAAGTCTAACTGCCCTTCTATCTTATTCACACAGCCAATAAGCAAACTGTTTGTGTGGAGTTTCTTTGTCTTTTTTTTTTTAAATTTAACGGCAGCACTTTTCGAGAATGGTTTGTGAGATTTTTAATGAGTTGTGATATTGTGTGATTATGTTCTAAATAATACTTAACCTAACTTCTTTATTTTGTGGTTTAGAAGGCCACAGAGACTGTATATAAACAGTTTCATTTACATTCTTTATCTAAAAGCTATGTGCATCCAATCTATTCTTGAGTTAAATAAACTGTCCCTGCCTCCACTACTTTGAGGCAATGTATTCCAAGCATTCACCACTCTCTGACTAAAAAATTTTTAATAATATCTAATCTGGACCTTTCTTTAGTTAATTTGTAGTTATGCCCTCTTGTTCTTGTAGGTGGTTGTATTTTGAAAAAAACTTGTTATAGTCTGATTTATCCATCCTTTTGATTATCTTATAAACCTTTATTAAGTCACCTCATATTCTTCTCTTTTCTAGACACTGTAGGGCAGTTTTTCTGAGTCTGTCCACATAACTGTAATTTTAGAATCCCACTATCAGCTTTGTTGATCTTTTTTGTAACCTTTCCAGCATATTTGTATCCCCTCTACGATAAGAACTCCACACCTGTACACAGTGCTCCAATCTAGGTCTAACTAATGCTTTATACAGTTTGACTATAATGTGTTGGCGGACATTTTCACGAGCTAGAAAAAAGGTAGACATGTTTGGTATTTAACACATGCTTTTTGCCTTTACAGTCCAAATCACACACTGCAACCTACCACAGCAGCATAATGTATGGTCTGATTTGCCTGAAGTCACCCACTGCAACCTACCACAGCAGCATAATGTATGGTCTGATTTGCCTGAAGTCACCCACTGCAACCTACCACAGCAGCATAATGTATGGTCTGATTTGCCTGAAGCCGCCCACTAACCACCATGCAGTTTGTTGTAGCAAAGCAATTTCAATATTTAGCTAGATCTTATTTATATACTGACTTAGGTGCAATTTTCAAATTATTAATTGGTTATCTGCCTTTGCTCACCAGAGAGTTGGCTGTTGAGCTCCCCTTCACGATGACCCACCCCAAGCCCCCAGACAGCCCTGCCCCCTCAAGGTCAGCCAGTATTGCACCACCAGAGGGAGGGGATGCTCCATTTGATACAAACCTTATACAGCTGGATACAAAGTAAGTAATAATTAGTTCGAATATTTGCTCATTTGCAGAAAGTAGAAGCATAGGGTCATTGCTTCAGCTAACTAACTTGTAGGAAGCCTGGTCTACAGCATGTATAAACTGTTGAATGCAAAACACTAAAACCTGTGTTACCACCTAAGTGTGGGACAGGGAACAACACAAACGAGACTGACAGATCTAATTTATTAATATGGAAACGATCAAAGGAATGTTACTACTAAACTTAGCGTCTTTATACTGGTTTAGAAGACTCAGCAGAGTCTATATACAACCAGTTTAATTTTAATTTCCTTGCTCTAAAAGCTATGCACATCCAATCTATTCTTGAGTGAATTAACTGTTTCTGCCTCCACTACTTCCTTTGGCAATGCATTCCAAGCATTCGCCACTCTCTAACTAAAAGAAATATTTCCTAATATCTAATCTGGACCTATCTTTAATTAATTTGTAGCTGTGCCCTCTTGTTGTAGGTGGCTGAATTTTGAAAAACTTGTTATAGTTTAATTTATCCTTTCTGTAAAATATCTTAGAGGCCTGCATTGTCACTTCGTTTTCTTGTCTAGACACTGTATACCGGTTTTTCTTGTCTTGTATCCTTTTTTGTTCCCTACAAAGCATAGGGCAGCTACTTCAGCTTGCCCCTTTTATTAATTCTGTTGTCAAAGCACTTGTGTGCCCCCCTAGCAGTTACTGAAGAAGTCTGTTTTTATGATGGGGTTGTTCACCTTACGCTGCCTCCCTCTTAAGCTGGCTTTAACAGCAGGCATAGAATGGTGAAGTGGTTCTATTCTTTCCTACCCAGTAATGAATACTGGAAACCATACAGGGTGGGATATTATTGTACTAGACATTTTCCTGGTACTGTTTTGCTGCTAATCAATGTGTGTGGGGAGTTCAGGAGCTGCCATTTCCTCCCTTGAACCATGTTGTGGTGACTGTTGTAGAGTAGAGGGCAAATGTGCAGGTGAAGACAACATCATTAGTTGTATGATAACATCAAGAGTTGGACAGATCAAGCCTGCCAGATTGGGCCATCAAGGCTAGAGATAAATTTTTGGCAGCTGATGACATCTGACCTGATCGGCAGACCTTCTATATGGAGATGGTATTCGATCTGATCCCATCAGCCGACCTTCAAAGTAGAAACGGTATCTGTTCTGATCTGGTCAGCCGACCTTTGAAAGTGGAGAGGGTATCTGATCTGGTCAGTCTACCTTTAAAGTGGAGATGGTATCTGATCTGATCAGTCTACCTTTGAAGTGAAGAGGGTATCTGATCTGGTCAGTCTACCTTTGAAGTGGAGATGGTATCTGATCTGATCAGTCTACCTTTGAAGTGGAGAGGGTATCTGATCTGGTCAGTCTACCTTTGAAGTGGAGATGGTATCTGATCTGATCAGTCTACCTTTGAAGTGGAGATGGTATCTGATCTGATCAGTCTACCTTTGAAGTGGAGAGGGTAACTGATCTGGTCAGTCTACCTTTGAAGTGGAGATGGTATCTGATCTGATCAGTCTACCTTTGAAGTGGAGAGGGTATCTGATCAGGCAACCTTTGAAGTGGAGATGGTATCTGATCTGATCAGGTGACCTTTGAAAGTGGAGAGGGTATCTGATCTGGTCAGTCTACCTTTGAAGTGGAGATGGTATCTGATCTGATCAGTCTACCTTTGAAGTGGAGATGGTATCTGATCTGATCAGGTGACCTTTGAAAGTGGAGAGGGTATCTGATCTGGTCAGTCTACCTTTGAAGTGGAGAGGGTATCTGATCTGATCAGGTGACCTTTGAAAGTGGAGAGGGTATCTGATCTGGTCAGCCGACCTTTGAAAGTGGAGAGGGTATCTGATCTGGTCAGTCTACATTTGAAGTGGAGATGGTATCTGATCTGATCAGGCAGCCTTTGAAGTGGAGATGGTATCTGATCTGATCAGTCTACCTTTGAAGTGGAGAGGGTATCTGATCTGATCAGTCTACCTTTGAAGTGGAGAGGGTATCTGATCAGGCAACCTTTGAAGTGGAGAGGGTATCTGATCAGGCAACCTTTGAAGTGGAGAGGGTATCTGATCAGGCAACCTTTGAAGTGGAGATGGTATCTGATCTGATCAGCCAATAATCAAGATTTTATCAGCCGACCTAAGTTTTTTATCAGTTCAGTTCAGTTCATCCTGTAACCCATCAGGTCGTTGGGGCACACATGATGACACTTCCCAAATCCCACGCCATCCCTCTCTGTCTGTCGCCGCCTGTCGTATTTAACCGGGATGAAGGCCTGACCATTCAGTGATGTTGTCCATCCATCTCTTGGACGTCCTCACCCTCTCTGTCCCGGTACGGAACCAAAGAGTATCGAGTTGGTAATTCCGTTGGACCTCGCGACGTGCCCGCACCAGGTCATCTTTCATCTTTTAATAGTTTTTTATAACTATATTTAATTTAGTTTTTTTCTCCTGGGAGTTGCTTGCACATAACCATTCCACCTGGCGCGCTAGCACCACCAAAATTGATTAGATCGCTGAGCGAAACTGAATCGCGGAGACTCAGAATAATCATGCTGCTCAGAAGAGCAGAGTGTATGATATTCCCACATCCGACTTCTGACATGAGTACTCCAGGTGGGGCAAAGTCTGCTATGCTAGGATTGGTCTTTATAGTCATATGGGAACACATGTCACAGAACAAGTCTGATGCTGTCGCCATCATTGCTTGTGATGAGCAGCTACTATTAATTCATATGTTCATTAATTCTGTCAATTCATATGTTCATTAATTCTGTCAATTCATATGTTCATTAATTCTGTCAATTCATATGTTCATTAATTCTGTCAATTCATATGTTCGTTAATTCTGTCAATTTCATATGTTCATTACTGATATTCGTTTAAATTGTATGTTTATTTATTTTATCAATATAAATTGTATGTTCATTGCATAAATACTAGCATTCATCCTTCAATAATAAAAAATTTTGTAGATGCCAACCAAATATAAATTAGACTGTAATGGATAAATTAGACTAATACGTTTTTTCAAAATGCATTCTCCTACAAGAACAAAATGGCACAGCCACAAATTAAAGAAAGATCCAGATTAGATAGCAGGAAATATTATTTTACAGGGGGTGAATGCTTGAAATGTATTGTCACAAGAAATAGTGGAGACAGGGCAAATTAATGAGTTCAAGAATATATTGGATGCGCTTAGCTATTTTTAGATCAAGTGAATGTAAAAGAAAACTGCTTGTATACAGAATTTGGAGAGGCTTCTAATCCAGTATTAAAAAGACGTTAAGTTAAATAAACATTTTTAAAAATGGAAAAGGTCTTTATCATAGAACTTTGAAAGAAGAAAAGGCTCAAACCAGCCAACTATATACATTTTTCTTGCTTGCTCAATGTGATTGACTGATACAACCATCTCTTTTTTTTAGCATATACTGCCATCTTATTTCTTCTTTTTCTTCTTTCGTTCGCTTTAAAATATTGTCTATATCTGCAATGTTGTCTCTTGTATAAACTTCACTGTCTTTTGTAGTTCACATACAGGTCCATAAAGTTTCTCTTCCAGCGTTGTTTCTATGGGCCAGTGAGATTTTCTCTGTATATCATATTCGGGGCAGTTTTGCAGTATGTGCTCTGCTGTCTGGGGCGCCTGTACACATGGCTGAGTTGCCAATCTTCTTTTTTGTGTACATGTGGCTGCGGAGTCGGTTGTGTCCTGTTCTAAGCTGCCATCTTATCTTTTTGATCCTCCATAATAAAGTCTGCAATACTTTAGATTACAATTTTCTCCAAGAAACAATTAAAAACTGATATTTTAATGCTCCAAGAAACAATCAAAAACTGATGTTTTAATGCTCCAAGAAACAATCAAAAACTGATATTTAAATGCTCCAAGAAACAATCAAAAACTGATATTTTAATGCTCCAAGAAACAATCAAAAACTGATATTTTAATGCTCCAAGAAACAATCAAAAACTGATATTTTAATGCTCCAAGAAACAATCAAAAACTGATATTTTAATGCTCCAAGAAACAATCAAAAACTGACATTTTAATGCTCCAAGAAACAATCAAAAACTGATATTTTAATGCTCCAAGAAACAATCAAAAACTGATATTTTAATGCTCCAAGAACTCTGTGTGTGTGTGTACTAGTTATTATGGTCTAATGGAAGCTGCTGAATAGTTATCAACACATACTTTCTCATTGGTACTGTGATGTTGACAGGTTAAAGGTCACATATTAGCTCTGCTGGTTTTTGGGAAGAAAGGCGCTAGCTTGTTTACTTGGGGATACATTTTCATCATCATGTAGCATGTCCTTTGTAGAACGTCACTCTCATCACAGCCAGATGATATGAATCTCGGTCTGCAGTCAATCTTCCCCCCCTGCTCCATGTTCATGTTTAGAGTTTCCTTGATATCATGTATCCTCCTTCGCCTTGGTCGACCCCTGCGTCGCCTTCCAGGTACTATGCCCTTCAGGAAACGTCTTCTAATTTCTTTTAAGCAGTCTCCATCGTAGAACCAAGGTATTAAAAATATGGGACATTTTCAATTTCTTCATTATTAGTAGCAATATGGGGTTGCAGTCTTGTTTTGGCAGTTGACATTATGTTAGTTTTTTTAATGTTCAGGAAAATGTTCTGAGCTTTACTGTGCTTCTGAACGGACATGAGCAGTCGTTTCAGGCCCTTAGCGCTGTTTGACAGCATGACTGTGTCATCAGCGTATCTTCGCTCTGGAATCTCCTTCCCTCCTATTGTGAATGGATCAAAATTCGCGTAGTTGTCATCTATTTTTACCTTTCATATGTTTTCTGCGTAGATTTTTAATAAATAAGGTGAAAATATACAGAATTGTCTGACTCCCTTGTGAATCTAAAACCAATCTGTTGTACCTTCATTGGTTCTAATAGTGGCTTGTTGTCCGCTGAAAAGTGTTTCTACTAGATGTATCAGGTGTGTTGCAAATCGCACGTCCTTCATTATTTGCCACAGTTGCTGATGTTGTACACAGTTGAAGGCATTGGTGTAATCTGTGAAGCACGTATAGAGGTTTACATTACTCTCTACACTTCTCGAAGATGTGTCTCATGTTGAAGATGTGATCTTGTGTGCCTCTGCCTTGTTTGAATCCTGACTGCGTTTTGTGTATTTCATACATTAACTTTTTTTCAGTCTCTTCATGATTATGCGTAATAAGATCTTGCTGGCATAGTGCAGTAGGTGGTGCATCATTTTAGATTTCTCTTCATTGGTATGGGGATATATATTGATCTTCTCTATGCTGTGGCCCATTCTGAACTGCATCAAATTGTTGTACATAATGTGTGTTACATACGGGTTCATACATCTCCTCCTGCCTGTATTAGTTCTGTTGGTAAATCGTCACATCCTGGTGACTTCCCTTTTTTCAATGCTTTTATTGCTGCACGAACCTCGTACAATGGAAAACTTTAATATATTTATAAAATATTTGTTAAGTTTACTTGTAAGTTCCACTTTAATAAAAGAAAATGACCTTTTAGATGTCAATGTGACATTGTTGTCAGCATATAACATATTTCGTTTCTGTTTTGGTACTGCGACTGACATTTGTTTTCTGTCTTGGTACTGTGGCTGACCGCACAGAGAAACGACAAGATTTATGGGATTGGATAGATAATAATATCAATATAAATTCAGATGTTCATTTATCATATATTGTATGTTCATTGTAATTATACAAATTCATTTGTTTTATCTGCACTTTTTTCTTCAGCGGGGAAGGTTTCTACGGTGACAAGGACGACGACTTCATATTTGAGGACTTTGCACGCCTACGCCTCAAAGGGCACGAGGGTGACGATACAGAAGCCTAGCGTTACATCCTGTTGCCCACCTTCCCAATGCAAGATGGAATCTCTCCCCCCCCCCCCCCCCCCCCCTCCACCTTCCTCTTCCCCCACATCTCTCTGACCTCGATCGAGATTAGAGAGCAGGCAGACTTAAACAGACAGATGTGATATCACTATGTTTTCTCTGGTATCTTCTATTAGAATATTGTTCTAGCGGATACTCTGTTCAGCTGTGTTGTTGTTTACAAATTGATATTTCTTATTTACAAATATATCATCCATCCATCAAATGGTTATCCTGTTTGATGCCGGCTACAACTCAGAAACCGAGTAGGGAATTAATCTATATTGGATTCTGGCTACACTTTGTGGTATCAAGAGATTCATTTGTTTTATGTGGCTACAACTTTGTTACCGAATAGAGAACTAATCTATATTTGATGCTGGATACAACTCTGGGATCAAGAGACGAATCTATTTTTTATGTGGCTACAACTCGGAGACTGAGTAGAGAAAACGCAGGGACTGAGAGACTAATCTATGTTTAATGTAGCTAAAACTTGGAGACCAAGTAGAGAACTAATCTATGTTTTATGTGGCTACCAACTTGGAGATAGAGTAGAGAACTGATCTATGTTTGATGTAGCTACAACTTGGAGATTGACTAGAGAACTAATCTATGTTTGATGTGGCCACAATTCGGAGACCAAGTAGAGAACTAATCTATGTTTGACTGAGAACTAATCCACGAGATGGTTGTTGCATCTCTGAGACCGAGTAGAATAAATATATGTTTGATGTGGCAACAACTCTGTGACTGAGCAAAGAACTAATCCTTTTTTATTCTGGCTGCAACTTGGAGACTGAGAGACTAATCTATGTTTGATACAGGCTACAACTCAGAGAAGCATGGATGCAGGTATACACTGATGGATCAGCAGTGAAGAATGAAAGTATAGAAATCTATGCTGCCTACACAGATCAAGAACATGAAAGCACTAGTTCACCCACTGGAAAATTCTGTTCAAACTACTTGGCAAAGTACAAGCAGTAATCATTGCTGTAGAAATAATAACACAACAAGCCAATGTCAATGGGTTGAATTCCTCATAGATGCAACGTCACTTCTGCAAACCCTCATGAATGATGGACTGACAGAACTTGGAAAAGCCATGGGTGAACTGGAAGCCAGAAGAAGGGTAGTGCTACAGTTTATACCATCTATGTCTGCTCTATGGTGAATTGCAAAATGGCAAGTGAGCAAGCAGTGGTTAGCGGAAACGGTACAAGGACACACTTAAGAAATCACTGATCCAGTGCGGTATTAACCATGATGTATGGGATAGAATCGCAGCCAAACGCGCAGACTGGCACAGCACTATTGCTGAGGGTGTTCAGGGACATCAACCCTTCTTCAACCCCAGTAGTAGGGGGTGTCCTATGTTTTGGTGCTAAATGCAACAGACAATTCCGGGCTCCGATTGACTTATTTAGTCATCTTTGAATTTGTGCGAAGAGTGAATGCTGACAAAGTAGTCCTCATCGATTACAATGGATGAACAACACAACACCATCATATTGTGGCATAGCAGGAAATGGAAGAGCAGATAAGTTAGCAAAAGAGGGAATACAAGCACAAACGTTCACCTTCCAAGAAAAGGAGAACCTTATCCAAACCATTAGGAAAGTCGACCAAATGAGAGACAACTATCACTGTCTTGATCAAGAGAACCAGGTGATCCTGTTCTGCATAAGAACAGGACATAAAAGATTGAATAGCCACGGACACAGACTATATTGGTCATATCACCCATGTGCATGTGTGGACAAGCAGCATAGATAGCCGAACATATTCTACATAAGCAGTTACTTTTACATGGAATTGGGTCAAAGGGCGAGAGCCCAGATGCCGCTGAATTCGTAACAACATCATCCTACATATGCTTAAGCAACTGCATTCTGAGCATTGGCCCACAGAGACAAACTTCCACACAAAGAGGAGCCTTGAAGAACTCTCCACCACGGCAACTTATATATTCAGAGAACTTGTCCACATGTAGACATAAAACCAAAAAAATGTAACGAATGAGAAGACGACAACTTAGAGTCACAAAAAATAAATGTTACATGCCGACTACGGCTCAGAGGTCAAATAGAAATGAACTGGACGTAGCACAGACCAAGTATTTTGAACAAACAAAGAATCCTCTCCATAACACTTTCCAGTTTGGACTAATTTTACAGATTTGTGTCTCTGAGTCTGGGTCAATTGTCGAAATTCTTATGTCAAAATGTTATTCAAAATAAAATTAATATTAAACAAATTGAGTTAAAATTACTATCTAAACATTGTAAGGCACATAATGAAACTATCTGTGACATGAAGCATTCATAATAGATATCATATATTAGTATGAAGCGTTAAATTGCATTAATGCGCAGGTGGAAATTGGAGAGGAAAATGTTGGTGTTCACCACTTTGTGTGTTTTGTTGATATATCCATTAATTCCTTTACATATGCCTTTTCTATTATGTCCCAGTCAAAGTCTGAATTGGGCTTGTGTTGAATATCCACAAGTAATCCAAATGTGTGATCATTGAATTGATCAAGTTATAAATCATTTCTGGAGTCTTCAGGCCAAATTGTCTGAAGAGCCATTTAAAAAAAAATCTTAAATTCCACAAACTATACACAGCCGCATTTTCAGAGGTTGGTTTTGGTCGTAGCGGACGACAACTTTACATTTTTGGCGCCTACAAGCTGGAAATGGTTAGAATATGTGAACAAAAATGACATTAACAAAAAGAGAATAAGAACAATATTACATGAAGCTAGCAACATCATCATGGCAAACAAATTGATACAGAATTGAACTCTACAATAATGCATATCAGTTACTTGTTACAGGCTGGCTATAAGGTGGCTAGCTGCAGCGGTTATTCTATGCTTTGTTGGGAGCTTAAATGAAGAAAGTAGAAGAAAATAGTTAGCACCTTTTCTTCTTATACATCTTCTTCTCCGTACACTTCAAGACACCAACTTGGATATATCTCATGTAGCAGTGGTCAGTCTGAGGTTATTGGTATCTCCATAGAGCTTGCATTCTCCGTACACTTCAAGACACCAGACACCAACTTGAATATATCTATTGTAGCCGTGGTCAGTCTGGGGTTATTGGTATCACCATAAAGCTTGCCCTTCTCTGTAAATTTCTCTGTACACATTCAGACACCAACTTGAATATATCTCAACTAGCTGTGGTCTGAGGTTATTGGTATCTCCATAGAGCTTGCATTCTCTGTACACTTCAAGACACCAGACACCAACTTGAATATATCTCACGTAGCTGTGGTCTGAGGTTATTGGTATCTCCATAGAGCTTGCCCATCTATGTACACTTTCAGACACCAGCTGAAATATATCTAAAGATAGCAGGGGTAATATGTCATTCATATCACCTCATCCATCATATATATTTAATGGGGGCTGCATGGGGAATTAGCTAATGACACAGCTCATCCCCAAACATGCATATGTTCGAATCCTGCAAGGTACTGCTCCTATGGGAAAACCCCATTTTATAAACATGAACTGAAGTTGGATGCTCTGAACTGCAAAGGGGGAAAAAAAACCACAGTACAACGTACTCTGTATAAGGAAAAAACATTCAAAAATTTACAATTTTTTATGTATGAAGAATTATCCAATATATTTATGTATAATCTTTAAGCATTTTTGTACCATATTTTGTTGTACCTTTTTAATATGCGTGTAATGTGAGCATGTGGTATTTATGAAAATGCCATTCTGTTGTTGTTTTATGTACATTAAAGAGAGTCATCATTTTGTCATAGACAGATGGAAAACTCTTAAAATCATTTGGGCAGAGTTGTCTTATAAAAAAAGTGAATAATTTTCTGTCATTCCTTCTTCCATTAACTTTGTGCAACCTTCTTTATTGCGTACCTTGTTTCTTTGTTAGTGCTTTGTTTATATTTTTACAGCCCTGCCTAATTTTGCCGATTTGTGTCTTACAGTCCAAGACAGTTGCTGCAAATCTGTATATCAAATAGTTTCTTTTCAAAATAAAATGAATTAATATTAAACAAATTGATATAAAATTACCTTCTGAAGATCTAAAGACACATAATTAAACAATATATGACATGAAGTATTTATAATAACAAAATATACATTAGTATGAAGTATTGAATGTCTTTAATGTGGAGTTGGGGATACCACTGTAATACTGATGTTCACTCAAGGACATTTTGTGCCCTATGCCGGGTAGCCAAATGTTGTCTAAACTCATCTCTGTCCTTTGCCTTTAAGTACCATGCCGGACCAAGATCCTGTCGAAGGCCATCTCTCCATCTCATTGGTGGACGTCCGGGGCAACGATTATAGGTGTAGGGTCACCATGACGTCACTTTACGTGTCCATCTATTGTCATGCATGCGTACCACGTGGCTTGCCCACCTGTACTTTCTTAGCAGCATCGTATCTACAACGTCATTGAAGCAGGTTTGACTCCTGATGGCAGTGTTGCGGATGTAGTCTTGTATTAAAAGTGACAGTGTTTTATGCTTCATCGCTCGTTGAGTAGCTTGGAGGCGCGCTATGTCACTTTTTCGTAGATTCCACACCTTGCAGCCATATACCTTTGCTGGAATGCCACGTCATTTGTTATTATTTTTACTCACGGTACATACCCACGTTGCCGATTTATTTCTTCTAAAGCATTACTACTTTCGCTGTCATCTATTTCAAAGTCAGAGTCTGAATCAAATATGTGTATATCCATGTGTAATCCAGAAGCATGGTCATTAGTCTGAATCAAATATGTGTATATCCATGTGTAATCCAGAAGCATGGTCATTAGTCTGAATCAAATATGTGTATATCCATGTGTAATCCAGAAGCATGGTCATTAGTCTGAATCAAATATGTGTATATCCATGTGTAATCCAGAAGCATGGTCATTAGTCTGAATCAAATATGTGTATATCCATGTGTAATCCAGAAGCATGGTCATTAGTCTGAATCAAATATGTGTATATCCATGTGTAATCCAGAAGCATGGTCATTAGTCTGAATCAAATATGTGTATATCCATGTGTAATCCAGAAGCATGGTCATTAGTCTGAATCAAATATGTGTATATCCATGTGTAATCCAGAAGCATGGTCATTAGTCTGAATCAAATATGTGTATATCCATGTGTAATCCAGAAGCATGGTCATTAGTCTGAATCAAATATGTGTATATCCATGTGTAATCCAGAAGCATGGTCATTAGTCTGAATCAAATATGTGTATATCCATGTGTAATCCAGAAGCATGGTCATTAGTCTGAATCAAATATGTGTATATCCATGTGTAATCCAGAAGCATGGTCATTAGTCTGAATCAAATATGTGTATATCCATGTGTAATCCAGAAGCATGGTCATTAGTCTGAATCAAATATGTGTATATCCATGTGTAATCCAGAAGCATGGTCATTAGTCTGAATCAAATAAGTCATCTCTCAGCTCTTGAACTGCTAATTCCATCATACAGAATATTACAACTTTAGATATTCACAGAAAACATAAATATTCATCTAATGAGATATTCCAGCATACTTTAAGACAGTCTAAATATATACATGAGGAACGTTCATTAAGTAACAGCAATTTTATTAATAACATTTTTACAAGAGTGCGAACCAGAAATATTATTAGTCTCATTTTTCGACATAGTCCCCATTCCTGGCAACACACTTTGTCCACTAACTTGTGGATGACCTCTAGAAAAAAGTCTTTTGGTGTGACCTTTAACCAATTGTGCACCTCCTTCATTACCTCATTGTCAGCTACCTTGAGCGCCCATCTGCCACACACTTTCCTATAACCAAGTCCATCATGGACAATTTTGTGCGCAGCACTGTGACTCATGTTGAAATCTATGACTATTTCATCAAAAGTGACTCGCCTGTTGCAACAGACTAACTGGTCAATCTGCCACACTTGCTGATCTCCCATGCTGCGGTTCATCAATAACATTTTGTCTTTTTTTTAAAAATCTTTCTACACATTCATACACTTCCCTCTGGCTCAAACTGTCTCCATACTGAGCCTTCATTCTTCTGTATATTTCAAGAGGTTTCAAAACTTCTGACCACAAAAAACATTGTACTTCCACGGTGCAAGTTGTCAGGGGGGTGGCTATGTTGTTTGCTGTATTACGCATGTGTATAGTGCTCGATCGTCACAAAACCTACATGGAGTATTGCCAAAGAGCCATATTGTGTCCTGAAATAAGATTCTCTGTTGTACACACTCTTCCATACACTTTATAATAAAATTGTCACTATTTAATGACTGTCCCTCGTAGAAAAACCCATACACATTCCAAGGGTTGGAACTCGGGACCATAAATCAAAACTAGGTATCCTGATCACTGGGCCACTTTAATGAGTTATTGTTTTATATCTATTTTGGTGGAGATTTTGTTGTTGTTGAATGTAATTATATTTATTTGTGACAGGCCACCCATGTTTCTTGTTTACATTTGTGGGCCTGTTCGAGCAGGGTTTGTGGGCCCATCCATAGTAAAACATGTTGATAATAAATGGAACCCTGCTGTGGTACAGAAGGTTGATTTGTTACTGGAGGAGGGGGTCCCCACTTGGTAGGCACTAGTCATTTCTGGTCACTAGTCATTTCTGGTCACTAGTCATTTCTTGTTTAATGCGTTTCTGGTAACTAGTCATTTCTGGTCACTAGTCATTTCTTGTTTAATGCATTTCTGGTCACTAGTCATTTCTTGTTTAATGCATTTTTGGTCACTAGTCATTTCTTGTTTAATGCATTTCTGGTCACTAGTCATTTCTGGTCACTAGTCATTTCTGGTCACTAGTCATTTCTGGTCACTAGTCATTTCTTGTTTAATGCATTTCTGGTCACTAGTCATTTCTTGTTTAATGCATTTCTGGTCACTAGTCATTTCTGGTCACTAGTCATTTCTTGTTTAATGCATTTCTGGTCACTAGTCATTTCTTGTTTAATGCATTTCTGGTCACTAGTCATTTCTGGTCACTAGTCATTTCTGGTCACTAGTCATTTCTTGTTTAATGCATTTCTGGTCACTAGTCATTTCTTGTTTAATGCATTTCTGGTCATTAGTCATTTCTTGTTTAATGCGTTTCTGGTCACTAGTCATTTCTTGTTTAATGCGTTTCTGGTCACTAGTCATTTCTTGTTTAATGCGTTTCTGGTAACTAGTCATTTCTGGTCACTAGTCATTTCTTGTTTAATGCGTTTCTGGTCACTAGTTATTTCTTGTTTAATTCGTTTCTGGTCACTAGTCATTTCTTGTTTAATGCGTTTCTGTACTTAATTGTTTGGTTTTTTTCTCAAATTGTTTGTCAATTAGAAAATTAAGGCCTTCCATACGGCAAGGGTGGAACATGACATCAGTTCGAAGGCTGGTTTTTATATATTAGAATCACTAATTCTTCTTCATAAGTAGGAAGAGGTGACACAGTCTGCAATCAGACAATATGTTATGAGCTTAAAATCCTGCCCCTGCAGAATTGAGGGAAGCAGTCTCAACTACGGTGTTCTGGTCATGTCTGAAGATGAAAGAAGACAACCAGCATGACACAACAGTCATGTGGGAACCAACCAGGGAACCAGAACTCCAGGATGACCAAATGTCTGATGGGATAGTAGACCAACGACTATGCTGGAATCAGATCAGGGGGAAGACAGTGTTTTTAAATAACCTGATGATCTTTCTGACAAACCTCTACACCCCAGAGTAGAAGACGGATGATAGAATAGTCTGTTGTTCTCTCTGTGACAAACCTCTACACCCCAGGGTAGAAGACGGATGATAGAATAGTCTGTTGTTCTCTTTGGGACAAACCTCTACACCCCAGGGTAGAAGAAAGATGATAGAATAGTCTGTTGTTCTCTCTGTGACAAACCTCTACACCCCAGGGTAGAAGAAAGATGATAGAATAGTCTGTTGTTCTCTCTGTGACAAACCTCTACACCCCAGGGTAGAAGAAAGATGATAGAATAGTCTGTTGTTCTCTCTGTGACAAATCTCTACACCCCAGGGTAGAAGAGGAGCAATTAGGTAAGTAAAAGTTACTTCACTATCATAGCAACATCACTTTTGAGAATGGTTGACCCCCTTAAGACTGGTACATTCTTGGAACTGGCTCACTCTTGGAACTGGCTCACTCTTGGGATTGACTCATTCTTGGGATTGACTCATTCTTGGAACTGGCTCACTCTTGGGATTGACTCATTCTTGGAACTGGCTCACTCTTGGGATTGACTCATTCTTGGAACTGGCTCACTCTTGGGATTGACTCATTCTTGGAACTGGCTCACTCTTGGGATTGACTCATTCTTGGTATTGACTCATTCTTGGAACTGGCTCACTCTTGGTATTGACTCATTCTTGGAACTGGCTCACTCTTGGGATTGACTCATTCTTGGAACTGGCTCACTCTTGGGATTGACTCATTCTTGGAACTGGCTCATTCTTGGGATTGACTCATTCTTGGAACTGGCTCACTCTTGGGATTGACTCATTCTTGGAACTGGCTCACTCTTGGGATTGACTCATACTTGGAACTGGCTCACTCTTGGGATTGACTCATTCTTGGAACTGGCTCACTCTTGGGATTGACTCATTCTTGGAACTGGCTCACTCTTGGGATTGACTCATTCTTGGAACTGGCTCACTCTTGGGATTGACTCATTCTTGGAACTGGCTCACTCTTGGGATTGACTCATTCTTGGAACTGGCTCACTCTTGGGATTGACTCATTCTTGGAACTGGCTCACTCTTGGGATTGACTCATTCTTGGAACTGGCTAACTCTTGGGATTGACTCATTCTTGGAACTGGCTAACTCTTGGGATTGACTCATCCTTGGAACTGGCTCACTCTTGGGATTGACTCATTCTTGGAACTGGCTCACTCTTGGGATTGACTCATTCTTGGAACTGGCTCACTCTTGGGATTGACTCATTCTTGGAACTGGCTCACTCTTTAGATTGACTCATTCTTGGAACTGACTCACTCTTGGGATTGACTCATTCTTGGAACTGGCTCACTCTTTGGATTAACTCATTTTTGGAACTGGCTCACTCATGGGATTGACTCATTCTTGGAACTGGCTCACTCTTAGGATTGACTCATTCTTGGGATTGACTCATTCTTGGAACTGGCTCACTCTTGGGATTGACTCATTCTTGGAACTGGCTCACTCTTGGGATTAACTCATTCTTGGTATTGACTCATTCTTAGAACTGGCTCACTCTTGGTATTGACTCATTCTTGGAACTGGCTCACTCTTGGGATTGACTCATTCTTGGAACTGGCTCACTCTTGGGATTGACTCATTTTTGGAACTGGCTCACTCTTGGGATTGACTCATTATTGGAACTGGCTCACTCTTGTGATTGACTCATTCTTGGAACTGGCTCACTCTTGGGATTGACTCATTCTTGGAACTGGCTCACTCTTGGGATTAACTCATTCTTGGAACTGGCTCACTCTTGGGATTGACTCATTCTTGGAACTGGCTCACTCTTAGGATTGACTCATTCTTGGGATTGACTCATTCTTGGAACTGGCTCACTCTTGGGATTGACTCATTCTTGGAACTGGCTCACTCTTGGGATTGACTCATTCTTGGTATTGACTCATTCTTAGAACTGGCTCACTCTTGGTATTGACTCATTCTTAGAACTGGCTCATTCTTGGGATTGACTCACTGTTAGGACTGCCTCACCGTTGGGAGATGGCTCACTGTTGCTTGGCACTGACTCACTGTTGTAACTGACTCACCATTATATTTCATGACAGCCAGACCTTTATCATATTGTAAAACCTATAGCAAACTGTCAACAACAATTTTTGGTATGTCTGTCAGTCCCTTGTCGTACTGAATGCTTCAGTTATTCTCATGTAATTCTGAAATAAGGGCTCATTTGTGCAATATCCAACTTTTACTCGTGAATTGTTCCAACGGAATTATTTCTGATGAATTGATGTTCTCAGACATATTTCATTTATGTGTTTGTTTTAAAACCATTTTTTTTACATTTATATAAGAACTAGAATGCTTGTAATTGGAGACATAAATAGACTTGTCCTTAAATGTTTTTTAATGATTTGATGCTAGTATTTTGTTCCCTCAAAGGTTGGTCGTGATCATAATTTCTTTGAGAAATCCAGTTAGATTCTGCAAAAAGGTTAACACCAGAAATGAAAATAAGCCCTCGAGCGTAGAAGCGATATAGAAGGAGATGATGGGAATATTAACAGAAAGATGGATGTAACACATCAATCAGCTTCATCATAATCACAGATCACGACTAAATCTACAAGAAAGCTAGGAAGGACCGCCAAGACTTGCAGCATTTCTCTGGAACACTATGCAGGACATGAAGGAAAGAAAGGCCCTTGAACTGGGGACACACAATGTGTTGGACCAGGAATGTACAACCCTGAAGGTCATGCCCCCATTTTAGCTTTAAGTCCCATTTGAGATCCTGACAACATTAGAGTCATGTCCCCGTTTGAGGTCCTGACACCATTAGAGTCATGTCCCCATTTGAGGTCCTGACGCCATTAGTCATGTCCCCATTTGAGGTCCTGCCGCCATTAGAGTCATGTCCCCATTTGAGGTCCTGACACCAATAGAGTCATGTCCCCATTTGAGGTCCTGACACCATTAGAGTCATGTCCCCATTTGAGGTCCTGACACCATTAGAGTCATGTCCCCATTTGAGGTCCTGACGCCATTAGAGCCATGTCCCCATTTGAGGTCCTGACGCCATTAGAGTCATGTCCATATTTGAGATTCTGACGCCATTAGAGCCATGTCCCCATTTGAGATCCTGACGCCATTAGAGCCATGTCCCCATTAGAGGTCCTGACGCCATTAGAGCCATGTCCACATTTGAGATACTGACACCATTAGAGTCATGTCCCCATTTGAGGTCCTGACACCATTAGAGTCATGTCCCCATTTGAGGTCCTGACGCCATTAGAGCCATGTCCCCATTTGAGGTCCTGACGCCATTAGAGTCATGTCCATATTTGAGATTCTGACGCCATTAGAGCCATGTCCCCATTTGAGATCCTGACGCCATTAGAGCCATGTCCACATTTGAGATACTGACACCATTAGAGTCATGTCCCCATTTAAGGTCACAATCCCACTTTAGGTCACAGCCCCATTTGAGGTTCTGAAACAATTTCAACTATGACCCAATTGAGGTTCTGACTACATTTCAGTCACGATCCCATTTGAGAACATGACCTCATTTCAGGCACAACCCCATCTTAAGATCCTGACTCCATTTCCGCATGATCCGAATTGAAGTCATGGACCCATGAGTTCCCCAACATTTAAAAAAAATGTATACTATATATTATTTTGTTGACCCATTATTCTATATCTGCTATGGCTTGAGGTCCTATTAAATATAACAATATTTTAGTGGTGTTGAACCCATACAAAGGTACACCCACACGAAGGTATCTCCACACCCACACAAAGGTATCTCCACACCCACACAAAGGTATCTCCATGCCCACCCAAAGCTACATCCACACATATATATCTCCATGCCTACACAAAGGGTCTCCATACCTACACAAAGGTAACTCCACACCCACACAAAGGTATTTCCACACAAAGGTACATCCACACGAAGGTATCTCAACAACGGCACAAAGGTATCTTCACACCCACACAAAGGTATCTCCACCCTCACACAAAGGTACACCCACATAAAGCTACCTCCACACCCGCACTAATGTACATCCACACTAAGTTCCCTCCACACCCATACAAAGATACACCCACACAAAGGTATCTCCACACCCACACAAAGGTACACCTACACAAAGGTATCTTCACACCCACACAAAGGTACACCCACATAAAGCTACCTCCACACCCGCACTAATGTACATCCACACTAAGTTCCCTCCACACCCACACAAAGGTACACCAACACAAAGGTATCTCCACGCCCACACAAAGGTACACCCACATAAAGCTACCTCCACACCCGCACTAATGTACATACACACTAAGTTCCCTCCACACCCACACAAAGGTACACCCACACAAAGGTACACCCACACAAAAGTATCTCCACGCCCACACATAGGTACATCCACATAAAGCTACCTCCACACCCATACAAAGGTACACCCACACAAAGGTATCTCCACACCCACACAAAGGTACACCTACACAAAGGTATCTTCACACCCACACAAAGGTACACCCATATAAAGCTACCTCCACACCCACACTAATGTACATCCACACTAAATTACACCCACATAAAGCTACCTCCACACTAAGTTCCCTCCACACCCACACAAAGGTATCTCCACGCCCACACAAAGGTACACCCACATAAAGCTACCTCCACACACGCACTAATGTACATCCACACTAAGTTCCCTCCACACCCACACAAAGGTACACCCACACAAAGGTATCTCCACACCCACACAAAGGTATCTCCACACCCACACAAAGGTATCTCCACACCCACACAAAGGTACACCTACACAAAGGTATCTTCACACCCGCACTAATGTACATCCCCACTAAATTACACCCACATAAAGCTACCTCCACACCCGCACTAATGTACATCCACACTAAGTTCCCTCCACACCCACACAAAGGTATCTCCACGCCCACACAAAGGTACACCCACATAAAGCTACCTCCACACACGCACTAATGTACATCCACACTAAGTTCCCTCCACACCCACACAAAGGTACATCCACATAAAGCTACCTCCACACCCGCACTAATGTACATCCACACTAAGTTCCCTCCACACCCACACAAAGGTATCTCCACGCCCACACTAAGGTACACCCATATAAATCTACCTCCACACCAGCACTAATGTACATCCACACAAAGGTATCTCCACGCCCACACAAAGGTACATCCACATAAAGCTACCTCCAGACTCACACTAATGTACACCCACACTAAGGTGATGCCGCTGTACTAGGAACTGCCTGGGTTGTTGAGAACCCGATGGTCATGTAGGACGATTATAAATACAACCAACAACATAATGTGCTCACTAGGGACTTCTGCAAGAACAAAACAAACATGAACAAGTTCAGAAATTTGTCCAAATGAAAACCAGAAAATATTTTCCTGTTTGAATTCTCCTTGAAATTGTTGTTCTGCCATTATTTTGGCTGATGCCAACTAAGAACAACACAACGTCTTGCACACAATGGTCTTCAGCAGGGTAAAAAACATTTTAAATTTTGTAAAAATTTAGACCAGAAAACCTTTACTCTTTCTGTTCTGTAAAGCTGCTTTCAATATATGTGTTTCAGATTTGACGAATATTGTATATTTTTACTGCCATTTTAATTATGCCTCTTTGAAGCTGTTGTGTCCTTGTACAGGCTAAGAAAAGTTGATATATTTTAATGTATGTAAGAGTACTGTTATATTCCTTCTATTGTTCTCCTCTCCCAATGCTGTTACTTGTGTTATAACTTTGATATGCATCCCCAGCAATGTCTAATGTTTGGTCTATGTCGCTGTGACTATTAGACTTCTGCTATAGTGCTTGTTCAATAAGTGAAATAAACATACATTGGCTTCAAAGATTAGCTAGTCAGAGGGAGTGCCGCGTCTTGTTGATTCAGAGGTGTGTTATGTTGTCACTGAGCCATTACCTGTATATGTTTAACAGGAATACCTGTTTAGCTATATATTGTACATTACCTATATATGTTAACAGGGATACCTGTTTATGGGAAAGGCTTCGGGAGTAAATTCTGAGGAAAAATCTGTATCATCCCTTCCAGTCATCTCGGTAATGTCTTGCCACTGGCCAAAGGTAGCTCTGGACGGCAGAGTGAGGTTGACATATTGCACAAATATTGCTCACTTTTATCCAAATCACCGCTCAAGTCACCCATTTCAGCAGACAGAGAAAAATGAAAAAGTTGTCCACACAGCTGAACAAAGAGAGTAAACTTCATCACACGGACGAACATCTATAAATGTTTGACGAATGTCTTGTGGCTGAAACGTAGGTATCGTTATGTTTTTGTCCTGGTGTGGTGACCGAGCCATTACCTATATTTATTTTATGGTAGCTATGCGGAGCTGATAGAGCATCAGTGTCACCACCAAGGTTAAAGTGTATCATGCTGTAGTGTTCACATGTCTGCGAAACATGGACAGTGAATAGCAGACATACCAGACAGCTAAATCATTTTAACTTGAGCTGTCTGCGTTCAGGTGGCAGGAAATAGTGCTTTTATCTTGGAAACTCAAGGTAATACTAACATATTGAGCATCCATACGCTTCTGCAGAAAGCCCAGATAAGATGGACAGGACATGATGCTCACATGTTCGACGAGTGCATTCCCAAGCAGCCGTTATACCATGAGCTCAGAACATGCAGACATTCATGAGGACAGAAGAAAAGCTACAGAGACTCTTTGAAAGTGTCTCTGAAAAGCTTTAGCATTGATGTGACTTCCTAGGAGTTGCTTGCACAGAATCATCCACCTGGTGAGTTAGCATCACCACAGGTGCTCAGATTGCTAAGCAAAACTCCATTGCAGAGGCTTAGAGTAGGCATGAGTAAGCATGCTGCCCAAAAGAGCAGAAAACATGACAACTTCTTACATGAATGCCAAGTGCAGCAAAGTCTACAGTGCCAGGATTTGTCTTTATAGCCATATGAGAACACATTGTGTAGCACAAGTCTGATGCTGTCGTTATCTTTGCTTGCTATGGGTAACTATTATTATTACTATTAATACTTATATGTGTTTGATTAAGGATTTGTGACTGTAATGTAGGTATGGTTTTATTTTTGTCCTGGTGTGGTCACTGAGCTATTACCTATAATGGTCTTTACCTTCTTCTTCTTCGTTCGTTCTCCCTCTTCCAAGCCCTAAAATAGGCTTTGCAAGTAGCAGGATGTTGTCTGGAGAACGGAATGCATTGTGTCGTAATTTACAGCTTGACTGCGATATTTGCACATTACGGCCTGACACATCCGAATTCAGCAGGGGGTCTTTACCAACTTTCATGTTGTCAGCAGACCTGGTTAGTTTCTTGAAGGCCACTGTGTGAGAGATAAGCAAGAATTGGGCCACTGCCACACTGACAACATGGTATAAGAGGAGACTACACGGTGCAGTCTAACCTCTTTCGGGCAGAGAGGACTGTGTGAGATAAGCAAGAATTGGGCCACTGCCACACTGAGAACATCTAAGAAGCAACAATACTGTCAAAACCCATCTATGACATAAGACTATAACAGGGATGAAAATAGGACCACTCACACTAAGAACATGGCTGATAACATGCCATACGAGGTGACCAGCATTTCAGTCTAACTAGTCCAATGTAGAAGACTTTATAACTCATTACATATCACACCATTCACATGTCAAATGTTTGGACAAGATTTTCTTCAAGATTTGAAAGAAAAACTACAGAAAATAGTCCATTTTACAGGGTGACTCAAAAACAGTATGGCCATGCCCTATTATTGGATAATCTTGTTGTTTAACATTGAATTTTGTTGACATATAGTTCACACTTATTTCCGTGATTGATTATTATCAATATGGGTTCTGACAGGATAGAGGCACTAGAGATGCAATTGGAACACCGAGGTTTCTTGCAAAGAGATTGAAAGAACAGGATAGAACTTTCTTTATCTGCTTTATTGCTTATGAAAAGATCTTTGACACATACTTAACCTATAAAGCATTAGTTAAATCTAGATTGGAATACTGTGTACAGGTGTAGAGTCCTTATCATAGAGGAGATATAAACATGTTGCAAAGAATACAAAAAAAGTGCAACAAAGCTGATAGTGGGATTCCAGAATTACAGTTATCAGGAAAGACTCCGAAAAAATGGTCTAGTGTCTAGAAAAGAGGAGAATCCGAGGTGACAATACAGGTTTATAAGATAATCAAAGGGATGGATAAATTAGGCTATAACAAGTTTTTCAAAATACAAGAACAAGAGGGTATATCTACAAATTAACTAAAGACAGGTCCAGATTAGATATTAGGAACTATATTTTTAGTCAGAGAGTGGTGAATGCTTGGAATGCATTGCCACAGGAAGTAGGGGAGGCAGGGACAATTAATACATTTAAGAATAAATTGTATGCGCATAGCTTTTAGAGCAAGGAAATGTATATAAAACTGGTTGTATACAGACTCTGCAGAGTTTTCTAAACCAGTATAGAGACATTAAGTTAAGTTGTTTTATAACAGCTAAGGGTGGATAGAGCAATAATTAAACTAATACTGAGCTTGTATGAAAACCTAACAGCAAGTAAAGCACTCAGGTAGAGAACAACCAAACCAGTTGCAATCAAGAAAGGAGTAAGGCGGGGATCTCTATTATCTCTAAGCCTATTTAATCTGTATTCAGAAGTGATGATGGAAGAACCCACTAGAAATTGCAACATAGGGCTTACGGTAAATTGAGAACGAATACGTGCCATCATATTTGTGGATGATCAAGTCATCATAGGTGGAACAGAAAAATCCTTACAAAAACTACTCACTAGGATCAATAACGCAGTCAAGTATGAGGATAAATGCTAGTAAAACAAAAGTGTTAACAGCCAAACAAACTCAAAAAGTATATCAGCACTGAAGGGTAGATTATAGAACAAGCGCAGAGGTTTTCATATTTTTATACTGAGCTGAAGAGATTTGCTGGGACCAGAGGACAGTGGCTTGATTTCAACACCAATCTCTGGACTGACTAACAGAAGACGGTGGCCTGACATGATTTAGAAGACTTCAACACCAGTTTCCGGACTGACTAACGGAGGATAGTGGCGTGACATGATCAGAAAACTTCAACACAAGTCTCCGGACTGACTAACAGAGGACAGGGGTGTGATATGATCAGATGACTTCAACACAAGTCTCCGGACTGACTAACAGAGGACTTCAGCACCAGTCTCCGGACTGACTAACAGAGGACAGGGGTGTGATATGATCAGATGACTTCAACACAAGTCTCCGGACTGACTAACAGAGGACAGGGGTGTGATATGATCAGATGACTTCAACACAAGTCTCCGGACTGACTAACAGAGGACTTCAACACCAGTCTCTGGACTGACTAACAGAGGACTTCAGCACCAGTCTCTGGACTGACTAACCTGATGATGATGAATTAACATTATTCCAAAGTTTCAGTTTTAAAATAAAAACTTGATTACTTGATAAAATAATTACTTGATTGGTATATATTATTTAATAAGGCAACATTATATTTTTTACAAAGATAACATTTTTTAAAAAGATATCATTTGTTAGTAATATAACATTATTTTTTTACTAAGATAACATTATTTGCTACTAAGCTAACCTAACAGAAGCTAGGTACCCATTTACAGCTGGGTGAATGGAATGTACGTGCAACGGGCTGTGTTAAACACTTTGCAGTGAAAATCTAGTTCTCTAACATGAGACTAATCAAACTAACCAGATCTTATTATCCCCTTGACTGCAGCTTACAATAGGTGACACTTGTCAGATCATTCAGTTCTGGCCCCTGCAGTAACAAGCCTGTACAAAGGAACTTGGTGCATTCTTCAAGTGGTGGTTCCTGTACCACTTCTGTATTACAATATGAAGTTGCTATCAATACGCACCACCCTCTTTAGTCTACTTTTGTGATATGCTTGGAAGGCTGTAGTTGCCCTATTTTTTTAAATACCTGGTACCCACAGATTTGATAGTACCCACATGAGTGAATCATTTACTGACAGTATCCATCCTACACGAGTGAATCATTTACTGACAGTACACATCCCACACGAGTCAATCATTTACTGACAGTACCCATCCTACACGAGTGAATCATTTACTGACAGTACACATCCCACACGAGTCAATCATTTACTGACAGTACCCATCCTACATGAGTGAATCATTTACTGACAGTACCCATCCCACACGAGTGAACCATTTACTGACAGTACCCATCCTACACGAGTGAATCATTTACTGACAGTACCCATCCCACACGAGTGAATCATTTACTGACAGTACCCATCCCATACGAGTCAATCATTTACTGACAGTACACATCCCACACGAGTCAATCATTTACTGACAGTACCCATCCTACATGAGTGAATCATTTACTGACAGTACCCATCCCACACGAGTGAATCATTTACTGACAGTACCCATCCTACACGAGTGAATCATTTACTGACAGTATCCATCCTACACGAGTGAATCATTTACTGACAGTACACATCCCACACGAGTCAATCATTTACTGACAGTACCCATCCTACATGAGTGAATCATTTACTGACAGTACCCATCCTACATGAGTGAATCATTTACTGACAGTACCCATCCCACACGAGTGAACCATTTACTGACAGTACCCATCCTACACGAGTGAATCATTTACTGACAGTACCCATCCCACACGAGTGAATCATTTACTGACAGTACCCATCCCACACGAGTGAATCATTTACTGACAGAACCCATCCCACACGAGTGAATCATTTACTGACAGTACCCATCCTACACAAGAATCATTTACTGACAGGGGATCAAGATGCTGAGCAGCGCATGAGCTGCAGTGGTCAGCGACCCATAGCTGACTGCTAGCGTCAGGGCGAGAGAACCATAGCTGCCAAGACTCTTCTACACCTCCACGCTGTGATCCTGGATAACAGGCTGCAGCAGGGCAGACTGGCTAAGGAGAAGGGATCGAAGAGGGAATGCTAACCCGTTACTCAAAAATTGCTTGCTGAAGTCGGATGTGTTGGACCATAAGGTGCAAATATCGCAGCCAAGCTGTAAACTACAACACAACGCATTCCGTTCTCTGAGCTACATTCTGCTACCTATCCTTTCAATGTTTGGTAGTGGGAGATTGAGAACGAACGAATAAGAAGATTTACTGACAGTACCCATCCCACGGGAGTCAATCATTTACTGACAGTACCCATCCTACACGAGTCAATCATTTACTGACAGTACGCATCCTACACGAGTGAATCATTTACTTTCAGTACCCATCCCACACGAGTGAATCATTTACTGACAGTACCCATCCCACACGAGTGAATCATTTACTGACAGTACCCATCCAACACGAGTAAATCATTTACTGATAGTACCCATCCTACACGAGTCAATCATTTACTGACAGTACCCATCCTACACGAGTCAATCATTTACTGACAGTACACATCCTACACGAGTCAATCATTTACTGACAGTACCCATCCCACACGGGTCAATCATTTACTGACAGTACCCATCCTACACGAGTGAATCATTTACTGACAGTACCCATCCTATACGAGTGAATCATGTACTGACAGTACCCATCCTACACGAGTGAATCATTTACTGACAGTACCCATCCCACACGAGTGAATCATTTACTGACAGTACCCATCCCACACAAGTGAATCATTTACTGACAGTACCCATCCTACACGAGTGAATCATTTATTGACAGTACCCATTTTACACTAGTCAATCATTTACTGACAGTACCCATCCTACACGAGTGAATCATTTACTAACAGTACCCATCCTACACGAGTCATCATTTACTGACAGTACCCATCCTACATGAGTCAATCATTTACTGACAGTACCCATCCTGCATCCTACACGAGTGAATCATTTACTGACAGTAGCCATCTCACACGAGTGAATAATTTACTGACTACCCATCCTACACGGGTCAATCATTTACTGACAGTACCCATCCTACATGAGTGAATCATTTACTGACAGTACCCATCTCACACGAGTGAATCATTTACTGACTACCCATCCTACACGAGTCAATCATTTACTGACAGTACCCATTCTACACGAGTCAATCATTTACTGACAGTACCCATCCCACACGAGTGAATCATTTACTGACAGTACCCATCCTACACGAGTGAATCATTTACTGACAGTACCCATCTCACACGAGTGAATAATTTACTGACAGTACCCATCCCACACAAGTCAATCATTTACTGACAGTACCCATTCCACACGAGTCAATCATTTACTGACAGTACCCATCCCACACAAGTCAATCATTTACTGACAGTACCCATCCTACACAAGTGAATCATTTACTGACAGTACCCATCCCACACGAGTCAATCATTTACTGACAGTACCCATCCCACACAAGTCAATCATTTACTGACAGTACCCATCCTACACAAGTGAATCATTTACTGACAGTACCCATCCCACACGAGTCAATCATTTACTGACAGTACCCATCCCACACGAGTCAATCATTTACTGACAGTACCCATCCCACACGAGTCAATCATTTACTGACAGTACCCATCCCACACGAGTCAATCATTTACTGACAGTACCCATCCCACACGAGTCAATCATTTACTGACAGTACCCATCCCACACGAGTGAATCATTTACTGACAGACTTGAGGGATGATCATTTGCATTTTCAGATGTCTGCTGTGAGTTGGGTTAACAATCAGCAAAACGAAAACACAAGTTATGGTCCAGGGTGCAAACAAACCACCAGTAATCTCAATTAATGATGAAGCTCTCGATGTAGTAGATCACTTTACGTACTTGGGATCCTCAGTCAATAATAAACTATCCCTGGACCAAGAGATCAATATCAGGATAGGCAAGGCAGAAACAACAATGAGCAGACTTAACAAAAAGGGTCTGTCAGAACAAGAAGCTCACTGTTAAAACAAAAACACTTGTTTACCAGGCCTGTGTCCTCAGTACCCATTCTTTATGGCAGTGAGACATGGGTTAACCGCATGCACCAGGAGAGGCGGCTAAACAGCTATCAGATGAGGTGCCTGCGCAGAATCCTGGGCGTTTGGTGGCAAGACAAGATCAACACAGAGGAGTTGGAGAGAACAGGCACTGTCACAATCTTTTCCATGCTTAGTCTTCAAAGGTTCCGATGGCTGGGACACACTCGGCTGATGGCAGAAGAATACCAAAATATCTTCTCTATGGGGAATTACAATTGAGGAAAAGGTCGGCTACTACTTCGGTACAAGGATGTATGCAAGCGGATATAAATGATGCAGGCATCGATTTGGAATTGTGGGAACAGGACGCCATGAATCGTGTTATATGGAGGGGCAGGATTAAGCATGGAATACAAACAAAGCAGATACTGATAGCTGATAGGCTAAAGACTCAGTGTTTGAGAAGACACACCACGCCATGCGATACCGCAAACGGTCCTGACTTTCCTTGCACAAACTGCAGAAGACGCTTCTCTGTTCGGATTGGTCTTACGAGTCACATTCATTATCGTCATGGGCTGTAGTTACATACCTTTTTTCCAAAGTACAATTAATATCATCTGACAAGACGGAAAGAGCCAATGATGAGGGATGATCAGTTCCATCCCCATATTGCAGCCTTGTGTTAGTATCAAACAAAAGTAACTCCATACCCAACAAATACTAGGGAGACAAGACTAATGTCCAGCTCTGTGGTACTCAAGTTGAAAGAATAACACCACTGTAAACTCCCAAGCATTTTATAAAAAGCTACTAAAAATAGTTGTGCATGGGAGTAGGAATATCATCATGCTTAACCACTGCTATGAAACGTTCTCTGTAAGTGCTCAGATACAGGCCTCCTGCAAGGTACTCAATTGTAGTGGTGGCCCTGTGCTACATCTGGAACAAAAAGGTAAATTATCAATAGAGACCAATGTCAGATGAAGCATACTGATCAAGACCCCCACCTCATGTCCATGTGTTTCGGGAAACTGTTACAGCAGCCTGTTCAATGAGGTGGGGATCAACATTGATCCCCAGAGTGGTGAGCCTTATAAGAAGATGGGTATTGCACTACAATCAGGAGGACTCAGGTAAACCTTCTTCAGTACCCCTAGGGATAGAAGACCCACAACCATACAAACATTATCAGGAGTGAAGAATTCAGCTCGAGCAGCTTCCAACAACGACAAATGATGCAGCTGAGAATCAGGTTCTACAAAGTCTCCGTTTTCGTGGGAGGTTCCACCCACTCGCCATTTTTCATTCTTCTCTTTCTTGTTGTCCCATTAGATACCTATTTTTACAGCTGGATAAACTAGAGCAGAGAGTTAAGGTACTCACCTTTGAGAAAATGAATGAAACCATAAATTTCAAGCGCCCTTTGGCCTCAATGGCACATAGTCCTATTGGAGACGGATGATAAACTGAGAAGTCTGTGTACACTGTGCACAAAGAACCCTTGGCAGTTGAAGATCAAAAACAGCAGGCTTTTGGCCACTGTCCAAGCAAATAAATTAGGAAAATAATGAAATCCCTAGCCAACATGTTGCCTACCTTCCCCCAGGTCTAGTTAGCCAAACCACAGAATAGAATCTACTATGAAGAGCTTCTGGCAGCCAGCATATATCTGTCCGTTTCTTCTTCTTCTGCGTACGCAGTCAGACAGTAACCATTATTTTTTCGAAAAAAACGGCGGTCATCCTGAGGCTCTCGCCACTGCCATAGAGCTTGTCTTGCAGTTCCACTGGTAATGGCCACATCTGCTCTCTCTGATCCTCGTATGTCGGGCAGTTCTGCAGCAGATGTTCAGCGGTCATTTTACCAGTACCGCACGGGCATTCGTCGGTACACCCTATCTTCAATTTGTTGAATAGGTGGTACCTCAGTCTGTTGTGGCCAGTGCGAAGTCTGAAGACAACGACCTGCTCTCTTCGGTTCAACTGGTAATAGGCATCATTTTTGGTGTAACCAGTATGTTCGGTTTCCCATTTGGTCATGTATCTGGCTTTGATAAGCCGTTTTGACTCTTCGTACGTCATACTGGTATCTGTTTGTGGTAGTCTTGCACCTTCTTTTGCCAGTCTGTCTGCCTCCTCGTTGCCTTGGATGTTGCAGTGTGACGGAACCCACTGTACCACTACCCTTTTTGGTGCGGACTGCTGGCACAGTTTGCAGAGTGCTGCTCTTAAGTCATTAAGCTCAGTGTTTTTCTGATCTGTCCGTTTGAATACTAGGATTCTACCTGGTCAACTATGACGAAGCAAAAACCATAATACAAGTACAGTACAATGTAAAGTGGCAGGAAGAACACCCCAAAAAACAAACAGATGACGGATACAACCAACTGTCCAGAAAAGACCAAGTTATCGTGATGTTCGTCCATCACGTGTGATGGTAACCACTCTCTGTCCAGCCATGTGGACAATCTTTTCATTTTGCTCTGTCCGCTGACATGGGTGATTTGTATTAAAGTGAGGAAGATTTGCGCAATATGTCAAGCTCACTCTCTTGTCCTGAGCTACCTTTGACCAGTGGCAAGACATTATCAAGACGACTGAAAATAGCCTATGATTCCGATTTTTCCTCTGTGTTTACTCCCAAAGCCTTTCCCGTAAATAGGTATCCCGCAAGGCAGCGGGGGTGTGACATCTAACAGGTTAGGAAAGTAGCATGACCAGGACCAAATCTCTATGTTCATAACGAATGGCACAGAAATAATGTTCCAGATATTCACAAAGTGTTGTCACAAGGTGAAAGTCAGTCACCCACATAGTGATAAAGGCACTTTGATTCATCCAGTTTGCATGTAACCACAGAAGGTAGCGGAGCTAGTCCAGCTAGATTGTGATGAGTAAGTTATCAAACTACGTCTCTGAACTGGCCATAACAGGATGAAACACCACCTGTACACCAAATTCAGAATAGGTACCACCAGTCTACGGTACTGCCGTCTGACAAACCTGACAGCAACCCGTGTAGCCTGACAGCAGCCCATGTACTTCAGACTGCTCCAGGCACACTTATCTGAGGAAAGGGATATGGCCAAGACCAACTCCCCTTGAAGAGAAACTGTACGGCTGTATTGATTCCCAGAAAAAGACAGCAGAATTTATTGAAGGATCGGGAGCCCCAGTCTAAATGAGCAATGACCACAGCAGAAGAAGAATATCCAGATTCCAAGTAAGTATAAGCTAGAGAAAACCACGACCACGTTACAAAGTCTCAACGAAAAAAGACGAGAACAATAAACAAAACAGCCAAAGCAGTCAGCCCCACAGTAAACAATAATAATTTATTTCATTCATGGTAATAAGTATAGTGAAATCTCATACCATCTTTTGTAACATCATGACTGATAGCCAGCCAAAACAAAAATTTGGTGGTCAAGTGAATGTTACAGATGTTGATATGATGAATGATGTAAATTGCTATTTACAATATTCACAATGAACATGGTACATCTAGTGGACACAAAGAGTTGCGAGCTTACACTACGCTATTATCATCAAATAAATGTCACATTTGCAAGTGTTTCAGATCACCTATACTATGGTATGGGCCCAGCTTTCCAAGGCAGAAGTTTGCATGGTTTAGGGAACCAGACAGGTACAGTTATGGGCATTAGTACAACGGGTTGAAAACTGTCAATTGACATATCTTACTTGGCTTGTTCATAATAATTTATGCTGTAATGTTACATTTGATCATGGGTGGAGATGGGGCACTTGTCATGCGTATAAATGATGAAATGTTGGTGTAGCTGTGGTGGTAGAGACAAGCATGCTTATGTAAGCCGGCACATCACCTTATCTTGCATGTCTCAATCCTTGTATTGTTTCTTACATATAAGTATGATGGCTGAGTCCAAGGAATAGTGTCACTGTACCGTGCCAGGCATATCGTAAGAGCCGACTAAAGAGGATTGGGTATAGGGCTGGCTAACACATCCTGCAGAAACTTTAAGCCACAAAAACCTCAATAGATACGGGCTGGTAAACGTGTGTTTGTTGAAGACCTATGCCCCACAGGGAGCTAAAAAGGTTTTGACAGATTGATTGACATCAACCTAATCTTGCATATATCTGCTTCCATGTATTGTTGCTGCCTCTGTCAGGCAGGGTTGAGTTGCATAATAGTTTGCTAAATTAAGTGCTGGGTTGTGATCCCAACATTCAGCCAGTTTATAGTAGTTTGTGAGAGACGTCACATGTAAGTCATTGTTCATCTTGTGGTACACAAACAGTCAGTGAGGTCTCTGTGTCTGGTATCAGCCCACACATGTCCCCTGGGGTTAGAGGTCTCTGTGTCTGATATCAGCCCACACATGTCCCCTGGGGTTAGAGGTCTGGTATCAGCCCACACTTGTCCCCTGGGGTTAGAGGTCTCTGTGTCTGGTATCAGCCCACACATGTCCCCTGGGGTTAGAGGTCTGGTATCAGCCCACACTTATCCCCTGGGGTTAGAGGTCTGATATCTGCCCACACATGTCCTCTGGGGTTAGAGGTCTGGTATCACCCCACCCTTGTCCCCTGGGGTTAGAGGTCCGGTATCAGCCCACACTTGTCCCCTGGGGGTTAGAGGTCTGGTATCAGCCCACACTTATCCCCTGGGGTTAGAGGACTGCTATCAGCCCACACTTGTCCTCTGGGGTTAGAGGTCTAGTATCAGCCCACACTTGTCCCCTGGGGTTAGAGGTCTGGTATCAGCCCACACATGTCCCCTGGGGTTAGAGGTCTCTGTGTCTGGTATCAGCCCACACTTGTCCCCTGGGGTTAGAGGTCTGGTATCAGTCCACACATGTCCCCTGTGGTTAGAGGTCTGGTATCAGTCCACACATGTTCCCTGTGGTTAGAGGTCTGGTATCAGCCCACACATGTCCCCTGGGGTTAGAGGTCTGGTATCAGCCCACACTTGTCCCCTGGGGTTAGAGGTCTCTGTGTCTGGTATCAGTTCACACATTGCTGCAAACCCAATCATGACCTAGACAGCAGACCCACAGAAACCTCTGAGGGCATGAGGCATCTGCATTTCTGCAGCGATATCCATGAGGCTACTATCAAACAGGACATGCCATCAATGTCGAGTTTGGTAAAATAATACATATTGTGACTGCACCCCTCTCCTTCACTGCCTAATACACAGAGCCCCCTACTTGGGCTTCACATCATAGAGTGACAATCAGACAAGTCAGAGTTCTCATTAAAAAAATAAACCACTTTTACATCTCAAATTGCGAACAAAAACCAGATCTGTCGATGCTGCTTCACAAATACGGAATGTTCAATTTCCACACAATCACAAAAAACGGATGAAGATTATTCTGTATGTGCAACTTAGGTCAAGAGTGTCTCAGCGGCAGAGCACTGGATTCTTGTAGTACTAGCTTTGATACTTCCTATCAAAATGTTCCAGACAATCCAGCTGTAAATGGATATCCGCCTTACTGCTTAGGGGGAAGGGAAGGCAGCAAGAAAGGAAACTAACTAGCCCCACCCCCCCTCCCCAAACCAAATTATAGTTCAGTTCAGTTCATCCCGTAACCCATCAGGTCGTTGGGGCACACACGAAGACACTCCCAAAATCCCACGCCATCCCTCTCTGTCTGTCGCCGCCTGACATATCTCACCGGGACGAAGGCCTGACCACTCAGTGATGTTGTCCACCCATCTCTTTCTTGGACGTCCTCACCCTCTCTGTCCCGGTACGGAACCAAAGAGTATCGAGTTGGTAATTCCGTTGGACCTCGCGACGTGCCCGCACCAGGCCATCTTTCGTCTTTTGATAGCTGTGAACAGATCTTCAAAAGGACCAATAGCGTCTTCAACTCTCTGACGTATTACTACGTTCGTGACACGATCTTTATATGTAACATTTAGGAGTTTTCTATAGCACCTCATTTCCATTGCATGTATTCTGCCCTGGATATCTGCTGTAATGGTCCAGGTCTCGCAGGCATACAGAAATATTGATAGCACCAAAGAGCGCATTAGTCTAACTTTTCTGCCGAGGGCGAGCCGCTTGTCTTGCCATATAGGTTTCAGCCGAGTCAGCGCCGCTGTTGTTTGTGCTATTCTTGCAATTACCTCTGGCTTCGATCCCTCTTCGCTGATCAACGATCCCAGATATTTGAAACGTTTTACCACCTCAAGTTCCTGCCCATTAGCCTCTATTACAGATTTAAACCCTGTTATGTTGTTGGTAATCAGCTTTGTTTTATCTGCATTTATTTCCATACCAAAACTCAATCTACCAATCAACTCCTGGAGTTCCCTTTCTGTGCCTGCCACTACATCAATATCATCAGCAAATCGGTAGTACAATGAAGTAATTAACACTTCATTCCAGACAGTAGTGTCTGCTATGGAACTACCTTTACCTTTTAACCTGTCCTGCATAATGAGGTGCACACACACAGTGAAATGAGGTGCACACAAAGTAAAACTAGATAATTAAGCCTATTCAGAAGTTAAGGCGTTTGTCTCTTGAAGCAAGCGGGTAGGGTTTGCCCCTATGGTTTTGACAAACTCCATTATACTCAGCTATAAATGGGTATCTGACTTGTAGTTTTGATAGAAAAGAGAACTGGTCATACCATCTCAGAAAATAAAAAACTGAAAATTAGTACGACGACTTTAACACTTCATCCTCTACAACAGTATCTAGTATAGGACTGCATTTATCTTGTAGTAGAGGTCCTGTACTACTCTATCTACCCAAGTAGAGAAATTCAGTACTATTTGTTCGGACTTTACCTATATACAGAAGTCATTTGTCTATCCCGACACTATCTACCCAGGTAGAGAAGTCCTGTGTCATTTGTCCATCCTGATATTATCTACCCATGTACAGAATAATTATAATGTTTGCCTAAGCATCTAGGGCTCATTGCGTCGATTGGCTACTACCATGTCCAACTGCTGAGGCTTGTAGACAAACCTTTTTCACTGCCGAAGGAGTTACTGCTATCTGTCCGAGCCATATAGAATGGGGACGGCCCCTCCCATGCCTCCAGCAGTCCAGTGGGAGACCGCTGTTACACATAGCAGACTTGGACATTATCTGGTGAGCCGGTACTTCCTGGTCCAGTCGAACCACGTGACCAAACAGGCAGGCGGTGTCGGACCAGAGTGTCCAAGGAGGGAAGACTCGTCTTTGCAGACACCTCGACATTATGGATGAGATCGAACCTCTGGATACCGAGGATCCGTCGCTGGTTGAAAAGCAGAGTCTTGATATGTCCTGTTTAAGCAGAGTCCAAATTTCTGAATCATACGGGAGGACAGGAATCACACACGTCTGATAAATACGAATTTTGGATCCGAGAGTCTGCCATTATTCCACACCTGTTGAAGGTCGTTCATAGCGGAAGCAGCGAGCCGTATCCGCCTTAACATGTCAGGCGCGTTGCATCCATCGGATGAACAAGAACTCCCCAAGTATGTGAATTCATTGGTGCACTTCAACGTGTAACCAAGGACAACGATGCTGTGAGGACCAGTGTCGGAGCAAAGGTTCTGAATTTTCGTCTTAGTCCAGGATATTGATAGACCCAGGTTTGATGTTTAGAGATTTCTCAAGAGACTGTTGCAAAACCGCATTGTCTGGGCCGACTAAAGGCGGCGAGGCCTGTGATGCGTGTTTGGTCCATGCCAATGCCCGGATGGTAGGATTCAAGGGGGTGTAGAATCCAGTCGATGGCTCGGCCGAAAAGGTCAGAGGCAAGGATGCAACCCTACCTGACCCCTGAAGATGTTGGGAACCTGTCAGAGAGAGTGCCACCTAGGCGGACTCTGGCATCGGTGTTCATCTGTAGCTCCCTTATCAAGTTCATCAGTGGGGCAGGAGTTCAGATGCCTTCTAGGGTTTTCCCAGAGAACTGACCTATCGACGAACCGAATGCAGCCTTTAGATCCAGTTTGCAGCGCAGAGTGGGTGGTTGAATGCATGGTGCAGATCAGCAGAAGCCGAAGAGCAAGAATGGCATCCACAGTTGATCTACCCAGGATGAAGCCAGACTGATGTGGACAGTGTTTTGTGATCAGGAGGGGTCTGAGCCAGGCCAGCAGCACATGTGGAAATACCTTGCCTAGGACTGAGAGCAGTCTGATTGTTCTATAGTTGTTGCAGTCCTTACGGCTTCCCTTGCCTTTGTATAGGGCAACAACTATTCCATCTGAAGTCCTGTGCCATTTGTCCCTCCAGATATTATCTACCCATGTAGAGAAGTCCTGTTCCACTTGTCCCTCCTGACATTATCTACCCTGATAGAGAACTCCCATGTCCTTCACACAGACCTCATCTAAAAAACTCAATCATTTCTATGAATGCTCTTTTTTACCATCTTAAAATGGGAGCAAAGAGTAATCAATGGCAGGTGAAATATATTGATGTAGATCCTACCTCACTTCCTCATGGTACTACTGCAAGCAGCCTGTGTCACAGCAGTCTTGCCAACAAGGTGGGGATCAATACTGTAATCCCAATAGTGGTTAGCTTACTGAGGAGCCGCCTCACATTGCACTACAGTCAGGAGGACACCATTCAACTTTCTTTAAATACACCTACAATGAAGAATGAGCCACTGTAACCTACCCCAAAGAAAAGTCGTCAGAGTTAAATTAACTGAGCACAAGTGACTTCCAAAATTAACCATCTTAAAATAATCACTAAAAGGCCCTATTACAAACTGGCATCTCATTATTGTCAAATCAAAATCTGACAAAGCTTTGGCGAGAAATCCTTCAACTGTCACGTTTGGACCCTTAACCACGTGAAATGTCTAAACACGATGCGTTCAATCCTCAACCGTGGACTGAGGTATGTAATCACATAAACAAGTATGGGTCAGTCCGACGTGGGCATAAATATAAAAAACAATGACCTATGTTAGACCAAAAGGGAAGAAAGGTAAGTCTTTCGTCTCTGAGCCCAGGATGTCGTCCTAGTTGGCAAGCAATCAGATTAGTAGTTCATTTCTATATATGTATTCATCCTTGTCAGTTAGGTTCTTCTTCTTCTTCTGTGTTCGTTCTCAATCTCCACGTAATCTCCTGCAAGTAGCAGGATGTAGTCCAAAGAATGGAATGCGTTGTGTCGCTAGTTTACAGCTTGGCTGCAAAATTTGCCCCCTTTCAGTCTGACACATCCGTCTTCGGCAGTTCATTTAAGTTAATTTTGTTATTCTCATCTGTCCTGCCGTTTGTCACTGATAAAGACATGTTGGCATAACATAGTTTCTTTTTTTGGTTTTGTATTTGTGGCCAGGATGAACTAACCAAAACTTATTTGCGTGATCATCAACATTTGATGTTTAATTCCACTGCAAACTTTATAATTTAACCTCGGACAGAATTCCATCTGGAAAGTCTTCAGTAAATCCTGCCTCAAGCAGAAGTTTCCATGATTCGTCTGCAGCAAATCCAAACTTGAAAAATGTAGAAACCAGAACAAGAAGTAGGAACACACATAAACTAAACCCATGAAGCTAATGCTACGTTCTCTCTTTCTTCTTGATAGGCCGTTTGCTCATGTGTTTGTTAACAATTTCTTGAATACGGGGCTTATGTTCCAGAGTCCGTATCATGGATGACCTGGCATCAGACAGCTGGCTCTGTATTAGTTGACACCTCTGAATGTTAGCCTGTGGAACGATATTAAAAACACCTTTGAATGTTAGTCTGTAGAATAATATTAATGACATCTTTGAATGTTAGCTTGTAGATCAATATTAATAACATCTTTGAATGTTAGCTTGTAGAACAATATTAATAACATCTTTGAATGTTAGCTTGTTAATAGTTGTCCATCACAAGTGATGAAGACCACTCTCTTTGATCAGCCGTGAGGACAGTCGTATCTCTTGCTGTGGCCACTGAAATGGGTGACTTGCGCGGTGATTTGGATTAAAGTGAGGAAGAAACTGCGCCTTTTGTCAACCTCACTCACAGCCTAAACTACCTTTTGCCAGTGGCAAGACATTCATCGAGACGACTGGAGATAGCATAGGATGCAGATTTTGTCTCAGGGTTACCACCGAAGCCTTTCCGTAAACATGTAACCCGCAGGGTAGAAAGGTGGGATGACATCTAACGCAGTTTGTCGTGCCTTTTCGATAACCACAAGAGGTCGTATGGACAACACTCAGCGTGTGAGTGAGTCTGGCATCTCTCCCCAGCTGTATTCAGCTCATCATAGTAGCATCTAAAATTCCCACATGCCAAATTCGTGAAGGTGAACCGGCAGAACTAACCTGTGAAATACGACACAGGTATAAGCGTAGTGCCATTCAGCCGGCGTCCAGATCAGGATAAACGGATGAAAGAAATCACAAAAAAAGAATGAAATAACAAGTCCAGACGGAAAACAACACCACGTTTCAGTGAACACAAGTGTAAGTCGTCGACTAGTGTGAATTCCAGGCAAATCCATGGTCTATCGGCATCCATAATGATCCAAAACAGTAGAGAAATGTACACTCGCAGCCAGTTATGGCGCCATCTTTGAAAGATTTAGCTTGTAGAACAATATTAATAACATCTTTGAATGTTAGTCTGTAGAATACTATTAATAGATATTTGAATATATTAAAAACCCCGAAACTGGAGCTTGTCAGAAACAGAGACTGAACCCGTGGTCCTCCCCGTTGCTGTTACAGATAACGGTCTTAACCAGTCTACAACTTAGACATTACTGACCTCAGTATATCCATCTAAACAACATGATTCCTGGTAGCATAAACAAGTTCAGCAACACCTACAAAACCATAGCTAGTCTAGCAGAAACAGGTTTGGTGGGCTCGACCAACTTACCTGGGACATCTCATGAATTTTCACAGCCTCTTCATTGTTGATTTTGTTGGTTGGGATTTGAACCAACACCGCTTGAAGTGCAATAAACTGCTCTTCCATTTCTTTTTCTACCTCCATCTGGGGAACAAGTATTTGATTGAGGTTTACTTTTATAATGTATCTTCAAGCTGAGAACAGGCTATGCCCCTCTCAACAAACATCTGAATAGATTAAACCCACTACGTGAACCAAACTGCAGATTCTGCCATGACCACAAGGAGTCAGTCGAGCACCTCCTGACTTTGTACCCAAGGCTGGCCGATCTGCGGAACCTGCTGCTACCACCACACACAACACACTCTACACATCACTACAACAATTGAGGAGGATGTGTGCCTTTGTTCGCGAGGCATTGGGCTGTCAAGAGCTAACAGCTAAAGGGATTATATCATCATCATCATCACTTTCATAATGAGTGTTACAGGATGGATATGTCTATCAATCCCAGGAACTCTTATAGGGAGGAAAGAACAGCACTCCTGCACTGAACTGTGTCTAGTTTTGGTAAAAGCAACATCTATTTATTCATTACCCTCTCTCAAATAGCCACATCTAGATTGTGGCGTAACATAGTGCACAGCTCACCAACCAAACTTGTATGTGTTCAGATTCATTAACCAGCAAGGTACCTTTGTGTTCTGAAGTCGAATGCACTGGGCCATAAGGCATAAAATGCAATACAATGCATTTGGACTTAGGCAACACAATAAATATGGTCACATCTATTTCTCATATAAACTTGGAGGTCTGCCTTAGGTTTCTCTTGTTACCACACTCATCATCATTATGTCCCATACAGAACGTCGCTCTCACAACAGCCGATCTATAAACTCTCGATCTCTAGCCAGAACTCCCGCTGTGATGTCTTGTGTCCATCTTTTCCTTGGTCTGCCTCTGCCCAACTTTCCAGGCACCATACTCTCCAGTATTGTTCTTTCCAGGCCATTATGGCGATTGATGTGGCCAAACTGTTTATATATTTCTTATAAACTTGGAGGTCTGCCTTATGTTTCTCTTGTCACCAAACTGCTTATATAGGTCTCATAAACTTGGAGGTCTGCCTTAGGTTTCTCTTCTCACCAAACTGCTTATATTTCTTATAAGCTTGGATGTCTCCCTTAGGTTTCTCTTGTCACCAAACTGCTTATATATGTTTCATAGACTTGGAGGACTACCTTAGGTTTCTCTTGTTATCAAACTGCTTATATAGGTCTCATAAACTTGGATGTCTGCCGTAGGTTTCTCTTGTTACCACACAGTTTATCCCTCAAATAACCACATCCATTTCCCTAACAAATTTGGTAGTCGTCTCAGTAAATAACCACATCTGTTTCCCTAATAAATTTGGCAGTCTGTCTCAGAAATCTACCAGTCACATACAGTTTGTGTCTCAAATAACCACTTCTATTTCCTTCATAAACTAATGGTGTGTCACAGACTTCTCTCACCATCGTACAATTTATTTCCTATGTGGATCAGAAAGAGTCATTTTGTCCTTCCTTCTGTCTAACCCTCATTAGTCTGAATTGACAGCTGCTCTTCTACCCGCAGATTTTCTAGTACTTATAGTTTCTAAAGAGCAAGCCCAATGCCCAACCCTCTTTAGTCATCACTTCAGTCAAGTCAATCAAAGCCCATCGCTTCTCTCAGTGCACATAGTCAACATACACAGGGTTCTTGGCTACTCTTTCTGCCTCTCTCCAGATAAATCAAAAGAAACATATTTAAAATATTTGGACAAGTAGACTATAGCCCAGAAAGTGAATAAAACAGCAAAAATAGACCTGCTCAGAGGATCAGTACTGATGGTAAAAGCTTCTTTTCTTATGTTAGAAATAAACAAAGAACGAAAGACAAAGTAGGCCCTCTCATAGACAGCACAGGAAAAATAATAAATGAGAATAGGGTGGCAGCTAATCTACTCAATCAGTACTTTGGCACAGTATACACAAAAGAGGACTGCTCCAAGATACCAGAACCTATAGACATCTTTCAAAGAGACATGGATACAACGGGATTAAGATCAATCTGTATTACAGAGGAAATGGTTTTTAAAAAATTGGAGAGGTTCAAAGTGGAGGTAACGTTCAGGTAAAGATGGTATTTATCCAAAATTGCTGTTTGAAATTAGAGACCAACTAGCAAAACCATTGGTTCTCAATCACTTGCAAAAGGGAATTTTCCACATGATTGGAAAGATGCAGGAGTGATCCCCTTATTCAAAAAGGGCAAAATATCAGATTCAGTAAATTATAGACCGGTGAGTTGACCAAGCATAATCTGTAAATTGTTAGAGTCAGTAATCAAAGAAAATATTGTAATGCATTTAGACAAGTTTAATCTAATCAGAAATAGTCAGCATGGGTTTACTAGAGGGAGATCGTGCTTAACAAATCTATTAGAATTCATGGATGAGGTTACTAAAATCATAGATAAAGGGGAGCCAGTGGATGTTATTTATCTTGATTTTGCTAAGGCCTTTGATAGAGTACCTCATTGAAGATTATTTAGAAAGTTAAAATCAGATGGAATAGGTGGGAAAGTTGCCAAATGGATTGAAAATTGGATAACGGGAAGAAGGCAGAGAGTGGGCATAAATAAGGAGTATTCTAAGTGGAGTGAAGTAAAAAGTGGAGTTCCACAGGGCTCAGTTTTGGGACCAATTTTGTTCTTGATATATATATAAACGATTTGGACATTAATATGGGATCCATCATTGGAAAATTTGCTTATGACACAAAACTATGCAGTAGTGTCTCATCTAAAGAAGGATATATTGAGGTAGGATTTAGATCAAATTCAAGAATGGTCTGTAAGATGGCAAATGGGGGTTTAATGTAGATAAATGTACAGTCATCCACATGGGTAGATCCAATATAGAACATAATTACAGAATGAGAGAGAAATGAAATGCCTAAGAAAACTCATCTGTGTCACAAGGAGACATAAACAAGAAATGAAAACATTAGAAACATAGTGGGAACTACCCCTTGTGTTGAATCCTCATCAGGGAATAAGATGCTGAGCAGCGCATAAACTGCAGCGGCCAGCTACCCATAGCAGACTGCTAGCGTCAGGGTCAGCTAATCAGAGATGCCAAGACCCTTCTACACCTCCATGCGGTGATCCTGGATAACAAGCTGCAACAGGGCAGACTGGCTAAGTAGAAGGGATCAAAGAGGGAGGGCAACCCGGTACTCAGAAATGCTTGCTGAAGTCAGATGTGTTAGACCGAAATGTGCAAATATCGCAGTCAAACTGTAAACCCCGACACAACGCATTCCATTCTCTGGACTACATTCCGCTACTTGCAAAGCTTTTTTCGGGGCTTGGTAGCGGGAGATTGAGAACGAACGAAGAAGAATCCTCATCATCTTCTTCTATCCACTTGTGTCATTAGACATTGTAGGGAGGTGTAATTTTCTGTTGTGTGCCAGCTTTGTCGCTGATGTTGTTGTCACTGTGTGGTTCTTCAGTGTCTCACTGACACCATCTATCCATCTTTTTCATGGTCTGCATCTTGCTCTGCAACCCTGATGTCTGGTATTGTAGATACAAGCTGGTAACTTTGACTGCATTCTTGTCAGGTGTCGTTTTATTATCTGCCTTTCCATGTATTCCATATATGGTGCTGCACCCACCCTATGTCTGATTACTTCGTTCCGTCCTCTGTCCAGCCTTTTGACCCCGACAGCCTTCTCAAACACCTCAATTCGCATACCATGTTTTTTTTCTTTCTTGTGTCTTGGTGAGAGTCCATGTCTGACACTGGTCACTGTCTTGACTACATTTCGAGATCAAGATGCTGAGCAGCGCATGAGCTGCAGCAGTCAGCTACCCATAGCTGACTGCTAGTGTCAGGGCCAGCGTACTAGAGATGCCAAGAGCCTTCTACACCTCCATGCGGTAATCCTTTAACTGAGCAGACTGGGTAAGTAGAAGGGATCAAAGAGGGAAACTTGGTACCCGAAAATGCTTGCTGAAGTCAGATGTGTTGGACCGAAAGGTGCAAATATCGCAATCAAGCTATAAACTACAACACAGCACATTTTGTTCTCCAGACTACATCCTGCTACTTGCAAAGCCCTTTTCAGGGCTTGGTAGCGGGAGATTGAGAACGAACTAAGAAGAATACATTGAACTAAGAAGAATACATTTCAATATAGAACACATGTTGGCTTAATCATCTCACAAACTGATCGACTCACACCGCACACATACAAAACACAAGGTCCTGGTTATGGGGTATGAGTGAGAACTCACAGAAAATGGATAGAGGACATATAAGAGTAATCCTTCAACAATACAGACTTACAAAGATTGATGCAAGACACTTGGCCTGAGAACAACAACTTCAAGCTCCCCAAGTCTCTCATGGCACAAGTGGATGGACCTCTGAACTGATATGTGAATGTTCTGTCCATCATTGAACTTTATGTAGACACCACCACCACCCCCCACCCCCCTCTCTAGATCTCTTTGCTGATTCAAAACAAGCTGGTTATGGTGCCATCCACATGAAGCACACCACTACAGCTGACCCCTCACAGGAAGCATGTATCCATGCACTTGTGGTAGTTTCTGTACCAATGCTTTTATATGATGTGGTGGCCAGTCCCATCTAAAACCATCTTGAGCCATCCTTTTACTACTTCATTGGAAGGTTTCAAGTGGTCTTATTCTTCCCATTAGGGTGGTTGTGTACCAGTCTTACATAATTATGTCTGGAATGCAGCGTACGACATGCAGACTAATCAGAACACAAGACTTACCAGTTCTTCCAGCTGTGACGCAGAAAAGTACAGCTTCCAACCATTAACTTTTTGCATGATTCCCTTCTGGTTTGAGAGTTCATTCACCGTCGGCCTTCTCTCTTCTGATAGAACAAAATAATGAGAAAATTACAGTATGATGCAGAGATAAGAACTAAGCATGTCAACAAATGAGCCAATAAATATCACTAATTTAACTTAACATCTTTATACTGGTATAGAAGACTCTGCAGAGTCTGTATACAACCAGTTTCTTGGAGGGTGGTTAACCTATGTGCGAGTCCATGTGCAAATCAAACACTAGAGCAAAGGAGACCCTCAACCTGTTAGGTGCCATCTATGCTGCTATTAACAAACCATCTAACCATGGCCGCTGTTACGTCACACAGTCTCCTCTTACGAGACATGTTCTCTATGGGGCAGTAGTGCTATTCTTATCTTTGTCATACAAAAAGACCCTGGCAGACTACTAGGGACAGAGAATGACAAAGAGAGAAGATACAGAACAGTATAACATTGCAATATGGAAGCGAATCAACAACAACATTTTTACAAATATGATTAGGGACAATTCCGCACAGTTCAAGTGCTATCTCCACATCAAAGGTTGACTGCAATGAATCTCAAATGTTCTGTCCCTTGCCTTGATGGTACAATCTGTCATGTATGTCCTTGTACAGTTTGTGATATTATCGCCCGACTTACAGCATTGTTTACCTATGGCACATTTGCCCTCCACCTTACCTTATAGTTATAATCTATCTCGGCAGCAATGATATCATCCGATGGTGGCAGCAATCCCGAAATGTCAAGACGGATCGGACTAGCCGCATATGCTATGCACGACCTCCGATATGTGTGGAGTAATGACAAGATCTCCATTGAAACAAAAATTTGCATCTACCAGTTCTGCTTTACAGCTCCGAAACCTGGACATTACTCAAACATGACATGTCGAGACTGGAGGCCTTTCTCATACGCAACCAGCAGTGTATCCTGGGCATTAGATTGCATGACTACATCCGCAATATGGAGGTCTCTGCTAAAACTGACCTTCTAATTTTAGAAACACTTGACCGCTCCCAAGTTTCTTTGTTCGCTCATGTTGTACGACTGAGCCAGGAAACCCCATCACAAAAGATACTACACAAATCGTTCCTCAGCGCAAAAAGTCTCCACCCTACCGGCTGGAGGTGCAGAAGAGGCCGTCCTCGCACAGTATGGCTCCAGCAGATAGCAGCCCCCACCCCCGATCTGGACGAGGTCTGGAACCCCTCTGCAGCAGTGGGTCAGGGATGTGGCTGACGACACAACGGGCCTCAGACACCTAAGCAAACATTATTATTATTAACTTCCAATATTGTTTTCAGCAAGGTGGCTATGTTTTTGGATGTGACCAAAATATGTTTACTGTCTGAATCTGATTTTTGTTATCCATTCTCTCTGCACTTCTAATTTCTTCAACTTCCTTATTTGTTATCAATTCTCTTCTCCAATTTGTTTATTGTCCACGTTTCTACACCATACAGTACAGCTGAGTACACATAATGTCTGATCACTCTCATTTTTAAATTACCACACTTGTTCGGATGTCATTATATGATTAATGTTGGTAAAAACAGAATTGCCCATCCAAATTCTGTCACTGATTTTCATTTCTGTCAAGGAAAAGTTTTCTGCGGTCTGTACAGCCCTCAGAACAGAGCCCTGAGAGAAGCAGCATTGAAAAGTGGTGCCAAAAGAACGGTGAAGGTTGGATGGAGATTAAAGAAGAACCTGCACATGATTTACTACCTGGACATTTCTGAATAGGTTAAGGACAGGTGTGTCCAAATTTGGATCCAACCTGAAAAAGGGGGATTTGCAGATGATGAATGCTGCAAATATAGGACCGTCCAGAACCCGAAACACCTGATTATATGTCCTAGGATGCAGGAATTATGTGCAGTGGAGGACCTGACAGTGACAAAGAAAAGAGCACTGACAGTGGCTGGTTTTTGGGCAAAGACTATGTGAGGTTGCTGGACACGGAAAGTAAATTAAGTAAGTCAGCCACCCACAAGAACAAGAGGGCGTAGCTACAAATTAATTAAAGAGAGGTCCTGATTAGATATTTGGAAAGATTTTTTTAGTCAGAGAGTGGTGAATGTTTGGAATGCATTGCCATGCGAGGTAGCGGAGGTAGGGACAATTAATGCATTTAGGAATAAATTGGATGCACATAGCTTTTAGAGCAAGGTAATGTAAATGAAACTGGTTGTATACAGACTCTGCAGAGTCTTCTAAACCACTATAAAGACATTAAGTTTAAATATTTCTGATCTTCCATTATATTTCCAAAATAGAACATCTTGATCTTTCTAGTGTTTGATAGTTGATTATTATCTGCAGAGTAGATATTTGAGTCTACATTAGTAATTATCATTTTTTGGGTAGTGTTACAAAAATAGATATAATCATGCGATGCAGTATATATTCTGTATTGTAGTTGTCATCTAGTGCTTTTATCTGCACAAAATTCCTCTAGTCTCTTATCATTTTAATATTGTGTCCATGCTCATATATTTTATAGCATTCTCTATTTATGATCTTGGAATCCTGGGGCTGCCATTATTAAATGTTGATGGTTCGTCAACAATGAGAAAGAACCTGAACACACATTGAAGGAAGGCTCAGCAATCAAAAGCTTGATAAAGGGAAAGTCCCCAGGATGTGATGATATCCAAGCAGAGCTAATACAAGCAGTACGGGAGACAAGTGCTCGAGTCTATCACGAGCTGTGTAAACAGATATGTCATAGCGCAGAGTGGCCAGAAGCATGGAGGAAATCAATTTATATTCCCCTCCTAAAAAAAAGGCAACCTGAAGCTGTGCATGAACTACTGAACTATCACGCTGATCAGCCATGCTAGCAAGCTACTCTTGCGAATCCTATTAAGAAGGATAGAGAAAAGGTTTGAATCTGAAATTCCAATTGTAGAACTGGAAAAGATTACAAATCTGCAATCCATGACCGACAGAAGAGACTGCAAAGCCCAGCAGCAAGCAGAAAAACTCAGAAGACTGACAGACCACCCAATCCATAAGAGACAAAATAATTTTGGAAATGGGAAACTAAAGCGGAAAAACTTAGCAGAAATAGCCAAAGCAAAGATGAAAGAAGACCCTATGAACGCACTAACAACACCAAAGCCCATCCCTACTGTACGCAAACCTACCTGGAGGCAGCATAATTTCCAGAGGTGGTAGAAAATATACCAGGTATTGGAAACAAGAACAGCCAGACTGAAAAAGAAAGAAGAGACATAACCCTGAGGTATATAACGAAAAACTACCCAAGCGTGAACTGGACCCATGCATACACCGACAACTCTGTAACAAACACAACACAGAACGGAGGGGCAGGGATATTCCTGAGCCTACCAAATGGCAGAAAAACAACACTATCAGTGGGAACTGAAAAATACTCAAGCAATTTCAGAGCGGAGGCAGAGGCACTCAGGGCTGCAGTAGAAGAAATGGTGACATGCAAAAGAAATGAAAGCCATATAGTCCTGTTTACAGATGCCCTGGCCGTAGTCACAGCACTAAAAAGCCAGAAAAATACTTAACTTAATAATTTAAGAGCAGTACTCTAACAACTATGCCAGCAGTCCACACCAAAAAGGGTAGTGGTACAGTGGGTTCCATCCCACTGTAACATCCAAGGCAACGAGGAGGCAGACAGACTGGCAAAAGAAAGTGCAAGACTACCACAACCAGATACTAGTGTGACATACAAAGAGTCAAAAAGGCTTATTAGAGCTAGATACATGACCAAATGGGAAACAGAACATACTGGCTACACAAAAAACTATGCCTATTACCAGTTTCACAGAAGAGAGCAGGTCGTGGTCTTCAGACTTCGCACTGGCCACAATAGACTGAGGTACCACCTATTCAATAAATTGAAGATAGGTGGCACTGACAAATGCACATGCGGTACTGGGAAAATGACCGCTGAACATCTGCTGCAAAACTGCCCGACATATGAGGATCAGAGGAAGCAGATGTGGTCATCACCAGTGGTAACAAACACTAGGCAAGCTCTATGGCAGTGTCGACAGCCTCAGGATGACCGCTGCTTTTTTAGAAAAAATAAAGGTTGACGTCTGACAGCGTACGAAGAAGAATCTGAAATTCACGTAGTCCAGGCAGGTTTTAGGAAAGACAGAGAGACCAGGGATCACATATTCAATATGAGGAATATCTACGAAAAATGTAGAGAGTTTAATGTAGATCTGTATACATGTTTCATTGATTACACCAAAGCCTTCGATATGGTAAAACATCAAAATCTGTGGAAAATCATGAAGGAAATGGGGTTTCCTGTGCATATTATTATAAGCCACTGTCCGAGTATATGGGCAAACATCAGATTGGTTTGCAGTAAAAAGGGAGTAAGACAGGGATGTATCCTCTCACCTTATCTATACAACATATATGCAGAATGTTAAATGAGAAATGTTCGAGAAGACAAGAACATTACAAATTTCGATACATTTACGATTGGGGGGTACGAGATTCCAGAGTTATGATACACAGATGACACAGTGATACTATCAAGAAGTGCAGAAGGGCTAGAGCAGCTAATTTCAGCCGCAAATGGACACAGTAAAGATCAAAACCTGTTTATAAACATAAATAAAACAAAGATAATGACCACAGACAAAACACAATGTCAGCATAAATTTACAGTCTGTGGTGAGGAAATAGATTTTGAATATCTGGGCTAGAGAATTGACAAAAATGGCAACTGCTCAAAAGAAATCAGAAGAAGACTAGCCATGACAATGCAGAGACTGAACAGCCTGAAGAAATTATGGCAGAGCACCAACAAAATGATAAAAGTAAGTCTTGAGAGCCTGTGTTTTTCCTGTGGCAGATTATGGCTGTGAATCATGGACGATTACTAAAACTTTCAGACAAAGAAACGAATCCTTCAAGTATAAAATGTTACAGAAAAGATCTACCCAGGACAGAGAAAAAGACAAATGTAGACATTCTGCAAGAGTTGAGCATAGAGGAGAAATTCTATTTTGGCTAGAAAATGCAAATACTTTGGTCACATCAAGAGACACAACGGTATCGAGAGAAAAGTGATGGAAGCTATGGTGCCAGGTAAAAGAGGAAGGGGTAGACCAAGAAGATGATGGCACCAAGGGTATCCAAGAATGCCTGGGTATGACTGGCGGAGGATGGAGTATTGGCAAAGGGAACGAGTTTCTTTCAGACAGACTGTGATAGGAGCGACGTTCTATAAAGGACATGCTAGATGATGATGATGGTTCGTCACCTTAACTTATCGAACAATTCAATTATATATTCCGTCCATCGTTTTGGTACATCTTGCTCATCAAACGAGATGTCTCCATCTTATTGCATCCACTTCTTTGAGTCAGTCTCATCTTGTCTGAAAGCTGCTTTATTTCTGCATGCATCTCTTGTATTGTGCTTCTTTCCCATATCTTCAATCAACTTGCATTTTGATTCTGTCCACTATTCTTTTGTATGTCAGAAAATAGTTTGTATACCATTGTTCAGTACCCTATATTCTGGTATGGGTTTTTATTTATTTCTTTCATTTTTTGTAAGATGTCGTCTCTTATTGACACTTCTGATCTTTAGAAAAATACCTGTATCAGTAGAATTTTATTTACTGCTTGAATGTTTGTCTTTAGACAGTCCCACCATTTGTCTGGTTTGTGCTGGCAGAAAGAGGTGTAGATCCTGGCTCAAAGTTCTTGCCAACTGCTACACAAATTGCACTAACACCTTCCATATATTCTAGCTGTGGTTCCAACACAAAAAAGGAGTCCACCAGGAAGATCCTATCTAACCGAAGCTCTTCTCCGTATGCTTGGACACTGATCATCAGTTGTGACTGGGAGGACTTTGGAGAATCAACATCGATGGCAGACGCATCATGATCACCTTTGATTTGTGGGCGACAATAGTGTTGGCCAAAGTCAGCTGCAGAAGTCAATCACACTGCAAAGATGCACAACAAACAAGGAAAGAGACAAGGCTAGAAAAGACTAAAGTCACGTGAAACTGTTTTGCCCATTGTGACCCAGTCATCCTCAATGATAAACACTTGGAAAACGTTGAGGAATACTACTATCTTGGACACCTCCTCAACATGCAGATCCATTTATAACCTGAACCATCAAGGCGCTGTGTGATTCAGCAGCTTTCTCATTCATCCAGACAGTTTTGCATGGTTGTTGTGATTGGGCCCTAAGCATTTCTCTCTTCAATGCCATTGTGCTCTCTGCAATGTGCTATGCCGTTGAAACATGGACACTTACAAAAGCAATGGGGAACAAACTGCTTGGACTCAGCTTTCTCTTGAGAGACACTTACTGTCCTAAGTCAGTAACTAAGTCCTCTGCCACCAGAGTATGCAGAACCTTCACAATTTCGACCTACGTCAATTATCATTTGCTGATGCAGTGGTTCACGCAAATGGCAAAATGTCAGTGGGTAGGCCACATTACTGGCCCCTGAGGCCTGTGAATTGTGAGAAGTAAGATGGTCCCGCCTGACTGGATGCGCTCTTGACTAGCTCGATTGTTTGTGTCGTTTTCTGCTGTTTGCAGGTTCCTGTTCAGATTATAATTGACATCTCACCAGGTGGTGTAAAAGACTTTATTATGTGTAATTTATGTGCTTTCGATCTGTTATCAAGTTTGTTATGCTGCAGCTCTGCCTGGCTTAAGCTGTGAAAAACCAGTCCATGATGGTGTTCAGTGTTCCAGTTAACTACACCCCCAGAATTCAGCCTAGGTTATCTATATTCAAGGACCTTCCTGCTTGGGCTGAAGAGCCCCCCCCCCCCCCCCCCCCCCAAAATGTTCACAACTCCTCTGCCAATCCTGTACTCTCAGCACAGCAAGATTCACAAACACTGACCCGAAGGTCTTGCACATGTATATTTTTAGCCTCACTTAGACCCCTTCGTGAACCTGACCGGACTAGAAGCATAGCATCTGTTGATCGAAGAAAAATAAGTTTGTTGAGGGTAGGTCTACTTTGTTTTGGCAAATGACTTCCTCCTGTAGCCAAGAGTGAAACCACTTGGGACAGAGAATGGCGAATATAAAAGATATTCGAGTTTCACATCTTGGAATGAAAAAGTCAACAACAAAATTGATAAACAACACTAGAGCATAAAACTTTAGAACAATACTTTTTAGCACATTAAGATGAATATAAATTAAATGGAAATTGTTTCATACCTTTTGGTTTAACGTCGGAATATCTGGCAAAGTGGTTGTTCCTGGTTTTGTTATTGATAAAATCTGGTTGTAAGAGGACATAGGTTGGCTTGGGTTTGTTTAAGACCCATCTTACTCCCTCGTCATCCGTGTACTCTGTGGAGAAGGGAGGGAGAAAGTGAATCAGTTGGCAAGTTGGTTGAATGAATTCCCTGCCAAAGACAGATGTGTTGGACCAAACGGTGCAGATACCGCAGTCAAGCTGTAAACTAATGACACAACACATTCCGTTCTCCTGACTACATCTTGCTACTTACAAAGCCCTGTTCAGGGCTTCATAGTAGGATATTGAGAGCGAAGGCAGAAGAAGAAGACAAAGTATGAATTCAACAAGATAATCATCTGTCCTTTCTTTTTGTATGGGTCTGAAACATGGAGAACAACAAAAACAACACCGAAAAAGGTACAAATTTTCATTAATGTGTGCATGCACAGAATAGAGAAATTATATTCTTTGTTCTCAATCCTCCGCTACCAAGCCCCAAATAGGTCGTTGCATACAGCAGGATGCAGTTCGGAGAACGGAATGTGTTGTGTTGCGTTTACAGCGTGACTGCAATATTTGCACCTTTCAGTCTGACACATCTGTCTTCAGCAGTATTGTAATGTGATAAGATCACTAATATTGGAAAGAACCAGACAGATATTATCAATGGAACATGATGTGAGAAGTAGGCGGTGTCATTAGATAGAACACATATTAAAGAAACCAGATAATAGCATTACAAGACAGTCTCTATTCTGGAAACCCCAAGGCAAGAAAAGTAGAGGCTAATCAAAACACACATGAAGAAGATAGCTCGAGACAAATATAAAGGAAACTGGGAAGACGTAGACAGACCTGGAACATCTGATTTAGGACAGGATGACTCGGTATGCATTTGTTGAAGGCCTGTGCTTCATAGAGAGCTCAACAGTTTTGATTGATTGAATCATCAATCCTAGCTACTTTACAGAGCGCTCAACAGTTTTGATTGATTGATCATCAGTCCTAGCTACTTTACAGGGAGCTCAACAGTTTTGATTGATCATCAGTCCTAGCTACTTTATATAGAGCTCAACAGTTTTGATTGATTGATCATCAGTCCTAGCATCTTTACATAGAGCTCAATAGTTTTGATTGATTGATCATCAGTTCTAGCTGCTTTACATAAAGCTCTACAGTTTTGATTGATTGATCATCAGTCCTATCTACTTTACAGGGAGCTTAACAGTTTTGATTGATTGATCATCAGTCCTAGCTACTTTACAGGGAGCTCAACAGTTTTGATTGATTGATCATCAGTCCTAGCTACTTTACAGGGAGCTCAACAGTTTTGATTGATTGATCATCAGTCCTAGCTACTTTACAGGGAGCTCAACAGTTTTGATTGATTGATCATCAGTCCTAGTTAGTTTACAGGGAGCCCAACAGTTTTTGATTGATAGATGATCAAACCTAGTTAGTTTAAAATGGGCATGGAGCCATTACTATAGCTGTATTCTTTGCTAGAAGCATGTAACAAAACATTAATTTTATTTTGTGGTGGTTGTTTCTGTATCACTTTGTTTTACATGATGAGGTTGTCAGTCTATGCACAACCATCCTGAGCCAACTTTTAGAACATGCAGTGATCTTGCTCTTTCATCCCGAGAGAGGGACCATACTGCATGGGCAACACATGGTTTCTATACTTCTGTTCGGGCTTTGTGCTAAAAGCACAATTACTAACATCTAACAAGTAGAATAGTGCCAATGCGGATGCAGTGGAAACTAACAGACATGCTGATCTTGTTAAGAACACTATCCATGCGTTGTGATAATTTCATGGATTTACAAGACAACTGGTCTACTCAAAAATGGGTAAGTCTAAATGTTTATGACTAGCTGAAAGAAATATGGAAACTAGAAGGTTTAAGGCAACCTTTCCGTTAAATAAAATTTAGACGCCAAGAAATGAGAAATGGTATTATTTGATGAGACCAATCATCACACATCTGAATTACATGTCCAATTGAGACTTTGACCAGATTACAGAAGAAAAGAGACTTTGGTATTGTTATCAAGAGATTAAATGCAGAGAAACACCTGACATAATAAATACCGATAAATTTTGTTGCCGCCATATTTTGTTCTCCGTTTAATTACATATACGGCTTCATACCAACATGTATTTTTATTATGAATACTTAATGTCATAGTTTAATTATGTGTCTCAAGATCGCAATTTCAGCTCATTTTACTTAATATTCATTTATTTTATTTGGAAATAAAACTATTTAACACATGGAGTTGCAGCACTTGCTGTGGACTAAAAGACAACAATTTGGCAAAATTAGCACGGACTGGAAAGACTTAACTAGGGCTGCCAGGTGCAACGTCATTCGTTTCAGGTGAAACATACTGCCCAACTCCCAATCTCACATCAGATGAAACTTACTGATCAAGACCTCACCTCACATCAGGGTTAGATGAAACATACCGATCAAGACCTCACCTCAAATCAGATGAAACTTACTGATCAAGACCTCACCTCACATCAGGGTTAGATGAAACATACCGATCAAGACCTCACCTCAAATCAGATGAAACTTACTGATCAAGACCTCACCTCACATCAGGGTTAGATGAAACATACCGATCAAGACCTCACCTCACATCAAGTGAAACATACTGGTCAAGACCTCATCTCACATTAGTGTTAGATGAAACATACTGACCAAGACTCCACCATGATAGCTGAACACAAAACTGTCCAATACTTAGTGGCATAGAAGAAGTATATGTTGTTAATCTTGAACTGATTGCTACGTTTGTTGGAGTCACTAGTGGGAGGATGATTAATGGTGAAAAAGAAAAGAAAAGAAGAGAAGGGGAACATCAAAGCCAAAGTTAGATAAGGCGAAACAAACTAACCTCCACGTATTTCTCGATGTCTATGGTTGTGATCTTTGACAGAATCTTCTCTGTGACGATGGGTTTTCTTGTCCAGCTCTTCTTCAGAGGACGACATGTTATCTTTCCGTTCTTCACTGACATGTCTGAGGAAGGCAAAAATATTCAAATCTGATACCCCATTCAGTGGTAATAAGATCAGTTGACAAATAAAGGCTTGTGGAAGAGAAACAAAGTCCATCAAATAACATGTCAGATTATTTCAATGGATTCTACATGTTTTTCTTTCACGCTAAACTTGTTTTCCAAAGCATATAACTTCAGCACACATTTTAAAATTGAGTTCACTGCCCATAAGTGTGCGACCTCGTTTCATGAATGAAAACCGTAGGCATATTTGGGTTGTGAGTCATGTCACTAGTCACTTTTTAAAAATAAACTACTAAATGTCTGCAACACATTATGCATACAATTCTATGTACCCCAAGATGATAAGGTCAAAGAGAGAGAGTTGGTTGATGATCTATGTACCCCAAGATAATAAGGTCGAGGTGAGAGAGTTGGTTGATGATCTATATACCCCAAGATGATAAGGTCACGGTGAGAGAGTTGGTTGATGATCTATGTACCCCAAGATGATAAGGTCGAGGTGAGAGAGTTGGTTGATGATCTATGTACCCCAAGATGATAAGGTCGAGGTGAGAGGGTTGGTTGATGATCTATGTACCCGAAGATGATAAGGTCGAGGTGAAAGAGTAGGTGGTCTATGTACCCCAAGATGATAAGATCAAAGAAGAAGATACAATTTTATGACATCCCATTTTTTTTAAAAACTGCCACTCAACAAAATATTGCTTACTTACAATAATTGTTTCCTTGCTCGTTTCCTTGGCGAGGCCTCTGAAATACTGTCTGCATGACTGATGGCTGGGGATGCTGGGATGTTATTTGCAATGGACATAGAATATGTTGGACCTGGCCAAAGACACAGACATGACATCATCAAGCACAGGTAATAATAATAAAGTTTGCTTAGGCATCAGTGACCTGTTGTATGGATCAGCCACTGCCACAAGCTGCAGCAAAAAAGGACACTCCAAGCTGCAATTCTCATTGAACTTCCAATATCTGGGGATGAAGCCCTGGCACCTTGTGGTTTCATGGTAAATGTGTTGACTGGTCTCCTTGAGGAGAGCCGAGTACTCCGCTACCTTGGAATAGGAGCCGTGAGGATTATAGGCATCACTCAGCGTGTGAGTGATGTTATTTGGACATGTTGCTACCCAGGAAGAGCCCAACTCATCCTGGGCTATGTGTAAGTCAATTATTGGCAAATGTGTAATTTCCTAGCCACACCAAAACCGGCACTTATCAGCAAACTGAGCGAAGGTCAGCAATCTAGTGAAGTTCAGCAGTGTGCACTGCTGGGCCATGGAAATAAGACAAAGGGTAGTGGAAATACTATTTAAAATAGCCACGACTATGGAAAAAGACAACAAATGGCATGAATACAGCCTCTTTCAAGGAAATCCATTTGGAGGTGGAATAGGGTCTTGGACAGCTCTGGTTCGATGACCCTGACTACTATCATCTCGTTCACAAGATCTTCTGACATTAATGAGGACTAGCATCATCATTATCATCATCTTCTCCTTTCTGAATCAGTAGGAGCGTAATGTCATCATTATAGTTTAACTCCTTGCAGGACATCTGCACCAAAGCATACATGTGCTCTTCCAGTGGTGGTTTCTACAGCACTTTCATATAGTTGCCAGTTCTATACACCCGGCTTCTCATTTGCCTTTTATTATATACACAGTAGAACTCAATATCCTTTTCTTTCCTTCCAAATATAGGGAGTGTTTGTCTCTTACACTAAAGAGACTAGGTTTGCAAGAAAGGGAAATAGTCACCCACCACACACAAGCTGTAACCTTCACAGAATAAAATGTCTAACACTTCATCCTCTACAGGAGAATCTGCTATGAGACTACCCTTACTTTTAACAGACAGTCAATCTACATTCAATAATGAGGACTATGAGACTACCCTTACTTTTAACAGACAGCCAATCTACATTCGATGAGGACTATGAGACTACCCTTACTTTTAACAGACAGCCAATCTACATTCGATGAGGACTATGAGACTACCCTTACTTTTAACAGACAGCCAATCTACATTTGATAATGAGGACTATGAGACTACACTTACTTTTAACAGACAGCCAATCTACATTCGATAATGAGGACTATGAGACTACACTTACTTTTACCACCCATATTTTGATCAGAACCAATCTATGTTGGATATTGAGGATTATGAGACTATCCTTACTTTTACCAGAGCCAATAATCTACATTGAATAATAAGAGCTATAAAACCATTAGTAATGGTCCAACATGTTTTTTGTGAATTTCTTAAAACCAGCCTAGCTAATCATCTCACACAAGATAATTGAAGAATCTCCTGGCAATGTTTGACATCCAAGGAACTATCTTCCCAACAATCACTGTTGTTGTTCAAATCCAACCGAGTTGAGTTGATTTTGAATACATTTCTTTGGTAATGGATTGCAGTGGCTCTTCTTACGTCATAGGGCATATATGAAAAAGTGGATCAGGGTTCTACTGGCTATTGTGAAATGCGAGACTCCTCTGTAAGCTCACCACTAAGCGGAATACATTGTTCATCTCCACTTCTTTGGCCAGACGGCTACCAAACCCTGAAAGGGCTTAATTAGCAGAATGTAGGACAGAGAACGGAATGTGTTGTGTCATAGTTTACAGCTTGACTGCGATATTTGCACATTTCGGTCCAACACATCCGACTTCAACAAGTATTTTTTGAGTACCGGGTTAGCATTCCCTCTTCGATCACTTCTCCTTAGCCAGTCTGCCCTGCTGCAGCCTGTTTTCCAGGATCACCGCGTGGAGGTGTAGAAGGATCTTGGCAGCTCTGGTTCGCTGGCCCTGATGCTAGTAGTCAGCTATGGGTCGCTGACCACTGCAGCTCATGCGCTGCTCAGCATCTTGATCCCGGCCAGACTGCTGTGACGCAATCTATTTCCAGGAGCATTAATGTGGATGTTAGGTATGATTCACCAACCCCTGACATTAGTCTTGGCTCCCTCAACAATGACTAACACATATGTCTCTACTCTCACACAAGACAGTGCTTTACAGCTATAAAGGCAAGATGCTTCATACAGATCCCTAGAATAACATGCAAAGGATTATTATGTGTCAAAAGTTTTGCTTTCAGGGCACAGCCAATCGCAATATCAGAACATATGTTAAGAATAATGTAAACTTCAACTGTATGGTTATGTTTTCAAATCAAATGGGCTGCCAAACATTGTACTCAAGGGAACAGTCTTGGGAAAAAAGAAGAAAGTAAGACTAGATAGCTCACAGCAGATATTGTTCAGAAATGGAAACACTCTTAGAGAGACAGAAAATGGTAATGGACAGACAGAAGTAGAAGAAGACAATCGATATTAGTAATGCAATGAGATGTGACATCCAAACGATCTATGAAGTTGGACACAGTTGTAACAGACAATTGATAATACATTGAGATGTGATGATGTCCCAAAGATCTAAGAAGATAGACAGACACAGTTGTAACAGACAATTGATAATGCATTGAGATGTGATGATGTCCCAAAGATCTAAGAAGATAGACAGACACAGTTGTAGCAGACAATTGATAATACATTGAGATGTGATGATGTCCCAAAGATCTAAGAAGATAGACAGACACAGTTGTAACAGACAATTGATAATACATTGAGATGTGATGATGTCCCAAAGATCTAAGAAGATAGACAGACACAGTTGTAACAGACAATTGATAATACATTGAGATGTGATGATGCCCCAAAGATCTAAGAAGATAGACAGACACAGTTGTAACAGGCAATTGATAATGCATTGAGATGTGATGATGTCCCAAAGATCTAAGAAGATAGACAGACACAGTTGTAACAGACAATTGATAATGCATTGAGATGTGATGATGTCCCAAAGATCTAAGAAGATAGACAGACACAGTTGTAACAGACAATTGATAATATATTGAGATGTGATGATGTCCCAAAGATCTAAGAAGATAGACAGACACAGTTGTAGCAGACAATTGATAATGCATTGAGATGTGATGATGTCCCAAAGATCTAAGAAGATAGACAGACACAGTTGTAGCAGACAATTGATAATACATTGAGATGTGATGATGTCCCAAAGATCTAAGAAGATAGACAGACACAGTTGTAACAGACAATTGATAATACATTGAGATGTGATGATGTCCCAAAGATCTAAGAAGATAGACAGACACAGTTGTAACAGGCAATTGATAATACATTGAGATGTGATGATGTCCCAAAGATCTAAGAAGATAGACAGACACAGTTGTAACAGGCAATTGATAATGCATTGAGATGTGATGATGTCCCAAAGATCTAAGAAGATAGACAGACACAGTTGTAACAGACAATTGATAATACATTGAGATGTGATGATGTCCCAAAGATCTAAGAAGATAGACAGACACAGTTGTAACAGGCAATTGATAATACATTGAGATGTGATGATGTCCCAAAGATCTAAGAAGATAGACAGACACAGTTGTAACAGACAATTGATAATACATTGAGATGTGATGATGTCCCAAAGATCTAAGAAGATAGACAGACACAGTTGTAGCAGACAATTGATAATACATTGAGATGTGATGATGTCCCAAAGATCTAAGAAGATAGACAGACACAGTTGTAACAGACAACTGATAATGCATTGAGATGTGATGATGTCCCAAAGATCTAAGAAGATAGACAGACACAGTTGTAACAGACAATTGATAATGCATTGAGATGTGATGATGTCCCAAAGATCTAAGAAGATAGACAGACACAGTTGTAACAGACAATTGATAATACATTGAGATGTGATGATGTTCCAATAATCTCCTAGACTAAAGGTAACCAATACTCACTAATTTCAAGGCATTCGTCACCGTCACCTTTGCCCTTGTCATTGTGGTTGTGTGTGGGTGTGGTGGCGTCATTCGATGACAAGGCAGTGTCTGTGGAGGACTGACTGTTCTCACTCACTGGAGAGAAATTTCTGAAGAAGAAAAAGAACTCATCATTAATTGCAACAACAATAACATCACTCATTAACTACTATCTGCTGCTCGCTGTGTCACACAAGTATATTAGTGTCAATCTTCAAATGTAACATGTACCAAACACTTTTTGATCCACTCCAACATTTTAAGTGACCATCCATCATGTAGCATGTCCTTTGTAGAACGTCGCTCCTATCCCAGTCTGTCTGAAAGAAACTCGTTCCCTTGCCAAAACTCCAGCTTCCGCAACTGTCATACTCAGGCACTCCTGGATATCTTGGTGCCATCGTGTACTTGGTCTACCCCTTCCTCTTTTGCCTGGCACCATACCTTCCATCACCGTCCTCTCAAGACCATTGTGTCTCTTGATGTGACCAAAGTATTTGCATTTTCTAGCCAAAATGGAATTGATAAACCAGTTCTCCTCTATGCTCAACTCTTGCTGAATGTCTACATTTGTTCTTTTCTCTGTCCAGGGTATTCTGAGGATCTTTCTGTAACATTTTGACTCGAAGGATTCGATTCTTTGTCTAGAAGTTTTAGTAATCGTCCATGCTTCACAGCCATAAGCTGCCACCGGAAAAACACAGGCTCTCAAGACTTTTACTTTTATCGTTTTGTTGGTGCCCTGCCATAATTTCTTCAGGCTGTTCAGTCTCTGCATTGCCATAGCTAGTCTTCTTCTGATTTCTTTCGAGCAGTCACCATTTTTGTCGATTCTGGAGCCCAGATATTCAAAATGTGTAACCTGATCTATTTCCTCACCACCCACTGTAAATGTATGCTGGCATTGTGTTTTATCGGTGGTCATTATCTTTGTTTTGTTTATGTTTATGAACAGATTTTGATCTTTACTATGTCCATTAACGGCTGAAAGTAGCTGCTCTAGCCCTTCCGCACTTCTTGATAGTATCACTGTGTCATCTGCATATCGTAACTCTGGAATAAGTGACCAGAGAAAGTATTATTTACAAAACTGCCGCTTATTTTGTACACTCACTTTAATATGGAAAACAGCAAACGAATATGTGTTACATCTTCACAATTTGTACACTCACTTCAATATGGAAAACAGCAAACAAATGTGTTACATCATCATGGCATATTTTACATCTCTCTCTCTCACACACACACGTGCACACAGAGAGAGAGAGAGAGAGAGAGAGAGAGAGAGAGAGAGAGAGAGAGAGAGAGAGAGAGAGAGAGAGAGAGAGAGAGAGAGAGATGTGTTGGAAACTTCTCTTTACTCATGTTAAATTTTCTTTGGTACTGGTTCTGCAGCGGCTCTTCTTATATACCAAGACTTACGAAAGGACATGAGATCACATCTGGCAACACAAATCTGAAGCTGCTGCCATCTTCGCTTGTGATGGGGCAACTTTTATCCTGTCACAGATCAGGTCGAACAAATTCTATGCAGAGTCTTGGCTTGGCTTCGTTCATTCTCAATCTCCCACTACCAAACCCTGAAAGGGCTCAAGTAACAGAATGTAGTCCAGAGAACGGAATGCGTTGTGTCTTAGTTTACAGCTTGACTGTGATATTTTCCCTTTTCGGTCCAACACATCCAACTTCAGCAAGTATTTTTTGAGTACCGGGTTAGCATTCCCTCTTCGATCCCTTCTCCTTAGCCAGTCTGCTCTGCTGCAGCCTGTTATCCAGGATCACCGTGTGGAGATGTAGAAGAGTGGCAGCTCTGGTTCGCTGGCCCTGATGCTAGCAGTCAGCTATGGGTCGCTGACCACTGCAGCTCATGCGCTGCTCAGCTCTGGTTCGCTGGCCCTGACGCTAGCTGTCAGCTATGGGTCGCTGACCACTGCAGCTCATGCGCTGCTCAGCATCTTGATCCTATGCAGTCTAAATGTGGTAGCCTAAGTGCTGTTGGATCATGACAACAGCAATATCGACAATATGATGGCAGTGTAATAAACAATGAAAACACATGTTAAGGTAGTCCCGTTGTCCTAGTATGAGGTCTCTAACACTTCTTCCCTGACAACAGTGTCTGCTAGGGGCTAACTTCACCTTAGGCCACAGCTAGTTTATAAAGTAAGGGAGCCAGTTCCCTTCCTTACTAACAGAAAGCCAGATTCCCATCTACAGCTGGGTCAACTAGATTGTGCCGATAACGGAAGTCGAACACAGTACCTTTACAGTCACAAGTGACACCAACGAGTAAATCAGACAATGAAAAGAAATGTATCACAGACAAACATTTTGCTAGCACTAACTTGATGGAAATTTTGGGTGAGCAGAGACTGGTACTGTTGGTATCCACTCGAGGAGGGCTGTGACATCTGTTGTCTTGGCTGAGATTGAAGTTGGGTTTCCGTATCACTACGCCAGCTCTGGAAAATACACCAAAACCGACATGGAGAAAAAAAGCTCCACACAAACATAACAGTAATCAAAGAGATTTCAGAGAGTGCTGTAAAAAATGTTTAGTTCATTTAACATCACCACATCGAAGGTCAGCCGCAATGGATCCCCAATGTCATATGTCTCTTGCCTTGATGGTACACTGTGCCAAGCTTTTCCTTGTTCATTGTTTGAAATATTATACATAAGGAAATGCTTTCTGTATGATGAGAAGTGTTTGTTGCACAAAGTGCTGTTTAACTGGTTTAATCCATCTTCTCAAGGACACTAACATATTGATGAAGCACAACTTGGCCGCCCTATTAAAATTCCAACAGAAGCATCTGTGCAGTGGGTGGGGGAGATGATTTGAGCTGACATGCTAGTAACGACAGACAGTGTAGCAACTTGGAATATGGTGATCGCATGGTTTAGCCTACAGCATAATAAATGATCAACTGAATTTCTATAAAGTGTGCTGACGGTTGGTACTCTAGACATTAGTTGACTGACGGACACAAAATAAATAGAATGGGTCTATCCTTGCAGCATCTCTGTCAATATGCAGATGAAGAAGAAGACATACTTAACAAGATTGTTACTGGGGATGAATCATGGGTGCATCACTAGCAACACGAATCAAAGCATGCTTCGATGCAATGAACACATCCTTCGTCATCTTCTGCCAAGAAATTCAGGGTTATGCAATCAGTAGGGAAGATTATACTTACAGTGTTTTGGGCTTCTTACGAAGGGCTGGTAACCAATTTTCAGAAGAAAAGTGACAATGTGAATGCTATATTGTACTGCAAAGTTCTGTTGGTGTTTCATGGATGCAATTCAAAGAAAACGCCTAGGCCTGTTGACTATAGAAGTACTGCTCCATCCTGACAATGTCAGATCATAAACGGCTCAATTAACCCAGGAGAAAATTGACCAACTAGGGTGGCAGCTTCTTGAATATCCATCTTACAGACCAGAGTGATTTCCGCCTGTATGGTGCACTAAAAACCCACCTTGGCGGGAAACATTTCACAAATGACGAAGAGGTTGAACGTGGAAATATGGTTGAGTTAGCAGACCAAAAACTTCTATGTTCCAGGTTTTGGCCCACTGATAGTGATGAGATAAGTGTATCAATGTTGGTGAATATTATGTGTAACAACGATCTTCCACCGGCCAACTGGAGGCATGGGAGGGGCCGTCCCCGTTCTATATGGCTCCGAAAGATAGCAGTCTCTCCTTCGACAGTGAAAAAGGTTCGGCTACAAGCCTCAGCAGTTGGACATGGTAGTGGTCGATCGGAGCAATGTGCCCTAGATACTTAGGCAAACATTATTATTATCTCATTTAGTTGTTTTTTTTTTAAAAATAGCCATTTGTGACAAATTTAGTGACTTATCATCTTAGTATTTTTCTCAGGAATCACGTGTGTAATGCTGGAAGTGATTTCTTTGCATTTTTTTTATCCATTGTCCAGAACTCACATTCATAAAGCAACATAAGTTCTACATAACATTGTGAGACTCTCGCTCTTACTTTCATCAAAAACCTGTTTGCTCCACATTTTCTGGAAACCTGCTATCACCAACGCCATTCTTTTCTTTATTTATGTTTTACATCTGCCAGATGGTTACTAAGTGCTTTTCGTTTGAATGTCTTTCCCTCTCATTTATGTTCTTTCACCTCACCACTTGCTATTTCCACTGTGGGTTTAAATCTACCACATGTCTGATTATTTTAAAAGATGATCTTTCTGAGGATCTCCCCCCCGCCCACAAAAACGAGAGCATAAATACTGCTTACAACAATGGAGTATGCAAAGCTGTTTCTGGGAATATAAGAACAAATACACACGCTACAGCTGGAGAACTGGTGCCAACCAACACAATAGGCACAACTTACGCTTCACTGGTTCGCTTCCTGAGAATACTGGGACGTGGAGAAGAGCTTGGGTTCGAAACTGGGATGGCACTCAAACCTCCAGTGACAGAACTGGACCCACCTCCACCACCTGCTCCTGGTATCTGCGACTGGATGCCAGCTGATGATGTGTAAATGCTGCTGGCTACAGATGCCCTTAAGAGATTTGCTGGGGACAGAGCAGGCTGATCAATAAGTAGGTCAATTGTATATCATCATCATTTCCATTTGTTCTAAATGACGTCATATCTGGAAGTGTAGTAGAGAATAAACTCTCCAACTCCAATAAAATGCTTTCAATGTATAAGTTGTATCTAGCCTATAACAGAAAAGCCCAGTTCCTGACCTTCCCAAAGAAGAAAAGCTTCTATTAACAAGGGGTGGTCGGTGAGTCTCTGGTGCCTTTAGCCTTTCAACTCTGGCCACCAAGTTCATGAAAGCCCATTCCACTGTGCTCCTGAATAAAAATACGCACGAGGCAGTTATGAGTAAAGCTAGTTACTCTGACAAAACTATGTGTTCTACAGTAATTATTCTATCTCAAATTGACTGACCTGATCATATACAATTTTCCAGCCTATTATACCAGTACATTGTGGAAGACCATCCTGTATAAAATTTACTTGAAACATTATGTGGGACAAGCTGCCCGACTGTAGCGGGATCCCCTACAATTGACAGGAATAGATCTAGCTCTGTTCATAATCTGATTCATATATTGTCGCTATAACAGTTATCATATTCCACTTGTCATTTCAGAAGAATCACCATCTAAATCTAATTTATCAGCCTCTGAACCACTGAAAATAAGTTCAACAGCTTGTTCTGTTGTTAGCCTATTAGAACGGACATTTCCCAAACACTTTTACATCATGTTAACAATAACAACTTAGCAAGATGTGTTCAATAGTGGAGCCACCATTTTAAGCACCTTTGAAAATGTGTGTACTTTCTAATGTCACGTTTACTATTACAAAAAATCAAAGAAATCTTCCCAATATAAATCTTAAAAAAAAAAAATACATTTGTGACACCAAACAAATCTGTGGCTCAGGGAATAGGTTATTTATACACACAGATATACCCAGGGGCTCAAGCTCAAATCAGTTAGATTCTTTGGATAGATGAGACTTGTCAGCCTAGAAGGCAGCTCATTTCGGAGAAGGAAAACATATTCCAAACAACCTGCTGTCTTGCAGATGAGAAACTGGCAAAGGCTCCAGAGATACCAAAGATTATCCAGGTAGATGAGATTCATTAGCTTGGAAAGATAAATTATCTAGGAGAATGAAAACTCTGACCACAGACCATCTACTGCCTTGCAGGTACCCTGAGGAAGTCAAAGTCAAGGAAGACTGAATCTAAATAAAAAGACTTGTTGAAAGTGGATTTGCCGGGCCAAAAATAACATGTATCGCAGCTTAGATGTCAAATATCTTCCACAAAGAAGAAATTTTAATATGATCCAGTAGGACTTCCGCTATAGCTGAACTCCTTACAGGGAGCCTGGACACAATCACTTATGTGCACTTGAATGATCTAATGAACTATTTATGATAGGTGGTCCAAGTAATACAATTATTTGAAGACAGGTGGCTCAAGTAATAGGATTATTTAAGACAGGTGGTCTAAGTAATAGGATAATTTAAGACAGGTGGTCTAAGTAATAGGATCATTTAAGACAGGTGGCTCAAGTAATAGGATTATTTAAGACAGGTGGTCTAAGTAATAGGATAATTTAAGACAGGTGGTCTAAGTAATAGGATCATTTAAGACAGGTGGCTCAAGTAATAGGATCATTTAAGACTGGTGGTTCAAGTAATAAGATTACTGGAAGACAGGTGACCAAAATAATAAGATTAAGATTCTCATAAGACAAGTGGCACAAGGAAAATAATTATTTGTAAGACAAGTTATCCAAATAATAAGATTATTTAAGACAGGTGATCCAAGTAAAGAGATTTTAAGATATATGGTTCAAGTAATAGGACAGGATTATTTGTAAGAAAAGTAGTCCAAGTAATACTTTTATTTGTAAGGATAGTGGTTCTGGTAATGTCTGTAAATAGACAAAATGTTGTAATCTGGAAACCCATGCCCTACATCCTCTACTTAAATACTTGTTTGCCCTACATAGACATGATGATAGCCAACCAGGTTTAAATAATGAAACAATGAAGTAAAGTAAGTAGCATGTCCTTTGTAGAACATGGCTTCTTGCAACTGCCACCTATTTGGCTGTTATAAGTTTCTTGGCAAGTGTGCAGTACGGTAGGTTGCCATTACTGTCCGTGCCAGAGAAAAAAATCCCCATGTCTGCCAAACTGGACACAAGTGGGAATCGAACCCCGAACGTTGGGATTGTGAAAACCGAGCGAGTTTCACCCCTAGGCCACGCAGTCTCAAACAATGAAGAAATTGTGTTATTATCTATACTTTATTATCAGTTATACTGCAGTGAGCATATGATGTTCACATCAATAGAAACTAGAATGAATGACTGCCAGAAAACTGTGACTGTGCTTACCCGCTTTGTCACCTGCACCGCCAACCGTTGTGGCACCAGCACTGAAAGGTGAGTGCACAAGATGCTGCTGGTGATGCTGTCTATGTTGCTCTACCATCATGACAGGTCCGCTGTTAAATCTGACATTAGACGAGGACGCGACCGACATGGCAGCTAATTGTGTGGCTGCTAAGTTAGGGGTCTGAGTTATGACTGTAGAGACAAAATTAAAGATATAACTAACTTGGTATAACATAATATTTTTAATGGTTGACTACCGCAAGTGAAGATGGTGTAAATGTAGTTGTTAGTTAGGTTTCTTTCCACTTGTGCCTAGAGCGACATGGGGAACTTAAATCGTCTATCCTGCGCCAAGTGCGTTAAGTTGGTCAATGTGAGCCTGTGTCGCTACACAATCACTTTAATGTCATCTATTCAACTGCCTTGTAGCTGTCCCTTTACCCTGTAGCCAAATCTACCAGTGTTATAAGCCATCAGTGGAAGTTGATGAAGGTGCATTCTCATGAGATGACCATACCAACTTATTTTCTGCTGGAAATGTATTCGGCACGAGACGTAGTGTCGACCATACTTCGAATGTCATTGTTGTGCATTCTGTCTTTCCTGGCAACACTGATGAACTTCCTCAAACACTTCATTTCACACATTGAAATTCTGCTCTCACGCGCCCTTGATAGAGACCATGATTGGCACTGGTAGCACAGTTGGCATAAATATACTGTTTATCAGCTGTTGCTTTGTTACCAAACTAATACTCGGGTGTCTAAGCAGTGGGGACAGCTGATAAGTCACCGCAGATGCTTTCTGACACCTAGTCTCCATTTTCCTGTCAATCCTGCCGTCTGCCGAAAAAATACTGCCCAAATACTTGAACTCATGGGCCTGTTGAAGAGCAATATCCTATACACTTATGTTGAGTGGCACAGGTGTTCTACTGATCATCAAGTGTAGTTGTATCACTACATTAGTGACATGTAAAACTATTTGTAGGCGCTTCAACACTGAAATATTTTTCCAATTCTGAAGATCCTATGCCAATAATCAAATGGATGAAAATTATATTTCAATATTTATAGTAGATCCTAGTCATCCATCATTAATTGGCTTCTTAAAAATCAGGTGAATAACGAAACACTGGATAATGAGCAAGAGGTACGAATGAAAATATTGGTAAATGAACAGTAACAGAGTGGTATGGATTTCTTGTGGTGTGGATGGTTGGGTAGTTAGGATATCCGTCGAATAGCTTGGATATGGAAGTCAAACCCAGGTTATGGCCTAGAGTTTGTTTATTGTATGGATGTACATCCCTATCTTTTCTCTTCCCCCCTTTTTTCTATATATCCCTCTCTCTATTTATGTTTATAAATTAATTTCTGTACCATTATACATGTATGTATGTATGAAGGGGGAAATAGGTTTGTTTATTTATATATTTGTCTTCCAATATATATATATAAGTATAGGTATGTGTTGGGTTTCCTCGTGTTTCATATTCTCATATTTTACACTGTATTTATACATATGTATGAATGTAGTGTTACTGGGGAATTAAGTATATAAAGAGGCAATTAAAAGATGATTGGCATGGATGATCCCATCCTGTAGAACTTCAAGTCTCAAAAACTTCAACATATATAGAAAGGTCAAAGGTTAATGGATAGGCATGTATTTATTGAAGACTTCCACAACAGGGAGATGAACAAGTTTTGATTGATGAAATCAATTTTGTCAGAGTCCGCTGCAATGGTCACCATTTGCCGTTTCACATGGAACAAAAATGAAACAATAGGTTGAAATACCATCACCGCAATAAATTTTTGCTCGGCACAGCGGATCCTGCACACTTGTGGCAGATCTATCCAATATTCATTAGTGGGAATAGAGGACTTTGCTGTAAAATGGATTCCTAAATGAAAAGCTGCATGAGAATGTCAAGACCCTTGAGCTGACTGCTGCCTTTGTTAGGGTCATTGATGTGGATGTCGTATGGCAAGCGAGGAAGAAGGAAGGTGCCATGAATATTCTTCTGTGTTCGTCCTGAAAAGTATGCTGTGAAATAGTTTACAGAGAGGCTGCGACATCTGTGTCTTTCGAACCAACATATCCTATTTCAGTTCGCTTTATCTTAGTATCGGGTTTGCCTTCCCACTGTGATTCCCATTCCTTGGCCAGACTGCATTAGCAACAAGTGCAGCCTATTTCCAGGGTCACCCCTACAACCCACTGGTTCTACACTAGGAGTCCAGAACCAGTGGGAAATTCTTCCCATGGTTGATTTGATGGTGGTGGTGGGATATGGGTGGGCAGTGTGTTGAGAGTTTCCTTCAGTTTAGCCTGTTAGGTAATTAGGAAAATATTTTTTTTGTCATTAAAAAGAAAAATGTATTCAAGTTTTAAAATACATCAACATTTTCTATTATTAAATTTGTAAACCAAAATATAATCCAAGTAAATGTATCTGTGCTATTACATAATTTTTTATAAAGTATTTAAAATATTAATGAGTAAGACAATGTTAGAAAACACAAACTTATAAAGGAAGAAAACACAATGTTAAAAGGGAGAAACACAATGTTAAAAGGGAGAAAACAATCTTAGAATGGGAGAGAAAACACGTTAAAAGGGAGAAAACAAACTTAGAAAGGGAGAGAAAACACAAACTTAGAAATGGAGAGTAAACACAATGTTAAAAGGTAGAAAACACAATCTTAGAATGGGAGAGAAAACACAATCTTAGAATGGGAGAGAAAACACAATGTTAAAAGGGAGACAACACAATGTTAAAAGAGAGAAAACACAAACTTAGAAAGAGAGAGAAAACACAAACTTAGAAAGGGAGAGAAAACACAAACTTAGAAAGGGAGGAATGACATTCTGACACATGAGGAAAAGGACGCATGAGCAAATAGAGGTTGAACTCCCCTGATAAAAACATTAGTGAAAGTTGTCTAGACTTACTCTTTGCCTGGGAGGGTAAAAATGCAAATGTATTTGTCCCTGGTCTGACAACATGTGTAGGCAGGACATAATGCTGCAACCACATTGAGTCCCCGTGCTTTACATCAAACTGCTGCTGGTTTTGACTGTTTGATCTGGTCAAGTAAAATATATCAAATCAAATTGACATGTTTATCAAATTCCTGTATCCAAACGTTGTGCTCTGAATGCTTGGTACATTAACTTGAATATATCAAAAGTCACCCTGAAATTATTGCTGTCTCCATAAAGTTTGTCTAGAGGGGAGGGCCCTGTTGTCAGTCGGCTCCTCTTATGGATTAGCAGACCTGGAGAACATGTTACACAGTTTGTTTGCTCTCCCAACATGGACACATGTCTGTCTGACTATTTTAAAATCGAACAGATGATATTCTGTCAGCAGTGGTTTGTTCTCAGTTTGAATGTTGCCACTTGACCCTTTGAACCCTGGGCACCCAGTCTATAAAATCCCATTCCTCTGTGCTCCTGAGAAAATACACACAAGACAGACATGCGAGGAGGAACACTACGCCCCCCAGCAGGAACAGATCTAAGTTTATCAGAATCAATGATAATCCAAACCACACGTATCATAATACAAATAATCATTTGTCCTTTTCAGAATAATCACCATCTAAATTCAATTTATCCACCTATAAACCCTTGAGAATACTTTCAACAGCATTGCCTGAATTTTAAAATGCCTTTCCCTCTCAAAAACATTGTGAAACATGCTTCGATGTGAGTGTGGCCGTATTTTTTTAATTTCTGAAATATATGTACTGTGTAGACGTCACAATATTATTACCCAAAATCAAAGAAGTGCAATCCTAAATACACCTTAAAATATTGGTTCATTCATCACGCAAAAACAATTGGTGGCTAGGAAAATTGAGTATTTACTCACACACTAATCATATGGGTGTCACAGGTTCAAAAGGAAAGACTTGCTCAAACACTGTATGCATATTTGAAGTACTTGAGCCGTCTGAGGTTCATCCTTGGCATCTCATGGAGAGACAGGATGACAAAAACAGAGATGCATTATCGCACCGGTCTCCCAAGTATGTACACTATCTTTAAGCAGTGAAGATTAATGGTTTGGTCATTTTGTTGCATGGAAGACAGAATATCCCGAAAGGTATTCTATATGGATAGCTGGTGTGTGGTAAAAGATAAGTTGGCCAACCACAGCTGAGGTTCAAAGACGTGTATAAACGGGACATGAAGGCACTGGACATGGAACTGACATCTTAGGAAGACATACCTGCAGAACGATCCAAATAAGCTTTTATGACACAGAGAAATGAAAAGACAACGCCACAAGGAATACAAAAACTATGCTTAAAGCATACCTGTTTTCTGCTTGTGAGACAACCAACGGTGAGGTACTCCCATGGACAGAGGATGCCAGTGTTGTCATGGTAATGATTGAACCAGGTGGTCGAGTCTGAAAAATCAAGAACAATGTCTTAAATATTTCCACATAAGCATTAATAATGGGTTTTTAAAAACCGAAAGACCCATAGCAGAGATTATCTGGGATAAAATGTTAGAAACTTTCATTTTTGCAAGATTTTGCACAAATTGTGCTTTAACAGATTGTTATGAAGGCAAGAAAAATGAGTACCAGACAATTGGCAACTAGGTACAACAATATCAATCTGAAAGATGAGCTTTGATACATACAGCCATACAGACAAAATGTATGCACAAAATACTTAAAGAAAGAATTAAACCAATTGTTGAACCTCATCTGAGCAATGCTCAATTTGGATTCCGTAAAGAAATGGGATATAATGATGTCTTTTTCACCTTAAATTGTATGGAACCACTGCCGAAAAAATTCACCCAATACTTTGTCTCTGTATCTTCACCAGTGTTGTTGAAATGTATATTCCTGAGGTAGATCTGTTTAGTTTGTGTAGATATTATAAATACATTTATAGTGGAAACTAACAGATATGCTCAACTGGTTAAGAACACTATCAGTGCTTTGTGGCAATTTCATTGATTTACAAGACAATTGGTATTTCCCAAAATGGGTGAGTCTAAATGTGTGTGAGTTAATAAAAAAAATGTGAAAACTAGAAGGTTAACAAAAAAGCTAAATTGTAAATGACTGACAAAATGTGAAAACTAGAAGGTTAACAAAAAGTGAAATGGCAAATGACTGAAAAAATGTGAAAATTAGAAGGTTAACAAAAAGTTAAATGGCAAATGATTGAAAAAATGTGAAAATTAGAAGGTTAACAAAAAGTTAAATGGCAAATGACTGAAAAAATGTGAAAAACTAGAAGGTTAACTAAAAAGCTAAATGGCAAATGACTGAAAAGTGTGAAAATTAGAAGGTTAACTAAAAAGCTAAATGGCAAATGACTGAAAAAATGTGAAAAACTAGAATGTTAACTTAAAAGCTAAATGGCAAATGACTGAAAAAATGTGAAAATTAGAAGGTTAACTAAAAAGCTAAATGGCAAATGACTGAAAAAATGTGAAAAACTAGAAGGTTAACAAAAAGTTAAATGACAAATGACTGAAAAAATGTGAAAACTAGAAGGTTTACAAAACGCTAAATGGCAAATGGCTGAAAAAATGTGCAGCAACTACACAGAGTGCAAACCATCAAATACTAAAATCACTGTATGCAGATTTAGAATATGGAATACTAGTATGGACAACAGTTTCGAAGTCCAACTTTAAAAGAACCAAAAAAAATTGAAAACCAGGCAGAAAAAAATTATTACAGTAGCTGTAATTACAGTCCTTACAGATTCCCTATCGTAATGGCCCTGGGGAAGGCGTGGGCTAGTGGTTAAGTGACACGGCTCACAACCACAAGGTGCTGAGTTCGATCCCCATCATAGCACGTGCCGTTACTCCAGGGAAGCAAACCCTTAGAAAATGCAGGAGGAAGCAGGCCCTTACATAAATGCATGCTGAAGTCGGATGCACTGGGGCGACAGGCGCAAAATAAAAACCACAGTGCAACGTACACCACCTTGGGGATTAGAGAAAACAGCAAAAACAATTTAAAACATAATGGCCCTCAGAAACCATAAAAACAAGGAATTCAACAGCTTGTCCGAGGCACTCAAGAATACCAGCCACAATTTCAATACAGTGAAAATTATGTGGACTGTGTGCAACAGAGTTTCAAGGGTCCAACACCAGGGAAGCCCTGAAAATTCTGTTCGTGGTATCCACACATAACTTAAGAACCATGCCCAGGAGATGAATTCATATAGCTTAGCATATAAGCTGGGGAATGAGTGTTCAAAAAGGAAGATCAGAAAGAGCAGACTACCTTGGAATTAGTAGGTAGGATATAGACCAGAGCAGAAACTAGGATAGACTACAGAACATAGCCAGTGAATAGCTAGATCACTAGATCAGAAGTCATTGAATAAGGTCATCACTGATAGGGACCGACAGACCATGCATGTGTAAGAATCTGTCTGTGGGTGATGTTCTTTGAGTCGTCGCTAACACCTGTCATGCGCGACACCGACTTACAAGTACCTGAGTGGCATTCGGCTGCATTCTCATCAGAGGGAGACGTGTCCTGGACAACACGTCGTAACACATGTGTTACCCTTGACCTGACAACCACAGTAACAGAACCACTGTCGTATGTCATAGACACGAGAACAGCTGCCGTCGTTAAGTTTCTGACAACAGATGACAAAGAAGAATAACCAGCAGATCTGATCACTGTAGACATCTTCCTGGCGTTGAGGCTCAGAACCCATCTACATTGTATAAGCTGAGAGGTGGGACATAAGGCAACCAGATGAGCAAGGACAGAGAGATTAGGACCGAGTACAAGTAGCTAGACAGGATTGTATCAACGCAAAAGGGGTATAGACTGTGAATAGAACAATTTGCTAGATCTGACCACGTGATAGAAACTCTGGGTAATTTTAGTGCAAGAGAAAGACCTGTGCTATTGCACGCAACTCTTGAGGGACATTTTTAGTTAGAGAAGTGTTGATAACAAAACTTAACAATTCTCATGCTAAGTATTACTATTATAACGTGTATAATGTTCAACAAATAAACATTAGTGTTTTGCTGTTGTCAAAAAAATTGTTAGTGGTTTTAATGAGTGTGAGGGAGTGATAGTGGTAAGGAAAAAAGTTAGTAATAAGTGGTGATAGAATGAGTGTGTGTTAACCCTGCCACAAATAAATAAATGGTGCCGTAACCAGGATAGCAATAACGTTAACCCTGCCCCATATTGCACACTGTGTGACACATGAAAATAAGGAGACAGAAACGACTAGCCAAAAAGGGAGGAAACAAAACCCAAACTGAAGGTGAGCTGCAAATGAAGAAATAAGGACAATGATACAAATTAACTTCAATGACAGATGGCATACTCAGAATCTGATATAGCAAAAGCAAACTGCTCCTTGTCAAGAGAACATGTTACAATATTCAAACTGTGAACAGACCACAGCATACTGAAAACATCATCTCTTCGACAAATTAACAATTGGACACACAGACATGTGTACGACAGAGATAACAAACAAATGGCGTAACATGTTCCTGAGGTCTGCCAACTCCGTGAAAGGAACAGAGCGGTGCAACATGGTCCTCCTCAACCAATCTGCAGGATAATTGTATGGCAACGAGAGAAGCCTGAGATGGTTCACCAAGTTTATGAGGGAGACAGACGTAATTATTTGAGAGCCAACAACAAAGAAGAAAACCGCTGATATCAACATAAAGTACTTCCTATGTCAATACGGTGGGACATACCTGAAAATCAGAGGCTATTAATATTCCACCCGAAGAAGACTGTGTGGACGACATGCTGGTCTGGTCGTGTCTCACTGGACCCGTTTCCCCAATGTTTGTTGACAACGACGCTGGCAGGGAGGATGATGATGGTAACGAGGCGGCTGTTATGGATGTGTGAGGAACTGATATCGATAACGGCGCTGAAACTGCAGATAATGATGATGATACATGGGGTAATGGAGCTGATGAAGGAATGCTGCCAATTGGGAGTTGTCTTTGTGGAGTCACTTTGGCTGGAAAAAAATGCACCAAAAAAATTGTAGAGATATTAGTTTATGATATATAAAGGAAATCCAACAAAATGTCTAGACATTAGTGATATATAAAGGCCAACAAAATGTCTAGACATTAGTGATATATAAAGGCCAACAAAATGTCTAGACATTAGTGATATATAAAGGCCAACAAAATGTCTAGACATTAGTGATATATAAAGGAAATCCAATAAAATGTCTAGACATTAGTGATATATAAAGGAAATCCAACAAAATGTCTAGACATTAGTGATATATAAAGGAAGTTTAACAGCAGATGTTGATGGTATTGGGGAAGAACACGTTTTTTTTCTCCTCCAATCGTTCATTCTCAAATAATATCCACTTCACTTAATAAACCCGACGGGCTGCCTCGGGCGTCTGATATTTATTCACTGACAGCTTCGGGAGCATGATCTAGTTTTTGTCCATCGCACATGGGCACATGTCTGTGTGTCTTATTTTGTTAATATTTTTGTTTAAACAGGTACTATTTCAATCTGCTGAGGACTGTTCTTAGCTTAAATATTGTCACTTCGTCTCTTCTTGGCAATGAGTACCATGCTTCTGTTATATCAGATTATGATGTTCAGTATGTCATCTGTCATTGAAGTTAATTTGTATCATTGTATTTATTTCTTCATATGCAGTCCACCTTTAGTTTGGGTTTTGCTTCCTCCCTTCTTGGCTAGTCGTTTCTGTCTCCTTATTTTCATGTGTCACACAGTATGCAATATGTGGCAGGGTTAACATTATTGCTATCCTGGTAACGGGACCATTTATTTATATGTGGCAGGGTTAACCCGCACTTATTCTATCACCACTTATTACTAACTTTCTTCCTGTTTTGAAATTTATTTTTATGTTTTTATTTTGCCATATGTTGACCTATCTTCACTATAGATTTTCCTTCTCCCCACTTTGGCCTCTTTGACCACTATCTGTCTCCTCATTTCAATGTATTTTGTAATGGGCATGGTTCCATTGCATTTTCACTGTGTCAAATATGTAGTTGGTGCTCACGAGTGCTCCTGACAGGATGTTTCTGAGGGCTATTATAGTCAATCTATGATGGACATTATCTAGTTTACTACATTAAATTTGAATTGAAACAGTAAGGAACCACGACAAGCTCACTCACCTATTGGAATTGGTGCAGATGAGGCGACAGTTGTGATGGCAGTTGTCAGGGAAGGGTTTATGGAGTTTATCATAATGGGTGTAGTCACAGCAAGGCTCACTGCAAACAAACACACTATCAGTTAATGTTGAACAAAGTGATCACAGTAACACAAACTAAAGACTATACACATAGTCATTTCATAGTGAACCAAATCTCTATCTTATCAATAGGCCAGACGACAGCCCTAGCTTCTATTCCAGAACATGGCATACCACCTCCACTCCAGACCTGGCCTTCTCCACGGGGGATACTCACCACAAAATAGATCGTCAGGTGCTCGACCAATTGGCAGGTAGCGACCACAGGCCAATTAGGCTAGATATTGATATGGAAAAAGACCCCGGTAAATAAAACCGCTCCCACGTTGGAACTACAGACGAGCCGACTGGGACAGATTTGCAATGCTGACAGATGGACTGTGTGAAACTATCAACACACGAAATAACAATATGAAACCTATGGTGGAAAGCCTAAGCAAAGCAATACTGCAAGCAGCCACCGAGACCATCCCAAGAGGGGCAAGGAAAAGCTTCAAGCCATATTGGAATCATGAACTGCAGAAAGCTGAGGATGAAGTCTCAAATGCTAGGAACATGGCAGAGAGAGAGAGCAATCTATGGAAGCAAATATCGCCCTCAAGGCCATCACTGCAAAATCCAAAAGAACACTGAACCAAATAACAAGAGACAGTTGGAAAAAAAACACCAGAAAGATTCAATCTAGATAACAAAGGGAACAAACTATGGAATTTAGTCAGAGCCATGAATGACGAAACACCATCAAATAAACAAATTACCATCAAGCAGGGTGACAACATGCTTACTGGAAAAAAAGCAGCAAACACCTTTATAGAATATTATGCCAGCGCAAACCACATTGATGTCCCTACAGCAGACAGGCATACAGACATAAGTGAAGAACAAAAGAGCCACGACAACATCAAGATGGCACCAGAGGAGCACATGATGGCAAAACTAACAATGAATGAAATGAATGAGGCCATGAGAACTTTAAAGAAAAAGAAATCGCCCGGAAAAGATGAGGTAACAAATGAAATGCTGATGGGGTTGGGCCAAACTGCAAACAGGAAGTTACTTTCAGTCCTGAACCAAAGCTGGAAAAGGGGAATTGTACCAAATAAAGAAAAAGATAGAATAGATCCAAATGGATACAGGCCTATCAGTCTACTGAGCTGTGTAGGTAAACTGATGGAGCATATGATAAACACCAGACACCTGGAAGCAAAACACATATTAATTCCACAGCAAGCAGGATTTAGACAACACAGATCACTAAGGACCAGATCACTCTCATAGCCCAGGAAATAGAGGATGCTTACCAAGAGAAAAAGCATACAGTAGCGGTTTGGGTGGATTTAGAGAAGTCATTTGACAAGGTGTGGAAAGAGGGACTTAAAGTCAAGCTACGAAGAAGTGAAGTATCTGGAAAAATGTACAGATGGATCAGCCACTACCTCGAAAACAGAACAGCCCGAGTTCAAGTACAAGGGCAGATGAGCAAAAAGGTGACACTGGGGGAGTACTGTCACCCACACTTTTTCTGGTGTATATAAACATCATAGAGAATATACCAAGAAGAGTCCACAGCTCCATGTTTGCAGACGATCTGGCTATGTGGACCTCTGAAAAAAATCTCACCATACCAAACAATCAGATGCAGCAGATCCTAACACTGTTGGAGGAGTGGGTGAAATCATGGCTGGTCAAAATAAATGAAGAAAAAAACAACATGTACGATATTCTCACTTTCAAACAAACCCCTGAAGACCAAAATAAGTCTTAACGGCAAATATCTGTGGGCAAACGACAACCCAAACTACTTGGGAGTCACATTTGATCGGCGCATGACATGGAAAAGTCAGATCGAGAGAAACCGAATGAGAGCCAGAGAAAGAATGGCAATCATGAGGAAACTTGCCGGCACAAGCTGGGGAGCAGATGAAAGAATACTGAAGAAACTGTTCACTGGAAGAGTGAGACCAGTTCTCGAGTATGGCATTGTGGCATGGGCAACAGCAGCAAAGGCCAACTTTGATCAAATTAGCAAACTTCAAAACCAAGCCATGAGAGTTATAACAGGAGGCATGAAGTCAACGCCAATTGTAGAACTTGAAAAGATTACAAATCTGCAATCCATGACCGACAGAAGAGACTGCAGAGCCCAGCAGCAAGCAGAGAAACTAAGACTGACAGACCATCCAATGCATCAGAGACTAAATAGATTTGGAAAAGGGAAACTAAAGCGGAGAAACTTTGCAGAAATAGCCAAAGCAAAGATGAGCGAAGATCCTATGAACACCATAACAACACCAATGCCCATCCCTACTGTACGCAAACTAACATGGAAGCAGCATATCATTCCAGAGGTGGTAGACAATATACCAAGTATTGAAACAAGAACAGCCAAACTGAAAAAGAAAGAAGAGACATAACCATGAGGTACATAGCGGAAAACTACCCAAGCATGGACTTGACCCATGCATACACCGACGTTTCTGTAACAAACACAACACAGAATGGAAGGGGAGGGGTATTCCTGAGCCTAACAAATGGTAGAAAAATAACACTGTCAGTGGCAACTGGAAAATTCTCAAGCAATTTCAGAGCGGAGGCAGAGGCACTGAATGCTGCAGTAAAAGCAATGCTGACTGGCGAAAGCAATCAAAACCAGATAGTCCTGTTTACAGATGCCCTATCCGTGGTTACAGCACTAAAAGGCCAGAAAAATACTGAACTTAATGATTTAAGAGCAGTACTCTGTAAACTATACCAGCAGTCCGCATCAAAAAGAGTAGTGGTACAGTGGGTTCCATCCCACTGTAACATCCAAGGCAATGAGGAGGCAGACAGACTGGCAAAAGACTACCACAACCAGATTCTAGTGTGACCTACGAAGAGTCCAAAAGGTTTATTAGGGCCAGATACATGGCCAAATGGGAAACAGAACATACTGGCTACACAAAAAAAGATGCCTATTACCAGTTGAACAGAAGAGAGCAGGTCGTGGTCTTCAGACTCCGCACAGGCCATAACAGACAATAAACTGAAGATAGGTGGCACTGACAAATGCACCTGTGGTACAGGGAAACTGACCGCTAAACATCTGCTGCAAAATTGTCCGACATACGAGGACCAGAGAAATCACATGTGGCCATCACCAGTGGCAACACTAGACAAGCTCTATGGCAGTGTCGACAGCTTCAGGATGACAGCTGCTTTCTTCGAACAAATTCAAGTTGACGTATGACAGCGTACGAAGATTTCATAGTGAACAAAGTGATCAGAGCAATACAAGCTCAATACATGTTTAATGTTGAACAAACTGATCAGAACAAATATTTGCTTTGATCTTGACCCTTATATTATGCTAAGTAGAGGTGAACATGTCAGTAAACTGTTAATATATATTACTATCTTAACATAATTTACCCCTTGGGTGTAGAGAACACCACACTATCCTAACAGCTGTCTTCAGGTTCAGGGTGTTGAAGTTAGGAGAGAAAGCCATGATATCCTATCGGCTGTCTTCTAGTTCAGGGTGTTGAAATTAGCAGGAGAGAAAGCCATGATATCCCTGTCATATCTTGATGTAAGCAGCCATCTATGAGTGCTTCCTGTTGTCAGATCCTATTCACTGTGCTGCATCTTCAGCCCTGAAGTTTCCCCTCATGACATAGTCTGGTGCTAAAACTAGCAGGAAGCTATTGATATGAATGGTGCAGTAGTACTATTCTGAAAGTGCAAATACCTAACGCTGGCATAACCTGACAAACGAAGACTTAAAACCTGAAAACTGCAAAAGATTCCTCATGATGTCTCAAGACTGATGGCTTGAACACATTCTATACCTTTACCTCAGTTCTACATCTTACTATTCTCTCTTTCTTTCAACCATCTCCCTTTCACCCTAACCTCATATAATATCTCTTTAGGCTCGATTTTCTCCCCTCTACCCAATATGTTTTTAATTATCGCCATTCTCTCCCTTCTTATTGTTATATCTCACATCAATTTCATTGTTTTAACTTCACATCTGCAGTTCCTATTCACTATGTCCCAATGAGTATACCACTGCTCTCTGTTGTCCTCAGTATTGTTTGGATTAGTAACAAACCCATTTGTGTTGCCTTCCATTAGTTCACAGAGAGAGGGTTGAAGATGCGACACTGAATGAGCCGAAAGCAGCCACTTTCTCATAGCTAACTGCTTGCATCAAAGTGAGTGACCTATATCTGACCAAGACCGTATTCTGCCTCCAAGTGGCGGCCCCTGGAAACAGAATTCAACCAAGCAGCTTGGCTAAGAGATCAGGGATCGAAAAGGAAGGGAAGGCAAACCCAGTTTAAAAAAGGCCTTGCTGAATTTGGATGTCGGGCCAAAAGGCAGCCTCGCTGTAAACTACGACACAACATCCCAAACATTCTTTTTCTTTCCAGGATGAATGCAGAAGATAAAGAAGTTCACGAAAAAGACAAATTTTTTTTATAACAAGCATTGGTTTTTATTATCTGTCGGTGTATAAATTCATTCATACTTGTTTTTGGACTGAGTCATACATCTTAGTGATTTTATTGATAAAACAACACTTACCTGATTTAATGGATGTTCCTGGTTGGGCTGAAACAACCTTAGCTTGCGGAACTAAACTTGGGTGGCTGATTTTTGTTGGCCCGCTGAAGGGAAGTGTTGACCTTGCCAGGTCAGATGTTAGCCTAGGATGGATACCAGAATCAGATGAGAGAGAAACACTTATCCGCTGCTGGATGTTCGTTGGGACATCTTTCTGCATGTTCTGGGCAGAGAGAGCTCGGTTCTGCATGATTGATGTGTCCTGGTTAACTGGAGTACTGTCTAGACGGTTGAGTGTTACGTGCATGGACAGGGGAGCCATGTTCGCTGGTAAAACTGATGTGATAGAACCATGCATGGCAAAGTTTGTTCTGTAGAGACAAAATTATAAAAGTCACTCGTTGCAACCTTTACAGCATTGCTTCTTCAACTTCTTATATTCATGATACATACTTTGGGCATTTGTATAACATTTACAGACCTATTGGGGCATTTGTGTAAACTTTACTGCACACTTTGGGTATTTGTATAAAATTTACAGCACTCTTGAAACATTTGTGTAAACTTTACTACACTTTTGGGGTATTTTCATAATTTTGTTTTGTAGGCATGGTGGCACACTTTGGCATTTTTATAAGCTTGATGGTGCACTTGGGCAAACTTTAGGGCACACTTGGGGCATTTTTGTAGACATGATGACAGACTAGACAATTTGTATAAGCTTAGTGGCACTGCACACTTGTGTGAACTTTAGAGCACACTTAGGGCATTTAAATAAACTTGGCTGTGTACCTTGGGGTTTAGCATATGTGTAAACGTTATGGCACACTTGGGTGTATGTTTATAGCACACATAGGGTATTTGTGTAAACTTCACAACACATGTTTGACCTGACTCTGATATTTGGTTTTTTATCAGTATGTTGCACCTGACCCTAATGTCAGGGGTGTGAGAGATGTTGTGCCTTGTCAGTATGTAGCTTCTGACCTTGACTCTCTGAGAAAGACTATGAGGCAGGTAGATGGATAATATAACAACAATCTTACAACAACCAACCCTACACACTTGATAACAAGAGATAAAACTTCAATTGCATAGCACAGTGATAAATAATATAAGGGTTTTCCCACATTAACCTTTTCCGGTAAACAGTGTGAGAATACTGCGAATAGATTCCGTTCCACTGGCGCTGCGCGCCGCCAGCTCTAGGGTAATCGCATTTAAACTACGCGGTTAATGCTATAGATACGGCTGAACATTCAGCTCTTTTGATTGTAGAGAGTTCCATCTTCCGTCATGAACAGTTAGATGAAGAAAACAATGGTGCTTGTGAAATTTGTTTTAGATTTTGGAAAGGATTTCTTATGTTTTTCACTTGGATTTGAAGATTCATCCATTATCGAGAATGGGAGAGTGAAGTTTCCACAATGGATTTTTCTGAGGTAGATCTATTTAGTTTGTTTATGTAGATACAATAATTATGTTTATAGTCGAAGTGACAGACATAGCCATTACAGTAAACATCGATAGTAGTTTTAGTACATTTTTTTTCTTTTCCGTAACCAAAGGTTGCCGCTACCAGGTGAGTCTATACGTTTGTGCTTTTTTCCACTACTATCACCTTCTTCTTCTTGTATCTCAGAAACTAACATACACACAATGACAACATGTTCTTTATTAAAATATGTCTCTGGACACACAAAAATAAAAAAATTAGAGGTTCTCAAAATCAACAACCACGTCAGGGCATGACATGCTAAAAAATTATGCAGATACAAGAAATAGATGTAATTTTGTAAACTGGGAATCAGAAGGTTAACAAGCTTACAACAACCAACCCAGCCCAATTGGCATCACAAGATTAAACTTTAGCTCCCCACGGAGCAGATCGCAATATGATACAAGATATAACCTACAACGCCACTCACCCCTGTAGACAACATGCCATGAACATGATTGCTTTTTTTTTTTTTATGTTACCTTCGTTAGAGAAAAAAAAATGCATTTCCGAAATCGTGAACACATGTCTCATTAATCAGGACATACATCCAAGCTGCTTCTACAACAACATTGTGTTATAGCAACCAACGCAATACACTTGATTCTGAAGAGGAAACTTTAGTTTCCCCACAAAGTTATGAGACAAGAGTAGCCCAAATAAGGTAACATATGTTTACCGTGATAGGTCTTGGGGTTGTGTTTGTGGAACAGGCTGGCCTCCCACTGCCGGTGACTGAGGTCTTGTAGCTTGTGCAGTGGGGGTGGTCTTAACAGACTGAAGGAGTGGTGCCCTTGCTATGGGAAGGGGTAAAGTATTCAGCCCCGCTGGGATCTGCAGAGCAGGTGATGTTCCCTGGCGTAATACAGCTGCTGGTTTGGGAACCACTGAAGATGATGTACCTTGTAGTAATAAATGAGATGAGATACGATACATCATTATATAAATAATACAAGGATGACATTTAAAATATTAGTATGAGGAAGTAAAACAAAACAATCTATCTAACAAAAATTCATCAAGCGTTCTGGTCGAAGACCATTATCAACCAAGATATATATAACAAGAGTAACAAACAAACAAAAATCTTTTAATCAACGACCATCAAATGCGACGACAGTGTCATGATAGAAAGATTCTTGCAATCGTCTAAGGTCTAACAACGTGACCTGCGTTTTAATTAGATTTAAGTGAGGAAGATCTGTGCTTTCATCGACCGCACTCTCTTATACTGAGATAACTTGGTCCAGTTACAAAACATGTTAGTTTAGATGATTGGAGATAGCACAAGATGAACATTTTAATTTTCTCGAGTTTACTTCTGGCCATGAGGCTTGGGCAGTAATTTAATTAATTTCCTGATGTTTTTGAATGGACAGCAGCTAACAGCGTGCTGTTTTTGATTTTCAATTGCCAAGAGTTTTGTTTAACGTGCACAGCTTGTTCATGGAACCCCCAGGGTTTTTCATCCATTTCCAATAGGACCAGAAACAGGATTTCACTTTCTTGAGAACAAGGTTCGCTTGAAATTTGAGTGATTCACTCATAGCTTTGTGTTTTTATTTCTTGATAGACTAGCTCCTTACCTCTACTAAAGCGGCCCCCTGGTGATCCAAAAAATAAACAGAATCTTCAATCTCCATACTATGGACCCAACAGGGAAGGGCAAAGAGAGGTCAGCCTAGGATAACTTGGTAAATAACTACAGAAGTCCAAATGAAGATCATGAACCAGAACTGATGAAGTAGAAATTTGTTGTTGCCCATAAAGACACTTATTAGGTATTGTGGTCACTGATCACTATGTCAGCCATTGACCTAGGATCTAAGAAATGGAGGAAGTGTGTTGCTGCCCTTAAACACACCCTCAGTGAAGTTGTCGCTGATCGTTTTATTGACCCAGGATCTAAGAAGAAAGATGTTAGAACTCTACAGCATTTTCACGGATGGACTGATGATATATTAGAAATCCCCCAACATGAGCTTGCTTCAAAAAGTCCCACACTCTGCCCAAGAGAGGGAACTTCTGTCTCTGGCTTGCGCTGATTCCTTTTTTTTTTTCTTATTCTTCTTCTTCTGTGTTCGTTCTCAATCTCTCGCTACCAAGCCCTAAATAGGGCTTTACAAGTAGTAGAATGTAGTCCAGAGAACGGATTGCGCTGTGTCGCTATTTTTCAGCTTGACTGCGATATTTGCACCTTTCGGTCTGACACATCCGTCTCCGGTAGGTATTCGTTTTATTTGCCTACTCCCCAAGTTGTGTGTTGCACTGTTTTTATTTTGCGCCTGTCGACCCAGTACATCCGACTTCGATATGCATTTTATGTAAGGGTCTGCTTCCCCGGGGTAATGGCTGGTGCTGTGATGGGGAGCGAACCCAGCATATTCAGTTTATGAGCCATGTCACTTAACCACTAGCCCACGCTGTCCCCTTGCTTTGCCACTATTCTCTATGTTGATCTACCTGCTTTACTCTTCTACTGTGGATTCTAGTCCAGTGCTCTTGACCTGCGCCATACAGTTTCTATAAGACTTATAGAAACTGCATTATGACGTGAAATCAAACGTCACATGCGTTAAGATCACCTGCTATATTATATCGCCATACGTTTTCATATTACTTATGGATGTTATCAAAGTCTGCAAGGAGAAGACCGAAAAGTACTCAAGAAGATACTGGAAGATCAGACCAGTCTATATACAGGAGCTGGTGTTTGTCAATGATGTGGCCCAATTATAAAATCAGGCACATCTGCAGACCAACCTCCAAATCTAGAAAGAGGGCTGACTTTTGACAGTTCAAAAACAAGAACCATCGTAATCTCATGAGCAGAGAAATCACATTATGCCTGGTGGAGTCTTTAGAAAGGTTAAAATATTTAAATTCCTTAAAGCTGTATTAGACCGGAGGGAAAATATCAAAGAAGTGTTGTCTACTGGAAAATCAGCAACAGGTAAACCTTTTCATACCATAGAGGATTCTTCAGAAAATGAGAAATAGGTAAGAAAACTAAGACGGATGTATACTGCTCCACTTATGTACCAGTTTTGACTAACTGATGTGAACCGTAAGCAATAACCACAGTTCAGAAAAGCCAGCTCCAAGCCTCTCAAATTAGATATCTAAGAAAGGTGGCGCAAGTATCAAGAAGACATGCCCCCTTTCAGACAATATGGCATGATTTCAAAACGCAGTTCATGCAGACTTGAGTGGAGCAATCTCAACTTTGGTGGTTTGACGATGACTGTAGAATGAAAGAGGAGCATCTACCCAGACAGTCATGGAAAGCAAAGAACCAGAAACCAAGACCCCTGAGGATGACCTAAAGTTCCCTGGCATTAAAATATAAGACAGTCTATAAGAGGCTGAGGACAAGTCTGGAACCAGACCAAAAGGTAGTTGGCGGAGAGAATAGTCTGGTGCTCTTTCTGGCAAACCTATACAGATCAGAACACATTTTAATCAGAATTTACTGACTACACATATCACCCGCGTAGTACTGAAGTTGAAAAGAATAGATACACTTTAATTTTCCAAATATGTCATAAAAAGCGATTAAAGAGAATTGTGCATTGGGCTAGTAACTTCATCGTGTAAAACCACTGTTACGAAACCCCCACCACAAATTCTCAGATACATGCTTCCTGTAAAGGGGCCAACTGTAGTTGAAAATATATGTTCACTTGGAGCGAAAAGCGAATGTATCATCTTTATTAAAACTAAATATTCTCTTTCCTTTAGTATCGTCTTCTTTATTGTTCATCATCAGAGCAAAATCTCAGTTTCTGTTACTAAGGCCACCATTGTTTTGCAAGACTGTATAGTTACAGTGTACATAAATCAGACCCCAACTAAAAAAATATACACCCCATAATCAGCGCAGCACCACCTGGGACATGACGTGTCACATCAGAAATCAAAAGAGAGAAACAGACAAACAACCTAAAGCAAACTATGTTTTGACACCATGTGCAGTGTACAAGACTGAAATCTAGATTAAATTTCCTACAGTTAATACAGCCCAGTCCCAGAAAACGCCACGTCGAAAAATAAAATGGACTGACACATATCTCCTGGATCAAACTGCACCTGGACACTACTTGCCTTAAGCAACATGGAAGTAACTAAATAGACACAGAACTGGTGTATTACGATGAGGGAAGAACTTAAAGAGATGGAGATACAAAGTTGATGAGACATGTGACTGTGGAGCAACACTATTTCCAAAACACCCCCCCCCCCCTCCCAACTGATTTTCTGCCCAAACCTTTTGGAAACATGCAATATGGATGACATGTTGGTTCAGGCAGAATGACAAGGCAATCCACATGGCTGATGTGGTGCCCAACACATGAAAAGTAAGTATTTCCATTCAGATTTTGTCTCTTATCTATCCCGCAAGTTCAGTGTTCATCTGTCCCAATCCTCATGTTGTAGTAAAGATGACCCTTATGTCTATTATGTCCAGCTAAATCATGGTGGTTGTCTTCTTTTCTAAAGTTGATCGACCTATTATCCCCTGAAGTTGGCTATAATTATTGTCATCACTTCATTATAAATGAAGCCCAGATCCATCTGAGTGGAGGCACTTCCACGGTTTGCTAGTCTGTCTGCAGCCTTCATTGCCTTCGATATTGCAGTTGGAGTGGATCCACTGAATGTCTTACCTTGGGTGTTCAGGGAGTATGTGCATTCTCCTTTAGTATGTCCTTTACAATGAACTAGTTCAACTAACAGGAATCATATGTTGACCAAGGGAACGGCATGGCCTAGTGGTTAAATAGCACGGCTCACAATCCGAAGGTGGAGGGTTCGATCCCCATCACAGCACCGGCCGTTACCCCGGGGAAGTAAACCCTTAGAAAATGCAGGAGAAAGCAGACCCTTAGATAAAATGCATGCTGAAGTTGGATGCACCTAGCCGACAGGCGCAAAATAAAAACCACAGTGCAACGCACACTGTCTTGGGGATTAGAGAAATAAGGCGAACGTAAAAAAAAAAACAAATATGTTGCCCGATCATGTCCCCATTTGTACTTCAATAGAAAAAAGTGACCACCACTACAGTTGGCATCATTACAGGAAGCCTCATTCAAGCAAATATGTGTTCATGTGGCGATGTATGTGACATGAGATTGCCAGCCTCGACACAACCCATTTATGACATGCATTGTAGGATGCAGGTGTACCTAATTTATCCCAGTAGGAAGTGTTAGGATTCACAAGTGAAACATCTGGATACTTTTTGTATCCATTTTAGACCAAACGAAGACCTAAGTTAACTTACCACGCCAATACTGCAGAATGACTATCAAAAAGTACACCTTAGTGGGGTCTAATAGAGAACATGTGCTGGAATTAGACCCTCGAAAATCTTTGGGGCTACCCTTTAAGAAACTTGACTATCTCGCTAAGGGAATTGACGAAAGGGCACCACCAGGTGTGGAACCTGCGGCTTAATTTGACTGAACACGCCAATGCTGTAGAAAAACTGACAAATTGAGAGCGCTGCCGTTTGGGTCTAATAATGAACGTACGCTGGTATTAGACTCACGGACGACAAGTCAGCTCAAATGAAAGAACGCTACGGAAATCGTGTTTAACTCCGCAGATTTCAAATACCTGGTCATTGACAAACAAAAGCCCTCAATAAATTCGTCTGACCAAATAGTGAACGGGTGCTGGAAATAGATCTGAAGACAGGTCAGTTTTACCCTACAAATGACAGGGCGTTGCTACGGAAAACCAGCTCAAATCGAGAGGAGCCGCAGACACTTTGGTTCACGTACCAGGCTGATAAGCCAAGGGCGCGAGGCTACCATGTGGGGGATTACGGCCGAACCCTTGAAAGCCGCAATCCCGCCCAAAATCTCAGCACCACTGCAATGGGAGGCTCCTACATGCTCGGGACCTGGGGCTTGCGCCCCAGCCCTATCAGGTAGAGCCACAGTAAGAGGTCCTTGCCGCCCGCAAATCAAAGCGGGCGGAAAACTGCTTGATACTCACCCTATACGGCGATGGGGTGCGAAAAACACCAACCAAAGACTTAGAACCTGGTCGGGGTGTCGAAAACAGTAGAGCAGCCACCACACTGTGAACTGTCAAGACTCAACCACTGACCATGAGAGTTGTCCGCACACCAGGCGATCAACATCTCTGTGACATTACCAGGCTTGTCCTCTGGCTAAATGCACTCCGGTTACGATATCTACCTCTGTACGTTATCAGCCATAACTATCATGCTGGACGCAGAAGAGATGCAGACCAGCGGACATTGCACACCTGCCCCACTGTGTCAACACCCCAGGTGGCGGGGAATGCTAGGCGTACCATCCCTGCATAGAAGCCAAGAAAATAAAGGGAAAAAGAGATACCCCACTCACATGCAAATGCTACGTTTCTGGCAGGACGTGACGATCCTGGGATACAGACACACTGGACTGCCTCTCTTCCGGGTAAACCAGTCCATCTCATATATCACATACCATCATTGCACCCTATAGACACGAGTAGTGAAGACTCGATAGTCTGGAAAGACAACTTCCATAGGAGAGAAAACTCTGATCGTAAACAACTGCTGCCTTGCAGATAGGCTGGGGACAGCCAAAGGCTAAGGAGGGCATCCCTACAGAAACACCTGTTGAAATCGGATGCACGGGGCCGCAAGCCTAACAAAACAGTGCAACGTAAATCACAGTATGATGGCAGCACAACCTATTCGAAAAACGTATGGCGCTCATCCTGAGGAGACCCGCCAGGCAGCGATAGCGCCGGGCCTCACGCCTCGAAGGGGCCCACCCTTGACTACTGGTGGTCACCCACCCATGTGTCGTGGAGTCAAGGCACATGGCTATGGGGTAACGTCTATTGGCCAAAACTTCAAGACCCTCAGAATACTACAGTGGAATGCGGAGGGAGTCATTAACAAAAAACTTTCCCTAACACACCACCTGCATGAAGGTAAGATTGACGTGGCATGTATCCAGGAAACGCACCTCAACAATAACCATAAATTCTCAATCAGAGGATACCAGACCTTCCGTCTAGATAGAGAAGGTCACAAAGGAGGGGTCCTGATACTGACCAGAAACAGCATACCGAGTAGCGCGGTACCTGTCAATCACACCGGACAAGCAGAAATTGTAGGAGTTGACATAATGGCTCTAGAGACGAAACTCCGCATTTTCAATCTGTACGGACCACCAAACAGAGACCTATCGCTCTCGAGTATGGAGGTCAGAGACTCCAACTGCATAGTAGTTGGAGATTTCAACAGCCACTCGGAGAGATGGGGATACTCTGACACAGACAGTAGAGGTGACGAAGTGGAAGATTGGGAGATAGATGCAAATCTCTCCCTAATCAATAGGCCGGAGGATAGCCCTAGCTTCTATTCAAGAACATGGCATACCACCTCGACTCCAGATTTGGCCTTCTCCACACAGGACATACACTATAAAATAGACCGCCAGGTGCTAAACCAACTGGCAGGTAGCGACCACAGGCCGATCAGGCTAACCATTGACATGGAAGTAGGCCCACAGGAAACAAAACCGCTCCCACGTTGGAATTACAAACGAGCCGACTGGGACAGATTTGCAATCCTGACAGATGGGCTGTGTGAAACCATCAACACACGAAACACCAAAATGAAGCCCATGGTAGAGAGCCTAAGCAAGGCAATAATGCAAGCTGCCACTGAAACCATCCCAAGAGGAGCTAGGAAAAACTATAAGCCCTACTGGAATGATGAGTTACAGAAAGTGGAAGATGCAGTAACTAATGCGAGGAACATGGCAGAACGAGAAAAATCCGTGGAGGCAAACATCGCCCTCAAAGCCGCCGCGGCGAAGTACAAACACACTCTCAAGCAAACAGCAAGAGAAAGTTGGAAAAATAAAACGGAAAGTTTAAACCTGGACAAAGAAGGGAACAAGCTATGGAAGCTAGTCAGAGCCATGAACGACGAAACCCCGTCAAATAAACAAATTACTATCAAGCAAGGCGAGAACTTGATCACAGGTAAGAAAGCCGCAAACGCCTTTGTCGATCACTATGCCAGAGCAAACCACATCGAGGTCCCTGCAGATAAGCATACAGACATTAGCGAAGAGCTAAAGGGGCACGAAAACATAAATACGGCTCCTGAAGAGCACATGATGGCCAAACTAACAATGCGCGAAATGGAAGAGGCTATGAGAACACTAAAGAGAAGGAAATCTCCCGGAAAAGACGGGATAACAAACGAAATGCTGATGGGGCTGGGCCAAACAGCGAAGGAAAAACTACTCAGTCCTGAACCAAAGCTGGAAAAGGGGTATTGTACCCCAGGCATGGAAAGATGCAATACTGGTACCAGTACCAAAAACAGGAAAGGACAAAACAGATCCGAATGGATACAGGCCCATAAGCCTACTGAGCTGTGTCGGCAAGCTGATGGAACGGATGATAAACACCAGACTGATGTGGCATCTGGAAGAAAAACGAATACTAATTCCACAGCAAGCCGGCTTTAGACAGCACAGATCCACTGAGGACCAGGTCATCCTCATAGCCCAGGAGATAGAAGATGCCTACCAGGCACAGAAACACACAGTAGCTGTTTGGGTGGATCTGGAAAAGGCATTTGACAAAGTCTGGAAGGATGGACTTAGAGTCAAGCTAAGAAGAAGTGATGTTTGTGGGAAGATGTACAAGTGGATCAACCACTACCTCAAACAAAGAACGGCCAGAGTCCAAGTACAAGGGCAGATGAGCAAAAAGGTGACACTCGAGCAGGGAGTACCCCAAGGGGGAGTACTGTCACCCACACTCTTCCTGGTATATATAAACGATATTACAGAGAATATACCAAGAAGAGTCCATAGCTCAATGTTTGCAGACGATCTGGCTATGTGGACCTCTGAAAAGAATCTCACCATAGCAAGAAATCGGATGCAAACGGCCCTAACATCGCTGGAAGAGTGGGCGAACTCATGGCTGGTCAAAATAAACGAGGAGAAAACCACGTGCACAATATTCTCGCTCTCATTAAAACCCCAAAGTACCAAATTAAGCCTAAATGGCAAAATCCTGCAGCCAAACGACAACCCAACCTATCTGGGAGTCACATTTGATCGGCGCATGACATGGAAAAGTCAGATTGAGAGAAACCGAATGAAAGCCAGAGAAAGAATGGCGATCATGAGGAAACTTGCTGGCACAAGCTGGGGAGCAGACGAAGGCATACTAAAGAAACTGTACACTGGAAGAGTGAGACCAGTTCTCGAGTATGGCATCGCGGCATGGACAACAGCAGCGAAGGCGAACTTCGATAAAGTTAACAAACTTCAAAACCAAGCTATGAGAATCATAACTGGTGGAATGAAGTCAACGCCAATTGTAGAACTTGAAAAGATTACAAAACTGCAATCCATGACCGACAGAAGAGACTGCAGAGCCCAGCTGCAGTCAGAGAAACTCCGAAGACTGACGGACCATCCAATGTACCAGAGGCTAAACAATTTGGGAACTGGGAAACTAAAGCGGAGAAACTTTGCAGAAATAGCCAAAGCAAAGATGCACGAAGATCCCATAAACGCACTAACAACACCAAAACCCATCACTACTGTACGAAAACCTACTTGGAGGCAGGATATATTTCCAGAGGTGGTAGAAAATATACCAGGTATTGCAAACAAAAACTGCCAGACCGAAAAAGAAAGGAGAGACACTACCTTAAGCTTCATAACGAAAAGCTACCCAAGCATGGACTGGACCCATGCATACACCGACGGTTCTGTAACAAACACTACACAGAACGGAGGGTTAGGAGCATTCCTGAACCTACCAAATGGCAGAAAAATAACACTGTCATTCGCTACTGGTAAGTACACGAGCAATTTCAGAGCAGAGGCAGAGGCACTGAGGGCGGCAGTGGAAGAAATGGTAACACACAGTGAAAATGAGAGCCATATAGTCCTGCTGACAGATGCTCTCGAAGTAGTCACAGCGCTAAAAAGCCAGAAAAACACTGAGCTTAATGACTTAAGAGCAGCACTCTGCAAACTGTGCCAACAGTCCGCACCAAAAAGGGTAGTGGTACAGTGGGTTCCGTCACACTGCAACATCCAAGGCAACGAGGAAGCAGACAGACTGGCAAAAGAAGGTGCAAGGCTACCACAAATAGATACCAGAATGACGTACGAAGAGTCAAAACGGCTTATCAAAGCCAGGTACATGTCCAAATGGGAAACCGAACATACTGGTTACACCAAAAACGATGCCTATTACCAGTTGAACCGAAGAGAGCAGGTCGTTGTCTTCAGACTTCGCACTGGCCACAACAGACTGAGGTACCACCTCTTCAACAAATTGAAGATAGGGTGTACCGACGAATGCCCGTGCGGTACTGGTAAAATGACCACTGAACATCTGCTGCAGAACTGCCCGACATACGAGGATCAGAGAGAGCAGATGTGGCCATTGCCAGTGGAACTGCAAGACAAGCTCTATGGTAGTGGCGAGAGTCTCAGGATGACCGCCGCTTTTTTCGAGAAAATAATGGTTACTGTCTGACTGTGTACGCAGAAGAAGAAGAAGAAGACCAAACGAAGCAGAGGATGGCAATTGCAGTTCGCTCTATTTCAGAGAGCATGTATACAGAAAACTTCATGTGAATTCATCACTGGTGGTGTCTGTAACAATTTGTTTTATACTTTTGATGGTACTTCCCATAAGGCTGCTTGTAAACTCTGGCAGTTTCTCATTATTGAGGGCTTGCAGAACTGGCAAAGCAGCAGTAAAGAATACAAACTACTGAACCTGGTTTATTGTATAGTTTATTATTTCTGCAACAATGATTAGTGCCTGTACTTCAGCTGAGTAGTTTGAAAGCTTAAACAGAATTTTCAAGGGGATGAACTAGTGGTTTTATTTTCTTGATCAAGGTAGAAAACATAGATTACCGTGACTCCATTCTTCACTGCTCTGGTTGCTGATCCATTAGTATATACTTGGACCCATGCTTCTCTGGGGTAAAGTTCTTCATTTCTTTTAGGATTTTGTAATCATTTTCATTTGTTTATTCTTTTCTCTTCGTCTGTGATGTTCATCCTGAAAAGGGACATTGTTAATAGAGAGACTGCAATGCCTGTGAGCCTGACATGTCTGGATTCAGCGTTCCATCTTTAGGACCAAGTTTGCATTCCCTCTTAGTCAGGCTGCAGTCTGTTTCCAGTGTTGCCACTTGGAGGCAGAACAGGGTCTTCGTTAAATATGTGTTACTGGCTGCTGTCAGCTCATTCAATGCTCTATCTTCAGCCCCTTTATATTCTTTATACCTGATGAAAGTCTTTTGGTCATAATGTAGGATTTGTTCATGTCTTTGTTCAGACGTGGTATCTAATCCATGCTCATCCGTGTTATTATACTTTATTTTTTGCTGAATAAAGGAACAAAATGGATATTGTACTCACCCCTAGATAAATGAGGGAAGCTCTGAGCAAAGGCTTGAATATGAGTTTGAGGTTGCTGTCCTGTGTTGCTAGATCCTCTAAGCATGGTGATGGGTATTGTAGATCCTGATATGTTCTGCTGGACCACTGATAAGTTCCCAGCAGTAGAGTTTGAGCCCAGCTGAAACATGCTGGCTTGGGACAGGGTCACTGGAACAGGAATGGGGTTGTGGCTGATCGTGCCCAGCCCGGCTGAGGCAGTGGTTGTGACAAGATTCAAACTAACAAGACCGTCGCTGCTCTGTGGGGCTAGAGCTGTGAGAGTGAAACATGCATGGAATTATAAGTGTGGGAAAATACAGCAAATAAATACTTTTTGTTAATGGAAAAAAAAAACACCAGTTTGTCTCTCGTGTCCATTTATGGCACAACACAGGCGCCAGAAATCTTCGGCCCTCGGATTTGATCCAACTTACAACACCAAAGCTAATTATCATGTCGCAAAATAATAATTTAGGTGTGTTTCAGATCATGTCTGGTCTCATCCAGAGCGTTGTTTAATTTTAGGAGATGTTTGTACAACTAACAGCATAAATTCTTACAGTAATTTGTGTGATATCAACATAAATGTTACTTAAATCATAGAAAGATTAATAAAAGTTCAGTGTTATTGATATTTTATTAATTTATTAGCTATTGACAATATATTTTTATATTTTTTTGCGTTCGTCTTATTTTCTCTAATCCCCAGGCGGTGTGCGTTGCACTGTGGTTTTTATTTTGCGTCTGTCGGCCCAGTGCATCCGACTTCAGCATGCATTTTATGTAAGGGTCTGCTTCCTCCTGCATTTTCTAAGGGTTTGCTTCCCCGGATTAACAATATATGAATGTGACTCGCCATTCACTCCAGACAAAGGTGGTTGCCCCTGTCCCAAAACAACGTGGGGATATTCAACCATCTTTGATGTGCGCAGTGTATAGCCACTAAGATTTAACCTTTACCATAAACAATTGGGCGTAATTTTCCCTGCAACCACACTCTTTTTCAGCAGGTCATATTTTACTATGTCTGTTGACTTTGAGAGCATGCAACTTTTTAATTAGTTGGTCCATAGATATGATTTTGTTGTGTGTAGAAACATAAATTAATGAAGAACTTTTTGGTGTTATTGTTTCTGAGATACAACAAGAGGAATGTGAAAATTTATAACAAAGCACAAACATTTAGACTCACCGATAGAAGGTGCAAGACTACCACAAACAGATACCAGTATGACGTACGAAGAGTCAAAACGGCTTATCAAAGCCAGATACATGAACAAATGGGAAACCGAACATACTGGTTACACCAAAAACGATGCCTATTACCAGTTGAACCGAAGAGAGCAGGTCGTTGTCTTCAGACTTCGCACTGGCCACAACAGACTGAGATACCACCTATTCAACAAATTGAAGATAGGGTGTACCGACGAATGCCCGTGCGGTACTGGTAAAATGACCGCTGAACATCTGCTGCAGAACTGCCCGACATACGAGGATCAGAGAGAGCAGATGTGGCCATTACCAGTGGAACTGCAAGACAAGCTCTATGGCAGTGGCGAGAGCCTCAGGATGACCGCCGCTTTTTTCGAAAAAATAATGGTTACTGTCTGACTGCGTACGAAGAAGAAGACTCACCGATTAGGGAATGTCATTCCTCAATATTATCCATCAAAATCACAGAACACTGTTACCTGCTAGTTTTCACTTCAAACATATTTATTACATCTATATCTTCTTCTTTGTGTTCGGTTTCTTATGCTCGTTTTATGCCACCAGATGGGCTGCCTCCATGAAGTGACACATCATCCCAGGTCCTCAATGGTTCCCCACAGTTTGTCATGTGTGTTTCTCTCCTCGGGCCAGTTCTTCTCACAGGAGTCTTGGTGCAGTGGAAATGTTTGCAGGATGTGTTGTGGAGTCTGGGGTCCTCTCTGACATATTACATCTATATGAATGAACTAAACAGATCTACCTCACAAAGATTTTTTACAACTAACTTCACCACATTGATTGAAAAAGAAAAGGAATTGACGGAAGAGCACTATCAGGAGTGGAGCCTGAGACCTAAGTTAACTTACCACGCCAATACTGCAGAATGACTATCAAAAAGTACACCTTAGTGGGGTCTAATAGAGAACATGTGCTGGAATTAGACCCTCGAAAATCTTTGGGGCTACCCTTTAAGAAACTTGATTGTCTCGCTAAGGGAATTGACGGAAGGGCACCACCAGGTGTGGAACCTGCGGCTTAATTTGACTGAACACGCCAATACTGTAGAACAACTGACAAATTGAGAGCACTGCCGTTTGGGTCTAATAATGAACGTACGCTGGTATTAGACTCACGGACGACAAGTCAGCTCAAATGAAAGAACGCTACGGAAATCGTGTTTAACTCTGCAGATCTCAAATACCTGGTCATTGACAAACAAAAGCCCTCAATAAATTCGTCTGACAAAATAGTGAACGGGTGCTGGAAATAGATCTGAAGACAGGTCAGTTTTACCCTACAAATGACAGGGCGTTGCTACGGAAAACCAGCTCAAATCGAGAGGAGCCGCAGACACTTTGGTTCACGTACCAGGCTGATAAGCCAAGGGCGCGAGGCTACCATGTGGGGGATTACGGCCGAACCCTTGAAAGCCGCAATCCCGCCCAAAATCTCAGCACCACTGCAATGGGAGGCTCCTACATGCTCGGGACCTGGGGCTTGCGCCCCAGCCCTATCAGGTAGAGCCACAGTAAGAGGTTCTTGCCGCCCGCAAATCAAAGCGGGCGGAAAACTGCTTGATACTCACCCTATACGGCGATGGGGTGCGAAAAACACCAACCAAAGACTTAGAACCTGGTCGGGGTGTCGAAAACAGTAGAGCAGCCACCACACTGTGAACTGTCAAGACTCAACCACTGACCACGAGAGTTGTCCGCACACCAGGCGATCAACATCTCTGTGACATTACCAGGCTTGTCCTCTGGCTAAATGCACTCCGGTTACGATATCTACCTCTGTACGTTATCAGCCATAACTATCATGCTGGACGCAGAAGAGATGCAGACCAGCGGACATTGCACACCTGCCCCACTGTGTCAACACCCCAGGTGGCGGGGAATGCTAGGCGTACCATCCCTGCATAGAAGCCAAGAAAATAAAGGGAAAAAGAGATACCCCACTCACATGCAAATGCTACGTTTCTGGCAGGACGTGACGATCCTGGGATACAGACACACTGGACTGCCTCTCTTCCGGGTAAACCAGTCCATCTCATATATCACATACCATCATTGCACCCTATAGACACGAGTAGTGAAGACTCGATAGTCTGGTAAGACAACTTCCATAGGAGAGAAAACTCTGATCGTAAACAACTGCTGCCTTGCAGATAGGCTGGGGACAGCCAAAGGCTAAGGAGGGCATCCCTACAGAAACGCCTGTTGAAATCGGATGCACGGGGCCGCAAGCCTAACAAAACAGTGCAACGTAAATCACAGTATGATGGCAGCACAACCTATTCGAAAAACGTATGGCGCTCATCCTGAGGAGACCCGCCAGGCAGCGATAGCGCCGGGCCCCACGCCTCGAAGGGGCCCACCCTTGGCTACTGGTGGTCACCCACCCATGTGTCGTGGAGTCAAGGCACATGGCTATGGGGAAACGACTATTGGCCAAAACTTCAAGACCCTCAGAATATTACAGTGGAATGCGGAGGGAGTCATTAACAAAAAACTTTCCCTAACACATCACCTGCATGAAGGTAAGATTGACGTGGCATGTATCCAGGAAACGCACCTCAACAATAACCATAAATTCTCAATCAGAGGATACCAGACTTTCCGTCTAGATAGAGAAGGCCACAAAGGAGGGGTCCTGATACTGACCAGAAACAGCATACCGAGTAGCGCGGTACCTGTCAATCACACCGGACAAGCAGAAATTGTAGGAGTTGACATAATGGCTCAAGAGACGAAGCTCCGCATTTTCAATCTGTACGGACCACCAAACAGAGACCTATCGCTCTCGAGTATGGAGGTCAGAGACTCCAACTGCATAGTGGTTGGAGATTTCAACAGCCACTCGGAGAGATGGGGATACTCTGACACAGACAGCAGAGGTGACGAAGTGGAAGATTGGGAGATAGATGCAAATCTCTCCCTAATCAATAGGCCGGAGGATAGCCCTAGCTTCTATTCAAGAACATGGCATACCACCTCGACTCCAGATTTGGCCTTCTCCACACAGGACATACACTATAAAATAGACCGCCAGGTGCTAAACCAACTGGCAGGTAGCGACCACAGGCCGATCAGGCTAACCATTGACATGGAAGCAGGCCCACAGGAAACAAAACCGCTCCCACGTTGGAATTACAAACGAGCCGACTGGGACAGATTTGCAATCCTGACAGATGGGCTGTGTGAAACCATCAACACACGAAACACCAAAATGAAGCCCATGGTAGAGAGCCTAAGCAAGGCAATAATGCAAGCCGCCACTGAAACCATCCCAAGAGGAGCTAGGAAAAACTATAAGCCCTACTGGAATGATGAGTTACAGAAAGTGGAAGATGCAGTAACAAATGCTAGAAACATGGCAGAACGAGAAAAATCCGTGGAGGCAAACATCGCCCTCAAAGCCGCCGCGGCGAAGTACAAACACACTCTCAAGCAAACAGCAAGAGAAAGTTGGAAAAATAAAACGGAAAGTTTAAACCTGGACAAAGAAGGGAACAAGCTATGGAAGCTAGTCAGAGCCATGAACGACGAAACCCCGTCAAATAAACAAATTACTATCAAGCAAGGCGAGAACTTGATCACAGGTAAGAAAGCCGCAAACGCCTTTGTCGATCACTATGCCAGAGCAAACCACATCGAGGTCCCTGCAGATAAGCATACAGACATTAGCGAAGAGCTAAAGGGGCACGAAAACAAAAATACGGCTCCTGAAGAGCACATGATGGCCAAACTAACAATGCGCGAAATGGAAGAGGCTATGAGAACACTAAAGAGAAGGAAATCTCCCGGAAAAGACGGGATAACAAACGAAATGCTGATGGGGCTGGGCCAAACAGCGAAGGAAAAACTACTGTCAGTCCTGAACCAAAGCTGGAAAAGGGGTATTGTACCCCAGGCATGGAAAGATGCAATACTGGTACCAGTACCAAAAACAGGAAAGGACAAAACAGATCCGAATGGATACAGGCCCATAAGCCTACTGAGCTGTGTCGGCAAGCTGATGGAACGGATGATAAACACCAGACTGATGTGGCATCTGGAAGAAAAACGAATACTAATTCCACAGCAAGCCGGCTTTAGACAGCACAGATCCACTGAGGACCAGGTCATCCTCATAGCCCAGGAGATAGAAGATGCCTACCAGGCACAGAAACACACAGTAGCTGTTTGGGTGGATCTGGAAAAGGCATTTGACAAAGTCTGGAAGGATGGACTTAGAGTCAAGCTAAGAAGAAGTGATGTTTGTGGGAAGATGTACAAGTGGATCAACCACTACCTCAAACAAAGAACGGCCAGAGTCCAAGTACAAGGGCAGATGAGCAAAAAGGTGACACTCGAGCAGGGAGTACCCCAAGGGGGAGTACTATCACCCACACTCTTCCTGGTATATATAAACGATATTACAGAGAATATACCAAGAAGAGTCCATAGCTCAATGTTTGCAGACGATCTGGCTATGTGGACCTCTGAAAAGAATCTCACCATAGCAAGAAATCGGATGCAAACGGCCCTAACATCGCTGGAAGAGTGGGCGAACTCATGGCTGGTCAAAATAAACGAGGAGAAAACCACGTGCACAATATTCTCGCTCTCATTAAAACCCTAAAGTACCAAACTAAGCCTAAATGGCAAAATCCTGCAGCCAAACGACAACCCAACCTATCTGGGAGTCACATTTGATCGGCGCATGACATGGAAAAGTCAGATTGAGAGAAACCGAATGAAAGCCAGAGAAAGAATGGCGATCATGAGGAAACTTGCTGGCACAAGCTGGGGAGCAGACGAAGGCATACTAAAGAAACTGTACACTGGAAGAGTGAGACCAGTTCTCGAGTATGGCATCGCGGCTTGGACAACAGCAGCGAAGGCGAACTTCGATAAAGTTAACAAACTTCAAAACCAAGCTATGAGAATCATAACTGGTGGCATGAAGTCAACGCCAATTGTAGAACTTGAAAAGATTACAAAACTGCAATCCATGACCGACAGAAGAGACTGCAGAGCCCAGCTGCAGTCAGAGAAACTCCGAAGACTGACGGACCATCCAATGTACCAGAGGCTAAACAATTTGGGAACTGGAAAACTAAAGCGGAGAAACTTTGCAGAAATAGCCAAAGCAAAGATGCACGAAGATCCCATAAACGCACTAACAACACCAAAACCCATCACTACTGTACGAAAACCTACTTGGAGGCAGGATATATTTCCAGAGGTGGTAGAAAATATACCAGGTATTGCAAACAAAAACTGCCAGACCGAAAAAGAAAGGAGAGATACTACCCTAAGCTTCATAACGAAAAGCTACCCAAGCATGGACTGGACCCATGCATACACCGACGGCTCTGTAACAAACACTACACAGAACGGAGGGGCAGGAGCATTCCTGAACCTACCAAATGGCAGAAAAATAACACTGTCATTCGCTACTGGTAAGTACACGAGCAATTTCAGAGCAGAGGCAGAGGCACTGAGGGCGGCAGTGGAAGAAATGGTAACACACAGTGAAAATGAGAGCCATATAGTCCTGCTGACAGATGCTCTCGAAGTAGTCACAGCGCTAAAAAGCCAGAAAAACACTGAGCTTAATGACTTAAGAGCAGCACTCTGCAAACTGTGCCAACAGTCCGCACCAAAAAGGGTAGTGGTACAGTGGGTTCCGTCACACTGCAACATCCAAGGCAACGAGGAGGCAGACAGACTGGCAAAAGAAGGTGCAAGGCTACCACAAATAGATACCAGTATGACGTACGAAGAGTCAAAACGGCTTATCAAAGCCAGGTACATGTCCAAATGGGAAACCGAACATACTGGTTACACCAAAAACGATGCCTATTACCAGTTGAACCGAAGAGAGCAGGTCGTTGTCTTCAGACTTCGCACTGGCCACAACAGACTGAGGTACCACCTCTTCAACAAATTGAAGATAGGGTGTACCGACGAATGCCCGTGCGGTACTGGTAAAATGACCACTGAACATCTGCTGCAGAACTGCCCGACATACGAGGATCAGAGAGAGCAGATGTGGCCATTGCCAGTGGAACTGCAAGACAAGCTCTATGGTAGTGGCGAGAGTCTCAGGATGACCGCCGCTTTTTTCGAGAAAATAATGGTTACTGTCTGACTGTGTACGCAGAAGAAGAAGAAGATTGAAAAAGAAGAATATATCCTACCAAAACGCTTTTTATCAAAATCCACCTATACTCTCCTGGCTAAACTTTGGCAGGGAGGGAGCGACTGTAGTCTAAAATCAAATCAGCCGCATTTTCAGAGTTTTCTATGACACATTGACGTTGCAATTGATGATGCAAGCAACAAGCAATGATGGCGACAGCATCAGGATAGAAAAATTTTTCAGAATTATCTGAGGTCTGACACTGTGAATTGCAATTTAATTTAGTTTATGTGGAGAATTATTTGTACTATCATTAACCACTGTCTTGTCCAGAGCTAGCCTGGTCTAGTGGCAAGATGTCTTAGTTGAAATGATAATACAGAATACAGATTTGTACTTTTAAGTGGATTTACTCCTGCTATGTCGCTTGAGTAGGAATCTCATTAATAACCAAATGTTTTTGCCAGAGCATCCAAACTCTGTACTTGTTAAGTAGGGGGTGCAGATGCTAAGAGCTGTGCTGACTTCTGTCAATTAAAAAAAACACCCCTGAGACCAGGGTTCGCTTGTGGGATTCGAACATTCATTGTTCCGTGTTTTTATTCGTCCTTTCCTTCAGAGATTAGTGCCTTAGGAAACAGTTCACATCTCTGTGTAACTCCTCTTTTCGTATCTGTACATGGTAAGTAAAGTCTGCTAGATCTTACAGTGGCAGTTTGCCCCCAGTATAGGTTACTGTGTATTGTATTCTCTTGTATGTATGTATATATATATATATATTTGTCTTCTTTTTTTTTAAATGGTCAAAAAACAACAATTATTTTACAGACGAGCAAAAGTAACTGTAAAACATCATATGCTCTTGGTCTGGAATATAAATGCAACTATTAGCATGGACAGAAACAAAACACCATACGTTTTAAACATATATTTTGTCTGATGCCTACCATAGAAACCTTTATTTACTCCATCTTGTATATAGACTATTTGCCCTTATTATCAAATGTGATAAATAATAAGGGTATGATTAACTTACAAGGTGAGATTATGCTTGGAATAGTTGCTTGCGAAGATTGTACATTACGTGCTGTCAAATTCTGTACTTGAGTAGGGGGTGCAGGTGCTATGGGCCGTGCTGACTTCTGTACATTAAAAAAGACCCAAAAAATTACTCATCACTGACAGACATATGGCAGCAGGGGTTGAGTCTCTTAACAGTGTCAGATAGTTCATGATGGTTGGGGTTGATTCTCTTAACAGTGTCAGGTAGTTGGTGGAGGTAGGGGTTGATTCTCTTATCAGTGTCAGATAGTTCGTGATGATTGGGGTTGATTCTCTTAACAGTGTCAGGTAGTTGGTGGAGGTAGGGGTTGATTCTCTTAACAGTGTCAGATAGTTCGTGATGGTTGGGGTTGATTCTCTTAACAGTGATCGGAAGTTGGTGGAGGTAGGGGTTGATTATCTTAACAGTGTCAGATAGTTAGTGATGGTTGGGGTTGATTCTCTTAACAGTGCCAGGTAGTTAGTGGCAGGGGTTGATTCTCTTAACAGTGCCAGGTAGTTGGTGGCAGGGGTTGATTCTCTTAACAGTGTCAGGTAGTTGGTGGTGGTAGGGGTTGATTCTCTTAACAGTGTTAGGAAGTTGGTGGTGGTAGGGATTGATTCTCTTAACAGCGTTAGGAAGTTGGTGGTGGTAGGGGTTGATTCTCTAACAGTGTCAGATAGCTAGTGATGGTTGGGGTTGATTCTCTTAACAGTGTCAGGTAGTTGGTGACAGGGGTTGATTCTCTTAACAGTACCAGGACATTGGTAGTGGTTGATTTTCTTAAGTGTCAGGTAGTTTGTGATAGTAGATATAATTGTCTCCATAGTGCCAGGTAGTTCATGATGGTAAAGATTTACATATTTTGTGTGTGTGATGGGAGGAGAAACAGTTTTAAATGTAAATGTTTTTTTTTATGTGTGAGAGATCAGAAACTACAAAACTGATATTCTAGGACTGACTGAAACAAGGTTGAAAGATGAGAGAATGAAACTGAGCACAGGAGAAATGCTGATAAAGAAGTTACGTACCATAGTGAAGGTGCAGTCCTAATTCTATCAAAGAGGTGCAAAGAGCACTTATAGAATTGGAGACAGTAGCACCCAGAATGATACTAGCTACCCTCAAATTTGCCAAAAATAAGATAAACATTAACCAATGTTATGCACCAATGAATAACAAAGAAGACTCAGTGAAAGAATAACTTTACAGACTTCAAAATATCAATGACAACATTAGAAGGAAAGCCATTACCATTTTCATGGGAGACCTGAATGCTAAGGTTGAAAATTATAAATATAATTGATTTTGAAGAGACCATGGGCAAACATGGAATCAGCTAAAAATGGTCATATGTGGACTTCTGTGCTTTAAATCAACTAGCATGCTCCACGTTAAAGTAACATGAGTGTCACTAGACCAGAAAACCAAACTGACTCCATATTAAAAATTCGAAGTTTAGATCATCACTACATAATGTAATAGTATGTAGAGGAGCAGATATGGCATCAGTCCACCACCGTTCGACATACAAAAAAATAATGAAATTTAAAAGATATACAACATATAACCACAGACAGCAGTTCAATGTAGGATTCCTCAGAAACAAGGACATACACGATAAATGTAAAGTCAGGATATCAAATAAGTGTCATATGTTACAACAACTAGAAGAAATAGAGGATACAGAAGAGCAATGACAAAAGGTAAAAACTTTATGAATGAAGAAGGTAGATTTGAACAGCAGCAAAACCAGAAATACTAAAGTCAAGGCTCAGGCAATCTACACATCAAAGGAGACAAGAGAAAATATATGACAGAGGAAGAGGAAGCTACAGTGAAAGGAAATATGAAAGACCTGTAGCCTGTATAACAGGACACAAAAAACTGAAATTAGCAGATGAAGATATAAGCAGAGCATTCTGAATAACTGTTAAATAAACCATATCCACCAGATATTCAGCAGGAAGAAACAGAACTGCCAGTTAGTTTTGCGAGAAACCAAACAAAGAAGAAATTAAGAAAGTCATAAATTTTCTGAGAGATGGTAAAGCTACTGGTCCAGACGATATCTCAGCAGAAGTAATCAAAACATAACACTTTAACAGATATTATACAAATTACTTGATGAAGTTTGGAAAACAGAAGAAACACCAACAGACTCAGACCAGAAAGAAGACTATGTAGTCAAGTTGCCAAAGAAGGGGGATTTACAACAATGTACATACTATAGAGTAATATTATTATTGGCACCTGAGAAAATATTGAACAGGGTCATTCTACAGACATTAAAGGAGACCATAGACAAACAGTTGAGAGAAGAACAGGCAGTAATTTGATAAAATAGGTCCTGTGCAGACCAGATAACTACACCAAAATAATATTTGAACAAAGCATAGAATAAATAAGTTGCCTGGGCACCAAGGAATGAATATGAAGTTCACTTAATTAAGAAAACATATGAAGATATAAAATTTAGAGATCTCCTTGAAGGTCAGCTTTCTGGACCTTTGAGAAAGGAACTGACATGTTACAGAATTGTCCCTTTTCACCATTTTTCATCCTAATAGTTTTTGACTGGTTTATGAAGACAAAAACAGAAGTCAATGGAATTTGACAAAACAGTTTGATGATTTAGACTTTGCTGGTAACTTGGCTCTTCAAAAGATTGTGAGAATAAATACAACCTCCTAACAACAATCAGAATATGTTGTGAGACACTCCTACAAGATGTAAAATCATTTATATATATCTTGATATCAATTTAGAGAAAGTAAGATATCAAAATAAATATATCAAAATAAGAATATGCAAGCTGACAGAAGCCTACATTGTTTTTGAAAACTTATGGAAATCAACAAAAATTAAGTCTGAAGCCAAAAATTACAATTTCACATCCTACAAAAAGTCTGTATGGCTCTGAAACATTAAAAACAAAAACGAAAAAGGTACAAACTTTCATAAATTGGTGTCTGCACAGAAAGAAGAGATTGAAATGGCATGATAAGAAGAGGCTGACAGACTGTCAAGAGAAGGTAGAAAGCTACCTCAACCAGATATATTATGAGGAGAAGGCCAAGAGGTTTACCGGGTGTAGATACAGGAACAAGTGGGAAACAGAGCACCCAGGTCCACAACCAAATGATGTATAATACCAGCTCAACAGAGGTGATCAGGTATCAATCTTTAGATTACACACAAGACACAACAAACAGATATACCATCTATTCACCAAACTGAGGATAGGAGATTCCTAGAGAATGTGTCTGTGAAACTGATAAAATGACTGCTGAACATCTATAAAGGTATCCAGCATATGAGAAGCAAAGAAAGTGCGTATGGCCTTCACCAATACCATTCCTGGATAAGGTCTATGGAGACACCAATAGCCCCCAAGCTAACCACTGCTTTCTTGAGGTATATTCAAATTGAAGTCTGAAGAAGTATGATAAAAACACTAATGTTAATTAAACTGTTGGAAAGAATCAGACAGAAATCAGTGGAACATCACACCAGGAGGTCCTAACATTGGATAGAATACATATTAAGGAAGCCAGTTGATACCATTACAAGACAGTCTCTATTCTGGAATTCCTAAGGCAAGAACAATTGAGATAAACCAAATCACATGGAGAACAGAGCTTAAGATAACCATAAAGGAAGCAGGGAAGACATAGACACAAGTGGAACGGATGGCCCAGGACAGAAGCACGTTATGTATTTATTGAAGACCTGAGATCCACAGGATGCTGAAAACCTTTGATTGAAGAAAAACAGTGATAATATGGTAAGAAAATAAACCCTGTGTTAGAAACAGCTCTACTGTAATGTAGAAAAACAGTATAAGTTTTAAAACACATCAAAATCGAGAAATATATATTTTCTACAAATTAACAGTACTCGTTTCTTTGCACACTAATGAACCGAGAGAATACATTTGATAAAATTGTAATTAAAAATACTGAAAGAGATAATGAACACACAACTTACACTGAAGTTCTTCATTTCATGATGATGTGGAGGCACTATATATGTGTGTCCTGTGACTAAAGCTGGGTTTTGACGCAATGTATGTAAACCAGATGTGGCAGTTTCAGAGGTGATCATACGTGGAGCAATGCCCTCACCACCTACACCCTCTCCTTTTCTGTCCCCTCCTCCTCTTGATTTGTTTTTGCTCATTAGAAAACCTGTGTAATTATAAATTTCACATTCTCAAGGTTACAAATCAGAATGGGGAGAACTTGAAAGACAAATACAAATAACAGTAAATGTAAAAGTATTTGGCAATTTCATATAAGGTCTCTGCTATCCCTTCCTTTGTTACACACCACATCCTTCACTTGCCTCTGATCATCTTGTTAAATGTTTTTGATTTGCTTTATTGCTCCAGGTGAAGCAAAGGGATACCACTATAGCTTGCCCCTTTAAAAGAAGATTGTTAGCCCCATGCACAACCCTCTTTATTTACCATTTATGACAGGATTGAAATGTTACAGGTGAACCTATTCATACAAAAGGGAACACTCAGGAGAGCTAGTTTATTTTGAGTACCATTTCTTTAATTAGTTACCATCATCATTATTCAGACTAGTTAGTTATTCTCATTTAATATGTCCTCAATGGAGACTTGTTCATGATATTGTAGTTTGTTGTCTTGATAAGTGTGCTCTTGTCTGGCTGCCACTTATTTGGGAGTCCAACAAGACATGGGAGTTTTCACAAAAACTTGCATAAAAATATATTATCATATTATTTGGTAGACACACAACTAGAAACAAAAAACATTACTAGAACCATAATGGACAGAAAACAAATTGACAGAAAAAAGAAAGTTATATCAAATATTTCCTTTTTAAACAAACTTACACCAGCAACACAAAATCATGGTGACAAGTGACAGTTGAAGTATTTTGTTCTAAACAGCATAAAGTTCTATAACATCAAAATTCACCTGCCTTTGTACATGCATGAGTCTTAATCAGGTATACTTCAAATTTTTAACAGACAGCCGACACGTCTTTTGAAAGTACGCGGTTTTAATTACAAACAGTATAACACACTCTACTAATAAATAAAAATTAATATCGATAAATTGCAAATCTTAATAATATCTTTCTGTTTCATCGTACATTTCTATAAAAGGTTCAAATAGTCAAGAAAAAAAGCATACGTTGAATGGCACTGACACTAGACATGTTTGGTCTGTGTTAGACAAGCTTGAAATGTAGCTTCTGCTAGTAGTAGTAGTAGTTACGAATCAAATGTCACAACGAATGGAATCCATCATTTCACTAACTCAAGCCTAGCAATTGCATTGCTTCCTAGTGAAGTAAGTAGCATATAACCAAATGACAATGACCGATGAATGTATGACGACTATGTTGTGATATTACGCTCAGAATAACACAACATGAAACCGTTGAGATGTAGAGAGGGAGAGTAGAGACACATAGAGAGTGATAGTCGAGACACGGACCGCAGTGATGAATGAGGGGGATGTGTAGTGGCGGAGTTCATGCTTCAAACACAGGGGTGCAAGCACAACTACACACCTAGTCCCAGACGTGCTACATCTAACATAACGATGTGTCGACCGCAACAACGGTGGGGAAAGATGCTCTGCAAATATGTCACCATGCAGGATGAACTAACATAGATGAAGAATTAAACAGCCGCGAAAAACCACAACATCTCAGCTAACACACACATACACACATTCTAAGCCGTGGCTGACAGAATCACCATTTGGCGTCCCTGAGTTAGACCCTGGCTGCAGATGGATGCCACACAAATACAAAACAAATATTGGACATTTACCTATAAGAATGATTGAGAATGTCAACTCGGTGCTGTAGAGGCCAGGATAGGACGTAGAAAGTCCAGGAATGAAGGAAAGCCGTGCTCGGAGAGAACCGACGGTCGGGCAGGCGTGAAGACAGACCGCTTCTGCTTCCATACAAACAGCCACTGATTGGTTGCCCAGCCCACGTGACCTTATATTTTCATCCAGTTTTGTTTCTGGGTCAAATTTCGAATACTTCTATGTCTACAATATTTCTGATTAAATTATCAAAATGTATGGTCTAGTTGTGACTGTGTGTCAGTTTTTGTTGTGTGTTGCCTTGAAGGTTACATACCTCCTTTACATTCGGTAAATTTTAAGCTTAATTCAAATTACTTTCTGCGCAAGGATTTAGATGAAGTTGAGCAGTTAGGTTGAGTCTGTAGACAGGAACAGAGTCGAACTCCTGGCTGGCTTGTTTATCATCAACATTATCAGGCTTTCTCTCGTACAAACGTTTCCTCATTGGTGGCTATAGTTGCCGATAATCAAATATTTTATTTCGGTACGTTTGCCTTCGAAAGTTTATTAGGTATGTAACGGCTAGCAGCAAGTTCGATTGTGATACTTGCCAGCACATGGCGGAATGATTTGCTGTTTATGTCTGTAACACAGTCCATCTTTCTAACGGGCTTCCAGCCGTGTATTCGCTACACCTTTTTGATTACAACATCTTGTACAACAATCGGTTTTGAGTTATCAGTAAGATATGCGAGTTTCTGGAATTGCAAGTGGCACCTTAAACTATCTCTCTTTCTCTCTCCTCTCTCTCTCTCTCTCTCTCTCTCACACACACACATACATAAATAATATGTATTTTACGACCGTTCGGTTTGCGACAATTACATTTTACGACTGATAGTCGCCTGGCTCTGGTCTCATCATCTCACGTTACATTTGAACGAGCGAAGGCTATTTTGTATGTCCCTTGCAGTTGTTTGTTAGTTTTATTTTCACGCGTGTTTTGATTTCATAATTTATTTTATCACCAACTTTTTAAAAGTAAAACTATGTATTATTTTTTTGTAATACCTAAAAGAAATGCACTCGAACGTTGGTGATTAGATGTATGGAGCCTGCTAAAGTTTGTAACTTGCTCAGTAAGGGCACTATTTCAGTTATAATAGTTAAAGCTGAGAAAATAAAAGAATATTTAGAGAAAACAACCTTTTCGTCTTATAAGTCTCTTTCCAATAACCACATTAATCTCCTTTATAAACTTGGTGGTCTGTCGCCGTTATACAGTATGAATGTATGTATCATGTGTACATACGTATGGTGTTCTAAGCTACTCATGTTTAACAATTGTTAGATTTCATTGGTAGTGGGTTACAGTGATCCTTCTTACATCCTGATGCGTACTTTAGACAGTAGTCCTCCTAGCTGTAGTGCAATTGGAGGTTTTTCTCAATCAGATCCTCACCTTGTTGTGACGCAGCCTGTGCAGAAGACGGAAAGGGGGGGGGGGGCGTGTTGTGTCTTGGTCAATATGTTCCACCTGATACTGGTTACTCTTCACTCCCGTACATATATATATATATATATGTACGTGTGTAAGCGCATTGCTAAGTCGTTCATGTCATAGTCAGATACTGACCAAGACCCCACCTCACATCCTCGACAATCACCTAGAAACAGTCTGTGTTGCAGCATTCTGGTTAAGGTGGGATTGTGTGTATCTGCTGTTATGATTTGCATTGAACTACAGCTTGGAGAACCCAACTCCACCTTCTTTGGTACATCCCCTGGAATGTAGGATATTTCCACTGCAAACCTGCTGCTAGAGGAAATATGCCAATGGTAGAAGACAACTGATAGAAGATTGATGTTTTCTCTAGCAAATCTTGACATTGACATTTTATAGTAGAAGTTGTCCATTTTTCACTCCAGCTGAAGTATAGAGCCACAGGTACAGTTGGCCTCCTTTTGGGAAGCCTTCACCAAAGCATTTAGTAGCTGTAGTTTCTGTAGCAATTTGTTTTACATTATATGGTTTCTAGCCCCATGTAGAACTCTGTGAATAGGAGTGATTAATTAAATATGTGTTTGCTGCTAGTGCCATTAGTACTTGAGTTAGGTTCTCTTGATGTCTTTCCTTGGTGGCAGGTTACAGTGGTTCTCCTGACATCCTGAGGCATACTTGAGTAGGTGGACTGGGGGTCTCCCTAACTCCAGTGCAATGTGAGGCTCCTCAGTAAGATCGTCACTATGAGAATCACAGTGCCAATCCCCACATTGTTAACCAGACTGCCACGAAACAGCCTGTTTCCAGGGAGAACTGTGTGGAAGTGAGGTGGGTTCTTGATCAATATATTTCATCTCCCCCTAACAAAGTCGTATCAGTATATTTCACCTGACCCTTACTTATATAATCTGATCAGTATATTTCACCTAACCACGACTAATATAGTCTTATCAGAATGTTTTGCCCGACCGGATGTTAGTCTCTGCTCCCCAAGTAAGTATGTACAATCTGCAATCACTTGCCTAAAACTGAGGTCAGATACTACAGAGAGGCATGTTACAAACGTTCAGTGAAGTATCAACTCCACACACAACCCAGTACATCAGCTCACAGGCAGACCTCTCCGTGGTATCTGCCAAACTTGGACAACAAATGTTCTTACCTACTCATCACCATATATCTTTTTATTTTTGTGCAGATCTTCAAAGCAACGTCTCATTTTAGTCTTCTCGTGTTCAGTTTTGCGCGTAAACTAACAGTCATCATTTAACGGAGCGAAAGGGAAGGAAGACTAATGTCTTGTCAGTAAAAACATACTGATCAGACATGTTAGTCAATACAATACAATACAATAGTACCCTTAGGCGGCCAGGGTCCGTCGCGTCGAATGACAATGTCTGATTTCCGCATCCTAGACAGTCTGCAGTTCTGGTGGGGAGGTGGTGATCTGTTTTAGCTAGGTGTTGCGAGAACATCTCCAGGACGATCACGGCTTCTTCCCGTAACTCGCCCCCACAGCCTGCCGGAGGGTCTCGTGGTCTGGGACTTCCCCGGAAAGGCGAAAAACGTGACCGAAGAGGAAGAGACGACGCCGATCAATAGTTGAGACAATGCCTGCAAGTTGAGTTAGGGTCAGGTAACATATTCTGGCAAAGACCCTCACTTCAACTGCCCCGAAACACTCCCTGGAAACGGGCTGTTTTCATGGCAGCCGGGCTAACAGGAGGGATCGGCGTGATCCCAGTAGTAGTGAGCGACACGCAGATGAAGCCAAGCATAGCATAACCGCATGGAGAACCCCAGTACACCTTCATCAGCACACTCGGGATGCAAGGAAAGTTACAACAAACTGCCATTTAACGTCCTTTTCAGGGCTCACAAACGAGTAAATCTACTCATGGTGGCATTCAACAGTAATGTAGCCGAAGAGGGAGGTAAACTGTACTAGATTAGGACCCCAAGCACGGAAAATATTAAATGGTGTCTTCCCCTTTTTTTAGAAACGTGAAATCGTCATACTGTAAATATTTAGCGTTGCGATATCCCTGATTATGCCATTAAAAGCTATTCTATGAAACATATCTGTTTCAACACAAACTCAATTTTATAATCAACAACAAAACTGAACGTTCGTCTATACTACGAGCACGTGGTTAGTGTACAGTACTGGTACCTAATTGTTGGTTCTTTTGTCTTCCACTGAAGAGTAAATTATGAGCTAAAATTAAAAAAATAACATGCAGAGAAAGGGGAAAAATAGATTATATATATATATATATAGTCTTAACCGACCTGTACTTTCACAGTGGCATAATCGCACGTGCAGGTCCCATGTACATTTTAATAGACTCAATCACTAGAGCAAAGTAGACCCTCAGCCTGTTATGCGCCATCTATGCTGCTCTTAACAAACCACCCAACCATGGCCGGTGTTATGCCATGCCACACAGTTAGTCGCCGTTACGACATGCTCTCTGTGGGGCAGTCGTGCTATTCTTGTCATACACAGACACTGACAAACTATATACATGTACCGGAGGGTAAAGAGGTCTGGGCTGGACGTCCCGCTCGTTACAGGAAAGTAAAGCGTCTGATATAGCTTCTCCTTTCCAGGTGTAGAGATCGCCACTGGATTCACTGTTCGGCTTGTTGTTCAGCTGTTTCCATGACACTGGACTCTCCTACACATGATTGTGTTCCCAATCGCACTTCCATGATTAGCCCCCTGTTTCTTACAGAGCCTGCTGTGGGGCGCGACCGAGTACCCATGCGGTATAACTGGACGGGCAGATTGGGCTCATTAGCCTTGGTTGGCAGCCAATCTAAGAGAATGTAAACTTTGACTCTAAACCCGGGTAGACGAAGCTCTCGTAAGCCTGTTCAGGCAGTTCGCCTAGGAGAGGAGGAACTCTGATTTTAAACTCACGTCCCAGGGAGTGCTGGCTAGTCTTGGGACGAAGAGATGATCATCGAATGTCTCGAGTAACTAGCATCTCCGGGCAACGACTACACTGATTTGTGGAAACCTCGGGAGAGGGTAGGGCTACGGGAGTAAACCCAGACATAAAATCTGGAATGGTAGCACCTAAGCGGATGGCTTCAAAATTGCGAACTCATTCCGGTAGCTCCTGCAGCTGAGCTGGTGCCAGATTGTCATGCTTTGCATTCCTTTGAATTACACCAGTGAGGCAGAGAGAGGGATCCTGCAGTTTGGGCAGCCCATGGTCTCCATATTCAGCTCCCAGGATTGCGCCGAGAGAAGCTACTCACGTGGTACCACGTGCATGGTCTGCAAAGACTGGGACGCCTATGGATATATATTTATGTGTGTGTGCGTACGTGAATGTGAGAAAGAGAGGTAGAGAGAGAGAGAGGGAGAGATGCTGTGCAGAGCATAAGTTGCAGTGGTCAGCGACCCGTAGCGGACAGCTAGCGTCAGGGCCAGTGAACCAAAGCTGCAAGAGCCTTCTACACCTCCACGCGGTGATTCTGGATTATATGCTGCAACAGAGCAGGCTGGCTAAGTAGAAGGGATCGAAGAGGGAAAGCCAACCCGGTACTCAAAAATGTCTACTTAAGTCGGATGTGTCGGACCAAAATGTTCAAATATCGCCGTCAAGCTGTAAACTACGACATAGCGCATTCCATTCTTCGGACTACATCCTGCTACTTGCACATCCCGTTTTCAGAGCTTGGTTGTGGGATATTGAAAGCAAACGAAGAAGAATTTATATATATATTAGACATAAAATATTATTTCTGTCTATAGTCCTGGTGATCAGACATATCGTGTCTGATGCAAGGTAGCCAAATTCTATATGCAATTCTGGTGATGATGGATAATAAGTGTCTGGTGCCAGGTAGCTAAATGTAGTTTAAACTCATTTTGGTCTTTTGCCTTGGATTACCATGTTGGGACAAGATTGTTTACTCTGATCATCTAACTATCTCATTTGTGAACGTTCGAGTGGGCTTTTAAAGTTGTAGGACCACCGGAACATGTTTTCACGTTTATCTGTTGTCAAACATGCGCATCACTTACCCGAACCAATGCAGTATATACGACGCCATTGAATGGGGCTTTGGCAAATGATCTCTGGTTATGAACTCGATCCCGTAGAAAAACTTTCAATGTTCTATTTTATACAATGTGCTATTTTACACTCTAGAAATAACGTACAACAGTAATTAAAAAGTAGTAGGCAGTACAGAATCAAACCATGGATCTCCATGTGGCTTAGGGACGTTGCGATGACATACATACCGGTAGATGAGTTCAGGAATGATTGAAAGCTCGCTTTAAAATATTTAAATAATCAAGTGTTTCCCCAACGTCCACCTGCAGTATTCTAACTAAGTTCTGACATCAACTTTTAAATCCGTCGTCATCATCGGAGATATTGAAGAGACTATTACCACCAACCACTCCATCACAATCACACCTCATGGAGACACTAAACAACTGAAGAGAAATACACATTCCACTACAGTACCTGATATAGGGGAAAGGATAAACTCCCACTATCACAAAAACCCGTTATGGAGACACTAAACAACTGAAGAGAAATACACATTCCACTACCCGAAACATGGAAAAGGATAAACTCCCACCATCACCAAAACCCTGCATCGTCAATTATCGTGCATGTATGCCCCATGCGGAGCACATGTCGTAAATGAATACATGCCACGTCTTCCTGTCATGAGTCATCTGCCCCAACTCCATGTCTTCTATATTACTTTTCTGTTTGTCTTGCGATCTCTTCTCCACGCCTTAGTCTGCCTCTGTCTCTCTTGTTCTGGTGATTCCAGAATAGAGACTGTATTGTAATTCTATCAGCTGGGTTCCTTAATGTAAATCTTATCTAACACCAGCGTCTTCTCCTACCTCATGATCCACTGATACCTCCCTGGTTTTTTTTCCCAACAGTTGAACACTAGTGATCTGATCACACAATTTCAATATCTCTATCCTAATCAAGCATACATTTATGAAGTATGTTACGAGGCGTGTTCAAATGAAACCGGATCAAACTGCAACAAGTGAACATACGTACGATGCGCATGATTACGTCACTTCTGGTGTAAACAACACATACTAACCGTCAAGTTTGCCAGATTTCATTATCCTCCGACTCGGAGTTTCCTCGGCAGACCGTTGAAAACATGGCGTGTGTGATACGGAATCCGTCCAGAGTTTATCAGCGAGCGGTGATTCGGTTTCTAATGGATGTCGGACAGTTGACATTCATCGCTGAATGCAGACAGTGTATGGTAACAAAAGTGTGTCAAAGACAACATTGAAGAACTGGACAACGATGTTTAAGAAGAACGTAAGTTAACGAAAGATTTTCCGAGACCAAGTCAGGTGCATGTTGTTGCGTTAACTCACGTTCTTTTTTAAACATCGTTGTCCAGTTCTTTGCTGTTGTCTTCGACACACTTTTGTCGGCATACACTGCCTCATTCTGCGATGAATGTCAACTGGTCGACATCCGTCATTTGTTTGAAACCTAATCACCTCTCGCTGATCAACTCTGGACGGATTCCGTATCACACCCGCCATGTTTTCAACGGTCGGCTGAGGAAACTATGAGTCGGAGGATACTGACATTTTGCAAACTTGAGGGTCGATATGTGATGTTTACACCAGAAATGACGTCACCATGCGCATCGTATGTATGTTCACTTGTTGCGGTTTGGTCCGGTTTTATTTGAACGCGTAGTTAGGTTTCTTTCCACTTGTGCCGTTGAGCGCTGTAGGGAGCTTAAGTCGCCTGTCCTGCGACAAGTGCGTTGCGTCGATCAATGTGAGCCCGTGTCGCTGCACAATCACTCCAATGTCATGTATCCACATTCCTCATGGCTGCCCCTTTACCCTGTTACCAGATCTACTATCGCTGTAAGCCATCAGTGGACATTATGATGGTGCATTCTCATGAGATGACCAAACCAAGTATGTACCTATTTGAAGATTTTTAAAAACATACAATTTAATACGCTTATTCCCCTATCTAACATATGGAAGAGAAGCACCATCTGAGAAAGGGAATAATTGCAATGAAAATTCGTGATCTTGGTAAAATAAACCACATCAATTCTGTTTTATTTTCTCCCAAGCCTTGCAATTATTATAATTGTTATCTCCCTTTCTATGACAAATGTAAGGGGGACCGCCAAAGCAAAGACGTAATGCGCTCGCCTCTCAAGGAATTACAAGCAAGGCCCACATTTGTTGTTTGAAACCTGCAAGTTCTAAGTGAACCCTGGGATCACGGTCGGATTTTAGTTGCACCTGGTGCCCCAAGCATAGACAAGCGATGGTGCCCCAAGCATAGACAAGCGATGGGGCCCCAAGCATAGACAAGCGATGGGGCCCCAAGCATAGACAAGCGATGGTGCCCCAAGCATAGACAAGCGATGGTGCCCCAAGCATAGACAAGCGATGGTGCCCCAAGCATAGACAAGCGATGGTGCCGCCACCCAACCCACTCCCATTTCTCTCTCTTCAGCTCTTCTGTAAATAAAAATGTCTGGTATTATTATTTATTGTTGTTTGGTACCATTTTTTAAACACGTATTTATTTTTTCTTGATGTTCAATCCCGCGTGAGTTCCAGCAGACGTCCATATAACAGTGTTGAGAACCTCCAGTTTTTTGAATTCTAAAAACTAGAGAAAATCAACGGAGAAATTAACAAATGTTTCCTACTAGGCGGCGCTATGTGCTATTTTTCGCCGCTGCAAGATCGTGATTGCTGGCATATTTAGCGGAAAGCTAAGCTCCCGTAATCTGTCACATGTTGTGCACCACTTGAAGTTCCGACGAGGTGAACATGTTGCGTCTTTTCTGTTTTCGAAATCCGGAAGAGTTCACATACAAATTTCCGTCTGATACTCTTAGAAAAATCAAACTGATCGAAAAAACATTTTGTTGGTGTCACAAACACGGGTTTGGTATACGTATATGTCAATCCAGCACTGACCTGCAGGTCAAGGGAGTGAGATCGAGTGGCTAGTCTTATAGGAGACGGGCAATAAACTCGAATGTACCATGTACACGCTGTGTACGTTAAAGAACATTTTACAGTTACAAGTCGAAAAGGCAAAGTTGATAGCCACTGCACAGGCACACACATTAGAAAAATAATTCAATTCCTCCTCAATGCGCCGCCTACATTCCCTTAGACCCAATAGGCCGTAAGAAGTAAAACATGTGTATTAAACGGGGTCTTATGCTGTATAGTGTATTAACTGGGTATTGTGCTGGATATTGTGTTAACTGGGTCTTATGTGGATTAGTGTATTAACTGGGGTCTATGCTGGATAGTATATTAACTTGGTCTTATGCTGGATAGTGTATTAACTGGGAATTATGTGGATTAGTGTATTAACTGGGGTCTATGCTGGATAATAAATTAACTTGGTCTTATGCTGCATAGTGTATTAAACTGGGTCTTATGCTGAATAGTGTATTAACTGAGTCTTGTGCTGGATATTGTATTAACTGGGTCTTATGTGGATTAGTGCATTAACTGGGGTCTATGCAGGATAGTATATTAACCTGGTCTTATTTGGATAAGTGTATAAACTGGGGTCTATGCTGCATAGTATATTAACTTGATCTTATGCTGGATAGTGTATTAACTTTGGTGTATGCTGGATAGTGTATTAACCTGGTCTTATGTGGATTAGTGTATTAACTGGGGTCTATGCTGCATAGTATATTAACTTGATCTTATGCTGGATAGTGTATTAACTGGGGTGTATGCTGGATAGTGTATTTACCGGGCGTGTCTTATGCTGGAAAGTGTATTAACTGGATCTTATGTTGGATAGTGTATTAACTGGGTCTTATGCTGGATAGTATATTAACCGGGCGTATTTTATGCGGGATAGTGTATTAACCGGGCCTGTCTTAATCTGGATATCGTTTTAACCAGGAGTATCGTATTCTGGTTAGTGTATTAATTGGGCGTGTCTTATTCTGGATAGCGTATTAACTGGGCGTGTCTTATTCTGGATAGCGTATTAACCGGGCGTGTCTTATTCTGGATAGCGTATTAACCGGGCGTGTCTCATTCTGGATAGCGTATTGACCGGGAGCGCCTTAACGAGATTTCACTGTATTTAAACAGGCTACTTCCATAATGAACAAGTCCTTTACTGACATTAAATAAGGTTCGCTTCGGAAGTAATGTCTCTTATTTTATTCCATGAAAACAGGGGACGGCGTGGCCTAGTGGTTAAGTGACACGGCTCACAACCCAAAGGTGCTGGGTTCGATTCTCATCACAGCACCGGGCGTTACCCCGGGGAAGCAAACCCTTAGAAAATGCAGGAGGAAGCAGACCCTTACATAAAATGCATGCTGAAGTCGGATGCATTGGGCCGACAGGCGCCAAATAAAAACCACCGCCTTGGGGAATAGAGAAATAAGGCGAACGCCAAAAAAAAAAAAATTCCATGAAAACCATAACAGATACAAAGAACACAATACCACTGATTGATAGAGCATATTTTAGTTACAGAAAACTATTTATTGACAGAGTGACCATTCTTGGCTGGGCACTTTCTCCAACGATGAACAAGAACACACAGGCCGCACTCGTAAAAAATATGTACCAACCGATGTGGCTCACTGTTTTACAACTGCTATATCTGCGTGGTTAATAGAAAAATGTTGTCCTCGTAGTCCATTTTTCATCGGCGTGAAAAGATAGAATTCAGAAGGCACTAAATCCGAACTTTACTGGAAGCGTTGAAGTATATTCCAGCCAAGGTTGGCAATGTGCTCTCCAGTCTTCAAATTGATAAGGGATCTGGGATTATCGTGTTACAATAGACAGTTTGTCTTCTTCTCTTTTTAAAATTTCATTTAGCCTAGCTGACAGTGAGCTAACTTACTAGACTGGGAGTACAGTGTGCCAGGTGTTCGAGATCACAGACGGACACAAAAAATCCGGGCCTTGGTTTAAGCCTGGTACGACTGATTCTCCAGTCAACCCAGCTGTAAAAGGGTATCTGATGTATGACTTGGGGAAGGTAAAAACAGCAAGGAAGGATCTGACCACCCCACATCACATAGGTTGCAGCTAAGTACATAAAGAGGTTGCAGCCAAGTACAAAAAGAGGTTGCAGCTAAGTACAAAAAGAGTTACTTTCATTCCCGATGCCAATTCTTGCTATGGGGCTGATTTTTGTCCTTCTTTTCTGGTCTAACTCTGAAAATTCTAGCCTTTAGCTTAGTCAACGTTGTGATGTAGCGGACAGAGTTGATGGTGTGTTTGGGTTTCAGGAAATCGAGAAGGATCACCCCTTTCCGATCCCAAAAGACAGTGCACATCACTTTACCCGCTGAGTTCGCGGCTTCAGTATTTTTTCTTAAGGGCAGTTTGAACCTCTAAATTGAAAAAAGAACAAAACAGCCCAAAAATCATTTCAAACTATTGAATGGTCATAAAGAATGAAGTTCCCAGTATCAAATACCATAGTTTAAGTGTATTTTTCTGTTCGTGGATGAAATATTAGCAATTTTGCTACAAAATCTATAAATAGTGGTTTTATTAAATGACAAGATTATTTGGTTACTGCACATTTTAATTTCAAAATTGCACAGACAGTTGCATATAGAGAATGAAACATAACTGACTACAGCCAACCCTCAGCCTATCTTAATAGCCATTTTAGCCTACTCATTGCTAGATGATAATTGAAACGTCATATTTTAAGGTGTGTGGGTACAGCGTGCTACTCCTTACCTCTTAAGTTTTAGTTTAGACATCATCATTGTAGACTGTTTTGCTTAATATATATTGGGGATTATTTCTGCAAAATGTCAAGCCAATCAAGCACATTTTGGGGGGAAATATCTTGACACAAAAAGCTGAGTTGAAGCAAAAAAAAAACAGTATTGAGAAAATGCAAGAAAAGGACAATAATGTGACTATTTCTACTAAGAGCCTCGCGTCTGTCTAGGTCTACATTCTACACTTTTCACATCCTATATAAACAGCTAGTCTATTCCGATATCGCAAACTATCAATACATACATAAATTAGCATGAGGACTATATGCTCGTGGGACCTCTGGACAATTGCCCACGGTGCTTATGTTGTAAGACGACACTGGTGAACACCAATACTAGACACGCCCAGTGGAGATCTCGTACATCGTCTGGCCACTGCTTTCTATAAATGGAGATCTCGTACATATCCTGACTACTGCTTTCTATAAATGGAGATCTTGTACATTGTCTTACCACTGCTTTCTATAAATGGAGATTTCGTACATTGTCTGACCACTGCTTTTTATAAATGGAGATCTCGTACATTGTCTGACTACTGCTTTCTATAAATGGAGATCTCGTACATATCCTGACCACTGCATTCTATAAATGCGTATTGCAGTTGTCGTCTGAAAGAATAAGAAAAATAAGATTCTAGTTTCTGGATACATTAATTACATAACGGAACTCACACGTGTACTTCATGAAGTGGAGTCCTTTACCTGTTAATTAAGTCGAAGGAAAACACGTACAGCTCGACTTGAAAATCTAAAAAAAATGTAGACGGAATGCGAAAACGCGGAGTAAAGAGCCGCGGTTGATTTAAATACTTGAAGAAGGGGAGTGAAAAAAAAGCATTATGTGTTCAAATAGAAATAGGATTGAGGTTTCTCTGTTATGGTGAGATAATATGTCGCAGCCGAGCGAATCAGTGCACACATGACTTCCATCGTGAGAATGTAGATTGAGGTGGTGGCTTAAGTTCTGAAGTAGCTATCCGAGACCTCTTTAACAGGAGTGTAGTGACGTCAATTTTTCGTAGAAAAGAAGTGTAGAATAGACGAATCACTCAAGAAACAAAAGCCGAAAAGTCGAAACACTCTAAAAACTGAAGTAGAATAGATGTTGCATTCAACAACTAAAAGCAGAGTAGACCATACAATCAGCAAACAAAAATAAAACAAATAACGCAATTAACAAACAAAAATTGAATAAATGAGTACCAACAAAAATTTTTTGAATAAATAACCACTCAACAAACTAAAGTATAATAGGTAAGACAATTGGCAAACAAAAGTAGAATAAACGAGATACTAACAAAATAAATGTAGAATAGACGAGATGATAAACAATCACAAGAAGAACACATGAGACGATTAACAAACACGAGTAGAATAGATGAGACGATTAACAAACACGAGTAGAATAGATGAGACGATTAACAAACACGAGTAGAATAGATGAGACGATTAACAAGCACAAAAAGAACACATGTAGAATAGATGAGACACTGGAGAAACACAAGTAGAATATATTATACGATTTCCACAAACACAAGTAGAATAGATGAGACGACTTTCACAAACACAAGTAGAATAGATGAGACCACAATAACAAGTAGAATAAATGAGATACCAATCACAAGCACAAGTAGAAAAGTAGAATAGATAAGGCGACTTTCACAAACACAAGTAGAATAGATGAGACGACTATCACAAACAGAATAGATGAGACGACTATCACAAACACAAGTAGAATAGATGAGACCACAATAACAAGTAGAATAAATGAGATACCAATCACAAGCACAAGTAGAAAAGTAGAATAGATAAGGCGACTTTCACAAACACAAGTAGAATAGATGAGACGACTATCACAAACAGAATAGATGAGACGACTATCACAAACACAAGTAGAATAGATGAGATGACAATCACAAATAGAATAGATGGTACACTGAACAACCACAAGTAGAAAATATGAGACTAGACACTTTACAAACGAAAGTAGAAAAGATAAGACACTTTAACAAAAATGTTGCCTGCAGCCAAAAGTGGGTCAAAATTCACGGAGGGGTCACCAGGTTACACAGTCCGAAAGATGGCGGCCGCTGTAGGTGCATGACCTCTCCTCCGTGCAACTATTTCATGGAAGTTTGCAAGGAGGAGCTAAACATGAAACAGGACAAAGATCATGAGAAGATTTACTTTCAACGTGTATCAAGTAAGTCATCTAGCTATAGCTACACAATTAACTGGGATTTGATATCGCAATAGAACTTTTTACGCGATGGCTCAGATTCGGCGACTCACTATAAAATATAATAATCATAATGACTGTCTATACATACTCTATAATAATATACTATTAAAGTGACTCAACTGGCCTAGTGTATACTACTCTACAGCACTAGCAGGGGCTGAGGGGCCAAGGCGGGAAACCTCTTCAGATTATCTTAGTTAAATTAGCCAAAGCTAATGCCAATTTTTAGAAGTCTGAGAATGAGACTACTTAGTACTTTGCATTCAACAACGCTGCATGAACAATGTCAGATGTGAATGGTTACCTTGCTGGGACTCCCAGCTACTACTCAAGTTACTGTGTAAAGAAAGTAAAAGTACAGTAAAGTCACTAAGTGTGTTGTTAGTTAATTTAGTTAGTTTTCAAATGTCTGACATAGAGGCTGCAATTTAGTATAGGCAAATGAGTTAATTTCCATATGTCAGAGATAGAGGCTACAATTTAGTATTTAAGTATTAGTATAGTTAATTAAGTATAGTATTAGTAGACTATAAGTAAGTAATACACATAGTTCACTTTCATATGTCAGAGATAGAGGCTGTAATTTAGTATAGAACATGTATGAGTGTATCAAAATCAAGAGGCATTTTATTTATTTAAATCACAAAATGACTAACAGATCTAGTTTCAATAAGACAGGAGAAATGATAGAGTTAATTTGTTTTCAAGTCACTATAACGCATATTCTAAGACGATGATGGAAAAAGTTTTTTGAAGTTGTAATAGTAATAGAGGTGTCAATGTTATGAAAGTTAATGCCATCACATTTTCCGATAATCAAGGCATAGTGAGAGGATCAGTAGCATTGTTACAAAGCGCACTTGAAAAAATTAACAGCACAGCCACATAGTTTGGCATGAAAATAAGCACATTGAAAACATACTGTGGTAATAGCCAAGTAGCATAGACAAATAAATAGAAGCATCAATGGAGAGAACTAATTGAATAAGTACAGAAGATTACATATTTGGAGCACACTATCACAGAATATGATCGCAATGAGATGGAAATTAAGACAAGGATTGTGATGGCAAGAAAGTCTTTTCAAAATCAAAAACAGAAATTGCTAACCTCAGTGAATATTGGGATAGAACTGAGGACAGCAATAATCACTACTCTTGTATTGTCAATTGCATGGGTGCTAAAACATAGACCCTAACAAAGAAAGATGAAAAAAGCTTGAAACCAATTTAAATGTGCCACCGTAGAATAGAACAAGTGAGTTGGACAAACATACGGTCCAATGACAATGTCTTCACTGAGGTAGATGCACAGACATGAATATTGAGAATAATACAAAAGACAAAGATTAAGTTGGCTAGGACACAATATGCAACATATAAAGGACAAGATCCATGATAAATGAGAAAGGGGGGCAACCAAGACTCAGGCATACAGAGACATTAAAGTACTAATCTATGTTGAAAGGAATAGAACTGCAGAGGATAGGGCCAAATGGATAGACATGCTCAGACAGCCTTACAACCAGTCTTAGGACTGACCAACCTGATGATAGTGTCAAATGGAAAGGTATGCTCAGACAACTATACAACCAGTCTTAGGACTGATCAACCAGAGGATAGGGTCAAATGTAGAGACATGCTCAGACAACCTTACAACCAGTCTTAGGACTGTCATACTCTTATTTACATGCCCATGTTTCCCAGGCTTGTAGTAGCAGCACTTGTAAATGAACCAGGAGTCTGAACTAAGTCCGGTCTTTGTTTAACCTACCTTTGTCTGGGATGGGTCTAATCTGGGTTCATGTGAAAGTGGTATTTCAGTCTATGTTTGCTGAACAAAATCTGAATTACCAGACACAAGTTTGCACAAAATGCCCTTTGTTTGCCAGAGTGTGTTAACGTTAACTGTGGGATGGGGGGGGGGGGGGGGGGGTGTGTGACACAGCAAAGCCTACAGTAGGGAGGATTGGTTGTACTTCCACTCACACAGATCTTTGTAGTATACAAGTGGCTGTCCAAATGTTTCATCTCAAACATTACTATGTTTCCATCGTTTGCTCCCAGTAAAGCATAGGACCACTACTAAAGCTGTCCCCTTTGCAGGAAGCCTGTGGCAAGGCGTTTGCATCAACGGCGGCTGCAGTGATTTAGCATGGCGATGTTGCTAGCCTCGCGCACAACTATAATTAGTTGCAATGTATGGTATGCTGGAAAGGTTTCAGGGGTCCTATTCTACCACTTAAAGAATGTTACAGAATCCACAACAGAATTAGCAGCTGGCTTACCACTGTAAATGGGCATCTGACTTATGACTGTAAATGAGCAGCTGACATGACTGTAAATCAGCATCTGACTTATGACTAAATCAGCAGCTGACTTATGACTGTAAATGAGCAGCTGACTTATGACTGTAAATGAGCGGCCAACTTATGACTAAATGAGCAGATGACTTATCACTAAATAAGCAGCTGACTTAAGACTGAATGAGTTTCAGACATGACTGCGGATAAGCAGCTGACTTATGACGGTAAATGAGGAACTGACTTATGACTGTAAAGAAACAGCTGACTTATGACTAATGAATTTCTGACATGACTGTAAATGAGCAGCTGACTTAAGACTATGAATGAATTGCTGACATGACTGTAAATGAGCAGCTGACTTAAGACTATGAATGAATTGCTGACATGACTGTAAATGAGCAGCTTACATATGACTCTAAATGAGCTGCTGACTTGAGAATAAATGATCAGCTTACTTATGACTGAATATGCAGCTGACTTTTAATTGTGAATGAATTGCTGACATGACTAAATGAGCAGTTGGCTGACTCAGTGATCAGCTGCATTATGACTTAATGAACAGCTGATTTATAACTGTAAATGAACAGCTGATTTATAACTGTAAATGAACTACTGATTTATAACTGTAAATGAACAACTGATTTATAACTAAATGAACTACTGATTTATAACTGTAAATGAACTACTGATTTATCACTGTAAATGAACAACTGATTAAATAATTGTAAATGAACAGCTGATTTATAATTGTAAATGAACAGCTGATTTATAACTGTAAATGAACAGCTGATTTATAACTGTAAATGAACAGCTGATTTATAAATAATTGAGCGACTGATTTATAATTGTAAATGAACAGCTGATTTATAATTGTAAATGAACAGCTGATTTATAACTGTAAAGGAACAGCTGATTTATAACTGTAAATGAACAGCTGATTTATAACTAAATGAGCGACTGATTTATAACTGTTATTGAACAGCTGATTTATAATTGCTAATGAACAGCTGATTTAGAATTGTAAGTGAACAGCTGATTTAGAATTGTAAATGAGTAGCTACATGACAATAAATGAGCATCTGACTTATGCCTGCCATGATGGGACTTCCTGGCACTGAGGAAGGTAACTGGTGACTCAATCTCACAAGTTGAGATCTAATACAGTCAAGTAGACCTCATACAATCGAGCAGACCTCATAATCAAGCAGACATTGTACAATCAAGCACATACAGTTAAGTAGACCTCATACAATCAAAGATACCTCATACAATCAAGCAGACCTCATACAATCAAGTAGACCTCATTCAATCATGCAGGCTTCACACAATCAAAGAGACCTCATGCTGGATCAAGACGCTGAGCAGCGCATGACCTGCAGTGGTCAGCCACCCATAGCTGACTGCTAGCACCAGGGCTAGCGAACCAGAGCTGCCAAGACCCTTCTACACCTCCACATGGTTATCCTGGATAACAGGCTGCAGCAGGGCAGACTGGCTAAGGAGAAGGGATCGAAGATGGAATGCTAACCCGGTACTAAAAAAATGTTGCTGAAGTCGGATGCGTCAGACCGAAAGGTGCAAATATCACAGTCAATCTGTAAACTACGACACAACGCATTCCGTTCTCTGGACTACATTCTGCTACTTAAGCCCTTTCAGGGTTTGGTAGCGGGAGATTGAGAACGAACGCAGAAGAAGAAGAAGAAACAGACCTCATACAATCAAGCAGACCTCACACAATCAAAGAGACCTCCTCATACAATCAGGCAGACCTCATACAATCAAGCAGACCACATACAATCAAGCAGACTTCATGCAATCAAGCAGACTCTACACAATCAAAGATACATCATACAATCAAGCAGACCTTACACAATCAAAGAGACATCATACAATCAAAGAGAGTTCATACAATCAAGTAGACCTCATACAATTGAGATTGCTGGTGAAGCTGACTTTGTGCTTTCGTGATATGTACCTATTCAGTACCACCTTCTTGTAAAGTTTTCCTGTTACATGTGTCTTTGTCCTGATATCATTCATAAGCTTTTGTTTGTAGCCCTGTCGAACCACTGCAGGCCCAGAATCATTCTCAGGAATACTTTGATAAAGTCCTCTTAATATTTAGTTTGGTCATCCAACATGTTTCTGCTCCATATCTTCTTCTTCTTCGTACGCTGTCAGACGTCAACTTTTATTTTTTCGAAAAAAAGCAGCGGTCATCCTGAGGCTGTCGACACTGCCATAGAGCTTGTTTAGTGTTGCCACTGGTGATGGCCACATGTGCTTTCTCTGATCCTCGTATGTCGGGCAGTTTTGCAGCAGATGTTCAGCGGTCATTTTCCCGGTACCACACGTGCATTTGTCAGTGCCACCTATCTTCAATTTATTGAATAGGTGGTACCTCAGTCTATTGTGGCCTGTGCGGAGTCTGAAGACCACGACCTGCTCTCTTCTGTTCAACTGGTAATAGGCATCGTTTTTTGTGTAGCCAGTATGTTCGGTTTCCCATTTGGTCATGTATCTAGCTCTAATAAGCCTTTTGGACTCTTCGTAGGTCACACTAGGATCTGGTTGTGGTAGTCTTGCACCTTCTTTTGCCAGTCTGTCTGCCTCCTCGTTGCCTTGGATGTTACAGTGGGATGGAACCCACTGTACCACTACTCTTTTTGGTGCGGACTGCTGGCATTGTTGACAGAGTACTGCTCTTAAATAATTAAGTTCAGTATTTTTCTGGCTTTTTAGTGCTGAAGCTACGGCCAGGGCGTCTGTAAACATCTGCTCCATATAAAAGAACTGATTTCACATTAGAGCTGAAGATTGGCATCCATTTTGATCATGTTAGAGTTCTATATGGTTTTCAAAGACGTGTTCTAAGAAGGGGGTTAGGGAGTGTTGGTCTGCTTCTTATTAACCACAAGAAGGGGACTGAGTGGTCTTGAGGTAAGTCATCTGCCTCGGCTGCTGGAGGTCACAGGTTCAAGTCACGGTGGAGAGCAGGTTTTTTTCACATGGGAAGTAGAGATTGGACGCCCATGTGCAGTGTTGCACATGTTAAAAATTCCTCGGTGGTTGAAAATCGAAAAGAGAATGCTTAATGGCTGCTGCCCAGGCAAAATAAAAATTATGTTAAAAATCTACCAAATCTATTACGGGATCTTCGCCTGTGCTACGTAGTTCATACATTGTGCTGAGATTTTCAAAGAAATATGGAGAAGAACAGAGCACTTTATAGGTTAAACCGTTGTGTAATGAAGATGGTGTTCGACTAAACTAAACCACGAGAAAATAAAAATGAGACCTATACAATAAACGGTCGAAGTGGAGCGACTAAGTCAGTCAAGTCAGGTAATCCATACATTTGCAAAAATTGAGCAAGAAACATGGAGAAGATTATGAAGAAATGATGTAACATGTTGTCTCGATTGCAGGTCCGTCCATCAGTTGCGTTAGTGGTCATCTTGGGGCTGTGTGTGTGCTCTCTGCTGGTCAGTGTGTACAACCTTCAAAATGTGGCTCAGATCTCACCGTTGGATGTCATGGGGGCCTACAAGGGTCTGAGGTTCAAGGGCAGGCTCATTGAGGATGAGGACGCCTGGGCTCAGCGAGATCGCAAGGGAGAACATGCTTTGTCACAATCATTACCTGGGTTACCACAGGTGAGTGTAGTTTCATTCTGCTCATGTGTATTTCGGTACCTGACAGTATAAGACGTAATGAACACAGAACAATCGGGAACGGAACCGGTCATCATTCCCTCCTCATAAAATCTGAGACCCCCATGATGTGATGTGATGACACTTCATCTCCAACCACAGCATCTTCTATTGCAATGTTTCACAAAGTGATGGTCCACAGACTACATTTGCCCACAAGCTCTCAGACTCGATCCTCATGAAACAAGGGGGTGGGGGTTTGACATTCTCTTGCTTGAGTCTCAGTTTCGTGCAATCTTAAAAAAACACAATTGTTTCTCGATTGCAACGGGATATCCACAATATTATTCATATTCTTGTCTTATTTTTATTCAGCGTTCCTCCTGAAATGGATATTTGGGGTGTTTGGTTGTAGTTTATAGCAAGGCTTCCTTCAATATATGTGTCTTTCAGCCTGAAACATCCGGTTTCAGCATGCATTTTTGGTGCTGGGATCGCAGTTCCTCTTTGATCCCTTATCTCTTAGCCGTGCTGCTTGGCTGCAGTCTGTTTCCATGGCCGCAACTTGGAGAGGTGGAATAGGATCTTGTTCAGTTATGTGTCACTGACCCTGATGCAAGCAGCCTGCTATGAGTCGTTCTTCGTAATTCTCGATCATGTCAGTGATTGTATTTGATAAATATTAATGATATCTGAATAATTATTCTCTGACAGCGTGCTATTTATTCTCAGTTATTAATGTTCAAATGTAGAATTAAGATGTGCTGTATCTGAGCACATTTAAAAACACAAAAAATTATTGGAGATTGGCTCTAAAACTTTACAAAATCTGGACACGTCGCAATCGAAGTAATCTCCAATACCACTATTTCAACCCGAGTCAAACAAGAGACATTATTGTTGTATGTTTTAACTGCCTTTATTCCATTACCAGCCGCTATATATTCAAAATGTCACAAATAAAGAGAAAATGCTGACAATATTCAGTTGATAATCTGAAATTCGGTTTTGTGCCTTCCGCTACAAATGAACTATTACCAATGTGCTTAATGTGTCAACAAATGTTTTCTAACGAAGCAATGAAGCCATCGATTCTTAATGAACATTTTATGGAGAAGCGTGCTGATAAGGTTGGCAAGAACATTTCTTACTTTTGGCACTTAAAGCAAAAGTTTGAAAGCCGTAACACAGTTGCTTAACAAATTTGTCAGAAGAATAAAGGCCTTATGGTATCTTACAGGATAGCACAAATGGTTGCAAAATGTAGTAAGCTCCGCAGTATTGTAGAAAATTTAATATTACCAGCTGCACGAGAGGTGATTAGTACAATGATGGAAATAAATCCAAGTGAAATAGTTACCACTATTCCACGTAGCAATGATACTGTGTCTAGAAGAATTGATGAGATGGCAAGTAATATTGAAAATCAACTGTATTAGGATTTGCAATCATTTAAATTTTCATGACAGCTTAATGAAAGCACAGTACGAGGTAATGAAGCCTTGCTCCTCACATATGTTAGATTCGTGAAGAATGAAAAAGTTGTGGAAGAAATGTTATTCTCTAAATTACTGACAACAGATTCCAAGAGCTTTGTTGATCTTTGAAATCTTTGTCATTACAAAACACTCCTTTTTCTAATGACATAGCACATCCGACAGATGGAGCTCCTGTAATGGTTGGTGGCTATCGCGGTTTTCTGGTGCACTTAAAAAATATGGCACCAAATGTCTTAACAATTCATTGTGTTATTCACCGGCAGCACTGAGTAGCCAAACAACTTATTGATAGACTCAACAAATCAATGAGTGTAGTTATCAGTGTTATTAATCAAATCATATTCCTTGAACAAAAGATTGACGAAAGTATACTAAAGAAACTGTACACTGGAAGAGTGAGACCAGTTCTCGAGTATGGCATTGCAGCATGGACAACAGCAGCAAAGGCGAACTTCGATAAAATTAGCAAACTCCAAAACCAAGCCATGAGAGTTATAACAGGAGGCATGAAGTCAACGCCAATTGTAGAACTTGAAAAGATTACAAAACTGCAATCCATGACCGACAGAAGAGACTGCAGAGCCCAGCAGCAATAAGAGAAACTCAGAAGACTGACTGACCATCCAATGCACCAGAGACTAAACAATTTCGGAAATGGGAAACTAAAGCGAAGAAACTTTGCAGAAATAGCCAAAGCAAAGATGCACGAAAACCCCATGAACGCACTAACACCAAAGCCCATCCCTACTGTACGAAAACCTACCTGGAGGCAGCATATATTTCCAGAGGTGGTAGAAAATATACCAGGTATTGGAAACAAAAACTGCCAGTCTGAAAAAGAAAGAAGAGACACTACCCTGAGTTATTTAACAGAAAACTATCCAAGCATGGACTGGACCCATGCATACACCGACGGTTCCGTAACAAATACAACACAGAACGGAGGGGGAGGAGCATTTCTGAACCTACCAAATGGCAGAAAAATAACACTGTCATTCGCTACTGGAAAATACACAAGCAATTTCAGAGCGGAGGCAGAGGCGCTAAGGGCGGCAGTGGAAGAAATGGTGACAGGTAAAAGGAATGAAAGCCACATAGTCCTGCTTACAGATGCTCTGGCCGTAGTCACAGCACTAAAAAGCCAGAAAAATACTGAACTTAAATGATTTAAGAGCAGTACTCTGCCAACTATGCCAGCAGTCCGCACCAAAAAGGGTAGTGGTGCAGTGGGTTCCATCTCACTGCAACATCCAAGGCAACGAGGAGGCAGACAGACTGGCAAAAGAAGGTGCAAAACTACCACAACCAGATACTAGTATGACATACAAAGAGTCAAAACGGCTTATTAGAGCTAGATACATGACCAAATGGGAAACCGAACATACTGGCTACACCAAATACGATGCCTATTACCAACTGAACAGAAGAGAGCAGGTCGTGGTCTTCAGACTTTGCACTGGCCACAATAGACTGAGGTACCACCTATTCAACAAATTGAAGATAGGTGGCACCGACGAATGCATGTGTGGTACCGGGAAAATGACCGCTGAGCATCTGCTGCAGATCTGCCCGACATACGAGGATCAGAGAGAGCAGATGTGGCCATCACCAGTGGCAACACTAGACAAGCTCTATGGCAGTGTCGACAGCCTCAGGATGACCGCTGCTTTTTTCGAAAAAATAATGGTTACTGTCTGACTGCGTACGAAGAAGAAAAAGAAGAAGTAGAACGAAAGATTATTTTGTAAATTGTGTAATAGCAATGATGATGAGTTTGAATGTCTCTAAACCTGCACACAGAAGTAAGATGTCTCCTGCCATCCCCTCCCCCAGGATGCCATCACCTCGTCGAGGTAGGAGGGGCCTTGCGTGGCTCAGTGACCCAGTGAGATATGCCGGGAACGTATGTTCCAGTCAAGGCCACCCATGCCGGACAGGTCACTGGAGAGGGGCCAAACTAAGAATGGTAGCAGCCGGATGGTGTTCAAAAGTCTATGAAGCCAGAACACCAAGGAGAGGAAACTCGAGCGGATGGAGCTCGCAACCCAGAAGAGCAGGACAATCAAGGACTATCATTTAGGGAGCCCAACCCAGGAGGGCAGGACAATCAAGGACTATCATCTAGCGAGCCCAACCCAGGAGGGTAGGACAATCAAGGACTATCATCTAGCGAGCCCAACCCAGGAGGGTAGGACAATCAAGGACTATCATCTAGCGAGCCCAACCCAGGAGGGCAGGACAATTAAGGACTATCATCTAGCGAGCCCAACCCAGGATGGCAGGACAATCAAGGACTATCATCTAGCGAGCCCAACCCAGGAGGGTAGGACAATCAAGGACTATCATCTAGCGAGCCCAACCCAGGAGGGCAGTACAATTAAGGACTATCATCTAGCGAGCCCAACCCAGGATGGCAGGACAATCAAGGACTATCATCTAGCGAGCCCAACCCAGGAGGGTAGGACAATCAAGGACTATCATCTAGCGAGCCCAACCCAGGAGGGCAGGACAATTAAGGACTATCATCTAGCGAGCCCAACTCAGGAGGGCAGGACAATCAAGGACTATCATCTAGCGAGCCCAACCCAGGAAGGCAGGACAATCAAGGACTATCATCTAGCGAGCCCAACTCAGGAGGGCAGGACAATCAAGGACTCATCTAGCGGCCCAACCCAGGATGGCAGGACAATCAAGGACTATCATCTAGCGAGCCGAACCCAGGAGGGCAGGACAATCAAGGACTATCATCTAGCGAGCCCAACTCAGGAGAGCAGGACAATCAAGGACTCATCTAGCGAGCCCAACCCAGGATGGCAGGACAATCAAGGACTAACACCTAGCGAGCCCAACCCAGGATGGCAGGACAATCAAGGACTATCATCTAGCGAGCCCAACCCAGGATGGCAGGACAATCAAGGACTATCATTTAGCGAGCCCAACCCAGGAAAAGTCAAAAGGAAAAGCCATTCCTAGACTTTAATATCTGACCAAAAATGACCTCAAGTCCACTGTGTATCAACGTGCTAAAGGACTGCATGGCTGCTGAGAGAGCAGTTATGAATTTGGGAGTCTGGTGGGCGAGAAGGGTGGCCCCAGGCTCATGGACTCCAAATAGGACTTCCCCTGCATCTTCCCTGACAAACTGCAACAGTCAGGGTGACCGTATAACTACCCCATCAAACCATATATAAACATGGTACCAAAATACCTGCCTTGCAGGTTTGGCTACCAGGTCGGTTGGGGACAACCAAAGGCTAGGGATGCGAACATGAAGAAAATGCTTGCTAAAAACGGAAGTGTTGGACTGAAAGGTGCAAATAAAACAGCTCGCTGCTGCAAACCACGACACTGTGTATCTCATCCAAGGATTATCAAGGACCCGGACTATATAGAGAGACACCATAAGGTACCCGCACAGACAAAGACATGTTTCTACCACCATGGACACATCGATACATCTGCCATTCAAGCCCTGCAGGTGTTGCAATGGAACGCTGAAGGCATATACAACAAAAAGGAAACGTCCAGAAGACTATTCGAGGAAGAAATACACACACGTTGCCTGCATCCAGGCAATACACCTTAATCCAAACCACAGATTCTGCATACGAGTATGTGAAACCCATAGACTGGATAGGGATGGGCATAACGGCGGGTGTGCTTATCCTCTCCAAAATATCAATCCCATGAAAGATGATCTTGGTGGAAACAAACGGAGAAGCTGAAACAATAGGGGTGGACATAACCTTATCGACCGAATCAGACAGTTCGAATTGATAATACATACTAACCGCCAACAAAAAATCTGGCCCTAGAAACCATGCATATTATATGGGCCAGGCAACTGTAGTGGTAGGAGACTAACAGCCAGTCTGAGAGGTGGGGTTATGCACAGACCAACGCAAGGGGACACGAACTAGAGGAATGAGAGATTGACAGCAACCTCTATCTGAGCAACCTCCCAGACAACCCTCCCACGTTATATTCAAGGCGATGGACATCAACATCATCCCCTGACCTTACATTTATCACCGGCGACTTAAGCCAAAAATCCAAAACAAACAGTACTCGCACCTCTTGCAGAAAGTGACCACAAACTCATTAAACTTACCATAAACCTGGGGAACATTCCATCAGACCACAAGCCATTGCCCAGGTGGAACTATAAGAGAGCAGACTAGCAGAAGTTTGGCACAAGTACAAATTTTTACTGCCAGTCCATCAACACCCACCACAAGAAAGTTGGGAAGATGGTGGAAAAATTCAACCAGTGTTCTAAAGGCAGCAATGGAGAACATCCCACGAGGCGCCAGAAGAAATTACAAACCGAATTGGTCACCTGAAGTGCAACAGATGGAACTTCAACTAAAAGAGGCAAGATAAAGAGCAGAAATTGTCCAAAATCAAGAAAACAACATCGCACTGAAGGCAGCTGCTGCAAGATATAGGGAAACAGTCAACCAAGCATGCAGGAAAAGCTGGCACGAGCATACAGAAACCCTAAACTTTTATATAGAGAGCAAGAAGCTCTGGAAGCTAACAAAGGCCTAGAGTGATGAAAACAGCTACAAGCCAACAATTGTGATTGAAAATGAAGGAAAGGTACTAACTGGGAAAAAGCCACGTGTGTTTTAATACAAAATTATGCAGAAACTAGTAAAAATAAAATCCCTGCAGACATGAAAAGTTATATTACAAAAGAAATAAATCACACGGAGCACTCAATTCGAGTACCTGAGGAACATCTGATAGTAAATATCACCAAGACAGAATTGGAGTCAGCCATTAGTAAACTCAAGAAGAGAAAATCCCCAGGAAAGGATGGTATCACTAATGAAATGCTCTCTAACATGGGAGAAGTAGCAAAGAACAAACTGCTACACATCTTTAACACAAGCTGGAAACAAGGAACTGTCCCCACAATCGGGAATGAGGCAAGGGCTATCCCCGTCCTTAAACATGGGAAAGACAACATGAAGCCTGGCAGTTGTGTGGGGAAACTAATGGAACAAATAGTTAACACTAGAATAACCTGGCATATGGAATAAAAAAATTAACATCCCCCAGCAAGCAGGTTTTCATAGAAACAGATCGGCCGAAGATTAGCTGACATGTATCTCGCAGGAGATAGAAGATGCATTTCAACAAAAAAGAAAACTCTGGCAGTCTGGATAGACCTAAAAAAAAGCCTTTGATAAAATATGAAAGATTGGGTTAAAATTCAAACTACCGCAAATGGGTGTAACCAACAACATGTACAAGTGGATCAGTGATTACCTAGATAACAGGACAGAAAGAGTGCAACTCCAAGGACAACTCAGCAAAAAGATGAAAATGGAACAAGGCGTTCCACAAGGTGGAATACTTTCACCCATGATGTTCCTCATATACATGGACATAATCACAGAAATCCCTAAAAGTGTACACGGTGCACCATATGCAGTTGACTTGGCAGTATGGACATCCAAAGAGACTACACCTGTAGCTAGAAACCAAATCCAAGAGGCCCTAAATAAAATAGAGACACGGACAAAGAAATGGCAAATCGCTAAAAACGAAACCAAAACCATGTACACAATCTTCTCCCGATCTCCCAATCCTCAAGAAGTGATCCTAAAAGTAAATGTCCAGACTCTTCCCTTTGACATAAGTTCAACTTATCTGGGAATAACAATGGACCCAAAATGAAAAAAACCAGATAGAAAAAGCCACCAACAAAGCTAAGAACAGAATGGCCATAATGAGAAAGATATCAGGCTCAACAAGGGGAGCGGACATGGGCACCCTAATGAAACTGTACACATGTTATGTGAGACCAGTGCTAGAATGCGGGATAGCAGCATGGTCCACAGCAACAAAGAATAACTTTCAAAAAATAAATACAACCCAAAACCATGGTATACATATCATCACTGGAGCCATGAGAACAACACTAATAAATGCAATAGAGAACATCACACGAATCGAAAGTATGGAGGCACGCAGAGACCAAAAAACACTCCAGTAGGGGGAGAAGTTCAAACGAATGCCTGATCATCCAATATATGACAGGATAAATCACATGGGAAGAGGGAGATTAAAGAGAAACCACTTCATATAAAAAACAAAAGAACTTGCAAGAGCAGACCAAATCATAAGACAGGCAGTGGTTAGAGATCTAAAACAAACATCCCAAATCCCACCATGAAAAAAAGCTGTCCCCTGAAATAGTAGAAACCATAGAGGGAATAGGGAAAAAGGGAACTCATGATAGATTTAGAAAGGAAAATATCACAGAAGAATATCTTAGGAGAGTATACCCACCAGAAACATCGATACATTTACATACAGATGGCTCATCTAACAAAGCCACATTCAATGGAGGTGGAGGGGTCTATTACAGACTAAGGAATGGTGAAGAAAAAACTTGAATATTAACAACGTGAGCATACTCCAATAACTTCCATGCAGAAACAGAGGCACAGAAGGCCACAGCTGAGCTTGTAATTCAAGATAAAGATATCCACCAAGAAAACATAGTATTCCTAGCTGATGCAGCATCAGTATTAGCAGCGCTAAAACAACACAAAGATGAAGAGCTCGAGCAATGTATGTTCTCCCTGACACAGCTCTCAGCAGAACACCCAAGGTTTGTCTTATAGTGGATCCCATCCCACTGCAATATTGAAGCTACAGACAAACTAGCAAAGTGTGGAGGAGCATCAACACAAACAGACCTGAGTTCACATATAATTAAAGCCGCCTTCAGGGTAAAATGGTATGATAACATCCCGACTTCCTAAAAGAAGACAGCTACTTTAACTAAACTAGAGAATTGCAAGTCATCATCTTCAGATTAACACAGAGAAATGTAGCACTATGCTTTTCACCCTCTCCCCAAAACAAAAAGCTATAGTTATCAAGATAAATGGAGAACACCTCAAAGAAGATAAACAACCCACCTATCTTGGAGTTACATTTGATGATAGGTTGACATGGAGGGAACACGTCAACAAGGCAGCCAAAAAAGCCAGGAGGAAGTTAGCCACCCTGAGAAAATTCAATGGAACCACATGGGGAGCTAGTGGAAAAATACTTAACAAAGTTTACCAAGGTATACGGCCACATCTGGAATATGGGTCAGCAGCGTGGTGCCCTGCAGCAAACAGTACCCTAAAAGAGGTGGATAAGGTGCAAAATCAGGTACTTAGGGTCATTACAGGAGCAATGAAATCAACACCTATAGTGGAGATGGAGAAAATGGGAAGGATTCAAGCACTAAGAGAACACAGAGACACAAAGGTATTAACACAGGCAGAAAAGTTCCTCTGCATGCCGAGCCATCCGATGAAAGACAGATTTCAAAATTTAGTAATAGGAAGACTGAAAAGAAGTAGTTTTATGCATCAGGCAAAACAACTTCACAGGCAAATTATGGGTCTACCTGAAGTTGACATCCCCCTAAAGTCTGTGCCAGAACAAACCTCTTGGAGGAGGAGCATGGACTATCAGTATGCATTCAAACAAAAGTGAAAGGAATATTAGACAAGGATGAACAGAACAGTGTGCAACATAGGATAGTGATCCTCAATTTCCTGGATGAAGAATACCCACAAGACCTCTGGATCAGAGTATACACAGATGGGTCAGCACAGAATGCAGTAAAGAATGGTGGAGCTGGAGTGTACATAGAATACCCAAACAACATTAGGGATACAGTCAAAGTACCAACTGGGAAATTCTGTCATATATATGATGCAGAAATACAGGCAATCAAGGTGGCAACTGAGAAACTGTTGAACACCAATATCAGTTCAGAACCTGTAGTATTTCTGACAGATGCACAATCAGCACTCCAAGCACTGAAATTTGAGAAACTGCCAGATCAACAGGCTCTACTGTCTGAACTGAGCAACCAGCGCAAGATTGTCATGCAGTGGATACCTTCTCATTGTGGAGTAACAGGAAACGAGAGAGCAGATCGACTGGCAAAGAAGGGTGCTGCATATGAGCAATCAGATGTGCCAGTTACATACCAACAGAAGATAAGGATGATCAAATCAATCAGAAAGCCACCAACAGTAACACCAGACGATTATCATAACATGAACAGACAAGAGCAAGCTGTTGTGTTGCGCCTTAGAACAGGACACAATCGACTCCGCAGCCACATGTACACAAAAATTAAGATTGGCAACTCAGCCATGTGTACATGCGGACAGGCGCCCCAGACAGCAGAGCACATACTACAAATCTGCCCTGAATATGATATACAGAGAAAATCTCACTGGCCCATAGAACTAACACTGGAAGAGAAACTTTATGAACCTGTATGTGAACTACAAAAGACAGTGAAGTTTATACAAGAGACAACATTGCAGATATAGACAATATTTTAAAGTGAACGAAAGAAGAAGAAAAAGATCATCATCTTAAGACTGAGAACTGGGCATAACAGACTCAAAGGTCATCTTTACAACAAAATGAGGATTGGGACAGGTGTAGGGGAGCATATCATGATCCTGGAACACATCCTGCAAAACTGCACGCTCACGCAGGAAAAGAGAGAACAATACTAACCTCGCGAGACAGATATGAGACGAATGCTGTATGGTGATAAAACAGTCTTACAAACAATAGTATCCTTTGTAAGAGAAACCGGGACCTAGATCTGAGGATGAACGAAGAAGATCGCTGTCTAAAAGCAATTATTTGAAAAGATTGTGGGCATTATTGATACCATTATGGAGTTTCATGATTCAATGAAAGAACAGCTTAGCATTGGAACTGAAGTACTGTGTAAAGATGTGGCCTATCTTTCAGATATATTTGACAAGTTAAATGATGTCCTTCTTAAGCTACAGGGGAACGACATCAGTCTTATCAAAGTGAAAGGAGTTATTATGGGGTTCATCAGTCTTATCAAAGTGAAAGGAGTTATTATGGGGTTCATCAGTCTTATCAAAGTGAAAGGAGTTATTATGGGGTTCATCTGCAAATTGGGATTGTTTAAAAATAACCTTAGTCGTAGTGAACTACATGTTTCCATGTTTGCAGCAGTTAGGTAAGGACAGCTTGAAAGATGCAGATTTTAAATGTATTGATGCCATTTGGAGGCTGTTAAGAATGATATGATGATCAGATTGAAAGATTTGCAGGATCTCAACGTACCAGAATGGCTAATTGATCCGTTTGATACAGATGTGGAACTTGTTAGTGAACATCTTCAAAAAGAGCTAATTGAGCTATCAAATGACTTTGCGGCAAAAGTTAAGTAATTAACAATCTATCACACTAAATAGTTTGAGAAGCACTGTCCTGTTGGACCACTATAACAAGTCAGCAAGGAAAGGAACTGGTTATAAAAGTAGACCTTGTACAGTGATGTCTTTTTACAATAAACCACGATTGCAGTATCTGATACTGGACTACACACCTCATAAAAGTTGATACCTTCTTCTCCTCTATCTCTGTCTCTCTCTCTCTCTCCCACCGCGCCCCCTCCCACTACTATTTGTTATTGCTGGTTAAGTTTTGCTCTCCCTATTCACGTAATACTACAATACCCCATTAAAGTGTATATAAAAATATAATTTGACTTTTACCACTTCTTGCACTTAACAGCCTTGTTTTATCATCAGCTCTGGTTAGCAAGAAGTGGATGTAACAGGTTATGGCTGGCTGTCGTCTAGTGGTAGTTGTGTCATGAGATATTTGTCTGAAGAAATTTGATATAAGTAGATGTTGCTAGGTTGTGGCACAGATGACACTGAAGTAGGCCTGGTGGCCTGAAATTAGAATTTAGTTTTGCATTTATCTGTCACTCTTACTCATTTGTCTCAAGTGTTGTCATAGTTGGGTGTGGATTTCAGAATGAGCTCTCAATTTGAACTAAATGTTTGTTGAGAGAAGACTATATCAACACTGTCATCTCCAAAAAGTCTCAAATTACACTACAACTAGAAGAACCCAGGCCCACCTTCAATATGCCTCGGAATATATGACTAGCCATTTTAACCCGCTATCAAAGAAACGTTAAGAGTTAATTTAACTCGACAAGAGTAACTTCCAACAACAGCAACAACAAAATGCTTCCAATCCTTTACACAGCATATAGACTCCGACAGCAAAAGCTCAGCTTGTGGTCAGACTGTTCCTACTAACAGGAGAAGTGGATGAGGTGCGAGTCTCCTGGCACAGCGCCTTAAAACCAGAATGATCTGAGTAGGTAATGCCCCATAATTCACAGTTGGTAATTCACCTAGGGGAAGGAACACTCTTCCTTCAAAACACTTGCTGAACGTAGTCTTACGATTGGCTAAGGAGACAATAGAAAATGTAGGTATAGCATTTAAATAGACAATTAAAGGAGACAATAGAAAATGCAGGTATAGCATTTAAATAGACAATTAAAGGAGACAATAGATATAGGTATAACATAAAATAGACAGTAGTAGAACGAGACAATATATATATAGGTGTAACATAAAATAGACAATAAATGGAGACAATAGAAGGTGTAGGAATAACATAAAATAGACAATAAATGGAGACAATAGAAGGTGTAGATATAACTAAAAGTGACAACAACAATCACAAAGACTAGCATATTTGAAACACTCAGAAAAACATTTATAATAATATCTTATTTTGTTTATTGATTGCTTGTTGAAGGTAGGTGATCAATTGGCAGTTCTAGTCTGTGAAACACCATTTAAGTAGCTTGGTGTTAGTGTCTGGTAAAAACAAGGGTACCTGGGATGAAAAGAATAGGATCACTGTTCACTTCTAAGCTTGTCATTAAAAAGGGCTAAAGAGGGTTGTGCTTGAGGCTGTTGTGTTAAAAAGACATTGACACTGTAATCCCTCACTGTAAAAGCTAGGATACAGCCCACCTGTAAAGGGGCCATCTACAATGGCGGCCTATGCTTTATATTGGATCAAATAAAGGTGAATAGATGAAAGATGGACAGATACTGCCAGCAGGGATGAGTGTTGGAGGAACTTCATTGTACTAATGGCCTCATAGTTGACAACTGCTATAAAGGATGCAGTCTTAGAGACTTCACAGCATTTTCTTTCGTTTGCTTTAGCTTCCCCCACTTCCTTTTCCTTAGTAGGGGACAGGAGGAGGATAGTTGTAAGAGAGGGTGGTCAGGTCTCTTCCTTGTCATCTTCCTTCCCTGTGTTAGTTTTATTTTTCCAGTTGGGTAGACTAGAGCTTATTGAGACTGTCAAGCCAATTCTGGCCCTTCCTACAGTATACTGCCAGTACAGTTTCACCAATTCCATGCTTCTCTCAGTTACTGACACCAGTTTCTTCAGCACATTCATCTTGTTTGTTTGTTTTTTTCTTCTTCCAGAACATTAGTGAAGGCGATCTACGACCAGCTCTTAATGAAACTGATATTGGTGTCCACACTCATGAGAAGAGGGCCACAGAGAAGCAGCAGGTACCACAAGCTCCCAAGAAAATTAAAAAAGAGGACCAGTGGCCCACCCATGAGAAACTACAGAAAAGTAAAAAGGTATTCATCCCATTGGCAATGCAGATCTACAATAATCCACAGCGAACCAGAGAGGAATGGACTGGGGAAAGATACATTGTGTACCTGTGTCATAGCAACTTGACATGTGCTGGTTGGGGAGACAGGCAACATGGCATATTTTCAGCCTATCTTCTGTCCTTGGTGACAAACAGGACCTTCAAGGTCGACATGCAGAGTCCGTGTCCACTATCAAAGCTTTACCACCCACAATTGGTCAACTGGAAAATCAACCAATCAGAGCTGGAGGGTCTGTCCAGTACACATATGTACGCGCTGAACGACCGAAGGTTTCGCGAGTCCATGAAGGTCATTGACTTTGACAAGGAATACCCCCAGGATGTGGTGTACCTGACAACGAACTACGATTACTTCTACAATCTCAAAGCCAATCCCAACTACAAGGATGTTTTCCGAACGAAGGTTAAAGGTCGACCACGGCCAATACTATTTGCAGACATGTGGCAGGGTCTTTTTAAAATAAACAAACAAGTGGTCAGAAAGTACACTCTGGCCTTGAAGATGGCTCACCCTTCCAAGAACCACAAATTGGCCTGTGCTCATATTCGGTTTGGAAGAAATCCTAATATGCCGACAGACTCGGAGATTCGGAACACATTGACAACCATAATGCCACTCTGGACATTTCTGGAAAAACATTCAAATCCTCAAAAGTACCGGATATTTGTGGCCAGTGATTGGCAAGGCTTCCGGGATAAGGTTAATAGCATGTACAGCAACATCAGCGTCGACGTTGAAGGGGATATTATTCATATAGACAAAATGAAAGAGGTTGCCAGGAGGGAAAATGCCACAAATGTAGTTCCTCTTGATCCGTGCTCAGGTTTTGAGAAAGTTATTGCAGATCAGTATATGCTAAGCAAGTGTGATATCCTCTTATTGACCTATAGTGTGTTTGGGAAGGCTGCGGCATATCTCCGGCGCTCGAATGTCGATTTATACTTAATGGAAAACAGCACCATTAAACCACTGATCTTGTTTGGAGAGAAACACCATTAAGCCATTGCCACATGTCCGAAGGTTGAATAACAGACAATTAGAAGATTGAGAACAGCACCACAATACCGCTGGTGCTGTTTTAGAGAGAAGCACCATTGAGCCATAGTGGCATATCTAGTGGTCAAATGACGACTTACACCTAAGGGAGAACAGAAACATCAAACTGTAGATCTTGTTTGGAGAAAAGTTTCATTGACCAAAGTGCTGCCAGCGACCTTGAGCTTGATTTGCCACGAAAAAAGTCTTTCACTTTTTCACATGTTGGGCTAGAGTGAACAAGAGCCAAAGTGAACAAAGTTTTTTAGTCAGGTGTGGTTTGTGGGGAATGATTAATTGATTGGATGAGTCGCGTTAACTGTGTGTGTGAGGGTTAGATTTATTGTGTGTGGAGGAAACTAATGGTTGCATTTATACTGATGGTTGCATTTATTGTGTGTGGAGGAAACTTTGGTGGTTAGATTTATTGTGTGTGGAGTAAACTTTAGCGGTTAGATTTATTGTGTGTGGAGGAAACTGATGGTTGCGTTTATTGTGTGGGGGGAAACTTTGGTGGTTAGATTTATTGTGTGTGGAGTAAACTTTAGCGGTTAGATTTATTGTGTGTGGAGGAAACTGATGGTTGCATTTATTGTTTGTGGAGGAACCTTTGGAGATTTGATTTATTATGTGTGAAGGAACAATGGGTATAAATGGTGTGTGCTTTTCCAACACAAGGTTAGGGTTTAACCCTTTGTCACTGATCACCTGGCCTGAAAACCCCATTCCCCTGGGCTCCTGGAGAAAAAAGGCCAAAAATGGACACCTGAACAAAACTAGTTTCAATGACAAAACTAAGTGATTCGTTTCAATTATTCTATCTCAAATAGACTGACCAGATCATCTTCAATATTCCTGCTTATAATGTCAGTCCTCCAAAAATGTAGACCCATCCTTTAGGCACAGAAAAGTTTCACATGTTTACACCAAAATTTTGTCTGCACTTGGTCTGTCTTTGTAGGCCATGTTTGGGAAGTCCTTGACATGCTTATTAAATTTAACTGAGCAAACTACACAAACATTATTTTCTGTAGCTTTTGGAGACATTTGTGGATGATGTGAACCAACATTTTGCAGTCTCTATTGTGCCTCAACACGGTTGTGAAGTTTTGCAGTTGCTGTTATATAATCCCCAGTGAGGGATAAACAAACTCGTTCATGAACATCCCAAATGTCCTGTAGAGTCTTCCTGTTCTATTGTGGGGACTATAATGATCCATAAGTATGTAGGCATTATTACATGCCCAGATAAAGAATTTCACAATTAGCCGCCTAGGCCAGCAATAATGCCGTTGTGTCTTGTTGAGACGACAAATTTAGTCGTTGACATCTGTGCCCCCCATGAAAGCATTATAGTCAATACAAAGTTGAGGAGTTAGAACATCTACAGCTGTTCCATCCTTTCTTCTCCTTCTAACAGTTCCAATTTCTGTTGGGTTGTGGTAGTTGGATATAAAATTTACAGGTCTTTGATCCATCCAGACAAGGCATACAATGTTGTTATGGCAAATAAATTCTGAATGACCCCTGTCCATTTTCTTCTTTCCTGCCAGTACTTTTGGATAAAATTTCCTATTTGTCATTGCTGTACCTACAGCAAGTGTACCATAATCAGTGTACAACTTGTCAAAGAGAGTTACACTGTTATAGAATCTGTCCATAACAACAATATGGTTTTTGTTGACTAAATTCTCCGAAGTTAAAATTCTGATAATGACGCTACCAACAACACCAAGTTCTGGAATAATATTGTCTGCTTTTCCAGTGTAGATTTCCAGATTCAGAATATAGCCAGAGCTTGCTTCACAAGCCATGTAAGCCTTTATTCCCCACTTTATGGGCTTTGACTTGATATACTGTTTGAAGGCAAGTCTGCACTTCGAGGGAATCATACCTTTGTCTAAGCTCATATGCTGTGAAGGCGAATAATAGTGCCACAATTTTGGTAGCAACACATCCAACATAGGCCTCATTTTGTAAAGTTTATCTGCTTTATCCAGAGCAGGGTCCTCCTCATCAACAAGATGAAGAAAAGCCCAGAGAGCAAGGAAGTGATCACAGTCGATCACAGTGCGGAAACCAGGAGTATGAGACATGAAGTTAGCAGATGAGCTAGACCAGTACTCCTCATAACGTGGTTTACTCACACTGTGTTCCATTTAAAGACGCAGTCCAAAGAATGCTTTCATTGGCACTGCTACACTTAAAATTTTTTTTACATAGTAGCTGGTTGGTTTATTGTTCCTCACCTGCTGAGCACATAGAGTTGTCTGCACACACAAATTGTGCCAGAAATCATTATCCAGGAAAAGTTCCAAAAATTCACTGGCTTTACTTTCTGAATTAATAGATTCTGGAATGTTCTTGGGGCCTATCTGCTCCATAAATGTTGTGTCTACTGCAGACACAGGTCTGAATATATTTATTGGAGACCAACCTGCATCAAATTTACTAGGGACACTACCTGGGAGACGCCCCCTTCCACGCCCCTGTAAAACAGCCTGATCGCCAGAAAAATCAGGAACAGGGTAAGATGTAGCTTCAGCAGAGTCTAATGATCACATGGTATCACTCAAATGATCATCTGATTCAACTTCTATATCAGTTTCAGAATAGTTGCCATCTAAATCTAATTCATCGTCCTCCGAATCATTGAGAATAATCTCGACAGTTTGTTCCATTGTTAGTCTTTTAGAAAGGTCATTTACTGGTTTTTCTGCATGTCTTTTCATCGTGAAAATTTTGTAAAAATGTGTTGCAATGTGATCAGTTCATTGGTGCCACCATTTTGAAGTAACATTCTGGAAGACGTGTGGAAATTCTGCCGTGTCTATCCATACTATGCCCGTTCTTAGAAGATACATGTGCTATACCACCAAGCCGGTGACTCGGGGCGTGGGCTATGTGCACACACACCGGTTCATCGGGATCCCGGGTTCAAAGGGTTAAATGGTAGTGTTCAAGAAGTTAGAGTTTGGATGTTGAAGTGTTTCCTTCCTACATAAGATCATGGTTTGAATGATGGAATGTTCCTTTCCAACAGGAGGTCATGGTTTGAATGATGGAATGTTCTTTTCCTACAGGAGGTCATGATTTGAATGATGTTCCCTTCCTACAGGAGCTCATGGTTTGAATGATGTTCCCTTCCTACAGGAGCTCATGGTTTGAATGATGTTCCTTTCCTACAGGAGGTCATGGTTTGAATGATGGAATGTTCCTTTCCTACATGAGGTCATGGTTTGAATGATGGAATGTTCCTTTCTAACAGGAGGTCATGGTTTGAATGATGGAATGTTCCTACAGGAGGTCAGGGTTTGAATGATGTTCCCTTCCTACAGGAGGTCATGGTTTGAATGATGGAATGTTCCTTTCCTACATGAGGTCATGGTTTAAATGATGGAATGTTCCTTTCCTACAGGAGGTCATGGTTTCAATGATGGAATGTTCCTTTCCTACAGGAGGTCATGGTTTGAATGATGGAATGTTCCTTTCCTACAGGAGGTCAAGGTTTGAATGATGTTCCCTTCCAACAGGAGGTCATGGTTTGAATGATGGAATGTTCCTTTCCTACAGGAGGTCATGGTTTGAATGATGGAATGTTCCTTTCCTACAGAAGATCATGGTTTGAATGATGGAATGTTCCTTTCCTACAGGAGGTCATGGTTTGAATGATGGAATGTTCCTTTCCTACAGGAGGTCATGGTTTGAATGATGGAATGTTCCTTTCCTACAGAAGATCATGGTTTGAATGATGGAATGTTCCTTTCCTACAGGAGGTCATGGTTTGAATGATGGAATGTTCCTTTCCTACAGGAGGTCATGGTTTGAATGATGGAATGTTCCTTTCCTACAGAAGATCATGGTTTGAATGATGGAATGTTCCTTTCCTACAGGAGGTCATGGTTTGAATGATGGAATGTTCCTTTCCTACAGGAGGTCATGGTTTGAATGATGGAATGTTCCTTTCCTACAGAAGATCATGGTTTGAATGATGTTCCCTTCCAACAGGAGGTCATGGTTTGAATGATGGAATGTTCCTTTCCTACAGAAGATCATGGTTTGAATGATGGAATGTTCCTTTCCTACAGGAGGTCATGGTTTGAATGATGGAATGTTCCTTTCCTACAGAAGATCATGGTTTGAATGATGTTCCCTTCCAACAGGAGGTCATGGTTTGAATGATGGAATGTTCCTTTCCTACAGAAGATCATGGTTTGAATGATGGAATGTTCCTTTCCTACAGGAGGTCATGGTTTGAATGATGGAATGTTCCTTTCCTACAGAAGATCATGGTTTGAATGATGGAATGTTCCTTTCCTACAGGAGGTCATGGTTTGAATGATGGAATGTTCCTTTCCTACAGGAGGTCATGGTTTGAATGATGGAATGTTCCTTTCCTACAGGAGGTCATGGTTTGAATGATGGAATGTTCCTTTCCTAACAGAAGATCATGGTTTGAATGATGGAATGTTCCTTTCCTACAGGAGGTCATGGTTTGAATAATTAAATGTTCCCTCCTACAGGAGGTCATGGTTTAAATGATGGAATTTTTCCTTTCTACTGGAAATTATAGTTTGAATGATGTTCCCTTCCTATAGGAGGTCATGGTTTGAATGATGGAAATATTTCCAGAGGTGGTGGAAAAACAAAACAGAAAGCCTCAACTTAGACAAAGAAGGGAACAAACTATGGAAGCTAGTCAGAGCCATGAATGACGAAACTCCATCAAACAAACAAATTACCATCAAGCAGGGCGAAAACTTGCTCACTGGAAAAAAAGCCGCAAACGCCTTTGTTGAACACTATGCCAGAGCAAACCACATTGATGTCCCTGCAGACAGGCATACAGACATTAGTGAAGAGCAAAAGGGGCACGACAACATCAATATGGCACCAGAAGAGCATATGATGGCAAAATTAACAATGAACGAAATGGAAGAGGCCATGAGAACATTAAAGAAAAGGAAATCTCCCGGAAAAGACGGGATAACAAACGAAATGCTGATGGGGCTGGGCCAAACAGCAAAGAGGAAACTACTATCAGTCCTGAACCAAAGCTGGAAAAGGGGTATTGTACCCCAGGCATGGAAAGACGCAGTACTTGTACCAGTACCAAAGAAAGGAAAAGACAAAACATCCAAATGGATACAGGCCTATCAGCCTACTGAGCTGTGTCGGCAAACTGATGGAACGTATGATAAACACCAGACTAATGTGGCATCTGGAAGAAAAACATACTAATTCCACAGCAAGCATGCTTTAGACAGCACACTTGAAAAGATTACAAAACTGCAATCCATGACCGACAGAAGAGACTGCAGAGCCCAGCTGTAATCAGAGAAACTCAGAAGACTGACTGACCATCCAATGCACCAGAGACTAAGCAATTTCGGAAATGGGAAACTAAAGTGGAGAAACTTTGCAGAAATAGCCAAAGCAAAGATGCACGAAAACCCATCCCTACTGTACGAAAACCTACCTGGAGGCAGCATATATTTCCAGAGGTGGTAGAAAATATACCAGGTATTGGAAACAAAAACTGCCAGACTGAAAAAGAAAGAAGAGATACTACCCTGAGCTACATATCGAAAAACTACCCAAGCATGGACTGGACCCATGCATACACCGACGGTTCTGTAACAAACACAACACAGAACGGAGGGGCAGGAGCATTTCTGAACCTACCAAATGGCAGAAAAATAACACTGTCATTCGCTACTGGAAAATACACAAGCAATTTCAGACCGGAGGCAGAGGCACTGAGGGCGGCAGTGGAAGAAATGGTGACAGGTAAAAGTAATGAAAACCATATAGTCCTGCTTACAGATGCCTTGGCCGTAGTCACAGCACTAAAAAGCCAGAAAAATACTGAACTTAATGATTTAAGAGCAGTACTCTGTCAACTATGCCAGCAGTCCGCACCAAAAAGAGTAGTGGTACAGTGGGTTCCATCCCACTGCAACATCCAAGGCAACGAGGAGGCAGACAGACTGGCAAAAGAAGGTGCAAAACTACCACAACCAGATACTAGTATGACATGCGAAGAGTCAAAACGGCTTATTAGAGCTAGATACATGACCAAATGGGAAACCGAACATACTGGCTACACAAAAAACGATGCCTATTACCAGTTGAATAGAAGAAAGCAGGTCGTGGTCTTCAGACTTCGCACTGGCCACAATAGACTGAGATACCACTTATTCAACAAGTTGAAGATAGGTGGCACTAACGAATGCCCGCGTGGTACCGGGAAAATGACCGCTGAACATTTGCTGCAAAACTGCCCGACATACGGGGATCAGAGAGAGCAGATGTGGCCATCACCAGTGGCAACACTAGACAAGCTCTATGGCAGTGTCGACAGCCTCAGGATGACCGCTGCTTTTTTCGAAAAAATAATGGTTACTGTCTGACTGCGTACGATGAAGAAGAAGAAGAAGAATGATGTTCCCTTCCTAGAGGAGGTTAGGGTTTGAATATTAAAGTGTTCCCTCCCTACATAAGTATGAGTGTAATGGTAAGGAAAGTTTCATATCAGACACAGCTGGGAGGATGAAGTGTAAGAGGTTTTATTGTACAAGGCTTTCTATTGTGTGAGGTGGTGTGATCTGTGCCTTCGATTAATTTCATTTCCAATTTTTGTTATTCGAAGCTACTCATGCTGAGTTGAGCTACCCCTTGAAGTGTCTTTGGTAGCAGGTTACATACTACATCCTAAGGTGTACTTAAGAAGGTGGACTGGTTTCCTCCTGGCTGTAGTGTAATTTGAGGCTAGTCAGTAAGCTCGTCATTATGGGGACTACTGTATCAGTCTCCACCTTCTTAACCAGACTGCTGTGACTCATCCTGTTTCCAGAAGCACCAATGAGTATATGATCAGTATGTTTCAGCCATTCCTGATTATTCTTTGCTCCTGTTTGTTGAATATAAAATTGTATTTACATTGAGACTTTTGTAAATGTTGTTTTGTCATTATCCTGGCTTGACTTAATCGCTCCTTTTATGTAGAGGTCACCTTGTTATTTTCAAGCTGCTTATAATATCTTCAAGATCGGGTAGGTTGCAGTGTTACTATTCTTTACCCCCCATTTTGGCCCTATAGCACATTACATAGCTTTGTTCATCTGTGCTGCTAAAAGTTTATGTGTTTTCAGTACAACAATGCATACAGCAAAGTAAAATTCAGAGAGGATAAGCTGGGTCTGAATGCAGATATACAACAGTTCACCTGTAGAATACAGCACAGAGTTTGTTATGTAACATGTTTGTTTTTTTAAAAGGAAAATAAAAGGAGGCAGTTTAGGTGACACAATTATCTTTATGGTTAGGTCATACAGAAATATGTTGTGTCCTGCACTCACACCAAATATATTTATGTAACTATATGTTTAGGTCATACTTAAACATGTGTCCCGCACTCACACCAGATATATTTATGTAACTATATGTTTAGATCATACTCAAACATGTGTCCTGTACTAACACCAAATATATTTATGTAACTATATGTTTAGGTCATACTTAAACATGTGTCCCGAACAATATATTTATGTAACTATTTGTGTAAGTCATACTCAAATATATATCCCGTATGCACACCAAATATGTGTTTAACTATATGCTTAGACCATACACGAGTATGTTCTGCCCTGTGCTCATACCAAATATCTTTATGTAACTTTACATTTTGGTCATACACAAATATGTTTCCTGCGCTCACATCAATGATATTTCTGTAACTACGTTTAATATGAGGCATGTTCAAACAAAAAGTGAACGTACCTACAATGCACATGATGACGTCACTTCTGATGTAAACAGCACATACCAACCGTCAAGTTTGCAAAATTGCATTATCCTCCGACTAATAGTTTCCTCAGCAGACCCCTGAAAATATGGGGGTTGTGATATGGAATATGTCCAGAGTTGATCAGCGAGTGGTCATTCGGTTTCTAACAGCTGAAGGATGTTGATAAGTTGACATTCATCGCAGAGTGCAGGCAGTGTATGGTGACAAAAGTGTGTCGAAGACAACAGTGAATAATTGGACAACGATGTTTAAAGAAGGACGTGAGTTAATGAAAGATCTTCCTAGACCAGGTCAGGCACATATTGTTGCATCAGAAGATGCCAAAATTGATGCAGCAATTCGGGTGGACCATCGCTGGAGCTTACGTTCGCCACACTGCCTGCATTCCATGATGAATGTCAACTTATCAACATCCCTTAGCTGTTAGAAACCGAATGACCGCTCGCTGGTCAACTCTGGACGGATTCCGCATCACAACCCCCATGTTTTCAGGAGTCTGCTGAGGAAACTATGAGTCGGAGGATAATAAAATTTTGCAAACTTGACGGTTGGTATGTGCTGTTTACATCAGAAGTGACGTCATTATTTGCATCCTACGTATGTTCACTTGGTGCAGTTAGGTCAGGTTTCATTTGAACATGCCTCGTATATACGTTTGAGATTTAACCAAACATGTCCAACCTGAACTCCATGTTCGACTGCCTGTAGTAGTCACCAACTGAAACTGTAATGTTGAAGTTTTGTCCTTAGTTGCACAACACAGCCAAGAAATTGTGAGACATCACTTTTGCTTGGCTTTCAAAATAATTTGATTTTCTTGTACATAAATTGCTTAGCATGAAAGGCCCAAAACGTTTACATTTTTGGTTCATGTGGTCCTTTGAATTAAAGATGTTGGGGCACCCGGTTGTGTGTTCATGTACTGACCCTGTCTGGACCTAGTACTTAAAGTTGATGTTGATTATCTATGTAGTCAAAAAATACAAACTGATTTTGATAAAGTTATGTTTTTTTGTTTTTTTTCTATTACTGGTTCTTTTTTTTTTCTACAATTTTTTTCTCTTCTGCTGGTTTCTTTTTTTTGGGTGTCTGAGAAGCAAAGTGGTAAAGTGTTCATTTCTCGAGGCATTGGTGTGGTATTAATCCCCAACACACTCCAGTCAACCCAGTTGTAACCAGGCTACTGTTATGGAAAGGAAGCACAGAAGGGAACTGATCACTGTACCTCATAAAAAGCTTAGGTCTAGTACAATGATTTCTATTAACACTTCATTCCTAACAGCAGTGTCTATGGGGGCACCTTTTCATTTTTTTATACTTTTGACATTGACTAGCAACCTCATCATAGAAAACCGTTACTATTGAAACGACCACTGCATAAGCTCGGATGTAGATTTCTTGTAAAGGATCCTGCTGTAGTGATGTCTCTAAACTTCACTTTTGGAACGAAAATTCCAATCAATCAATAAATCAATGCTTTTCCCATATTACTACTTTGTTATTTAACACTTTACAGCCCAAATTGTCCACCGTAGTTAATTAGAGCAGCACAACTTACAGTTTGATTTATCTGAAGTCCGATGTCGCGTAATAACCACATATTGTTATTTATCTAAATTTGATTTATAAACAAAAGCTGAATCTTTAAATTTAAAAATCATAATTTTAATTTAAATAACTTTTTGTTGTTGTTAACTTTGAAACACATAAAATTACCATTTTTGTCTTGGATATTAATACTAACATCTTGTAAATTACGTTGGACTGTAAAGGATTAACCAGTTCTTCATCTTTATGTATTTTGTATGAAGAACAGCTACAAAGACTTTTAAAATGTCTGAAAATCTTCCACGCTGCTGTCGCTCCTGGGAGTTTCTTGCACAGAACTATTTCACCTGGTGTGCTAGAATCATATTAGGTGCTCAGACCGCAGAGCAAAACTTTATCGCTGAGGCTCAGAGGAAGCAAGACACCCGTAAGAACAGAAGGCATGACGGTTCCACAGCTGACTTCTCACATGTATGCCTTGGGTGCTGCAGAGTCTGCTGTGCCATGATTGAACTTTACAGTCATATTAGATCACATCTCGTAGTACAAGTCTAATTCTGTCACCATTTTCGCCTGTAAAAGTAAACAAGTAAAGTATCCCATAGCATTACTGCCGTAGGGGTGTGAGGTGTTAGCGATCTCACATTTCAACATTAAAGGCTCGGCTATATGAGTGCGGTAGCCATCTCCTCTCCCTCGCCGCTTTTACTTCCCGGATTGAACCGGTACCAATTTAGGCTGGGTCGACCTGGGAGCCATTGCTTGTGCCTTAAGCAAACTTTGTACATGTCAAGTTGTCAATCAATCTTTTAAGATCAATTCAATTTCTTGCCTGTTGTGTTTTTATCCACTTTTCTGTTATTTGTTCTCCGTTGTAGCATCACTATGTTACTGGTGAATACTTCTGAGTAACTCAAATGGTTGAAATACTGCAGTCTTACAAAAAAACAATGGGAATGATTTCACTACCTTACCACTAGTGTCAACATAAAAAATCTCTCCGATATCAGCTGGTTTGAATCATTTCTTTAATTGATTGATTTTAAATTGTTTTCATCTGTGAGTTTCCCACTTACATAATGCATTCAGCTAATCTGCTTGTGCTCTTTGCTGCTTTTGGTTCTTGATGAATCGACTTAGTTTAACTTGTTTTAGTTGCTCCTCTTATACTATAGGGTGTAAAAGGCCTTTATTTTTTTGTGTAGCTCTATAATTCTTGCAGGATGAATAAACTGGCTTCATTCACAACCCTCCTTAGTTTAACTTGTTTTAGTTGCTCCTCTTATACTATAGGGTGTAAAAGGCCTTTATTTTTTTGTGTAGCTCTATAATTCTTGCAGGATGAATAAACTGGCTTCATTCACAACCCTCCTTAGTTTCACTTGTCTTAGTTGCTCTTTTACGATGGGTTGTAAAAGGCCTTTATTTTTTGTGGGACTTTATAAATTCTTGTAGGATGGATTAACCAGTTTCATTCACAACCCTCATTAGTTTGACTTGTCTTAGTTGTAAAAGGCCTTTATTTTTTGTGGGACTTTATAATTCTTGTAGGATGGGTTAACCAGTTTCATTCACAACCCTCCTTAGTCAGACTTGTTTTAGTTTATTTGTTGTGTTGTTATTTCATGTTATTATTTTACCCTGGATGTAGTACTCAACCCCATATTCAGCTCTCATTAGTTTAACCTGTTACACTCTAACATGCAAGCTCTCATTAGTTTAACCCATTCCAGTCTAACATGTCAGCTCTCATTAGTTTAACCTGTTACACTCTAACATGCAAGCTCTCATTAGTTTAACCCATTCCAGTCTAACATGTCAGCTCTCATTAGTTTAACCTGTTACACTCTAACATGCAAGCTCTCATTAGTTTAACCCATTCCAGTCTAACATGCCAGCTCTCATTAGTTTAACCCATTCCAGTCTAACATGCCAGCTCTCATTAGTTTAACCAATTCCAGTCTAACATGTCAGCTCTCATTAGTTTAACCCATTCCAGTCTAACATGCAAGCTCTCATTAGTTTAACCCATTCCACTCTAACATGCCAGCTCTCATTAGTTTAACCCATTACACTCTAACATGTCAGCTCTCATTAGCTTAACCCATTACACTCTAACATGCCAAATATATTTAGTTAAGAAACCATAACTACTAGTTTGTTCAATGTAATCTTTCACTTTTATTTTCTACCTGAAGAGCATTTAAACCTGTCATAAACAAACACTATATGAGTTAAGGAAAAAAGGAACTTACTACTCTTATAAATATTTGTTAGTTGCCCATTACAAGCAATGATGGCTACATCATCAGACAGTTTTGTCTTGGGGATGTAACTTGTGCTGTATTTGGATTATAATGAGGAAGAAACTGCATTAGTCATCTACCTCACTCTCTGGTCCCAAGCTACCTTGGACCCATAGCAAGACATAAGTCAATATGACAGGAGGTAATTCAGGATGCACACACTCTGGTCCCACTTCCTTTGAGACCAAGTGTCGCTTGAAACCAGCTTGAAACTCATGCCGTTTCTGTTCATTGCTTTGAGAGGCGAGTGCCTTACCTCTGAACCACAGTGACCTCCTTATAAATATATAAATGGGGCTTGTCATAAGTCTTTACCCTGACCATGAAGCAGGAGGAGAAAGTTGAAATTTGACACAGTGCTTATTCCTTCTCAATGTAGTCACCACCTGAATTTATACATTTCTGCCATCTCTGCGTGACCTTGAAAAGACCTTCAGAATAAAGTAACCTATTTTTCAAACTAAACCCGTTATTCACAAGCCAGTATGACATCTTCGTCACTGTCAAAATGTATTCCTTTCAGCTGTTTTTCAAGTTTTGGGAAAAGAACAAATCTGGGTCATAATAGTAAACCCAAGTCTGATCTACTGTCACCATGGTCGGAAACATGTTTTTCTATCTACACATTTTGAGGAAGTGGCCACAGCAATCAAGCGTTATTTGTTTCTGTTCACGTGTCAGCAGACACGGGTCCCAGCGGGCACACCCTTTTTTCATGTTCAGTCTGTTGTGTAAAATTCTAAAAACTGTACTTTCATTCAGTGTTGCTGACCTAGACATCTCTGCAATTGTCATTTTCCTATCCTGGTAAAAGATTTTCTTCACTCTTGCAGCATTTTCATCGCTGCACTCTGAGGATGGTCTTCCTAATTTTGGAAGATCAGCAACATGGGAACGACCACACTTAAACTGCCTACACCAGTTTTTTACAGAAGCATATGAAGGGCAGAATTCCTCAAACACTGGTTCCATCTCCCTGTGTATTTCTGTAGATGTTTTTACCTGCAACATCAAGAATTTTATCACAGTTCTGGCCTCTGGTGTCTCCATTGTTCTGATAAACCGTTAGAGTAGCAGATCGGTCAATAAGGTGTGTTGCGCCATGCACCATACCGGATAAACTTGTCAAGGAGGGAAATTCATACTTCTCAAGTCTAGTACAAATTGAATGAGCCACAAATGTGCCAAATTTCAACTTTCTCCTCCTGCTTCTTCATAGTTTAGGTAAAAACGTTTGACAAGCCCCTTGTATTTTCTGTTCCAAGGCTTAGTGGGGGAAACAGTTAACTTGATATAGCCGCTTCTCTTCTACCCTGGGATGTAGCAGTCCTTTCTGTTTTCTTGTGGCATAGCTTCTACAGGATGAGTTAGCCAGTCACATGTCCAATCCTCCTTAGTTGTCTCTAATTACATGCCTGGCATGTTACAGTGTTTCTCTTCTTTGCTATCATTTCAGGCCACAGCAACACACAGAAGGCCAAAACTGTGGTGAACGCTGGTCACTGATGAATGCTTATTAAAAGAGAAAAGTAAAAATAATGAAACAGAAAAGCATGCTTTCTTAGTCAGTAAATGTCCTTGCACAATTGACAGCTCTTACTGATAATAAACGGACGTAACAAGGGAGGAATATACGCGAGACTCAATAACAAATTTTGATCAGGTAAGACAACTCATTTCAAGCTGTTGCTTCCAATAATTATATTGTTATTTCCCTTAGTCGTGAATCGCTGAGCGAACGTTTCAGTAATAAAGGTAGCCGCTTCCATGACTGTCACTCCCGACAGGGATGAAGTGTTAAAGACGTCATTACACTGAGACAGTGGTTTGCGCGCTGAATTCGCATCTGAGTGGTCATGTGTTCATTGCCCAGTTGAGGCGGTAATGTTTTTTTCAGACCGCAATGGCTCTCGGGTCGACTCAGCCTTAAATGGGTACCGGTTCAGTCCGGGAAGTAAAAGCGGCGAGGGAGAGGAGATGGCTACCGCCCTCATATAGCCGAGCCTTTGAAATGTGAGATCGCTAACACCTCACACCCCTACGGCAGTAATGCTATGGGTTACTTTACTTTACTTTACACTGAGACACAGCTTTTATGAGCGAGGGTGACCAGTTCCCTTTTAATAGTACCAATTTACAGCTTGGTAGACCGAGTTACAAACGACGAAGTCGCCCAACGAACAGTCCTGGAAAGCACTTTCACCATACTAAATCGACGCCGCTTAACCCTATTTTGACATGTGTCCCGCCTTGTCGAGGATGTACCTACCCGTCAGATCTTAAAGCTGGCCATGGACATGAAGGATGAGAAACAACCCACCTTATCATGGTCCCGCCTCTGCGGCTGTCCACGCACCACCTGGCTAGGTCACATCTTCTTCTTCTTCTTCGTTCATCCTCAGATCAAGGTTCCAGTTTCTCTTACAAAGGACACCGTTGTTTGTAAGGCTGTTTCATCTCCATACAGCTTTTGTCTCATATCTGTCTTACGAGGCCAGCATTGTTCTTTTTTTTCCTGCGTGAGCGTGCAGCTTTGCAGAATGTGTTCCACGGTCATGGTATGCTCCCCACATGGGCACCTGTCATCTGTCCCAATCCTCTTTTTGTTGTAAAGATGACCCTTGAGTCTATTATGCCCAGTTCTCAGTCTGAAGATGATGACTTGCTCTTCTCTAGTTAAGTTATAGTAGCTGTCTCTTTTCGGAGGTCGGGGGGGGGGGGGGGGGGGGGTGTTGATCAGCCCATTTTGCTCTGAAGTTGGCTGTGTCAGGGAGAACATACATTTGCTCGAGATCTTCATCTTTGTGTTGTGTTAGCGCTGCTAATACTGACGCGGCATCAGTCAGGAATACTGTGTTTTCTTGGTGGATATCTTTATCTTGGATTACAAGCTCAGCTGCGGCTTTCAGTGCCTCTGCTTCTGCACGGAAATTATTGGAATATGTTCCCGTTGTTAATTCTCGAGTTTTTTCTTCTCCATTTGTTAGTCTGTAATAGACCCCTCCACCTCCATCGGACGTGGCTTTGTTAGATGAGTTATCCATATATACGTGTATCCATGTTTCTGGTGGGTATACTCTCCTAAGATATTCTTCTGTGATAAATTTCCTTTCTGAATCTGAGTTCCCTTTTTCCCTATTCTCTCAATGGTCTCTACCATCTGAGGGGCTTTTTTCCATGGTGGAATTTGGGATGTTTGTTTTAGATCTCTAACCACTGCCTGGCTTATGATTTGGTCTGCTCTTGCAAGTTCTATGTCAAATCGATATGCATCATCCTCACTGCATGCAGCCAGGGACTCAGTCACTGAACGTGATCATGGACGGCTGGCGTAATGTTCCTTTGTTGCATATTTGCACTACCTGCCAACCTAAACTGAATCGTGTTGCTGGAGCTCAGCAGTTTAACCGTGAGATACAAGTAACTTAACCGCCTTGCCATTTCTGCACTATACAAAATTACGTGTATTTGTCGGGTAAGTCTCGATAGTCATGTTATACAGCGTTCCTATTAGATACAAAGAACTTTGATAGGAAACAAATGATGCCTTGTGGGATCGGAACAGTCACAAGCCAGGAAGTAGTTCAAAACAAATGCATGCTGAAGATGGAAGCACCAGGTGCAGAACACATGCAATTCAATTCACTTCATATAGACAGCCAAGAACATGACTTTGTTGGAACCATTGGCGTGGATGGTTGATGGGGAACAGCTCGATCGGGGTCGAAAGTGCAGCACAGGGAGCGAGATGACATCATCCAGGCACCCATAGTTGACTGATTCCATCAAGTCAGCAAACCAGAGTTGACGAAGGTCATATTCCAACTCCAAGCGGTGGTCCTGGAAACAGGCTACACTAGTGTAGACTGACTAAGGAAACAGGCTACACTAGTGTAGACTGACTAAGGAAACAGGCTACACTAGTGTAGACTGACTAAGGAAACAGGCTACACTAGTGTAGACTGACTAAGGAAACAGGCTACACTAGTGTAGACTAACTAAGGAAACAGGCTACACTAGTGTAGACTGACTAAGAGAATATCGATCGCAGTGGGAAGGCAAACCCTCATAATGATAGGCATGACTTTGTTAGAGCCATTGACGTGGATGTCTGATGGTGAACATGTCAACCCACTTAATAATGACAACCACAGATATGACGTTGTTAGAGCCATTGACGTGGATGTCTGATTGTGAACATGTCAACCCACTTAATAATGACAACCACAGACATGACGTTGTTAGAGCCATTGACGTGGATGTCTGATGGTAAACAAGTCAACCCACTTAATAATGACAACCACAGACATGACTTTGTTAGAGCCATTGACGTGGATGTCTGATGGTGAACATGTCAACCCACTTAATAATGACAACCACAGACATGACGTTGTTAGAGCCATTGACGTGGATGTCTGATGGTGAACATGTCAACCCACTTAATAATGACAACCACAGACATGACGTTTTTAGAGCCATTGACGTGGATGTCTGATGGTGAACATGCCAACCCACTTAATAATGACAACCACAGACATGACGTTTTTAGAGCCATTGACGTGGATGTCTGATGGTAAACAAGTCAACCCACTTAATAATGACAACCACAGACATGACTTTGTTAGAACCATTGACGTGGATATCTTATGGTAAACAACATAACACACATCATAAAGACAGCCACAGACATGACTTTGTCCGTTGACGTAGATGTATGATGATGAACATGGCAGATGGAAATGTATTACACTCAAAAGAACAAATCAATTATCTCTGTTGGCATGTTGTAGAAAAAGAGGACTTGGCTTGGCTTGGCTTTGTTCTTTCTCAATCCTCGGCTACCAAACCCTGAAAAATGCATACGTAGTAGAATATAGTCCGGAGAACGGAATTCGTTGTGTCGTAGTTTACAGCATGACTGCGATATTTGCACCTTCCGGTCTAACATACACTATGGCAAGGAGCACACTTGTTTGGACAAGTGGACAAAGAGCGAAGATGTTTGACATCTGAGCTCAGAAGGTGAGTCGTGGCATCATTAACAAACAGGATCAGAGATACGCAATTGTGGGGACCCGTGATCGCTGCTTTCACCATCGGCATAACTCGTGATAATGACACCTTGAAAGCAAGCACCTTAACTAGTTTCTAGGACAGACATCAGGCCGACCAGGTGTAGAGGTTGTCCATGCATTCACTTGTTCAGGTGAGCGATGCGAGGTGATTAAATTGCCGTTTTTTCGTTAAGTGCATTGCATCGGTCTTTGTAAACTCGTGTCAGGTCAGGTCATCACGTAACCTGTGAGGTTGTTGGGGCACACATGAAAACATATTCATAACCCCACGCCATGCCTCTCTGTCAGCGGGCGCTGCATGTGCCTCCTCTGGTCTGAGATTGGTTCATTCCTTTATGTTGTCCTCCCACCTCTTTTTGGGACGGCCTCTTTGTCCTTTCCGTGCATGGTCATATTTACAAGACCATTTGATCTCGATATTTGGCCGTACCAAGCGAGTGTCCTTCTTTTGACAGTTGCAAAGAGGTCTTCAAAAGGCCCTATTGCTGTTGTAATTCTTTCTCGAATTTATTCATTTGTAACTTTGTCTTTGTATGTGACATTAAGAAGTCTTCGGAAACATCTCATTTCCAAGGCCTGTATCCTCCGCTACAGCTCAGCTGTAATTGACCATGTCTCACGAGTCGCTGGTCTTGAAGCAAGTTGCCAGCTACGAGTCGCTGGTCTTGATGCGAGTCACCAGCTACGAGTCGCTGGTCTTGATGCGAGTCACCAGCTACGAGTCGCTGGTCTTGATGCGAGTCACCAGCTACGAGTCGCTAGTCTTGATGCGAGTCACCAGGTACGAGTCGCTGGTCTTGATGCGAGTCACCAGCTACGAGTCGCTGGTCTTGAAGCAAGTCGTCAGCTACGAGTCGCTGGTTTTGATGCAAGTCGTCAGCTACGAGTCGCTGGCTGATGTCAGCTCGTGCACTGTTGCTTATTTGCCCCGTTGTCATATTTGATACCTTTTTCGGCGTTCGCCCTGAAAAATACAGTGTGTCCTACTTTACAGCGCGGCTGTGATATTTGCGCTTATCAGCCCGACACATCCTTCTTCTTCTTCTTCTTCATCGTACGCTGTCAGACGTTAACTTGAATTTGTTCGAAGAAAGCAGCTGTCATCCTGAGGCTGTCGACACTGCCATAGAGCTTGTCTAGTGTTGGCACTGGTGATGGCTACATGTGCTTTCTCTGGTCCTCGTATGTCGGGCAGTTTTGCAGCAGATGTTCAGCGGTCTTTTTCCCTGTACCACAGGTGCATTCGCCAGTGCCACCTATCTTCAGTTTATTGAATAGATGGTACCCCAGTCTGTTGTTGTCTGTGCAGAGTCTGAAGACCACGACCTGCTCTCTTCTGTTTAACTGGTGATAGGCATCATTTTTTGTATAGCCAGTATGCTCTGTTTCTCATTTGGCCATGTATCTGTCCCTAATAAACCTTTTAAACTCTTCGTAGGTCACACTAGAATCTGTTTGTGGTAATCTTGCACCTTCTTTTGCCAGTCTGTCTGCCTCCTCGTTGCCTTGAATGTTACAGTGGGATGGAACCCACTGTACCACTACTCTTTTGGTGCGGACTGATGGCATAGTTGACAGACTACTGTTCTTAAATCATTAAGTTCTGTATTTTTCTGGCTTTTTAGTGCTGTAACCACGGACAGGGCATCTGTAAGCAGGACTATCTGGCTTTCATTGCTTTCGCCTGTCAGCATTCCTTCTACTGCAGCCTTCAATGCCTCTGCCTCCGCTCTGAAAATTGCTTGAGAATTTTCCAGTTGCCACTGACAATGTTATTTTTCTACCATTTGTAGTAGGCTCAGGAATACCCCTCTCCCTCCATTCTGTGTTGTGTTTGTTACAGAACCGTCGGTGTACGCATGGGTCCAGTCCATTCTTGGGTAGTTTTTCGCTATGTACCTCAGGGTTATGTCTCTTCTTTCTTTTTTCAGTCTGGCTATTCTTGTTTCCAATATCTGGAATATTTTCTACTACCTCTGGAATGATATGCTACTTCCATGTAGGTTTGCGTACAGTAGGGATGGGCTTTGGTGTTGTTATGGTGTTCATAGGGTCTTCGCTCATCATTGCTTTGGCTATTTCTGCAAAGTTTCTCCGCTTTAGGTTCCCTTTTTCAAATCTATTTAGTCTCTGATGCATTGTATGGTTTATCAGGCTTCTGAGTTTCTCTGCTTGATGATGGGCTCTGCAGTCTCTTCTATCGGTCATGGATTGCAGATTTGTAATCTTTTCAAGTTCTACAATTGGCGTTGACTTCATGCCTCCTGTTATAACTCTCATGGCTTGGTTTTGAAGTTTTTTAATTTATCAAAGTTCGCCTTTGCTGCTGTTGCCCATGCCGCAATGCCATACTCGAGAACTGGTCTCACTCTTCCAGTGTACAGTTTCTTCAGTATTCTTTCGTCTGCTCCCCAGCTTGTGTCAGCAAGTTTCCTCATGATTGCCATTCTTTGTCTTGCTTTCATTCGGTTTCTCTCGATCTGACTTTTCCGTGTCATGCGCCGATCAAATGTGACGCCCAAGTAGTTTGGGTTGTCGTTTGGCCGCATATATTTGCCGTTAAGACTTATTTTGGTGTTCTGCGGTTTATTTAAAAGCGAGAATATCGTACATGTTGTTTTTTCTTCATTTATTTTGACCAGACATGATTTCGCCCACCCCTCCAGCGATGTTAGGGCCTGCTACATCCGATTGTTTGCTACGGTAAGATTTTCTTCAGAGGTTCACATAGCCAGATCGTCTGCAAACTTGGAGCTGTGGACTCTTCTTGGTATATTCACTATGATGTTGTTTATATACACCAGAAAAAGTGTGGGTGACAGCACTCCCTCTTGCGGTACTCCTTGCTCTAGTGTCACCGTTTTGCTCATCTGCCCTTGTCCTTGGACTCTGGCTGTTCTGTTTTCGAGGTAGTGGCTGATCCATCTGTACATTTTTCCAAATACTTCACTTCTTCGTAGCTTGACGCTAAGTCCCTCTTTCCACACCTTATCAAATGCCTTCTCTAAATCCACCCAAACCGCTACTGTATGCTTTTTCTCTTGGTAAGCATCCTCTATTTCCTGGGCTATGAGAGTGATCTGGTCCTCGGTGGATCTGTGCTGTCTAAAACCTGCTTGCTGTGGAATTAATATGTGGTTTGCTTCCAGATGCCACATCAGTCTGGTGTTTATCATATGCTCCATCATTTTACCTACACAGCTCAGTAGACTGATAGGCCTGTATCCATTTGGATCTGTTCTGTCCTTTCTTTCTTTGGTACTGGTATAATTACAGCATCTTTCCATGCCTGCGGTACAATTCCCCTTTTCCAGCTTTGGTTAAGGACTGACAGTAACTTCCTCTTTGCTGTTTGGCCCAACCCCATCAGCATTTCATTTGTTACCCCATCTTTTCCAGCTCGACACATTCGAATTCAGATGGCTTCTTTTGTGTTTCAGGTTTGTCTTTCCACTGCGGTTCATATTTTCTTAGCCAGACTACACTAGTGCAGCCTGTTTCCAGTGCCGCCGTTTGGAAGCGGAATAAGGTCTTGATCAACTCTGATTCACTGAACCTGATGGAAGCAATCAGCTCATTCAATGTGCTGCATCTTCAACAAAGAATATGATTTAAAAGTGAATTCCCGTTTTTTGTCAGGGGTTACAAATAAAGAAAGTCTGGAATTCAACATCCTTTAGAAAGAGTTAGGGGCAGATAAACACTTTAAGGACACGGCAGGTGCAAGCAATGATCTGGTATCTTCATTGCCAACTAATAACGGTGGATCGACAGATAACAAGCGATACTTTCTAGTCTAGTTTCTTAACATCAGGGTCTGTTCTGCGCGTGCTATGCACGTGAACTAGTTACCTTACGTTATCGTTAATTGGCTGTGACAGAAGGGGTCCAGATAACGGTGAACCTTCTTGGGTTGCGTGCTAAATGTTCTGGGTAATTGCTCGCTCTTGGAATATCACATGCAAGTTCCAGCATTATCTTGTAAAGGAGGATCGTACCTGATCATAAGAAAGGGGGATAACGTTTCTCAAACTGTTTGCGTTTCCAATAGATGTCAAAGATGGCGATGATGGAATTAAAGATGAGCTCCTACTAAGGCATGCTGGTCACATGACTACTGACAACTAGAAGACTGCTCTTTGTCTTATTCGTTATGGGAGGCGGGGATGCGGGGCGTCCTGTTAGTATGAGAAGTGACAGGGTGTCGAACTCTGGCCCAATAAAACCAGCAGTGTTTTCAAGATCTTACTGCCAAGTCGTCTCAAACTCCATGTCTTTTCATTTCAAGTCGAGTTTAAAGTCAAGTCCTTCTAATAAATCTCAAGTCGAGTTTCAAGTCAAGTCCGTCAAATGAATCTCGAGTTTAAATCGTCTCTCTAATAAACCTGTAGTCGAGTTTAAAGCCAAGTCCCTCAAATAAATCTCTAGTGGAATTTAAAGTCAAGTTCTCGTAATAAATCTCAAGTCGAGTTTAAAATCGTCTCTCTAATAAATCTCGTCGAGTTTAAAGCCAAGTCCCTCAAATAAATCTGAAGTCGAGTTTAAAGCCAAGTCCCTGTAATAAGTCTCAAGTCGGCACAACAACTAAAGCGATCGATGATCTAATACGATCATGTTCCTTAAATACTCTAATAATTGAATAAATCGAAGTTGTCGATAATGAAAAATTGATTAGTCGTTCACGTATACATGCATTGTTTCGATTTAATTAAATGTGCAAGTTATCTCGCCAAATTGTTGTCCAAGTTATTTTTTGGTTTGTGAATCTGGTCCTCCGCGAATTTATAATATTTGAGAATAAGGGTTGCTTCTTCTGGCAGTCGTCGCGCAGTGAGCATGAAAGAAAAATAGAGAGAAAAACGCATAATCCTACGCCTTCCCAGGGTTTGAACACGAGTCTTCATACTAAAAGACTGGCATTTATATCTTGGTAATGCTTATTGGCATATAACCCATATGTGTGTATGGTTCAGCTAGAGTACCTATTGGTATACCTGGCGTAAAATGCCATCGAATCTCAACTCATAGACTACCTGAACCACTACAAGTGGCGTATTTTTGGACTCATTTTTACACAAGCCACTTAGAGTGGCTAGTCATGTTAGATCTCTATTAGGAAAGTTTAGAAAACAATTTTCGAAGCTTTTTTTTAATTAATTAATTTTTTTATTTTACGTGTTTGCCTCACTAGTTTCTACTGGCGGAGGCGCGCCTATTCTACCTCAGACCGTAGTCGATTGGGCGATATTAAGACGCATAAACCATTGGATGTATGTGTGCGTCTGTATGAACCTATGATAGGTTTGTGCGCTCTCAGAAGCCAGCCCAACCAAAGTTCAATAGAAGGGCCTCACCCTGAGGGCGCGTGTGAATGTTGTGCAAGAGTGTGATTGTTGGACAGAGTCAAATGAAACAAAGGGAGGTAAGAAGAGAGAGGAAGGAGAATTGTCATTTTCGAAGCTTAGACCAATCAAACATTTTTTTTAATGAAAATTTAAAAAAAAAATGTATTTACAGTAAACGTAAATTACTATTTATCAATTTAAAAAAATTTAAGACGCAAAGTAGTTTTGTTTGATAACCCATTAAATTATGCGCACTTCTATATGAGATAAATTAATGTAATGTTTAAAATAATAAAATTATGATAAAATATGTTATGTAACTCTAACCTAACAAAATAATTATGACACAGAAGGTGTAAAAAAGTGGTTTTAGTTCCGGTGTACTAAGAGCTAATAGGCCATAGAATCTACGAGGTATGGCTGTTTTGATGTTTGTCGGTCTTGGACAAACGTATGGAAGTGAGAGAAAGCGCATCGAGAGCGAACAGTAATATCCAAGTCAGGAGAAACATGCTGATCAAGGTGGGAGTGAAGAGTAACATCAGGGTCAGGTGAAACAAACTGATCAAGACCTCCACCCTACGTCTATATCAGGTGATACATGCTGATCGATCAATACCCCCCCCCCCCTTTTCCACCCTGCCGTGCTATCTAACGTGCGGGTCATGTGAAACATATTGATCAGTACTAACACCGCACGTGCATGATGGGTAATACAAAATGATCAAGATCCCAACTCACATACTGGCTACGTGAAAGATGCTGATTAGAATTTCACATTGCGTCTGGTTCAGGTGAAACATTCTTATCAAGACTCCATCTCACGTACTGGCCAGTTGAAATATGCTGATCGACTCCACCTGAAGTACTGGCTAAGGGAAACACTGATCAAGACTCCCACTTCACATACTGACCAAGGGAATCAAAACCACACGCCACGTCCAAATTTACTAAAAATATAGATCCCCAGGCCTGGCATCTTCTCGGTGGCTACGTACGAATGTGAGATATGGTCAATCACAAACTCTACGGATGAAGATCAAACCATCCGAGCTAAAATATTCCAGGAGGGTGCTCAAAATACCAAGGATAGAGAGAAAGAAAACACAGAAATGACATACGAGCTCGATATAGAACACATAGGGACTTCTTCTTCTTCTTCTTCTTCTTCTTCTTCTTCTTCTTCTGCTTCTTTGTACGCTGTCAGACGTCAACTTGAATTTGTTCGAAGAAAGCAGCTGTCATCCTGAGGCTGTCGAGACTGCCATAGAGCTTGTCTAGTGTTGGCACTGGTGATGGCCACATGTGCTTTCTCTGGTCCTCGTATGTCGGGAAATTTTGCAGCAGAGAACAAATAGGGACTGAAAGGTCTCAAGACAAGATTTCGGGCTTGAGTGCTGGAGGTCGTGGGTTCAAACCACTGTGGAAGCCGGGATTTTTTAACTTTGGCTTTCATGTATTTCCCCGGATCTCTTGGTAGTAGAGACGGGACGCCCGTGTGTAGTGTCGCTTACAATAAAAATCCCTCGGCAGTTGAGATCGAAAAAAGTAGGCTTAGTGGCCGCTGCACGAGCAAAGTTTAAAATTATATTAAAAATCTACGCAGTTTATTACGGGATCCCCGCCGTTGCTACGGAGTTCGTGCATTGTGCTGAGATTCTCCCAAAAATACGGAGAAGAACAGAGGACTTATGGGTTAAGCCGTGACCTATATTACAGTTGGCCATGGTTAAACAATGACCTATATTACAGTTGGCCATGGTTAAACCATGTGCAATGACGTTGATTTTTCGACTAAACTAAAACTGAACTAAACTAACATAGAACAAAACTGATTAGTAAACAACATTACGTCTACGGGAATTAACATACTTTGGCCCCCATCAAACGCCACACTGGTATAGCTAGAACGATACTGAGCGTATGGTGCCTGGAACAGGAAGCAGCGACAGACAGAGAAGATGGACAAGTGACATTACAGAAGATCTGATGTTGCCAGTGGCAGAGGCGAGAGACCTGACCAGGGGTCGAGTGTCTTACAGATAGGCTGTCATGAGAGCGACGTTCTGCAAGGATCATGCTATACGATGATAATGATGATGATTATGTATGTGTGTAGGATCAACGTGGTCCCAGTGGTAGTGAACGATACGTTGATGAAGCCAAGCATTGGCAACCGTCACGAGTACCTGGTCCACCTCCACTAGCACGCTCGAGATGTGAGGAAATCTACTGCAAACCACCAGTTAAGAATCATGTATGTGGCGCAGAGAAGAGGTATCTTATTCACCGTGATAATTCAACAACGACAATGAATATGTGTGTGCGCGCGCACGGGTGCTTGCTTGTTTGTTTGTTTAATTGTATGTTTGTTTAAAGTTTACCAACAAAAGTCCCTCATGGTAAATTAAACGCTGGCAGCATAACCTTACCTACGGAAATGTGTCACTTAAATTTTGTTGATTTCTGGGATCCGGGATGTTCCCATTGCATGCTAGCAGTTTATCTGCTCGGCTCAAAGTGGTGGCACCACGATTCATCACCTGCCACTATGCGCAAAAGAAACGAATCACCATCCTCTTCGTATCGCAGCAAGTGGTTCAAACTCCATCCCATGCGTTTTTCCTTTTGGTAGTTGGTCAACAACCGAGATACCCATTGTGAACACACCTTCCGATACTTCAGTTTCTTGCTAACCACCATTTGAACTGTCCCTAGCGACACAGAGAATTCTCTGCTACCGAACGTAAGCTCCGGCGACGGTCCACCCGAATTGTTGAATCAGTTTTACCGATGGCATCTTCTGACGCAACCATTTGCGCCTGAGCTGGTCTCGGAAGATCTTTCGTTAACTCGCGTCTTTCTAAACATCGTGGACCAGTTCCTCACTGTTGTCTTGACCCCACTTTTGTCACCCTGCACTGTCTGCATTCTGCGATGAATGTCAACTGGTCGACATCCTTCAGCTGTTAGAAACCGAATCACCGCTCGCTGATCAACTCTGGACGGATTCCGTACCACACCCGGCATGTTTTCAGCGGTCTCCTGTGGAAACTATGAGTCGGAGGGTAATGAAATTTTGCAAAATTGAAGGTTGGTATGTGCTGTCTACATCAGAAGTGACGTCATCATGTGCATCGAACGTATGTTCACTTGATGCAGTTAGGTCCAGTGTAATTTGAACACGCCTCGTATATATCTAAATAAAACACAACTTCCAAAATACCTGGGGAGAAAAAACTTTATTATTTAGCATAATTTCAAGCTTAACGTAATCAATGATGACAACAAATGTCGGAAAGTTGTGAGATAAATGAGAGACGGTAATAAATGATAGACGATTATAAATGATAGACGATTATAAATGAGAGACGATTATAAATGAGAGACGATTCTAAACGAGAGACGATTATAAATGATAGACGATTATAAATGATAGACGATTATAAATGAGAGACGATTATAAATGAGATCAGAATGTTATTAGATAATATTAACGTCGGACTGTATCAAGTAAAAGACATGTCAGTACAGGCGTACTGATGTCAGACGGAACATCGCGCGACTCAGGTATGACTCAGGTACAATAAGTAATGGCTCTGCTATCCACGAGAGAGGTCAAGAGATTTCTCTTCTGTGATGGCATTGCTTTGTCGCGGCGTTCCCAGAGGGAAGTGGGGGGGGGGGGGGGGGGGTCGGTGGGTATGTTCGCTCGCTCGTGCGCTGAATTAAAACGTATGTACTCATCCAGGACGGGGTGAGTCAGCGACATCACTCAGCATTATCGGGCGCATTGTTTGTGGTGCCTCTCTCTCTCTCTCTCTCTCTCTCTCTCGCAGCCTCTCTCTCTCTCTCGGTGATCTATCTATCTATCTATCTATCTATCTATCTATCTATCTATCTATCTATCTATCTATCTATCTATCTATCTATCTATCTATCTATCTATTTACCTACCTACCAACCTAACTATTTATCCATCCATCCATTAATTCATTTCATCTATCTATCTATCTATATATCTATCTATCTATCTATCTATCTATCTATCTATCTATCTATCTATCTATCTATCTATCTATCTATCTATCTATCTATCTATCTATCTTTATTTCTATCTATCTATCTATCTATCTATCTATCTATCTATATATCATCTATCTATCTATCTAGCTATCTATCTATCTATCTATCTATCTATCTTTTACCTACCTACCAACCTAACTATTTATCCATCCATCCAT